>OU565266.1:2487500-3731250 GCA_913789895.3 Seladonia tumulorum | reverse complement strand
GGGATTTAATGCAACGGTGACAACAAAGAACCTTGGATTTCTAGAAGAGAGGGATTGAAAATTTGCAGGAAAGATGGCGAACTGTCCTTGATAATGATGAAGATTATATAATAAATTAAGAAATAAAAACTTGAATTTATTGCAAAGTTTGTTTTAGATTTCAAAATAACTAATACATTTGCTAGTAATACAATGTGCAATTATGTATACTTCAGAGCGGGATTTTTAAATTCGCGCCCACACCCGTTCGCTAATTAGCGTCGCAAAGTTTCGAAGCGTATTGACTGCCTCGTTCATTGTTGCGTCTTTATTACAGTCGCTGACATACGAAGAAATGACCAGTGACAGCTCGGCTACGTGAGAGTAATTACGATAATTAAGACCACCTGCAAAGGGCAAGCGGTTCAGCAGTTTTCTATCTATCTCCGAGGATCAGGACAGACGCGCGGCAGGGGTCTTCGAGAGGATGAGAAACGACAAACTGCCCCACTGCCATAGGCTTTTTTACGAATATGAGTGTTTAGGGTTGCCATATTCGATAGGGTCAGCGATTGACGCGCAGGCTTGTGAAAGTGTTCGAAGATCGGATGACCGTGGGCGGGTGGAAGGGGGATAGGATGATTGGTCATGTTTAGAAAATGAATTTGCCCGATAGCGTCCGCACGGTAGCTCTTCTTGTTACCATCGCATCCTCGGCAAACGTCCATCCGTGCTCGCCTCGTCTTGCGTCAGGATGCGCAAGAACCGCCGCGAGACCGCAGACTTTTTTTTTTCTCATTCCTCTATGTACCGACCTCCGACGCCGGGGTGTTTCGAAATGGTACGATCATCCGCGGCATCGAGGTCGTAACAAAGAAAGCAAGACAGATGCCGATCGGAGGAGGGATCACGCAGGCCCCCGATACGCGCGCGTGCAGTCTTCTCCCGGGGCTCGCGATCATTATTCAATAACGACGTGCGAACCCGCTTCCGTGTATTCCCCGGTGCTCGTCACCGATTCGCCGAGGAATTCGTAGCAAGGAGAAAGTCGATTGGAATTGTCCTCTGATTATTCTGATTACGGGAACGTGCGTGGCGGGGGTCTCGCGAAATCATTTCTCTTTGCGCGCGAACGCGCGGGCACGTAACCGGGCGCGATGCGCGCATAACAGCAATTAGCCAGGTCATCAAGCGGAGACGAGCAGCGGCGGCAACGTTTCTTAATGCATTATAACTCAACCTTCTCTGGACGAGCGTGTAGAAATACTTCTCGCATAGGTGTATACACACGCGAATCTTTCGAAAACCCGACAGACTCTCCGCGAGTTCATTCAGCCGGATTCACGAAAAAAAAAAAAAAAAAAATCATGAACAAACATTGCACCACAGCCTTATTTTTCTCAACTGATTCTCAAACACGAAACAACACTCTTCTAGTCATTAGGAAATTACTCTCTAAAACAAAAAATTGTCTCACGGTTGAAAAACCTAGTTTTAATCTATTTGACAAACATGAAAAAGTTTGAATTGATTCCGATTGAAATTTGATTTAGTTGATTGATTGATTTATTTTATAGAAACGACCCGCTACGTATCTCTGTCTCTGAAGCGCAGATCCGTTCAGCCGATAAATAATTATGCGGAAAATGGCAGAGCGAGGAACGACCCGATTTCCTTAACTGCCGCGAAACAATGAAACATGACTGAACGATGCCTGAACGAGTCCGTGCCGCCTATACATAATGCCTTCAGAATATCTGGCATTTATTGTCCTCACGGGTGACTTCAAGGGTAAGACCTCTTAGCCAATCTTAACCCGCTAAACGAGGCGAACGATTTAACTTGTTAGTTGCACTCAATTTTCCCAGTGTATAATGTCACGATTTTTTTTCGGAGATTATCCCATTTCATGCATTAAGTTTTTAGTACTTTTTTTTTTACTGCGCAATAAAACATCGATCAACCTCGGACGCTGTTCGAACAGCAGTTTTCGAGAGATTCGAGACTTTCGAAAGACTCGATGGCCATTTTTTCATAGCATGATCAACTGTTTTTACCAGGTTACAATTTCTACACTTCGCTGCAACATTTTTATCACAAAGAAATGCTCATTTGATAATTTTGTTGTAACGTGTGTGGGAGATTGAGGTGACTGAACTACAGAGTTTACTGTATATAGTGACTCCCACTAATATTCGGACGCTTTTAAAAATCGCATAACTTCGTCAATATTGGACTACACATTGTATGCGAGCGATCGCAGTGTCCAGCGCGGTTAGCTCAGCCATAAATTCGCGAACCTTTTATCGGGACTGGCGGGGCGAAAATAACTGATCCGAAAAAGCAGATCTGTGGAAGACTTGTAGCAATATTGTGACAAAATTGTAGCAGATTTGTAGCAAAATTGTGATAAAATTGTAGCAGAATTGTATCAAAATTGCAGCAGGTTTGTAGCAGAATTGTATCGAAATTGTAGCAGCGACCACTGTTTTGCCTTAAATATCGTAAAATTGGAAGCCGCACTTATTTTTCCGTCGATCGGATATTTCGCGTCCATACGTTCGTGAATAAAACAGATGACGCTCGGTCCCAAGATGATGATAAAAACCGAATGATCCCGCCTAACTGGTTCGTTCAACCCCCCGGGGCGTGATTCAGCGAAGGAGCGCACGGAGGCGCGACTTAATTCCAAACAAAATATGGCAACTCCTTATTCGGCGTTTACCGCGGGGATCGGGTGTCTCTGTTAGGAACGGCGGCATACGGAACACCGGGGATCGTCTGATTACCCGGCTGTGATCTCGCTCGTCTTCCACGATCCTTTTTTGGCGACACCGCCCAACGGTCGGGAGCGAATCCCTCGGATAACCATGACGGCTTGGCTGCCTCATGAAGAAGTGTTTCTCTCCGGTTGAACCTCACCTCTGGCATAACACGAGCAGCGAAAGATAGATGAACACGCGGATAGCTCGGCAAAGGGCTGGGTCTTCTCAAAGCGTATCGGCGCGGCGCGTTCGGTGACTCGATCCGTTTAGAAAGCATCGCTCGCCCCGGTGCTCCTCTCGAAAGCCGGGTAAATACATTGTCTTGAGCGGCCCCGCGATATCCTATTATTGAGACTCTGGCTCACGATCGCCCTGTTTTTTCCAGCCGGGCCGCACCCCCGGCTGGCATCAGCTAATTCGAACAGCTGAACCGATCCCTATCGATCAACGGATCACGCTAGTTTCTGTATCCTGTCCGCGCGTCGTTCCTTCACCCGCGCAACCAACTTTATTGAATTCGAAGCCGACCGTGGAACCATCATCAACGTCACTCCCTTCTCGTCGATTCGTGATCTCAGATTTTTACAATCGCAACTCCCCGGGCCCCGTATCGCCTGATATCTCCGAGCACGGATGATCGCGCGTGTCCTGACAACTTCATCTGGCCCATCTTTCCAGGAAGAAGCATCTCATGCAGTCTGTCCCGCGTTTTACCGTTTCTTATCTTCAAAGAAACTCGTTTGAGCCGAGCTGAGCGCGTAGTTTGGAGTGGGGTCGAATCGTGGGAAACCGCGAGGATTCCAACGGCATCGTTCCGTCCGAATCCTCGATTCCCCGGGTGATTGCTCGGAGAAATCTGTACGTAGATGCTGGCTGAACGGCGGTGCCACCGATGGTTAGATAAGCTCGACGGACCCCTAAGTGCCAGCTTGCGAATGCCCGCCGCGCCGGCGGGTCTGAATTCGAACAATTTAGCAGCTGATTAGGCGAGACACGCATCGGTCACGGGGGCTTTTTCCCGCGCGCGCGAAACTGCAACGTCAGATCGCCGGGGTTTCGAAATCGAGCCAATCGACATTATCCGCGCAGTCGGGTAGTCGTTGAATCGCGGAAGGGCGTCGGTTCTCTCCTGGCTTTAATGAATCTTATTCTCCGCGCGAAATGGTAGCTCTCCTCCCCAGTCACAATGGTAGATCTTCGACGGACTCGGCGCCATAAATCGATCTTAGAAATTAAACGGTTTACATAACTGGGAGAAGTGCTCCGGGATCAGCGTCGGGGGAGTGCGATGGATTACCTCATCGGTTCGGGAACTTTCTTTCACAAATGCTTATTATGAGTCGCGTACAAAGAAAGTATGACCGATTACGTAAGACATTTCACTCGCCCTTACGGCGAAACACGCGAGAACAGTCAACACGTCGATGCCGCGATTGCGATGATGGCTACGAACGAACGCGCGATCGTTCTAATCGTTCGATCGGCCCGACGCGACGGCAGGTGATGTACGGATGGTTGGCAATACGCAGATACCCAACTCTGTGGAATTAGGGACGCCGGTTTTTCAGGTGAAACTAATGGGAGCCACATTTATGTCGAGACGCGTACAGCGAAATCTCGTTACGAGTCGGGTGGCAACCTTACGATTTGGAGTCAGTGGAACACACCAGTGCGCGAATTTGGCATTCCAGGTGGAAGAAAATCGTTTCACGCTTCTTCAAACCGATTGAAATTTTTTGTTGCGTCGTGAAATGAGATTCAACATAGAATAAGGAGCAAAACCGAGTCCACGCTATTTGAAACAACGTAACTTTTTTAAAATTAGATCAAATCACTTGAATGTTATTGAGAAGCTAAGAACGATTAGTTTATTAGACGAGGTGCAAAAAATTTGAATTGGTAGGAATCGCAAAAGAAATAGTAAAAATTGGCTGTCTCAGATTTTTTACATCTGAGCCTGTATTGAAAATTTAAAAACGTGTTTTATTCATAAATTATATCCATGTTGAAAATTTTACAAGTTTTGGATAATTCGTTTGCGAGTTATAAACGATTAAAAGTGCGATTATAAGTCGAAAATCGTAGAAAACTCTCGAGAGACGGTTCTCAAGATTTCGTCCAAGAGTCAGTCGCCAGAACCGCGCAATCGTCTCTTAACGAGAATTCCCTGTATTGCATACAACGCGCTGGAACTTTTAGGGGATGAAGAAGCGGTTCCGATTCCCTGCATTTCCGCGCGACAACTGTGAACAATTTTTATCACGGGTTCCTCGGACACCGTAGTCTATCATAGGAGATAAATCCATGGAGATAAATCTCGGCGCGAGCGGTTCGGGCACTCTAGATCACCGTTCGGGAATGAAGTCGTCGAACGGACAGGACAATGGGTAACGGAGGGTTAATCGGTGCAGCGGGATCGGTCACCTTCACATGGATCCCGCTCCCCGTTGGAAAAGCGACGGTCTAACAGATGATACGGGTACGTTCGACGAGTAACGGTGTGAATAAGGAACTAAAGTTAGCCGGCGGGTAAGGATTGCAGCGATATCGAAGAGACGAACGAGACGGGTATGTATTGGGAAGCGATTGGCACCGAACTGGGAGGCGTTTGCTTGGGAGCGTGAACACCGTTGACCCGAGGTGGATCGTTAAGCGGCGATCGTTACGTGTCGATCGGTAACACAAGAGACGATTTGGAGCGGCTCCTCTCTAATACGTACACGAGATCGTACAGGTAGATGTGCATCGTACGGCCGCGGCCGATACGCAACGCATCTGGTTGCGCAATAATCGCGAGCGGTTGCGGAGCTTGCATTGCTCTCTATAAGCCATCGTACCATCCAGTGGATGATGATGACCCCACGGATGTCGGACACCGAACGACCGATATAATTACAAGGAGGAACGCACCGCGTCTTGGGATCGTGCTGGGTCTACGCAATCGAGGATATCAGAAGAAACACCGCGCGAACGTTGGTACCGAAGAGCCTCAATTCCTCAATTCGTTCTTCTTTTCTCTCAAACGCGGATCCGTCTTTTCCCGATGGGAGCCGGTAACCTCTCTTTTTCTCTATCGCGATCCCTTCATTCGCCCGTCTATGCTCTCCCACATGCCAAGCTCGGTTCACTTTCATGCCGACCCGATTAGCCGACCTTCAGGTTTCCGACTCGAGATGCCCGCCGATCTGTATCACCCGGCTTGCGCAACACAAAGCCTCCTCAGACCCCTCGTCCCCAGAGCGAGAGAGCCCGCGCGAGTGCTCATCTTCGGGCCGCCCTCTCCTCCTCGGCATCGTCGTCGTCATCATCATCATCATCATCGCGTCCTCCTCCTCCGCCGTGCGAATCCTTCTCCGTCGCTCTCCCCGAGTTCGCGAACTTCGCCGAGGAACACGGCGCACCGGGTCTTCACCATACCCAACGAGACTACTCTGCTTCGCGTCGACGGGTGGGAGGAAGACGATCCTCGGGCACGGATCGGTATATAAGCAGGCTCGCACCGACCTGAATCTGCACAGACCAATTATTGCCATCGTTTGGCCATAAGACACGTTCCCCGGCTGTGCGACGAACACTATCGAGCAGGACTCGCGTTCCCAAAGGATCGAACTCTTCGGCGAGATGAGATCGGTACGAGTCCTAACTACGAGTCCACTGCGACGCGCCGCGCCGGTGAATCCTCGACTTCCGGTCCTGGACCGCGAGTCAGTGGCGTCGCGTCGAACCTCGCATACCGTAGTCCATTTTCTTCCGATTCGAGTAACCACGTTTCGTCGAGTTCCGAGCAAATTTCGAAAATCCTAGAGCTAGTGGATCGGGACGCGTGTGCTCGGGATGTATGCGTCAGTGACGTCTTCGGGGAATCGCTATAACTGTCGCTCGCCTAACAGCGCTCTCGAACGACGCCAGACCAACTTGTCAACGTATTCGTTCCCATCGAGAGAAGGGAAAATTAGGAGTATCGTAAGTAATGGTATTGCTTACGATATTAAAAGTAACCGTATTAATTACGATACTCCTATAGGTATCGAATAGTGAAATAAATACGTTGGTCCAGGTGTCATTCGTGGGTGGTACTGTTTTTTGACCGACAGCCTTTGCACGGAAGCTTAGCTCCCCATCCGGGGATTTTTGAATTTTACGTACACCACTTTACACAAGTTTTTGTGCATGTATATATATATATATAACTAACCGACTTTAACTTATCCGAGCAAAAATTAAAAAAGAAAATTTGGCAGTTAATGGGTTAATTTCGTACAATGTTCTCTGTCGGAGATTTGAAAACCAAAACGTCACTTTTGACAGCTCGCCCTGGCGATACTGGCCGTGGCTGCCACGTGCTACGCGGCCCGATTGGACAATACTTACCTCCCCCCGGGAAATGCGGGTAGCGCGGGTGGCGGCGGGTTGATCCAAGCCCCGAGTCGAGGACCCGGAGGCCCTGGTGGACGAGGTGGTCCCGGAGGACGCGGACCTGGGGGACCAGGCGGACCTGGGGGACCAGGCGGTCCTGGAGGTCCCGCGGGTCACGGAGGACCCGGTGGACCCGGCAGACCGGGTGGCTACGGGGGAGGTGGAGGCAGCGGCGGATCTGGAGGCGGATTTGGCGGAGGCGGAAGTGGAGGCGGATTTGGCGGAGGCGGAAGTGGAGGTGGATTTGGCGGAAGCGGAAGTGGAGGAGGATTTGGTGGCGGCGGAGCTGGAGGTGGATTTGGAGGCGCCGGTGGAGGAGGATACGGTGGACGTGAGTATCGATTCCTTATCGAGGAAAGTTAAATTTTGACCCCTCTTTCATCCCTTATTTTCGCAAATGTGTCCTTTGCGTGTCAAATTGACGCAACCGTAAAATATCAATTAACTAAAGTAATAAATATTTATGTTGCTCGCCCCGATTTCGCTTTGTTCCGATCTTATCGTTCTTATTGTTCGGCTTTGTCTCGCGACGAGGAGGATACGCAACGCCTCTCTTCTTCAAGTTCATGCCAACTTTTGATATTCGAAGCTGTACGCGTCCAGCTGCGTTCTGGTGTACAATTAATGCACGATTGTTGCGTAGCAATTATGAAAAAATGATCTAGCCGTCAGGGGACTTGACAGAACGTGAAAATGATGAAGATTGACACAGATTTGCAACAAATGCTTTTGTAACAAATGTTACCACATTTTTATTTCATGTTTCTAACATTATCCTTTACGTGAAAACAAACTTTCATGTTTGTAACATCATCCTTTACGCGTCAAATTGACACGAGGAGAGGACGAGGGGGGTTGAATGCCTGCTCGAGAATCAAAATATTTGTATTTTGTTTATCATTGTTTTGTTCATTGCGGTAATTCTTATTTTCGAAGCTCGCCACGAGTTTCTCACTATACGCACCCTAGTAGCATTTCATTTTTATACGTGTTCAATTAGTCCTTTCGCTAATAGCAATTTCGAAAAAGAAAAAGGTTGGAGGTTTCTCTAGTAGACAATAGTATCAGAAAAATAGTAAAACGAACGGAGACACTCGGTTCGTCTCGAACTTATGTCGAAAAAGAGAAAGGGTTTCAGGTTTTTCTACAAGACAATAGTATCAGAAAAATTGTAAAACGAACGGAGACACTCGGTTCGTCTCGAACTTCTTTCGAAAAAGAAAAAGGGTCGGAGGTCTCTTTAGAAGACAATGATATCAGAAAAATAGTAAAACGAACGGAGACACTCGCTCCGTTCGGAGTTACATGAATTATGTAAAGTATGTCGTGGAATTAGGACCTCGGCAACGAAAGAAAAGTGAAAACCGCTAACGCGGAATGCCTAATCGCTTTCAGTCCCCGCGACGCGCTCGCGCGTCTAATGAAGACGCGCATCCGAGGGGACGGCTGTATCTCAAGTACGATTCGAAGCCGGTGAGAATCCGCGGCGCGGTTGCGAGAATCAGAACGCATCGGAACATCTCGTGTCGTTCCCTTTGTGCCGAGTAATTAGCCGCTATTCAATTACGAATTAAAATCTCGGGTTCGCCGGGTCGTGGATTTCTCCGGCTTCGTGGCGCAACCCCTTGACTTACACTGTTACGTCGACCGATAACGACCCAATTCCACAGTTGAAAAATGTCGACGGAAGTTTCGATAATTATCCGACCGAAAAAATAAAGATAAAAAAGTTTTCTTCATCGATTTTTATTTGCATTTTAGCTACTGGAGGCGGTGGCGGCGGGGGTGGTGGACCAAGGGGTGGACCAGGCGGTGGCGGTGGTCAAGAGATTCCCATAGTCTCGTACAATAATGATAACGGCGGAGATGGCAACTACCAGTTCAGCTACGAAACAGGAAACGGTATCACCGCGCAGGAAACCGGCCATCAGCAAGGTGAGATCAGGGTCACTCGGATTTCCCAACAACAATATCCCGAACTCTTCTTCGCGGTCCGTCGCCGCCATGTTTCGGTGTTATGAATTCCTATCCATCATCGCGTTCAACCTCGCATCCTCGTTACAACAGACCCGGTGAACGGAATGTAGATCTACAATTCGACTTCCGTCGAAACTGATTGTCGAACCTTTTCAAAGTCGAAATTATATTCGACAATATTTTCTGCCCACCGTCGTGGACCAAAGAGTTTCATAATAATTCTTCACGATCACCATTTCACGAGCGCCGTTTCCCAAGTTAGAACACTGTTCGTTTAACATTGATCCGTATCAGCGAAGAGTAAGAGCGGCAGGATCTGACCCAAAGCGTGACCTTCTTCCGGCTTTCGACAGACCCTCGGGCAACTTGATATTCCCATTTCGGTTCGTGATGAGTGATCACCGAACAATGATTGCCCCTAACAAGCTGGAAAGCCGCATAAACGGCCGATAGGGTGACGCAATCGGCTCGACCGCCGCCTGTTGCGTCAAACACCATGCGTTGTTCTGCTATATAGGTAACGGGAATGCGGTGAGCGTAATGCACCACAATACTCCGCAACGCTTTGCATTTAGAGAACTAATGGACCTAGGGAAAATGGGTACCGTTGCTGCCACCTATTTCCTATGATTGCTGCCACCTATTTCCTATGATCTTCTTGAAATCAATATTCTTGAAATCAATATTCACAGCTCTGATAAGCATTGATTTCCGTGACATGAAGATATTATTCTTGTTCACAGGTAACGGGGAAGCGGTGAGCGGCTCATACTCGTACACAGGGCCCGATGGTGTTCAGTATAGTGTCAGCTACACCGCTGACGAGGAGGGTTTCCATCCCCAGGGCGCACATCTTCCGACACCACCTCCAATCCCGCCGGAGATTCAACGAGGTGTCGAGTTAGCGCTCGCTGCTGAGGCCAGAGGCGAGAATCAAGATACCTCCGGGGGTGGTGGTGGTGGTGGCAGTGGCGGCGGCGGTGGCGGCAGAGGCGGATACTCTCCAGGTGGTGGTTACGGTGAGTTCCATCGATGACAATCGCCTGATAACGCTCCACGAGTTTTATCGTAATCGAAATGTTTATCAACGCGTTCTAACCGGGTGTTTCTGCTTCGTGCACACAGGAAATGGCGGTGGCAGCAGCAGCGGTAGTGGAGGCGGCGGCGGCGGAGGTGGCCGAGGAGGCAGCGGTGGCGGTGGTGGCTCTTATCAAGGTCCAAATTCATACCAAACAAGCTCCGGTGGATACCACTACTAGATAACGACACCGTAAAAGTCATTGCGTACCACACGATCCAATCCTGTTCCATTATAATAATCGTATTTAATGGCGGACTTATGTACATAAGAATATATCGTTTATGTAACTTTTTTATTTATACAAATTACGTGTGTTTCGTTTGATCGTCGCCCTTTCTACCCCCAATTCCTCGGTCATCGTCAGCCAATTGACGCACTGATTCGAGACGAATCGAAATTCTCGTAATCTAACGACACGACTATACGTAAAATTTTAATTGAGTTATACATTTTATACATATAAAAAAAGACGCGTTTGTGTAATCTCAAATACGGAATATCATAAATATATTACACAACGGAATGTGTGCATATTAATATTTTAAACGAAAAAAGTATTTGAAAGGCATCGCGGAAATGGAATTTAAATAGCAACATCGCAATTCGAGAATATTTCGAAGTAGAGCTATTTTTACAGTATTTAAACAGCTATTGATTGCACGTTGCTGTTAGCTACGTGCTGTTCCCCCGTAAACTCTTCAGTTCCTCTGGCGAATTGAATAAAAAGCTGCTCCAACGTAGCCGATAACACGGCGTAATCATCGATACAATTGACTCGTATTTTCAAGTCATCCATTGTGCTGTACATTTTCTGCCACGTCGTTCCAGCCTCGCTCACGTGATACGCGATAAAGCCCTTCGGAGTGAAGAAAAGAATGATTGTTATTAGTATGTCCAACGTACAAAAGTTTCACAGTTGTCTAGTCGCATTACCAAGTTCTCATCTCTTATCTCGCATGTCAAAGACGACTCCATGACGCTCTTTATAGTGCTTAAATCACTGTCCGATCGGTTCGGGTTCAATTTGATGTGAATATCATAACCGGCGCCGAAACGTTGCTTCAATTCCTGGCTGGCTCCGATGCAAACCAATTGACCTTTCACCATAATGACTAGTCTGTTGCACAAAGCTTCGCATTCCTCCATGCTGTGCAATTTTTATTTTATGTAAATCATCGTACCGTCGCTTTCTAATAATATATATTACCGAGTAAAGTGAAATACCTGTGCGAGGTAAGTATAATAGCTTGTCCCATTGCCTGGCAAGATTGAAGGATATTCCATAGGGATCTCCTGGCAGCAGGATCAACGCCAGTCGTTGGCTCATCTAGCAGAACAAGAGTTGGGCTACCTATTAACGCCATTGCAATGTTCAAACGCCTCTTGTTACCACCGCTATAAGTACTGCTTGGCTGTGACATGCACGCGTTTAGACCTGAAACGGTGCGCACAATGAGGAAAGTCCATCGCACGATCCCTCAAAACAAGCGAAACGGATATGCAACTCACTCAGTCGATTGATCCATTTATTGATTTCTAAATCCACTTTCTCTTTGGGTATTCCTCGAAGTAACGCAAACAAACGAAGATGATCAAAAGTGTTCAAAGCTCCGAGCATGGCATCGGTTTGTGGACAATATCCCATTTGAGCTAGATACTATAAAGACGGTCGTTCGTGAGTACAAGAGAAACTTACGCTATTACTAGCCATGTATTTATTATGTGCAAGACAAACGCTGACTAGTAATGGCGTGAACGCTCTGTAATACATAATTGGTAATTGTCAGCAAAGAAAATGATGTATTACATTATTCCGATCCGTGAGGATATCTGACTTTCCTAAGTACATGGTACCACTGTTTGGTATTTCTTCACCAGTCAACATCCTGAATGTGGTACTCTTTCCAGCGCCGTTTACGCCGAGCAGTCCAAAGCATTCGCGCTGTTTCACACGGAAATTGATTTCTCTTACCGCCATCAAGTTTCCGTAATACTTGCTGAGCTCGTAAACCAAAAACAGGCTGTCATTGTTGCACTCTGGACTTTCTAGGCCATTGGCCTCGGCGATAGTCGCTGCCTTGGTATTTTCCATTTCGTTAATTGTACCTAAACGAAACGTAATATTTTCCGTAATTATGCTTTGAAATTTGATCAAATATGTAACTTTTGTAACATCCTACCACGATTTCTCAATTTCCTTATTTCCATTGCAACAGCGCGTTTCTCTTTCTCCACTTGATCGTCTTTTATCTCGGCTGCATTCCTCAAATGCTTGCCAAACATCTTGACGTAGAATTTTTTGAACAATCCCTCCTCTAACATGATGAGCAAAGAAAAGTATATCAAAGGTGTCACTGCTAAATATATTACGCACTCGGTCAAGCTCATGTCGGTATCGGCGGTGTGAAAATAAGAAAGCTGGTTTTTACAGTCTCCGTCGTGACATTGTAAATCTGCAAGGAATATGTTATTCGAATATAATATATATTAAAAAATACCGTTTTTCATTGGTTCGTACCGCAACAAACGTCCGGTATTCCAAGACACACGACTTCCAACAATCGATTTGGCAATCGTCGACATCTAGCATTTTGGATAGCAACATTAAAAAACGACATTTGCCCATGGAATAGACTCACGTGAGGTAGCAAACGGAATAATCTCTTTTGAATCATGTGCAATACTCTCAATTCTTTGATACTGTGAAACACTAGGTGCGAAAGATACTGCAACAGGACTGAAATGCAACAGAAATATATTTCGTATAAGCTAGTCACATAAATTGAGATTTGTTAAATAATGTACAGTTCGGAAATTCATATTGACAGATTTATAATAATTAGACTGCGGATTTTATGCATTTACGGGAAAAACGAGAAATTTTCTTCTGCTTCTTGATATTGATCCAAACGATTTTTATTTTGCACTAACATCCGCAGTCTAATAATAATAATAATAATAATAATTAAATATAACTCACCCAATCCAACGGGTGCAAGACTCAGTGTAGACACCGCACTATTCCTAGATATATTCATAAAACTAAAGATGTATGCTATGAATAAAGAGTTGATGCCAAAAAGTAGTAGCATCATAATCATTGTTACTGAAAACATAATCAAAGCAATTTTTTAAATAACCGAGTAGTAGAAGTGTACAAAAAATTTAGCTATTGTAATATTTGATTGTCTTACATATCTCTATTTTGTAGTACAAACGGATATCCAGAATAACATCCATAATAGAAAATCCAAACACAATGATAAGTACAGTTACTAGGTAAACTATTAGGTCGAATGTGAATATAGTGAGCCAATACGACGTAGACGAAACCCCCGTCATTCTTTGCAATTGTTTCATTTTAGTCTCTGTTTCTTGGAAGGGGTGGATAACGAAAAGGGCCACTGTGGGAAAGAAAAAGCTACAAAACATCAAGACTCGAATCAACGATTCTGTTTCTGGCATATATAACAGCGTTGTCGAAAGAGTGCTTGGCAATTTATGGCTCGCAACGCGGATGGAGTATTCCTCGCCAGCGATACTTTTGATCAATGCGTTCGATAAGAGGTTCACTGTTATTGGTAAGCTATGAATTGCGATGCCAGAAAAGAAACCATTAGCATACAATGCTTCGTCCGAAGTGTTGAATTCCGCAGAGACAATGTATTGGTTACGATACGTCGCAATACTTTTAATTGACTGGTCCAGTAAAGCTAGGGGACAAACGTTGTTTCAACATTTCATTTCGAACCGTATTACAACAATTACAAACAGAAATCGTCAATAATATTTACCTTGCGTAACGCTCGTATCCCGTGCTACTTCTGTTGCAGTGCCACCGAAACTTTCTACTGCACTCTTGTAATGTTTGCCCATAGTAGTATTTGGACTTGAATAAAGCACTTTAGGATTTCTGTACATGTTAAGTCCTATCGGAAAAACATCTGTTGATTCGCTTGGCGTATCATAATTTAAGCCCATTAACACAACAGACAGAAGTGGGAGTAGAAACTGGAATAATAGAAAAATTAAATTATAATGAAAAAAAAGTATTAAATTAAATGACTAAATAAAAAATTAAATATTTAAATTTCGTAAGTTTTGTAACCCAAAAACCTTCGAACATGCACAACTCACTGTGAGTAATATGGTGCTTATATTTTTTACGGTAAACGTTAATTTCTTATGGTAAAGTGCCGAAATTCTCTGTACACATAAAGCCCAACCATCTATCCGTTGCGACGGAGGACTAAATAATTCATTTAAATATTTTCCATTGTCTTCCTTTTTAATAACTCTGGAAAGAAAAGGAAACGATTAATATTTCTTTTACTGGTTACATCAACTACGTGCAAAACATATTCAAATATAACATACTTTAAGAATACTTCTTCTAAAGTGATAAGCGATACACTAATTCCTGTAACACCTAAATTCTTTTTCTGGTTTTCCACGTTGTCCAAAGATTCTGGTAAAGTTTCCGAGTATGGTATGCTTAAAACAATCTTCTCACTGTCCACACTCACCGGCTGCGTTCTTGGATCGAACTTGCTTATAACTTTATCAGCGTTACACCATGATTTAGTTGATAATGTAACTTCCATATGACCATAGCCTAAAATTTAGCAATGTTGTAATTAATTGGTTTATAAAGCACGTATAACTTCAATATCATAACTAGACAGCAAATCTGTATGCTCAATAAAAATTTTCCAAAATCCGCCATCTAATAATAACACCACTAACCGTATTGCTTCTTTAGAAATAGTGACGTGCCGTAACATTTTAATTTTCCCCCATGCACAATCGCAATTCTGTCTCCCAGAATATCAGCCTCTTCCATATTGTGAGTGCTAATCAAGATTGTTTTCTTTCCTCTTATTTTCTAGTCAAAATGGTTAAAATTTATACACGCACTTTTTTTTGCAAACTATTTAAAATATAATACCGATTCTTACCAGTATAATGTCCCATATATCTCTTCTAGTTTCAGGATCCATTCCTGATGTCGGTTCGTCCATGATTAAAATCTACATAAAGTAAATACACATAAAAAATCAATTGAAAGTGAATTTACATTAACGTCACGTAAGGGATTAATGATATTAATATCTGAGGTTATTGGTGTTTGTCAGTACTCCTTTTTCGAGAAATAAGTTACAACAAATTCTTACACTAGCATCGCCAATGAGAGACATTCCAAGACATAGCCTTCTCTTTTGTCCACCAGATAATGTGTTTGGTAAGGCTTTTCTTTTATCACTTAATTTCAATTTGTCAAGTAAAACTGCAATATCCTGTTTGATCTGATTCTTGGGTTTATTGAAACCTTTCAGCTGAAACACCATGATCAATTTTGTCTCACGAAATGCAACGTCATTGGTTTATTTATTGTTAAGTCACTTACTCGAGCAAAGAACTCTAGTTGTTCGTACACATTCAGATCTGGGAAAACCATATTTTCCTGAGGGCATAATCCCAAATCGTTCCTAATGGTTTCTAAATGAGTTGTAATATCTTTACCGTTTATAAAAACCTTCCCATCCGTGGCATTTATTACACCTAATAAAAATTAATAGAAAAATTGTACATGCAGGTATATGTCTTCTATAGTATCTATTCAAATTTTCTACCTGTTATAATAGACATCAGTGTAGTCTTTCCAGCTCCATTATGACCTAACAAAGCCGTTATTTGACCTTTATATAAGTCCATTGAAATCCCTTTTACGGCTTGGACTGTCTGTAATTTAGTTATTAGGGCTGTTGCTTGAGGGAGATATTTTCGTGAATAAAAACTATCCGAATACCCTAGTATCTCATGAAATACCCGCGAGTATGCGAAACAGTTTGTATTATTATTACACAGGACAGTGAATCGTGAAACGGGATATTTTTCGGATTGTAATCGATTGTCCTGACTCGGGTAATTTTCTACATTTCGAGATAGGCTCGGGTACCCGGTTAGTCGGTACTCGCACTAACAGTTATTATCTCATAATCATGATGAAACATACCGTCTTCCTTAGGCAACCAGTCCTATAAGTTTTCTTAAGATTGCGAATCTGAATTCCCGGAGTAAGTACACCTTTCATTACAGGTTCAAAATTTTCATTATCTATATTTTCGTAATCAAAATTATCAATATCTTCGTGAAGGTTGACTTTGTTCTTCTTATTAAACTGCAAAATTGATCTTTCTTGATGAAGCGTTCGTCTTACATATTCATAAAGACTACTGAATGACAATGTAAGATAATTTACCTTTAAAAAGTAAAGCGGTTCTTTGCGTACTCCATACTTTCCTGGAAGTACAGCATTAATATATACTGCGAGTGTAAAATGTAACAGAAATCCCAATAATGAAAAAATTAATATAAGTCCAACACTTCCAGCAGTATTATATTGTGCATCTCCAACAAAAAACATATTTGACCATTGGATACCAGTTACTACAAAATTGAATATATTCAATGTTATGATAATCTACACACCACAATTGAAAAATACTAAATCGAATATTAAAAAACATTTTACATACATTGAGTTTCATAGGCATTTACCTCTTCCAGGAATCTATATAATAATATATTCGGAAATAATATTCCTAAACCTGGTATTACAGAAAAGACTTGCTGTCTTATTAAATTTCCATGGAGCGAAAAAGATGCGGTGAAAAGAGCCGATAGTGTTATTGTTACATAACGTGCTGAAAAAAATTAGATTATTAATTGTTTTTCAATTAATTACTATTTGTAGTTTGTATAGAGTTGGAAATGATACTTACGATTAGAAAAATATGCAGCGACATGCATACCAAATGATATTAAGTGTGCCACATGTATCGTAAGTATTAACCAAAATATAAAAGTATTACTGTAATACAAGTATGGTTCAACATTTTTAGTGAATGTATTTTTAAATAATATAATTATCGGTATAATATAAAAACTGCTGAACAATACACCCGTAATTAACCAGCTAAGTAAATGTTGCTGCTGTTTTACTCCATTCATAGCCATTAAAACATTCACACCAATATGTTTTTCCTTTGACGCGTAACTTGTTTCTACACAAAGTGGAATTAGGAATGCAATAACTGCAAACATACATATAATTAGTCTCAGTATTGTATCAGATTCATCTATTTTAACGAAAGGTGGATAGGGCATTCTTTGTGTAGACACCTGAAACATTCAAATTTATATAAATTCAGTGAATTCTATTACAGTACTATCTCCCAATGATTCAGTATATGCAACTGTAAGGGAATATTTTTTGCACGAAATCAAGTCCTTAGAGAACGAACTGTTAGGTGAGTCACTTTTGAAATACGAGCACAAACATGGTTGCTCGATAATGGGAGAACCGTTCGAAGACGATAAAGGGGAAGGCAAACTATTGAGAAGCAAACTATCGGGCCAGAGTACTTTATTATACATTAGTTTAATATGTCTATCTAGTTTCTCTCACCTTTATATCAGGCTTTGTATGTTGCGATGCATGGTTAATGAGAGATTCATCAACACAAAGTTGTAATTGTACAAACTGTACAGCATAAGAATATAAAGTGTGTGTATCAAACGATACTTGCTCGAATACATTTTGAAACAATATATTCGGTATTGTCATGGGATGCCTAATTTTATATCTTATGTCGCTTGTATTATATTGTTCAAACACAATGCCTAACACCTTGAAATTCTTATACTGAGTTTCTGCATATGTGTACTGTTTTATCATATCTTCTTCAGATGAAAATCCAGATACCACTGTAAAATATAATTATTGACATTGTTAAATGTAAAGTAAAAGTATCAAATAAAACATCAAGCGTTATACATATACAATAATTACTTTCATGTGGTAACATCAAGCACATTCGAGTATCTTCCACGATCTTTTCAGTGTATTCATTTTGTGGCACATAATAGAGGAGTGTGAACTGCGAGATCTCTGTTAATTCATCTTTATTTTCTATAGGATAGTAGGTACTTTCATTAATTACACGAGGTGGCTGTACACTAAAATCTCTGAACGCTTGTAGTAATGCAAATAAGGCAATCGGTACAATACATTGTAAAAATATTGCTGATTTCCAGTGCCTAATACGCACTAAAAGATTTTTATATAGCAATAAGCTGAAAATTCTGATTTCATTCGCCATTTGGATTTTGAATTTGTATCAAAAGATTCCGTTTAATCAAATGTTCAAGATTGAACAATCAATAACAGCTCTGTGTACGAATATGTGTATGCTTCTTGCATACAAATATGCCAGTTACCCACTGCCATTGAAAGTACATAAAAGTACTATGAATAAATAATAAGAATTGATGTATGAATCAGTTCACTCTCATTCTTATATGGAACCTTGACAATCAAATTGACTCCATGTGTTTATTATGTTTATCATTGATGAGAATTGTATTTAAATATAAAAATGGTCTTCTAAGCCTTGTCCTCTTCCTTTTTTTTCGTTGATTGTCATAATAAATGTAACTGAAAAATAAATTATTCCTAAATTTTTACCAATGGACAAAGCACACTGAAACAAAAATGTATGGTACACATCTTTTAGTTTAATATATATTCGTACCTGACAGATAGGTCATATCCTTATTAATCACTATGTAGTATAGTTTCACAAAACCGGACAGTAATATTTCGTGACGAACTTTTTGCATAAACTTGTGTTATCATATCTTCACGTTATTTGTCACTGTCATTTAACGAAATTATCTGTCTCCGATACTTTAAATTATACATGTTTCCTGTCCCCAATAATCATTCCAAAATGAATTCCATACGACCACTAAGCATAAAATGCACCCAACAATTTGACACGCAACGTTTGTATGTACACAATAGTACTGACAATTATATGATTCAACTGCGTTTCTAACTGTCGACAATACTCGTGTAGATGATTCACAGCAGTAATTTGAACTCCCAAGATAACATTGATACGTATCACAAGCAAAACAACGGAGATCAAATTTGAATTTTAAAACTGCAAAATTTGAATTTAGCAATGCAAAAGATTGAACGGAAAATGTTAATAGTTATATTACGTTAGAACATGTGTTATATGTTAGAATTGAGAAAAGTACTGCCCAGTATAAATTTCGGTTATCTCACATGAGAGTAAGCCTTAATGTGAGAAACGTGTGTCGTCACTGTCGTCAGTTGCATGACGTACGACGTACGGTAAGGAATGCCAGTGTTGTGCACACCGGAGTGGCTAGTATTAGAAAATGAAATAAACAAGTTTGGCTTTTAGCCAGTGAATTATTGAGCGAAGAAAATTTGAACGTCGATAGACTACGAGACGTGAGTATACAAAAATTTCTGCGCACAACGTTCGCACGAAGACACTTTTTTTTTATACTCCACTTTGAATTGCAATATGCGATAATTCCAAGTCTCATATCAGAAATTTTATAAAGCAACAAACTGTTCATATCTTGAATGGAAATCATTATCGAAGAGGTTAACGATGGACAATTAAGATACGGAAATTATTTAACGATTTACAATATCTCTTTGTTATCATATTACACGTACGCAAGTACACGTATTTTTCCGAAAGGTTAGATAACGTTCGTTATTGTAATGATTTGAAGACTTGAGATCGTGCCCAAGTTTTTGTTCTTACTACAGATCCATTTGAGGCAAAGATTAATTTATTAGATCAATTTTAATCTTTTCGTTACAAAAAGGAATAGTTTTCCGCGTGTCTACAAGATTTTGCCGCGAATCGAACGAACGGTATCAATGTTATTTTTTCGTACTATACGATTTATTGGAGTTTTAATCAAGATATATCAAATTAGTACTTGAGAAATTGTAAACGAATACACGTTAAAATAATTGGTAGTAAAATTTTTTAATTTTTACGAATAATTACAATCACTCCAATAAAAATCGTACAGTGTGTATCCGACGGATATTTGAATAAATTGTAAGTTTAGGAACAGGGTAAAGATTTTAACAAAAAGTGGCCCGCCAACTTCTAATTTAATATATTTACATATCTCGTACAAAAACAAAAACGTGAAGTACTGAATTAAAAGTTCACACTCTGCAATTGTTGTTTGCTTTATATTTCAATTATTTTTTTGGAAATCACCGCACAACTGTACGTGAGCACTCAACGTGTATACTGAATTAAAGAAACAAATTACTAACAAAATGTTGTATCAAACACAAATGTCACATTTGTCCAAATAAACGCGGGAAATTTAAACGTATAATTTTGAATGTTATCGTAGTTTCTATAGTATCTTAGTTGTAGTTACTTTTTCGTAATAAAAAATAATTTTATTTTTTTTATTCTTCGTACAAATTATGAAAATATGTTAAACTAGAAGTTGTTAATAATTCATTTTTTTATCCTGTTACTAAACTTAGTTTCTGTAAAGAAAGAGTAGGGAAAAAAATAAAAATAATACTGCAATTTTGACATAACATAAAAAGGAGTAAAATATAAGTTTATTCAAATAATCACCAAAAAGTTATAAATATTCTATTTTGTTCCTACATATGTTTACTTGTTACAGACAATGCCATGGATTGCTGTTATTTCAACAGAAATGGAAGTCTCGAGTCGGAGAGAGAACTTCCAAATATCTCTAGCCCAGAGATGTTTAATAGCGACGACGAAGGTGGTACACCCTGCAGCGAAACAGTAGAACATGAAACTACAGAGATACCTGCTAGTCCTGAGAAACCATCTCAAGCTGATTTAGTAGCTAAATCTGATAATAATTTATTAGCGAGAATCAATAAATATTTAAGCGGAATACCTCCACCACCTAAGCATACAATCTGTAGAACCGACTGTTCAGAACTTTTGTTACATATTTATGAAAATTATCACCTGTTTTGGACACCGAATGTGTTACTGGGGAAACAATTGCGAGCTGATGCAGACAAAGATTCTTCAGAACAACAAAAAGAAAATATTAGTACAAATAATTCATTGCAACTCGGCAAAAGCACATCTAGGAATTTATCTGTTGCTTTTGATGCATGTGATCCACAATTTCAAAATAATATTAGTAATAAGTTAGATACGAAAAATGTTACGAATAATATTTGCAGTGATAATTGTAGAATAGATCAAGTAGTTACTAATAATAAAACAAACACAGTGTGTACTACGAAAAGTACTACAAACACTTTGAGCACTGAGGAAGTACAGGCAACTACAAATATAAGTAATACAAAAGAAACGTTACTTTTGTATCACACTACTGATGAAAAAGAAGTTACTAATTTGACTTGGCCTGAGTCATATCATCACAAATTTCATGGAATTCAGTGAGTGTATAAACACATTTTGATCAGCTTATTCGTCATTGGTAACTGTTTAAAAATATTTTATAACACAAAGTACGTATTAAAAATTTTAGCTACAACAGAAGCAAGGCTGTGGAGGATTTCGAAAATCTTTCTATGAAATTATGCGAAAGGTACATAGGCGGCGAAACTCAATCCACTTGTACCGTGTGGTTTTCTAAACAGGCACCAGGAAGTGCCAAGAAACGAAACCTTTTAACTAAACGTGATAATGGACAAAGTCCAGGGAAGAGACTAAGTCATTTGACGCGAAGGCGGAGGACATTTTCTAGTGCGAATTTACAGGGTTTGGCGCTCAATAATAAAAAACTGCTAGTGTTAAATATTAAGTGAGTATTAAACAAAGCTTGTTAGAAATTGATTTCGTATAATATGTTTTAATCAGTTATTTTCGGAACCATTTCAAGTCCTAATTTTAAACATTTATTTATATTCCTTCTTTGTAATTTAGGAAACCTACTATTAAGAAAGGCAAAAGTCCAAGAGGAAAAAGTCCCCGATGTAAAAGTCCAAGAGGAACCCCAAGGAGTTCAACAAAGAAGAAAGTTTCTCGAAGACTTGTTTTGGACGGGCCTAGTCCTTTGAAAGCAAAAGTAGAAACATCAAAGCGGGCCTTGTTTCAAAGTCCCCCATCGGATAGAGCTGGGCCGAGCAAGTTATTCTCAAGTGGAACGAATGCTCAGAGTATTAAACGTGCATTGTTCAGCAACGGAACAAAGGAAAATAATGTTGAAGTAATTCAGAAGATAGAAGAATCAAGAAAAAGGAAAAACGAAGAGGAATTAGAAGGGCCACGATTCAAGTGGCCAAAGAGTTTATCTTTCGATTGCTCTCACGAAATTCATAATAGCTCTACAGTTACATGGGATAGACATTCGTCTAGCAATGTAATCGAGAAAACTAAAACATCTTCAAATGAAGGAAGAACTGAGCTCAGTGATGCTCACAGAAAAGTGCGTAGTTGTCAAATGCAGTGGAACTCCGACTGTCCCTCAAACAGGACCGGGATCGGAATAATCCCGAAAATTCGTTAATCACTTGAATAACACAAATACATTTTATGTATTTTATTTATTGCACATTTTATACTTTTACAACAATATTGCTAGTATGAAACAAAAGACGTATACATACACTATAAATTTAATTTAATTAGAATTTTGTAAAGAAGTCTGTGAGTTTCTTTTGTGTCAGATTTGAGTGACGTTTACGTGTTGCCTCAGTCGGTCCTGAGTCATAGACTCAGGATATTGATTAATTAGCGGATTAAAAAAAGACTGGAGTTATGTTTGATAATCCGGATAAACGGAATTCTACTGTATATTTAATTCCTTTTCTTTAAAGCATTATAAACTTCGATGAAAAAAATATATATACTCTTTTTGTTCTAGAAACTATTATGGGCAGTAGCAGAAGCTTTAAGAAGCAAAGGAATCGGTATGACTCATCCGCAGTTCAAGCAGCATGCTACGAATTTAGCAAAGACCATTAAGAAATATATGCCCGATCTTGAAAATAGAAATATTCCCCGCAAGCCGGGAAGTACAAGTGATCGCATGTTAAAACTAGCGAAACATCATGTTTTATTTATAATCGAGACGGGACCAACCGATTGACAATACTCATTGCTACTAGGCACAAAGATATCGACGCAACTTTACGCGAAGTTTACATTATTTAAAGTACAAGTGATCATTGGTACGTTAAGGTAGCATATGCACGCGTTCAATGGATTTTATTTAATGAAATATATAGTGAGATGTACTTGAAATGTATTATAACTAAATAGCACGTGGAAACACTTCGACGCGCAAATATGTATGACTGTAAAAAGGGTGATGTTTGAGGAGTATTAAGACCTTTTTTACTGCATAAATACGAACGAAAAGGGTTGTTTTAAATATGCCTATTTTTTTATTAGCGGTACAATAGTAGATAGATAGTTATATATATATATATATTTCACAACTTATAAATAATCGATAAAAGGTGCTTCTTTGAAACAAAACCGTAATTTGCAATTAATTTTAAAGACAAGGCATGTATACATACGTATACAGGGTGTCCCAAAAATGTCGGGAAACCTTGAAAGGGGTGGTTCCCGAGGTAATTTGAAGCAATTTTTTTTCTTAGCGAAAATTTCCGTCTCGTTTTTATTAAGGAGTTATTAACGATCATAAACACGGACCAATCAAAGCGCGGCTATTATTTCAAGTGACTTTAGGAACCAGCTCGTTCAAGGTGTTACCGACATTTTTGAGATACCCTGTATATAAATCCTTCATATCTAACATACAGTTGTGTCTAAAACGTCAATGAGGGCGAGTAAAAAAATAAAGACTAATCGCATTCTGCAGCCGCGATACTTGTGTTCATCGATTCCCATTTTTATTCCGCATTCTGGTGACCTACCCTGGCGATTACCTCGTCCAGTATTTGCGTCAGTTCTTTATTTTCTTTAGTCTTTTGCTCGACCAGTTCAGCTAACGAGTTACTTTTAAGCTCTGCTTTCCTTACTAAGGCGTGGAGCGTCACTATTTCGTCTTCGTGTTGTTTCCGTATGTTCTCCAAATCAGAATTAGCCCTGAAATATTGATTAAATGGTTAAATCGAATAATACTTTAGTCATATTTTTGCACACCTATATTCAATGAAAATTATAAAAACACGAATATATTCCGTGTCTGTGTGGATAGCATAAATCTATCTATGTGCGGATACGTACTTCTCGAGTTGAGACAAAGCATGCGCTTTTAAGTTGTCGTACCGCGTGTGCAAGCACTTTATAGTGTCCATATTTTCCTGGATACTTTCTCTTAATACTATCTCATTGTTTTTGTATACCGATACGACTGATTTCATCTTTTCGTATTTCTGATGAACATCATTGAACGCAGCCTCGGTGTTCGATAGATGAACATTCGTCGCCTTTAATTCTTCCTGATCCCTTCCTTTTTCCGCAAGCATCCGGCTAATCGTTTTTTCATATTCCTCGACCACGACCCTGGAAACGGCAATTCAATTATCTCCATTGTCCTAAAAGCAGAATGTTCCTCAAATAACAAACAACTCACTTCATATCAGATTTACTCTTCACCTCCTGCGCCATTTGTGCTTGTAATTGATTAATTTTCTCTTGTAAAGAGTTCTTCTGCCTTTCTAACTTTTCCAATTCCGCCTTGTGCTCTTTCTTTTGTTTCTCCAGTTCTTCTTCCAGTTGAAGTACAGTTGCCCTCACTAGTTCCAACTCCTTGCTCATGTTAACATCGTTGATGAACGGGGTGTCTGACTTTGGTTCATCTGCAGCTTGTTCCTATACACATCCGTTTTACATGAGGTTGCTTCAAAAATATGTTTTAAAAAATTAACAAATAAAGAACCCCCGATTTGTAATACAAGTCTGAAAATTATTTTCTATTTTTACTTTAGTTTCATTAAAATAGTGCAACCAAGTAAAAGCTGTGTAAACTAGTTTTACGTTAAGTTGCGCATTATGCTATTGTGTAATATGTTGATATGTTCGTGTATTGTAAATACATAAACCATACTTGGTTTAAAGCATTAAATAAATAATAATAATAGTTATTAGACGCCACACAGTTGGCTGGTTCGAAGATTTTGTGCTCCGTCCGAGATTAATGGTTCAAAAGTGTACAATATATAATATAATCGTTGCTTACACTTTTCTCCTTGGGTTCTTCCGTTTTCGGTGTCATGTTTGTGGTGATGGGACTGTAAAACAGTAACCTGTCTATAGCCGCTATGGCAGGATTACGTTTCGGGGTGACAATGCTTGGCGGTGGGCTTTCTGTTTTCCCATTTTGTTCCTCCTCGTTGATTGGATCTGTGTTCTCTTGTAGCAACATAGTACTGGTATCCCCCACCAATGGGTCAAACTTTACATACAACGATTCCGCTCTAAGACGGTTTCTGGTTTTAGAATTGCCGCGAGCTATCAGAAAATCGAAGCTCGTCGGGTCTTGGAATACTGCAAGCAGTAGATACCATTAACATAATACACATGCAACAGCAACTGAAATTATGAGATAGATTTAAATGATCTTATTTCATAATTATTAAAATCGTGAAGATATTTTAGTGACAAAGTCCTAGACACCTTTCTACAGTACTCACTATCGGACGTTGCTGTAGTGAAACAACAATCGCTTTCTTCTGGGAATTCAAACGAAGACTTGCAAATATCATTTGCCACTTGTTCGGCAGACGACTTTAGTTCATCGAAGTTCGGTTGTTCGACGTTAGGCAATCCTAATGAGGTGCTTTGCCTCTGAGGCTTGAAATCCTTGTACTGATCCTCCTCGGGCACAGGCTCCGGTGTCAACGGTTCATTCTTGACAATTAGAGTCCCAGCTAACTTTTCCTCAGAAGATTGCTCCCCTTTCACATCCTCTGTTTCCTTCAGCGATTTTGTCGCATCTGTCTTCTCTAATACCGCTTCTGCTTCGATACTTCTGCTATTTATCGGCGTAGGAGGGTTCACGTCCTTAGTATCTCTATCGTCTTCAGTCTCTGCTGGAGCATCAGCCTCCAAGCGGTCCTCGGCTCGTTCAGAGGTCCTCGGTATCGCGCTGGAAGTCTCGCTCAGTAAATTTGTGCAACTATCTCTGCTGATCGCGGCATCGCAGAAGTCGGAGGAGACGGTTGCTAGTTGACTATCGTTCTTATCGCCGGTCTCTCTTGCCGAAGAGTTCGACAAATTTTCGGGAACCTTGGTAACCGGTAGATTAGAATTATTTACGTGAGTCTCGTTCTCGCACAGTCGCGAGGTGTTCGTCAACTGCAACGACGGCAGAGTCGATATACTAGGCAAAGATAAGTCTTCGGTATATTCTGCGAACGGGGACACAGAGGACACAGAGGACACAGAGTCTGTTACGGAGTATGGTACAATATTTACAGCTATAGATTCTTCAGTCTGGTCTCGGAAATCTTCAACTACAACTTGGGCTTGTATATCTTCGACTACAATCTGCTGGTCGCCGACTATAGGCGCGTCTGGACTGACTCTACCGGGCGACAAACACTTGGTAGTATTCAAATTAGACTCCTCTGTGCTATGTGACGGCAGTGGAAGCTCTTCGACGTTGTCGAAGCTGCAGGTTTCTGAGCTGGTGGTCAGATCATCGCTCCGACCAGTAGAGATTGTCACCTCGATCGGCTCCTCTGGCTGTACCAAAGGAATCACCAAAATCGGTCTATCCTGTAGATCTTCTAGATCCTGTGTGCAGGGGCTGGTCTCGATTACCTCGGGGACGTTGCAAGAGTCGACCAGCAACGAGCTGTCGTTCCCTAGGCTTTTGGTGAAATCGGTGATGGTCTGGTCGGCGGCGGACGCGAATGTCTGGTCTAGACTGTTGTCCCGGCTATAGTTGATCGAGTTCTCCTCGCTGTTCAGCTTAATCTCAGCGCAGCCAAGGATCAGCTCGTCGACACCGGGTATACTGGAGTCCAAGTAGGAGGTGTCCGATATCCGGTCCAGGCTTTGGGTCACCGAATCCGAGCATACGCCGCTGCTGCTCTTGGTGCTGCGGGTGCTGCTGAGACTCTGGAAACTGCTCGACGAGGACAGGGACTCCGGGACTGTGTAGCCGATCGATCCGACGTCGGCGAACTCCCGAGCGAATCGGACCTTCACCTCATACTCTGATGTCTTCTGTGACGAACTGTCGTTGCCGCTCTGGTGGAGAGAAAATAGAAACGCAATTAGTCCTGGTGCGACGAGGAAACGTTTCCTGAGCGTCGATCTTGATGGAACATCGAGCAAAGCGATTAAAATTTCAAGCGATTTCAAACAATCGAGTTCCATGCAATATCGGGAGGAGCGCTTTAACACTGGAATTTATTCTTTTAGAAATATTGAAATCATAAATATGTTTTCATGAGAAAATTGTTCAACAAACTTCTATATCGAAGTAAATATGTAAACAAAACTGGTACGAAATCTAAAGAAATGCAATTTTGTTGTTATTATAAGGCAGTGTGTGCCAGTTTCATCTGGTGCTTGGTAGTTCTAGTGTTAAGAACGCTCCTGCGAGGCGAGCAAGTTGAAAGTAGATCGATCACGCCAACACCGCATTGGTACCCAATCGTTCGGACAGCCATCGCACCGCACAGCTCTACAATTTTTCTAGGAATTGCGGACGTTCTTTCATTTTGCAAACCAGAGTCGCGACGAAGAAAGACTCGGCTTGAGTGGAACGCAAAATTGTACCGGTGGCGTGGGCGACGTCCTTGCCGGAATCGCGGCAGCGCGTAGCAGCAGTTTATTGATGTATTCCATATTTCCTGCGATAACGCAAATTCGCTCCGTGCAATACGCGTATATCTCGCAGTTGGTTCGCCGTTTCACTGACTGAGATCAGCTGACGCCCGAACCGATGCTCGCGGATTTCTTTCGGGAATTGCGCAACTTCTTCTGCCCGCTGCGACTAATTATAAAATATAGGGGCGGAGACCGAGGGAAAGAGAGAGAAGGATTTTGTTTTGCTGAATCTCGCGGCCGCGTAACCATGCCAAGAACAGTTATGAGCGGGACTGCTGGTGTGGCGGCTGGCATGTTTGCGATAAAAAGCCCGGACTCTGCCCGACTATGATGGTTCCCCATTCCTGCGCTATCGGATGGAAGGTAAGTCGAAAGGACTGCTCCCACGGACGCGCACACGGACACGTCGCGCCGGATCATTTCCAAGGCTCGGTTGCGTTTGATTGCCGCCGATCGGCCACTGTAATCCGAGTTGAAACGAGCCACGTCGCGTCGATGTCTCGACCAGTGCGCCCGCAATTGTCTTTGTGAAGGTTCGGTTACTCGCGATAGACTTATTTCATTTTAAGTTGTCGAACAAAATGAATTTCTGACGCAAGAAGTTCCCATTTTAAACCTATTTTGCATAGAGATTTGCAGTCTAGGGTTCGAGGACTTCAAAGGGAAGCAAGAAAAGGCCGCGACTTATCGCGAAAAATCGGAAGCGTCCGTTTTAGGACCTTATCAGGCAATCGCCTGACGTTATGGTGACGTGGTGCCCGGCACTGGACGAACGTGAATGGAAAACTAATTAGATTACCTTGCGAATGAGATTCCCCATGACTTCCCGGAGGACCTCCAGTTTCGACTGCCACTGCCGGCAGATTTCGAGGCCATATTTACGCGCCGGGCCACGGAACCCCACGTAGCCAGTTTCCTTTAGTTCCCCACCTTGATACCCTCACCCCCGACACGCTTATTTTCGACGACGTGAGACGTCTTTCGTCAGCCATTCACCCCTTTTCCCGGTCTTTGTGTGTTCTCTATTTTGCTCGGCTCCGGCACCGGCAACCGTTTACTCCAGTTTCCCTCGCTCCCCGACCTCTTCCTGTCCGCCATTTTTCCAAAAATTAAAAATATCTAGAGTTCACTGACACCGACGGAGTTATCGGCGTACTATTAAGCGCCTATAGGCATTGTGAGATTATAGTCTGTCGCCGTAGAACCTGTGGACACACTGAATTGAACTGATAGAAAGAGCTGATGTTGCACAATTAACAGTTCTTCGAGAGGTCATCGGCCTTTACCGAATTTTGTTACTCTAATATTAGAGTATACTACTTGATTTTTTTTTTTTTTTTAGAAGTTAGAACAATTGGTTCGCTACAGAACGTGAAAAGAAGGTTTGATTAAAATTACAATTGGTCGAAATTGCAGAGAAAGTACTAACAGCTGTATTTTGCAACTTTTTTATGCGGGTAACGTTTATCGGGGTAATGCAAGATCAGCATTATTCTTTACCGTGGTGGCTAAGAGTAGACATACGACCGCAAAGGGTTGTTTGTATTTAATAAATTACTAAACATTTCGATATTGTACGAGTAAATTGCACCCTTTACATATGTATAACATGAAAAAGAAATATTCTAGGTCGGAAGAAATATTTCGGAGTTAAAACAGCTTCGAGTGCATAGGGTTAAACTTTCACTTTTCAGGACCAAATAAAAAAATTGTAAAAAGTGCCATTTTCTCGTGTAATTCTTACCAATTTTAATTTTTTCAGTCTTTTTTGCGGATCATTTGGAAAACCAATTTTTCTAATAGCTCAAAAAAAGTCAGGTCGTTTGATCCAATTCTGTTTTAAAGGGCGTTTGGATACTTTCGTAAGACTGTGCAGGTGTTTAATACTGTCCAATCCGTATCGGCACGTATCGGAAGCTAAACGGAAAAAAGGATTATTCCACTGGAGGGAACCGTTCCGTGTCGGTGCGGATAGTATAAAACGGCCTTTTACTCTTTCCCGAATACTTTAGCATCAAGGTGCCCGGAGACCAAACAGCATGCGATCGCTGCCATTACGAGCGGGTTAACAGCGCAACAGTCGAGGAGACTCGAGTGTGCACGCAACAAATTAGTTGTTGCGATAGATCTGGCGGAGAATCGGCCAATTAGACACATATTAGCGCGTTTATAGAGATTGAATAACAGTTAAGCCTCTCGAGTTCCGACTAATTACACTCCGTTTTGTACGACCCACGATAAACGCGAATCAAAGTGGTCCATAACGATATTGCACGATTTCGTTACAATCGTACGGGTACTTTATTAAATACGAAAAAACATTAAGCGCGTCTGAAACCACTCTAAAACTGTTTCAACAAAAGTTTCCTATCGTCCAAACCGAAGTAGAAACGTAATCAATAGTATTCCTAAAAATCCAGATAATTATAGTACAAAGAGTTCTGTGCTCCTGGTGCTAGCGTTACGTCAATAGCATGCAACTTTACGACTGGCGTCGAATTCGAAAGTGTGCGCTGAACAAATTTCCGGTATTAAAACACACGTAAAAAATGCACTACGTACTAATTTAAATCGATCCTTTCGTCCCTTTAACCCATTAACTGACAAATTTTTTTTTAATTTTTGGACGTGGCAGGTAATGGGTTAATTTTCGTCGAAAATTTACATTTTTTTAAATAAATTCATACGGAGCAACGATTACCTTTGACCAACCGATTGCGAGCCAAACAAAGACAAAACAGTCGTGTTGTCCGCTAAATACTATTCCGTCCTATCTTTTAGGGACTAGTTTCCGTGCTTTTAAAGATTCGTTAGCGATATCGCATTAAAAAAAAGTCGTCGAAACCTGGTTTGCGGTGTCAACATACAATATGGCGGAATAGATCGGCTAACAATCTTGTTCGGCAGCGATCTGTCGGAAATCCCACCGTCGGACGGTCAACGGTCGCAGGGATCGGTGGACTCGCGGTCAATCGATCGGAGACGGTGTAGAAGCACGCCGAGAAATGTGGGCCAGCAGCCTGTTTACCGACTGGCGAATTCTTCCGCGTAACGAAACGGGTTACTGCGCGTCGATACGGCTCGAAATTATAAGGACAGAGCCACGCACCGTGACGTGTACACCGAGCGCTTTTACTTGCTAATCTACGGCGTAAAGCGAACGCGTACACGGTCGAGCAAGCCGATCGCACTCGTCCGATCGCGCACCGACTCTACGCGATCGGTGGCGACTCCCTTCGAAACCCGAGAAGCTCGCGAGCTCCTTATTCGGCGCGTTCTTGACATCCCAGAGACCGCAACACACGCACACACCATCACCATCGACATGAGTCATTCCGCTCGTGATGACATAGAGGAAGGAGAGGGACAGACACTTCTTAACACTAGACCTACCAAGCACTAAATGCAACTGGCACACATTGCCTTATAGCAACGACGAAATTGCATTTCTTTAGATTTCGTGTCGGTTTTGTTAGAGAAGTTTATTAAAAAAATTTTCTCATGAAAACGTATTTATAATGTCAATATTTCTAAAAGAAAAAATTAAAGTAATTTTGACTCATCCGGTAGTCCTAGTGTTAAAGGGGTGTGTCCCCTCTCTCTCTCTCTCTCTGTTTTCATATAACAAATACCAAGAACAACCGTGTCAAACGGAAGCGCCGCCAGGGTGGCATTTAAATGGAGGTAAGAGACGAAACGTCTATGTACGGTTACTTAAAATACCTTCCACACTTGTTTCCATATCTACAATGTCGATTAGATAAAAATCGAACAATCAGTTTGACAGCATTCTGCGCACTGTGCGCCGCTTCTATAACAATATAAATTTGATTCGATCCGTGTCATCTGTCTCCTCTGAATTATTTCTCGCGTACTAATGGGCCACGTTTTACCAGTGATACTGTATGTACTTTCCTCGAGGACACTTTCGGTAGGAAACGTAGAAAAAGAAATCCGGGGGCCCCTTATCTACGGCCCTGCATGCTACGAACCGTTCGACAGAGTGTTCCGCGCACCGTACGCCGTTTCAATAACAATATAAACTTGAATCGATCCGTGTCATCTAAGATGAACGTCTTCCCTGAATTATTTCACGAACGGGACACGTTTTACCAGTGATTCTGTCGGTACTTTCCTCGAGGACACTTCCGGCAGAGATGCTAGGAAACGTAGAAAAAAATCCGATTTCTCGCAATTTTTGTCTATGTTTACCTAGAAAGGTATGTTGCTCGCGAGAGAGACCCAGAATGGTCACCCGTAATGTTAGCTCGACGGATCGAAAGAGTAGTATAGATGTACAGTGTACGTATAATGTTATGAATCGAATTCCAATGAATAGTGGAGAGAGAGAGGAGCGTAATCGATGACAGAAACGCGCTTCGCAGTCTGCTGGTCTGCACCGACGAATTCGGAGGAACCAGCCAGCCACTCACCGAACCTGACGATCAGCGAAGGATTTATGTCTCTCCTCTCGAACTTCTAATATTAGCGCAGAGCATTCTCCAGTCGATACTCTAGACATCCACCACTACTACTGGCTGGCAGGCGCGCGAGCGTTCACGAAACGTGGTGCACGTACACGCCTAGGTGGATGTGCGCGTGGGACCCGTGGTAATAGAACACACACTCGGGAAAACGCTGCAGCGTCATGGCTCACCTTTCCACAAGACGATTCCGCGGTCTAACGTGGTGCAGGCTTCTGTCACGGAAAGAAAGACCCCCGGCCACGGGAGAGTCATCGCCACCGTACTGCCAACGATGATACGCGTTCTGATTTCTTTAATACCGCTGTTCGAACGTCGAACCGCGCACACGCCGCACGGGCATTACGCCATAGACACGGAGTATTCGATCACGAGCGAAGTTATGACGTTTTTCAGGAAGCAATTTCCACTACGCATGCGTACGTAAATTGTATTCCATGAATGCGGCTTTAACTCGAGGACATCAAAGCTGTACCGGAGTAAGACCACAGACGAACTATAGGATAGACCTATCATCCAATGTGTTTCTGTGGCCCACTTTTTTGTGGTCACGTAACCCTATTACCATTTTCGTGCCACAACTTGTATTACCAATTGAAACTAAAATTTGCTGACAGCATCCGCAATGGTAAAAATTAAAATTAAAAACAGCTATATACAGTCACTGCAGTCTCGCGAATACGAGACAATAAACGAATAACCTCTGATTTTTTCAACAGTCGATATTTCAGAACATGAGACATGAAGTCCCATAAGATGATAGGTCTCTCTTTATATCTCATCTGTGACAAAAGCCTAACACCACATACAATACATCTATAACGTCCGACCATGTCCTTTAAATTCCGTTGGCCCAAATCATTACCTTCTTTACACCCTGTATAAATATTTCTACTTTCTTATTACAATTTCATAAAACCTATGTAAGCACGTATACAGTAAAATGTATAGTTATGACAATTACAGAAAATTTGATACGAGAATCCGCTAACTGTAAGAATCGAAATAGTGGACGCTGATGACCTTGATGGTAACGAGACCGTTATAAGTAAACAACTATATAAACAAAAGAACTGAAACAAGAATCATAACCGAAACCGATATTAGCTGGAAATTTCGGTTCTTCGTGTCAGTTATTTATTTGAAATTTCGGTTTCTCATAACTGTTTTGATCAGAACCTTTTTCTTAACCGTTGCAAACAAATCTGAGTTCCGAAAGTGACTCTCCTTGTGAGCGGCGGTTACATGTATAGGAAAAAGTTGTTTAAAATCATGCCCCCGACAACATATTTAAAGGTCATCGATATCTAAGAAAGCGACAGCTTTCCACACAATTACCCTGATATTAATTGTCGTTACAAAATTTTAAATTTTATTGTTTACAAAGTGTACGGATTTTGATCGAGTTCGGTTGCACCGGTTATGTCGTTCGTTCGGTTTTTGTCAAGACGTTCAATCGCAGAATAACTCCATGACTTTTTGGTGTGGGCATGCGTTCTTTTTCGGACGTCAAATAAATGCCGCCGCGCGAGAAGCGAAACTTATTTTCGTTTCGCGGTGCTCCTGGAGATTCAGAGTTTATTTATAGGGATTCTCCGACTGTTGGCGAGTGTTGGCAATAAAGACAGGAGGAAAGATCGGAACAGAGAGGAAAGACAACAAAAGAAAAAAGAAACATAAAGAAAAGATGAGAACTAATCAAATAGAGGGGAAAAAGAGAGTTTAAATACCTGGAAACAGGACGACTGCATCGGAGGCGAACCATGAAGAGACGCAGTGACTTCGCGAAGCACCACATGGGTTCCTTCGGGAACTGCACAACCGGTACCTCTTGGGCTTGTCATATCAAGGATATCACTCGGAACACTTAACAAACTCCTTGTTGTTTTATCGAATGCTTTCGCTGTTACACTGCCTGGCGTTCCTGGCCACACACAGAATCACTTTTGGTCGCAACGAGTTTAGTATCACAATTGAAAAATACTTGAAACGTTCGGCGTCCGATTTCACGTTCGCTGTTTCGCGACGTCCGAACAAAATGACGACTTCTCAAGTTCTGAACATGAATTCCCGCCAGATTTTAGTATCACCGTATGACCAGTGTCGCCACCTTGAACTTGTAAAAGTCCGCAACAAAGAGTTGAAAATTTCGCAGATCCTCTGCTGGAAGATCCGTGTACTGCGGATTTGCTTTATTTAGCGCAAATTATTGCTAATCATACTTGTCGCATTTAATCATTACACAGGGTGTCCCAAAAATTTTGTACTTCCTTGACAGGGGCGATTCCTAAGATCATTTGAAGTAACTTTCTCCTTTACAAAGATGTTCTTCGCAGTTTTGTGAAAGAGTTATTCAGGAAAAACGCAGGCCAATCATAGCGTGGCCAGAACGGAAGGATTCCAGCTTGGCCAATGCCAACGCTATGCTTCGCGCGGCCCGCTGTAGCCGCTCTCTGATTGGTCCTTGTTTTTCGTTAATAACTCCTAAACGGAGCCGCGAAGAACATTCTCGCAAAGGAAAAAATTACTTCGAATGACCTCGGGAATCACCCTTTTCATGGAAGTACATCATTTTTGGGACACCCTGTATATATATATATATTAAAATCCGTAGGTAAGGCTATTGCTAGATAACCTTACTGAAGAATCTCCAGCAAGGTTAAATCTCCCTTTCCTTTTCCTTCTTGCGCTTGTTTCACTGCCGCCAAAAAAAAATAGAAAATCGGTAGAGGTGGTAACACTGATCAGCTCGCTTCCAAAGAGTAGGGGTACAAGACGTAGTAGATACGTACGTACTTACTGCGTTGAATGCGCATGCGCGAAGAAACCCGTCCAACATCTCATCACTGCTTTAAACTACAATATTCCAACGTTTAAGACATGAATCCTATATAGACAGCCTTATTCTGACGGGTTTTCTACTTAGAATCAATAACGCCCTTCCTTCTCCAATTTTCACGATGTTTTAGCAGCTTCACAACCACTTTTTTAACGGCTGTCCTAAGTTTGACAACTTGAATGCAGACAAAGCAAACCAATCGCAGCGCACTTTATAACATAGTTTGGATTAATCTCCACAGCGCTGCTGTGCCGTTTTCGCGGTTGATAATATTATCGATACGGGATTATCGATAGTTGACCGCGCGGCGCGGCAAGTTGTGCCTTTGAAATTTTATAACGGTATCGCTGTAAATTTCCCGTTTCCTTTTTTTCACTTAGCATAGTATTTTAAATGCTACGTGAACTTTAGAAGAAGGAATGTACGATTTAGAAATGTTTATTGTCAAATTTTTTTTATACAAAGGTGTATATACTGTCTTGTTATTACGTACAAGGCAGTGTAAATCGTTCGCGAAGTCTCCCGTTTCATAATTAGTAATCTTATTCTTCGCTCATGTATTCACTCGTTCACACCCTCGTTGCTGCTTTCCTCCTTTTGTTTATTTAGTATCAGTACCTCACAATGTACATACACATAAAAATTCATTCACCTGGCTCGGTAACGCATTGTTACAATACGATGCGTTAAAATAAAGCGAATTATATAAAAGAATACTATTCACAATGATCTCCTTTATCTTGAAACTAGTTAAAACGGTTGTTTTAAAGACATTTCTGCAGGCGCTAGCCTAAATTTCTGACAGTAATTGTAACTGTTAATTCAGTTAATTCACTAACATACTTATGTACTGCATTACGCTTCACTGCGGGGATATAATCACAGAAATTAGCCATAGGCTTCCATGTAAGTTTACGTTCCTTCACATAAGGCACTTTTTCTTTTTAAACGTCTATAATAAAATAAGTAATATTAAATTAACTCTGTGCCATTTTGAAACACTATAGAAAATGGTTAACACCTTGTACTGTAAGTCTTACTATAACAAATAGAAGTACCATTGCACAAAACAATGGACCAAAACGGGAAGCACCGTATTATTTACGACAATGAACAGTATATACCGTCATCACCGTGCACTAATGCAATCCCATATTTTAGTAGTGTCTATGCACGTTTACACATAGGCGGTATTATTGAAAGCAATGAAATGATATGTCCTAGTAGACAGATACACTACAGTGCCTAGTTAAAATCATTCACCAACAGTTAGTAAACGATACAGTTCATCTTCAACTACTGAAGCTTCGCATGTGTTTAATTATGTATATGGATGTAACTGTGGTGGAGGGCGCGACGGTGTTGTAGAATTCTTCTGACTACTAGATGGTGGAGTTAAGAGTCCACTTTCATTTGGGCTTTGCCTCCCAGATTCAGTATTGGAGTCAGATTCATTAGTGTCTGTACAAGGGATGTCGTCGACTAATCGCTGTTGCGCCCTCTCTAGCATATTCAAGTCAACCACATGTGTCTGGATACGATGTGATTCATCCATCACTATATTGGGCACTGTTGCCCGGAGACCAGATCCGGAATGAGACTCTGAAGGTGGTACTGCAGACCTCAAAAGAAACTGAGAACCTTCCTCCGCTGCTGTCATTGCAAACGGGTTAAGCCATTTGACACAGGGTGCAAGTTGTTCCCATGAAATACGTGATACCCTCAAGGCACATTCCCTTCCTTGAGTGTGATACATGGCTGCTGCCGCTATATGACTATATGGAAACTTCAAACTTCCTTCATCCAGGGTGGCTAGATCCAACAGTTGAGCAGCTTGGGAGTACTGTAGACCACCGTATTGAGGGTAAATGAAAGCACTTGGTCTTGACCAATCGCCGGACTCAATTTGCATATAAATATTCAGCCAACCAGGTGCTGTAACTGGAGACAAATTCCACCCAAGACCTTTCAATATCACCAATTCTTTTCCTAAGATTTCTTCCTCTGTGCATGCACCATCCGTGACATATGCAAACTCCGCTATTTTGGGTGGATATATTTCTTCAACCTGTAACAAAATGTTAAATTTCAATAACTCGTTTCCTTAATCGAAGAACAATAACAGGGAAGAATGAAAGAAATACAAACCTTGGCAGCTATAAACAGACATGTGATTCCTATTAACTGCAACTGATTTTTAGGTACATTTTGATGAATGGACAAATATCTGTCTAGATAGTCCATTGCAAGGTAATAAGTTTCTCTGTGTAGCTTATATACTTCACAGACCTCGATTAACCAGTCCAACAGAATTGCCCTCATACGTGGCTGTAATGTTGGATGCCTTTGGAACATCTGTGGATTCCTCTGTGTAATGGTTTTCTGATCTCCCGAACACATGAGAGACCAGACTTGAGAACCATCAGCCCATGGAAATGAAGGCAAAGGACTAGGTCTGTTTGTCAAATTATTGGATGATGATGGTGTTAAAAAACATGTTGCATTTCGTAGCTCAGACCATGTGGCTGGTTCTTGTTGCTCCTTCAATGGAGATACTTGATGAGGTGTGCACGTATTTTCTAATGAATGTACCGAATGACATGATTCTGTGTATGATACATTCGATAATGCTGGTATTTTACTGGGGGGATATACATTTTCCGAATCTTCAGAAATCTCGGTTGTACGCCTTTTACGTTTCAAAGATTGTGTAACTACTTTGCCACCTTGCAAATAAGTTTGTGATTTCTTTTCCTGTAAACTAAATAGACCAATATCTTATTTTTTATGTTGTTCCATGGAACTCTCAACTATATGCATGCATCGAACGAACAAAGCAAAACATTATAACAGAGTCGTTTGAAAGAATTTTAGATAGATAAAAGAATGTTGCGTATAAGATTCAGAAAGTATTAATAAATTGCCTAGAAAGCGAGTACTCAGTGAAGAAGGTTATACACGCATATTTATGCATTTTTTTTTCAATTGTGAAGCATGAAAAATCAATAAAACCTGGTAGAAACTATTTTCGAAAATTTAGCCGAGTTTTTGTCAAAATATCGAGGAGATAGGATGAAATTTCAACGCCAAATGGAAAGTGTTTCACTCACCTTGTCTGTGGCATCTTGTTGCAGAATTGTCGACGTGTTCAAGAAATATTTCCAACGGGAATCAGATTTTTTATTCGAGCAGAGACGGGCTAATGTATCGATGGAACGTCCGTTCGGTTTTCACAGCGTATGCTCATGAATTTTCCCAGGGAAAACGACGAAAAGTGGAAGAGCGCGCGAAGCTTACATGCACTCGATCGCCATAATGCACGTACACTTGGCTACGTTTGATTCAATATTTTATATTATGACTTCTCATTACCGATCGGTTGTGTAGCACGAAAATTTCTCGGAGTCTTTTTCGATGTTATTTCTAGCCTCAGAATATCACAGAACCGTAAATCTTGAGAAAAATAAGGGACGTGGAAGTCGAAGCGCGGGAGACCAGCGCGCGAAACGATGACCAACCCCTGCTTGCAATCAGCCACTGTCACGCCCTCTATATATATACCATAACCTCAAATAGTGAAAAAAAATTCCAAATTTCGGTGGAACAGTCTCCTCAAAGTCCAATTATTTAATCCCGATACGGAAACACTTGCATATTTATGTACATGCACCGAATTTAACAACTGCAAAACCACCATGAAACGTTGGCGTCGTGTGACGAACGCCCTGCGTATCGCACGGTTTTTCTGTAGTAAAATATCAGAAAATTTTATGGAAAACGCTAGGCATTATCCAGGAGAAATGCGTTTTACCATCACAACACGATACATTCGTATTAAAACATGAAATATTGTGTGCAAACGATGCATAAATCCGAGGAGTCGTAGCACCCACGCGCACTGCGCATCTGTATTTCCCGCTCGATTATACCTCGACTTTTATACGAGATTTGTGAAAAATCTATTAGCCCCGAACGCACCGTACACTGCTCACTCGAAACTGTTGCCCTGTTCTGTCGATGGTGATTCCTGGGCACAGAATAACGCTTTTTAATCACGGACTGGCGTTTACAAATCAGTTTCGCGGGAACGCCAAACTACTGAACGAGCACCGGTCGTATATCCGTGGCGCTGCTGTGCAATCACACGCGTGCCTGCCATTGGCCGTTACGAGGAGCACAGCTGGCGCTCAGCTGATTCCCGGACAACGCACACAACCTTTGGGTACAATGCACGCATGCACTTACGCCCGAACCACGCGGGAAATGTCCGCGCGTAAATTGTTGGGCGCGAATCGTAAGCCGTAAGCCATGGAAAAGGAAAAGACCGCCTTTGCCACGTATATCGATTATCCCTTACCCTACAAATTAGGTGTAAATGTTTTTCTAAAATGTATAATATTCATTTCAGAAACAACACTCCTCGAAAAACAAAACTGACGGCGTAAAGAAAATATTAAACGGCATAACAAAATATATTAATCAACTGAAATTTTTTGTACTTACGAAAATCGCAACTGTCCATCGACTCTAATAACAGAGATTGAATTGAAACAGAAATTGACAAAATTGAATTACTTTTAGTTGAATTGTATATATATTTTCATAACTATTACGCAAACTAAAGAAATTATTTTTTATTGTAAAAATGTAACAGGTACAAAAATGTGACCGATCGTTGCCACCATGAAACATAAACGAATCCAATATTCCTAATTTTTGTGATTTCAAGCGCCGAAACAAAGGCCTAGATCGTCACATTTTTATCGCCATGTTTCCTTGTCGAATTCAACTTTTTTACTCTTCAGTCGACTTCCATGAAATTTTCGTTTTCCCATCTGTCTGAATTTATTTTACGTTTATCCGTGAAAATAACATTCTTCCAAAAATTATAATCTTCAGAGAGGAACAGAGAGTCCCCACTTTTTTCTCCTAGATCCTGCAATCATCTTTTAGCCAGGGACATGGGAACCGGACGTGACCGCCCTTATATAATCCTCTCTGTTAATATACTCCTTTGAAAATTCTATTCCTTTTTCTCTATTTTCAGCATTCATGAGAAATGAGAGTGCTCGCGCTCGGGGTTTTAGTGTCCCCACTTTTCGGCATTATTTTTTTAGCCTGAAACAGAACCTGCGTCAAGTTTTTAGCCTGGAACAGAACCTGCATCATCTTCTTAGCCTGTATCACCGACGTGATTAGGACCTGCACCACTGGACGTAGTGGCAAAACGCTGAAACTGTTAGCCCTCAAAATTACCGACTGTCGGTATCATTTGGTTAACAGTTTGAGCGTTTCGCCACTACGTTCAGTGGCGCTATTTTAACATTTTGCGGAGCAGATGATTCGTGCCGGAATTTACATTGTGCCTTATGGGAGGCGTGGCAAATATTATCTGTTTTGGATAAATAATGTATAAAAACTATATAAAATATAACCGAATTCATCTAAAAATGCCTTTTTCTATATACGAATGCAAATTCCATTGACTCCCCTTTCGAAACATCCAAACTCACAGATTTTCAGAATTTCAGTATACGGCACTCCGCAACTACGGAGCCAACTAATCACTATTAACGATCCCTGGCGAACAATACTATTGTTTAACGACCGATACCGACCAACATCACTCTCTGGAGGCTACTTTCGGTCAGCATCGCGGTCAATAAACGGATTTTCCAATTAATTCTGTCGCTGTCTGGGTGGGGAGTTTGGGAATGACTTGGGGAGGAGCGACGAATTAATCATTCACGGTCCGGGTAGTGAATGATGACAGACGATTTATTGTACAGTAACAATCGTTCTTTTATATACACATCTACGAGTTCAGCGCTGGACTCTCTCCATCCCACTATGTTTGGTCCGCTTCTATGCGAAGAGCTGTCTGACTACACGGAATCACAAGAATCCACACCGTTCTTCAAACTTCCGGCCCCGCGCCGAGAGCTTCCTCGGCAATACCCCCTTACGTTTAGAAACTAATCTATTGCGACAGCGGTACAAGAGTCTGTACAATATTTACAAAAGGGGAACTCGGCCGCGCGAGACGCTTTGTTCCCGCCGAAATCGACCGTTTTATTACACAAGTAGAGATAAAATATTGTCTCCTTAGACCTAACTTCGGTACAGTTCTGGGAACCGTTCCGCGGGCATTACAGTCCAAGTTCACCAAACCAGCTGCCGTCGCGACGTTGCTTCGACACTCTGCATTAATTCGACGTTTATGTAACGATACGATGACAATTTTTCGTTTAACCCCTTCCACTGAGATGACTTACTCTGCTTTTGCCGAGTACACGCTCGTCGTTCCTCAGAAATGATTCAGCACGCAGGTGTACACATAAATGAAACACTCGTAGGATTGAATTACGATTGCCTTAACAAGTTGACTTGAAATGCTCCTTTTTGGTCGCAACAGGTTTGCTTAGATCGAATTTCGCTAGGATTTCTAGGATCATGAGAGGATTGGAGAAATAATCGTATTTGAACCTTTTCCTTAACTAAATCACACTTGGATCTCGTGGGATTTCTCAGGGTGGCGGTGTTTGACATTCAACGCGAATAGCTCTTCGAACTCCGACCTAGGATCTCTCCGTACTCAAGCAATTTATTAAATACAACCAAGGTCCGTGAAAATCGTTTCGCACATTGTTACAGCAAACGGTTAATCGACAAAAATATGTAACATCGAACGGAAGCAACCACAATCGCTCTCTTTTCCCCCGCGTGCGCTCAAGTATTCTCCAACAAAAGGCGGTCTTTTATTTCGCTGCGATACATAAAACAATAGAAACACTCCGGTGGTTCGTTTTAGCCGGCGATAACCCAAAGAGAAATCGAACTGGATTCACCGAGGCGTTCACTCGCAGAGCGAACTGCGCAACAAATCCGCAATATTTTCACAATCGGCGAAATTCTCCGTGCTTTTAGAGCGTGCTAAAAGAGAAAGGGGATGAGCGTGTCAAAGTGGTCGCGGAACGGCCCCTATCTCGACGGTCCCCGGAACTAACTGTCTGCAAGGAGGACCGTCAAATCGTCGGTTTGAATTCTATTCTCGGACGATTCGCCAGGCGTGTCTGGCGAGTCCGGGGCGACCAGGGGCTCGGTTTGGTAACTGTCGGCCCTGCGGCAGGGGTGCACGATCGTTTTCGATGTGGTGCAGAGCTTCTCGACCTGCGCGCTCCTCCTCCAGGCCGCGACCCTGGTCGATTCGCCTTTGTTCGATTTTCTCGGCGAGGAACTAGTACCGGGACTCCCAACGAGCAGCAGGTAGATCCGCCTCCAGGTGATCGTCTTTCCAGTGTCTTCGGATTTCTCAGACACCCTCTGCTCGTTCGCGGCACCCTCCTTCCTCTCCTCGCCGGTGTTTTTGTACAGTCGTTCCACCTCGTTCGAGGCTGGTTGTTCCGAGCTTCTTCCCCGGGTCGAGTCCTTGCTCAGGAACCGCGAGATCCTTGCGAAGATTGTATTCGAGTCCGAGGAGGACTCCTTCTTCCGACCAGGCGACGCGATACTCTTCATCGTCTCGACGATCCGCTTCTTCAACCGCGAGATGTCCATCGACTGGATCTTCCGCACGGACGAGCAATCCTTCGACGAATCTTCCGTTGTGTTCGCAGGCTGGTTCGCCGCCTTCGGCCGGCCCTCCTTCGTGGACAGAATTTTGACGCGAGTGCCGCGCCGTTGTCTCAGGAAACGTATCACGAACACCTGCGGGAATAACATGAGTCGTGAAGCAATTGTTCTCTGATCATGCTGTTTTTTTTTTTTTTTTCTACCGCCGGAAATGAATCCGTGATCTGTCTACAGGTGTCGGTATCGCCAGATCAGGGGAAAAAGAATCGAGGGGAAAAAGTTACACTCTCTCTGTGCCAGTACCGACGGTATTTTTAGCTGATATTAATTCAGTTCTCCTCGCCTATTCGCGGAAGAAAAGCCTTTTACGGTTACGTTGTCGCAGTAGGAAGCTCTCGCGGGATACGGTTTATAATATAATTCGTCGCAGGCTCGTGTTACTGTCGCCGCTCTAATCCTATCTCCGGATGAATTTCCGGCTGCTTTGGCGGCGTCGTAGGTCGGAAGTTGGCCAAGTTGCGTGGAATCGAATTTACAATATATTTCCTGCGACACCTTCCTCCGTTTAATTGCCGTTCGGCAATGCTCCCTTGCTTCGCCGGACATGTTTAAGTTCGCAACATTATCTCGTCTATAATCGTTGAATTACCGACACCTGGTCCAACCTACGACACTGAACCCTCCAACAACCGTAAAAACTGTAACAGCCTCTGTAGGTCTCACGTCAATTGTCTCATTAATTCCTAAGCTTCTTTGTGATCCCTTCTTTAATCAGTACTTAACTGTTTAACCCTTAACGGACCAATGCCGCTGATATGGCGGTAAAAATTAAAAAAATATAAACATATATATTTTCCTTTCTATACTGATATAAAAATGTCGAGTCCACAGTTTCTTTTCGTATGAAAAATAGCTTGTACCTGGTGGGAAGTAAACTTGAAATACTTCCGGACCGTTAAGGGTTAAAATGATCTCTAAATGACTCCGAAATACCAAACTTGACTATCTATGACTTTCCACTATGAAATAACACACGCGCAACAGCAAGCTAATCATTTTACGCTTTTAAAGCGACACAGATTATTTTATTCTGTAATGTTTGCGTTCGTGGAGCATCAGGTGAAGTTAAATAGAAAATCGCGGAATTAAATTGTAAGGCAACGGCTTAAATTCTTGAATTCGTGCAAAGACTCGCAGTTTATTTACCCGGTGGGCGCGTACCGTGCGCTTTTCCCACGCGGTTCGCGGAAAAAAATTCGCGCACGGGAGAATCGAATTGACCGATTCGTCGTTACACAGTCGAACGTTGCACGGCAGGGAGCAGGAAGTCCGGTAATAAAATCGCGGCACGGAACAATTTCGTTCGCGAAAAAACCGTGGTCGGGCTGGGAGGCGACGGACCTTGTGCGCGGCCGCACAACTTTTTAATTGACAAGACACGTAATTGGTTTTACACGGATAGCCGACGCGCGTCCGCAGCGTTTCCCCCGCGGCGGGAAGATGCTTTTAACCCGTCACGCATGGATCACCAGCGAAAGCTATTCGGTGTTCGCGAGAGATCACTGGGACATTACCCGTTCGCGAATTGCCCGGACATTTTTCGAACTGGCGCAGCGTTTTTACTTACTGGAATCAACAGCAGAAGAAAAACGACGACCGTCACGATGTACCAGTAGTCGGTGAACCATCTCTGAAAGTTCGCTAGACTGGCATCGGACAGCAGAAGTCGTCTCAACGTTGCCAATGGCCCGCTCGGGTCCACCTGAAACCCGAAATGAATTTTTAACTGATAAACCAAAAAATACTTCTTCCGACTCAGCATATTGCCATTCTATTAATACATTTCTTTTTCATTTTATGCGTTTAAAAATGTAAATCATATTTTGAATAATGTGTAGCAAGTGTTACGAGTTAGTGGTATCTTAATACAAAATTTTTATTTCAAGTATGGAGTTTAAACGATGGTAACAGTGAACAGTTCAATTGATTACGTTCAACTGGGCCGCGATTCTGCTTGTCAGAAACGTCGAGACGTGTCGGATGGATAGAATCTTACCTCTCGACATCTTTGGAAGACGTCACAATAGCCATTGTAGTCGTTGCACGGCGTACCTGGCTTCGACAGCATGTCAGGAACATCGTAGGGCGCTGAGTTCCACGCGAACGACGATCTGGAAGGGAACGAGCCTACTGTGACGTCTCGCTTATATCTGACCTGCGTTCCTACGTTTGACTGTTTCGTGGCAACCGGCTGTCAAATTTCCAGACCTCCATTGATTTTTAACTGGCGAGAGAAACCACCGGACTCGAGAAACAAGGGCAAAGTTTTCCCTTGGGACAATACCTTTCGATGGGGACTCCACGTTCGTACTGGGAAAGGATGATTCCTGAGATCATTTAAAGCAACTTTCTCCTTCACGAAAATATTCTTCGCGCTTTTAAAACAAGACTATTGTTCAGATCTAAGAAAATCTCAGAATCAGTGAAAGAAATGCGAAATTGGACAACTTTTCCGTAGCAATATCCCAATGATTTCGCATACCCGTGAGAAGCACAATCGTTTAGCAGAGCTGGTTCACGTTTTAACGGAGTCACGGTGTTTCTCCCATTAAAAACGAATGGTACTCTGCGCTGGCAGTTTCACCGGAGGCGGAATTAACGCGAGTCGTGCACGGTCGGAAGGTCTGCGGCAGAGAGTCAGGTTCTAGTAGCGAAAGAGAGAGATAGAAAGAGACAGAGAGAGAGAGAGAGAGAGAAAGGGGGCGGGAGAGTGACTCGGCAAAGTAGCCCGGCGATGTAATCGATCAAACGTGTTCCCGCAGTTATCGCGAGGGGTCTAATTTCTTCGGGCGCAGAGAGCAGAGAGGAGACAGAGGAGAAGCCGCGTGCCGTTGCCTCCCGGTTTGCGCGTTGCGGACGGCCAGAGAAACTATTCCCGGAGTGAAACGACTGACGCAGACATTCGCCCGGCTGAAAACCGCGTGTATATACAATGATCGTCTCTCTCACAGGCACGGTTGATCCTCTCCTGGCAATTTACAGCACAGTTCGCAGCTCTTGGTCGGGGGATCCTCGGGACCGGCGATGCACTGACAGGATTCCAAGCCATAAGCCAGGCAAATGCTGCCGGTGCATTCCTGGAAGCAATGCAAGAGCCCGATAAAGTGTCAGCCTACATGCATAAACCTCTAAATACGAGGTAATTTCCGGAGGGGAACCCAACGCCGAAGATAGATAAACCCGGCGACTTGAATTGTTATTATATGTTACGAATCGCGCGTCTAACACCACTACCCCCTCCAGACACACACAGACAACGTTTCTCTAGTGTCGGTTCTGTTTGCCCACCTGAAACACAGCCTGTCAGCCACCAGCATAGCAGAACGTTTAACGGGGCCGCGGAGCGACGCCGCGAAAGTAATTTTCGAAATTATGATACCTGTTTCGCGAGAGCACATTGCCGCACCTCGGCAAAACAAGGTACCCGCATATCGTCCGCCGACGACGAGACGAGACGAGACGAGACGAGACGACGGGACGCGATGTGCACCATCCAGCCTCGACACCGATTTAAACAAACCCCGTCTCCTACACGCCGACAACGCGTCCCAATTCTCCCGCAGGCGTTCTCCCCTCTTTATTGTCTCGCCGAACGGAACCGCGCCCCCGGAAAAAAAGGATCCACTCGCAGGATATGAATGCATTCGCGTGCCGCCGCGCGGAACGACAGCGAAACAGAGTACGGCCCCCGTTATCCGACACTTTGGTAGAATACGTTATGCAACTTTTCTGCCATTTGTCACCCACGATTCCGCGCCACGGCACTTTATCGGGGTTAACTAACGAAAAGAGCTGGATCATGCCACAGCCTATGCACACGTATACTCTGTTTTTGAAATTCATTCCGTCCTCGAGCCTCTCCATCCGCGAGACGGTACCAGTGAACGCGAAGCTGCTAGCACCGAGTCTACTATGGTCAAATCACCGGTCTTTTTTATTTTTTGATTGTCGAAATTGTAATGGTACTTCCGTCAGCGATTGAAAGGATACTATTCCCAACTTTTGCTAGAATTATTAACCCTTTGCACTCGAAGCCATTTTGACTTCAAAACGAAACGTTTCTTCCGACCTAGAATATTTCCCTTCTATAGATTATTTTTCGAGTTACACGTACAAAAATGCTGCAATTTACTCGTACAGTACTGAAGTGTTTAGTAATTTATTAAATACAAACAAATTTAATAAAGTCAAATATATTTTGAATAATGATACAGCAATTTTTAGTGGCGCCTTACAGTCGCCATTCGAGTGCTAAGGGTTAAAGAGGGGAAAAAAGGCAGCTTTTATATAAATACTGTGTCTTGCAGTTGAACTATATGTTCGATTGTCTGCACGTGTGGCAGCTTGCTGATCTAAGAATAAAATGTTGAATTAACTGCTAAAAATTTTTTTTTTAAAACTGTTCCGGTGGACATAGTAATTCGGCAGCGATTGATCGGTGCGTTTCCAAGAAAGTTGAAGACTCTGGAAAATTCATGTAATCTATTTTATCGGTGTGCGACGCTTCGAAGTTGCAACTGCTGAATAGAGTAATTGATAATATTATATATTCAGAAGCTTAAAAACTGGCAAAGCGACAATCCAATCCTTAAACATAACAGCAGTGTTCCAGGGAAAGAAGTCTGCGAAGGAAGGTGGCTGATGAAAGAGACTTGAAAAGCGATTGGCTTGAATAAAAATCTAATTATCCCGGACAAGATTGTTTCCCGGATTTTATTGACGCTTTCAATGGGATCCGATGGCCTGATTGGCTCCACGACGTCGGACGACTGCATTGTATCGCATCGATTCCGCGTCGTCCAATTATCGAAGAGTTAGGCCCGTGTCGCGGCCAGACGAGTCTCACATAATTACACGCTATCTTCGGAAACAAAAAGCCGGCTGCCAGCCAGTCAGCCAGCTATCCAGCTATCCAACCAGGTATCCTAGCCAGCTATCCAGCTATCCAGCTATCCAGCACGGCTATCCAGCGCCGTGGAAACGGGTCGAAGTCATCTCTTCCGGTTGCAGCTGCGAGTAGAAACATTCGATTACAGTCGGCCAAGCGGAAAACGCGTTTCGGCCGCACACGTGCAACAGTTCGACGGTATGCACTGCTGGCCAGGAATCGATACCGCCGACATGCCCGCTTTCTAATATGCAAGTACAATACCAGCATGGTCGAGACACGGGATAGTCAGCTGCCGGTCGCAATTTGCTTTCGAGTTTCCGCGCCGTCGGCAGACAATGAGTCCGGTACGCAGTGTTCTTAGTTCATAGAACGTTGCGTTCACCGAACGCACTCATTTCATCTCCATCGATGGCGAGTATAGCCCCCCCCCTTGAGCGATATAAAACCCCTTGCCAAATTGCATTTCCTCTTTATCCGTCGCCGGATAAACGTTCCACAGTCCATTGTCTTCGACGAGCCGTTTGCCATCGACCAGCATCGTCTACTTATAAAAATTCGGACCTTCTCTCGAAAATTTTCCAACCCTGGACAGCTGGCTGTTTAAATTAATTGCGCGGTCTCTTTCTTCCGTGTTGCAGTGACAGTCCGCTTATCAGGATCAATGCTGCTAGATGTTCTGGTTAGTCTCAAAGGCTACAATCGATTGCACGAACCGATTTGTACACGTAATATTTTTCCAGGCAGCGTCGCTCGATGTTCCCGGGAACAAAGACGCACCATCTCGATCTCCTATCTCGCAGCAACGCCAGGAAAAACGGGCTGGAAGCCTCGTCTTGTATTCTCCCCGCGGTTTAGCCGGCGCGCCGACCCGATCGGGCGTCTCGAGGTTTTCCTGACAGATGAATACGCTTCCAGCGGCTGAAGGGTGTTTCATTCTGCCTATGCGTTTTCCACGGAGAGCCGAGTCTTAAATCTAACCCCCGAGACGCGGCTCGAGGGAGAAGGACGAAAGAAAAAGAGGGGCAGGAGGACGACGACGAAGGAGGAGAAGGAGGTGGCGCGCGTACGAAAACGCCACGCGTACATTTTGAGATCGGTCTCCCGGGGATTCTTCTCTGAACCGATCCTAAGCTCCCCGGGCTCCGTTCGTTTCATTCCTGAAGCACTGCCGGATCTTTTTTGCGCGGCACAATCGCCGGCTAATGGATATTTGAACGCGTTACTGATCGCTCCGTTCTCCTCACCCCCCCATCCCCTTGGAGACCAGATGCTTTTTTCTTGGAAAACTGGTTAGAGAGTCGTCGAAAATATCACGGGTACCCATGAGTAATCAATTGTTTGCAATGAATTTGTTCTGCCTTTAGTTCTGTACCGATCGTTGAAGAGGAAACACGTATTCTTTTACAGTTTTCGGTAAATCAACCTGTGATCAAAATATTCGAAAAAGTAGACCAGATGCTTTTTTCTTGGAAAACTGGTTAGAGAGTCGTCGAAAATATCACGGGTACCCATAAGTAGTCAATTGTTTGCAAAGAATTTGTTTTGCCTTCAGTTCTGTACCGATCGTTGAAGAGGAAACACGTATTCTTTTACAGTTTTCGGTAAAGCAGCCTGTGATCAAAATATTCGAAAAAGTAGACCAGATGCTTTTTTCTTGGAAAATTGGTTAGAGAGTCGTCGAAAATATCACGGTTACCCATGAGTAATCAATTGTTTGCAAAGAATTTATTTTGCCTTTAGTTCTGTACCGATCGTTGAAGAGGAAACACGTATTCTTTTACAGTTTTCGGTAAAGCAGCCTGTGCTCAAGATATTCTAAAAAGTATACATTTTTTTTACAACCCTGTAATAAGATTGCGGCATCCGTACCCTTCCGAGGATAATGACGGAGATTATATGATAAATCAAGAAATAAAAACCTGAATTCACTACAAAGTTTGTTTTAGATTTCAAAATAATTGGTTACTTATGGGACCCCCTAATATGGGTCGAATTTCCGAGCGGTTCGATTATGGCTAGAGGCGCGCGCCTAACCGTCCGGGCTCGTTTCTGTTAACGTGGTAACTTTGATCTCGTGTGTATACTGATGTGTTACGGGTTCTAGCTACGATCGCGGAAACGGCGAACAGGATCCAATGAATAAGAAACTAGCCAGCCTAGCCGGGGCGTTGTTCCGTGGGAAATCGTAAATTTACGCGAGTAATTTCGCCGGGCTATCGTCAGCTACAACGATTTCATAAATTTGCTCGTAAGCTTGATGAAATGGGACTGTTGGAACTGTTCGAGAGGCGTCCGGGAGGAGCTCGTTGTTCTTCGTTTCGCTGGAAGCTAAATCTTTATTAGAGCGATGCCTCGTCCCGATATTCTAAGCCGGAAGTTATTATCGGTGGCCGGCTATCAGGCAGGAAATAATTTGGCCATAATCTGACCAAGTTTTGTATACCCGGGGTTACGGCTTGGCGGTCTTCAACGATAAGGACATCAGCGATCATAAAGATCTACAACGCCCGCAAGTTTCCCGAATGCCCAACGGAATCTGACAGGCAAATGGATTGACCACTTTCGTAAACTTCCGCTCGTACATCAACGGGCCGCGTGAAAAGGTGGTCCAAAGAGACGCGACGGAACTTTGCTCCGGGAACGCGCGCACGGAAGAAGAGAGGGGACAGAGAAATGTGTACACTCACCCCCATGTAGCAGACGAACTCGTCGTTGCATATGGTCTTGTTAGGTTTGCTGATGGATGGCGGACACTGGGGACCACGGCCGTCGCAAAAGCTCGCGTCTCTGCATCCGTTGTCGTCCCTGCACTTATCGCCATTGCGCAGAGTGCAGCCCGATGTGCAGCAGGGACCCTGAAACAGGAAGCGAACAACACAGTAGATATAGAGAGCTGGCCGGCTTACAGCGACGCTGGAATTTCATTATTTCATTCGATTAGTCGCCCGATAATTATTAATATTTTCTGATCCGTTCTACCGTGGGATAGCTAATTTCAATTTTATAAATTGTAGAATTTTCTCTCTCTCTCTCTCTCTCTCACTCTCTCTCGCTCTCAGTCTCGCCGTCGCTTTGTTTCTCCGAAAATTCATGATTTATGGATCTTTTGACGCCATATGTGCCGCGTATGGCGTTGTTTTTTTTTCCAGCTGCTCCCGATTCAACGACTTCGGTTATCGGCACATCCCTTTGTCGTCTGCTAATTTATTTCGCCACGTGTCGATGATAATGCTTTTTGCTGGAACGCGTTACCCGTTGTTCTCCGAGGCTATTGTGTGGACGAGATGTGAACAATATTCTCGATTTTTCAGATGATTTGGTGGACGGAACAATGGGGTACACTGTTGCGGGATATTCGACAAGTTAGTATCGAAAACACGCGTCTTTCGTTTGTATTATTTGCACTCTTTCCCGTTCATGTTTTCCTCAAAATTTTTTACACGTATTTATTATCCGCTCTATTTCCGATCCGTTTAAAAAAAAATGTTTTTCGAACCGTAACTCTTCTTCGATATCGTTTCCTTTCCATTTTTATTTCGACCTTTTTTTACCGTATCTTCTTTTTTATTTCCTCTATTTTTACTTGGTCTCCTATCTTTCATTTTTATTCGGGATTTTTCGTCTACTTTTTTGTGCACATTTGTTTCCCCTCTGTACATTTGCCCTATATTGGTCTTTTTCACTTTTTTTAATTACATTTCTTCCAAGCTTTAACCCCTACTGTACACTTCCCCCCTTCCTTTTCGTTTTTTTCAGAAACCCTTTTTCTTCTTTTAGTGTTGGAGTTTTTCCTAATTTCCCACTGGTGTATTCATTCTAATTCTACCGCATGTTTTACTCCATTTTTCTTCTTTTCCCTTAGATAGTGATCCTTTTTTTCACAACTTCACCAATTTTTTCAACTACATTATCCAGATATAGTTTTCTACCGTGTGTTCCGATTTTACCGTCATTTTTTTAGTGTTTTTTGAAAATTTTGTATTGGATTGCGATTTTTTTATCCCGGATTATGATAATTAAGCGAAAATTTTCGAAGAAAAATGGAATGGGGGACTTATCTGGGATTCGAACCCTTGCCCTCTTGATTACGAACTCGTTTTGTTATGTTACTCGCTAAGACATTCTGTTCTACTGGGTTGAGTAGCATGTTTTCCATAAATATAATACAACCGTACTGCCCAACAATCGATTAGATTTGAGATTCCGTCGAAAATTCAATATGAATCGTTTAACCAATGAACGTTAATACCTGTTTGTTAATTTAACAATCTCTTTCGAGCTAATATCTGCCGTACGGTCCAACATACCTGCAAAATAAACCAGCAAACACACTGTGTTTCGTATATTCCCCGGTGTTCAGCCAAGCTTGTAACTATTATATTAATCAGTGATGCATGTTGTGTACTAGTTTGTACAAATAAACTGATTGCAGTTGATCGGAGAACCGATATTAATTAATGCGTAAGCCGAGTACCTTCGGAGCAGGTAGCTCGCCAGCATATTTGCATACTTTTCGGGGCAAAAACCTCGGAACAGGCCTGTATCTCGTTTTATTTTGTATGCTCGATCAATCGTTGAACCTCCGCACGATAAAATGCAATCAAATAATAACACCAGCTAATATTTCCAGTAACAGTTTCATTCCCCATTCACATTTCGCTCACTGTAAATCATTTAATTCTCCTTTCAATTCTGAAATTCAGCTTTTAATATTTAAAGCTAGCGTTTCATAGATTACGTTGTTGTAACGTGGTAATATTTACACTCCGCGTAATTTAACACGTTCACTGCCGGATAATCTCCTCCTGGGTATCCCACAAAATCAATATTATTTCATTACAATTATTAGACTGCGGATTTTATGATAAAATTGGGTAATTGAAAATAGTGAGGGGATTAGAGGGATTGGAACATGTCAATACACTGTTTTGAATTTATTAAAATTATTTTAATTATTAACTCTTAGCACTCGAATGGTGTAAGGCACCACTAAAAATTGCTGTATCATTGTTCAAAATATTTTTTGCATTATTAAATTTGTTTGTATTTCGGTATTGTACGAGTAAGTTGCACCATTTTCGTATGTATAACATGAAAAAAAAGTAAATATATAGAAGGGCAATATTCTAGCTTCGAGTGCAAAGGGTTACTATTGGTACAGTTTGGTTTCTATTTGTTACGATTGATGAAGAAAATTTTTATCTCGATCTGCAATCTAGTGATTATTCTTAGGAATTCTGCCGCACCTACGCGATTAAATTTCTTATCGCGAGGAAATCAATTTTTCTTTCCGTTCGAGAGATCGTTTCGCTAATTTACCGATTCGTCCACGGAAAAATGAATATTTACCGTCTCTTCGGGACACGGTAGGACGACGAAGAAGTCTGGAAGTTCGTCGAAGTCAACCGTATAAACGCGTTTGTCGGTAGGTGGGTAGAGTACAGGTGGGCGGAGGGTAGAGGGGTGCGGGATCTGAGGGCACAAACAGACTGCGAAACCGCGATTTCACGCCCGAGAAAACTTCTCCGGTGGTTTTTCTTTGCTCCTCGCCTCGTGTAGTAGCTCGACGGATCAGCCGAGGCCGTTTTCCCGGGCCGGCGAACGGTTTTCCGGGGACGATCAAAGAAAATTAACGGATTCTAATGCAAATCGGGCCGTGAGCTCGCTCGGCAACGATTCGCAAATCGGCGGAATAATATTCCGGGAGCCGATGCTCGATCTTTTCCCCCGACGCGAGTGGAAACTTTCTTAACTGCAGGGGCGAATCCCGGAGAGAGCGAGAGGGAGAGAGGGAGAGAGAGAGAGAGAGGGAGGGAGGGTTTCTCGAAGACCGGAGAAAACGATTTATTAGTCGGACGGCATCTTGTTTCGAGCGAGTACTTGCTCTGCCGTCGATAATTTTCGATTTAATTAAATCGAGCAACCAACGTCCCGCGGGAGAAACTGAGAGAGAGAGAGAGAAAGAGAGAGAACAAGGGGAAAACTGTGATACAGAGAGTCGGAGAAAGAGAGGGGATGGCGCCGGGGGGTGGCAGTGGACGTTTAAGCGAATCGAATGATTTTCGCTTAACGTGCAGATAAGAACGATCCACGGTTTGAATATCTGATCGAAGGATACCCGTGGGACCGACAGCCGATGCTCGGAAAATAAGGTTCCCCCGGTCTGATGCGTTTTCCGGTTCAACGAATTGGCACGGAAAGCAGCGGAAGGAATTCGATGCTGATGCAAGTGGATGTATTCTCGGGCCGTGCATATATCAGAGAATAAATAACCCGATGGAAAAGTGCATTCGGTCCATGGGAATATTACTGGGCTGGCCGGCGAATCCGAGCCCGTGGCCTTTTTTTATCGAATGAGCGCCGAACGCAATTCGTTTTGTCGCGGGTCACGCGACTTTCGTCGGCTTTGGAATTTCATTTTGTTGTCTTCGGCGAGACAAAATATCCGCATACGGCGTAACAATGGTCTGCGTTTCCACATAGCAGAGCAAGACTTTTCTCCTCGCTTTACCTTCCACCCTACGCTTCCACCAGGGCCCGGTCACGTGATCAATCAGGTACTGGCTGAGAGAGAGGGTAACTTTCTCCCCTCGATTCGAGTCACTTCCCCTGATCTGGCGACCCTCAGACCCCAAGAGCACATTTACCGCTTTAGTCCACTCTTGCAACTATTACCGACATTATTACCATATTGCCTTCGCAGAGATATCGCCATTGCTGAATGCACGATAACTATTTATGAAATTGGCCTGAAGCTCCCAGCACCCATAAACCCGCTGATACCTAATCGCAAGTGTATGGGAAATTGAATGTAAATTCGACAGTAGTTTGGGACTAAAAATTGGTCTTACGATCACGTCCACGGGCAAGCTCGTTTCTCGATCGATCGATGAAACGTTGCACACTACAGTGATTTTGCATAATATCAGAGAGAGTTCCCGGAGGATTTTCGCCTAGGTCAGGCGTCCCGGGACTTAGTGCTTTGCTCATTATCAGTATCCGAGATGAGGGGGCGCATTCTTCGTGGCAGGATGGCGCCTTAACGCTTTTCAATCAATGAACGATAAGGCTTATCTCTCTCTCAGCGTAGAAATCCAAGCCTGCAATTCCAAGAAGATTTAACGGCCGCTTTAATGCCCGAACGTCGGGACAAGCCTCCCCGGACCTTTATTTAGCTCGTGTCAGGCTCGCGTTATTCTTAATTGGAAACGATAAGACGTATCGCTCGGTCCGCTTGCTGGTGGTTTGCAATTTTGCGAAGATTGAACCGCGCGCCGCGCCCGGTGCGGTCGCAATCCGAACCGCTTCAGAAATCTACTTCGAGGATCGCTTTATCGACCCGTTCGTTTAGCCCCGGCTCGGGGTGTCTACCTAATCGTCCAGTCTGTTAATTTGCGGCGATAAAGCTTATCAAGAGCCCCCATAACTCACGGGAAATTCCTTCGTGCCCGTGTGCGTCTCGCTTAACGATCGTCGTTCCCCCGCGAAATTTCCGCGACCGATTAGTCTGACGGATCGGGAACCCGAAAATTGAAACGTCGTCGACGCCTCTCGACAGCTTCCACCCCACCCCCCACCCCCCACCCCTCCGCACCGAAAAACGAACGTCGCCCGGCAAATCACGGCGACTGATTAAACCCGCTGCCAACGTGGGTAGATCGACCCCCGGCTGCGCTGTGTCCCTGGCAAATTACCAGGCTGCCAATGTCTGAGCAATTTACTTGCAAAAATGAATTTCCCCTGCGTTCACTACCGATCACACTATTTACGTTTATTCTATCTATTTACTACTTACGAAAGACCGAATCTTCAATTATACAGAATCCATCCGATTCCTAGCAATAACGATTTAATATCGTTTCTGCACATCTCGCGACTTTGGTGCACCTCTCAGCGGTAAATACAACGCGCAAAATAATACATTTAAAGGGATTAAAAACGGAGTGTTGTGTCCCGTATTAATTTCAATAATAATTTTAATCATCTCGAAAAATAATCCAGTCTGTGAATTCTTTGAATGTTTTTTTACCGTTTTGCATTTGATCTGTTCATTTCGATCAGAAATCCGTTATCAAATCCGCAGTCTTCGTATTGAGCGATGCCCGAACAAATCTCCCGCGAACAATGATCACCTGCGAGATCCAATACCTTATTGAAAGCAACTATTTAGCTTCGAGAATGGCAATAACATCCACGGAAAGGACGGTGCTAGTCTAAAGGGGAGAAATCATGAACTGCGTTGTTGTTCGTGAATGCGAATTTACAGGCAAGCTTCGCTCGTCGCCCGAGCAAAAGAAAGTGCAGCCGAGCCTTACGGCAAAGCCTTATGGCGGATCCCGGGTTCGCGTCTTCAGAACGTAATAACACGGCATGAAACGAATCAATTTATCGAATTTCAATAGTCGAACTGGGGGCTCGGGGTAGAGGGGGAGGAGGGAAGAAATTCCTTTAGGCGGAGGACGGCCAGCGACAATGGCAGGGAATCACGGAAGTCCGTCCTTCTCTCTCGAGTAATTGCCTGCTTGGATGTAGCGAAACGCCGCGGCTAACGAACCGAGGAATTATTCGAATCGCTCCGGATGGAATTAGACCGGAGACCGGGAGCCGAACGAGAATATTTCGGCCCTCGACTGCTTCCCCGGGCCCTTTGATATTCCGTGACGAAACGACCCTATCTCCTCTTTCCCTTTCGAATTTCCTGCTTGCTCGAATCATTCCCATCGAACCGACTCCAAAACCCTTGTCAGACCAATCTCCGAGAGAAAGACTCGCGCCGGGCAAACAAATTTATGTCGCGAAAAATTATTTAGACCGGCAGTTGGCGCGTCCTCTCGACTATATTCTGTTAAAATTTCACTGGAGAATTCATGAAATTAACAAAGCTACGACGTAAATTGTACACCGATGAGTTTTGAACGCGGGGTTTTCTAAAAATTGTCGCTGACATTGTTGACAACTCGGCAACCGTAAATGTAATTTATTTGCGTTCATATTAAATCTTCAACCATATTAATAATCGTTAATCAAATCGCTTTAGTTGTGCGATGAATGCAAACATTTTTTGGAAAAATCGGTGCCCGTTCTTCGAAGCGGTACTAGCAATCCCGCGCGACCGTCGCTGCGAACAGGATCAAGTACTACACGCAAACTCATGAAAAAACAACGCCGCTTTGAATTTTCAATTTCGGATGAATATAAATGGCGCTATGTGGCGCGCCGTTAGACAGCTTCGACGCGGTGCAAATGTTATTTTTCCTTCGGCAATAAATATTCTTTCCGGTCGAACAAAATACCTGTTTCTAACCCCGACGTCCCTTTCAAAGTATCCCGAGAATTTCAGAAAAAATGTTCATCGAGCCGCCGGCTTTGGGGCGCCGCTCTCAAGAGCGTCTACCGCCGTTATTTTTCATACTAATGACATAGAAAAATTGTTATACTCCGCGACAGGTGTAACAAAGACCCGGAAACGAATTTTTCATTAACTTTTCTCCCGTTCCTGAAAACATTTTGAGATTACGCTTCAAGATCGGGGCCGGCGAGTGGTGGCTCGTCCGGTGGTGTTGTGGGATGGTGATCGTGGAGGTTAAGCGACGTTGGTTTGGGGCCCGTCGAAAGATGGGTGAACGCATAGGTTAGGTGTGAACCTATAGCGAGGATTGTAACCTTGAGGGGAACAATAATAAAAGAATAGAAGGGTCAAGATCGGTTACATAGGCGTCAGTCCCTAAAAGAAAGAAACGGCGAGGAATGATCGGAGGAGTCCAATCAGGGCGTAATCGGGTCGCAGCCACGCCGAACGATACCGTCTCGATCATGTTAATGGCGACGGAGCGTGCGCGCGCGCGTGCGAGCGGCAAAGCGATCCGGCCATCTTCGGAGATTCGATCCTTCGGCAGGGAACGGTAATGCGACTTCCAACGATAAAACGAATCCCCCGCGTTCTATTTTCAAAGCACGGTCCCGCGCAAACACGTACATACACCGCGCGCCGCCTTATATCTGCGTTTCAATCGTGACACCTATACGTGCTTCATTTCCCTCCAGAACAGCCTGCCTCTACCCTCTCTCCCATCTTCTGGCCTAGCAATCCCTTATCCTTAATGCTGTCACGGGAAGAATGCGACACCCTGGGGGATATCGGCGAGCTACCGCCCACCCGTTCGCCCACACCTACTTTGTGTGTCTACTCTGCTCGACACACCTTTGTACTATCCCGAGAAACCGAAGGGGACACGATGTTCGTCGGACGAAACGGCAGCTCTGGGAGCATCGAACCTTTCCAGCCCGTCGATTAATTAATTAGGCTTCGAGGCCGTGCAACTTCTGTCCCCTCCCTCCCCTCCGGCAACGCCGTGGAATAAATTTCAACTTTTTTAAAAGCCCGGACATCCACTGCCCGGGGAGATCCAATATCCGTTGTAAATTTACATCGAGGATATTTCCCGGCGAAGCGTTCTCCCAGCGCGAATCGCCAAGGAAATACGTGTTTTTTAATGTGCAGGAAAGCTTAAAAGCGGATGTCAGGGATGAAAAATTCAAACGCGCACCAATGTCTCAACATTAATTGTGTTATCCTGCGGATAAAGTATGCGCACTCGAATTTCTGCGAGATGGGAATAACCTTTCCCCGAATCTTCCCGCGAGATCAAATTAGTATCCGACGTGTGAGCTGGCTGGAACACAGTGGTTCATAATAAACTCCACTGAGAACCGGGAGGATGTTCTCTTTGCCTTACCATGGAAAAAGAAGTTTCGAAGGAGAGGCGCGGCGGCGACGAAAAACGGTAATTTGTTAATAGCCGCGGAGGAATATTCTTGGCCGGTGAGCGAGTTCGGTGCACGTCTAGTTTGCCTGGAAGTTTCATCAGGAATCTGTCAAGCGGCGGTGGCAAATTATCGAAAGTTAACGGGGGAAGGAAGCTTTTATCCGCGGGAGATGGACGGCTAATTGAAATCTCGGACCGGTGGTCTCGCGAATCAATTTTCACGAGAAAGTCCCATTTTGGCGGAATCGTCCCGATTGATGTCGGTCCACATTCTTCGGCGGGTAGTAATACTGTTTCCTTAATAAGCCGCGAGTTCGGTAACAGGCAAGCAAAGACCGTCTGTAATTGTGCGGAAGTTCCATAAGAAATTTGTCGGGACTCGTGGGCGGAAGTCTGCCGGGCAAGTTATCGGCCGGCTGAATCGTTATAATGGCGTTAATACCCGGAAACTTCGAGTTCACCGTCCCCGCCCGGTTCTCGAAATAATACACACCTATCCAGCCGGCAAGTTTCACGCCCGCGTTCCCGCAAACACCCTCTCGCGCGTCCCCGGGACCCGTCTCCCCCTCGCGCTTGCGACTATTTGTCTTTCTTCTTGTCCCGTCCCCGTCTGTGTTTTCTTTCGTTTCTCGCAAGCTGCTCGCTTTCCGTCCTTTTTCTCTTCCCCACTCTTTCCCTCATCAGACACAGAGCAGCACAACTCGCTGCCATCCCTCCCTCCCTCCCTCCCTTTTCTCTCCCCTAATTTTTTACCCGCCAAGGATCCTCGTTTCGCTAAATGTCCACAGCTTCCTCTCGATTCCCGTTCCTACTCTGCGCAGCAAGCAGCCCCCTCCTTTGTTTATTGCTCTCCGCGTTTCTTTCAACCGCCGAGCAAACACGGGTCCCAAAAGAGGGTCGCTCATTCGTCTACGTCGCGGCGTTCGTTGCTGCCGGGTTGGGTCTACGTGTTTTGCATCCGGCACTTTTCTTTCGCGATGCACCTAATGCATCGACTTCCGCGAGCCTTCGCCGCTCCGTTTTCCCCGTGCCTCTTTCTCTATTTTCCTTTTTTCTCTCGGTTAACACCCCGCCTCTATCGCTCTTGGCCGCGATCGTACCCGCCTCGAGGCATTTCTTCCCGGCTTTCTTTTATCAGCCATAGAACGCGAAATAACGTGACTGTTCCGGACGCGTGACTGACGGATTCGACCCGGTGCTTGATTTTTCGCGGGATTTTGGGTAACCGGACGCGGTCGACGTGCGGGAAAATTTGCGGGAAGATCGAGCAATCGCGGGCGATTCGAAACGAAAATGGTTTCATAATTGCACTCCATTCAGTGTTCGCGGGGCGGCATAATTAGGGAGCGTGACGCGGAAGGACGGCGGAATTGCGGCGATTGTAACCGCGCCGGAACAATACCGCCTGTAATTCTTCCCCGTGATGGAAAAACTGGTTTAACAGCCGTTCCCCGGGCCCGGAGCTCGCCAATTTCGCGTGTTCGGTCGCACACGTAACGGTCTGCGGAAAAAGACATCGCCGTCGTCGAACGGCGCGAACCGCTGACTTGCGGATGAAGCGAGCAAAAAACGGGAAAAGGTCAGTGGACCCCCTCACCGGACTGAATTCGAAGGAACGATCGAACGGGGTTTCGCCTCGCGCTGTACGGCTACGATTTAACGAGATTAATTGTTTTTAGCTGGCCGGGGGAGTTTCCCATTCGCGCCTCTGTCTGGTGCTTCGCCTCGATTCCGATTTGATTAATTAGTTCCCATTTTACGGGGAAAACGGCTGCGAGAGAGGCTGGAGAACACACGGGGCCAGAGACTAACATTGGAAATTAAACTGGTCCCTACACCCCGGAATCCTGCCGCCTGCCTATTCTCTCCAGCCGTTTGTTTGCCACGTCGTCGACGATAACACCGCGCCTGGAAACTAGCTGCTTCTCTCTTCTCTTCTCTCCTCGGGTCTAACACACCTGGAAACTAATTCGAGACCTCGAGCCATCTCCATGGTCGTCCGTGACCAAGAAGTTTCCTTCGACCGACAAGAATCGTACGTGTACGAGATTGCTTACAGTCCATAATGCTATCTCTCTGCTAGGAAAGCAACGCTCGCGCGACGGCGAAAGTGCTCGTTTCACGTTGGTGCTCGCGGCGAAATCTAGCGTCATTCATGCCCAGAAATTGAACCCGTTCCAGTTGTTTCACATAATCTTGACCGTTTTCTTCGGTGCCCGGCTTTCCCCCTCTCTTTCTCCGCAACTGTTTTCCAGGTCGTTACTCTGTACCATTTTTCTCTTTCGCGTGCTTGGATTTTTCCCCACCGTTCTCCCTCCTCTCTTCAACGGGCTACTTAGTGCTGTTTAATGTGTAACAGTCCTGACGGTTTCATCTATTTTTTATTGGTTCATCATTGGAAGCATTTTCCTGGAAATTTTCCCTCAAACTTTACCAGTCTCCTTTAAGACTTTTCCCCAGAAAAGTCCTCTTTTTTTTTTTAATCCCGAAGTGCTCATCATCATGCTGTTTCTTTTCTTTGAGGAATTTTTTCAGTTTTTTCTGGGTAGTCTCGTTCTTTCTTTCTTCTCTTGACCTTTTCCTTTCTCCAGTCATCCACTCAGATTATTCCTAATTTTTGCCCACATTTCCCCCCGTTTTCTTTCATGCATCTTTTTTTTTACACTCTTCCCCTCAAATGTTCCCAAAGTTTCCCCCACCTTTCTTGAAATTTCCCCTCCAATTATGAAATAATTTCTGTAAGATAATTTTAAAAAATTTTTTTATCAAATATCCTTTAATATTTTTCCAGTTACGCAATTATGTTTTCTTGACCCCTACCATTAACCACAAGTGAAAGTTCCGAAGGAAAAAGGGTATTGGTGTCATCGGGAATTGAACCCTCCTGGGCGTCCCTAATGGCAGTCGAGCGCTCTACTCGCTCCGCCAAAGATTCTTCCCGATTACATTATTTCGTTCTCGGTATTTCTCCAAACCCAAGCTGACAGCCTTTCGGTATCTGTTTCTAGATACAATCTCGCGTAGGTCGAAACAGTTCAGGGGTCGCTTTTATTAACCTTTACGCGGCGTAGTTGTCATTAGCTTCGCTCTCATCAACGGTATCAGCTGAATTACAGTTTCGAGCACGTCTGTTCCCGACCGCAGGCTGCGCTACGGGGATCAATGGGCTTTTCGAGTGGATCGATGGCCCACGGAAACGTGACGCGGCGTCCCTTTCGATGGCAAATCTATCCGTGTACCATGGCCTGCTTCGAAAGGATGGGGATGGGGAGGGTGGGGGGGGGTGTTCGATTCCAAGTTCACGCCGGTTCAACCAGCCGGAGAAACGTCGAAGTTCGCTGCCGCATAAATTACCGTTGCGCGGCGTGACGCTGCTGATAGCATGAGCGCGAGGGGCGTCTCGATTTCGACCGCGGCGTAGGAGTTCGTCTACTCATTATCGGCGGGCCCCGTTTAATTATCCAACGCACGCCGCCGTGCCGCGCCGTTGCCGTCGAGTATCGAACTTCCCTCGTCCGTCGAACAAACGAGCGGCATCGGTTGGATTAACGCGAGCTGACGTGCGCCGACGCGACGCGGGAAACGAGACGCGTGTAACTGCACGGTTCCGCGTTTAATTACGGCTTTGGTGTATCATTAATAAACATCAATACCCGGCCGTCCCCGCGCCATCGCTACGCCGCGCAGTTGCGTTATTAATTAGCGACGTTACATGTAAAGGGTTCGCAAACGGACGCAGAGGTCTGGATTTCATTCCGGCCCGAGCTACGAGAGCACCAAGGGCTTCTCGCGATTGCTTGAAACGATGCCTTCGGCGATAATTGATCCATTAACGCTCCCGATTGCTCCTATTATCCTTTATCGCCCCGGCTCGCGCTTTTAATATCGGATTTCCGTTTACTCCATTCGCCGACCGACGATTTTATTCGAGACTGCACCTGTGGCAATTTGTCAACATTTTCGACTCTTCTGCCGTAGAAGACCCACATCGAGGATCTCTGGAATACACATTTTACGAATTAGTTTCCTTTTCGGGCGTAACGATTACCAAATGGACTTGTTCCCCGAGAAAACGAGTTCCTCGTTTGCGAGCATTATCCCGTCAGAGCAGCGAAACTGCACTTAATCGCAGCTACAAGTAAACTTTCAGATTGCAATTAAGCCGGCGGGCAGTAACGAAGGACTCGAATTTTTTCAACAGCTGTGCGCGTTCTAAATTGACTCTTGCGCACTTTGGCTGGAAGGAAAGCGTCGAAAGGATTAACGCATGATTTATCCGTGAAGTTTATCGGGGTACCATTTGGGATCGCGTTGCCTGCTAATTCAATTTACAGGTTCTCGCTGCTGGTATATTGCGCGTCGGAAAGTCTTCCCTTTATCGTTAGATTATCCATGTCGCGTCTGGCTTCGGGTAATTTCGTAGTTGACACCTCGTGGAAATATCGGACGATCCGCGTATTAAAGTGGGAGCAATAACGTGCCGAAGAAGAAGGGAGAAGAAGGTAATAACGATCCCGTTGTCTCGGCGAATCGATATTCCACATCCGCGTTCCGTTACGCGGAACATTAACCTTCCGAGATATTCGAAACGAGCCGGGTAACGCATTCAACGCTGCTCCTTTCGCTGGGAAAATATAAATGTTTCGCAGGACGGTCTGCTCGGGGGGTTCGGGTCGACGATCAGAATCGATTAATTTCTCTCTGTACTTACCGGGATCACGGAATCGCCTCGGGGGGCTGAACGCGAAATCGCCGTCGTTCGAGTAATCGCACGGTTAATCGCGATCCACTAGGTAGGGGTTGGGGGTGTGGGGTGGGGGTGGAGGAGAGCATTTCCGGGCAGTCAGCAAATGAACGAAAAGGGCCACTTACCTGGCTGGGACTGCACAGCGCGCCATCGGCAAGGCGACAAGGTATCTCGTGAGGGGCATGATGGAGTCGTTGAGGGTGGCAACAAGGGTCGTTGCAATCCTCCTCCCAGCCGCAATCACACTCTTCGCCGTCTTCCACCACTCCGTTCCCGCAGATGGCAGTTTGGGGCTCTGAGGACACATCGATTCTCCATTTCACTACCCCGAATATCTACTTATTTTCTTTTTGCTGCAACGACGCTTTCGCCGCAACCTATCAGCGATCGCTATTAAATCTCGCTCTGAGCTCTAACCATTCAAACCCTTCTCCTACTCAACCCCCCTTCGTCACCAGCTTTTATCAACGCGATTATTCCACATATTTTTTCAAATCCATTTGTCACCTGCGACAACAACAATTCCAACCCGTGAGAGGACATACCACATGTCCAGGAAATAATCACTGGTTTCCCCTAAGTTTCTTGAATTTCCAGTTTTCCATATTATAAGTCCTTCATTTTCTTGAAATTTTACACATTTCTCTTAATTTCCCTGGGTTTCTCCCCACCTTTTTTGAATTTTTCCTTAATCTTCGAATTCTCTTAATTTTCCACATAGTTTTCCATGTTATGAGTCATGTCCCACCATTTTTTTGACATTTTACACACATTTTTCTCTTAATTTCCTTTGGGTTCCCCCCTTACCTTTCTTGAATTTTCCCTTAACTTCGAAAACTATTTTACTCAAGATTTTAACTACTGTTCAAGAGAGAATTGATCTGTGCTCCGATTTTCCTTCAATCATGAAATAATTATTACGAATTTCATTTAATATTTTTTTCACTATGCAGTAGTTATTTCTCCCACGAGCCCCGCCATTAACCGCATGTGAAAATTCCGAAGAGAAAATGTAACACTTGGGTATTCAGGGGATTCGAACCGAAGCCGTCCGGATGGCAATCAAGCGTTCTACTCGCTAGCCCAACGTTTCTACTAGAATAAAGTACTTCGTTCTTGACTTTTCCCCAAACACAAACTGGTAGCCTCTCGGTAACTGATCCTAGATACAATCTCGCGAAGCTCGAAACAGTTCCGGGCTGCTTTCATTAACATTTACGCGGCTTTGTTGCCATTAGCTTTACTCTCATCGAGTTAGCTACCACTTGCTAATACTTTCGCATTCCTCACGGTTTTTCCTAAAATAATGAGAGCATACTGTGGAACGTGATTTTTGAAACATTTTGCAACTTTAAAAATTGATTTCGACCTTTTGATATCACAGTATTAGTTCTACAGAAATCAGCATATTCTACAACCAACCGTAAACTGTCCATAAAGAGATTAAAATACCCTCTAATTGAAACCGACGACCGGAAGCAGATTTTCGCGTGAATATAGATCTTCACCTCCGATTTCGACAAAGTGAAATAAATCATGTATGCTCCATCAAGGATCCTGATGGACTTTAGTAGAAGCGGAAGTTCATTGAAATAGCTTCCATCTGTAATTTACTCGATATATTTAACTGAATTCAATAGAGTTCATGATTAAATTACAACCCTTTTCGATATCAATCAAACCTCCTGTCAGAACAGTTTTAATCCATCCGATTCAACTATGTTCCGGTTTAAAAAGACCGTGTACATTATCGATGGGTAAAATCAATATTCTATCGATCCGTCACGAGGGCATTAAAAATCTTGTCAATCTTTCAATGAACTAAAGTATTAATCCTTACAAAAATCTATATCGTTAAATTCGAATTGATTCAAAGTCCAATTGAATTTAATGAGATGTATACTTTGGCGATTAAATGGAATCACACTTGTAAAATGGCAATAATCGCACAGTATTATCAAGTTTAGAGAGCTAAGATTTAGCAGGAAATCAAAGAACGCAAATAAAATACAGTGAAAACGAAAATGTAATGATGAAAGTGCGAGTTGAAATTTACACAGGATTATGGAGTGCAGAGTGTAAAATTTGAGACGTATCCCATATTCCGTCATGTTCCAGCAGAAAAATTGAATAAGACTCGAAAAAATGCGTATAAATCTGTGGGCTTAAAATTACGCGAAACCGAAATATTCCGTCGAATTTTCAACACAAACGAAGAGCAAAGTCACAGTTGGAAAATTCGGGAAACAATGTACGAGTTCGAATTTACACAACATTAGATTACAGTGTGAAGTTCGAGAAGAGGATCCGCGAACGAAATGGTGAATTTGATGAATGTAAAATTCACGTCGAATTCTACCAACAATAAATAAACCGAGACTCAACGAATTCAGAAAAACAGTGTACGAATTCAAGTGTACGCTGACAGGGTGAGGCACTAACTATTGCCACCTACAATAACAGCGAAATTATGATAGTAGCAGAAAAGATCACATCTCTCAAGCGACTCCACCTAGGAAAAAAAAGATTAACGCCATATTACAGCCTTTACAAATTTTGTGCTATTATCATACTTTCGGAGTTACGGAAGGTGGAAATAGTTAGTGCTTCACCCTGTAGAGCACAGAGAGTGTAAAATTTCAGAAAAGGATCGATGGGGGGAACCGCAATGTTCGTCGAATTCCATCAAAAAATGGATCGGACTTGAAAAATCCGGAGAACGATGCGTGAGTAGCAAGTTGGACAGCATGATAGAGTATTTCAGGTAAAATTTGAAATAGAGACGACCGACAGAGCAAGGGGGGTGAGAGGATCGATCAGTTTCTGGAGAGAGAGAGAGGGGGGGGGGGGAGAGTGACTGGTCGCGCGATAGCAGTGATTCTGAAAGGAGGAGCTCGCCGCGTAACAGAGGCAAACTAGACGGAATAAATGTTAACCTGATTCGCCGCGAGCTTAATGAAATCCTGGATTTAATGAAGCTCAACAAGTCGGCCGCGGCTGCGTAATGGAATCAATTGCGGGGGCGGCCTCTGCTCGCTCTGCTCGCTCCGTTCCGCTCGATTCCGCTTCGGTTCTGTTTTTACACGGGTTTCTACGCCTCTTCGGCGGAACTTCCGGTTTCCCGGCGGGGTGAAGCCTTTGTACAACCGGCGATCTCTATCCGGATCCGCTTTCTAGGCTCGAGTTGCTCGTGCTTCGATCAACAAGCCGATATTCAGATTGAAAATCAGCTGCGAACGGCCGCGCCAAGCGGTGCACAACGTTCCTCGCGTTATAATCGCTCGGTAAGCGGTTTAAAGAGTGACAGAGACGCCTCGTGTCACGTTCGGAATTTTAATTTCCGCCTCCACTCGTTACCGACCCACACCGACCCACACCGACCCTCCGCGAGTCCCTCGACGCTTATTCCGAAGGAAATGTAAAAGCGCGATGCAACTGCGACTGCATGCAGTCGTGCGAGCCTCTTTTACGCTTGCTGGCGCCCCGGTATTGTGCTAATGTTTCCTCGAACGGATTTTTATCGAACCGTAATCAATTTGTTCGTCATGCTACTTTCTTCGACTTCCTGCTCCATTTCTCGCCAATTAATTAAATATGTTTCAAGAATCGTTTGTGGAAGACAAACTGATGACCTTCTTAAATAATCTTTGCAAAATAAAGGATTCTACTGAGCACTCAAAAATGTAACCAAAGCAAAATGTTGTACTAATGGAAATTCAAGATTGTTTTTATGAAACATTGGCTCGAGAGAGGTTGGCCAAAGATACAGTGTTTTTCCAAGTACTTGTCCTTCCTTAAAAGAATCTTTATTAAATCCTGATGAGTTTGTTTGTCACATCACTTCCTTTGACTCCCAGTTACTTTATTCCCGACTTAATTACAAGATATCCTGAACAACGTTTGTCAAAAGAAAATATTATACCAAGCAAGAAAAATTAAAAACACACGTCGAAAATTCTGCAGAAAATTCTGTGAAAGGCAACGGGAGGATCGTAGAAGAATTGATCGAGAAACACTCAAAAAATCCATTAATAAACAGACTGTGGATTCTATGCATTAATTGCACCCTTTTCGGAAAACTCGGCACAGTAAAATGTTTAAAACAAAAACGCGGCGCGCTTTTTATGCTCTTTAGAACATGGGGCCTTATTTCAGAGATTTTCTTGTTTAAATTCCTAATAGCAATTTTTACAAACTTTTCGGAAGACTTATGAATCGATCCACACCAAAATCCATAAATAAATACGTTCTCTATGCAACCTGGGACATCTACAAACATTTTGAACAGACGCTAATTACGGGTTTTCAATCTAATTTGGATACACATCTCGGGAAAATACGACGTCTTTTGTTTCTCTTGTCATGACCCGGTGGGACAGGTCGTGTCATTGACAATTAACCAGTCGTGTCTGTTTCATGTTTGCTCGATTCGTCGCTCGTTTGTTCGGCCATTGGCGCACGCCGTTGCCCGAAACGAGTTTCGCGCGGTCCATGTACGTTCCTCCATTAGAATTGCCATTGAGTCGCCGTTAGGTCAATCGATATTCTGTTGCATCGGTATCGCCTGACCTCTCTTTTTTTCTCTTCCAGACTGCGAAATTTGTTGACGTTGTAAGGTCAGATCAGAGAGAGAGAGAGAGAGAGAGAGAGAAGCTCCTCTCTTTCTCTCTCGAGCAGAAATAGGGGATGGAAAAAGAATACACAACACAGCGTTGTCGAGAAAAGTCTGCGAGAACGATACATCGAGAGCCGAACGGCCGCCGAGTACTCTGACTTCGCGAGTTCCTTAATTACCTTCGGATTCCTAATTTTCCAATTTGCGGGCTCCGTGTTTCCGGTAACTTCCGAATCTGCCGGTTCCCTGACTCCTTAATTCTCGGAACGCCTCGCCTTTTCCCAGACTGGCTTTTCCGAACCCCCCGGCCCCATGATTCCACAAGTTTTCCGGTTTCTTCGGCTCGTTTTCGGGCCGGAGTCAACAGCGAAAGAAATTGACAGAACTCCGAGACACCGATCGATTTTGTCTGGCTCTGTGATTTAGCTCGCGACAATCTATCCCTTAATGATTTTCGCTACGAATCTGATTATGTTAGCGTTAAAGAAGAATAATCGAGAAAATGTGAAAGCGTGTTGAAGCATTCCCGTTGGATCGAAAGATTTATTTTTGATTTTGCAGGTGACAAAAATTTGCTCTTTGAATAATAAATAATTCAACTTTTAATCTAATGCCTTCAGAATCCCTTCACGTACAGAAGAGTACGAAGTGCCGGTAAATTTGACAAACCGAGCAACACCTTTGGCGTTATTCAATTTTTCCGACAACCCCCTGCCCAAAAGGAAAATGTCCGCCCCTAGTGCGTCGAAGAACCACTTTTAATTTCCACTCGTACTAGTACAGAACCAATTATGAAAGAACGAAGAAAGCAGGGGGTTGAAGGATCAAGAAGAAGGTCGAAAGCAGAGCGAGACTCGAGCTGCTGAGATCGTCAGATTTAATTCGATGAGTTCGCTGGTGACGAGGGGGTGGGGGGTGGGGGATCAGTTTCCCTAGCGGCGGTCGAGCACGTGTCGATCGCTGATTAGCGGCGTCGTTTAAGTATAAATAATTCAACGAGTAATCTTGTTAACGGCCGATCGAAGTTCCGGGCGTTGGGGTCAGGCGGCGAGTGACGACTCGGTGGCGGGTACGCAGACGTTGACCCCGTTCGAAACTAATTAAAATTCCGAAAGCTCTGGGTACTCACCGGCGAAGCAGCCTTTGGTCGAGCGGGCCTTGGCATTTAGAACGGGATTTATGGAGACCAGGCTGCACGGGCTGAAGCGATTGTTGTTCCGCTTGTCCCCGCTGGTGGCTCTCGCGAACATTATGAAGTTTCCGTCCTCACCGCCGGGCGAACACTCGTCCGGGTCATGCTGTCGCGTTTACAGACAGAGAAAACGTTAGCGCGTTTCAAAAGGAAACTGAATTATTGCTCCACGGCACCCGGTAACCTGCCGCAATCGTTCGGTCGATCACCCCGGGAGTTTCGATCCACCTACACACCGCCAATTCAATTTTTGACGCGCCTCTACAACGGTCGGAAACCTTTCCAAGAGATCTACCTTTAAATTACATACTATTACTTCGTAGTAGATACCTCTTTCGACATTACGAATTCCCAATGCACTAAGATAAATTTTATACCTGTGTGCTTTTGCACCACAGTGTGGTGTTGTCATGTGTATGACATTGTACAAAATTGTATGATATTGTATGAAATTTTCATCGTTCAATCTAAAATGTTTTTAAAACCAATTGTGATGGGGGTGCACATTTTCTCGTACTTTAAAAATCTGTGTACCCTACAAACACATAATGAACCGCAATCTGCCCCGTCATGGAATAAGGTATTTATTCACCAGCACGAAAAAAACTATGCATTTAAAGTTGAGCGAAGATTGTTCACCAGCAATCAAACCTAGAGATTACACGAGCTCTATCTCGAGCAATCGGGAGGAACGTTCGTGCGAAAAACTTCCGGGGAAACCGCCCCTAAAACGTTTCGCGCGTATTCGGTGGCGTTGTCGCGAACTTACCGGGGATCCGAAGTTGTGACCGATCTCGTGCGCGAGGGTGACGTGAGAAACCGTCGGTGGTACGTGCTTCCCGTAGTTGAGTAGGGTGATTATACCAGTGTTCAGCGATTTCATGCTACCCCTGTAGTGCTGCAAGACCGAAACTGCGTTAGTTCCAACGCCGGGACAAGTGTCATTCGTACGGAGCCGGAGCTGGAGCTGGAGCTGGAGCTGTAATTAGGGGCCCGGGGATTTTCGGGAATACTCACCCCGTTCTTCTCGCAAACACCGCCGGCGTTCTTCAGGTCCCCTGTCCAGGCCAGGCCCAGGGTGCCCTTCTCGAAGTCCCGGTAGGTGAACATGTATGACAAGCAGAACGCGTCGTAGTCCTCCTCTGAAAATATTTATATAATATTTTTAATTTTATTTTTATTTTCAATATTCTTCGGTCAACTGTCAAAAAGTTGACGGTAGATCATTCTACAGTGTGCTCGATAAATGGCTACTTGAAGCACGAGTAGAAGGAATTCTAAACGGTAGAAGGATTAGGAGAATTTTATGACGTCAGTATGTCATTTTCAACTTCTTTAGAGTATTAACCCTTTGCACTCGAAGTTATTTTAACTCCAAAACGAAACATTTCTTCCGACCTAGGATATTTCTCTTCCATATATTTTTTTTTCATGTTATATATACGAAAATTGTGCAATTTACTCGTACAATACTGAAGTGTTTAGTAATTTTTTAAATACAAACAAATTTAATAATGTAAGAAATATTTTGATTAATGATACAGCAATTTTTAGTGGCGCCTTACAGTCGCCGTTCGAATTCTAGGGGTTAAAGTAAGATGAGAATTTTAATTTGCCTCCTAATAATAATAATGGCTGGCTAATAATAGTGTAAGGGGGTCTAATTTCTCGAAAACAAAGGACCATGGCTGACCGTATGCTGGAATCGTTTTAGACTACTTTTACGGCAATTCTTGCGATTTCATAGTTAGTGCCCCGGTTTTAAGATCAGTGGTTGCGTGTCACTTCTCTAATTTTCATCCAGCCGACCGTTTGGAATAAAATATTCTCGCGATAAACGGAACGGGGGTGGGCCGAGTGTTTATCAGCGATTACGACACTTTTGTTTAATCTGATTCGTTTCCTTTCTCCGGCTTGCACGCAGTCCCGGGATTCTATTATATTTGAATTTCTTATAGACTTCCCGCTGATCTGATAAATAGTGTGCACTGTTCAGGAAGTTGTTACCGTCGTATTTTCTTAATTAAATTGAGTTAGAGTTGCCGTTCGTTTATGGGGAGAATTTATCGCCCTGCTGTGTTACTTGTAGAGGATATTTCAGTATTGAAAACTGGACATTTGACAGAATAAAGGATGAAATTTTACTAGTGACCACTGGAGGAGCATCCAAAAATTTTTCAATAATAAATTAGCATCGAATGAAAAATATCGCGAAGCTCGTAGGAGTAGTGAAAAATGAAGAATCCACAACGGGTAGCAGAGCTTCTATTTACAGCAGCTTACGGTGGACCTCTCGAGCGACAGAAAAGGTTTTTCCATCGGCGAGGTTATGATAATCCCGAAAAGGGGCCGAAACACGGCGCCGGCGACCTTGCCCGGAACACTCGATGAACACACCGTACGTCCGTAAACAATCCCTCCCATTGAAATTCATATGCGACGTTCATGGAATATTCATCGCTTCTTCTGCTTCCTCCTTTTTTTACATTTTCTTTTTTGCAGGACCAAAATGCCGCGAGAAACTTCTGAGAACAAAAAATGGCGAACAAAGGGGTGGAAATGGGGCCGGAACGAGCCGGAGTCTTCATCCCCTGTCCCTCGCCCCGGGTTCACCTTTCCACTTCCTTTTTTTCACTCTCCTCACTCTCTTTCTCTCTTTCTGGCGGCTATCTCGTTTCATATACTCGGGCTACGCTGGACACCGATCCCCAACGGAGGGAACTTGCCACGGTTAGAGAAAAGTTCAACCGGAAATTAAATTACCGGACGTTTCGGGCCGGCTGATTTATTATTTTCGCCGAGGACAACATCCAGCAGGGATGTTCGTCGGCCGTGTCGCGGCTCCGGGAATTCCGACACCCCCCGCGATTTCAACCCCTCTCTTCTACAGCCCCTCGTCAGGGGAGGGCCCCAGGTGAAATACTGGCCGCGACAATGGGGAAATTAAAAACGAAATTAATTAAAGACTTTGGAACGAGCGGCATTTGCCTGCCCGCCGCGCCGTCGCCACTTCGCAAAAAAGAAACGGCCGACGGACGCGCAACCTTTCTAATTGAATTCACTGAATCTTCCTCTCGATGACAAAGGAATTTATAGGGGATTACTGCGATGGAATAGCGTTAATAAAGTTCGCTCGCGGGCTGCTGGGAAGATTACCATTTTTATGTGGAACTTCGCCGCCGATGTAAGGGCCCGACGATTTTATTAGTCATTTAGAGTCTAATTGAGAGTGGTTCGCGGTGAGATTGATTGCGGTTACAATGGATTGTGAGTAAATTCGATTCGAATGACCTTTCTCGTTGATTCTCTCGAGCTCGATTAAACTTATCCTCCTTATTATTAAGACTTCTCTTGCGAACGGAGAAATGATACCGAGCTTCTGTAGCCAGCTTTTCGGACTACATGGAGAACATAGTGAAAAATACTTAACGTAAAGATTATATAACATATGCAGGGTGCTTCGGTTAACTCTGCTACCACTAATAACTCCGTTATTTGTACACATACAAAAAATCTTTGGGAAGAAACTTATCTTACTTTCATTTTGATCACTTGCCTTACCGGCGAGGCAATACCAAACAATTAATTGGTTAATTTAAAGACAATTTGTCAATTTGACACATGTGATGTCAAGCAATGCGGAAATGAAAAAATGTTTCTGCGGGAATACACAAGGGTAGGGTTAAACACGAGTCAAATGTTTAATAATCCCCGGTTATGGTCCGAAAGAAAGTTTCCACTATCCGCAGGATCGATATCGGAAGCAGGAAACCCTGGTCGTTCTCAAACAGCGCGATGGCCCACGAGAAATACGCTTTTCCTCTTTGCACAATGCTTACCGTGGTTTTTGCAGGCCCGATGCACCGGCCCGGTCTTTTTGCGGGAAAACGGGAGAGAGCTAGATGGTGAGAGAGAGAGGAGAGAGGAGAGAGAGGAGAGAGGAGAGAGGAGAGAGAGAGAGCTGCGTGTTTGCCAGCGGCGCTCGTCTCAGGAGGCATATTTGGTTACTGGACGCTCGCGGCAAATACACGTCATGGTTCCTGTATCCTGGGTACGCAGAATATGAAACGAGCCGGTGCATCGGCGACTCTGTTCCATAGATTGCTCGATGGATGAGAACAGCTGCCTCGATTTCAATTCATTATGGGCACCATACTACCCTCTGCACCCCCTCGAAACACCGAGTCATTCGCACCTGCTCGATTGTTTCTCGTGCCCGTTATTTCCGTCGATTTTTTTGCCCGACACCTTCCGCCGCCTGTTTATTAACGAACAGATAGCAGAGAGCCTCTACGTCTCCCCTGTATAACTCTGGGAAATCATATTGAAAATTTAGCCCCTTTGTGTGCCAGGCTTTTCATTTCATTCGAGAGACTGGGTATTATAATTCTCTTGGCGAATGTGTTGCGTTCGTTAGAAAATGGTTCGAGGATTTTTATGCGCTAATAAAGGAATGTTATTGCGAGAGCAATATGAGAATTTTAGTTATTCGACACAGGGTATAATATTCTTTTTTATCGAAACGTTCGTCGAAGCAAATAAGCCTGTTAATAAAATATAATACTAATGTACTACAAACTACATTATAAAATACTAATTTAAAGTGTACTTACTTTACTTAGAATCTTCTGTACCTCCGTCGGATCCACAGCACACAATTATTCATTCACGAGAATAGGTCCGAATAATTGAACAACAACCACTAAACAACACACACAACACACTTAACGAAATCGTGACAGCAGACGAGATGTTACTCCAACCACGAATAAAATAATACTGCGATTTTAACCGTCCCCCTCCCACGGACGTGTGATACGACAACAGGGAATTCCGGGAAATAGGGTCGGCGCCCCGTCATAATTTTTTTACCTAGGTTTTGTATCTAGTGTTTATAGACCCTCAGCGTCTAACCTGCCTAGGATAACCTGACCGTACCACCCCCCGTTCCACTCCCTTCTGTGGAAGGGATCATTGTTAAAATCGCAGTATTATTTTGATCGTGGTCGGAGTGACATCTTCTCGTTCGTTGTCACGATTTTATAAAATGTGTTGTGTGTGTTATTCAATTAGTGTGTTGTTCAATTATTCGGACATATTCTCGTGAGTGAATAATTGTGTGCTGTGGATCCGACGGAGGTACACAAGATTCAGAAGTAAGTACAGTTTACATTAGTATTTTATAATGTAGGATTAGTATTCGTATGTGGAACATTGGTTTTCTATCATATTTTGCAGCGTATATTAACGATCATTAATGATTTGGTATATAGTATAATTTAATGTGGTTCAAATAAGGTACTACTTTAAATCAAATATTTTTATTATGACAACCAGATAGATAAAATGAAATATTTTTATTTTGTATTTAAAATATTTCCATACAATGAAAATAAGTTGAGCAAGTAGTTAATATTATAAATTATAATTTTTAACGTGAGAAGCTATAATAGTTAGCAAAGTATTATTTGTAGTTTAATTACGAATATGTAACATGTTGATAAACAGACTACAATATCGTAATAAGTTATTACTAATAACATTACAGGCAACAAAATATTATAAAAATATAAGTTACTGTCAACTATTTGAAATACTATTTTACACAGTCCTACACACACCTACTCCGATCACTTTTTGAGATGTTGAAACTTTTTTGCGAATATCTCGGAAACTAAAGTTGAAACATTAGTCTGCCAGAAAGATCCGCAATTTGCCAATCGATATTTCGTTGTTTGTTTGGAACCATTGACAAACGGTTTAAATACAGAATATTTTTTTCATTTTTCCCTGTCCCAAATCTGCCGGATAGCTTTGCAGGAAGAGAACAATGTTGCCGGAACAATGCGCACCGTGCCCCTTTTTCAAACTTTAATTCCGAGGTTGATAAAATATTGTTGTACCAATAGTGCACACCTAACAAGTATTTCGGCTAATAACGCCGTGACACGTGAGAATTTCATTTTAATGTGTCATGAATATTACCATTATTACACTACCATTATTACATTAATATAGAGGAAAGCACTGCGGTTGAGAAATTGCGGTTTCACATTATTACACGCTTTTTTTCGGACGAATGGATTGCACGGAAACCAATTTTTCAAACTGCTACAGTTTTTATCCAACAATGTACCTTTCACAATTTAATTTACACTTTTCATTAACACTGAACCTACCACGGTGAAATGACCGGTTTTATATTTTGCAATTATTGAAATTGTAAAAATTCATTTATGGAAATTAATGCAGTAATTATTATTGTCCAAGCATCTGTTTATATTTTACATTACGGACATTCTCTATAAATTTAGTGTTGCTATTTTTAAAATGTGACGTTTACCAAATGCTTGGTAGGTTTAGTGTTAACAAATCATAAAATCACCTCGTTGCAAAAAAAAGGAAACAATCACAAGTAATATTTAAAGCTGTTTTTCACGAATAGTTTTGATTTTTATACACAGCAAACCGTACAGGAAGTACCTCGTGTAAAAACCAATCTTTCACACTGTCATAATTTTCATGCAACAATACGATCATTCGCAATTTAATTTGACATCCTGTATTTCTCATTAATAAACCACAAAATCACCTCGTTCTAAAGAAACAGTGACGGGCATTTAAAGCAATTTTTCTCGAAAAAAATCTCGTCTTTCGCAGGAAACCCATTCAACAAATATAGCCCAGGTAAAAACCAATTTGTCAACCCGTCTACGCAATACCCGACATAATTAAAAAAAAAAAAAGAAAAAAGAAAAAAAAAACGAAGGGGCGGCGAAATTGCGTCATTCCAGGAAAACGTTCACGTGTGTTCGTTCCGCGAAAGAATTTCCATCGCGTGACTCTGCCTACTATCCCGCGAATTCGAAGGGAATAGGCAATTATGGGATCAGTTAGGAAAACATAGCCGGATCGCGGGGGGGTAATCGAAGCCTCGATACGGTATCGCGGTTTCAATCGATACCTCCAGACAGTCTCTCCTTCCCGTCCGCAGTTTTATTATCTTTTTCATCGGCGGAAAGAGGCCAGGTCTTTCTCCCTCGCTCCCCCCCTTCCCACACTCTCTCTCTCTCCCCGCTATATTCTTTTTTTTTAATTTCGGCCCCGTATAAGGGGAAACGAGAAATTTCCGTGGCTGGGCTATGATATAGCTAGACCGGTGCCAATGAAATGGCCTCGGGGCTTTGCCGGGAATTATCGAGCTTCGTATTCCGATATTCGATATCTCTCGTAACGAGCTGTTGTACTTATCTCCGTGGATCCAGTTTCCCGGGCCGGTGAAGAGCCACCCGTGGAAAAGTAGATTATCAGGCAAGCTTCGGGCCAGAGCGGGGCGTCGAGCGAAAAATTTCGCAGTGATACGGCCGCGTTATGTTCCGGCGGTTCACGATCGTCCGCGTGATCTTCCGACCGTGTGTGCGCGATCGAACAACAACAACAACGACGACGAACGTTCGATCAGTTTTGTAATCGCGGAACGCTGCGCGAATCAGTGAAACCGCTCGGCGACTCGTCAGACAAGTAGAACAGGCCGGCCGTGCGGAACGCCGCGCGAGAATGTGCATGAATACGTTCATTCGAGACCAGATTCAGACAATGAGAAACAGGATTGTCCCGCGGCCGGCAAAATTGGCTGCATCGCTGATCAGGAACGTAGAACGATCGAATCCAGGTAGAAGCTGAGCTAGTGCGGACACGTGTGCGCCGCTCGATGCGCCATCAGTTCAGTAGAATAGCTCGGTCATTGATCAGACAGTCACGATACATTAGCATCCGATAAGTAGAATAGATCTGTCAGACGACAGACGTCGATCCAGTGATCGAGAGCCGGTTTGATCGGGCATAGTTCGAACGATAAACTACAGTACACGGGGTGTCTGTTGCGGCGTCCCCCCCTATGGAAAAATTCTGCTTGCAATGGGATAATTACGGCGCGAGCGTGACCACGTTATCATGCTTATTAATTATTGCGCTCACCTGCAAACAGCTCGGCCAAAATTCCGTAATTATCGCGGACAGGGTAAACTCAAATATGCCCGGAACGGATGTACCTAACGTAATTCGTTGTAACGTTTTGACGGCGATCGATTATGCAGCGCGTTAATTCGGTGTTATTATAATATTCATTAACCTGTCCGACATCATCGAGGTGTCTCGCGAGGGACGCGAATTCCTAGAATTATTTTCCAAGTGGAAACATTGCATTTATGTTGTGTCTGACTTTTGCTGTCTGTTTCTATTGGATCATTTTTATTATAATCGATGATTCGGTTTTGTTGCTCTATGAATTTAGTTGGGTTGGAATATACGCAATTCCGTGGTTGGAGACTTTAAGTGGAAATGACGAGCGGTGGTCAGACGCGAGCAATTTTATAAATTGATGTAATATGGAGTATTACGGTGACCGCAAATAGGACATGTCATGAACGCTTAATGTTTGGACTACGCCGGGAGATGTTTAGCCAATGATTCATTGAAATTATTGATGATATTAATGTTTATATATTGACGCAACTATACGGGGTAATCATGGTATACAAGCATTCTATTTATTATTCGTAAACCCGAGTTGATGGAAATATCGAGAGCGATTGGCTTGAAAATATGGAATCTTTGTTTACTGTACATGTACGCTAGAAAGTCAATGATCATTCAATTTTGTTAACTTTCCTCCAAAGTCCATCTGTAATAACATTTTCACAAATTGTAAATTTCATCAAGACGACAATTTAGATTCATGCGGATTAATTAGAAATAGTCGGTAGTGTCCGGAAAAAAATGCGGAATTCATGCAATTATGGCAGAAATGAGTAGGTGAAACACAAAGTAGAAGGAACATTAGATGAAATTAATATTAGCAGTACATTACTCCAGAGCTATTAAAATTGATTAATCAATTTTAATGTGCCTTCCTTTTCTCGTAATTGGTGCAGACAATTCTTGTTTTATATAGACATTGAAAAATTCGTTAACACGTTAACTGCCACGTCAGTCACATATGACTGACAGTGATTTTCGAATGCGTATAGAAATTCATTTTTATCATAAAATATCCAGATAAACCGAATTTGATTAGTCTTTCGAATTCAAAAGGGTCAGCAACCCCTATAATACATTTTAAATTTCTAGTTTTGGTTTCATTAATTAAATTACTCTGACTTTGTGAGAATCTCTGGGGTTGATATTTGGCACTTGACGTGTTATGGAATTTTTACCAGCGAATGATAGACTTGCGAGCAATGTCCGCCAGTAGACAACGCGTTGATGGTAGAAGCGACTGTAAAGCGTTCGAGAGCATTTATTAATCGGGCCAGTGATTCCTGGCTATTCATTCAAAAAAGTGACGGTCGCTGGTAGTCAGATATTTATGGATTCGCTTGTCACCGTCGACGCGGTCAGGCAGCCGGAGCACGTGTTAATTGGCTATCGAGCGATCGGAAGCTTAGCGGGCGCTGGCTGAAAGTGGCAGAGAAATATTCATGGGGCGATGGGTTGCGGAACGGTGTAGGGGCCTATTGACGGACGGAGACAAAATGCCGGCTTAAATCAGCCCGAAGGAACGAAGCCTTGGAGGGAGCTTTAGACACATCGCGGTCTGAATAACCCTAACTCACGGGAACTTGGACCGCATTGATCTGCGCGACTCGTTAGCGTTGGAGATGTGACACGTAGAACAGTCGAGAAGAGGTTCTATTTGCTGTTTGAGAAATAGAGTTTCTACCAAGGGGTAAATTCTGGGGGCAAATTAGGGCGATTCGGATCATCGGGTGAGGTTTCTTCGGCGAATCCTGCAAAGGTACGGTGGAAAATGTAGCCTCTGCTAGGCTAGGAGGCAGGGAACATAAATCCCACCTATAAATCAAAAGCGCGGAGCCCTTGGTTCCCGTTCGACGTTCCGAGGGAGCGGTTTCGAGCAGGGAGCGAGAGGAATCGAAGAAAAGGAAGCTAAAGACGATTAACTGGGAGGTTCCGACGCGCTCGGAGCCCAAAGGAAACCGGCGGCTTTCGTGCAGCATCGCGTGTCCGCTTTCATCCCTGTAATCTCGCCTTCCTTGCCCGCTTATTAAGCGAGGTATTAGGTAACGAAAACGGCGTGCGAGATGCCTCCGAGTTAACGTAGAGAGTTTCGCGACGCTCGTCGTACCGGCTGCAATTTGGCAAGGGTGAGGGGTACCACGTTAGCTAGAACGTGCCACAGTAGAACTGTCAATCACCGGTCAGACGTGTTACATGACATCTGACACAGTCGGAATCGAATCGGTAATAATGGGAACAACAAACAGAGTTGGTTTATCTTACGGGGTTGTATTAATTGAATCGCCGCCGGCGAAACAAGTGGAGTAGGCCAGGTTCCGTCGGACCAACGGACGTTAAATGATAGTAATCGCGGTGGTAATCGGAGAGGCAGAATCGAAACTGTAACGATAGCAACAAGTAGAATCGATTGACCTCGGATGGTATTGTTCGAGTCTTCGGTGAGTGGCAGGTAGAATAAACTATTTGTGATCGGACTGACAGTGGTATGATATCATTAATCGGTGAAGATAGAACAGATTCTAATTTCATTACGATAATATGAAGGAATAGAATTGGTTCATCTTGTTAATTAAGCCTTCAGATTATCTTTGATCAGATAAACAGAGAAGCATTTTTGTTGGTAACGATTAGAAACATATAATCAAATTAGTTTCCCCACAAACAAGTAAACTTGGTTTGTCTGTGCCCGTGTTAATTAAATCTTTGCTGACCGGCGAGTAGAATAGGCTATCATTGGCCAGACAAACAGACATTGTTATTAATTGCGAGAGATGGGTCAATTAGGACACGAGCAGAATTGGTTTATTTGCGATAGTGTTAATTACTGCAAATGGAATATCTTTGATCAGTCGGTAACGCAACATTGTGATTAATCGCGAACAAAATTGAATCTACAATGATAAGAACAATTGGAGCTAATTTGTCCGTGATCGTCTTGATTAAACTGTCCACGATAAGCCAAGTAGAACAAGCTAGCTTCGGTCGTATAAATAGAGAATTGTTATTAGCCCTTTAACGACCACGCGATAGTATCAAATCTACCGTGATAAAAACAAATAGAATTGCTTTATCTTTAATCGTGTTAATCGAGTCGTCGACTGCAAACCGAGTAGAACGAATTAATATTGATCGGACATGCAGAGGGAAATTGTAACTGTAACAATTAGATAGATTGAAACCAACGGTCGGAGAGAATTGTAACCAACAATAGCACGGACAGATAGTATTTATATTTCTTTAAACGGAAGTGGTACTGGTCGGACAGGTCGGGTAGAATTGTCGTGGAGTGGACAAACTGAATGTCCTCGACACGAAGCTGGCGATGGCGATCTTCTAATTGTGTGTAATTAGAACGAGCTTGTATCTGATTGAAAAAGGTCAGACAGTGGATATAGACGTTTCCATCGATTGCGGACTGAATGGCTCGTTTAATGGCAGTTTCGTGAGGTTAACGTCGAGATGGCCAGCCACTGATCGATACACATAACCGAAGGGAACCGGATAATCAGCGGAGATAAAAAAAACATGGGAGTTCACTTACCGGAGAAGAGTTCCAGGAATTCCTCGACACCGTACGTGCCCGTGAACCTATACGTGGAGTCGTTCAGAGCTGTTTCGCTGTGCACTTTGACTCGTTTTATCATAAAGCTTATGTTGTCCGGCTGGCCGTCCTGATTGAAGTCTGAAACATAAAAGAGATATTCCGCTATTCTATGGTTTGTATTATTGCCGTGCTTTCCGGGAAGTTATCATAATTTTCCGGTGGTACGGAAATCTCGAAACGTCGAGTTTCCGAGAATCGGAGAGATAGAGGGGTGTGTTTTGTTGCGGAATGGGCGGGCGCATGCATCGATACCGCGAAATTCCTGGGATTTGAGAGGAACTACTCTGCCGGGTAACCGATAGCTGATAACGAAAATCACTGGGCCTCCAGACGAGTAATTTTCGGGTTCTCCCCAGTGATCAGCGTATCCCCGAACGGACCGGCCCACCGCGTCGCGTGGCGGAGGGCATTTAATCAAACACCTTCTCCGCGGGAATATCAATCGAAACTGGAAAAACGGCCGGGCGACACGCGAACGCGATTCCTTCCCATCGACGGATTTATGCTCTACGCCGGTGATCTCGTGACTTTTCGAAACGCAAAAACCACCTACCGTGCTCCCTATAAATACGCCCGGCTCGATCCCATTAAACGCTAACTGCCACGCTCGAAATATTACGTCGTGAACTCTTCTTCTTCGCTGCGTTCCCGTTTCAACGATGACACAATTCAATCAATCTTTATCGCGGGAGCCCTTAAACCATTTGCATCATCAATTTTCCTGGTTACAATTGTTGGTCACAATCATTATTCGTTAGCTAAAAAATAGAAATCGAGGGTGTTGTTGGAGATGAAAGTAGTAATTATGATTTTTTCTTATAATGCTGAAACACGAAGTTCTTTTATAATATAAATGAACAAGCAGAATGTGACGAATTCTATCTAAATGGATCTGAGATAGCTCACCCTGTTTTATGCATTTTTTTTCTCGGAGGCTATAGGAGGTATTCGAATGAATCCAAAAGTAGATAATATGCATTTTTGTACTTAAATGTAATAAAAAAAAAAGTTTGATGATAAAGGCCTTTTTTTAATATTTCCTTACGATGCAAATGGGTTAAGGGTTCGGCAGCGTTGTAGCAATGTAGCAGAGTGGGTTTCTGGACACTGCGGATTATTATGCAAGATAAAAATGTTGTGGATCAGTTGTAACAAACAGGGGCCAAATGAAAAATGCTTTTCTTTCTTTAATAATTTTGGTAAGTTGAAAACAGTACACTGATGTTTCTAAATACTCATATCGCACCTATCCATTATCGTCATAAAATTCGCAGTCCAACAGTAAGGTTAAACCGTACAACGATAACCAGAGATTAGCAACGATGGTTGCCTAGGTGTGTGAAATTCGTTCTTGAATAGCTAACTGCTCGATTTATCATTAGAGCGCGATCGGGCTGGTTTCACTTGATGGCTCAGCGGAGGATTCGGCTGGGTTTCTCGGTGGTGGTGCTTGTCCAAGGTTCTTAAGCCCCGAATAATAACTGGAACACGGTTACGGCGAGCGCAGAGCTGCGGCTCAGGCTGGCAATTAAGAATTAAAGCCGCCGTGAACTACTCCGCGAGACATTCCACCCAGGACCGGTTTCCATAAGTGACTGAGTCCCGCGACGCCGCGGCGGCGGCGGTTCAAGATTGCCGGGTGCGCAAACATCAGCGCGGCGGCGGGCGGCGTCGTTACATCCATATCTTTCGCGTAATATACGTGCGCCGCCGGTAATTAACGCCGAGTCCATTGTATCCAAGTTTAATGCCGCATTAATCAGCTTTGCGAGCGGCGTCGCGCCGTCGCGTCGACGGCGAAAACATCGGTAACCGCCTTGTACAAGTTCAACGCGAGTGCACTCCTCGCCACCGCGCTAAATAATGCAAACAGTACGGCCGGAAGTGGGCGAAGTACCAGAGGCTGTTGGAAGTTCAAGGTAGCAATACTGGGAACGTGTATTGACACGGCCAAGTACCTGTACATATGCTCGCGAGGATGTGCTTGCATGATTCATGCCTTCCGTAACCCCCCCCTTCCCACCGAGCAAATAAATGGCGCTCTATGCAAACTTTAATTAAAATCCATCGTTATAGCAAATGAACCACGTTGAAGCGTTCCTGACAGTCTGTCGGATAAATTCTGCGACAGCCTCCGCCAAGATAAGCGGGATATTAATTGAAACCGCAGGAAAATAAGTGGAGCGGGTCTGGTATTTGTCTGACAAGTGGAGAGAACGGTGTGCAGTCAGATCGGGAAAAGTTTAAACAGTCGTTACAACTTTTTAGTTAACTCGTTTGATACTACAACGACAAAGAACAGGGATTTGACAATTTATATGGTCGGGCAAGTAGTGTGAATCCATCTAGGGGTCCGACGAGTAGTCCTAATCTATCTGAAATCGGACACGGAAATTGGAAGAAAAGTTGTATGGGATTGTCTGTCAAAAGTGTATTCAGACACGCTGTACCGGCAGTAGTACAACTCACCGCTTCGTCGGACAAGTAAAACAAAAGGATCTCCGACTGGACACGTAAATTTGAACGATCGCTACGATCATTAGACAAGTAGATTCACATAGTATGATGATGATAAGAAGTGATATAACGCTGTCTGTCATCAGGCAAGTCGGACGGAGTGATCTATAGTCGGGAAGGTATATTTGGACATTATCCACAATGTTGGGATCGCCAGATTCAGATAAGATAACAGCAAAGAACTGGGAATAGCATTCTTTAGCGTGAAGCAAGTAGAACGAAGCGAGCTATGGGCGGACGTGCATCTACCGCACGGTAGAATGGTAGTGGTACAACGTTGCACTGTGTTGGATAAGCTGATCGAATGGGTCTGTGGTTAGATAATTCATTTTAAACGATCGCTACAATTTTCTGATGCAAAGATTCGATAAAACAATTATGACGAAAGAGGTATAGCATTGAATATAGTCTAGCAAGTGCAACAAAGTGATCTGTAGTCAGACCGGCAAGTTTCAACAGTTCTTGAATGTCGAAGTAAAGTGGTCTGATATTGCTTATTATCGGGAAAGTGGTGCGGGACGATCTGGGGTCAGACGCGCATTTGCTTCACGGCAAAATAAGCAAGAAAAAAAAAGAAAAAAAATTGAACTTTATCAAACAGGTGAATGTTAAGTGGTAGGATAGGGTAATTTGAACGGTCTCCATAATTTTCAGATCGGCAGATTCAGATAAAACCATAACGTAAAAAGTGGAATAACCGAGACCATAGTCGGATAAGTGGTATGAAACGATCTGTGATCGGGCGTACAGTTACTCCAGAGTAAAATAAGCAGTAAAAAGTTGAACTTTATCAGACAGGCGACTGGTGAGCGCACGGATAGGCAAATTTGAACAGCCATCATAATTTTGAGATCGGTAGATTCAGATAAAACGAAGGCTAAATGTAGAACAATACTGACCATAGTCAGGCACGAGGCGGTCTAAGGTTAGGCGTACAGTTACGTCATTGTAGAGTAAATAGTACAAAATTGCACAAATGGAATGAAGCAGCCTACATAGGTAAACTTGAGAAAATTATAATTTCGCATAGTCTGAGAAAACAACGACGCAAACAGTGAAATAACACCGTCTACACCCTGGGAAGTGGAATGGAAAGATTTATAGTCGGACAGGTTGATTCGAATATACCCCAGAACGTTGATAACCATAATCTGAGACGCAATACTGCCTGGTAAGTAGAACGAGTCGACGACAAATCAGACACGCAGCTGCAGCGAGCTGTACCGAGTAGTAGAACCCTAGAATATAGTCCGACAAGTACAATCGAGTCTGTCTTTTAATAACCGGGGTCGCAGACGTTTCGAGGAAGTGGATCGGTGAAGATTGCATGGTGACTGTTCATCTTAATAAATAATTTCGAGTTTATCATCGCGTGATGGAGTGGTGGCACGAGCGGCCCGGTTCACGTGCCGATGTCGTAAAAAATTACTCGGCAAACAAATAGAGGGGTAACGCGTCGCGTGACAGCTGTCGCGGATACGACGCTCGGAAATAAAGTTTCCTTTTTTCTACCTGCTTTTTTTTCTCCCCCTCGCGGGCCTCCGGGCCAGGATAAGGATCATAAACGCGGCGGTCAGCGTTCTACGTGTAATGACTAACGTTGTGGCGCTGGCCGCGCGCGCGCTCTCCCCGATATCACCGACGAGATAGCATTATCGCGCGGCTGGTTTTTGCGGCCCGGCAATAAGAAGAACGCAATTTCGCGCACGAGACGGTAGAGGGGTGTGCGGTGGGGTCTCCGTCGCGTATCAAAATGCATTATTGCCGTGATAGCGGCGCGTTCCCGGTGCGAGTTCATCGCCTGTGCTGTCTCCGCGAGGCAATTCCGTATTTTTTTTCGTCTAAACTGCCCGAAGTTTCGCCCGAACGTCCGCAACTTTCGTTTAATTCGTCATCCGGCGGAATTAAATACTTAACTGGCGCACGCAGCCCGTCATAGCTCGGTTCCCCCGATTATCTCTTGCCTCGGAGGGAAATCGAGGCGAAGCAATCAGCAGACACAACTTTGCAATGCAGAGGAGCGGAGGGGAAGAGCTAGAGAGAGTGAGAGAGAGAGAGAGAGAGAGAGCCTTAATCGCAGCAATTCCGGATCTCTCGTCAGACAAGAGCGTTTAGCTGCGACGGGGTTGCGAGGGGGTACGAGGAGGGCGACGGGGGTCGTGTACATATCGGTGCGGGAAGAGAGTTAATGCCGTTTAATCCGGGGACAAAGGCAGGCCAACATTTCCGTGGGGGTGGTCGATCGGTCATCCCAAATGCTCGCGTGTAGAGATGCCCCGATAATCGTACCGAAAGCTCGACGTGTCCCGGCTCCCGAGTATATTCGTCCGAGGAGAGCCATGTAGGGGGTGAGAAGGGGAGCGGAAACGTCGCCGGAAGACCCGGGCTTTATCCGCGAATCGCACGACGGAAGAGATAGGGAATTCTAAGTAATGCACTGGCCTGGGGTCCGGCGTGTACGCGCGGTCACGCTACGTTAAACACGGCTCAGTCACGAGACACAAATATTTGCTCGTTGTTACGGCAGGTGGTGCAGCGTTTAAAGCCCTCCTACCCCCGCGCTCGAATGGGAGAAACACACGGGGCTCGTCGAGCCGCTTCTCTCTTACTTAATATTCGCGGCCCGCGTCCGCCCGGCCAAATGAGATTTTCGGGGAACGCTTTCCTCTTCTCTCCTCCTATTCTCCTACGTTCCCTCCTCCCGTCTCTCGGTTCGTCCTCTTCCAGTTGATTCCCCGCTGTGTTCTCTGTGTTTCGCCCCGTCCGCGTTCCGCAGGACGATCGACGGCCCTGATTGTCCCCTGGTTAGCCGACCGAGTGACGAGGGACCGATACTAAACGGCGGATGTGTCGTCCGAGGGTTTCCGTTGTGTAGCTACGAATTCAAGTGGAATATGCCGGTCTATGGCCAGACGGGACCTACACGCCGCACCGCGCCATCCCGCCACCCTTCCTTCCCGGGCGAAATGGATTGCAGATTCTGCGATTAACCGATAAGAACGGAACGCTTCGGACTGGTCGAGCGACTAGGTATTGCGGCGACAAGTAGTTTCTTGCTGCCTTGGTCGGACACGCGGATTTTGATCGAGGGCTTTCGGCGTTCGACTGCTGTGAATGCTTGGTACTTTGGGATTCCTGGATGGTATACTTGCGTGTTGCAAACGAATAATTTTGTCATAAACCATTTATACATTGGCGTTAAAAATGCATAATATAACTTTATGTATTAGTAATATATAACTTTCTGGAAATAGCAAGTTCCAATTTATTCCGATACTGCACGATTTTTTTGGAAGTATTCCCATGAAAGCATCTTCATAATTTCATTAATTGTAAAATAATTTGACCGTGATAGATTTCGGAACCTTCTACTTTCCAAATCCATTGTTCATTTTGTTCAGCAAAATTGTTTAGACTGTGTAACGGGCGAGAAAGTGAACATACTTTTTGTTTCGAAAATTTTACAAATTCAAACGGACGTTATATTAAATTAATCGGACGTCAATTCAGACGTTAAAAAATTACTTTAATGAACGAAACTAACATTGGGTTGAAGAATGTAGTCGGAAATGGACCCTCGGTGTTCGCTGTACGATTCTTTTTGGACAAGGTAGTGAACATTGAATGGAAAGTGTGCCGCCGGGACCACTCGCCCGTTACATCGTGTAAAAAACTTCACAGAGAAAAACGAGCAACGGTTTTCGAAAGTAGAAGGCTCAAGATTGAAAATGAAACTCGAATGAATATTCCACAACGTTTTTTCATGAAGCTACAACAACACTTTTGATCCAAAATTTAGTGATCATTTCGAAACCGAATTTAGTGATAAAAAGAATTTAATAATGCCAACACATTATTTTCAACTTATTGAGACTATCGATTATAATGGCTATCATTTAAAATAGAACGCTGAAACACAACCAGTTGAATCTCCTGGTCGCTTCAATTCTTGTGCAAGTAGTACAAACCCGGCACTATTCGGACAACCAGGATCGTCGCCCATACAGAGTTTAAATTACGTACTCTCGCAGCTCTGCGAAAGTTCGAATATGAAGTGTTTCAACGACCCATTCCCAAGGAGGATTGAATGGAAGAACCGGAAGAAGCAGTGCGGTCGCGATGGTCGTATCCATTCCGGTACTACTCCGGGTGATAACCATCGTTCACAGTTAACGCGTTAGGCGTGTGTAGACCCGGGACGCGATGAAGTTCCACGGAATCAATCGATCAACGTCAGACACAGAAACTGACATTAATCGGTCGCGTAGCAGAAAGGAACCGCAGTAAGGCTAAGGAACATTCATTTCCCCCGATCGCTGCTGGCAGAAAGTTAGTTTAACTGGAAGGTCCGGGGAAAGTTTTAATTGGTTTGCGAAGTTATTACAGCGGAATGAGACAGAAGACGCGCACTTGTTAGCCCGGCCCGAAGGGAAGAACGTTGCCGATTCCCCTATATACAGCAACGTTCTAGAGACTTTTCCATTCGTATTCCGGGGCTGTCATCGCGTTCGCGAACCTGCCCTCGGTTACTGATTCATCGATCCTGATCATCATTACAGTCATTCGCAATAATACTCGGACATTTTTAACACGTTAACTGCTATGTCAGTCACATATGACTGACAGTAATTATTGACTAGGTTTAGACGTTCATTTTTATTGTGACATATCCAGATAAACCGAATTTTATTAAGATTTTTAGAATTCAAAAGGGTTAAAACAGCATCCCCTATAATACATTGAAAATTTCTAGTTTCTAGAATGATATTTGCCACTTAACGTGTTAAAAAGATAACTTTTTAAATTCTTAGAACATACAACTTGGATTGTGTTAAGAAGAACAATTGCTACGCGGAAAAGAAATTTTGAAAAATGGCAATTGGTCGTAATTACGGAGAAAATACTAAAAGTTGTCTAGAACTTTTTTTATCAGGGTCTGTATTGAAAATTTACCGTGTTGCAGATCTGTGTCAATTACATACCGTCACTGGTATTAATATTCGGACACTGCTAAAAAGATGATAGCTTTTTAAATAAATGGTTCGACGTTAAAACAGTTCTATCTTTAAGGGCGTCCGAATATCATTGCGAGTGACACTGCATGTTCCATTTTTCTTCGTGGACGAAGATTAATATTTCTCACTCACCTGTGTACCTGTAGATGGAGTTGACGCGCTGCACGTGGCGGGTCATCACCTCGATGCAGGCTTCCTCGGACTTGTAATGGTCGTAGAACGTGTGATCGGCCTGCAGGTACAGCATGCACGTGGTTTTTTTCGGGTCGACCGAGGTCCGCTTTCGAAGCACCCTCGAGTACCTGGCTCTGTACAACCTGGACGGAGAAAAAACGACGGACAAAAAGGAATTGTTATTCAACAATTCCGGCCCGGGGCTCGGGAGGGCCGGTGTTTGATCAAGGGAGAGCGGTGAAGTTTTCCTGGGAGAACTGTTGACACGGTCAATTTAACGGGGCGTTTCACTTTATTCCGCTTCAAACGAATTTCTGCTGATACCGCGCGATTGCATATTTCAGTTTATTCCATTTCAGGAACACTCTGCGCGAAACCGTTCCGCTCTCTCGCCCTCCCCTCTCTCTTGCCCTCCCCTCTCTCTTTCTCTTTCTCTCTTCTACATCCCCCGAACCTGGGACCACCCCCGCGGGCGAGCCCCCGCTAGAAATTAAATTTTTTCGAATTAAACCCCGGGAGAGCTTCGGGCGCGAAATAACAAAATTTTCAGTGGGCTTCAAAGGCGGTGTGCCGGCGCGTCCAATTTAGATTTGCGAGCCTTCGTGGGTGTCGAACGAAAAAATACAAAATGCACCGGCCTCTTCTGAACGCGCGGACGTCGACCCCGTCGATACAGGACTCGCGGTCGAACAACAAATCAAGGCGCTTTGACAAGAGCCGACGCGACGGGAGAAAAGGCCGATAAGGCCGGCCGAGGCAACGTTAAATTGGATCGGCGATAATGGTGTTTGCTTTCGATTTTTGACGTTTTCATCGACGCTGGTGCACACTGGACCGGAATTGCAAAAGGCTGGACAAAATGCATGTCTCTGTTAATTATACATTATCCATTACTGGACTGCGGATCTTCATAGTAGCAACTTCTTTCCGTCTTTAGTCGCTTCAGAAAGCAGAAAATAATGTAGCAATAGTCTTGAATTCTTTAAAAATTTCATCTATTGATTACGGGACGATTTTAGGGGTTTTTTTTTTAGGGTCGGAGAATCGAATTCTAGTTGTCCCTCTTTCTCTCTCCTTGTGAGCGAGCATGCTTTTTAAATGGGAGCGGAAACCTCGCACGGCAAACATCCCAAGCGAATCGACGAGACGATAAGTAACCGTTGCGCTCTTCTCTTACCCCGGCTCGCAACTTTCTTCCAGGATAGCGACTCGACGGCGCTCGAATATTTCATCGACGTGTTCAGCCGGATGAGGTAAATGGAACTAGAGTGGAAGCGCTAAACTGGCCGAGGAAGACGAAAGGAACGAGCGAGCACACTCCGCCGGAGAAAAAGTCTGATCGTGAATGAACGACCGTGTAAAGCTTTTAGAGGCTATAGAACCTTTTGTTTTTAAGAGCTTCCGTCCGTGTGCCGGCCTTCCCCGGGAAAAGTTCAATTAATCCCGCGATAGCTGTGCCACGAGTGGGAGATACGATGGTCGGTGCCCGGCTGCCAAGTGGAATCGGATCATCCTTCGCCGGAACTATTTTCTGAACGATTTCATATCCCGGTACGCGGAATAGATCTGTTTTGGATCCGGGATACAGAGACAGGAATAAATGATTAGACGTGGTTGGAAGTAGATCCGTTTTCGGTGGGACAACTCGATTTTCCGGCTAACAAGCAGAATGGATTCGTTACGGAATCTATAAATGGAAGAACCATGTGAAAATATCTCAATTTTTAGCCGGGCGACTGCAGCGCCTTAACTTACAGTGGAACAACTCAATTTTTAGATAGGCGGGTAGTATAAACCGGTTACTGGTATATAAATGTAAGAATTATCAGAATCGTTACTGGTTAGATCAGTGGAATTTGTACGGATTTAATCAGACAGCGGAAATGGGGAGACATTCCGTCTGGCAAGTAAAACAGCTTAATTTTTAGCCAGACAGATATAATTCGTTACTGGGTGTGCGAGTGCAAGAATTATACGTACCATTACTGTGTATCAGTTATATGCACAATTTTAATCGGACAGAGTGGCGAGACTTTCAGTCTCAAACAGATCAATAAGAAAAACAACTGAATGTTTGATAATACAAGTAGAATAGGACTGCTATTAATATTACTGTCCTTACAGATTAATTAAATATATTTTCATTAGAGTAAGTAGAACAAGTCAGGCATTGAGTACAAAAAGAAAACGAGCCATATTAAACGCATGTAATGAGCCAAGTCAAAGAGATCAATTTTAAAGCATACAGGTAGACCAATTTTGTAAAAAAGCTTCAAAGTGAAACGACTATATATACTGTCAGCCGTTAGAACAACTGTTTCAGTGATACTATAGGAAAAGATAAAAAATCTTTCGTTACCAAAAGAAACGTCTATTGATTGATCAATTTCAAAGTAGAACAGTCATGTTGCTGATCAGACAAACGAACCAAACAAGGAAAGGAAACACTCCTTCGAACCTGCAAGTAGTATATGTCAACCACCAAGTTGCAAGAGCATGCCCCTTCGATTTTTCGTGATAGTAAATTGATGTAAGCGTCTGTGAAACGGTCTAAAAGCCGAGGATTTCGAAAACAAGAAAATAAAACATTATTTTCAGTTTGCAAGTAGTACAAGTCAACCGTAGAGTGTGTTATCGTACTGATTGCTTCAAAAATTGTTACAACAGCATATTCCGTCGAGTTTTCGTGATAGGAAATTGATCGAAGCGTTTTGCGAGAGGGTCTGGAAGTCGGGGATTTCGTAAAAAGTTTCCGCGAGAGTAGTAGATTTTCCAGGGGGATTCAAATGTATACGGGCGACTAGGTTTCAGTCCGGCGGAGAGATCGATATACAATTTTACCTGTCGAGTAGCTCCAAATTGTGCGAGCTCGCCATGGGGTCTTTCTTTCTCGCATCCTTCGGATAGAATCCGGGCTTCGGCCGGGACTTCCCCTCGTTCTGGTGTTGATAAAGCGGCCGCATTGTGTCCCCGAGATATCCACTCCACGTCCTGTTCGTCCTGCAAACGATTTTTCGCCGGTAAGCGTCCGGAGGAAAGTACAACTCGGCCCAGTGAATCCTTCACGGTGAGCTGATCAGCTCAGGAGGATAAATAGGAGGGCGGGGAGAAATCGTTGCCTGGCAAGGGAAGGCCGGTAGATAAGGGGTGACATATGTCGAATAATACGTAACAGCCCGGCAACCAATTTACTTTCGCAATCGTTTTCAACACGAGCCTAGCTGGCTCTGCCCTCTCGCCAACCTGCCGAGACTTTGCGTCTGTACTCGCGAGGTCCGTTTAACTGGCTTTTTATACCGTTTCTGTGTAGCTACGTTTTTACGAGACTTTTATACACAACCGTGCAGCCGCCCACTGGTTTTTATAGGCTCTACCCGGTGTTCATTTAACCCTTCGTTGCGCGCCGGACGATTTCCAACATCCGCAAGACGCGGATACACTGTTTCGCGAGAAATCGGGGAATGCAGGATCCGAATGAGCTCACCCTGTTTTATACATTTTTTGCTCGGAGATTATAGGAGGTATTCGAATGAATCGAAAAGCAGATAATAGACATACGTCGACTCTTTTCTGTGTAATTTTTCCAAAACAGTGGGTCACTCATTAAGGCTAGAAAAAAATATCTCCGAGGGGTGATTTTCGCAGACAACTCCAGGAGCGACAAGAACAATGATTTTAAACCGAGTGGCCACAGCTGCACAAAAGTCGCCGACCGTTGTCCTGGTGCGTGTTTAGTGCCACAGCGTCCGGCGTCACGTGTATCAGTTCCAAACAGCGTGATTACTCCTTCAATAAATGTTATTAGTCGCGGCGGGAATTTCAGTTTCGGTCATGGGGACGCTTACACGTTGATCCAATCGGGGGCGAGGGAACAAAGTGGAGAAATCTTCCGTGGCACGTGCAGTGGGCGGTGGCCGACCGCGGGAATGACGAACGGAAGCAAATTCCAGTCACGTGACAGCCATTCGAATCGCTCGGGCGAAAGTTTACGCGAGCGATGTCCAACTCGAGCGCGACCGAACTGTTTATCTCGACCGAGGAGTAATTGGAACAACTGCTGTCCTGTCTTTCTCGGTCCCCCCTATCTCTGTCTCTCTCTCTCGCTCTCTTATACACTGCTTGCTTGTGTAGGGATGGACAGCAGCCGAAAACTCTGGGCCGCCGGTTACGTCGGCGGTGAACGTTATCATTAATCGATGCCCAAGAACCATGGTTCGAAATCAGCCGGGCCACGGACCGTGTTCTCTAATTGCGGCGGCGTGCCGTCGCGCATGTCCCACGACAATCATCGGTTTCCCCCCGTGGCAGTCCCTTTGAACCGGCGTCGGCCACCGTCGCGTCGGTGTCCCCACTAATTCTGTTAACTTCGAACGATGACATTCCAGCGATTAATAGACCGGTATCTCTGGTGAGCCGCTTTTCCCCGAGCCCTCTCGCAGGAAGCTATCCGAGCCCGGCCGGGGAGCGTCGCATAAAAATGGAAAGCGCGAACCCCAACGGCCTAGCCGTGTGCCATTTGAAATTCTATTAAACCGGTCGATGCACGGCCACCGGGGTTCATATTAACTTCGCCGGCCCCGGGGAATATTGAATGTATTACGGGGCAACAAGCTGATATTATACAGGCGACCGGACCGTCCTCGGCCCTGGCACCGTGGCCCCACTCTCGCGATACAAGTATCAATTCGGCTCTTTTATGTATAATTTCGTGCGCCGCGACGGTACCATATACCCGGCACTCGATGACCTCTTTTCAACGTGGTCGCACGACGACACGGTGATACCGACGACGTGGAACAGAGTGGGGAGAGCCAGACTCGTTTATCAGACAGGTAGAACTCGGCGGACCCTTGTCGGCCGAGTAGAAGCCGTCTGCCTGCTATCGGACCGACGAAGATGTCGGCGCCAGTGGAGTAGGCGCGATTTTGATCAGACTGGGACGCCAGATAATCGCGGGTTCCCAAGGAGTGTGGGAATAGACTGAGTGGACGAGGAGAGTGAGACGTTCGTAGTCAGACTGTGCTCGTTTCGTGGACGAATATTTTTTAAAATGCATAGCAACACATTCACGAACCACTAAAATTACTTTATGAAAATAACAAGAATGTGTGTCTATGCAAATTTTTATTTTACAAAGAAATAAATTTGTTGATTCGTTCCTCATGGTTGCATCCTCACAATCTCAATAATCGTAAATTCAAATTGTTAAGAAAGGAATTAACTCTCCGTTTGGTTGTTACCTTTCGTCATTGATGCAGAGCATTGTTATTGTGCGTAAAGGTCCACAGTCTAGTTGTACTTATGTCGGCATGGGAGAATGTGAGAAACAACGTCACAAAAGGGAATTAGTGGACTACTATTAGCCAAGGAGCATCGGATGACATTGACCGGACGAATGGGAGTAGAAGACTCCGATCAGATAGGGAAAGTAAAATGTTTATGACCGGATAAGGAGGCTGGAACGACCGTGATCAGATAGGGAAGCGCATAAAATGTTTACGAGCAATTAAAGAGAACGAAATGACCATAATCAGATAAGAACACTAAGGTGACCATTAGATTTCTTATATTAGTAATTGAAAGCAGTTAAGGGAAATAAAACGAACGTCGTCGGAGAAGCAAATCAAAGGATCGTAATTGTACAAGGAGAGTAGGACGACGTAGATCAGACAAACACAAGGAAAGGATTCTGATCAGATAAGTAAAATGTCAGGAAGTAAAAATTAGGAAAGTAAAATGTTTCTGAACGGAAAAGAAGAATAACAATGACTGTGCTAGGGCACTGGGATCATGATCAGGAAGGGGGATAGAACAATCATGATGCGGAGAAAAGACTAAATCATAAAAGCCAGCGGTGCGGTCTGTTCTGCATCAGCCAATTAGAGCAGGGCGATGCAAGTAAAATAAAGAATATAGTGATCGTTTTAGGAGAATCGAACCGGAACAGTAATAAGGGCAAGAGCTTAAAATCGAGAGTTTATCGATGCTAGGGGTAGAATTGTATCATTTCTAATTCAGCAAGTGATAAGACCCAGGTTTTCGCTGACTGAAATGAAGTCTGCGTTACGACACGTGTGCAACCGAGTGGTATTGGTCTGTATCTGATCAGACAGCTACGAGAATGCTCCGAATTTCCGGAGCAGTGTACCTTATAAGTATTTCCAGTGGTAATAATATATTGTGTGTGTGTGCAATATTGCTACTACATATTTCTAAAGCTAAATAGACTTCTATTAATATAATTGTTTGATGAGCTTAATGAATGAGGAAAAGGTTCAAAGAAATAGTGATTTGTACGAACCTCAATTCGTTCAGGGTGTTTTCCCGGAGCCGTTCGCTGGCACACGTGGGGTCGTTCAGGCGAGGTGGGTCAACGTCCGCGGCCCGGTACGCGATCGTATGGTGTTGCATGGCGTCGGTGGTGTCCTGTTCCTGTCCGTCGAGCTTATGGCAGACGAGGGGCGCGTATCTGCTGACCGGTTCGATGTAAATCTCGTCCGAGGCCGTAAAGATCGTGCCGTCGAACAGGCCGTCCTCGGTCACGATCCCGTGCACCGACGAGTTCTCGTCGTCTGGAAAACACACACACAAATCGAACGTATTACTTCCTAAGCATCCTGCGACCAATCTCGGGACAATAGGACAACCGCTGCGAATCGTGCTCCCGATTCCAGCCACGATCTCGCGGCGCCTTCTCGATATTCCTCCAAGATTCTCGTTTCTTGGAGGACCAGCGCGCCGCGGACAACAACAGCACACGGCTCGCGAAATACACGTCGAGTATGCCCCTCAAGTCAGCCGAGCCATCTTTTTCCTGAACGGTGGAACCGTGCTCGTAAATCGTAAGATTTACGCGCGTGCAAGAACCGCGCATGGGAGAATCAGCGTTTATATCACGTTTGCACAGCCCCCGCGCCGTTTCTCCGCCGTAACTGTGAATTTATATTCGGTTGATTCGTTGCATCATCGTAACGTATCAGATCGACGATGCATCGGGGCCGCGCCGCATGTATGATTCGCTCGTTCCGTTTTTACGGGATCCTATCCGACGATCCTACCCTTTCGCTTACCCGAAGATATTCTTCTGACAACCCGCGGAAAATCGTTCGGTAAGCTCGTTTTTTTTTTTTGATCTTGGAACCTTGCTTTGTCTGGCTACAGTACTGCTTCGAGAAAAGTTTGGTGTGAGCCAGGGTCGAGGTACACGCTACGTCCAAGCTGAAGTGAGATTATATTCACGATTTAGGGTTGAAAGAGCCTGCAGAAGGATAAGCTAGGTTTCAGTCAGCTGTAAGTTCGGTTGAGACAGAGTTTGTCTAATCAAAATTAGGTAGAAGTCGAATTTGTGAAAAGATTTTTCTGTAAAACAAAAATTGTACTAAATTCAAGACACCTGAGCTATACAGATTATATTTTTATCTTTGGATGTGTCTTTTTTTGCATTTCATGTACTCATTCTTGTCATAAGGAGCTATAATTCAGTAGAGAAAACGACCGATTTAAATCGAATTTATGGTCTAATTCATGCGCAATCTGTTATCGGTTTATCCGTAGATAAGTCCGCGTCGATATAGATGCGCCTCACGTTAGGGCCTTGATTGGGTATTAACATATATGTATGTCGGACCTAAATTACAGGCCGGGCGAGGTCGTGTCTGGGTCAGTCAATGATCGTTTAAAATATTCTGCACTGCATAAATTACACCGCGAACGAAAATGCGCCCGGATGTAACATCGCTTCTCGGTAATTCGAGCACGTAAATGCGCATCGATGTTTAATTGCATTTTAATATCGCGACTAAACGAGTGCACAAGCCCCACCCTTGATCCCGGGGAGCCATGTATTATTCATTGTTCAATATTTACTTGGCGTTTAGCGTGGCTACTAAATGAGTGCACGCGCACGTATTCGACACGGTTCGTGCGCTCGTTTAATTATAAGAGGCGCAAGGAAACGCACGGTTATTGGAAAAATCCAAAGGTCCTGTAATCGACGCGTAATTTGTTGTGTTTCTTCGGCAATTTAGAAAATTTCGACTCCGTTAATAAACAACGGATTTTATCCATTTATTTGTTGCAATATTAATATTTAGAGAGACAATAAATTTCCATTTCAGTTTGTTGCAATTGTGCTGGAAAATTTTTATTTAACACGAAGGGTCTAGTTATGACCACGTCAGTTTATAACAAAATCGAGTAGCTACGGTTTTAAACAGTGCAAAGATTAAAAGCATCGAATAGTGGGGATATATCAGCTTTGAATTTTTAAAATGATCATAATATTTATTTCGCATAGAAATCCGCAATCTAGTCATGACATGATTTACACAATGTAGCCAGACGATGTTCGTGTGTCTAACTCGAATTTGTCGGATTCCGATGGTTCCAAAGAAATTAAATTTTACCATCGGAAGCTGTGACGTTCTCCGCGCATGAACGCAATCGGCCTAAACGGACGGGCGAGTGAAATGGCGCGTTTCGGTCTCGTTGTTCGCAACAGATACCCGGCCGGGTGCGCTCTCCCGAGTCTTCGGCCGAGTGTAATCGAGTTTGCCGAAGTGGGCCAGCGACGCGGTGTTCCCGGAGTTATTCAGATTCGGAACGGTCCGTCGGGAAATTGATAAACGTTCGATTCCGTCGCGCACAAAGTGTCCGACGATCGACACCGTTCGCGTTCGGCAACGAAACAGGGCCCTGTACTGTTACCAGCCTTGGTAACCAGCCCCAGACAAGCGAGCCAGTCAGAAGCTGGCGCCAATTATCGGAACGGCGTGATCAAAAGCCCATTGATTCACCGATCAACCCGAAATACATAGTTTCCACTTGAACGAATACATAAGGCCACTGTGTTGCTCGTCTCTCTCTCTCTCTCCCCCCCCTGTCGTGCTGGGGGATCTTGCTGCTTTCATTGCTACTCAAAGACAGCGCACTTTAACGACGTATCACGGCTGATTGGTTGCCGTTCGATGCTGTGCTTTCCCCCTCCTCCCACCCCTTTCTGTCTCGTTGTTGCGTCGTTCGCTCTTTAACGACCCCTTTTTGCCAAAAACGGATAGCCCGGGCCTGGAGCATGATTTCTGAGATTCGCCTGGAAATGCCATACGGTAGAAACTCAGTCGAAGCGTCCCCCGTCAAAGGTAGCTATTCTACTTACCAGTAGAATAGGTCCGTTGTTGGTCGGGCGATGGAAAGGGAATCCGATCAAAGCGGACGGTGTATGTCTGCGTGCAGCAGGACGAGTTAGGTAGATTAATCTGCTCGGAGATGTGGCATTAGACTCTGAATGGCCAGAGGCCTCAGGCAGATTTGTCTGAGGGGAACAGTGGCGAGAGACTGCGTACGGTCAGAATGTTTGTCAGCGATGCGAAAGTGTGTGTAGTCGGACGTGGTAGATGAAGTCATCCGATGGAAGTAGTGGTGAAAAGCTGCATGCGATCGGATAAGTCAAATAGGTTAGCCAAATTATATTTATTTATTATTTAAAGCGTTTGTAGGTACCATCGTGTTATTGCCAACCGATTAGAATTTATAAGGCAAGAGGCGAATGTCTATTTAGTCCTTGCATCTTGATATTAATTCCGACAATTTTTATTTTGCATAAAATCCGCAGTCTATGCATTAGTTTTACGAAGTTAGTAGTACAAGTCAACGAACGCCCAGGTAAAAGAGGCTGTACAAGAAAATAGTGTTATAAGTTCACGTGCAAACAATGGGGCAAAGTTATGTAGTTGAAACAGTAGTATAGGTATATGTATTATCAGACCAGGGAGACGTCCTATCAAATAGAGGTAGAAAACAGTGTATAGACAGACAACGAGGCAGAGTTATCCAGTTAAAACGTAGAGCTACGTGTATTCAGACAAGTTAGACAGATTAATCTGATGGAAACTGTGGTAAAAGACCGCATATGGTCAAACTAGAGAGGTATCGTATAAAACAGGAGTATAGGATTATATATAGTCAGACGCGTGAAACAGTCAGGTCATGAATACCGTAGCGTAAGCCCTTGTACTGCCAGACACGGTTGGTTTGCGTCGCCTACTGAAAGCAGAAGTGTAAAATCTGCGTTGCCGGACGAGCTTAGTAGACCTCTTCATCGAAACCAGTGGTACAAGCTCGCATATAGTGAAACGAGAGATGGAAACCGATCAAGTCAGCAGTACGAGTGAGATAGATGCGCATAATGAAAGCATGAACATCAAACAGTACTATGTAGTTAAATCTTGTTCTTTATTTAAATAGAATAACACAGTGAAGTATGAAAGAATAGTCAGAGAATGCCTTTGGTAGAGACGAAAGCTAATCAAAGAGTGCACAGACTGTAGGTAATATGTAGGCTGAAAGTAAGTGAAATGCTTCCGTTCCAAATGAGTAGAATAGGACAGTATATGGCCAGACAAGTTCTCCGGCTCGGTGAGAGGCGAATTAAAGAGTGCCAAGATTACAAACGACACAAGTCACCGTGCGGTGGAATGAAGCGAGTGAAAAATTTGTGTTCCAATTAAATAGAACGAGATACCGGTGACTATATTTCGCCGGTGGAAAGAAAAGTGGGGTGCCGAGTAGAATACAGAAAGTTTTTAGTCACCCTTTATACGTGACTCTCGTGCCCAAGTAAGAGCGAGGGACGACAGAGTGAGAGTGTGTGTGTGAGAGAGAGAGGGAGATATTTATATATAGGACAAACCAAGAAGTTCCGGGCTGTAGCCGAGCAAGATCTCGAGTAAACAGTTTTCATTTCTTTTCGGGGTTGACCTTGCTGTTCAATTTTGCAACTTGTTAACAGAGTTAGACAGCTGGCCAATTAAAAGTGTATTCTCCGGTAAATCCTCCCCGGGTTCTGTTGTTTGCGACCGCAAACATTGCAACGAAAGCTTATTCCTCGAGCAAGACTCTGCTCTCTCCTTCTTCGGTTTACTTTCTGTTTTACCTTCTATTTGTACACAGCTCTCGGCTGCAGCAAAACGGTAAGAGAGTATCAGAGAGGGAAAGAAAGAAAGAAAGAGAGTGAGAGAGAGAAAGAGAGAAAGCAACGTCTCGAACAACAGAGGAAGCAATCTCGAGTCGCACATACACGGCTCGAATAACCGAAGCCAGGCCGCGGACGTTCGAGCTCCAAATGGAAATCCTTAAAGCAAACCGGCGCTGTGGCGACGGCGGCTGATCCCCGCGTCGAAATTTATCGTTTTTCCAATTGATTGGAAAAACAATAATACCCGCGTCGAGCCCCGAGGCTGCATTTGCAAGCCGACGTGTCGCGTCGATACAGTCGTCGCCCTCGCGAGCGGGATTGCAAAGAGAGAGAGCGAGAGAGAGAGAGAGACAGAGGGAGAGAGAGAAGAGTTCAGATATCGATGCGTTCAATTAACGCATGACAATCGCGCGAATTACGAAGGAACATCGCCTCGATTGCGTTAGCAAATTAAAACTCCCGTCGGGTGCGGGCTCTTTTAAAGGAAAACGCGTTCGTGCATCGTTCGCCACCCCGGGGGAATTCGTTGCCTCGAAAAATTCAATTTATTCCATTGTCCTCCCCGTATTAACCGTGCGATGATTACACACACGCACTTCGACAGTGGGTAAAACGTAGCGCGGGCCACGCGCAGGAAATTAAAGCTCAATGCAACACGCGGGATATTGTTATTACATCGCAATGATATTCATTTCAATCTCGGCTCGAATAACATTGAAACGTCGTTAGAATTACAATCGCGCTGAAATAGGACAAATAAACAATACAGAGCGACGGGCGTGAGCGGACCTTCTCCTATGTGTATGCGAGCTCTCGCGCCTCGTACACGCGTACCACGCACACCGGAGCGATTTCGAAGTCCGCGTTAATAATGCTCCTAGTAATTAACACAGATCGGGGCATAGCCTCGCGCCGAGCCGCGCAACGTGGGTTCATTAATTGGTCCGTAACAAACCATTCGAGAGCAGCTATTGTTCCCCGAGATATCCCCCGTTTTCGTTAGACATGAGAACGAAACGAATGATGGGTGCGGGGATCGACGAGGGGCGACTGGGGAGGGTAGAGAGAACCACGGGCGCGGGACGGGTCTCGCTCGAATTAATCAATTGTTAGTAATCTGACAGGCGTTCGGCGTTCGCGTATTAAAAATTCAATTATACGCGCGAATAGACGCGCCGCCGCGGAAAATCGCCGGAAAGTTGACCGGCGCGAGTCTCGGCCAGAACGATTTGATCGACGCGCCTGCTCTCGAAACAGCCTGGCCGATCTGTTTCGGACGTTTCACGCTGATCGAATGGACGGCTCGCGTACGCGGTAACAAGTAGACAATTTTAAACGCCGGAGAAATAATATTGCCCCAGAGACCGGGTCCGCCTCCGGTTTCAACGTAAACGAAATTGAAGTCCCACAAATTTCCCGCTTCCTCCGAAACCTTCTATTTCAGGACCTAAATAAATCGCGACCTTTATCTGAATGTTTCCCTTTGGTACACAAGGCGTCCCATTTTTCTACAGATCCCGCATGATATCAAGGAAAACGTGACGCGGTGTACAGTGTGTAAAGAAATATCTTGGCTGCCATAGGCGTATTCTACGGATCGATGAAAATCCGTAAAAAATTCAGCAAATTGACCTTGAATTGTCATGACAATAACAAGAAAACTACTGAGGTCAAGTTACATAAACTTTGCGGTATCATAAATATAATAATTTTTTTAGGCTGCTCTCGCGACAGTTTTCGTTTGTTTTACTCTCGGAACAAGCAGGAATCAGACAGCGTCTCGGGTGACTCGCAAGAATAAAGAAACCATGGAGTCGCTGCGTCGAGTTCTCGAACAAAGAAGTTTCCGTGCTCGAAGTCTATCGACAGGCTCGATTTCACGCGCGAATTGCGAGACCGCCTATTCTCGGATCGCGTGGGGGAGCAAAGTCGCTGATTCCCTGCATGATTCGCAGCCGGAGTTTCGGGTGTGTTTTCGGGTTTGTGGGCCAGCACGAGCGCGGCGATGGTGCACTTTGTTCGTCGGCTGGATTGAACCGTTGACGTATCGCGTGGGAGGAATTGAACGCAACGAATCGGGGACTTTGCTAAATACCTCTCGGAGAAATGTTTAACGAATTCAATTCGTCACCGTGACCCGCTTCCAGATTTTAATCTGAATCGGAGAAAGCTTGCGCGAGCGAGCTTCGCGGAAAAGACAGTCTCGGCGCTCCATTCAGAACGTTCTCTATATCTTTCTTTCCCCTTTCCTCTCTCTCTCTCTCTCTCTCTCTCTCTCTCTCTCTGTCCTCGGGTTATGTTACATCGTGATGCACGCTTTTCACCAGTTTCCGCTCGGGGGCTTCCTAAGCCGGTGTGTATCGTAAGTTTTCACTATTGTCCACCGTGTTTCAATGCGTTCCGCTCTTGCCCGCTCTAGCGACGTGTTCCCAACCCGCTCGAATCTGTGCTCGTGTCCGCCTCGCTTTAACTGCACAATCGATCCGGATCGGTTCGGTTGACGTTCTGTGAAAACTGCGTCTCGAATTGAGCGACTTGTCTGTTTGCATTGTCATTTTTCTTGAAATATTTTATCAGCGTACAATTGTTTTCGAACAATGCCATATTCAAATTTTAGTTGCGAACAGGGTATAGAAATTTAGTAACTTGAAACTAACAAACGACCGGGTATTAATTATTTTCGCCGAGGAATTTCAAACTGATACGCAGACCCTTCGGTGTACAGAGAATATTATTAAACTGGCGGTGTACCAAAATATCAGATCGCTTTTAATAATCCTTTTAGTTAGGAAAGAAAACGACAATAGAGATTATTGGAAAGTTCATTCAATACCTGGGGATGAATAGGTGTACAAATCGAGCTTCATGCTTATTTTGCATTTTCAGAGAGAAAATCTATATTAATATAAAACGAACGATATTTGCTGAATGCAGTAATATCTTCAATAAGGTAAAATCGTGTCCGCAATATCGATTCCAAAGACGCAAGCGCTGAAACATATTTTTCTCGAGATATTGTAAACGAAATATGCTTTGTTCATGTACTACACCAACAATAATTTCATTTCACTGCTGCATTTCTACCTGTAACCTTATCCAAGTAATTTAAAATGGTTTTTTGATTTATCGGGGAGAAAAAAATTCAACAATTATAAAAGCAATATAGAACGCACTAGATAAAAATTCTCTTGAATTTTTTCGACCGAAGTCCCAGTTGGCGCAGCGCCCGAGAAGTCATTGAAAAACGGGAAAAATGTTGTTACTGTGTTTGTCTTTGTAATAGCGTTCCGTAAAAATCGAACAAAATTTTGTTTTAAATAATCTGTTCCGCAGTGTAAACGAGCCGAAAGTTCGCAAATGAAATTGGCCCATATCTGGCTTCGTTTTCGGGCGAAACGAAAATGTATCTGTTGTATATATGCGTGTAGTAACGGCGAGCAACGAGCGGACACGTTAACCGCGTGTTCGGTAATACGAAAAAGTCCCATAATTAATTTCCGATGCGTTGAATCACGTAGAACCGACGGTTTTTGGTTTGTAACGCACGCCGCATGACCGGACTGCAGATCCGGGTACATTTGCGAAATTTCCCGATACGCGAAATGCAATAAAAAGGACAATTCCACTTTATTTTACCACGAGGATATTTTTGGACCGTGGAATAAATTTCTCCGTTGTTTTCATATTTGAAAGGAATCTATGGAACGTTGTTTAAACTGGTTATCGTTACTGAACCGTAACGTCGTCATTTCACAACGAAATCGTTATAAACAATTTTCTTTTCAATGTTCGAAGTGTATGTATTAAGGACCTGTAAACAGATTTTTCATTTCTTTCATTATATTTCCGTAAAAAATTCTCAAAATTGATTTTTTAAACTGGCTTACCCCCTCAAAAACACTGTTTACAGCTGACGCGAGTTCTTGCAGTGTCGATGCAAGTGTACAAACGTTTCGGTGCGTCAGCAATTGGTCAGTCAAATTTGGAACGTCATCCGCGAGGCAGAAACTCGTTCCGGTCGAAAAATAAAAAAAAAAAAAGAAAAACTAGGGGAGCAATTTTTCAACGGCGCCAGAAGGTGAAAACCGGTGGCGCGATGCGTGGAAATAGCGTTTGTGTCCTGCGCGAGGAGTAAATTTTTCAGGCTTATCGGTCCGCGGGATTCCTGCGGAGTCGATCGCGTTCGTTATCGAGCTGGAAAATAATGTCATGAATAATGGAGGAACGGGAGCACGCGATATGTAGCTGGGCTGCCAAGTACGGCGGCGGAGAGACGCATTCACGGGGCCAACGAGCGTGCAAAAGGCTGGCAGCCCGCGGAAAAAGGGAATGGGAAAGTAACCGGTGCACAAAGTGTCCCGGCGACGGTCCTCGGCTAATTCGCAGACTCGTTTTCTTTGACCCGGCGAAACAGAAAATTGCCGTGGTCATCGGCGAACAGAGTCCTTTAAAACCTCGCGTCTGACATCGACCGGGTGCCTTGTTTGATTAACAAACGAGGGGTCGTCCACCTTTTACGCTCCCCGTGGACCAACCAGACTAATCGCCTTTGTCCGAGAAGATCCGCCAGTAGAACATCAAAGAACAGTGGATCAGTGATAAAGTCTGGCATAGCTCAGGCAAGCGAGGGAGCTGTTCACAAATCAGACGAGCGAAAGAATCAATTATTAATTCGACGAGCTACAGGCCCAATTGTCCACCAGTTAAGTAGAAAAATTGGTCATGGATCAGACGTGCAGGAAGTTCTATTATGGCAGGACAAATAGCTCCCTGATCGCAGAGATGGAGCACACGGAAACCCGTCCAGCAAGTAGTATAGGCGTGTCCCGGTCAGACAGGCAAACTTCCCCCGCGGCTGGGAAGCGTGTACGGTGTTTTATCTGCGTGGAACATTTCTCGACACCGTCGGGGCAGTGTTTACACCGCGCACGTCCAGTCTTTTGCTCGTACGTTGATAAGGGCGGGGTGGCTCAAATATTCGCGCGATTTGAAGCAATTTGCAGTCGCGAGCCGGCTCATAAATCGCTCACCGTGGACAGTTTATCTGTCGCTGGTCCCGCACTTGCGGAATTGTGCCGGAGGGGGCGGGAGAGTGTCAGTAAAGAGAGAGAGAGAGAGCGAGAGAGAGAAAGCGAGTGAAAGAGGGGATGATTCTGTAAGCGACGAGAAATGATTGGAGGGCGCGTCGTTCGCGCGACGCCAGTCAGAATCGTCTACCGGCCGTTATCGACTTTCTATCGCGGCGCTGGTCACTCGAGCCTGTCGAAATACGAGAGGCCTTTCGAACCGTGCCTCTCTCTCCCCTTTCCCCCACCCGACCTCTGTAACGACGGATCGTTGTAATTAAATTCCATCGGGAGGCGGGGGTGGTAGGTGGTAGCTCAATTTTGCATTTAAAACACCGGAAACCCGGTCGCGTTTACGTTTCACCGATCGAGCAATGGGGGTCTTCGTTGGACGATTCCCCACCCCCCGGTTGAGCTACAATTAGCCGTACAAACTGCAACCCCCTCCGACCAAATAAACGTGACCGTTCTTCGCAACGGTAACTGAATATCGGAAGATTCGCTCCGAGGTACCATTCGGTTAGCCGTCAAGACGTTGATACTTCTTGTAACGCGTACCTATCGACATCCCGTCAAATTCTTCCGCGGCAATTCATTATTTGTCGACGGGTCTATTGACAATGTATCAGGAGCTAGCAAAATGCGGTGTTGCCACCGAATCCTCCGTCAGACGATGCAATCCTGTTTGCTCATGTTTTCTGTTCCCTTATCAGTAACCGACTCTTCCAGTTGTCCGCCTTAGAACCGACTTTCATTTTCCTGATCTATCGCCGACTTTTCCACCTGGCTGGCTCATAATCGATTCTTCCACTTGTCGGATCTACTGTAGACTCTTTGATGTGTCTGCTCGATAACCGACACCTTCCACTTCTTCGATCTACCGAGGACTATTTCGCTTATAGCCTTCTTGCGATCGACACTTTTCGCTGGCATGGTCAATAATCGATTCTTCTAATTGTCAGACATACAGTTCACTCTACCATTTGTCTCATTGATGGTGTCTTCCATTTGTCCGATCTATCGTTGACTTTTTACATCGCCTGCCTCACGATCGACTCGTTTAACATCACTCGTCTGAACAAGCTGTACTACTTATGTGGTCCCAGCAGAAAGTATTTCCGTCTTTGTGTTCATTTTAAAAGTGAAATTTGTTTAAGCAAAGTACGGGCAACATATTGTTTGGTACTGTAAATTTTGGTACTCTAAAATTTCTCTCTCCCTTTAATAAAGATATTGAGTTGGATAGAATACAATACTTCGAACTTCTCTAAATGTTCTTACTCTTTGCATTTGATCCATCCATTTTATTCGACTAGATTTTCCATTAATAAATGCTTAAAATCCTACTTATATCATTTCCCTACGACCCACGGGGTATGCTGATTGTTTTTCGACTGATATTTCCGACACCCTGAGTTATTTGCAACCCCGAGTCCTCCGGAGCGAGAACAATACCTCTCGCCTTCCCCAGGGAAGCTTCCCCATTATTCCAAGGACGAACCCGAGCTTCCTAATCCCTATTTCACCCGAGATATTGCCGGTTCATACGTCTGACTAAGAACGATCTTATTCGGTTCGATCGATTTCATTCTACTTATCTGATTACAGCCGATCCTGCGCCCTCTCCCGCTACAGTGTTCTCATTCTATCGCGATGGAATTTTTATTCGGGAGGGGGTGGTTGACTACTTTCGTGGGCCACAATGGCTCTGAATCTTTTATGCCCCCCTGGCTTTGCATCGCCAACTCCCGCGAGGGGGTCCCACGCGCGATACTCTCTTTCCCTCGGTAAAGGATTATCCCTGTAGGAAAATAAAATTTTTCCCGGGCTCCTATTCCCAGCCTCTCTCTCTCTCTCTCGTCGACTGTAAAGCGTTGGGATACGCGAGAAGGGTGAACGGGGGCTGGGGTGTGCACCGTTGCGAAAGGCTTCGGCACCCGGTCGAGGTCCTTCGTGGTAAATCACTCGGTGCTGATCGAACCCGTCGCTCGGGGTTTATCCATTTTCGGGTGCCGCAAGACGACGGGGGATTCGACGGCGAGCCGTGACACCGGGTCTCCGATACACGTTCACTCGGGCTGCATCGTCGACGACGTCGATCCCTTCCGAAGTTTATGCGCGGAACGCAACCCCGACGAGATTTCCGAAAAATTCGCCTGGGCTCTCTTCCTCTCTCTCTCTCTCTGTCTTTCTCTCTGTGCCCTCCTTTTCCAGGACGCTGTACGCGTTTCCAGCGTTCCTGGGGACTGACGGGGAACAGTTTGCATTTAATTCGACGACACCGGAGTTACCTCCGTCAGCTTTTCCCGCTTTCAGCCAGCCCTGTTTAGAGTTTCGCCGCGCAGAATAGTTTCCCGGCGTCCTTCGCTCGCGGATATCCAACGGAAAGTATTGCATTGGCTCTAGACGTTGTGTTAAGTTTTCTAGATCGTTTATAGTTTATGACATATTTCTGCGAGAATTCGTTTCGTCCGAGTACGCGTTGACCAATACTACCGATCACCGCACAGACAAGTAGTAGACTCAGCCACAATTCAGACAAGCGATAGAGTCGGGCATAAATCATACAAGTGGCAGAGTCAGCTACCGATTAGCCAAGCTGTGCAGTCAATCATAAATCAGACACGCAGTGGAGTAAATTCGGGCAAGCAATCAAGTCGATCACAAATCAGACCAATGTAAAATAGAGGAGCTTTTCTTGTACACAGTTTACGGTGAATTTAGTCTCGAATTCGTCACACGTTTTATGTATCGTTTTGCACAGAATAAGGCATCGACAAGTTTCTCGGGAGAGATTGCATCTCTGGACCTTCGCCGTTGAATCGAAGGTCGTGGACGGCAAAGAAGGGGTCTGTTTGATATTCGAATCGAATCGAGGCAGGGTCCGGGTCGACTAACGGCGAGCTGGGTCTCTCGCGAGGCCACTTCTTCTTCAACGAGTGCCCTCTCTATCCGAATTTATAAAGCAATTAACGGAATTACCCCCCGAGAAATATTAGGAGCCTCAAGTAGACCTCAAACAACGTACGGAACTTTAAATGCAATTTCGGCCGGTCGTCTGCGTATATAAGCTCAATTTCGTCGGGGGCCGCATTAGAGTCCTCGACCGGCGCGATGCTGCGCGGCGCGGCGCGGCGCGCGGCGTCTCCCAATTATTCAAACCTTAATGCAGACCGTATCCCACCCACTCAAAGTCTATATATCTACCCTCGAAAAAGTGGATCTGGCTTGCAAAGTGACAGAGCGCCCCGACACTGGATACGTTTCAGTCGGCTCGCTCTTTTCACGATTCCTTTTCAACCTGTTTCCCCGGGACCCTTCTATTCCTATTTCTCTCGAGCGTTGCACGCTCCCGCGCGTTTCGCCACCCCTTTTTCTCCACCGATTCTCCAGCCTCTTACTCTTTCCCCATTTCTTTTGCTCTTCCGGTCTCACATCTTTATCAATCTTCCTCGCAGACGTACGAGGCGAGGCCTCCTTTCTTTCCGCACGCAAGCCCCGCTGTTTATCCGCGTAAAAGCTATTCTCCTCCCTCCCCCCCGCGAATCCAGATTTCAACCCCGCCGCCGTTGCCGACGTTCCAGACCATTCACCGAAGTGCAAACGCAGATACTCGACACCCGGGCCCATCTACCAGCCCGCGACGGCATGTTGTCGAGAATTAAATTCCTCGTCCCGTTCAATTTATCCTGGATTCCTTGCCCGGTGTCACCTGTTCACCGTTCGGTGCATACTGGGTGTCCCCGATCAAGTATACATGATGAACAATTTGAAACGGATGCAGTAACATCGCCATTTTCAAGGACCAATTGCTGGGAAATGTTTGAGAACTGAAATCGCGTGCCTGAGCCACTGCTAGGCGATTCTACTTGCGATTTACGACGTGAAGGGAAGGTGTAATGAGTCACGTGATGGCAAGGATAAATCCAGAAAATGAGACGCGATCCTTTTTGTTAAGATTCCATTTTTAAATCAATTATTTTGTCAAAGGAGAAGAGCGTAACTAGTCTGTTTGTGATTATCTGTTTCTACGCGATGTGCATAAAACGAGGATCAGGATATACAAAGGAAAAGCGTGCTTTTGTTTAAGGCTATATTTTCAATACGATTATTGAGAATATGAATTATGTAGATGGTCAGCTGGTTCTACTTCTTGTAAATGAAATACTATATTGGTCGTGTATCTGATACAATATTCTGATTCGAGAAGAGTGGGGCGTGTCTGACCGTGGCATACCTTTTCTACTTCTTTCAATTATCAATGCATTCGTACACGAGTTACATCGATAAAATAATCTTGTTCCTGCTCATTTTAACTATAAGTTACGAAACACCCTGTGCATTTCGAATTGTTCGCATCGTTCCTTGTTATCGTAACGATCGCTAACGATTGCTAAATAAAATTAGCATCGAATTAATTATGCTCTGCCATTAACGATGTCATTAGTCTCATTTTACACATTAATTAATAATCGTCAATATTGTTTTTCGTCCTCTCCAGCTTCCTATGTATTTTCACAACGAACGACTGGCTGCAATTTGTCGAAATTATCATAATTAATTGTAAAAGCTCCGGACAATTTCTATAGCTCGTCGTCTACAGCTATTGGACGACTTTGACCGTACCGGACAAGATGTTGCCAGTTTCTGTAATTGCAGTGTTCAGGATTACCGATCGGAACCGGAACGCGAGGGGGGTGAATCAGGGGTGGGGTGAGGTGGGTTGGATAAATAAAAGAGGTAACGGAATGAATCACGTACACCCGTCACGTGGCCGGTTAGATAACGAAGTGCTTACTGGCCGGTCGAGCGTTCGATTTTCAAATCGACGTCATTAATTCCCAGCGCACGTCGCTATTTAACCCGATTCGATAAATCGCCGCAGAATGTTGCTAATTACCCGATAATAATACCGCGCCGATGGGGGGGGGGGGCTAATTTGTGTCGCTTCGAACTTTACTCTAAATGCTATCTCCCTCTCGCTTCAACCCTCTGTTCTCACCCTTTCAACCCCTCCTCCGCCCTTTACATTTTCTCACTTCTCACATTTCCCTATCCGACGGAACGTGCGTCGAATATCTTCGACGATTCATTCGCTGGTCGATAATTTATCGTCATTCTCACCCTCTCTCGCCCCTCATCGTTTTAATATTACAGCCATGGGGTCGTTCCCGTCCACCGAATCATTCGTCGATCGCGCGAAATTTTCTACAAGTCCGATCGACGCTGCAGACCCGATCGGCTCTTGTTTTAATTAACACCGGCAGCTGCGCGTGACGATCGCGATTTCTGCCTGCGCTCCCGACCGAAGAAAGTCAAACTAATTACACGCGTTGAGCAATTAAAGCCGTAATGCACTGTGCAATATTCAGCAAATTGATCGTCCTCTACCGTATTGAATTTTTTTTTTCAATATTTTGCAGACAGGATGCGTTTCAATTAATTCTTGTCATGTATGGATCTCGCCGTTACTTTCACAATTAAACGGTAATTTCACGCTAAAATATCGAGTGAATGAAACCTCAGAGAGATAGTGAGAGAGGGGGAGGGTAGAGATTGCTGAAAGAGTAGTCTTTTTCCGTTCCAATTAATTTCCGAGTTCCTCTTTTCTGTCACGGTGGTCGTAGAGAAAACGAGCCTCGCGAGAATTTTACTTTAATGTTGCTCAAAGACCCACCCCGTCTGGCAACGGTAACTTTTTCGTATTTATTTGGACTGTCAATAGAACAACCCGCGACGCGATTACAAAGTCAATTCTGATATTATTTTTCACCAAGATTAATTCTCGAGAGAAAAAACATGTTTTCCTGTTTCAGACACAATGAAAAGCTTCATTTCTTACTGCTGTTGTTACACCGGTAATGTGTCATTATAAATAAAACAAAATCTGTTGATATAAAGTCTAAAATAAACATGGGTGAACCCTCGAACGGTCTACACTAGAATCTTTTATGGAAGTATATCCGAGGGTCGAACAAGTTGCTTCAATTTTGCGGAATATTCCTGAATAATGTCCCGTGTAACCGGGGAAAACTGTTATCTAAACAAATGATGTAGCTCGGCCGCTAAGCGCAAAATTATACAAGAGCAACTCGATCGGTTCTCGCGTCCCACCCCATGGATCGTCATCCTTTCCTCGTTATCCCGGAGACTTCTTCTATCGATGGGATATTTATTTTCTGTCAGCTTGCTCGGGACCGGGCGTGGAGGGGGAGGGGGAGAGGGGGTGCGATTTTGCGGCGCGCGTGCAATCCTCCGGCCCGGCTCCCGGTCCGCTCAGTATTCCGGCAGGATCGGTGGTTACGAAAATTAATGCTGATGCCGTGAACGTCCGTTATTCGGCGCCGGTTTAAGTGGTAAAACCTCACAATCAACGCCGGTGATTGATGCGGCCCCTTCATCGAGATTCCCTTCTGCTGTATCACGGACACGTACACGGTGCCACGGCGTGTCACTCTTCGACAACAGTTTTCGTGGTACCGACACTCGCCCGTCATAATTCTTCGATAACCCGCGCCGAACGTACCGCCACGAATGCCGTGAAATACCATTCGGACGTGCCGCGTCCGACCGAACGTCCACCTACACTACTGACTTCCCTACAAATTATTAGAGCTTCTTTCTCCTGTACATCATTTCGTATCACTGGCAATGATTAAATTCTCTTCGTCTTAATGTAGAACGCGCAACGTCGGATAAATCGTTGACCCGTACTACTGATTTTGTTTTACCATGCCCTACGATTGTTCCCACAAATGGGAAAAGGTAGCAAATTTTTTGACAATCTCTACTGTAATCGTCATTGTTGAAAATTACATTTATCAAATTTGTCACCTCCTACTTAAAATGTTCATTAAAAATCTTTTATATGAGTCTGTCGCGATATTATAGCGCAGAGGTTACTTCCACAATGGATCCGTGCTGGAGTATGCTTTCGGTATTACCCGGCGGGAAGTTAATAACATAAAGCCTGAAACGCACTACAGCGATACCAATTATTAAACGCCATTCACCTCCGCGTTGTCTGACCGATCGTCGAGCACCGCTACTCCGTTTAATACCTCTTACTTCCCTTGAAACATCGGATGGCATTAACGTCGCCGAGACGTCGCGTCGACTGTCCCGGCGGATATTAAATTAAATATTAAACGACGAATTTTAATAACGTAATTATACCTCTCCTTTACTTGCGACGCTACCCTTTTGTGCGAGACGGGTTGACCGTCCCTCTCGCGAACGTCTTTGGCTGCAATTTTATTCCTTGGCTCTCGAGCCGGTGTGCTCACGGTACATCTGGAGATTTCGCAGTCCGGACGAGAGCGTCTTTGACTGGGAAACGCTCTTTACGCTTTTCCACGGTGTTGGCGTGACTCCCGTCGGGGAACGCGATTCTCGTGTCGGAATCGTTTCCTCCATCCCCGGTTCCGTCGCCGCGCCAGGGGTGTAGAAAGGAAAATGTAAATACAGGGTCTTTGATTGCGATCATCTGTATTCTCCGTGGCATTTAATTCGAGGCGTAGTAAATCGTGGACGCGACCGGGAGTGATGCCAGGAGGGGGTCGGGGAGGAGGATCGTTGGCTAAATCGCGTATCGCGGGACGCGAAGTTCGAACGAGTTCAGGCAACCGGCTCATTACAATTTCGACGCACGTGAGAGGGCGTATCGCGTGATAGAAAACCGGCTTCAACCCCCCTCCCTCTGGGGGGTTGATTTAGCGGAGGTATCAATTTCCTTCGAGGCCGCGGGTTACCGAACGAAATCGATTTAGGGACAAGGATAAGAGGCGACGAGAGGGCGTGGGGGGAGGGGGGATGAGAAGTGGGTGGTGGGCGAATCATGAAATTCCGCAGACGGCTTAATTGCTTCAGTTTCGGATTCTATCAATCAGCCTCGCTAATTGGGCCAGTCACGACCTCGTTATGCAGCAAATTAGTGGTCACTACGCTGGCAAGATGGTGGATCGAAGCGCGAAGATAGCTATTTCATTATCGCTCCCCCGACGCGTCCTGTCATTTGTCTGCTCGCGGCACACGCGACCCGGCTAACTGGAATTTAATGGTTCACCCGCCAAGAAAAATGCTCATCGGCACTTCGTCACGTCGTCGCCCGAATATACTAACGGCGAACAGACCCCCTAGGAATTTACTCGGGACAATGAAAATAAAAATCTCCTGCTACCGGGCGGGACAGAAATTTACACGATCCTCCCTGCGCGTCTGACTAATCGACGATCGATCCTACTTACGCGACCATAAAATGCGAAGGCTCGTTACGAACACACTCCTCTCTGTGAAAGGACACTCCTCGTGGAGACTCCGTTGTCCACAAAATACCAGAACAAGATCTTCCGACGAGCCACTTCAACGATTTTCAGTCTCGTCTGAGTAGTCGCTGATCGATACCACTTCGGAGATCACAAAACTGCAACTTTCTCTCTTGGAAAAAACGCGAGAGACTTATATTTAGAGACTTTATATAAATATCGAAACAAGAGAGCGTCCAGTCAACTGCTTCATTGATTTTCTGCCGCGTCTGACTAAATATTGATCGATACTACTTGGTGCAAACACAAAACTGATAGCGTTCCTGGTAAAAATTCCTTAAAAGATTCGTCTGTCAACAAAATTGAGGGCCAAAATCTTTCATTTGACTACTTTGCTTGATCCAGCCCGTGGCAGACTAATGACTGACTCTAATTACTTGGACAACCATTGAATGGAGACTTCAATGACGCGAGCACCCCCGAAAATGTTCGCTCTCGAGCACTTAGTTTCCCAGATTTCGGGAGCGAGGCTGACTAATCATCGATCCGTGTCACTGGCAAAAGCTTCGGAGTCCTTACGGCCGTCGAACTGACTAATGAGTGGATTCGTACTACTTATCCGAAGACTGAATGGAGACTTTAATGACAGGAGGACCGGACCAGAAACGTTGTAATTAGAATGGGACAGCCTCTAAGCGGTTTGTATCGCGAATTTCGAAACACGGCTGATCGGTCATCGATACGTGCTACTGGCAAAAAGCCGGTAAGTCCTCGGGAATCTCTCCAAAGGCGATCGCGGGCGTGGAAAACGGATCCTAATGAGGTCCCCGAGGAAATCTGGGCTTAGTGGAATAACGACCTTGTCGCAGGGCCCGGTTTCTTCGGCGTCACGGACACACAGGTCTCAGAGGGTCGGCGATTTCGTGCTCTCGATCGATTGGATCGGCGATTTTCTGGGTTTTGGTTCGGACACGCGAGAAATGGTCGATCCCTCGAGAAAGTTCGGGCAAAAGGGACGCGGGCCAATCGAATTCGAACGCGTCGGGGAACTTCTGATCGAGGCGGCCACGGCATGATGCACTAACAGGCGAGTCGAACAGTCACGCAACTGCCTCGCCAACGGATGGTTCAATAGCGGTCGCGTGACTTTTCGATTGCGGAGCGGCTTCCGCGTGCAGTCAAAGCACGGAGCTCGGAAAAATCGGATCGTTGTTAGACAGCCTTATATATGCCAGGATGGACCGACTTTTCGAGGACTAGGATGGTTATCAGTTGTAGGGGTCGAAATTTTTTCTTGATCTTTGAACCACTCCGATGATATCAGGACGCCAGTAACGGGTCAATCGATCCAGAAGAAAAGCCATAAACGGGGCAAAGCTTTTATTCTCGCGCACCGCATACTTGGAATTCCATCTCGCCGGGCTGGTGAGAATACCGGCGTTCTCTCTCTCTCTCTCACACACACACACACATGTGCGCACGAGATGCATTCGAGGGAAAATGTACTTTATGCGTGCCCCATACAGGTGAGGGGAATCCATTTGAAAAGCAAACTTCATTTGAATCTGTTCAGTAGATAGCACGTACGTGGAGCCAGTCGAACGATCGGCCGGCATAAAACCATGTTCCCCCCGTCAATCGATACTTCGCGCTCCCTCTCGACGGCATGACTGCGCCCGCTCTCGTTCAATCTGACTGATCCAGAACATTGCCTGAATCGCTGCGAGTCTTCCGATCCACGTTTTAAGACGTCTTCCCGCCGGAAAAATTCTTTATCTCCGCGAGGCACGAACTATCGCGGACAAACTATACAGGGTTTCTCCGATAACGGCAAACACGTTCAACAATATTCACTTGATCGTAAAGCATCCGTTTCGGATTAAAAATTTTGTAAAATCTGGAGTGTTTGTTGGTGAACGATGATACGTCATGTCTGATCATTTACGACCATTTCTACTTACAGACGTCGGACGAATATACAAATCATTTTGAGAACGTGGCTTTGAACAACACGTTTTCAGTTTTTCGACTAATTTTTAGCAGAAGCACATCCTTCTGAACTGCAGTCTAAGACTGTCAGTTATGCGACATCCTATGTAAATGCGCTAGCATAGTTTAATGTAATTTAGTTCTACTAGAGTCTAGCGTTAGCTTTAGCTTCTGGGACGAGTTTTAAACAGCCCCGTGACTGCATCTCTCGCCTTTGTGCAAAATTGTGCACACGGTGCTTTATAACGCTCCTGTCGAGCTTTCGTGTAATAAAGTCGACGTAACAATAATAATAATAATAATCGCTCTACCATTAACTTCAACATCCTACTATGAAAGCCCGTTTTACATTAAAAGAATATAACAAGGCAAATCTATCGACATCGAATTTATAACTTTTATAACGAATTACGCCAATTCCGGTACATCCTGTGCACTTTTTGTCGCGCTCCAAACTCCGATTGAACTGTAAATTAAATTTTCTGATCGTTCAGCGGCGGAGATAGAAAGAAAACACTGAAAAAAAAAGATTGATATTACACGAACAGACATTCTTCCATCCATTGAACAAATTACCGGTATGCTAATCGATTTCCGTTTACATTTGCTGTTTAGAATAGTGACCGGTCTTTCAACTCGCCGCGATTAAAATCACAGATTGGAATTAAAGTTTTGCCAGAGTCATCGCGAGGGTTGGTTTGCTATTTGAACGAGGAAGGATAATGGGAACAATGTAATACATATTTTCTGACTCTCCTTTTACACCGGCCAGCTGCCGGAAGCAGATTACGTCGCGCCACTGTCAATATTTACGATCGTTCAATCGCATAGAAATAACGTGTAGCCGAGTGACGCGCGCGCGCGCGCGCGAACCGATCGGCGCTCGATCAGCTTTTCAGAATCCATTCGCCTGAAAACGGACACATAAATTTGCCCGGTTAATACCACTCGCTCAGTGACTACCAACGAGACGTCGGATCTTTACAGCTCATAAAGATCTTCCGGGAATGGTGAAACGCTTTCTTGGACAGAATTGATAACTCCGGGATCTATTGGATTTGTTAATGCCGAAAATAATGCTTCATTTGGCCTCGATCAAACCATAAGCCCAGTTATAGAACTGTAAATTTACTGTAAAAGTCACCGTTCGCTTCTGGCTGTCTGGGGATTACAGAAAATACGTTCTTGAACGTTCTTAGCCACGTTGTTAACACTTTATTTACCGGAGCAGATAATGTATTAATTCTAAGATTAGTTAGAAAAAATTAATTCTATAAATCATCATTTCTTTTTATGCGATGTCCAGGTAAATGCGACAAGCTGTTAGCGAATAACTGTGCTGAAATGTTGAGTTTTATTCTAACAGAGAAATGGACGGATATTCTGCCAGTAAACGAACAAGTATAGTTTGCAATAAGGTAAGTCTTTTGCTGAAAAAATTAAACAGAAGTTTCGTTTTTAACATTTGAACGCCCTGGTTTCTCTGCGAGAGTATAAATACTATAAAAAATACCTCGGCAGAGGGAGGGTTGAAGTTTCGCTAAAAGGTCGAATAGTATCAGAACTAATCCTGACCAAAGGGTATAAGCAAGTTCGCTCGCAGATAAACATCTGGAATTCAAGTCAGGCTTCGTCCGCGTGAGTCTGTGATTTGACTTCGCGGGAGCTTAGGTCACCGGAGGGTGACACGAGGGACATTTTCACCCTAGTAGAAAATCCGTGAAACATCCCTTTGCACCCTCGTCCACCTCCGGGCATGAATGTCTCGGTCCAAGGTATCCGGGGGTGTGTTGTCCAGCCACGGAGAGCGTCGAAGAGGGAAGCAATCCCCGGACACGGAGTGTCCTCATCAGATTACCGTAGCGAGGGGTTGTTTTAACGTAATATCGGGACCCAACCCCCTTGGGACGTTCGTGTGTAGCCACGGAAGATGCGTGTACGTGTGTGTGTCGTGTGTCGAGTGTGGAAAAATCCGACAGCCTGCCCTCGAAAGCCGACTCCAGCCCCCGGATTAAAGTAGTTTACATCGGGGGCGATGTAATACATACGAAAAGCGAGTCGTCGAGGACCGAAAAGTTCCCGGAATCACGTAAAAGGGGTGGGCCGGTTTTCCGCGGATCACGTTCGCGACTTACTGCCTCCCGGAGGGGTATTATGGGGGAAGTAAGTCGGCCATGGATGTAGCGGAGCCACTTTTACCTCCGGTTACACGGTGATCTGCTTTTCAACGTTCCCGGTCGGGAGATCGTACGGATCACGGGCCTGTCGATCCCATACTCCTCGCCTTTTGGGGTGCATCCGAGCCTCAGCCCTGAATTTCGAAGATTCCCGCTCGCAGAAATTCTGGGCTCCACGATCTGACCCCACGGTGCATTCGAAATTGGTTTATTTAGCTCGTGGTTGCTAAATTTCGGTTCTTCAGGTTCGTTGGTTCTGATATTTTTTCACGATAATAATTCTTTGAATAACTACGTTTCGGAATTATCAGGATTCCTCAACTCCCCATAACAGTCGAAATTATTTGACGTAGTTCTTCATTTCTGAATTCAATTGTGCCCAGGCAGTTTGCTATTGATAATTTGTTACGTTAAATAAGAATTTCAAATTGATTGCCAGTCAACATTCATTTGGAATAGTAAATATTGTCACGTGAAAAATAATTTCTGAATGATATTCGTGTTTGTTCAACGTCAATATGTTCAAAACCTGTTTGAAATCGCTACCATGAGCCTGATACGGTTTTATAAAGGTTTGTGTAAACAAGCTGGGTGAATTAATAAATTTATATTTATGAGAACGTTCAAAAGAGCTTTATGAAGAGACCCGGCTAGAACGAAGAGAGCATGAAATTCAAGAACATAAATATTTTAACTAAATCTAATGAACTTCTTCGTTCATGTTCGAGATAATGAGAGCACTCGCAGAGGGGTGAATTTTTATACGATTCTCGTTTATGTAAATAAATCTCGGGGAGTGCAAATTTGTACAACAGTCGCGGTCTAATTAACAGAACTAAAATAATGGATTTAAAAGTATAAAAATACGGGAGGAATCATTAAGGAATTTTCAATAGTGACAATATATTCGATAAACATTTTTAAATATAAAAAATAGGTTTTTGGTACTTGCGTGCCTAATCTGTACATTAACCAGAAAAATTAGTTGTTCAGTGTTTACGTGCTCTGAGAGGATTCTAAGTGGAATGAGTCCACGATAAAGGAAACATTGCTCCAAAAAAATTGTTGCATGGCTTCGGAGCATTTCGTTGGGTTGAGAGTAATGAGGTAATTAGGTATACTTGCAATATTTTCTCTGAATATACAATTACCAACAGAATAAGTCACTGTACGCGTTCTAGCAAGTAGAAAGAGTCAACGACAAATGAAACACCGGCTCAGAAAAGAGTCGCAGGAGGATTCAAAGCGTTGGGGAGGTTTTCCAGTAATCACGGAATCAGCTTCAGATCGGAAACGTCATTGCGTGACAGCGGAACGCGGCGGAATGTGTCGCAATTGGGGTCGTCGTGGATTACGAGGCGGAACGAGGTGCCGTAAGAAGCAAGCTATGAGTGGTGGACTGGCAGACAAGCGACAGAAAGATCGAAGATAAGAAGGATCCTCCGGGATAATCCCCTCGGCACTTCTGGAAGATAATGCCTGGCCGGGAGACTGAGCTCTGTCTTAGCTACGAGACGACGACGACGACGACGAGGGAATTACGACGCGGGTAGGGGAAATAAATTGAAATACTCGAGCCGGGCACGGTCGAGGATCAAGGATTCTTAATTTAGTGTGGCGGCGCTTCGACGCTTTCATCGGGCTCGATCGGAACGCGCCGTAAATTAGTATCGGAAGGCGGGGGAATAGGGGTGGGAAGGATGGTGGCGGAGTGGGTGTAATACTTTCCGGCGCCGATATCTCGGCGTGATCAAAGCCAACGAAATCCTTTTACAGCTGTGAAGGACTTTGCCGCGGCGCTAAGTGAACTTTGATGACAATTTCTGCCGCGGCATCTATCGAGGATCCGCGCCGAAGAAACCCCAGGACCTTTTTTCTCGGATCCTGCTGTCTCGCCTCTCCAGGACTTCGGTGGGGAAAAAAATCGACGAAGTGTACTCCGGGTCTGCTTGTGTGAATTAATGTCCTTCCGCGGTTGCACGCTATCTTCCGCGGATACTCCATCAGCCGTTGCTCCCCTCCTGGACACGCCGCTGGTCCACCAGATAAGCGAGACTCTCCATCACTCGATCCCCTTTCCTCGGAGGATCGGGACTCTTAATCAAACCGGTGCCTCTTTCTTCGCTCTCTCGACCGGCGACCTGGCCTCATCGTCGTCGATCTCGCTCGCCGTTTGTTTAAACTTGCCCTGAGATCGTACTACACCCCTATCCGTTGATCTTTTCCGACCACCGGGCGAATCGCTCGTCGGGGAATTCGTTTTCTACGCGGGGGCAAAAACGGCGATTCAACTGGTCCGGCAATAATGCGCGGCGGTACGGCACGCGGTCCTCCTACGAAACGCTCCCGCCGATTCGTACCGCACAGCCCCCTGGGAAAGCAAACATTCGCCGGAAGATCTCCTAACGAGACTCGACAACCTCCGACGTGATCCTCGGACACACGAACACCTTTCGAGAGCGCCACGCGAACCACTATCGAGCCCTATCTCTCTCATGTTTTCCCCGATGACGTGCACGTGCTCTTTTCCCTCCCCTCTTCTCCCTCTCCTCTTCGTTCTTTCTCGCCGATCCTCCGTAATTTCCTCGCCGATACTCTCTCTCTCTCTCTCTCTCTCTCTCTCTCTCTCTCTCTCTCTCTACCCCCCTCTCTCTTGCGGATGTTTGAACGACGCTCGGCTCGCTGCGGTCTTTATTGTTTGAGCTGCGAGCCGCGCAGGGAACCGCCGCGCCGCGGACGTTTCTTTGATCGAGCACCTCGAGCAATTAACCGGGCCTTGTTCCCCGACGGAACGAATTTCGTGAATATTTCAGGCGACAGAATGAAGCGGCGCGCGCCGTCTCATTGTTGCCCAGACTTGCCCAACTGTTCCATTCAATCCGATCGGAGAACGGTAATAGGTTTTAGACGACCCTCGGCAAGTTTTTCCTCTTCAAGCTGAGTCGGTCTGTTCTCCAGGCGTTCGAGAGCGCCGCAGTGGTGGCTGTCTGTCATTGATCGGACGCACTTTGCCCGAGGAGATAGCTGATTTAATATCTCCGGGTTTGCGCCGGCCAAAATGCGGCTGGAGAGAGTCGTTGACTTGCACTACTGACTACTGGGGTAAGCAGTATGGTTGTATCATTGGTCAGACGTATTTCCTTTTCATCGGAAGAGAACGCATCCTGGATTTAGTATATAATGTAACGTAGATGGAGCGAAGATCGTATAGGAAGTGGTATAAACATTTCATCGATCAACCACCGCTTCTATTTTATATGTAATTACAAGTTTTTGGAATTCAACGTGGTGGATATCGTGAAGTCGTACTACTGACAAGATCAGTGGTGTAAACGTGTCGCTGGTCAGACGCAGCTGTAGGAGAACAGTCGTTAAATTTAATAGGACAACTTTGGTATACTTCAGATTGGACGTATACTACTGAAATATACACGTTCATGAAAGTATCTCATAGGATACCACAACGTTCAACAAATGCTTACAGAAAATCGAGAAATACGTCGCAAAAGCAATCGATCACAGCCGAAATTCTTCGACAAACCAGCCGATTGATAAAATCGAAAAGCTCCAGAAAATTGTTAGCCAGTCAACCTAGCAAATTCAGGTATTTCCAGATAAAAGCACCCTGCAGCCCGCCTAAAGCTCCAGCTAAACGTTCCCGGCAGTTTCTTCGGTCTCTCCATCAGAGATCTTGCTGCCAACTGATTTCCATCAAACTTTCCGGACCGCGGAATTATATCGAGGATCGCCGGCGGTCATAACGGAGCTTCTTCGCGATTCTTGGCCCGGTCGGATTCAATTTCCCCGGGAAACTCGGGTTACAAATTACGAGGGGAGGCGGTGTATCGGTTTGAGGGACGCGAAACCGATACGATTCGACCTGGATCGTTCGAAAACGGCGAACCAGTCTGGCCCGAGGTTTTTTTCCGAGCCGTCCGAAATCGCGTGCCGAGTTCGTCTCTTTCTCTCTCTCTCTCTCTCTCTCTCTCGCGACCCGAGGAGAGGAAGTGTTCGAGAAAGTTTCCGGGGAAACTTCTGCGGATCGGATAAGTAGCCGAGGACTTTAAAACCGCGGAAAAAGGAGGAACGATGTCGACGGGAATCTCGGTGGTCCGGGGGCGAAAAAAGGCCAGCAGGTTTTTTTTCCACGTCTCTCTCGCTCGAGGAAAACGACGACAAGTGACGTCGATGCGGTGCGCTCGTCCTCTTAATAATGTTCGACGATACCCGCGAGAGCCGTAATTTCCAGAGCTTCGAGAACCGAGACGCCTCGGACAAACGCGGGATATTTAAACAGCTCGCGACGCGTCCGCGATCGCTGTAACGCGCTTTCGGCAGAAGCGGCCACGCTAGCTGGCTTCGGAAACCGCGAAACACCTGGGACCATTATCGAAATCCGATCTTTATTTACTGTATGCATTACAGCCAGTTTGCAGACTATTATTACAGGGGAGTATCCGGTTGTTCGAAAGTTCGTGAAGCCGAGCACCGGAGAGGATCTGAATTGGCTCTGTAAATTCCGAATTCTGAATGGCCACCGTTAGGTAACTTCGGAATACTTCAACATATCCGCTTACCAATTATATGGAAACCCGTATTTATCCACCCCCGGGGGCTATGGCTATTTTTGCGAGGGTCCTCCGGTATCCTGAACCTGTTGTCGTTCACGATAATATTTTGTTGTAGGACATTGTCGTGTTCTGTAGCCAGACTGTGGGTCTTTATGCGAAATTGAAATTTTATGAGTGAGTCGCAACAATCGGGAACCACTTGACAATTTATTTCTTGCTGTAGTAATTTCAATAAGTTGAAGACAGTAGACTGACATTCTTAAATTTTCTTTCAATCCTTCTACGGTTTTCGGTGGCACCTAATCATTCTTGTCATAAATGCATAAAATCTACTGTGGTCTATTTATAACTATTAATACATTGTACAATGCAATATAATTTTGTAGATGTACAATTAATTATTAAAAAAAAAAAACGTCCACGTTGTCCCTGCTCTCTAAAAATTTGACTAAAACCACTTTCCGTCAAGTGAACAAAAATTAAGCGGTTCGTGGCGAGATGGACAGAATAAAATGTGATCTCGCCAAGCGTCCAGAGACATTTAATGGAACGTTATATTCGAGTCCTGAATCGCGGGGCTGTCAAGCAAACGCTTGAACCGCCGCGCCGCTGAAAGCGCTGATCCACGAACTGTCAGGGTATCCCATCAGCTTCGCGATCACGATTCGAATCTACCTATCAAAATCGCCAGCCATTGTTTCCGCCGTCACTATGGCCACTTTTCAATCCGCAATTCTCTGCCGATTGTCTTTTGGAAATCTTGTGTAGGACTCGCGGGAACGGTACGCTGTTGGCGAGCAGAATTTTCGGCGAATGGAAACACGGTGGCCTCATTGAATCCGATGACACAAAGTTGTTGTTACGCTCCCCCTTTTTTCCCCCCGGTTCGTCGACGAGAGGCCCGAGAGCACGATCGCGATTTACGTGCGCTTTCGCGCGTTTAACCGGCCGATCGAGTTTACGGTACACTCGAAAAATCGACGCGGGACCCGGTGGTCAAACATTCCGCGATTGACGCTTCTGCGACCCGGTTTTCACGAGGTTTTCACGAGGTTTTCACGAGCTGTACACGATCGGCCAATCACCCGATTTTTTTCGGCCCCCGGACAGCTCGCGATGCTTGGAGCTTTTTATCCGGCGCGTTTATTTATCGCAGGTTACCGAGGAGAATTAATTGCTCATAATAATTCTCCCGGCGGAAAGATTATATTTACAGCGGTGCCGGATAATTTAAATAATAGTTCATTCGGCGGGGCCGGCGATTTGTCACATCGATCGGCGATTTATCGGCCGCGGTTGATACATCGCTTTCGCGGAACCATGCGAATTTTTCGCACTTAAGGAGACCCAGGTCACCAAGAGAAATATTCGCTCGCGCGACAAATAGTGGTCATTTGAATAATTTTGATCGGCCCGAGTCAATAAATTTGTCGAAGAGTATCCGAATGAATAATTTACTGCCGTGACTGGCGAACAAGCGACAATAGAAATCCAACGGTATCGAGGCAATTTATTTAATGGAGGCGGAGCCGAGGTTGCACCGAAATTCGGCTGGCTTAATTAATATATCGTCGTTGATATTAACTTTTAAATCTGGTTAGAACTTTGCGTTACAGGTATGGACTGTTGTCCACAAATATTTGGACGGATCCCGACGCGAAACGCGAAGTATTTGGATGTTTTGATGGAAAAGTTCTCGGTGGAACATGTCAATTTTGCAGTGGCATCCGCTCGCTAAATAAACGCTCGTTGCGTCGATAAACGTAACAAACAAGCATTCGAGTAAAAAGATCATTTAATAGCAACATTGTTAAAATACATTACGTTTGAGCGCTACACACAATCAACAGTTTCATTATTTTCTAAATTATACGAGTATATATATATATTTACCCCTGGGTTGAAATTGTGATTCAACATAACTAGACCGCTGTTTTTAACATTTAAGGAGTCTAAAAATCTTACTGCATTTCTCCCAGATCGTTCAATTTATTGGACAAAGAAATAACTGCAGCTCCTGAGTCTCGCAATTAATGCAGACAATTTTTATTTTGCATAAAAATCCGCAGTCTAAATTTAACCTACTTTTGCTGTACACTATCAAGTGCAATTTTTATAATGTTTCCAGTAAACAGTCTCGGAGAGTCTAATACAATTTTAGAAATCATGAAGCAGTCTAAAATCCCAAGCGTTTGACCAAACCTATCTGTTACTACTTACAGCAAGCGCAGCTGCATTCGATCTTTCACCCCCGACGAAATGAATACAATTCCATGCATATTTCTTTTATGAATGGTTTCCTGTCTTCCAAAGAAACTTCATCGAGTGTTCGAGGTATCGAGCAACGCCTCGAAGATGGAGCTCCAATCGCTCGGAATAAGCGTCGAGCAATCGAGAGCGTCGATCCGAAGACAATCGGAAGAGCATGATCGGCTGGCTTTCAACGGCCGATGGTACGGGGCGACGGTCACGGTAGCGAACGCGCGCCGTTAAAAGCTGCAAGATAAATGGACAAACAAAAGAACGGGTAACGGGGTCGCGGAGTAACGCTGAAGAACCGGCGGAAAACAATGGTGGCGACAGTTTCCAGCTCGGTCGGGCGGGTGTACGCGCTGGTGAAAAAAGGAACGGGGTGTACTCGCGGTGCAGGCCGCGAGCTTTATTAATTAAGCTAAGTACACGACTTTCGACCCCAATCCGTCCGCGTCTCGCTTCAGGCTGTGCCAAGCACGTGATCCCCGGCTACCTTTGGATGCGGGCGCTATATAAATAGGTTCACGCGTTCAAACACCACCGCCTCTCTCTCTCTCTCTCTCTCTCTCTCTCTCTCTCTCTCTTGCGGATGCAGTCCAGGCCCGTCTCCGCTGCACATCCACCCGCCAGTTTTTTGCTCCTCGATCTTTCCTCCGCGAAATATATCCAGTCTCGGTGTCCCAGCGGAGACCGCAATGCCGGCGCGATTATCTTACACGTTGTCTGAAACTGACTCGCGAGCGGACTTTTTTCTCCTCGAGGCTTTAAGGAGCTCTCTCTCTCTCTCGGTGTCTCTCTCTTACCAGTTGTCTCCGAAGCAAACGCTCTTTTTCGTTCCTTTGTTGCGCGCGAGTTTGAGACCTCGCGCTTCTTCTTCTTCGGCGTCGAGCGGCGCGAATTTATTCAGCTCCGATAGCCGCCACCGGTGCAGACCCGGACCGCATTGTATCCGAGGCGAGATAAAATGCAGAACGTTCCAGCCACCTCCCCGTCCCCCGATAACGGCTTCACCCCGCTCGACTTCCTCTTCAGGAATTTAAATTAAATTTTTAAATTTCACGCCTTTCTGGAAAGTCTGCACAGCCGGAAATCTAATCAGCCGTGATTTGCTATATTTTTAATATTTTATTCAGGTTCGGTTTTTTCCTATATCCTATGAATCTGCATTGTTTGCTTTATGTTGCAATAGAAAGATAGATTGCTATTGTATACATTTTTGGACTCCTAACGGTCTATTTTGAAATACGTTATTCCGGTGGGGGGGGGGATCGTTGACTCGTTCTACTGAGAAATTCAGTAGTATAAATGTATCTTTAATCAGAGGACTGTTGGCTTGTCTACAGGGGAACGGATTTAATGGACGTTTTAGCTGACACATAAAATTTAATTGCTTTAGAGGGTCGTTTCCTCTTGCTATTGAGCTATATAGTTACTACTATACCTACTAGCCTTGCCACTAGTCGGACGAATTTTACCTTCACTTTGGAAGAATAAATCTTAGATTGAATACATGTTTGAACACGTAAAATTGAAGGAGAATGATAATTCTTAGACTCGAATCAGAGTGGGATACGTAGTAGTACAAACCTACTACTGATCGGACAAAGTCCGACACACAGGTGTAAAATACAGGTGTCTTACAATGTGTTTAGAAAATTTTTGCATAAAGGTGCGCAAATAAAAGTCTACAATAAACTTACTATTGGTGAACAGAAGCATTGTACCTGGGTACCCGAGTGTCCGGTGATTCACATAAAGGTTAACAGAAGATCCCATCGTTTTTTTTTTTTTTAGTTTTACAGCCATAGGTTTGCACGATGCAGCTACGATTGGGTCATCCTGCCAGCAGCCAAAGAACTGTTTCGCTTGTTCCTCGAGAGTTGGACATATTTTATTGCAGCTCGTTTCCCGGCGGTGAAAGACGTCTGCATGGATAAAGCTTGACGGAACGACCGTCGTGAATTAATTCAGGTCACCCCGTATACACCGTCGCTCCCCTCAACCCGTTATTCAAGCCTCTCGACGATCTCTTGTTGACGACTCGCAGACATATCAGAAAGATATTCGCGTGGAATCACGGGAGCCCGGGATCGCCGATAACGAACCGTCGACCGGTTTTTATCTCCTCCCGAGCGTATGTATCGCAGGGAGGCGCCTTATTTTCATTCCTCCGTCGTCCAGGCCACCGTTCGAAAGGTTAATTACAGCTCAAAGCACGGAATCCGTGGTTTCTAGCCACTGCAGCGAGCTTAATTTACTCGAGTTAAACGAAAAGTTCGTCATACCGTAGCACCGGTGTCCCCGACCGCGTCCTCCCCGCTCTGACCCCGCTCGTTTACCCACTTTTTTCCCCCCAACGGATTTACTCACCTCCTCGATCCCACCCCTCCTGTCTACATCCCCGCGAATCTCTCCGCGAGTCGTCTACGTTGAACCTAATTGCAAATATTTCAACCTGCCCGCCGGACACTCGAGACTCTCCCCCTCCTCTCTGTGTATATCAAATATCGGATCACGCGTTCGCTTAAGGGCTGTCCGTAAGCGGAAATGGAAATGGAAACGTGGAGTCGAGAGAGAGAGAGACGGGTAAATGAGAGACGAAGAGGGATAAATAAAATCCGTGGAGAATCGAGGGCGAAAACAGATTAAAGCAATCCGTATCGGTAACGACAGAATGAAAGGGAGATATGATTGACTTGTTCCACTGCATCTGAACGATACCGGGAGAGATGCGATCGTCAGTCTGGACAGACAGACCTCTGGCGATGCTATCGTCGGTCTCCATTCTTCGTCGGATAGAAAAGAGTGCAGCGAAACATCGGCTTCAACGGAGAGTCGCAATGGGCCGCAGACATGATTCACTTGTACCACTGAACTCTGACTTACGGTGGCGAGAGAGACTGTCCATTTTGAGACATGCCGAGCTTCTACGGAGCAAAGTGTTCTTTATACACTATTCTTCTGTTTGCTTGGTCCTTTATTCGTTATTCTACCATTCCGGGTTCCCTTTGTTCGTTATTCTACGATTTACTGCGCTCGGATGCTATTCTTCTACCATCTTCTGCATTGGTAATGTATTATTCTACTGTCCGATTTTCTGTTACTTCCTCTGCCTGTTACTCTACGCCCATAGATTATTATTCTACATTGTATTATCTCCTTTAGCTTAAAATACACGTAACCTATCATTCTCTGCATCCATTATCTAATTTTCCTCTACTCTATGCATTTGAATATTTATTCTACCATTTTATGCATCTATGATTTATTATTCTACCATTGTGCTATCTCCTACGTGCTTTAATCTATCTTATGGTCAGCTTGTTGTATTCACTATTCTATCAATTTTGCATAATCTATATTTCTACTATTCCTTTCTCTTTTACCTCTATCTGCTATTCTACAGTTTCCTACATCTATAATCTATTATTCTACTATTGTACCATCTTATACATCCATTAATTTTGGTAATCTATTATTCCAACTGTGCTTCACCTACTGTTCTATTATTTTCTGCGTTCATAATCTATCGGTTTTACTATTCTATTTTTACTATAGACTCCCACCAATTCTATCATCTCCCACGTCCTTTATCCATTGTTCTATAATTTTCTACACGTGTGATCCATTATTCCACAGTTCCCCGAGTCGTTTTTCTGGCTCTCCACCGTTCCCAGCATCCATTACCTATTATTCCGCTACTTTCGGTGTCCTTTATCCGCGGGTTCTACCGCACTCCGCGTCGTTCTACCATTCTTAATCAACATATCATTTTCATTCCGGTCTCCGGCGAACCGTTTCCACGCAATTTCGTTCAAGACACTCGAGGAGCCACACTCTCCTCTCCGCTTCCGGGGAATTCCTTTGTAACGAAGTTACCGGAACATCCAGTGCATAGAAACGCAATTTAAGACCGCGGCGGCTTTCATTTTACGCGGGCATGAAAATGTTTCCGGTTTCATGGGAGTTGTTCAGGTGTTGCCAAGGGAGGCGCGCCAGGGCGTCCACGCTCTCGCGCTTTGTTTCGTGCCTCCCCCCCTCCCCTCCTGAACGATAGTAAAATTTCATTTTTGCATTCACAGTTAAATTCCGCAGTTCCGCGGAGACGCGGGGACACGGAAATACGGAAATACGAAGTACAGGCGAAGGTAACGGTAACGGCGCACGCGTAATAGCGTTATTATCTGAACGTCGAGGTGCAACGTTCTCCGGTTACCGTAAAGAAAAATAAAAAACTTTTATCGGCCCTTCCCGGCAACCCCTTTGCCACCCCCTCGCGATTTTCACCTTTGAGAATTTCTACAGATTCGCCCAGGTACTCTCGCAATGCTCGCGAATTTCAGTCCGAAGATCAAAAGTCGCGAATTAAACCCCTGGAAAAGGTATAAATCAAAACGGGTGTGAGAAAAAGCTCGGTCAGTGGGACGAAAGAATTTTTTAAGCCAAGAACATCCTCTCCGTCGAGCGAATGCTCGCTCACGCGTGTTCTCCGACGAACGCCCATGAATATTTATACCCGGCAAGGACGCAAAGGGTGTGAAAGGGTGGAGGGAGGGACGAGTCACGGAAGAATCGCCCGGAAAAAGTCCTGGCGGCGACGAACGCCTCGAAACTCCGCCTTTTCACATCCTTGACTACTTAGAGTCCTTCTGTCATCCCGACCTCCATTTTTTTTCATCCCCCAACCCTTTGCTCGCGGTATCCAGAATCCTCGAGAGATCTTTTCAATTTACGCAACCGCTCGCATTTTAATGACGGCGATTATTATCCGCCACAATACCGCGTTTTTTCCTAGACACACGAAATTTCCTCCACCTGATTAATTCTGACCATTTCTACCTTTTCTTCGCAAGCTTCCATTGACTTTGTCCGCCCTGTACCTATCAGTTTTTATTTTTACTGGGATTTTGGGTGCCCTTAAAATCTGCCCGAACTTTCCACCCCTTGAACTGCGATTAATTCTTGAGGTTCTACCCTTTTTAAGACCTCTCATATTTCGTCGCACCCTTCCTCGTGTCAATCTTTATTAACCCCCAGATCTTTGAGCTCCTGAAACTGCCCAAACTTTTCACTCAACACTTCCGGATTAATTTTAACCGTTCCTACCCCTTTCGCAAGCTCTATTACATCCCTGGAAAAAAGTACTTAATTTATATATTTGATGTAGAAAATAATTTCACGAACGACAAGATGCGAGCAGCAACATTCTGCGTTTTCAATGATCACTCGGATACAAGCATCCCGACAACCACATCACTTACAGATTTTCTAGAGTTTCTATTTTCCCCGACATATCCAGACTCTTAAATCTACAACCCTCGCACCCCGTGGTCGACAAATAATCGCTAGGAACCCGGACCCTTCATCTATCACTTCTTGACCTTATTAGATTTTTTCTCACCCCTCATCGCGCACCCAAATCCTTCAACCACCCTGCATTCTCCGATCTTCGATCCTTTATCCCCGGAATCTCTCTCCCAGCCTTCGAACATCCTCTTCGCACTGCCCCGCCCGACGTCTGCTGTTTCCCGACCCTTTCACTATCTTAACCCTCTTCTCCGTCTCTGCTTTCTCGTTCTCGAGCCTCCCCCTCACCTCTACACCCTCTTACATCCCCCGCCACCTGTTCCCGGCTCTTTCCCGGTTACACGATATCGGCCGTTCTCGGTTCAAGTACGGTCGGGGCTCTATGAAATCTATTCATAAGGTTACGACGTGCTTCGCCGGCACAATTATCCGGGTCAATCGCGGCCTGCAAATGGAGTGTTCTGTTCTACGGAAAGGGTGCCGAAGACATACCCCCAATCCCCTATTCGAACAACCCAATTTTTCCCCAACCCGTCGCGCCCCCTTACACCTGTGTCCTTAGCCCCCTGTTTCATCAACCCCCTATAGTATCAACCCCCTTTGATATTAACCCCTTTTGCTGTCGCACGCTCCGCTATCAACCCCCTTTGCTATTAACCCTGTCTTTTTGACGAGGTGGTAATCCAAGTCACGGATTCCCAGCCGTCCCTGGAGGCTTTGTTATTAACCCCGTTTAATCCCAATCCCCACTCCTCCACTCCGATTCCCCCAACCCCCGCGTCCTGGTGACGATGAGCTGCGCAAAACTTTTCTGACTGCGCTGTCGAACGAAACCGCCGCGGAAGATCGAGTTCCGGATTCAATGAAGCTGCAGACTGCTCTGTCCTGACAGAGTCTGGCTTCGAGCACCCCCAACCCCCTCCCATCTCCTGTATAATGTTCCGTTGCAACCCTACTAGGAATTTCAGACGACGTTTCATTCAAGAATACTTTTTCCGCAGCACCGCCGCTACGAGGTACAAATTTTTAACGCTTTCGAAACTTCGTTCGGACTCGACGATTTTCAAGGAACGACGTCCTATTTATGGAAATGCCGCCTGCATTTTATTTCTTCTCCACCTTTACTCTTCCGTTGCTGGCTAGGGATTAAAGCTAGTCTCTTAAAGCGTGTATGTAAATGAATAATTTAGTGGACTTTGCTGATCATGTTTTAGACCCGAGGAAATTAAATCCAGCAGACTGAATCCGTTTCGAGGAGCAAAATCCGTTCGGAGAAGAATTTTTTCATTTTGTCCTTTTAAAGGGAGAATAAAGTTGCAACAGGCAAATATAATTCTAAAAAAAAATTAAAGGATCACCCCTACGAACTCGAGAAATTGAATCAATTTCACGTGATTATAACTCTGGTAAAAAAAATCATTTGAAAGCCTGAAGTCTTTATCTTCAGATTCTTGTTAAAATTTTTAGCTACGTTGCTCTTCAACGCAGTTATAGCGTTATTATTATTATAAAAGAACTTACAGTCTTCGTTTTCGTAAATTTTATTTGTATGTCTTTGCTGGAACATCGTTTTCAGGTTCGAAAAGACGTTAGATTAGGATAGAGCTAGCGGAGGCAGTATAGCGAAGCTTTTACTGCGAGTTATCGCTCCGTCATAATCATCTAATGTCCTCGTAATCACGGATGGGGATTGAATGGAGTAAATGACGGCGCACCGGGCAGCTTGCACACGCTCGCGCGCGCGCGCGCTGCAAAGAGCCCTCTCACAATTCTGATACTTCTCACGCCCGTCGCATTTAAAGTCGCATTAACGTTGAAGAATATAACACGCGACATGGTTGAAGAGCTCGCGAAAGAAATTGGAAAACCGCAACAAGTTGCACTCGAGAACGCAAACAGCCGACCAAGATGACGGTCGTGTTTGCATGCTCGACGAGAAGATCCGGTTGTGAGGAACAGGGGCACCGCTCTCTCTCTCTCTCTCTCTCTCTCTCTCTTGCGTCGATTCCTGCTGCTTCCCCGAGGAGGATTTTCCAGCTGTCTGCGCGTCAATCACGATTCCATAACTTGCTGGCTGCGCCGACAGCGAAAATAAGTCCGTTAACTCCACTATTTTTTCTAGACAGAAACACTACTGGAAGTGAAAGAATAAATTCTCGTCGCCCTCAGAAATTCTCTAAGGAAATTAAAAGGTATCAATAAATTCACAATTAGCTCTCGCGGAATGCTAAAATATCAGATCTAACAGCAAAATGAACGCGACAGAAACGTTTAAGAGAAAATTATAAAACGATAAACTTCCTAAAACAGAATACTGTAAAATTTTCCAAACTAGTTAAAGAACTATGTCTACCTTCAGTCCCCAACAATTTCTTCCCCAGACCATCAACTCGAACGATTCCTGCGCAGCAATGGTGATTAACGTTTGCGTAACGAGCATAATGAGATTTCCATTCTAGATAAACGTGAAAAGGGTTCGAAAGACCGTCGAAAGAGTGGCGTTCGAGGCGAAAATGTTGACGTTGGTGGACGCCGGGACATAAAGGAAATAATGAATCGTCGTTTCACTTTGTCCCGGCAGAGGATGAATTAATTTACAGTGATTACCCTTTAATATGAACGTTGTCGATTGTGAAAAGGATTCTGTCGAGGCGAAGTGATTGGCAATTAATTGTACTTGAAATCAAAGAGGCGGTTGAGGACCGTCGCGCTGATTATCGATGTTTCGACGAGGAGGGGCGGTAAGGGAGAAAGGTAGAGGGAGTGAGGAGAAGGAGGATGGAGAGCACAATGGAGGGCAAAAATAGACAGCGTTCAATCATCGACTTCGGGCCTCCGCCGTGATAATCGAGAACGCGGATGGATGTAATCCGAATAATTCCGGACGTCCGTGAAAACCAAGACCACTGAGAAAAAGCGTGCTCGCAGACTAATAGAAGCCATTCCACGCTGAAATTAATCAGCACCGGAGAAAAGGGACGGGGAAAGCATAAGAAATAGAAGCGATATCATAAAATAAAAACCTCCGAAAACGCCGAAATCTTTCGGAGCTCCAAAATTATTTCCGAGTGTTCGTGGTCCCAAGAGATGAATCTACATCTACTGTTTTATCTACTGATTCCAGATGAAAAACTGAAGACATGGTTTCACTCGAAAATGTTACAAATTCGACCGTTATTAAAATAATTAAAAAATTTGTCTAGTGACTTAAAGATTGAAGCTCCCTCTTCACAATGACACTTTGCAAATTGATCTATGATTTTTTTTTCATCTGTTTTATGGAACTGAGGTGCAAGTTTGGTCGTGTAAAGTCTTTCATACCTAAATAAAGTTGGCAGTAATACCTTTCATTCAAAGTTCAATACACTGGCCAAAAAAACAAACGCAGATCAATTTTTCAAGAGTCGTTGGAAAGAGGAAGCTTCCAGCTTCAAACCTATGGTAGATTCATTTCCGAAAAAATTTGTGGAGTGTTTTGACAGGAGTTTGATTTCACAGCATTTTAAAAAAATCATGTCTTCAGTGTTCCATCTGTTACGCCAAAAACACCGTAGGCAAAAATTAACGATGGATTGTGAAAGTAGAAGCTTCAAACTTCAAAATAAGTCCAGGCTTATTGTCGTGCTAGTTTTTTAACTATAAATTCTGGGAAATGAGAGGACGCGTGATCTGCGCGGTGCCTCAAACGTCTCATGATTCATATTTACGACGTCCTGAATGCCTTATGACAGTCCGGAATACTTCAGAATATTTCAGTAACTGCCGCGAATTCAGTGTCTCGTAATTTCCATTCATGGCGGTTTAAAGTGCCTCGTAATTTTCCATGGGGATTAAACCGTCCGGTAATCCCCGGGCCACGGTGTTTCGGGTACGGCCCCCCCTCCATGGTGCACCATGTGCTACCGTCGCGCGACGCCTTGAATCGTCAACTATCTTGCTTCTGCCTCCGCGCCGGTTCCGGACGCGTCTCTCTCCCGTCGAAGTTAATAAAAATGATTGCTGTCGAAACGTTGCGTTTAATAAACCGAGCGCCGTCGTGGGAATTATGCAGCTGGGGCCGGAAGTGACGATGGAATCGATGTTGACTCGCGTGGCGGCAATAAAGTATACACACTCGTTGAATAAGTGTCGGCACACTTGCTTGCTGCCGCTGTTCTCTCTCTCTCTCTCTCTCTCTCTCTCTCTCTCTCTCTCTGACGAATATGCGATATTTCGCGAACACGTTATTCGTTTAACTGCACTTTCGTCGCCTCGCTTCAACGACGACGCAGTGTATCGAGCAGACTGATCAATAGACTGCGGATCTTCCTGCGTTTATGGCATGTGCGGATCCGTAAAGTGCAAAGAAACGTGTACTCTAACAGGAACCAACAGTATTTTTAATTTAGTCCTGCGATCCGAAAGTGTAGAGTGAAAATGCTTGGCGACGGGAACTTACTTTGAGACAATGTAGGAAGATGGGAATTAAAATGATATATGCTATTTTTTTTTAAACAAAATTCAGAGGGGCAATTAAGTTGCCGACGTTACAATAAATAAATAGCGGCGCGGTCACAAAGGAGCGAGGCGACGACTGATAATTACCGGAACCGAGGCCAAAGGAGTCGAGGGAATGATAAGATTGGGGGGTGGGGCGGTTTCAGAGGGGCGAATCAAAGCTTGGCTATCGAGCGGAAATTCCACGGCGCGGAAAGGTGAAGACAGGGGGTGCGACGCGAGAGTGGCGAGAGGTAAATCCCCCTCTTGGTTAAAATTCACGGTACGAACCGGCCAACCCTCTCCTCGCCCCCGGGACCCGCCCCCGCACCCGACAACCGCTCGGTGTGCATGCTCGGCTGACCACACTGTCGCTGCTAGTAATCCGTAGGATCGGCTTGCTGTCCCGTGCCGGAAATTATAATTCGTACACGCTCGCAGCCTGTAGAGCCGGAGGATTCGACGAGGATCACCGCTCACGCCCTCCTCCAACGGCCATCCCACATTCGCCAGACTTCGCAAGCTCGTTCCCTTTTTTTTTTCTTCAAGCGTGATTGCGAGCACCATTAGCTGATTCAAAGACTCTGCTAGACTCCTGTGCTTCTCGCGACACCTGCCCTGTAGAATTTCAACCGTACGGAACGCGACGGAGCGTGCACGGAGGGATCTGATAAGCGTCTGGTCGAATACACGCCGATTCAGGGGAGATAGGGCCTGTGGAGCATTTATTATTGACTTGTACTACTGGGAATTCTGTGACTAGACACGTACAGTTGTTATTCCTTCTGGTTGAAAGTGATCTGGTTCGTCAATATCAACGAATTCTCGTGTTTTGAACACGTCTTGGTGGATTATTAGAGCATGAACAATGTTGTACAAACATATTTGATAAGATTCTGTTCAAATGCACGTCGATTCGAGAAAGATACCGTTTGTGGAGAATTTATTATTGACTCGTACTACTGAGAATTCAGTGTGCTAATTAGTACGACCAGTTTTTTCAATTTCAGACGGTGTTAGGCTAATCTGGTTTGATTGGAATAATTTTTTAAAAGTAAGGTAGCGACAAATGTGCCCTTCCCGACAGTTCAACGCGTGTCACAGATGACAGCAATACTTCAGAAAGGAAGGTTGGAACAACGAATTGGCCCAGTCGTGTACAATGCTCCCGGCTCCGTGTAAGCCATCGATTGTGAGCGTCAGGGCCGGTTCTTAAGTGCTCCTTGACACGACACGGAAAGAGTGGAGTTCGCTGTTCCGTCTGGTCCACTGAATCCATTCATCGATCGCGACGGATTTATTCGCGTTAGCCGATTACTATCTAACGTGTTCGCAGTTACTTTCATAAGACGTCCTGGGGGGTCTTCTGTTAAGCCTGTTTTGCCCCAAAATATTCCCCAAAGCGCATTCACCCTGTCTCACCATAAAGCATTGACTCCACTTCAATCGTAGTCAAATTTACCAAAGTCCTCTTGTAAGCACATGTCACTAGAAATGTCAGAAAATTTTCAGTACCAACTCAATAATAATTGAGTACTCCTCAGTTATTTAAATAGTCCATGGTCTGGCTATGATCTATGACCTATTCCACTGCAACAGTATTTTAATTTTTAGTATCAACACATCGAGGCTGCTCTCAACACTGGTCATTCAAATCCTGGAGAGTAGTCCTCAATTATCTGAACGTACCACGGTCTGAAAACAATCGACCAATTCTCCTGCGACAATATTCCACCCGTCCGATATTCATCCGAAAATCTTTTCTCGCCGGTTGGAGAACCAGAGCCCCGAGAATATAATTTCCAATCATCTGAAGAAGCATCTTCGTCCCGATAACGTTGCCGGCGCAGTAGTATAGGTCAACGATTCCGGTCGCATTACGCTCGAAGTCTCTGTTTCCAATTTCTATTTCCTTGGAATTGCGCGCGCGGGCGGCCGGGTATAACAGAGTGAAAGGAATCGGTCGCTGATACAGTCAGGGAAAATGGAAGGGTGGGGCACGCTCGGTGTGTTCACGACGATCATATTCCTCCCCCGGACGTCGTCTACAGGAAATATCGGCCCGATGAATCCGGGGGTGTCGGGCCACGCCTTATATCTCCGGTTCTCGATTGTCCGAGATGTCGCATTACCCGTGATGGCTCGGGGCTCTTTCACCGGGGTTGCACACGCCCTCGGATCAAGCTCGCCCTTTGATGTTACGTGTCGTGTCGGTACCACCAACTTCCATAAGCCGTGGCCACCGGCCATGAATATGGATTAGGCGTCCGAAAAATTCGCAGAATCCCCCGATCAATCGGGAACTTTGCTGATGACACGATACCTGGACAATCGTGCAAAATATTTGAAACGAATTAAAGCTCACACCCCAAGCCACATAGCTGAGAAGATTTAGGAAATGTTGACGGTTCTAGGGGTAGTTCCACATTTCAGAATTCGACAATTAAATGCCTTACGACCCTTGGAATTTTTTCTAACCAACCGTTATATACCTTCGCTGCTGATTTTGCAAACTTAATTCGTTCTTTGGTGTCAAGTCGATACAAAATAAAATAAATTGAGTCAAGGGATGAAAGGCTTCGAAACGTTTAGAGTAAAAACCGTTTGAGGGAAAACTATAGTTTTCGGTACGCTGGCCACAGCGATAAATTGCTCGAACAGCGTCGACAGGCGGCTCCAAGTCAAAGCAGAGTTCCGTGAGGGGAAATTACGAGCTGCGAGGGGCCGACGAAAGGGGGTGCGTTTTAATTTACTCGTTATCTGGCGGGCAGGACGGATAGCAGTCATAAAGCCGACCGACGTTCTTCCTTCCCGGGACCGCCGTGACAAACCTCGGGACAGGGTTTTCCGGCGCGGCCACCCCCGCAAAGGGATTTTTCTCTGCGGTGAAGCGCCGGAGGAAACGGCGGGGACAGTAAGAAGGTGAGGTGGCGGGGTTGTGCAGGGAAGGTTGCAAAGCGGATGGGAAAAAGCGGAGGCAGTCGCGGTAGAACGGAAGGGGCGAAGATTCTCCGTGTCCGTTACGAGTTCTTGCCTCTGTTTCGCCCGTATCAATGGTTCGAGACCTTCTTCGGTGTTGCTTTACTTCGTGAACGTAGCAACGTAGTTTCACGATTGCGATCGCCGATTGAACGAAACTTTTCGAAAGGTAGAACGCAACTTTTCAGCTTCCCGGAGCTGTTCAGAATTGTCCGAGTTCGCAGCAACGGTGTTTCCTCGCGGAATTCGAGAGGAGATCGAGCGAGAATCAAGTTGTTCGGTCTAATCCGCAACTTAAACCCGTCGCTACAGGTGGCTAAAAAGGGACAGGATGTAGGAGACAGGAGAGGACGCTCGTAGCGAAGCAAAGGATTCACTTTTCTTCCCGGTGGATCTGAGATTAAGCGTGTCCCCGTGAAAAAGCTCCGCGCGTCGCGTTTCGGGACGCGAGTTTTTATTCCTTGGGTTACTTGAACGCGAATAGAGAGAGAGAGAGAGACAGAGACAGAGAGAGAGAGAGAGAGTTTTCTCGCTTTTCTTCTTTCTCTTTCCCTCATTTTTCCTACGAGCTGCGCGTGACAATTTCGTTTCATTGAAATTTAAAGAGGCAACAGCTAGGATTTTTAATCCTTTTTTTCGTCGGTGCAACTGCAAAGTCCTTCCGTTGCATATTCAAAACAGGCGAGAGGCACGAGAGAGGCATGTCGGCGTTCATCGGTCAAAAATTGAGGAATAAATCGCATGCAAACGAGACAGCGTAGCACGCCGATCGGTCAGTATTATTTTTCGGGTGCGGCGCGCGCGCCACCGCCGGAAACACGCACCGGGGGCCTGTTCGATCACGGAAATAGTATTCGCGTGATTGCCGGCGAAATGACGTGGCCGTAATTTATCTTCCGGCCGTCAGTGATATAGATACAAGCGAATACTGGATTAAGGCAATTAACACGTTCGTGACGGGTCGTGCGCGCCTGTGCGCGTGTGTCGTCGAATATGCGCCGACAATTCATCAATGTCCCGGCCGCGTTTCGCCCGATAGATTAATTCGAAGACTACTTACGATATTTAATTATCAGCTGACGACGGACAGCCGAGCCGGCCTGAAAATCCCGAGAAGCTTTGCGAACCGAGCGTAACGTTAACACGCGAGAAAAGTAAGAATCGCGGAAATTGTCGTTGCGGAACGTTCGAGCTAATAGTCGATGGCCCACCAGCTCCGTAATTGGACGCGCGAAGTTGCCGCCGCGTTTCGCTTCGCAACAGTCAACGATCCCCGCGGCTCAACACGCGAGAAAATCCAGAATTTTCTGCAGCGAAATTGATACTTGAACCTCAGGGCACGACGGCGCGTTGGATTTATGTCGGAATGATCTCGCTGATTATTACCGGCAACCAAGTTTCCAAGTAGTATCGGTCGACGACTTCGGCAACTATTCCCTGCGCCGAAGACCACCCCAGCCCCCTAGCCGTGCACGAGTTGAAGTGTTCGAATGTAAAATTGAATAACTGGAACTTTTACAAACGAGTTATTCACGGGAACTCGCTGAAACGCGATGAAGTTTCGCCTTTAAGTGGTAAAGGTCAATAAACGAGCCGACAGTTCTAGAACCCGGTCGGACGTATTCTTTGAGCAGTTCACCCCTCTGTAGCTGTTGCAGAGATTCATCTCTACGAGTATCCGATCGGTATATCCTATCTTAGAGTTAAGGGCTCGATTTCAGTCTGAGAAAAGGGGAGAATACACTGTCGTTCAATTTTAAACGAACAAACTAGGGATTCGGTGCTATTTTATAATGCGTATTTCGGCTTGAGAGGCTCTATCAGGGTTCCTTCTCGACCTCAAAAATATATACTTCGGCTTAGAGTTCTGATCGGACTTCTATTTCATTTCATGAGAAAGGGGAAGACACTGACGTTCGATTTCAACTGGGCAAATTAGGGTGCTCTGCAATTTTCAGTCTATTGTGGAGACCGTATTCCATCTTAGAGGGCTCTATTTCGATCTGAAAAATCAATATTTCACCACTGAGCTCAAATCGGAACACTATTTCACCGTCATGAAGGAAGAAGACTACGCTATTCGATTGTAACTTGGCAAATCAAGTATTCAGGATGATCCGAAATTTCCACTCTATTTTGACGAGCATGTTCCATCTCAGGTGGCATTGCCAGGGCCCTGACTCATTCTCGAGGATATACATATATTTCTGATAGAGGATATCTATTTTACCCCTACGAGCGCTAAAAATATCTGCCACTCAATTTGAATCCTGGACACAGTGTATTCGGTGTGTGCGACATTTTCTACGAAATTTTAATGAATGTCTTTCATTTTACAGTGCTCATTAGAACTCTATCTCACCCTCCAGAGAGGCTAGAATGACTTCTATTCAATTTTACCGTTGAGGAGTCGTATTTTGCGTTTTCCACTCAATTTTCGTCCCCGTCGGCAGGATGGCCGTTGTCGTTCGTAAAGCAATATTCGTCGACGGTGAGAGAAGGAGAGAAAGAGAGTCCGAGGTCTACAAAAGGTGGCAGTCACAACTTTCGAGCATTACGTAGCCAGCTGAGAACGCCGCCCCCGGAAACAAAGGCGCGTCGACTTCCTCCCCTCTGTTAATTTCGAGAAAATCGTTGTCCCTTAAGAGAGCTACGCTTTCAAACGGGCCGAGGGAACCGCCCTGGTCCCCTGCCACGTCACCTTCCACCCTGCGGCAGGGGTTGAAATTTATTTTCGTCATTTCCTTGTTCATTTTGCTTCCTACGGGGGCTACTGCGTTTCCAGGATAGCATACTAATAAGTCACGGAACGCGCTCGCTCGCGACTGTTCGGTCGGCGAATCAGAGAGTGCATCCACGAACCGGTTTCGGGGGGATGTTCCGGTGACGTCGACGACAGTGTCCCCCGGCTACCCTCTCCAACAGGACGACATTCGAGACGCGTGGAACAAGGGTCGGTTGAAGCTCTTGGCCTTTGCAGTTGAATTAGGAATCGTCATCGTGCAACCTCCGACTCTTTCCAACCCCGGAAAGTGACGATAATCATATTCATAATGTTCCCGAGCGACGTCCGAACACGACGGGGAAGACGGTGCAAAGGGAGCGGGATGCGACACAGATGCTGCGAGGGTTGCGAGTTGCTTTTTTTGTGAGAAATAGGTAGCCAGATAGAAATTTACTCTCCCTCGGGGAGCGCCCTCCGAGCTGCAAAGAAATAAATTGGTTTTTTACATAAATAAACAGTCTGCGTGCCCATGGCACTGTTCTACGTCCATCGGGCTTCCAGGAGACTAAAATATATAATCACATTAGTCTCTGCTTTCGTCACTGCTTACGCAGCACTTTGAGCGACACGAGAAATAAAGACGCTGTCTTACGTAGTCCTCGTCGTTTGTATAGGGGAGAAACACCGAGGGTAGTTTTATGACGGTTGGCACACTGTTTGAGTGCTATTTCGACTCGCTGTAAAAGCTATTTCCTGCTATTCGCCATTCTTGCAGTGAAATAGGTCGTAATTTGACGGGCACAGTAGTTTGAACCAATCATTGAGGCTATATGTAAAGATAGTCCTCTACATGTAGAGAGTGAGTCATTGGGCTGACTAATCGATGTTTGAATCGACAAGTAGCAAGAGTCAGTAATTGTAACAATACGTAATATTACTCAGTCACTACTTCGACGAGTAGAGTGAACCAACAAGTAGTGTAGGTGGACAATTCGTTGCTACAACAAGTAGTGAAGCTCATTCGTTCAGCCGACAAGTAGCAAACATTCAATCATTAGTCCAACCAGTAGTACAAATCAATAATTCAGCGTACACGCGTAGAGCAACACGAGCTCTGATTCCACAGATCTACGATTGACCGGACAAGAAATATGAATCAATCACAAGCCAGCCAAGTAGAAGAAGCTGATCACAGAATTCTGCGCAAGTAGAGCAAACCTGCGGGAGGTCAGCCAAGTAGAATCAAATAATTCGTGGCCGATGGTAGAATCTTTCGATACCCAGTCCATCAAACAGCAGATTTATTGCGAACGATAAGAAGAGGGTTAACCTGACGGTGTTTTATTTGCCACGATTTTGAAAGAGTAATGAAACACCGGTCTCCCTTACATTTTCTTTTCAGGGGTGAGAGAGTGAGGTTCCTGCGGATTTTCGGGCACCGTAATCCCGGGGTAATTTATTCGAAAACACTGTAGTTCTTGGCGATCAGACGTTAGCATTGACAAAATCACCCCCCACGGACGCGGCGCCGTTTGGAAGGGAAACAAATTGGCGGCGATAAATCCTCGGAGAAATGGGGGAGAAAGCGTTACATACCGTGCGCGAGGGTCGACGTGGCGCGAAGGCCGGAGTAAGAAGCAATAACGACATAGAGAGAGCGAGAGAGAGAGAGAGAGAGAGAGAGAGAGAGAGAGAGACGGAGAGGACAGATAGAGGGAGGAAAAAAGAGGGGGGCTGGTAGGTCCAGCGGGGGTTGTAACTCCGAATCAATCTGAATCCTTGATATCGCACGAAAGCAATAACAGGATTCTACGGCCTCGTTTTTCGCTTAACGGAGAATCCAACGATCGGCCGTTACTTTACCCCGGTCGACCCTTCGCCGACGTTACTGGTTTCTGTATCGACGTTTCCTTTTTGAAACCGGCCCACCCTCGCGCGCCGGATAAGATATGGGCTTGACCACGTCGTATAAAAATGTCGTAACGTTCCCCCTTTTACGATACCGGGAAAGCTCTTCACCGCCGCGTGTAGAAGCCACGATATCCCGAAGGGACAAAATGTAATTCCCTGACCGACCAGGGACATAGAGAGAGAGGACATCGGTACTGGACTTGATTGATACGCAAAAAGCCGGGTCAAAGGTGACGGTCAGAGACAAAAAAAGAAGGGACTGGTGGCTTGTACTCATCAATTTCGATTGATACAGGAGAGCCAAGGAAACCTCGTGGTCTGAGATCGCACAGTTTCCCCGGGGTTCTCAGTAGTTCGGGTCAACAATATTCGCGACGTCGTCAGAGGCCACATTGAATTGACCCGGTTCCACCAGCCTCTCGAACTGCGACCGACTATTCCCATAAGAACCTTCCAGACGATTCAACGAATCAATAAGGCAATCAGGGCTTTTCAGACACATTCTCGCTTTCCCAACCCCCGCGTAGCCCCCTAAGCGCGACACTCCCTAGCACGCAGCGCCTTGACAGACTTTCAATCACTATAAAGAAAAAAAAAAAGAAACGAACAACCACTCCGACGCCAATGAGAAAAATCTATCAGCCTTTTGGAACTGTTAATCCCGCGGCCGGGCGCGTTCTTTTAGCACAATTCCCTCACCCTCATCCCTCATCCCTCCTCGCCCCTCGCTTCAATAGTTTTCACGATTACGGGTCTCGCAGTTGTAAGGAACGTAGCCGGGGACTCGCTAAGATGAGTTGAAGGTATTACGACGGAAGTGGCGGAAGGTCGTAAGGCTGGAACGATGTCATAACCCGAGGACGTAGCTATTTGCCCGTCTCTCTTTCTCTCTCTCACTCTCTCTCTCTATCTATCTCTTTCTCGCCTTCCCTTCCACACCGATCGACTCATCGATTATTCCGGGACGACGCGAAGGTGTTTCTACCCCGGATGAAAATCCGGGGGAAGGTGTGAGTCCTCTCCTCCCTCCGTTCGGTTAACAAAACGCAAACGAACAGTTCGCGCCTGATGAACAGCTCATAAATTTAAATCGGATTGTCGCGAGGGATTCTTCCGTCTCCGGGCGAACAAATCCACTGTTTTCACGGATGAAATATTATTTAAAGTGTGAAAGATTCATTGTCCGACTACCAGCGATAACAAACGCATATTATACTGGCCGAGGCTGATCGATTGCGCCCGACTTTAATCGCTCGAAAGCCTGGCAATATGCGGTTTATCTGTTTTCAAGTAGCGTAGATTAATAATTAATTACGCTAGACATTTCCCAAGATCGTGCTTGTTAGATATATAGCAAAAATAGTAGTAGTTAATTATATTGATTACGATGCCTTTAGAAGCTACAAGTTGCGATAATGTGCTTGTAAGTGGAGTTTAAGTAGTGTAAGTCTATAATCACCGCCAAGAAAAACTTTTTGAGATGCATAGAGGAGTATAGGTCGCGTATATGCATCGCAATTATGTCTATATGCATACAAGTTGAATTAACATGGTTCCAGTGGTAATTCATGTAGTACAAGTCAATGATCTCGGCTGTGAAGCTATCACTGACTTACTTTTCACTCGGTCTAAGTAGTATAGATCAATAATATCAATTTTAATGATGTCTATAAAGTATATCAGTTAAAACAATACCGTTCCAACGTAAATTTAAGTAGTATAAGTCAATAATTTCAGCTCTAATGTAACTTTAAACGGCTTCACCGAGAAACATCGAACCGTTCGATGAATATAAGTGATGCATCCCGTCAGAGAGTTCCGGGTTCAAGTAGCAGAGCGTTCAAACGCGATTTCATCGGTGGAAATAAATACCGTCGATCCATCATCAAGACAAATCGTTGTAAAGACAGTATCGCGTATTCGCCGGGAAGCGCGGATAATTAAAATGCATATAAATGAGAACCCGGCTCCGGCGAACTTCTCGCAGTTATGAAATGAAGCTTAATATTTTCTAATTTTCTCTTCATCCCTCTGTCGGCAGCCCGATAAAACTTTCGCGCTCGCTCTCTCTCTCTCTCTCTCGCTGATGTTGTAAAGTTTCCCCGAGCCGGTTATATTTACAACGAGCATCCGGCCGGTTGAAATCCGGCTGAGCTGCATAGATTTTTAAAGGTGTTTCACGGTGGCTGCCAAAAAAGCATCACAGCGGAATCTCATCGACTGGATTTAAAGTTTTCGCGCGAATTCTTCGCTTGCGAAAAATATAAAGAACACCGTCCATTCATGTTTTTTGATAAATCAGTGTTTTTCTTCGATCTAGTTTCTCGCGAGTCGAGTTCGCTGGAACGGTGATAAAAATCGGTGGAATATTTGCGAGATATAATAATAATGAAGGAAATTCACACGTTGAGCATAAATCGGCAGCGTCGAAAATTCGGAACACGGATTTCGCATCTGTTCGTTACACCGTGTTTTTATCCGGCACCGGTCCGTTTTTCATTATTTTTAATAATAGCGTTCTCCCATCGACGACTTCGACCGTTCGGCTCCGAAATTTAATTGGGATCGGGTGCCGATGATCGCGAGAACACGCCGCCACGCCGATCCCAGTTTTCCACTAATTAATTCAAAGCAAGCGGTAACAACACACCCGTGTTCATTTGCAAACGGAATTTTAACGCTGGAAATCTGCTCCGATCCTCTCGGAAACGGTTTCGTGTTTTTCTCTCCCTCTCTCTCTCCATCGTCGCGATTGTTCAACGTCCGCCGTGAGCATTCCGCCCGCGGAATTATTTATCAGGGGGCCGTGATACTTTGAAAACAATTCAAAATTTATACCGGTAACTTATGGCGAGATTGCGCTCCTGAGGGGAAAACTTCCGGCTCGCGGAAGACGTATCTCCCAACTCGGACAATGTGTCTTCTGACTGCGAACAAATAGGTCTCAACTTCGGGAAGACGCATCGTCGTCAACGTAATGCGATGTAAATCTGATACTGATGTCCCCGTCGCGTTTAATATTTCTTCTGCCATGGCAAAACTTTCCGACGGAATCGCCGATAAGGCCCGCCACCCTGAAATATTACGCAGAATATCTCTCCGCAATCGTAACCATAAACGATCGCCAAACTTTCCGTTTCGTTTCGATGTTTAATCGAATTTTTCGCTGCGTGCTTCTCTGCCTTCATCATTTATTAATACAAAAAATTCATGCTCCGATAAACCCGTCGCTAACGTATTAAAATCGACACACCGAATGAATTAAAACAATTTTAATAACATTACTGCGCGACTAATATCATTAAAAACATTTTCACGCATCGCCGAGCACTTGAATTATTCTATTAAAAAAACTTGGACGAGAGTGACGACTGTAAGTCCGAAATAAAAATCAAAGTGGTATTAAGCAAGTGAGAGAATATTGAGCATATATGGAATATTCTGATGGACCAATGCCGTTGAAAACATTTTCACATGTAGCATTTAAACTGACATGCAAAATAATTTTGATCAAAATTAAAGATTGTAAAGACGAACTAACAATTCGAATTAACTGAATAGAAATAAGAAAGTGAAGAAGAACGTATCGTTTCGAGTAGGTATGGCGGGACGGTGAACGGTTTTCTGAGGACAATAGGTTCTTTGGCAGTCACGTAGGGAGATTTTGATTAAGATAAACAGCAGGACACGTATTCGTCGTATCGGTGATAAACGTCACGGATGGACGTCTAATTCCCTGGCAAACAGTCTCTGATATCCTAGTAATGTTTGGATATTGTGCCGGCCAGCAATTGCACTAATGGACCGGCCGGGTAATTAGTTGGATCGGGATACCGGTATTACTTCGGCGGTCGATTGGAACGGTCGAGGCAACCAGCAATTAGTACATTGGCCGACCACCAGTCTTTTATGCGTCAATATTCCGCCGGGGAAGATTCATTTACTCATTACTATAAAACGCGATCTCCGCCTTCTATCGCCGGGCTATCCGGTTACCTTCGCCCGGCCGTTTCTTTTCCTCCTTTTCTCTTGCCGTGCAGGATCGATCTCCACCGACACTTTTTGCTCGGCCCCCGCAAACTCCCAGAAATATCGCCGAGATTTGATAGACGGTAATTCAGTCTTCGAATTGAAATCCTTAATTCATACCGGATCCCACGGAGTAATAGCACGAATATTCCTCGCTAAATCTGACGACAGAGCGGACAGTGGTTTGCCAAATGCGTTGTCACGTTGTTGATGGGACATTCGAGATGCTCCTGTCCAACGTGTTCTCCCTGTTTATTAAGGAGAATAAAAAAATGAATAATCAATGACTTTATAAATGAATTTATTCTCCTTTTTTTCTATAATATTTTTCATCTAGTGTGGTGTGTTTGAGTTATTGACAGTTTCAGGTTGTGAACGTGTTTTAAATGTGTTATTTTAAATTATAAGTCGTGCTTTTACGGGCTTTCAATTTTTATGAACGGTTTTAATGGAGACTAAAAATTTCAAAGACCTATTGAGAAACGTCTTCTTCAACTAGACAAAATCCTCCACAACGAGTACAATTATTAATCATCTGAGAGTTACCATAAAACGGCCCATGAATTAAAAATCCTCCAGAATAATCAACCGTCTCGCAGTCGTCAGAAATGAGCTCACTAACTTCTAAAATTCGCGATGCTCACAGTCGAACGATTACCAATTCGCGATTCACACTGAGCAGATAGCGTCAGCCTTAATTCGCACTCGTTCTAGCATAAACGATCGTTGTCCCGTTAAAAAAAGCAAGCGAGGCAACAGTCTGGAATAGGAACGATCGAAACCGTCGAACAAAGTTCTTGTTCCCCGAGTGACTGTATCGAGAGGCGCGACCCGATTCCTGGGTGGGAATCAAATTTCAGGGGAAGAAAAGCGTCGTTAGGGGCAAGAGGGGTGGTTCGGTGTCGTTGGAGGGTTCCGTCGAAGCATCCATTTTCCCGATGGATACACTCGATCCCGGTTAGAACGCCAGTTCCTCGTCATCGGCCCCATTCTTTGCCGGGAATTTATAAGGTACGCGACGATTGGCGCTCATTCTCGTTAAACCGTGCCCTTGTCCCCCTGAAAGGGGGTCGATAGGAGGTGATGGGGGGCCACCTGGGGAATCTCTCACAGATATAGGGAAATTTATCGCGGTCCGATATTACCGGCAGCCGTGAGCCGGTTCGATAAAGGTCGGTCGCGACAGTACGCCACCCTTTCGCACCTTTCACGGGTTTAATGTGTTTCCACCGGCGCGACGCCGTTATTAACCCGTCCTGCACCCTCCCGGGAACCACACCCGTACCCTACCTGACCCTCCTGAATCTCCGCACTTGCTGCTGTTTCATATTCTGTTACATAAAGTAAGTGTTACTTGAATTCAAGTAGTATAGGACAATGTTATTGGCGACATGTAGATTTTCAAGAAGATAGTAATGAAACTATAATTCTTTTATCCATTTAAAGTAGGAGAGATCATAGAAGAACGTTCCAATGATAAAGTCAGCTTCATCTTGAGTAGTAGCATTCACATTAAAATCCTTTTGGTATGTACAATAATAGAAATAATTGAAAGTGCTACCACGACGCCATTATTAACCCATCGTGCACTCTCTATGTACCCTACACGACCCCCTAGTACCTTGAACACCCGTTTTGTCCTATTGTCGTCGCACCGAACACCGGATTGTTTACAGTCCGCCTCGATTATTATTTCGACTCGGGCGGAACGTGGCCCGGACAGCTTACGAATCGCTTGGCAGTGAAGTTGCAATTTATGCGAGCAATTTTTTGGCGGCCAGACACCCCCGCATCCCCTCTCTCTCTCTCCACTAGACTGTTATCGATTCGCCGAGAGACCGCCTCGCGAAACCGCATTCTGTCTCCGAGAATTGTTTCCAAGAAAGTTTTCGGCTCCCGGGGAAAATGGCGTGGCGAATATGCTACTGGTTCGTACGATCGATCGATCTTCGACGGGATGATCTCCTCGGGAGATGAGATCTCGGGGATTGGCAGGACGGATTTCGGAAATGCCGGCCTCGATCGAACGGATCGATATTATTGGTAATTGCTGCATTGCGATGAAATCGCGGAGGCAGGGGTGGTTCTAGTAGTATGGCTTGATAATATCGGCGGAATGTTGTCGTGCCAGGATACTGTGTTGCATATTATTTTCTGCAGGCGTTGGGTAAATTGTGGAAGGTGCTAATGCCTGCCGGTAAGCTGCTTTTCGGAGTGATTTAGGGAAATTGCAGGTTTTGATCTGTTTAAGTAGTGGAGCTCGATTATATTGCCTACACGTTTGTACCTGAGTACGTAATTACTGTTAGCAGACTGTAGACAGCGTAACTGAGCGAGAATGGACCTAAATCTCGTATAGAAACAGTTGCGCTAGACTTTCAAAAATTTTAATATATGTCCTAAGTAGTACAAGCCGGTAATATAAGTGGAATGTCGTCCCAGGAGAGTAGTGAAGTGTTTTCTGGTTGTTTACACGTACGACTTCGCCAATGGAAGCCGGTAATATGTTTCAGGAAGACGCTCCAGGGAGTATTTTACTGAAATTATGTTGTTTGATCTATCTAAGTAGAATAGCTCCAGAATGTTGTCTACAAGTTTGTTCCCGAGTACCAGGATTACTATTGGAAGACTGTGAGCGGTATAATTATGGGAGAGTGCAGGGAATTCTTGTTCAAAGACAACTGTATTGCTTTCTCAACATTTGAATATGCATTTTAAGTAGTGCAAGGGAATAACATTCGTCCTATTCTCTTACAAAATTATAGAATTTTCATTATTTAACCTGGCAATAATAGATCATCTTCAGAGTATGATAAATGTTACAACTTCTCAAAGTTCATTAACTGTATCGACGCTAACAATATTAAATTATATATACGATATTTCTCAGGATGCAACAAATGTTGCAAATCCTGCAAAATTCATTAACCGACAATATTCGATTCCCTCGTACTATCGCAAATAGAAACAGTAGGGTATTTACTCACAGACTAGTTCGCATACTTTTCCCCTCCGGCTCGTTAATCATGCCGCATTGCTGCTTTCGTTCGCGTCACGCAAAATTGTCCCGTTTCAATGTGTCCATCATCAACGCTCACTTTCGCAGTCCGTTCTTTATTCCATTAATTTCAGAATACCCGATTATACCCCACTAGACACGACATAGATACGCGCTAATAATACGAATAATAAGAATGGTCGTGATATCGCCTCTCGCATTAGCGCGCAAATAACACGTTCGAGAGCACGCGATCGCAATAGCGATGGAGCTATTGTTAACATCGTTTCCCGATGCTTGCCAGAATTAAAGAATAACTACGAAGGCAGCTTATAGAAAATTCTATGAATCCGTGAACATTTTGAGACGCGCTCGCAACCGCTGTAGGAACGATACTGATTTCCCTCGAAGGTCGAACTCGAGACGGCAAAAAAAAAAAAAAAATACACGCCGCGATAAACACGAAGGCGCGAAGATAATTTACGATCTCCAGACGTTTCACTGGTCTCGAACTGAGAATCGACCTATTCGCGTGTCGTCCTTTTTTGCTACGAGGTTCTTGAGGCAGCCGAGGACAATGGAAAAGGCGACAGTGACCCAGCTTTCGTCCAATACTTTCAAGATTTTGGGTCAAAAGACGTTGGCAGAAGCAGTTTGAAAACGTTCACAGTGTTCACAAAATGTACAGTATTTTTTCAAAAATTGTTCTCTCTCAAATTTCAGCATTAATATTTTTCACTAGGCTATTATACAATCTTCAAATACTTTTGAACAGAGCGATTGATATAACTTTGAATACGTTCAAATTGATCAGAAAAATATATAGATTTTTTTTTAATTCTTTTCAGGGACAGTCAAACTTCAGCGTCAATATTTTTTTTTTTGTGAACAGAGCACGCTGATATGAATTTACGTATGTGATATTAATTTTCAAAGCTGGACACAATTTCCGGGATAAGATTTTCTTACTAATGTCTTTTCAGTGACCACAATTTTTGTTGGAGTTTGCGGGGTTTGAATAATGTTCCCAGGTTTTCAGAGAGTTGCGTAGGGGACGGTCCAGCTCGCGGGGGGTCCTTTGGTTAAAATACAGCAGAAACAATGGGGATTTCAGCGGGCAGAGTGTCGCGGCGTCCGCATAACTAACCGGCGCGCCCCTAATCCCATCGATGTCTGAAGTTCCGAGCGACTGGAAGCGATTAGCAGGACCAGGGTGTCCGATCGATTGGTGGCCGCGGCCACGAACAACGAAATTTCCCTATGAAAAACAGGCTTTCGGGGTGTGTTGCGAATTTCCGTGCAGTCGAGCCCCATAAATCCTGTGCAGCCGCGGGAGCTAACGGTAGTTTCAGAAGCTTGTACTTCGGCAGCGGAGAGCTTTTCGCAAATTCCCGCCGATAGAGAGCGGGGCTGGAAGCTCGTCCCCGCTGGCATAAAAAGAGGGGTAAAAACCGTGGAGGGGAACCCCCTGTTCCTTTTTTTTTTTTTTTTTTTTCGTTCACGGTCTCTTTCAAGCGCACAGGCAACTAACCATAACTCAATCGAGCTTGCTCGCCTCGAAACGTTTCCCGGCGAGATTTCCCCCGGTCGCCTCGAGCCGGTATCTCCTTGTAACGATGGCTGCTCCGACAGAACCAAAATGGACGCTTATTGAATCCCTCTTCCCCCCACGTCTGTCGTTGTGTATTTTCGAAATCCACGAGCCACGACAATTTGACAGACGGTTATTTCGATTTTCATGGGTCCGCCAGGGCAATCCAACCTCTATCCACGCGTTTCAATGAAACTTTTTGACGTTTTTCTGTTGCCGCGTGAACTGACGGGACGACGACCTGTGTGATACTCTACTTTTCCTCCTCCCCGCACCCAGCCCCGCCCCACGTTTCGTTTTTCGGAATCAGTTTGTCAAACTTCGCGTCATCGTTTTATCGAATTCGATTCCTGGCTAATCTGCGGGCATCCGATGCCTGTGAATCTCCGTGTTTTGGAACTGTGCGTGAGCATGTTTGTCTATAGGGTGATTAAGAAATGGGGGACCGTGTGGAACATGTGTTTCCTTGTCGTGGAGACAGTGAAAATTTGTTTGTTCACTTGCGAACACGTTAAGAAAATGTACGTGCTTGGTGCGTGACAATATTTGGTGTACAGGACGTTTAAAAAATGTGGGGCGATCTGAAACGTGTACGTTCTTGATATAAAGATTGATTACGCAATTCTTGACCAGCTTACGAATCCATTCAAAGAAAAACAAGTGCTTGTGAACAAGTGTCTTGTGAATCTAAAGGACGTTAAAAAAATGCGGGACAGTGTGGAACAACTATATTCTTAACGAAAAGACAAAAAGAAAAATGATTCACCTACTTACAATATAATTATTCTTCTGTCATCTTGCAATCATATTGAGAGAAACAAACGAGCGGTCGATTCGTACAGGACGTTTCAAAAATATGGTTCCTCTTCAATGTCAATTTGCATTGAAATTGTACAACACTTTACAATTTGTATTTGTATTGCAACTACGCACGATTCGAATGACGTCACAATTGTAAAGGACCCTATACATTCGAGAACACTATTGAGCATCAGTTTCTATGTATTACGGCCAGTCTAACGAGTCCCGCAAGCTTCCAGACACGTTCCGAAGCGGACCCGAGACAAATCGGTGAATCAAAGATATAAAGTACCAAAACTTTCCCACGTATAGAAACGAACGCATTTAATCGGTCTCCGGTGATTGTTAAAAGAGCTCGAGTCGCTGGCACTGCGATCGTCCCGTCGTTGCATAATTATTCCCAGGGAGTTTCGACAATTAAAATCGCGAGCTGGTTCGACGAAGCGCGACGAAAATAGGCGGGCAAGAATTCGCGCAGTATATCCGCGGGATGTTTCGCGTGATTAAGGAACGCGAAAGATTAACGCTCGGAGCACTCGTTTTGCGGGGAACTCGGTGTAGTCGTATTGATTTTCCCCGGGCGTGTCGGTGAATTGAACGCGCGGGAGATATCGAGCCGGTTTTATTTTTTAAATTTCTTTTTTGTTATCAACTTGTAAATCAAGGAATATTACGTTCCGCCGCGCGCCGCCGACCCAGGCGGCGACGAGACACGCCCGGCATATAATAAATTAGCGGGAAAAATTCAATCCCGTTGTCGAATGTGTCGAACGCGGCTGCTGGAACTTCAATCTCTCTCTCTCTTTGTCTCTCTTCCTCTCTCCCTCTCTGCTTTTCTCCCTCTGTCTCTCTCTCTGACTGGCGTCAGTCGATAAAAACATTTCGGTGAAAAAAGATAATCCGTCGAAGGGTAATGGTGGCGGACAAATAATTGATAATGTTGGCTTGTTGAAAGCGAAACGTCGATTTTCAACGGTCGACCCGCCGAACCACGAAAATGATTGATAAACCCGTACACGTAACGCTGTAAATAGAATTTCGTTCGCCTCTCCGTCGGTGAAATAACGTTACGATTTTTCCTTTTTTTTTTTTTTTTTCGTTTCAATTGTGTAAGCAGCTAGATTTTCTGCCGATGTTATTTCACCGGTTCGATGGTCTAGGGAATAATTCCCATAGCGGCGGCATCAGCATCGGTTCTCGTTTCAATTAGTCAAATTAGATGGATAATAATTTTAATTGGCAAAAAATATAATCTCGTTCCGGCTTTAATCATCTTAAAGTGGCTCCGCCGGCTACGAAAGCCTGGTAGACGAAGACGCAGCACCAGCACCAGCAACGGCTATTGGTTTTTATTGCTGTCTCGCGATCAGGACGATCCCGAACAGAACGAACGAGCGGCAGCGGAGCCGGGTAGAAAATAATTTATTACTGGCCAGGCGACATATCACCCGGCCGCGATTACCGAGGAGATTTGCTTTAATCACGTTATAAAACATGCGTAATAACCGACCGCGCACGAACGCGATATTTCAATTTATAAAACGAATCTAACGCTCTTCACCTCGATGCCACGCTCATTATCGATAAGCTATCTAGATAAACGTCGCGGTGAAATTAAACGGGACGTCATGTTAAATGACACCGGGAACGATTTTCTTTTCGAATTAAATCTTCACCGACCTGCCAATGAAAAACGACCAAAAAACCCCCGATAGATCCGTTTAAAGATAATCATTTGAAGCCCGCGATATCTGCTGCGATTTTACATGCGAGAAGTTTGTGAAATTAAGTCGTGTAAGTAGCTCAGGTCAATGAATTGAATCCCCGACCCATCAATAAAAAACGACTGACCGAAGACCATTTAAAAATAATCATTTCGAATTGTATAAGTCTGTAATATCTGCGACAATTTTAATCGCGAAAAGTCTGTGAAATTAAATTATGTAAGTAGTACAGGCCAATAAATTACTATTTTAGCAGCACAACGTTAAAACCGTAATACTTCAACTAATACTTCCAGATATGTAACTCTAGAATATATATCACGATTCCAATCTCGAAGAGATTATAAAATTCGATATGTAAGTAGTGCAGATCAATGATATGCGATTTTGATACCAGGCTCGAATAAAAGCAATTGACCAACGTATGTCAGAACGTTTAAAGAATGAATACCCCAAAAATGCTTTTAGATGATCGTCACAATCTCAAGAGAACCGATTGGAAACGATGTAAGTGGAACAGATCAACGGACATAACGCGAAAATCGTCGATGCGCTTAAAAATTGAAGAGGCCGTTAAAAATGCAACGAGAACGCGAAATGCAAGTTGTACACATCTGACAATATTATCCGTTTCTACGGACGGCTGCGATTACTTGCGAAAGAAGTACTATTTCGAGTTGTTAAAATCCGATTGCCTCAAAAACAAATCCCGATGCAGTCGGAATGCTATTCACTTGTTCGCCGGCTGTCTCACTCTCGCGCGTTCCTCAGGGGAACGTACACGCGAGTGTTCCGTAGAAAATCGAGCATCGTGTCCGGCGTAGACCGCGATATCTCGGTCGACTTAGCAAGTAATTTGCAAGATGCGGGGGCGGGGGCTGCACGGCGACGAGGGGCCGCCATCTCCGCCTTTTTCTCCGGCCCCCGGGCGAAAATAAATTGCATTTGGCCCGGGGTGACCCGAGTAAATGTCAGGAGAGACGCGACGACGACCTGGGAAGTATTTGTCAAAGACGCCCGGGGCATCGCGGGACCCGATGTACACTTCGCTCCCTCGGTGCTCCTTCGTCTTTGCCCTCCGCCCTCCGTACAACCCCGTACCCACCCCTTTTGGCCCTTATAGTTTATTTAAATTTCGCGGGAAACATCGCAGAACTGAAAATTAACAGATATTCTGCTCTAGAACGCTGACGAATTCGATACTCTATCAAAAAGTAGGTCTTTTCATTTAAAGAAATCGAGGTGACCTTCAAGTCTCCGAAACGCCTTCACTTACCAAAAAAAAAAAAAAATATATGCATTAGATTATGTATCCCTCCTAACCATACAACTTTTGTATACAGAACAGTTTCGTAGAATACATACTTTTTGGAAAATATTTAGGGTGAACAAGTTGCGTGAGACACCCTGTATATATTACATGCTCTATATGATAGTGAACATATATGCAAAAAGCCAACAGAATAGTGTTCCGATTTCCAAGTGAAAAATCTGAAAGAGGCTCAGAGACCGGCACTCGAGTTTCCGCGGTTTCTCAGTGATCGAGGTCAACGACTAGACGGTCGAGATCGTCTGCGGACGCTCCTTGGCCGGTATTTTTTTCATTACACGTTTCCCGACAATGAACGCGGGAACGATTCCGCTGGAACGATATTCCCCCGGCGACGTCGCCGTCAAAGAATGAGGCTCAGTCGGGTGGAACGGTTGTTTTGCCGGTATTTTTATTTAGTTTGCGTGCTCCAGCTGAAAATGCATAAAACAGAAAATACCGCGTGATGGGATTCAAGATCAAAGCAAACGGAATTACGGGAGAATTTCTATCGTGGTTTTTCAGTTTCCCTTTGAGCCGCGTCTCCGGCCTTCTGTCGTGCTCTCCTCTCCGCCGTTTCTCGTCTCTCGTTCTCTCTCTTTCTCTGGCAGCGGAGACTCGGTGTGCCGCTCCAACTCCGCGAAATAGAGATTCAAGAGAGCGTGGTTTGGATCTTTGTTTTGCCCGACGCGGCTGCGACGCCGGAAAATGACGGCCGGAGAAATCGACAATATTTTCTGGTCGGAATTTACGGTGGAGGATTCGTAAGTGGCATACCAATCCCGGAGAATGAAGAACCGTCGCGGAAACTTCTTGTAGGCTTACTTGCAGCGTGACTGGAATGATAACAGCCCTTGACACTCACCTGGAACAAATGAATTCAAGGAAAATGTTAGTATTCGCAGATTTTATATATTTATTCTTCATTGAAAATGAAGCGGTAGAAACATATAATTCAATGTTGAAACATCATCGTGAATCAAGTATTACGAGACAATAATAACGATGATACATTTCCGGGACAATATCGAAATTACAATCCTGTTGTACGTAAAATAATCGAAATCATAGACTAGCGATACAATGAGAAAATTGGCTTAAATTAAAGTAGTGTAGATCAATGACAATGGCTCAATATACAATTGCAGGATAATGGCATTCGAATTACAATATCGATTTTGTATGTGAAATAATAAAGGTCATAGGAGAGTAGCACAGTGGCCAAATTAGTTTAGATAGAAGCAGCACGGGTCAATAATACCGGTGACACACACATTTCCCGCGGATGCAACGATGGGAATCGCAATCCTCCAAAGTAGCATAGATCAATAACAGTGCTCACAGTTTGGTCGCCAAGAGTGTCACTGAATATGCCAACGTACAATATATAATTTAAGTGGTGTAGGTCAACAAATATCTCGAATCTATGTATACCGCGCTTGTATGCATATTTTAAGTAGCTCGAGTCAATAACATCGATCAGAGAACCACCGGTGAGGTATGCTGTCGCGCGGAATCTATCGGAATCTCGAATTCCAGTGGTGCAGGTCAGTGATACCTTCGGCTGGAGCGTTTCTAAAGACGCCGGAAAATATCCTTAGACACGGGGGAAGGTTGCAGGCTGGGGGACAGTCGGAAAGTTGCGAAATCGACAATATGCACGCCGACATCCCCATTATTCTCCGCAGCCGCCCTCCTCCGGGAGAACGGCTGGGGTGGTGAAACTCCAAATTGCAGATTGGAAATTCTCCGGCAGCGGGATGATCGCGGCAGCTCCTCCTGAGAAACCCTGCCCTCCCCCTCCGCCAGCCCCTCCCCGTCGAGCTGAGAGGGATTCTCACCCTCTGGTTCGGCTGATAACGCCAGCCACCGAACGATCTTGGCGCCACCGCCCCACCTGGTGCCTCCTCTCTGCCTTCTATACCCTCTTACACACATACACACACTAGCAACTTTCCCAATAAATCCCTGTCACTTCGAGTAACTTCCGCGATCCCTGTCGAACCCTTCAACTTCCCCCTTTCGGTTATTTATCTGCACGAGGGCCTGCGGGACCGACGACTTAGCGAGATGCTCTCTGACCTTGATGCCTGTCAATGCCCTCGGACCATCCCCCTTCAACCGTATTTCCAGGACGTGTCAAGGCGACGGGTACGTCTTCGACATATTGGCCAAAATTCCGATTATTATTGTGGCTCCAGCATGTTTGAAGTTTGGAAATGATTGTTTGTAAGTTTGAAAGCTGACTAATTTTGTGGTTGCTGATATGAATAAGTAAAATCTGATATCAGACCAGTGTTGTTTTTGATAACGCGTGGTTTGGGCAAGTTTGAAAATGTTTACCAGGCAGTTTGGAACTAAAAATTGTCCAACCCCGGTTGAAAGGGTTGTTTAATGGGGTTCGAACGTATCGTCGCGACAATTGCGAGTTAATCGATGAAACGTCCGGCCGAGAACGCGGATTCCGGGGCGATGAAATCGTTTGAGTATTAATGAATATTTAATTCGCGTAGCGCGTTATTTAAATGACAGATAAATTTCGGCGCTTACCGGATGGCCCCCGAATCACCGACGGAGGGAGACCTTTAATGGAAGTTTCCGGTGGATTTATTCAACGGCAATTACGATATATTGGAAATCGCCGGAAAAACTGATGCCTCGTGTCATTACTAGTTGATGGATCGTTCAATATGCATTTTCCCGGGTCTCCGTTCGACATTCATAGAACGCGGGGGCGGCTGCAGCGTGGATAATAAAAAGAGGAGAGAGACAGACCGTACGATGAACGAGGAGAAGGGGGGGGGGGGTGGAGAAAGGCGGGAAAAAACAATTATTCGCGGTAGCGGGCTTCTGCTTTGTTAAATTTTAATCAGTTCATCAAACCGCGGTGCCTTTTTCAGGGTTGACGGGCCGCGGTTGAAAAAGTGAAACGAAGTCCGCGGGAAACATCGTCGGGCGCAATTTGTCGACTCGGATTAGATTACAGAACATTAAAAAGTAATGTAATCCCGGCCCGGGGGGAATAAAACGAACAGAGTCGGTGAACTTTTCGACAAGCCAATCCCGCGCCTCTCCGGCTGGTCTATGCTCGCGAACGAGCGTACCGAACGTGATTAGGTTCCCTAAACAAGCGGGGGATCGTTCGGCGAACCGTCTAATTTGCCCCATGAATGATTTATCCGGCACGGGCAAATTGGTCCCCCGGTTTCCAATGGACTCCGGAGCCGTTCCTAATGAAAAAGCCGATCCTAGGGTAACTAACGTTGCCCCGATGGCCGGTTCGGTAAATTCGCAGGAAACATTTTTCTCGCAGCGATTCGTTTAAGAATTCATGCTCCCGTCTCCGGAAACACGAGCTACGCAAACGATTTCACGAATTTTAAACTCGCCAGCGGGCGTACCCGTCCGCGGAGACGTCTCCTCGGCGAAATTCACCACGGAATTTGTCAAATTACGGCATCTCCGAGTGTATCTTGTCGGAGTGTATCCCTCGCAACGTCCGGAGCCGGCCCCCGTGAAATGTAAAATTGCGAGCACCCGGTGTAATTCGTCGAATGAAACGACCAACGAATTTCTCCGAATAATAGATTAACCCTGGCAACAAGTGAGCACTAGCTCGATAAAATGATAATTTTATGGAAATTTTCGATCGTTTCACCCGCAGGAATTATCTTAACCCTCTCGTTCATCCCTCGTGTCAATTTACATGTTCGTGTTATTTGCGAACGACAGCGTTCGCGTTAGTTTATCGTGCCCCGTGTTGCCACAGTGTTCCATTTCTTAATTTAGTTCATGACAGAAATGAACGGACCAAATTCGAAAGACTAGAAATATTTCAAGAATTTGTATTATTTTCGAGTCGCTAGAATTACATTAGAAAAGTAAATAAATGTCTATGGACCTTCTGTATCCAGCAATGAATGCAGACAATTCTTATGTCGCTGAAAAATCCGCGGTCCGGTGATGAAGAACGAGGAGTTGTTTCGCAAATGTTGCGAAAAATGTACAGCAAGAAAATGTTGAAGGAAACAAGAACGGAAATAAATTTACACGGAATTCCTACCTACGGAGCATGTGAACGTGTGTGTTACGTAATAGAAACCGTAATAGAAACAGAAAGTATCTGTGGATGTTGAAAAGCAAGAAGACATCGTTCGACAATGTCCAGGTGACAATGGAAGTTCTAAGAACATCGTCAGAATGTTTGCAGTAATATTTCTAACGTAACAAATTTTCAATATAAAAATTGAGCATGCACGAATAAACTGAATAAATATGGGAAAAAGATTGAAGGGAACGAATGCTATATCGTTCAGTAAGAACCAAGGATCGCGTCGGTGATCTAGGAAAAGAGCAAGAATCATTTGATTAAAATAAACTTTTCAACGGAAAACGAACAGAATTGAAAAATGTTACTCGAGGGTACAGAACTATTTAGCATTTGTTCGGCAGGATGCGAGCATCGCGTCGCGCAGCGGATTAGGTATTATCGCGGCGGACAAAGGTAAATAACTTGGTGACGATCGCGAGGGAGCAATTGCGGGATCGGATGAACCGTTTCTGATTGAAAGCGGACTGCGGGCTTCCAGTTATTTTCGTTGTCGGTGACAAAGCGGCCGTGCCCGAGAGTCCAGGCAACGGTCGAGGCAACGAACAAACCGGACGCCGGTTGTTATCGCGCGTGTGTATCTGGAAAAAGCGGGACGTCCGACCACGCTTTCGATCAGATACGGTATTATTAATGCGAAAGAACATTTTAACGGGAACGGTTTATTTAAACGGGCGACCGGTACACGAGACAATAAATTCTCTGTAAAAAAGAGGCGTTGGCAGCCACCGCCTATGGGGTAGCTGAAACGCGCGAGCGAGCGCAACCGGCGCGGCGCGACGGCGTGTTCGCGGGAACGCTCAATTAATCAAGGCGTAATTACGGGCATCACGCGAGTTCGAGCCTGCGATCTGCTTCAACCGAACGGCGACGAATCTGAACAACGATAAACCTGTCGCCCCGATTTCGTCGCCACAGGGGTTGCCTACAATTTCTTTAAGGTCACCAGGCTTTATCGAGTCTGTCAGAAAAAGAGTCTACTCATGATGTTCCACGAAAATTGAGGACTACATTAACGTTGGAGGAAAACGCTTCGATCAAGAATGTGCATAGAATTAAATTAATCCAAGAGTTTTCAAGTAAAATGGACTCATTTCATGTCAAACAGATAGGCAAGACAATTTTAGAGACAGTGTATAGTCAGACAATTGTGCACGTTGTGTATCAGCAACTTGTGTGTTTGAATAAAACCTGTTTGGTAAAAGTAGTTCAACTCGATCATGTGCCAGGCAAAGTCATTACTAAACAGCTGGTTTAATTTATGAAAAAATTGAGTGGATGAAGCTCAAAGTAGTGGAAAGATAGAAAGAATTGAATCGTATCAACACATTATTTTCAACATATTAAAATTATCAAAGGAAGAAGGAACTTTTTATTTGGTTTCCATTTTTTGTAATTGATGAAGAAAACTTCTATGCAACGTAGAGATCCGTAGTCATAATATTGTAGAACAGTCGTGGATTAAAGAAATTAATGTACTACCACCACGTATCAGTCACAGGAATTTAGATGAGTCGTGGATTAGGCAAAGTAGTGCAGATCAACCATTAGTCAGGCAAAGTAATGACTTAAGGCACATACAGTATTCGGCTGCTTGACTTACGGTACTTATACAGAAACAAAAATAGTCTACCTTTTTCAAACGTTCAATAAAACCAGCATTAAATACAGAACGTATCTCACAAAAACGAGAAGAAAATAAAAGCTTACTTTAAAATTCCCATTGCAGTAAAAATAGAGCTAGAACCTATTAAAATGCGCTAAATCGTTTACCGTACGAAATTTTGCAGTGCCCGGAGGAAATAAACAGCCCCCAGTCTAGTCGCAACAGCTCGACGACACGAAGCGTTACAAGCGATGTTTACGATCGAATCGAAGGTTTCGGTGCCCCGGGAAGAAAGATCGAGGCACCATGGTTCTGTTGGTGCCATTTATTATTCGTGACCACTGTTCGATCGAATTCCAATCATCAGCGTCTCCGCCCCTGGGGGGTTGGGCGCAAAGGCAAACGGCTGAAGGCGAAAAGAGAGTAGGTGGATGCGGTGGAAGTCGCTCGGAAGGCGGATAATGAAAAAGAGCGACGCGGCTTACGAGTGCATCGTAAAGCATCCCCCACGCCTAACCTAGCGTCGAAGCCTGGATCTCTGTCTGCGAAACAATTCTTCCTGTCGCCGGGAACGACGTGGAATGGAAATTCACTTATTTCGAGTTTTTTTTCCGCCCGTACAACCGGTTCAGCCGTAAAACGACAGGGAAGAACCGAAATTTCGCGCGCCCGTGTGACCGTCCCCCGGTCCTTTAACTCAGATAAAGCTTTTTTTATGTGGATCGCTTGACGCTGTTCCCGGAACGCTGATGCGCCCGGATGCTCCCTCGGAATTTCCTCCCTAGTTTTCCCCGGGTTTTAAGAGTTTCTACCATGGTCCGAGAACTTTATTTTACGATCTTGTGAACGATCTCGAAGGATGACGGGATAATTTCTCCGGGCCTTTCTACTGGAAAGCTACAGAAAGAGAGAGAGAGAGAGAGAGAGAGAGAGAGAGAGAGAGCTTCTTGGGTGAAAGCTGCTACTCGGTTAATGTGAATTATTTATAATCCCGATGACGTTTCGCTGTTCCAGCAGTGGTCGAGGCAATAACTCCGCGAATTTCCCGCACGATGGAGAACAACAATGGTCGCGATTGTCGCGATGAAAGAACGCGTAAAGCGTTAAACCGTTAATCCGAGCGATGGATATGACACCAGTCCTTCTCGGAAGCATTGTACAATGCGATGTTCAAGTCGGTGTTTCGAAGGCTTGACAACAGTGCTGCAATTGTGAACGCCTCACTTCCAATTGTACTTTGAATAAAATTATAAAGGATCACGATTTCTGCAGAGATATTTGTTTGCTTGAACACAGTTGTACAATCGCCATCCTTCCAATTTTGAAAAAATTTCTTAAAACAATTTAACATTGCACAAATCAACTTGTCTCTATCACGAAAAGTGTAGCAGTTGCACTACCCGTTCCTATGAATATTGTTCGAGCGCAACCGCAAGCCATCGCTAGTTACCCTCCTCGCTCCCAAACAGCGCCAACGTTTCCAAGTTCTTGGAGCGGCGATCATCGAGGCAACGAAACTCGATGACATTTTGGAAACACGTTTCAAATTAGGAGCGAGACGGATGGAGCGTAAATTAAAATGGCGGACGGCCTTGGGTCTTGGGCAGGAAGTATCTCGTGTGATTCAGATATACGGATGGACTGACGTACTCCGTGAAATATTTTACATGAAAATCCACTTACGTGAGCGGCATATACATACGTACGGCTCGTTTCACCGCGCGGTTAATATTCCTTTTTCACGGTCCGCCGGCAAAACCACCCCCGACCGTCTTCCCAACCCCCGCGGCAACCGCGGTCGTGGTCGAGCTCGGTAATTTGATGATAGTCTACACAAATATTAACCCTCCTCACTTTTAATCCAAACCTCTCCGTCGGCGAAACCTTTCGGGAGCTCCGGGGGTAGGGGAGAATCTTTGACAGCGTTTGGTATTCTGACCGGGTGTTGGAGCAGCGAGATCGCTATTTTCCTCGGGAACTTCGAAATCCCTTCGCAAACTGTTCGCGCAGATTATTCGGGATTAGAAGAATACCGTGGAATAATCGATAATTGCGACGGACATCCAAACGTCGGAAAATTTTCGATTCGTGGCACGAAAACCTGGATAAAAAATTTTTACCAGCTTTCGACACGGTGAAATTTCGTTTTTGTTCTTAAATGTGTGTACTTTGCTGTGGCAGGCTCAGATTTCGCTGTAAATTACCTGAAATTGATTGACAAAGTATTTTATCGAAAACAGGGAGGGGAGATACGACATGGTGTCAGAAAAATTTCATTTTTCACGAAAGTGGTGTAGTTTTCGTTGCGATAATTGTTAGTCTAAACCTGGTTGTACTACGTTGAAAACATGCAAACACACCCTTTTGCGAACCTATTTTGCGAACCGAAAATATTATCATGTTTGCTTGGAATTTCCATGACTTCGAGTAGATTCAACAAATAGAGACGCCACGAAAATCACGATGAATTTTACATGGAAGTGTTTAATACACCTCGCTTAAATTACCTGCATCAAAATTGTGTGCATGTGGTCGCAATTACGGAAGCTCCAGTCATTTATACGAAAGAATGAGCGAACGTTCGGCAACACCGCGTGCAACGGAGAGGTCGAATAAAAAATAAACGAAAGTTCCCGGTTGCTTAATAGTTTCGTATCGACACGGGAGCCGTATCGAGCGCTCGCGAAAGTAAAACGTTTCTTGCTCTCCTTGTCTACTGCGTTCGGAGGCGCGTCTGATTTATCGACGGCTCAATTATAATCGTAAATCCTCTTCCCGCTCGACGAATCGCTCCCTCCGGGTTGGCAAATGGAGAAAAAACGGTTTCCCCGGCCTCGGCCTCGCTGGGAAATAAAGAATAGGAGACTCTCGAGAGTGCCCGGGGAGAGAGAGAGAGAGAGAGAGAGAGAGAGAGAGAGAGGGAGAGAGAGAGAGAGCTAAGTGAACCGCCACATCCTCGCTGCATAAATTGCCAGTTTCCGTTGACTCGGCGCCACGATCATTCTCTCGCCCGGCAAATGTCGTTGATTTTGGCCGACAATTCTACTCCGAGTGTCACCCGGAGCCTCGGGCTCCGAGGAAAACGCGACAATTTACACGATTTCAACGATAACGAATTCGCAGCTTGCTGGCGCAATCAGGCAGGCGAGGGCACTCGCTCGGCCGGGAGAAATATTTAAAAATTGGAGCAAATTAATTGGCGCTCTCGCGAGAAAAAGAGTGACGGGGGAACGCCTCCGTGATTTACCTGATTCTCTGCTAATATTTTCGTTTGGGAACGAATGTGTGCGATCTCAGGCGGATTTGTAGTTTGACGTTCGAGGGGCAGTTGAGCGAATATACGGATTAGTTGCGCTTTAATTCGATGCGACCGGTTTATCGTTGAGTTTTACTACTTGTTTGGTGTTTCTCCGATCGAATACTGTTTCAGGTTTGATTTGAAAGTGATAAATAAAATAAATAAATAATAGTAAGAATGCAGAAATGCATGGAACCAATATTATGCTGTATTAGAGCAAGACTACGTTGAGTAAAATAACGTTATTTTATGTAAAGCATGTGAGAATGGATGTTATAATTGAGTCTGACCACCATATGGTTGAGCTGTACTACTTATCCTGCTGTATTTATGATACCGTACACAAACCCGACTTGGTAAACATTGCATTAAAAATTCTAATAAAAATCCAAAGTACAAATAAGAACAGAGGGAGTGTGTGTGTGTGTGTGTGTGTGTGAGAGAGAGAGCAATGATTTAAACTTTCCACAGACCAGAAGCAAAATTGCTTGAGGAAGATACGTGCTGCAATTTAATCGAACAACAAGAGACTGAAATGCTCAGTATAAAATTCTATTCTCACGTAAGCCGCGGGTTTTATTTCAGCATCGACTTTCGTCCGCGAGTTCGCGGTCGTAACGTAACTCAAACGTGGTTATGGGAGAGAGAGAGAGAGAGAGAGAGAGAGAGAGAGAGAGAAGGGGGGAGGGGTGTAACCGGTGTTTCCGTCCACCATAAATCCATCGATCCCGGTGAAATTATGACGAAGAGCCGGTTACGAATCCCTGCGAGGCGCAGCCACCCTTGCCCGGAACTTTTACCGTTGAACCGAACTTTCCATGCGAATGTTTCATCGTTCGCCCTGCGGTCACGGCACATTTGTTTTGTTCCGGCGTCGGCCACGTTTCTCGGCTGTTTCCCGGCCGGAAAATTTGATTTCCTCCTCGGGAACCGTTCGGCCCCAGTATTCGAACGTCCATCCGTGTAATCGGCGGGCCCAGGGTGTGAAACTCGGAAATATTCCCGATCGCCGGAATCTCGTTGTTTCTCGCAAATCTGCCGGGAAAAAGAATGGTTCCACGGGAAAGCTGTTAGTCGGTATTCGCACAGGAGAACCGCCCCACCAAGATGGATTCGTTTGATTGGTTCCACTGTTGAGCGAAACTTCGCGCAAAGCTCCGCGAGCGTTGCTCCCGATGCTCTCGCACCGCCGGCGACGACACAACGCTGCACTTTGTCGATAATTAGCGGGAGCTGTAGCACGGGATGACGCGTTCAGGGACCTCGCTCTTCGCCACCCTGATCGAACCTGTTAGAATGGAAACCGTGCTCCTCCCACGTTCTTCGGAATCGCAGATAATTTCGCGTGTATCCAGGCAGATTAGTGTTCCTCCTGAATTATTCATATTAGTTCGACTATATTTTGTTTCTATTACTAACACCGAACCTACCGAGCACCAAAAGTGGTTAGTATACGTTGCCTTATAAAAACAACACAATTGAATTCATTTAAATTCTGTGCGATTTTTATTACAATATATATGAGTAAAGAAAAGTGTGTAATCACTCCGAATGGAAGCATCTCTGTTACACCAACAATTACAAAATCAAAATTCTCGAGCGAAAGGTAAAAAATTCGTGTTTTCTGAATTCAGGGTTTCAGTTTTGCACCTATAAGTGCAATGAAGTGTATTTTTAATGTTTGTCGAGATGGTCCTGTTAATCACAGAACGCAACTGAATTAGTTGCCACAATTTGTTGTTGTTGCATTCGTCAGCAGAAAAAGTGTGCGTCAAGCTTTCTTGCAAACAAGCGCATCAACATTTTCTGGAAATGAAACCGGAGATTTGTGTGCCAACAATACATGTGCGAGCCTATCGATCGTTGCAAAAGCTTATTGTTGCTAAAGAGTTATAGGAATGCAATGGTGATTGTTCTGTACAATAAAATTACGTTCTGAAAGCGTACAGCGGTTTCGAAGCCTTTACTTTGAATCCAGGGGAACTTTTTGCCGCCAGCTAATACAATTTGCGAAATCTGTCCACGGCACAAAGGAATATTTGATCTGCACCGCACTGTGCAGACTCGTCTTTGAAACCGAACATGTCTTCAAATATTTTCCCAACGTTTAAAAAACCAGGTTATGAAGCGGGCGGACGTGTATTCTTTTTTTTTTTGTATGTTTTATTAAAAATTGAATCACAGTTGGTTATGCGTGTTTCGAATTGCCTGTCGGGGGTTATTGTTTCGTCCGGAATATTCCTCTTGTCCACCTTCAAAGGCATCGCTCGCTGAAGCACCGCAGTTCCCGCTGAACAGATTGAAACGGGCGTCGCTTATTCAAACGGTTTTCATTCGATTTCGCACGCGCGCGCGCGCACGCACGCCCAGCCTTTTATCCTCCGGTCGCGTCTGATTCCGGTTCCGTTGAATATTTTACCCTTATCAGTGACAGTATCGCATGCCAACCACCGAATTAAAACTCGTGGAAACGGCTGTGAATTATTATACCGCCCGATACCCCGAACCGATACTCCCCATATTTCCTGTGCTGAGCATGTTTCGCAATTCGCGGGCCGCGATGTGCGCTGATTGACGTCTCTTATGTTACATTTACCAGCAACAATCGCGTAATAAGCGTGTCATAACCGAGCGTTTTCTGCGCCGACAGATGCCCCGAATAGGTGTCAATCGCGTCACCGCAGTTCGTCCAATTTGGAAACATTGTTACCGCGGAAATTTTAAAACAAAAGTTTTCTACATTGTGTAACAGTACCAAATAGTACAGGAAACTGACAATGATAAAGTGCACACGGTTGTCTGATCATTGGCAGGCACTACTGATAAAGGATGATTTGAAATTGATCATTTAGACAGACAACTGGTTAGTTAAGTAGTACGGGTCAATGATATAGTAGTTACGGATATTTGGTTGGACACTCCTTGATTGAGTAGTACAGGTCAATGATAATATCAGACAAAGTTGTCTAGCTTCTGATAAATGCAGACTATTTTTAAGAGATTCTACATGAACTTTGTCAACGATATTACCTTCCTGGAACCTTCTCAGCATACGAACACGTATTTTAAAGAATGTTATCACTGACTGACTCTTGACAGTACCATACTAATTCCAACGTATTTTACACGGTTCTGTAAAACTAATTTTGCGTCTTACTAGAGTGATTGAAAATTGATTGACCGCTCGATCAAATAGAACTGGTCACTTTCCACAGGGGCATACTTCTCATTTCAGTAGTGGAGATCAATAATTGCTCCGATACTGTTGCCCGACTAATGATAGCCAAGCACTACTTGCAGAGAACTTTGCATGGGATAATGCTACCGCAACGAGTTGGCAAAGGTTGATGGAGGTGTGAAAAATTGGTGGAGGAAACGTGCACGCCGCAGGACCGATTAGCATAGTCGCAGCTTTGTTCTAGTTGCATCGGCGACATATGGAGGGACAGGGCATGCAAGCGTCTCCGTCAAAGAGATAATTGCGAGTAAATAATGCTGCGCTGCGGCCAGGCTATATGGTGCCCATTCACTGGTTGGCTGAAATTGCCGTAATAATAGTTACACACATACACAGAGGACGCTAGAGAGGGAGAAAGGGAGAGGGACACGCGGAAACACCGTCATTAGCTAGCAGCGTGCGCCGAAAGACGATGGTGGACGTTGCGAAGGGTAATAATAAAATTTGACCGTAGTTCTGGCCAGAGCGAAATGGCTGCGGTCGCGGCGAAAATATGGACGGATCCGTAATTTTGATAATGTCGATTCGCGGAATGGACGGAAGCGCGCGAATACGCGATGACATTGACAAGGTTAAAACTTCGAAACGGCACGGCGAGCTAACGGTGTAGCATAATAATTCCGCAAAGTGAAAACTTGCGCGCGCACGCGGGCCCCGATGGAAAACGTGGCCTGGCGAAATTTATGAAAACACGCGGACGCATTAAAAATGCAGATAACGTTCGGAATTTCGTTGTAACTCAATTATTGGCGTGCGCAACGTCGACGAACCGTTTTTCAGTTCTCGAAACACGACAGAAAAAGGGGACGCGCTGCGACGTGGCCCATTATTCGGCATTTTCCCCGGAAAAATACAGGCCCCCATAGGATTGTTTTACGCCCGCTCTAATCTCGTTGGGGGCAGGCTGCATGCAAAATTCACCGTGCATTCGTGTGCAGCATGTGTTCACCGCACATGCACTGTGCCGTCGCGCCGCGCCCGGCGGTTAGATGTTACACGCTCGTATACAAGAGATGACTTTGATCGAACGACCGAGCCAATCAGGAACTCAATTTGTCGAAGCTAATCCAGTTATGCGAGATATGAGCCGGGTCTTTTCGTGCGCCATTATTATTGCAAATAATAACGTGATCCCGGGCGCGGTGTGCCGGCTTGGTTTAACATTAATCGAGGCTGCGGGGGAGAGAGAGAGAAAGGGGGAGAGGAGAGAAACCCTGTTTTGTGCTCGCTGTTGACGTACACTGCATCGCGAAATATCCTATTAAAAGTACATAATTATATTCGTGGAGCGGCAGGAAAAACATCAAAGGCCAGAAAATTGCATTTCCTACCCTCGGTATCGTATTATACAAATTACGATGCGCAAATACACAGTACAACGTCCGGAAACGTCTCGTTTGAGCGTTTCGCGCGCCCGTTCGCGTTTCAGTTCGCATACATTCGAACGGGGTGCTCGTGTAACGTTCGGAGATCAGGCAATCTATAGCGATTTTGATTGAAACTTTTCGGGGACGTTACCGTGCATCTTTCAAAGAGGAAGAAAAAACATTTTTTGGTTTTTAAGTCTTGTGTAACAGTCTTGGTGTTCGTTTTGGACTGCACGAAACAATCCACTGCCATAGAACAACGATTTCATTATGGAGACACTCTCTGGAGTACGAGTACTGCATTCGCTATTAGACGTGGGGTACGGTAAACGATACCAAGTGAGTTTATGAGGTGTTATTTAGGGGAGTGGAAAGTGTATTTGACAGCTCTCTCCCTCTGGTAATGGAGGAAGAAATTGTTTCTTAGCAATTTCGAAACGTTGCTGAGGCGGATGGTAAACATTCGGCGACAGGAGCGGATTGCACAGAATTAATCGCGGGTGAAAGGGGGTAGGTTGACTGTCGGCTACAAAGCGGTCGCCGCCCCTGTCAGCGCAATTACTAACTTTTCAAAGGGAGAGAAGCCGACGTTGCTAGCCTCGTCGCGAGGCAACCGCGGCCGCGGATTCGCCGAGTCGAGCCGAGCCGAGTGTAGCGGTGCCGTGCCGCGCCGGTTGCTTTTCATTAGAATTTATTATTCTCCCGCTAACTAAGCAGCGTAAACGCGCGACGTTTAATTTATATTTCGCGTAAGTTACGAGCGGCGGGATCCTCGCGCCGAGCCGCCCCTATCTAGCCCCTTAACAATCTTGCCGCGGGGCGATTGCGCCGCGCGCGAAAGTGAAAAATTAAAGGGAAGATATCGTCTCTCCCTTCCCCCACCTTCCGCGCCGTCTAACCGCTCGTGGCGATAGCGAAACGACGGCGATAATTGCGGAAAGACCGCGATAAAAAAATAACAAACGATCCGATGCGCCGGATGAAGCCTGTCTGGAAATGACTGCCCCATAAATAACACTCCTTCTCTGCTGGCTTTGTTTTTAGGTCGGGGATAATGAAAATTGAAGATTATCGCCGCGGAGCTTTCCCCGGTTGCGTGAAAGTTCGCGGCAATCCGTGTAAACACGTAATCATTCACCGGATAACTTGGCTGATTCGTGTAAAATTCAACGCAAGTGGTGCGAGCATGCTAGTGATCAGATGGTGGACGTTTTTCATAGAGATTGTTGCGCTGGAGTTATTCGTTAAATCGAGAATCAGTTTTCAAGTAACGTCAAGTAGTAGAAGTTTATGTGTGGTCATTATAATGGACTTTGATAGACCCAGTTGTACCCCCACTAACATTTTCCTCCTTTTACTGATCCTAGAAAGCCTCTAGCCAATATAGAAGGACAATTAATTGATTTATCATTAGATAGCGGAAGAATTGAGAGTAAGAATTTTTGCAGATCCACGATAGTTCACTTATACTACTTCATAGTGACCAGATTACGGATTCCCATTAATTTCCAGCACATTGTGTGCGGACTATCGAACATCGTTGACCCAAATACGAACAATTACACTTCGTACACTGTTTTCCCTACGTTGCATAGTAAATCCACGTGAAAATTTGCATATCACGACAAAAAAGTGTAATTTCTGTTAAAATATGCACCATAAGGGAGTTATCGCGCGGCGAAACAGACCTCGCACGGGCAGATTCGTCGCGGGGTCGTGCTCGCCTGGGCGGATTCAAGCAAATTCGACGTTTGACAGAGTTGCCGGGGACTTCAAGGGCCGAATTTGCATGAATTAATACCGGTTCTCCCATGGGTGGGCCTCGGCGTCGCGCGTTATCCTGCCGTCCGCTCGGCTATTTGTTCGTCGGTGGAAATTTATTGGCGCAAACGCGTATCCACCACCACTTAACCGTGCGACGGGGGAATCTCGGGTTCCTGAAAGCTTGTTCCGTCGAGGCAGCATTGTCGCGCAGTATCGTCGCTACGTGTGTTTGGATTGTGCACGGCAAACGAACCGTGAACAGTTGTTCTTTCTCTACTCTCATTCCCCAACCTCTTCGTCGCAGCCGCACCCCCTCTCACCACCCTTTAGTCGCCCGTTCGTCTTTCCATCGTAGCCGAAATCGTGTGCTGTGTTTTCGTCGCACGGTTCCTATCGATTTCGGTTTTCTTCAGGGGCCGAGCTAAGAATTCGAGATTGAACCGTCTGTCTCCTTCGAAAATTCCGCGCAAAGCAACGCTTGAATTGGAAACTTGGAATATAGATTGCCTGACACAACTTTCGTAATTTTCAATTCTTTGAAGTTAATCGCATCAAATTCCTTCGCTTGCCGGGGGTAATTTAATAACCGTGCAGCCTGTACTGTTCCATCGTCGAGCTTTAAGATAAAATTCAAGAAGGTGACACGCCGGGCACCAGTTAAAAGAAATTCTCTCGCGATTAAGCTATCTGGCGATGTGTTTCGTGCCACGGAAAAATAGCCGCGCAACTAGGCGAGTTCCTTCACGCGACCAATGCTCGCGCGCGCGCGCGCGCACACACACCCCTCGAGACAAACTGGTCGACGAGAGGTGACAACATCTGGCCATTAGTATGAAATACCGGCGACGCTGACCGTATCTCACCTTTACCCCCTGCCCGGCGGCGTTATTTTTATACCTTTATACCCCATTAAATCCGCCCAACATTTACGCCCTCTCGCGCGTTCAACCCCCGACCACCCCCTGCCAAGGAAACTGAAATTGTTCCCGCCCTCTTCACACCTCTGGCTTTGTCATTGGGTCACTTATTTTTTATGTCGGCACCCTGAATTACAGGCTACGGAAGCTATCAGAGGAAAGTATGCCCCCAGCAAGTAGTGTAGCTCGACGATAAGGCAGACATCGACGTGCATTAGGAAATTTCTTGATACTATTTGTACACATTGGGGCTGGTCCGTTTGTAAGGTTATTTGGTAATCTATAACGTTGTTCGAAGTGTAACGGGTCATTCTGCGAGTAGTATAGGTCGAAAATAAGGCGGACCAACGTTAAATGAGACGTGTATTGAAGTTTCATTGTTTTAACGTTATAAATCGTGACTGAGCGGTTTGATGTTGTTTGATAGGCAGTAGAGCACTGTTTGAAAGCAATTAGCCCCTCCGGCGAGTTGTATAGGACAACGAAAGTACAGGCATCGACGTTTAATTGGAAATCTCTTGATTCTACTGATGTACATCGCACCGGGATGGTTTTCAAAGTTATTTGGTAAGGCTGCGGGGCATTGTTTGAAGAGTAATTGATCCGAAATCACGGCGAAACGATCTCGTTTACAAATAAATGTACAAAGGACACGGTGTTTCGGGGAACGGCCGACAACCTACCTATCTGGTCGCGCCTCGTAACAAATTCTCGTCGCTCGCGTCACAACTCGACGGAACAACGAATCCATTGCTCGAAACTCGCCGGGCTCCCGGCTCGCTGTCTCGACGAGCCGGTTTCCCGGTGTTTACGAGCGCTTGTGAAACGGTTTATAGACACCGGAAAGGTCGTTGTACGGGTGGTTTTTGCTTTTTGCCGTGTGTGTCTGTGTGTGTGTGGCCCCCCGATTCCGTTCCGTTTCGTTTCGTTTCGTCCGGCACCGAACCGATTTATCCACCCGGTTGCCGGGAGAACATTGTCGAATCGAGACCGCGACGAATGTTTACCCGGCCCTAAAAACGTGTATCGTTGTACCAGCGATGGGAACGATGGGCGGAAGGTAGGGTAAACGGAGAGCCGAGGAAGGCAGAAGGTTGATACGCGGCGCTTAAAGTTCATAGCCGCGAAAGTTACGGCCGACAGTTCCGCTATACGGCCCGGCGTAATATATTCCCGGTGGCCGTAAATTTCCAATTAAGCGGCAAATGAATATGAACCGCTTCGTACGTTTTTATCGCGGCCGGTTTAACCGCTCGGCCGCTCCAGGCCTTTGGCCCTGTTCCGACGCCTCTTGTTAATCCGTTCCGCTTCGAACCCCGTACGCCCTCGAAAGCGTCAAGCCGGTCCTCCGAATTTCGTGAAAATGGATTGGCCCCGCGTAACTTTGCGGTACAGACCGCTACCTTCCGGTCGTTCCACGCTTCAGGTGTTTTCAGCCCTTTCCCGACAAACACCGTTCCGATAGCGACGAACACACGACCGAAAAACTGCACGTTTTAATCTACAGAAATTTTTATTTCAAGTTAATCAGCTTCAACGGATGGTTTTCACTGTTCCCTTACCAGTCCACTGAATTTTGAACAATTCACGTATTGTTTAACAGTCTACGTAATATTTCTTATACCCTGGATTCATCAACGAGTGTCAATCTTTCGTAGAGGGTGGTTTCTAGACATCTCCAATCAAGTAAAAAGTTTCTTTAACAGTGAACCTACCAAGCATTAAAAGTATCTGGGAAATTTGCTTTCTAAAAATGGCAACGGTAGTAGGTAGCAGGAGAGGGAGGGGGTGGTTTTTCGAAAGACCATTGCAGAATCCCACCAAATACTACTAAATTTTATTTAACCATCCAAACAGTGTCCCCGGAAGCGCGTAATTGCTAGAAGCACGTCATCATCCCCCGAAACCGGTATTTCAAGCAACGAAGCTTGCCGTAGCGATTCGGGGGTTGGTTTTTCACGGGCGAAGAGTCACGGGTTCTTGAGGAGGGCCTCGAGGAGCCTTCGAGCACGGACGCACAATGTGCCCGAGGCTCGGCGAGCCGTGAAATGCTAAGAAGTAATTATCCTGTTACCACCAGCTGTTACATCCACCCCCGTTCAAGTCGAAGAAATTCGTTTCCTACGTTGGCCGTGCTTCTTCATCCCCTCTCTCCTCTCTCTCTCTCTCTCTCCCCCCTTGGAAATATATATATCCGAGAGGGAGAAACAATCATCGCACGAGTTAAACGCCGGTGAATTACCCGGCGACCGGATTTTAATCGGTTAATTCACCAGAACCGAACTGCCGGTCCCCGGGATGAAGGGGGTGTTCTTATTTTCCAGTTTCTACGCAAATTTTTCTCAGTAAAAGTATTGAACCTCCTGCATTGGGATTTTGCGCACATATTCATTGGTATTTCGAGTAGACGTATGATTTTTTTAGAGAATGTTTCGATAGACATGGGTAGTCAATCGCCATGGTTCCTGTCTTTCCACTGATCAGAGGCAAAAAAATGAAGTTCGCTATTACTTGGTATGAATGTAGTCATTGCTCTAACTAAAATAAATTTTAAATCTTAATTATCTACTGTCGTGAATTTAAATTAATGATTGTCTTTATACTTTTCGGCATTCAGCACGATAAAAAAATAAGAAAAAATTAACGGATTCGAAAAATTTTAGTTCCTGCGATAACAGGGTATGTGTTGAAGGGTCTCTAAAAATTTCATGTCACTCGGCCAATTGGAACTCGAGATGTCACGGCAACCGTTTTGAAAAATGTGGTCTCTGCTGGTGGCATTGTTCAGACGCCTGCAACTACGTTAATTTTACTTAAGGAAAATGCAAAAATGAAAGATCCCCCGTTAACCCCTGCGTTTCGTCCCGTTCCGGTCTCAATCCGAGGAGGACGGAGGGAACGAAAGTTTTAATCTCGGGCCACGGGGCGTTGCGTCGTCCAGCCCATCCGGCGTGGCGAATAGCGTTCCGCGACTTTATTAAACGTCATTCCCCTACGGCGTGGAAATTGGTTTCGCCTGGCAATCGATATACGTGTGCCCGTGTACCCCAGACGCGCAGCCACGTAAATACGCGATAGACGATAGCTAATTTGCAGCGCATTACCAGACCCGGTATCCGGCGTGCCACGACGAGCCCGTTGCCCTCCTGCCCCGTACACGGGACGCGAAAGGTTAAACTGTTCCTCAGCCACGCGGAACTTTCGATTACCGCTCGGAACAATGGAGCTTTCGTGAAACTTCAACTATAATACTCCATTATTCAACGGGGCCGTGAAGTACGCTCAAAATATACACTCGTGAACCATTGACTTCGACACGGTTTCAAGGTCGACACCGTCCACGCCCGTCCCCAGTGCTATGCGACGTAGGGTCACTTTTTAGCAGTGGATTCTTTCATATAATGTCGCTTAGGACCGGAAAGGTGTTAGATCAAATTGTAGTAACACAAGTTTGTGTAGCCGAGACATTTACAATTTTTTAAATATTGAAAATAGTAAACTTGTGAGAATTAGTAAAAACATTTTTATTCCACACTATATTCGAAACCTGTTTACGACTTTATTCAATACTTGTCTTTCGAACAGCGCCGATTAAAATATCTGACCAATGCCATTCGTTGCCACTTCAACAACGTTCGGCTACCCACTTAACAATAATCAAAATATCCACCACTTTATAGTAGAACTGTCTGGAAATGATCAGACACACCGCAACCAATCCTTTTGACAATAAATCTTCTCAAAGAAAAATGTCCAAAATCCACCAAAAACAACATTCCTGAATGTTTCAGCAACTTCCAGGACACCAAGTGAAAGGAACATACCAGCAGATCGGCCGATTAAGCATTACAAGTCATCAAGATCCGGCAGTCGCTTCGTCACCCCATCGGATCCAACAGTCGTCCAATCAAAACTTCCCCGTAACACGGATCCCAACGGCAAAGGGAGAGAGAAGATCGAAAGGATCGAAAGGATCGAGGGGCAGCGAGAAACAGGAAGAAAAAAAGATGGCCGCGACAAGCATCGACCCCAATTCCCGAACACCTTCGCGCCATCAGGGGAAACTATTCCGAAGAGGCAGTGTCGCACCGCGTCGTTCGCATTCCAGAATCGATCCCGATTAAACTTTCATCCCTTGGGCCTTGGGGATTGGGATGGGTAGTGGGGCGGGGGGTTGATATGGACAAAGATAAAGGTAGGGAGAGATGGTGGGACAACTCATCGTTTCCCTCATCCTCCGATTAACAACCGGAAGACGAGTTTCCGGCGGGAAGAAGCGACTTGACCTGTTCGCGTCGGAAATCGTGGAGGTTTGGGGGTGGAGAAGGGGGTCGAAACCGTTGCGCGGGGGTGATGGGAGAGGGGGTTGAAAGGGGATAAGCGGGGAATGGGGGGAGGCGGAGCATTCAAGCAAACTCCGGCGAGCACGGCGAACAAGATGATGAGAGGCGGCGGTCGCCGGAGCGTAAAATATGAAGAAGTAATCACCCCGGTAGCAGCTGGCAGGACTTACTTCGAGACGAAGGTTAGAAACGACGCTCCCAGGAGGTCCCGTGTGGCTGCGCGGCCTAGAACACCGGATGGGAGGGGTTGTCGCGCGCTCTCTCGTCGCTAGTGGTTGCGAGTCAGGGGGTGAAAAGGGGGTGGATGGCTCGCGGGACGCAGAGGATGGGACGGAGTACGGGGAGGGATGGGGAAGGGGTGGTTGGAAGTCGTCTACGGGTCATGGAAGCAGAGGACAGTAAATTCAGTGAAGCATAGATTGCAGCCGAGGGTTTCAGACCGGGGTCGAGCTTAATTTCGCGGCCACCTGGAAATCCTTTGGTACCGTGCCAACTCATTGCCGGATTCATTCATAACGAAAGAGACGTACAGCCCTCAAAGGTATCGTGCGCTCTGCCTCATCGCTCCTGCTTCAACCACCCTCCGACCTCTCCAGCTCGCCCTCTTCACCGTAAACTGTCCCGTCTTTGTCTCCCTGGTAATTATATATGGACGATTTCGGGCGAGGCGAGAAACGGACGTCCAGTTCTTTCTTAGCTACTACCCTGTCCTTTCTGTGTCCGTTCGAGGGTTGATTAGGTCTTGGGAGACTTCCCTCGATCATTCGGTACAGTTCAGAGTCTGATAGCAAGCAGGACCTCTCCTGTTTTTGTAATCGTCGGAAGTTTTCCCTCCCTAAGTTTCGCAAGGGGTGGATGAATAGAGACATCAGCTTGGGGCAAGTTAAAATCGACGTCCTTCCTGTACACTGATGAAAAGTCTTCGAAGTTTGAACAAGTCGGAGCTGGAAAAGTGGCGCGATTTGGATCTGGGAAGTTTGTAGGGTTAAACGGCTTCTGTAACGTATACCGGAGAAATGAGTTGGTCTCTAATTCCGGAACGAGTGTTCCCAATTGGTGGATACAGTTTTGGATAGTTGTTTTTAGTTTCCATTGTTTTTCCTGGCAGCTACAAGACGACTACATTGAATATTTATTTGCTACGGTGACCTTGTTTGGTCGGATACTGCTTCGGGACAATTGTGCCTAAATCTTTTAAACAATGTTTCGTCTGAGGGGTTCATGGGCCACGCGAAGAATAAGCCCAAATAGTATTCACACATGTAGAACAAACGAATCGCGTAGAATCAATTGTTATCTGACCAGACAGATCCACCAGTTCATTAATACAGATCAATATTGATGGAGACAATGCTGCCTAACTATTGATAGGCACACATTACTTGCGCAAGGCATGAGAAATGCATGAGCTGTGAATGCAAAATCGATTAGACACTGTTGTCCGACTATTGACTGACTGATCTCACTGCCAGTGAATTTTCCATGACATCTTTTCAGGGCCCGTTGTTCCAAAGCTTCCACTGAGCGAGAAAAATGGCTTTAGCAAATATTTACAGGTATTAGCCGAATGAATAACGCAGAATTGGTCATTATTTAATCAGACACGTTCGCTGGTCCGGTAGTGTAGATCAATAATGAAAGAAACGCGGTGGTCTATCAAGGCTATAAGAAATGTATGAAGCATGAATAAAACATTGAGCATTGCTATCTGGCTACTGCCTGACGCATATCACTTCCAGTAGACTATACGTCAAATTTTTCGACCGACAATTGTTAATGTCAACAAGGTGTGGAAAACATTTCTGGCAAAATATTTTCGCGTATCAGTCTACGATAAGTCAAGCACAATTAATCAGGATTAACCAGTCGCACTTCCAACGTAAGTAGTACAAGTCAATAATTAAGGAGAGCCAATATTTTGGCTACTAATAGATACATGCTGCTCGTAACGATTTGATTCTTGTCAACGAATAGTCCTCTCTAGAAGCGAATAGGACTTCTCAAGATGTCCAAAATGAGTAAATATTTGTATATAATTAAAAATTCTCAAACCAGTCGAAACCCGTCCATAAGTGTCACACTTTCCACACAATTGAACGTCTGAGATCATTGACGCCGGGAAGAAAATTCTGCTTATAACTCGGCTCACATTGTACACGCTTCGTCTAGAGAAATTCAATTTAAAACCCGGCGGGCTGCGTTCGCGAAAAATGTCTTCCTCTTCCTATTAAAATCGCAGGCGAACGGAAAGGTTGTTGTAGCCGGGACAGCTGGGGATCGCGGCGATAAAAGATTCGGAAACAATTCCTCAGCCCCGGCCGGTGTAGCTCGCGGAACACAGTGCCGCGGATAATTCGCATCGTCGAGGAGGATGGGGAACGAGGGAGGGGGTGGGGAGCGGACCGAGAACCCGACCGGAACGACAACGTAATTAAGACGCGTCGTCGCTAACGAGATGTCCCGGTAAAGCGATACCGGCGACAAGCCCCTGATCATCCCACGGCGAGCGCGTTCCAGCTCGCCAGGAAGCGGGAAGTTGCCTCTTCTCCGGTTACTGCCGTCCCCCCTTCCCTTCCTCGGGACCAGATAGAAAGAGACCGACAGCTCGGGAGAGCGAAAGAGAAAACGAGAGAAAGAGAAAGCGATCCTGTCAGCAGCTGCGTCGACAACGACGACGACGACAACGACGACGACGGACAACGGCGAGCCACTTCTCGATTTTCTTGGCGAGAAGAAAAGTTTCCGAAGCCACCGGTAGATTGTTCGCGGCTGCCGGATGACGTGGGTGGAGCCGATGAGAACCGTTCGCAGATGGAAATTGCTCTGGACAAATGGCTCGGTGGAGATGTGCGCAACGCTCTCGAATTCGGCCGTGCTCGGTGCGCCGGGGGGGTTCGGGATCCACCGGGGAGCCTCTCTCGTCTTGCCCGGAGTCTTTAGAGAAAATTGCAATTCCTCGTAAGTGACGTCTCTTCCCGTTGCTCTCCGTCTTTCTCTTTCGCACCGACGTCGTCGACGCCGACGACGACGACGACGACGATTGCTCGCCCCGACTCTTAGATGATTAAAATTGGACTCGCGAACGGCGTCTAGCGGGCGAAAGCTCCGCAGGAGATTGCAAAGTAGCTGTTTAGCGCTCCGCGAACCTGCCTGACGCTATTGTACCCTGCCCCTCTCGGATATCTACCCCCCAAACCCCACGAAGAATCCTGTGTCGTTGTCATTCTCTTTCTCGTTGCCGTTCTCTGTCTGCCTCGTTCGATGCTAATTTTCGCGAGCGCGTTAAGTTACGCGTTACGATTCCACGTCTTTTATTAGAGCCGCGGAGCTCGGGATCGCTGACTACGTCGCCGGGGGATTTGTCCCGCGTAAATTGAAACCTTGTTTCGTGCCTGCCGGGTTCGTTAGCGGCGAATTTTACGAGCTGACGGCTCTCGGCCCGACCCTCGCGAAGAAGTCGCGATATCCGACCGGCACTTTCGACGATTCGGGGATTCGCCAGCACTTTCTCGGCTCGGTTCCCAGAATCCTCGGGGATTCCTGGTCTGGAGGGGAGATCGTGCCAGCGGGAATATCGCGCGATTCCTGTTTTGGACCGTCGCCGTACCTAGCTGATGAAAGAGCAGCTTTGGAATTTCATTAAATTTGATTCACTCGGAAAAATTCCATTCGCTGCGAGAATTTGTGAACATACCTTTCTGTTCTCGAACAATATTAACAGGTTGTAAACGGTACGAACAAACATTGACAAACATTGTAAACATTAAAAATCTGCGCTTCAATATTCCTCGGGCATTGTTTGAAGTGAAAGTTTACGCAGCAATGCAATCCCAATGATTCCCAGCCAAAGAAATCGCTACTTCGTTAAATACATTAATCAGTACACCCGATACGCGGAGCGTAATCATATTAATTGATAAACAACGTGGTTTCCGTAGCGATACGATGTTAATTTGAAGAGAAGAACCGCCTGGATCCGACACGGGACGGCGTAGACTATGATTAAACATATTCGAGCGGAAATGAATCGACGGATGGTTCCTGTGCTGCATGATTAATCGGTACGCGTGTACAAATAGTTTAATTATTGTCTGATTATCGGTAAACACGAGCCCGCACGAACCAAACAGGAGCTGTCTCCCTATGCTGTCCGTTTTAACGCTCGGAATAAATAGGAACGACCTTTTGATCTGTTTTTTTTTTTTTTTGCACCCTTTGCACTCTTTGTTTTCGCTGGCAATTATTTTCCCTGAATAATTTCGACAATCAACTACGTTTGGAAAAATGTTTGACATCATCCTATTGTCACAGTAATGTTTCAAAGAATTCTTCTATTTTGGACTGTGAATATAAAGACAAATTGATGAAAAAGATAGTAACGAATTAATAGGACTTGCGATTTTTTGATGCACAAAATCTCTCGATACAAAAATTGTTCAACGACTGTGAATTTAGCATAAAATTGAATGAATACGGTAAAGAATGTGTAGCGTGCATGCTTGTTTAGAAAAGCAATTCACGGGAGCTTTAAATACAAAAGTGATTAATGCTACAGTGTGCTCGAGCTATAAAAAATCAATAGAACGTGTGCACACAAAATACACGAACAGAATAAATCTGTAAACAGCGCCGGCCGTGGCAAAGCACGCCACTTTCGGCAAGGCAATATTAAAAACTCGGCGAAGCTTGCATAAAATGAGCATTTTATGGAACCGATAGACGCCGGCAATATTTAAGGGTGTGTATTCACGTGTCACGATTTACCCGTAGGTAAATGTAACGGGGTATACCGATGGCCTGTGCCGGGACGGCGGCTTTGACATTTTAATATTTCATGACGCGAGAGCGGGCTCGTTTGAAATTTCAACTGATTGCGGCGCCTCGGCTCGCGTTGCCTGTTGGCCGGGACACTCATTAAAATATTCATTAATATTCTTAAAACGCCGATGGAGAGTCCAGACAGCATAATCTCTGTGCCGTGCTCCGGTGGCCGGTAGTGTCACGTTATTAGGGCTGTAACAGAACCTGTCCCGGGCACTTTGAACTTTTAATTACGAAAACGTATCACCCGGCCAATTTTTTTCGTGTCCCCTGGGCCAGTGGAAGGCTGCGCCACTCTGTCATCAGGTTTCCTCTCTGTCTTTCATCTTTCACTCGTCACATTAATGTACTTTTAGCGGAGCGCCGGTCCGCGACGACGCATTTATTTCGCCAGCCCCATGAATATTTATAGGTCCCACCCCCCACCGAGCGCGACGAGTGAGAACGAACTTCGCGTTATCTTCTATGAAATTTCCGAATAGCACGCCGGTATCGGTGTTTTTAATGGAAAAGTTCGAGCCCCGAGCGAGCACTCGCGTCACGACCCACCGAATCGACGCTAACGAACAGCTCTCGCGTGTTAACGCAATCGCGTGCCAGCCATTCCGTTCGTTCAAACCCTTGTTGCGTTAAGAAATATCATTATCGCCGTTTTCTTTCCTATTTTTATCCACTTTCTTCCCTCTCTTTCTCGCGTGCTTGCGCGTGTGCGCGTTCTCGCCCTAGACAATCCAACCACCGGACTTCATTAACGGAAACGCGGGGAGCGTGGATTTAAGAGATTCCATCGGGAATCGCCCTCGCGGTGTGTTAATTAGTTGCCCCGGAACCGATCATTAGCTCCAGCGGCGAAGTTCTGTTGTTCTTTCCAATAATTTTTCCGCGCGGTCGCCTTCGGGATTAATGGACTCGCGAACGCGATGAAAATGAAATTAAAAGGGCGCGGTGCCAGGCCGGGAGTTCACACTTTGTTTTAGCGGATTTTTAGTCGGGCTGTGATGGACACGGTTCCTGAACTGTTTTTTAAATGCGGCCGGGAAATGCTGGGATTATCGCTGGAGGTCCGTTGCAACATATTATTAGACAGTGCACTCTGGCTAATGGGGATTTTTTAAATTAATTCCAGCGCTTGATAAGCAGAAAGCACGACTGGTTTAATTTTCGCGATCGCATTTTATGTACCTCATTTTCTAAATATTTTTGGAGTGCTTTGAATCGAGACTGAAAATAGTCTGAACATAGAAGATATGGCCAGTCAGTGTACTTTTTTGATTTTTACTGAGCACTCTAAATCTCTAGTGAGATTCACATTAACTTAACTTACATCAAATTAAATTTGTAGTTTACAATTTCTCAAGAAATTTATTTCGCCCACCGCAAATAATAGAAATATAATCTAATTCGATGCAAAATTTAGTTCTAGCCTTTCTAATAGACAAATTCTTTTACATGTCAGGTTCCACGAAGAAACGTAAATATTCTGTTTCCTAAAAAAAGAAGAGAGTGAGCAATTTTCGTATATTCATAATCAAATATAGATTAGCGTCTCACGCGGATCAATCAGAAAAGCGATTTTCAGTTGTTGATCGGCACAACATTTAATGCAATGCATACATCATTCAATTTTAATCGCGCACATATCATCCGCTGAGCTTTCTCTCTCTCTCTCTCTCTTTCTCTTTGTCTCTTTGTTTGCTGCAAACAGTCCGGCATCCGTTCGCGAATAATTAATAAACATAACGAGCTTGCTCGGGTAGCGAGCCGAAAGGAGACTATAATAGCAATAACGAAACGCACGAGAACGTGGCGACGGGTATCTGGCAAGTGAAAAGTGCTGTGGATGGAGGATTCCGAATCAGCCTTTTCACTATTCCAATCAAGGTAGTCGGGCAAAAATTTCTCGAAAATTATCCCGAGCCGGAAGCAACCCCCCAGGGCAAGCCAGGGGCAGCCACCCCCGTAAAAACCGTGGAAATGATATGAGGGCGCATAAAGTGCCGCAGTGGTCGAGCGAGCGGGCATATTGGAAACCATCCAATAACCCACTTGGCTTGCTGTATCGTCGCGCACCGAGGGAGGGTAACGAATACAAAAACCGGGGAGCTTGCGAGACAAGGGGGAGGGGGAGGGTGAAGCTGTGTGGGCCGACGAGGGTTTTTGCCAGGGTCTGCTAGGGTGTACGAGGCCGTGCGAGGGATGAGAGGGTAGGCGGGGAACACGCGAAATAGGAACAAAAAGGAATAGAGTAAACAAAAGTACAGGCGAGAAAAAACGAGGCGGAGAAACAAAACGAGAAAACGGCGGGGGTGGCGAACGATAGGCCGCCAGGGAGAGAAAAAAAAGGAATCGAGGACAGCGGTGAATGGTCCCGCGGGCGCGGAACAGCGGCGGAATTCATCGACCGCGGAGTTTCGCCCGGGTATTTATTAAAGAATTTATCGGCCGACGATGGTTCGAAAGGAAACCGGAAACGTGAATTCGTTCCGCGAGAGAACCTGATCGGCGAAATAGAATTGGACGGTGTTCGATCAGACGTGTGCTGGAGTACTTCAATCGTTAGTAGTACAAGTCAATAATGTGGGGGGTCACTGCTGCGATATTGGGATATTTCTCAGAGAATTTGACCGTGTGACGAAGTCCAGGAAGAAAGGAGAACCGTGAATTCATTTCGCGCGTACCTCCGAGCGAGCGTTCTCTGGGCGGAAACAACCGCCCGCGCGCGCACACACAGCCGCGCGTCCAATTATGCCACGCGTTATTGAAATTTCGTTAGCCGCCCCCCGGGCGCGTTTTAAAATCGGTGTAATCGAATGAAACGCGCGGAATGCATCCGCGTGACGCGAATCTCGAGCGCGAAACGTTGAATCTCCCCCAATCGAAACAGCGTTTCCTCTCTGGAACCAGAGCCGATGTTCACTTTTTTTTATCGGTGACAATCGCGCGTTGATGGACGACGGATCGTGTAATAATCGTCTGATCGGACAGCCCGCTTAATTACATCCGCGACGGACGCGAATTCTCGGCACGGTCCGCGAATCCGTTGACCCGTACTACTTGCACCGGTCAATTGTTGAGTTCGCTCGGCTCGGCTCGCGGTTATTAATTCGTTTTCCTGTGGCAATTGATCATTCAAGCTTTCTCCGAGTATTTCTCGTGGATTCGGTGACCTGGCGATTCTCTGAAAGATTCCTTCAAAGAAAATTTGACAAAGGTCGCCCGAACGAATGGGAGAATCAAAGGGGCAACATTCTGGTTCGTTGAGAAAAGGGCTACTTCAAGGTTCCGGTTCTCCTGTGAGCGCAATTTTTGTGTCGAGAATTAGTGTTTGAATCTGGTAAAATCACTTTTGTGACCACTCGTGGTCGTAACTTTGGAAAATCAATTTTCTGGTTGTAATTTCTTCACCGTTTTTTGATTATAACCGTTTGCACTCGAGCATTAGGTATTTCAAAGAAATTACAAAACATATTACAAAATATTTGTTACATTACAAAATTTGTGTTTAGTAGATTACGAGTTTTGTACGAATAAAATGAAAATATTCTAAGACGGACGAAAAATTTAGTTTTAGAATTAGAAGGGTTAATATTTTCATTGAAAAGGAACAATAAATCAGTGAAAAAATTGAATGACGCATCAGAGATGTTTAAAGACGGTCTCAGAAAATGTCATGGGTTTCTCACATTACTTTGTTACTACCTTTTCACGCATGTACCATTCTGAAACGTCGTGTTCCGGGAAAGAGTGGTGGCTTTTCGAGCGAAACAATAGTTGCTCCAGGTGTAATTGGAATGGTGTGGTGTCGGTTTCCCGAGGATTCCCACGAATTCACGTTGAGTCGATTCCCCGTCGTCGACCAATTCTCGCGGCTCTGTATCTCCGCGGATATTAAACCGCATGTAAGCGCGACCGTTCGGCGAGATGCAGTCGAAGGGTTCGACGGATGGTTCGCCGCGCAAAGCACACGTGAACGCGTGTATATTGAAGCCGCAGACCGCGCAAAGGGTGGGCCAGGTTCAAAGGATACGTGTATAAGCTCTCGACGATCCTTCCGCCGTTTGGCTTTCTTCCTCTCTGGGCTCGCTCCATTCTTTGCAACCGTCAGTTTATCGTCGCGAACTCCTCCGTCCTCGACTGCCTCGCACTGCAACCTCGGATCAATTCTTTCAAGAACCGCGCTATCTTTCCATTGTTCTCGCAAACCTATAGGTATATTCGGAGAAATCCGCGGCCAAAAATCGACGTCTAACTTCACGCGCTTGCTGTGATCCGGCCACAGAAGTAAGAGTTTCTTTTCAGTAGAATTAGTCGGCGTTTGGTCAGACAAATTCTGCACTACTGAAATTTCCGGTAGTTAGACTGTTCTTATACTCTATGGATGCCCTCTTCAGTGAACAAGTAGAATCGGTCAATGTATAATCAGGCATATTCTTATTCCTCTAATTTTTAAAATATTCTTTTTACTTTAATGCGTGATATGGAAGATTTTATCGTATTTACGATAGCCACGCTACGGTTCTGATTAATTAAAACAGCAACATTAAAACAACATTCATTGAAACAACATCTACTATACAAACACGAAGAGTAGATGCGTCGATGCGATAAAAACTGTATAATTTCAAAGTTAATACACATTTCCACTTGAAAAAAATTTGTAAACACACTCGCAACGCACAATACAGACTCCTCAAAACCGGGAATCGCTACCCTCAGCGTTTCCCTTCTAAAAAAAAATTGCAAAGTCACGAGTTCCTGGCACACAACGATAAACAACTGCCTGAATGGAACATTGTCAACAAAACCGTAGCCGGCAGCTCATGAATTTTCATCTGGCAACTCAATTTAAATATTGAAGACAGCGTATTTCAATTAACATTGAGCGAAAAACTACGTTGCCCGAGCGCGCGCGCGCGCGCGTCGACTAAATAAATTCCGTGATTACCGTATCGAATAACACCGTTGGCGAAGGAAAACAGAAAACAGTACGAGCTCGGGAAATGAAGTCACGCGCGGAAGTCGTGGGAAATCCATTCGCGCGTGTGCTCGCCGGAGAAATTCTGAATTCATTTCTCGGCGAATGAACGTCGCCGGGCTGACGTATAATTGATTCGCGCTACTGGCCGGGCTTCGAAAAACGCTCGACGAGCTTCGGGATTTGAAACGGGCCCGGAATATTTGATGTCGAAACGACGCTCTGATTAAAAAGTATAGCACAGAAGAACCTGTGTTTTGAGTAAAACTGTCATTTGTGTATGAAAAAATTATTAACTCGCTATAATATCGAGTCCCACTCGTGACGAGGATTCTGAACACAGTCTAATCAATATATTATTAATATCCTTTAAACCGAAATCAAATTCTGTTTTGTTGGGGTTAAAGAGAGAAAGAGAAGCTTAAATGGCTCCAGTATTTTTGCGAGAGATGCTGAAAACTTTTATTTCACATTTAGTATCGCAGTGTAGTTGCCAGCGCGTGTAACAGGATGTCAGAGCGTCGAAACCGGAATAAACCGGACACGGCGCGGCGCGGATAATTGCCGACTGAACGCGCGCGGTCGGCGCGTAAAAATTCGCTGGTCGACGGTTCCGCGAATTGGAGCAAGTGGCTTTCCTTGCCGTCGAGCAGTATGAAATATCATTAATGTAATTTCGCGCGAGAGCAGGCCGCCCGTCGTGCGTCGCGCGACGCAATTATTATTTCCTGCCGCGGCGCTTTGACACGGAGCACCGGCCTCGCTCGTGCTCGCGACGCGTTTCTGGACATTCATGGATAACGAAGCGAACGTAACCGTGTTTAAAAGGTGAAAAAGTCAAACGCGAGACACTGCCGGCCCCGTTTCTCGGCGCACTTCGCGCGGCTGCGTTCCATTTTCATGAATTATCCTCGCCTCGCCTCGGCGCGGACGCGTATACGAAGCCCGTTATTTCACGAGCTGGCTTGCAAGGAATCTCGCGAATTCAATGGCACCACTCACCGTCTAGGGTCCCCGTGTAGGCGTGATGAGGATCGAACGCGATTTCACGGCCGCTCGAACCCTCGAACACCACGTCCTCCCCGAACAAACTCGTGTCCCTCGTCAGCCGCATCTTGAACACCCTGGAACAACAAGCGAACAAGTTCTGAAACAGGTGTCTAAATTAGAAAAATTTTTACCACTTCGAAAGGGTCCTTCTGAACCTCCATGAATTTTTTAGGGCCTCAGAATTTGCTAATTTAAAGCTTGACAAATAGAAATTGACAAGCAAATTTCTGCTAATTAAAGATTGCTAATTTAGAGCTTGTCATTTTCTTCGGGGACTACGAAATGAGCCGTCTTTGTCCTGAAGTTGTTTCCGTGGGTGTGTACGGTTTCTACGCGAATGTAGGGACTCTTCCTACGACTGATACTCCTAATTTGGCTACTGTTATTTCGGAGTGCGTAAATCTCACCCCTTGCCACCCTCGTGCATTTGAATGATTTTGACGGGAAGTTGAAACGAAGAATCAAACGTTGAGTCTGCCGTCTCACGCGAGCGCGTCGATGTTGATAGACGAATTAGCTAATATTAGCGGCCGCTAATCGGCAAACACGTCGACGCGGATCCGTCGTAGACAGTGTGCTCTCGGCTTATCGAATTACAAAGCCAAGAATATCACCGCGGCGAGTTCTTCAACGGGAATATATGTATATCGTGGCGCGGGGAATAACATTTGCGATAAACGTTTGCCCGTGTAAATGTTTGAAAAGCGACAGCTTTTAAATGGATAGATTTTTCCCGGGGACTGGTTTTTTCGCGGACTCTCGCAGATTGCGAGTGTAATTCTGCCCGATTTATTACATTCGGAACGATGAATTACAAAAGTTACACCTCCGGTCAGCCGCCATATCGGCGGCCGAAGGGGCGGGAGCGTACGTATAAAATATATGTGTACACCGGAACAACAATAAATTTAATAACGGCCTTTGTTTCGTGAGGTAGAATTGACTTTTGCGGACGCGACGGGGCGAGGGAGGGTAGAGAGAGAGAGGTAGAGAGAGAGACAGAGAGAGAGAGAGAGAGAGAGAGAAAGAGTGAGAGAGAAACGACACGCCCCAGCGACCGGCACTATTTCAACCGGTAATCAATTTTCAATTTAATCGAATCTACTTCACAATTCCAATATTGAAATTGTTTAAAATTCCGCCGCTGAATTCTGTTAAAGCTCGATCGACGTAAACGGCAATTGAACTCTAGCTTCGTCGCGACGACGCGACGTAAGCGCTTCCCGAGAAGTGACAATTACATTTCGTTCTAATTACATTCCGAGTACTAAAATCCATAAAATCCTGGATAGACCGGAAGCATCCTCAAAGGAAATTCTGTTGCGATCCCGGCGAGGGAATGTCGAAAATTCCAAGATGAGAATCACTGACCAAAAAGAGCCAAACTTCAATGGGGATTCTATAGTATAATAATTACTCAAGTGTTGTATCTCCAGTCTACCAAAGCGTACAACAAATTCGAGAATGCAGTCCTCTAGAAACTGATGAACGATATACAGCAGGTGAGAATCACTGTCGAAAAAGAGAAAGGCTCCAGCGGAAATTGTGTAGTATAATAATTGCTTCAGTGCTTTATCTCTGCTGTATCAAAGTAAACAATTCAAGAATTCATACCTCTAGGGACTAACAAGCGTATAACAAGCCACATGAGAACTACTGATCAAACAGGACATAAATTGAACGTGAAGCGTATCGTGCAATACCAACTCTATTCAAAACAGTAAGTGCTGAAGGACTGAACTCTCGTGGTCCTAATGGTAGACTGCAATAATAGGGCAACTGAGAACCACGGAAACCACACCAGGTACTCAATAATAGTAGTTCAGTTTGTAATTAAATACAGACGTTTGAAACAGTGAATTCTCGAATCGAAAACAAGAGGATTGATTCTTATAGGTGATGAGAACCGCTGACTAAACAGAGAGAAAATCCCGTATTAATTATATGCCATAAAAATAGCTTTATAAGACAGTAAACGGTTGAAATATAAAGCCCTCGTGATCCTCACGGAACCATACAATAATGGAGTCAATAATAAAGTTGAGAACCACTGTCGCCAGAGACTCGAACACATCATAATTAAGTCAATAATTCTAGTTTATGTTCTCGGTATATATAAACGTTTCAAACAGTGAATTCTCGAGTTGCGAATTAATTTTCCTATGCGATGAGAACCAGTGACCAGCCATAGAAGAAACCCAGTATCAAATATAAACGGCAAAAATAGCTCTATTAGACAATAACCAGTTACAGTAATGAACTCTCCCCGTTCCAACGACGTCATGCGACAACAGACAAGTTGAGAGGAACTGGCGAACCATAGCGAAAACCCAGTATGGCATATATACGATAAAAATAGGTTTATTAGACGGTAAACAGTTGGGGTATTAAATATCCCTGGTGGCAACGACGTCGTGCATTAATATGCCAGTTGACAACCACTGTCGCAGATGCATAAACGCATCACGAGCGCCTCAATAACTCCAGTTTACGGTTGTCACTAACTGGAGACGCGCGAAACAGTGAATCGTCTCATCTGAAGCGGCAGGATTAATCCTCCTCTGATGAGAACCGCTGGGCCACGGGGAAGCCGAACTTCATGGGACAGCGTGCCACATAATAATTGCACAATGTAACGTAACGAGGGCCGCATATTACGTTATAACCGGTCCCTTACGTGTCCGAGGGACTCGCGTGGCACGGTTTACACGGAGCCGGGGCGGCGCGTGCCCGTACAATCGATAATCCCATCGGAGAGGAGGCGATGTTTTCACCTAATTATTGGCGAAGCCCCTAGCTCGATAGGCCATCGATCGACAACGGGACAGCGAGAGAGAGGCAGAGAGGGGGAGAGAGAGAGAGAGAGAGAGAGAGACTCGCCTTTCACGTGGAGCGCGTGGCTGATTTCAATTATTCATTGCCGGAGAAAACCCGGGGTCCGGGGGCCCCTCATCCCGCGGATGTCACCGTGTTAATGTAACTAATGAGACACTGAAAGCAACGCCGGATTAATCCGCCGCTGCTGATGAAGTGGTTACCGTTTGCCGAACGTTTCCGTGCCCGCTGGGCTTTCGCTTCCCGATCGAACGGAGATTGATGAGACGCGCTAATTTCGCGAATACCGGAAAACCCTGGCTTCGCTCTCTTTCGTGTCCTTCGGCCATTGTTGCCGTTCACGATCCCCGTTTTAATGGGACACGAAGCAATCCGGATCAAAGCCTCCTCCTCCTCCTGCTCCTCCTCCTCGTGATACGTAGGCTCCCGATCACCAAGCACTCGTCGACTGTACGCGAGATAATTTTATTCTGGGATCACTTTGCGCTCGTAATAAGCTCGACATATTATTATTTTATTATTAACATTTCAATGGGGGCTTCGACTCTCCTATACGGGATCACGAATATTGTTCGACGATATTCTATGGTGGATCGTTGCAAAGGTATCCTCTTTCTCGAGGTATCCGCTTTCAAAATAGCTTGTTGGGCTTCCGGTAGATCATGTGTTAAACTACGTCCACAACGAAGCAACGTCGAGCAACTTTCGCCGCCTCCTGTTGCTTTCTTCTTCTACTTTTTCTCGATAAACAAGAAAGTACAATTGCACTCATTACAAAATGCTGGAGCTACGCATACACCGGCTCACGAAAGTATTCGAACGCCCATTAAAACGGTATAAATTTTTTTTTTATATTGGATCGAACGATCCGAATTTTTTGAGCAATTAAAAGTATTGGTTTTCCAAATGATGCGCAGAAAATTGATGCGCGGATTTTGAAAAAATTGCAATTGGTAGGAATTACAGAAGAAAATAAAAATGACACTTTTTACAACTCCTTTATTCAAGCCTGTAATCAAAATTTAAAATATTCATTTTGTAGATCTGTACAAATAAAAAAGTTTTCGAAAGTGCCTTTCTTATTTGCTCTTATAATTCCTAGCAATTGCAATTTTTTTGCACTTCACTCGGTAAACCAATTCTAATTGTTCGAGAAAAGCCAGGTAGTTTTGGTCCAATTAAAAAAAAGTTATACTGTTTTAAAGGGCGTTCAAACCATTTCGTGTGCCCCTGTGTACATTTGTTTCTTATCTTGACCATACAAGTCGAAGAAAAAATATTTTTAAATTCTCGGAATACTATCATACTTCTGAACACGATGTACCTATTTTCGTCGCAAATGCATAGAATCCACAGTTCTAATTATAAAGCTTTCTCAATGCTTTCGCCCAGACGCCATCACAATTTGCTTCCAATCCAACTCACAGCTGTTTCGCAAACTTAGGAAACTCTGCGCTAACTTTTCCATCTAGTTCACCCCCAATATTTCAGTCTACAGCTACGCATACCCGATGCGTATCAAATATAAATTAAGGCGCGTGGATAATTTCGCGAGCAACGTGCACGACCTAACAATTCCCATCGGGAGAGCACGGTGCGAAAACGCCAGGCGGGAAAAAATGTTCGAGCGAGCGAGCTTTTTCCGCCGGCGAGTAGACACAAGGTGTCGCGTGTCAGAACGGGCGCGTTATACGCCGCAAAATGATGATTGTGCAACGATGGGCTAATTAACGTGACGCTCTAATTTAATTAATGTTCCCGGTCGGCACGGCTGACATTAGCAGTTTCATTGCGCCCGGCTGACATCGCGTTGTTGGCTGGTAAAAGTGCGACAACGCCGGCGCGAATTTCGGGGGTTCGTTAAAACCACCGGAAACACGGGCCGGCTGCGCGGCGGGCCGCGCAATCGGTGACCGCAGCTCGTGGCAACGTAATTAAACGAATATGATGTCTATAAATAATCCGGTAACGTTTTTATCGCCTCTCCCTCTTTTTTTTCCCCTCGATTCTGTCGAGAGAGAAACGGAATTTCGATGCGGATAACAGAGAGAAAGATAGCGCGCCGTTATTAGATTCGATTTTCCGATCGAACGTTTATCTTCGCCGGATACGTCTCACACGTGATCCGGGTCAAGGGAGAACTTTTCCCCGCGATAGAAATCCGCGCGCGCTATTCCTCCCCCTCCCCACCCACGGTGAAATCTACAAACATTTCGATCGCGAGCTGCCTCGAGCCATGCTCGCCGAAGCCGGAAATTCCATTCCGATAAGATTGGTAACAACGAGCCACGGATGCAACGCGGAATCAGTTAAACGGATGACGACTCCAATCCTCTCCCCCTCTCTCTCTCTCTCTCCCTTCGAACCAGTGCAAACACGTCCCCATCCATATTGTCATTACAGTTTCAGAAGTACACGATCTATTGTAGAACTTAGTTCGCAGAAGTCGAGCCTCGAGACTTGGCACGATGAAAGGTTCAATAAATACGTCCCCGTCTCTCTTAACTTCCACCATTATGAGGCGCGCCGGCCCGACCATCTTTGGGAACCATGACCAGCTTAAGGGATGAAGCAATCATGCTAAAACAGTCTGGAAAATTCTGCATCCTGCTCGAACAAACTTCCGAGGAAAGTATTCACCGTCTGCGAGCAGATTGAATCGGTCTCGTGGCGGGCTTAGAGAGAAAGAGAGAGACAGAGAGAGAGAGAGAGAGAGAGAAAGTACTTGTCGCGATTCTGAGATTTGCGGCTTTCGCGTTGATCTTTGTAGCTGTAACTATTTTTCCAATCACTTTTAACAGCGTGAACACGGTTCTTCGTCGTGTGACGATTTCTGTTAGAACGTATTCAATTCGCGTGCCACGTTGGCAATCCTGTGTCTTGCTGTGTGTATGAACGGTTAACACGTGGTTCTTTATAATTCGTTATAGTATTTATACAAATATATAAAAATATAATACTAATGTACTAATTACCAAATAATGTTAAGTAGTCAGTTTTAGTGCTCTGTAAATCTAGTGTTAAAGGGACATTGAAGTTGCAAAATATGAAAGAAAACCTTGCATCTAATATTCTTCATACAAATAATAATCCTACATTACAAAATACTAATGTAAAGTGTACAGTGTGTGAGATGGAACATAATCGTGTGCGTGCCTCGAGACAAACGAAATTTGACACTAGGTTCACGGGGCCTGTCAAAATGACGGGATCTAATATTTATAATTTCCAATTATTGACATTGTGAAGACGTATCCATGGGGAATTATTCAACAAAATTATTTTTTTGGGTATATATTATTTAAAAAAATTGATACAAATGTGGATAGACACGTTCTTGTTATTTTTGTAAAATAATGTTAAGTAGTCAGTTTTAGTGCTTTGTAAATCTAGTGTTAAAGGGACATTGAAGTTGAAAATATGAAAGAAAACCTCGCATCCAATATTCTACATACGAATAATAAAATATAATACTAATGTACTACAAACTACATTATAAAATACTAATGTAAAGTGTACTTACTTCTGAATCTTCTGTACCTCGGTCGGATCCACAGCACACAATTGTTGACTCACGAGGATAGGTCCGAACAACAATTGAACAACAATCACTAAACAACACACACACAACACTTAATGAAATCGTGACAGCAGACGAGAAGATGTTACTCCGACCGCGAATAAAATAATACTGCGATTTGAACCGTCCCCCTCCCACGGACGTGTGATACGAAAACAGGGAATTCCGGGAAATAGGGTCGGTGCCCCGCCATAATTTTTTTTTGTTGGTTTTGTATCTAGTGTTTATAGACCCTCAGCGTCTAACCTGCCTAGGATAACCTGACCGTACCACCCCCCGTTTCACTCCCTTCTGTGGAAGGGATCATTGTTAAAATCGCAGTATTATTTTGATCGTGGTCGGAGTGACATCTCGTTCGTTGTCACGATTTTATAAAATGTGTTGTGTGTGTTGTTTAGTGATTGTTCAATTATTCGGACCTATTTTCGCGAGTCAATAATTGTGGATCCGACGGAGGTACAGAAGATTCAGAAGTAAGTACACTTTACATTAGTATTTTATAATGTAGGATTAGTATTCGTATGTGGAACATTGAATACAAGGTTTTCTATCATATTTTGCAACTTATTATTATATTAACGATCATTAAAGATTTGGTATATAGTATAATTTAATGTGGTTCAAATAAGATACTACTTTAAATCAAATATTTTTATTTTGATAACCAGGTAGATAAAATGAAATATTTTTATTTTGTATTTCAAATATTTCCTTACAATGAAAATAAGTTGAGCAAGTAGTTAATATTATAAGTTATAATTTTTAACATGAGAAGCTATAATAGATAGCAAAGTATTATTTGTAGTTTAATTACGAATATGTAACAGGTTGATAAACAGACTACAATATCGTAATAACATTACAGTTATCCCATTTGCGAATGCTATTGTAAATTTTGCTATTCAGTTAGGGAATAATTATGAAATTTCTCGAACCTCTTCCGAGTAGTTATCCTCACAAATTCGTTAGCAGAATTTTTGAAAAGGATCGCAATGTGATAGTTCGGAATCCGAAGAGACATGTTACCATACCAAATTCTTATGAACGATAGCACAGCTGTGCCCAGTTAACGGGAGCACCCATTTTTAACCCACAGTGTAATAATTAACGGGTTCCCCAGGATGTCAAGGACTGCCCATTAAACGCAGTTGCAGGTTGCAATTCGGCGGAGCTTTTTCGAGGTTCGGATCGGTCGAAATTAGCCGGGGTTTTGCTCCGATGAATCTTTTAACGATATTAACATACTCGCGCCGATGAAATAAATAATGTATCGGGCCGAGTCGATCGTGCTCGTTAACTCGGGCCCCCGCCGGTCGCGTTTAATTATTTTCGTCGGAGTCGGCCGGTTTACACGCGACGGGCTCGTGCCAATCGAACCGTTTATTCCTGTTTCGTTTTTCCGTCTTGTTTTACCGTTCCCGTCGAATCGGAGAGACATTTCACGGCGGAGTTACGGGCCGCGTCGATTTTATTTCGCGCCAACGATCCCGTGAATTCTTATTGGCCGGCCGGACCGGCAAGATTTACGCTTCTGTTCCGAAACGCGAGCCTGCAATACACGAGCGCGAGCTCCGCGTATTATGCGAAAGTAATTATGGAATTGGTGCGACCGGAATTTACATTCCGCGGAGGCGACGAATTCAAATGGCCCGGATTTAATGAATTTCCATAATGGACCGCGACCGACCCTCCCCTCTTCCCGCTACGGAAAAAATTACTTCGACCCTTGTTTCGAAAGAAAATACGCGGCACTTTCAAAGGGCTACAATTCGTCTCGAGGTTAAACTCTTGTGTTTTTTCTTTTTTCGCTGTTCCAAGAATCCCGCGATTGCCGTCGTCGATAACGGCGACCACAATGACAATAACAGGAGTAATTGTTCGGTGCGTCGGTGCGAGAAATTAAGGGACCATTTAGTTGGAAAATTGTTGATGTTTATACAGTGAGTTTGTTGGAAAAAGTCGGGCAGGGATGTACCCGAGCTTATCTTAAACAGTGAAGCGTCTATTTTTATCTCATTGACTTAGCTTTTAACGAGAATGTTTCGGGAGGTGACGAAAATAATTATTTAGCAAACTAATGCGTGCGAAAGCGGCGGCTTCACACGATTTTCTTCAAACAATTTTTTCTGTTTGACCTTTTATGTTGATCGTCAGCGTAGCCGTGTGTGTTTGCCACTAGATGGGAACTCATTAGCCAACAGTTTCGCTTAAAATCAGTTAGCTTGTTCGGCGGATTTCCCGGAGTGTTTCGCGTCCCGAACAAACCTCATTAAAATAATTCGCGGGAGCCGTCGACCGAACGGCGGCGCTTAAAAACGTCCGACGTTTACCCATGGTGTTGGGAGGCTCTGGGTTCGAGGATCGATGGGGCAGCGGCTTGCTCCTCGGATGAAAGCTGTCGCCGACAAGTGGGAAAGCAATCTAAAAATATTCCATCGAGGGAACACGCTCGGAAGAAAGGGAAACAAAAAGAAAAAACAAAAGTTGCCGAGTACAATTTCGCGAAAGAGTAGTCAGGCTAATAATAAACGTGTCCCGTCGACGCAACCGGCTGCGTGGGGTACGGGAGGGGCGGAACGGGGAGGGAGGAAACGGATATTAATAACGCAGTTTTATAACGGGCGTAAACGATCCACTCTGGCTGACAATGATCACGTTTATGACAACGGGTCGCACGCGAAATAAAAACTCGCTGGAAATACTCCCAAAAAATAGTAACACTAAATTTCCGATTTGCACAAAATTCTCGATATTCCAACTGCTAGCGTTTAGTGAAAAAAAAAAAAAATCGTAGAACTTGGAACCTAGACTCATTTCAAAGCCTGAAATATCTGCTTTCACAAACGTTTATTCATTTTTATGTGAAAAACTTTTGCATGCTTTAGCGAGCGGAAAACTGAAAACACTTTTTTACTCGAAAATGGTACACATTGATGCGTCTGTAGAATTGCTGCAAATTTTTTTTTGTGATTGTATCTGTCGAGGATTTGCAGATTAAACCTTCCGTTTCACGACGAGACAAAAAAAAATTGATTTACGATTTTTTTTTCACTATTTTATGACATAAAAATGAGGAACAAGTTCGGTACATCAATCTTCAAATCCGTGGTGGATTAATCGCCGAGAAAATTTTTTTTATGTTTTTACAGACGTTTGAACTTGTACTATTCTCGAAAAGTTTTTAGTTTCCATGAGCCGCGTCATCCAGGAGCATCTCCAAAGACAGTAAACGCTGAATTGTGAATGAAGTCGAAGCATTAAGAGTTTAAAGGAAGACATTACAGTATCCGATTACGGAATTGTTAATATTTAATCGGCCGTTAATAAAGTTTCCGAGAAGGTCATCATCGGGGGAGAATTGCTTCCACGTGTGCAAGCAAAAGTAGTGCCCATGGTCTAGATTATACCTTAATTCTCATGAAGTCATTATAATCTTATAATCTTCTTCGTTTGAATTTGACCGTACTATTTTAGACTCCGTGGTTCATATTCATGGACCTCGGTTTCCTTAATTTCGAACCGGCTCTACTACATTAGCGTTCTCGTATTTATGCACCATCGGTCGGGGGATTTTGATCATACTTACGCGTTAGTGATTTCTTAACGTCGTTACACACATTACTCTACTTAATTCGTACCCTGCACGACCATTTTAGCTGCCTAAGTGTCCCTATGGAGCTCGGTATCCTCAATTTCGGAATCACTCTCTGCTGGTCCAGAGCCCTTAATCTACTTAAGAACCTCAGCGCCCTCAATTTCGATCTTACTGGCTGATTTCGATCTCCTTACTCTGCTTGAATGATCGCTCGATGGCAACCGAGCGTCTGGGAATATTCGTCTTCCGTTACTTCATTGAATATTTAACCCCTGCATGAACATATTTAAATCGTTTGCTATGAATAAGTAATAATCTGCCAAATACGTGGTCTCTGATCAATTTCCCAGCTACCAACCATGACTCACCAGGGAAGAATCCCCAATCCGGAAATTCGAATAATTATGAAACTTTGGGGATATGCAGTGCATGCGTAGATAAGTATTACGAAAATTCGGCTTTTCGATTTTTGTTCTAATTATATAAATAATTGATAATTGTTTCAACAACTTTTGTGTGAAAACTTTCTTCCCATCTCTATAGTTTGCATGTTACAAGGGGAAATTGAAAAATAGATTTGACCTGCAAAAAGCGATTTCAATTTATTTAATATGTTAATTTTAACTTCCGGTTTGTGGATCGTTCCTTGTCAGTTCGTGGATCAAGGTACGTGCCCAGGTCGAGATACAATGCCACGGTATTTAGTAATGAGGCTAGTTCGCGGGTCTCGCGCTGTCTTCGGAAAGGAACTATCAACAGTTCCGCGAGTATCATCCGCGAGATTGTCAAGTTCGTGGCTGCATTATAGAAGTCGTGGCATGAGATTGCCTGGTGAATCTTAAGGAAGCCGTGTGCGGCAAGTACGGGTAAGTTTACTCCCAAGGGAGTCAAGGGAGACTCGGTCCAGGCTGACAGCGAAACGCCAGACGACGAGCACACTTAGAGACTCCTCCCATTGGAAAACTCCAACAGAAAATACAAAATAATTTCGGAAACAGATGGATTTCTCTGAAAAAATCTATCGAAAACAGAAAAGGAATGAAGCAAAGTCTATTCACTATACAATTTTATTTTACACATCACTGTGTCTCTTTACACAAAATAAAAATTTGTCACACCAATTACAAGAAACAGGAACAAAACAGAAATTTCTTTCCTGCTTTATAGAATTCTTTAAATCTGTCTGTTGCTTTAAATTGCATACAATAATTTCATAAAATCCTCAGTCTACTGATCACTGATTCTAACCCAAATAATTCGAACCTAAAAGCGAAGAATTTGCTGATAAAAAACTGTTTGAAGTTGCCTCCTGATTCGAACGGAAATGTTAATGTTTTTTTTTTTCATGGGATCGTGAGGCGATTTGCGAATGTTGTTTCGGCGATAAAAGATTGTTAGGATATTTTCGGGGCAGCGGGCACTGTCGTGAACGCACTCGAGGCAGCGATAACTCGTGGCCAGCTAACAGTAAACCTTTTTAGAGAAAACCTGTTGCTGGATCTTCTCTGGAGCGGATCGAGAGGGGATTCAACGAGGCCGGTGACGCGGATCGCGGCGTCCATCGCGAAGACGGAAAAGCGGCAGGCCTCTATTATTTTCGGGGAAACTGTGTCGAGTGCGTCGCCGCTGCCTTTTGCCCACTGCAGCAACAAGTATTTTAATTAAATTCGTTAAGACGCCTGGAGAACGTAAGTGAACAATACTTTCCCGTCGACGTGGAAGAAAATTGATCGACAAACTATAACGACGATTGTGGATCGTTTGAAGCGTCCTAGAAAATTGGAAGTAACAATTTTACGTTATGCTTAAAAAATAATTATTCACTGTGCTATATTCACGATCAAAGTCTACTACCCTACACTCTACCTAGTTCTTTGACGAAGATGACTCGGAACTTTTGAAAATAATCTTGACTGGAAGATTACCAATATTTACAGCGATGTAACTTTGTTACAAGAAATCGGAACGTGATCTATCTAGGCTTATTTTAAAGCGTAAAGCCTCTACTTTCATTTACATATCTCGTTTTGTGACGGGAATGCTTTGTCACTTTAGAAAAAGTGTATCGGCGACGTATTGTGTTGTATCGGCGACGAAAATTGAAGGATCACAGAATCTTGGCGTGGAAGATTGTCAATATTTGCGAAGCTGTAACTTCGTTAAAAAAAAATCGGGCAACAATCTACCTAGGCTCGTTTTACACTGTGAACTCTCTACTTTCATGTGTATATCCTGCTTTTTGGCGAAGATGTTCTGGCACGTTGAAAAATAATTATATACCGTATTGTATCGATGGATAAAGAAGCCACTGAATCTTTTAAAGGTAAAAATAGTCGACGTAGCTGTAGCTTTGATTAAAAAAAAAGAGCAATAAGTATTTCAATTAAATTCGTCAAGACGGTAGGAGAACGAATCGTGAACGATACTTTTCCGACGACGTGAAAGAAAGTTTACCGACGAACGATACTGTAGCAACAATTGTGTTGAAAATTGCAAGTATTCTTACATTTCGCGTTGCATCAGTTTCCGAGAGAGTGCACAGGAAAATCTCCTTTAACTGGGCCGCGTATTTCATTGATTGTAGCGCGGTGAATGAAAATTGTTGACAATGGTTCTCATTTGCATGGTAAATTAAAGGGCGTGGGTCTATTGTTTACGGAGGCCTGTTTGCCTTGACAAATTGCAACCCCGTTGCCCTCGAAACCTTTTTTCGCTGTTCCCGAGTATAATGCAAATGTAAAATATCACGATGGATATTCCGGGGGCCGTTCGCGTGCAACGCAATATCAACGTCGTAATTTCAATTAACGAGCCGCAGAGTCGGCTTCCGCGGTCGAATGGCCGGGTTTTCAGAAAATATGTATTTCTTGAAACGGCACCGTAACTCTGACGCAGTTTTCCTGTTTCATAATTGAGACGCTCGATGATTGCTTTCGGCGTGCAGCTGTAAGTCACCTTGATAAATTAACCGGGGTGAAAAGTATGAAATCGGAGAGGGAAATTCCGGCGAACGTCGCTCGAGCGCGCGCGCGCGCGCGTTGCACGTCCGATGCAAATCTGTACACGATATTCCTATCTGGCCGGTAACGTCGTGCGGTTATGAGCGTGGTGGCCAAAGTTCGGAATAGTTGTTCCCTCTGCCCTCTTCTGCAACCCTCCCGCGGCCTCTGTGCGAATGTCGTTTGCATACCCAACGAGTGTCCGCCGTTTCCTTCGCGACATGCAAGCGGTGACCGCGCGCGCCCGTTGCATTCGATTCACTCGATACACTCGAGCGACGCGGGCTCTCGACCCCGCCACGGCAACTTGTCAATGAAAATTGGATAACGCAACCGAAACGCTAGAGAAATCGATTAACCGCACGAGAAAACGTGAAAGATTCGAAATTCCGTCGACATCGCACATCCAAAGGTGTTTTCACTTTGCGGAAAAATACAGGGCAGATTTTAATCACAAAAGGCAGACGATTGTGATCACTTTGTTCCTGGAGAAATGGGCTTCTTGTCTATGTTCGTAACCAGTGAACATAGTGAAGGTAAATACACATATAAATTTATCCTGCATTACTTAATATAGTAATTGAGAATTAAGAAATGCATAAATACAAAAGAATACTGCTTCACAGAAATTCTTACTGAAAGAAAAAAAAGTTTGACAAATTGTTTTTAACTTATGTATGATAAATTGTTTTGCTGGTTCGCTTGAAAAAATTTTCTAACATCGTGGAAAGAAGTTATGTGTGTTCCAAGTCGCCAAAAAATGTAGCCTAACACAGGATAACGATGGTACGGTGCAGCGGTAGGGAAGACGAGCGAAAAGAATGTTCATCGGTCGTCGCAGCGGCCAGTAATGCGTTTTTAATGATAAAGGATGGCATTAGGTCCCATTCGCGGAAAATTACCGATTCCGAGCAACGGCCGAATTAATTAGAGCATTCTGCATTTCGTTAGGCTTCCGATCCAAATTACCTAATAATTTCCACCGACTATTGATTATCAATTAATTTAACTTTAAATGCTCGCCGGGTAACTAATGCTACGTCATTCGACATTTATGCAAAATTGAATTAGAGCCCGGCGACTGTTATGGGATTATTAATCGATTTATTCGCCTGTTGGCTCTGTAACGAAGTGCCCGCCCTTCCAGTTTCCTAATTACGAAGAATTTGTTAGCCGGCCTCGCTCTCTGAAACTGTTCCTGTATATTCCGTTCCGAAATTTGCACAATTTCGATCAAGAGAACAAACACGAGAACTTTTCGGACAAGTTTCTCTCATTTTTCTCCTCTTCCTCCTCCTCTTCCCCCTGTTTTATTTTGTATCATATTGTTCTATGTCGTGCTCTGTTTTTATTTCCGCACGCGAAACAGTGTTTCGAATTTCGAATGTTCGAATTTTCAAATACACAGCGCCATCGTAAAATGATACACAGCCGGAAACAAAGGGCCCGCGCATTCGTGAAAGAACTCACAGTCACTCGCGAACTGTGCGCTGAAATTTTGTCCTGGACACAAAAATATGGTTTTGTTTGAAGCGTTGAATGGGCTACGGCCATTGTGATTCCGGCATCGCCTCTATGCGAACAAGACTGGGGCACATAATGGCACCTGACAAATGATGACTCGCCTCAAACTGATCATCGAAAACCCAGGAAATTGATAACGAAAGCCTGCCGGCTGGTTTTAGGTTGCGCCGCAAGTAGAAATATCGAGCAGTGGTCAGACAAGCTAGGCAAATCAATATAGAAGCTAAATAAAAAGATAAAACAATAGAAAACTGCTTGTTCTTGATCTCTGATTAAAAATTCAAAATTATCAACGCAGTTTACGAATCGGTTTGTAGATCGCGCAAGTGGAAATATCGAGAATGGTCAGGCGGACTACGCAAATAAAAAATACGTATTCAGATGTTTTATTACTTTTTCCTGATTGGTTTAGTTCCGTTATTCGTCATGTGTATTAAATAAATATCAAAATTAATTATTTACGGCTGCAATGTAATTCCTACAGAATATCAAATATTCTTGCAACCTTTCAAATATTTTATTTACGCTTCCGGAAGTAAAACCAACTTGTACACGAGTTAACCATTGATTTCCGATTTAATGGTTCAGTTATTCGCCCCTTGAATTCTATGCTGCATTAAATGTCCTGAGAGACCCTCGCATATTTTATTTTCTCTCCTGCAAGTAAGAACAACTTCTACACAAAATTGATTTCCAATTCATTTGATTTAGTTAGCCACCCTTTGAAATATAAATATGACTTTTCTCTCACTGCAATATAATTTCTACGCTATGTTAAACGTTTTGAGAGACCCACAGATATTTGATTTCGTCTTCCGTAAGCAGGTGCAACTTGCGCGTAATTTAATCATGGATTTCCAATTCATTTGATCGAGTTACCCTCTGAATTAAAAAATAATTTCTCCAAGCGGTAAAATATAATTTTCGAGACATTAACCGCTTCACTCCCATGGACATATCTCGAATGCTGTAGTATTAGATTCATTGTGGCAGTGAGAATATTCCACTTTCTTCGATTTATTAAATTCTCCCACCTTTCGCACAATGGCATACAATTCACAGTCTACTTATAAACTGCTTAACCCATTCTCCCGAAGTAGTCACAGAAAAATTAGCCAGTGCGATTCAATTTATCCGATTCACTTAGTCAGAGTTCGCGGCGTGATTAAAACGCAATATCGCAAATTCCACGAACGATCCCGGCCACGAAACTAGTTCAAAGGACCCCGGCCGGGCGGTCGTCGACGGGGGTGGTGAATATTTACGGAAATTCCTAGTCACGGGGGTGGGCTGTATCGTGCCGCGAAAATTATCGTCGGACCGTGCGTTACCGGCGTTATTGCTCAATTTACGCGGGAGCAACACCCGGCTCCTCGGAAGGACGATTAGTCAGGAGCGGTGAGTGATGCATGTACCATTGAGAAATGGGATTAGTTGCAAGGGTAATGCGCCTCCCACCCTCTCTCGTCCACCCCTTCTCACCGCCACCCCGTTCGGCCTCGTTCCCCCGTAGCAATATACACCCGCGAAAGGGACACTTTAACGTGGAAAAGGGGGGGTCGGTTGCGAGGGTAGCGCGGGGATGCTAGGAGGAAAACACGGCGAGCTGAAGGGTGCTTCTTACCCTCCTCTCTCGTTGCCGGTTTATCGTCCTGCGAGCGACGTTTCGTAGCTGATTAATGCTCTCGGACGTGTTCGTCCCTCCGCGGCACGGTCTTTCGAGAGTGACGAGCATGTGGTAATTAAGATAAATTCGCCCCTGTTAATTACGTGCCTCGTTTCTTTTTTTTTTCCTCCCTTTCTCTCTCCTTCTCCCTCTCTCCTCACCGTCGTCGGCGGCTGACCTCGCTCGAAAATGTCGGCGAACCACCATTTAAGGGCTCGCTGATCTCTCGGATTTTTTCTTTACGAGACCGTGGAACCGTCCTTTGCGAAACTTTTGCCATAATTTGCCTCCTGTTCGAGGAGCGTGTGCTAATTTTTCGGTGGAGAGCGTACAGCAAAAGCGGACGTACAAGGGTTCGCCAAATAAAGTGTCGCAAGCTGTTTTATGAGAACGTGATGAAGACATCCGCATTATTCTTTTTTTAATTAAACCGTGCAGAGGGTGTAGTAGAGTGCAACAATCTTTTCCAGCTTGAAAATTCTGAGGAAAATAGAGTAACATTTCTTAGAAAGAGGAATTATTCTTCTGTCATTGTTACAAGGCTTGTGAAACTGAACATTCGATTCACTCTCTTACCACCGAGAGGGTGGTACTTGCTGGCCACCATGTCATATATTTCATACATTTTTTTTTTATCAATCGCTTTGGGTAAAATTCTGAAAAAAATTAGTATTATTTAGTATTATGTTCTGAATATTATAACGTTCTTAAATCTCCAATATGATGTTATTCAGTGAGCGTAAGAACACGTTAGTAATGCGAGGTTCCATCACTTACTATTTTCGCAAATGTTCTAGATTAATGGAGTAGTTTGTCCTCTATCTATGAATTAACAAAATACCACAGCGTACAATTTTTTCTAAAAGATATTTTAAAAAATTATTTCGTTTTCAGGGCGCTGCGCGAGTCACCCATTAATTATGCTAATGGTACCGACGAGGAGCAAAGAGAGCGATCCGGAAACAAGCCACGGAAGCCGATTTTAATAAACAACCGTATTCGCAGATACGGTGCACAGCACGCACGTGCTCTTACCGTGGGTGGTGTTCACCCCCCGTTTCACCCCCTCTGGCCGCGACAGTCCGAATCGATTCCAAATTGATTCCTCCGCTTCGGGGAGGCCAGGTTCCGCCAATCGGCACGTCTGAATTTCTATAATTAGTCGATATAATTGGCTCGAGAGCGGTAAGTGCCGATATTAAGGTTAATTGGATGCGCGTTGCGGGTTTATTTGCAACAGCCCCGGCGATTATCGCTCAAGGAACTCATTAACGAACAATCCAATTAAATCTCGACGGCACCACGCTGGGAGCGCGAAAGAAAATCGGGCAGGGATGTCGCGGCAGACGAGACAACCCTCGGACGAACGAGAATGTTACCGATTTTAATTACACCCCCTCCCCCACTACCGTCACCGATCGGCGACGGTTCGGGGAAAGGTACTTAATTCGAAAATAAGGCGAGCACACCCCCCGCAGTGTCTCCATGGCGACACTATCGTTCCACCGACGCGAGTTAATTAACGGAAACTACCTCCATTTTGCACCTTGCGCGCTGCATTTAATCCTTTGTGCGCTGATTTCTTTGAGACCGGTGAATCGTTGTGTATAATTAAACGCGCGGATCAAAGTCGCGAATTTCGCGCTCCTTCTGCACCGAAATTTGTTTTGTTCTCCTCGGTGCTAGACACCGTTATTTCAATATTGAATTTATATTTTTCAAATACTGATCTCACATTTTTGTAATATTTACTTTACGTTTTTTACATACCCAGTTCATATTCTCCGAATATCTAGCCTATATTTTCTAAACATTCAATTTACATTTCTCGTACACGTGTACAACATGTAGATCCAATATTTTTCTCGTATGAAGAAGTGTGGTTTAAAGAATATTTTTCCAATATTTGAAAAAGATATTTATCCAATATTTTTGTGCAACAAAAATATACACAAAAGCATACCATACTCGATAGAATAGATTACAAAAATGTGGAACTTAGAATTTATATCAGTCTATATATTTTTACAGAGGGTAGCTAAGACACGGGGGTGAGTTTTTGATGTATTCCGATGGACGGTATTCCACAAGTTTTATTTTTCATGGCTAGGACGTACGTATACAGGGATGGTCATTCGAAATTTGTTCGCTTTGCGACTCGAGAGAGCCGGGGGTTCGTTTTTATGACCGTTTAAGACCGGATTGCCGGGGGTCACTGTGCCAGGACGGCGCTTTATTTGAATACGGGTCAGCAACGGGCCGAGATATCAAACTTCCGCGGATGTTTACCGGTCTCTGAGAAGGAAAACTGAAAGTTCCCGCAAAACCTCCCTGGCTACAGCCGATAAAACTTCGTTTTTATTGTCTGATTCGGTTATGAACGGGGCTCGGACGTCGAGCGTGGGGGTGCACGGGGGTAGAGGAGGGGGTAGAGTTTACGACATGCCGAGTATCAAGCTACCCCGGGAAACAAGTGAAATTCCTCCGTCCCGTCGATAAAGCTAAGTAGAGGATAAATTTAAGGATATACTACTGATTCTGTGTATTGTCCGGTACGCCTACGCGCTAACCCTCCCAGTCGTATACATACACGAACGATAAAAACTTGTGTCGCCCCGGCTAAATATAAATAACGTGACGGAAAGCACTGCGTTCCGGGGGCGCGAGGGGGTTGAAGCTCGAAACGTTTCACTCGATGGCCAACCCTTGGAAAAACGACGCTCGAATGGGAACAGCGGTTCATGAAGGGTTAAAATGGTTCACTTATTCCCGCCCCAATTCCTCGCGAGCTTCTTCCACGCCCTTAAGAAAGATTCGAAGCCATTTCTCCGAACCTCAGCATTCCGCGAGGGAGCGGAAACTCTGTTCTATAATTACTCGCTGCAATTGTTACCTCTCCACACCCTCCATGAACATTTGCAACATTTTTTAAAGCGACTTTAATTTTACGTTATTTTATCAGAGGGGAACGAAATACCAGTTCTTGAGTTTGTAAGTTCGGAGTTTGTAAGCGAAACATCGGAAATAATTCTCCAGTATGTGTGTGAATATCGTACATGTCTCAGATTTTTTTCAAAATTTTTGGATGCGATTACATGGAGAACAAGAGATGATAACAGGTTTTTTCGATTTTTCTTTGTATCTACCCTTACCTACAAGATATGAGGTTGAAACTTTGTAAAAAGGATTCTCTTTTAGCAAGCTGTAGCTATTCCCAGTCAAAATCGTTTGAAGGGCGAATTAGAGCGATTTCCACCCTCTTCTCAGGTTAGGCCCTTTTTTTTCTTTCAAGAAACTACTTCATTCTAGAGACTCTTGTTGTTGAAACAAATCGTATAGTAAAGGGTTGAACTACAGTGAGCTGTTTGGACCGCCCTAATCCCCCAGATTCGGCTGCCTCGATTTTCGGGGGTCGACGGGGGTCGAATCAAGAGAATCGACTCGTAGCGGCGGATCTAATCGCGATCGTGTTCGCACAAAAGGGCGACAGAGCCTCTCTTCACTTTAGGCGACGCACTCCAGGTGCACCCACGACTCGAATCGGGTATACCGCCTCTCGTATCGACCAAACGCGCCCCCCTCGTTCGAGTTCGAGTTCAGGACCGAGGTGGATGCGGCGGCGACGTGGCGAACACCGGAAAACTGGAGCGAAGAGGGAAACTGTCAGCCCGAAAAACCCCGGCTTGCCTAGTCGAGGCTGCTCTCGAGGGTGGGACAGGGGGTGGAGAAAAAGCTGTGCAAAGTTTGATAGAGAACGGGAGCTGATGGGGAATCGAAGAAACGGCTGGGGGGAGGGGAGGAAAAGTCGGGCGTGTTGCGCCGGAGAATAGAGTTTCTTAGGCGAGGGGGTTGATAAATTAAGGGGTTCGATCGCTATCGAGGGTGCGAGGCGCCGGTTTTTCCTCTGGAACCTCAATTTTCTTGCCGGGGATGGCATTTTTGGCCGGGTTGCCTCCTTAACCCCTCGTAAGTCAAGTGTGAATGGACATTATTAGACAGCGGATGTAATGCGTCTAAGACAAAAAAGGTAGATCAAAATTAAAATAGTGGAAATATTCCCAGAATACTGTTAAATATTCACAGAATAAAAAATACTGTTTGAAATAATTAAGTAAGGGAAAAAACGCATATGTAGCTTCTGTATGTTGTAACGAATGCAAACAGTTTTTATTTTGCATATAAATCCGTAGTCCAGGCATTACACTTTTTAAAATAAATTTTATATCGAATTTCACTGTATATTATATTCTGAATACGCTGCTAATGTACTCCGGAAGCATTCTCACGATTTTTATATAAACACCAAAAATGTTTAAAGCCTTTCATGAGAAATAAACCTGTATGACAGAAGTGAACAGCGTACACTTTTAGAGTATTTCTCTTGAAGATTGTTAAGAGGTCGACGACTCTGCGTCAGCCAAGAAATTTTCATTTTTATCCTGACGTTTTTTAGTAGATATAAAGCTTCTGCGAGTCCTCGAGGGTGCAGGTGGTTTTAGCAAGGGTTGAACAGTTATGGTAACCTCGTGAAGAATTGTAAAGGGGTCGTCGTCCCCGGGAATCGTAGAATAAGCAAGGCTCGGTGAAACAGATGTGCTTTTGAGTGTAACGTGGAGATTTAGGAGGGCCGTGTCGATGGCACTGACAACACACTGACGGCGTATCGCGCTGGCCAACGAGCCGTGCGGCCATCATGTCGAGCCTGCGTCACATAAGGCCGGCGATCGTTGCACATGTCGGTTCTGGAACGGAGGATCGAGCTAACATGCGTGCCTCGGTAACAGTCACGCTTAAGAACACTCACTGATCCGTTTCTAATTCGTTACCGACTCAAGAACCATCGTTTGAGCGCGTTTCTGCTTGTCAGCCGAACGGAAACCGCAGGCTCTTCTGTCTGATTTGTTTCGAACAATTCTACTGAGAATCACTTCAACACTGAACGGATCTAAAATTTTATGTTACAATTACTGCAATTAAATTCGCACATATTGGGACAAAAATCGTATCGAACTTTAATGCCTCAATAATTATCAACGGTGCGTTTGTACCTGTTAATAAAAATCGGGAATCTCACATAATTTTTATTTTAAAAGTGCTGCAATCGTAAGTAGGCTTTGATCGCAATGAAATTCATTCGCCCGTGCACGAATTCTGCTGAAAGTTGCGTGTCGATTTTTAGCAATTTTTTCCATTCGATTGTTATAGAAAATGAAAAACGAGCTTGCCTGCTACACGGCTTCTAGACAATTGGCAATTAAATTCACTCGCTCCGGGTAGACTGCAATGGAAACCTTGTCGATTTTTAACAACTTTTCCTTTTCAATTATCATAGAAGATTAAAAATGCGCCGCTCCGACTCCTGGCTCGTCCAATCAATTTCGAAGCATAATAGCTGCACTGTGCTACTTTTATGCAAACTTGTTACTGTTTGGAAAAATTCGAAGTAAATTGACGAACGAAAAGGAATAAGTCGAGCTACATTTAAGCTGGAATTTTACAGGCCCTCGAAGATTGTGGCACGCTGCGCGGAACGGCTTTAGTGTCGCGACAATTATGGATCAAGGCAGTTTCGTCTGACCCTTTCGAGGAATCCCGCGATTCGTTGCCGGGGTATCGCGCGCGTATCGCCCGGCTCATTTCAGAAATTTCTATCCGGTGACGCGTGAAATGATCCTCGGGTACAGGCGTCGACACTCTGAGACCGGCTGGCAAGACGATTCCGGTGCCCCTTTCCCCGGAATTCGTCCGAAAGTTGCGCTCTCTCAGGAGAAAGCTGTTGCCGCGCGCATAAAATAATTAGCCGGTCGTAGCGGCGCGCGAGCGCTCGAGAAAAGTTACCCGTTGTTTCTCGTTATATCTCGAGAACGTCTAATATTATCTCGAGACGCGAGCAGCCTCTACGACGGGTCATTACCCGACGATCCTGGAAACGCTCGGTTATAGAGCTGCGAGAACAAGAGCGAGAGTTTATTAAGTGGGAAAAATTGTCGCCTAATTTCTCGTTCGAGTATAGAGCAGCGGACTCGTTCGTCATCGGGATGATTTACAAAGTCGCCGGGGCGACACGGTTGTCGGTCGACGTCTCGGATGAGAATCTCTAACGTCGGTGAACGTAAAAACGACCGTCCCACGACAGATTATTCCGCCTTTGACTGCCGCTAGAAAGTAAAATTTTCTCTCGACAAAGCTCCTCTTGGTCTCTTCTCCCCAATCCCCTCCATCTTGCTTCCCTTTACTCCCGCCGCCCCAGCCATTCGACCTTCTTTCCAACCTTCTGTTCCTTTCCATTTCCCCCCTCCCACCACCAAAGAATACGTGGTTTTACGAACCTGTCGAGAGCGTGAAGGCGTAGATTCAGCGTCGCGTCCCCTGGATGCCCGGAAGCCGAAGTGTCACGACGACTTCTGGCACGGTGTTCTCTCAGCGCGGCGGTGTCGTACCAAGCCGCTGTATAGTGTCTGACGTAGGAGCCATGCGTGATCGCTGAAAGCAGAAAAAGAACCTTCACAGTCGCTCGAATGGCCTGTGCACACGAAAGACACCGGTATAAGTCCGTTACCGGTCGGACAAGATAGAGTATCTCCGGTACGTTGATGCTCCGACGCTATTTCTGACTATCCAGTTCACGCGAAGTCCACAGAGAAGATTCACGGCCGATTAATAAGTCCGGAAAGCGTGTAAATCAGTGGTGCGAGTCAATCATTGGTCCGACTAAGACGTACTGTTATGTACAAGTGTGTACAGCTCTATTTTATCATAGTTTACGCAACATGTAGACAAAGAGGTTTCGTATTAAATTAATTGATCTAATGGATATAAAATTGAGTAGTGGCAATCGATCATTGGTCAGCCTAGTAGTATACTCTCAACGTAGAAATGTATACAGATCGTATTTCATCGCATTACATATAAAAAATGCAGTAGTCGATCATTCGTCACGGCAGAAACAATGTGTTCTTTTACGTCTTGAATCAACAATATTTTTAAAATTAGCTCCACAAGAAATCAATAAATCCAATCGTCGTAAAATTCAGTAGTACAAGCCGGCCAATTACGAGACTAGCTAAGAATTTTGCGACACAAACGAATTGAGAATAATTCTGGTGGCAATGTTCTCAGCAATCATAAAGATAAGGCGAAAAGTAAGTAGTACAGGTCAACGAATTCTCAGTCGAAGTTGCAACTCGTTCATTTTAGCGTGAGTAAATCATTTCACCGCCTTTCAGAATAATATCTGTGCACCGTAGAAAGCTTCGTACTCGCCTCGAGTCGTTTGAAAGCATAACCAAGTCGGTGGTAAGTAGCACAAGCCAACGATTCGGCGGGCCGGCCGGTAGTTTTCGTGTTTCGAATGGATATGCGCCGGTCTCGGTGCCGGCGTAATGAAACGACACTTTTCCGCGCGAACTGCGACACAATAGACCTATATGTATGCAAAGCTCGGTGGAAAACAAGTTAACAATAGAATGTTAAAAAGTACCGTCGAGGCGTGTCGGAGCGTGGGCGCGTGCGCGTGCGCGTACATAGTGCGCTCGCTCGCTCAGGTCTCCGCGCTCCTTCCGTCTATCAGGGGAGGATCTAAATGCAAATTATTTCCGAGGTAATACATTTTCACGATTCGGTGCGCCCTATCTTCCTTCGCCCGTGCCGTTTCATGCACTTCAAGTCGGCATTTATCTATTTACCGCACGCAACACCATAACGATCCCAGCCCGTCGAGCTTCCACCGCTCGAGATATTATCGTTCTGCTTTTCAATGCCGCCAGCCGGTTCCAGAGGAAAGCCGCTGACTTATTTCGTCGACGCACATTGACATACTGCACGCGATTCAGCGCGCAGAATTCGAGAAGGAATCCTCTTCGTCGCACTTGAGAAGCTAACGAGACCGATTGTCGGACGTGCAATACCTCTGCGGACCAATTTAACAGCCTTTCATTGAATTCATCGGCGGGAACAATGACCAAGAGTCTGCAATTACTCGTACATTTTATGCGGAAAATATCATTGTTAACGATCAAGGTAAACACAATGATAAAACACGACACGTGTATAAAAGAGAATATTAATGTAATCATAAACACGTTTACTTTCGTAGATATAAAAAGGCAAAATTTCTCATTCGTTCACAGCACTGTCTTTCAATTTTTAAAATACAGCTAAATAATTTCTGTGCATTTACAATTTTAAAGGAACATTTTCCAATTTATGTTTGAGGTAAAGGAGCCCTGTATTGGTTCGTCACGGACATTTTCGAATTTTCCGAGGGCGTCGGGTCGACGTTAGTCGTCTGCGAGGAATTTAGATAATTCCCGGCGCCGTAGGCCGGAAGTTCGAGCTTGTTAACAAGTATTACGCGAAGCCTGTGGCGTGCGGAGCGAGCGATACGCGATAATCGGTGCTCGTGGAACAAAAGGGAGCCTCTCTTCTCTCGTAGCTGGATAATTTTTCACGTGCGCGTGTCGGCGATAGCGCAAAGTTCATTTAAAAAAATACCATGCCACCGAGAACCGGCGACGTTCACCTTTTCCCGAGACATAGATCAGCTGGAAATTGTTTACGCGTCCAGGTCGCGTCCGCTGGAATTAAGTTTGCACAAAGCCGGCCGGTAGACAAAGGACCGACGAGTGTTTCCATTGGCTGTGTATATTGCTGCGTCGTCGTGCGTTATTAAACTATCCGCTGCGTAAACATTTGACGTCGGTAATTGCGAACTGTCAGTTGCACCGTGTCACTCGACCGGGCGACTCTGAAATCCGAATTTTTTTCGAAACACGTTATCGTTTTTACACTGTACACAATTTTGCGTTCCTCTTAACGCTCGTCTCCGTTCGAACTTTCATTCTGTTTCATTTATCTCGTCCTCTGTAGCCGTTCATCTTTTTTTTCGGTTTTTTGTTTCTCGTTGCACCGTGTTCCTCTTCAGTCAAATCAACGCAGACAGCCTGAATTATTGCCGGCGGAGGGCTCATCGTAATTTCCTCGGGCGTGATATTTTGTACGAAACTCGCGACGCGAAACAAATAAGCCTGGAATTGCGAGCGGTGCACGCCGAACAAGGACCGAATCGATTGCCTGTGTCGCGACACCCCCGACACGTTGCAGAACCCGGGCTTTGCCTGTCGATTACTATTCTCCGCCTCATCGAACAAAAATCTGCAAACTGCTCTGGAAATCTTTGCCACTCGACGCTAGAAACTCTGATAGAATATTTATTTTCGGTAGACCGATTGGGGCACAGCGATCGACCCGCGATGAATTCCAAATGTATCTCCGCGAGGAAACAATTTTTTGATGACAGAGAGATTGCCCGGGAGCAATTTCACCCTCTCAAAAAATTTTTCACCGAAAAACTACAATTCTGAACGAAAATAGAAACTGTTCTTCAGACTACAAGTACAAGCAGCGAAGCTCGACAAACTCTTCTCATTGTATTGGCAGCACAATTTTTACTAGGGACGATATCAGCCCTTCCGAACGTTATTCTATCAGAAAAATAAATTTCTCGATAAAAAGAAAATAATAATGTAGAATAGAATAATGGACTGCCGACGAATTCAGCTCTTCCAAACGTTTTCTCAGCTGAAAATATTCCGAATAAGAAAAGAATAATAAAATATATAAAACAGCGCTATATTTTCAAGCGGTCCACTTATATTCTAGTTCTGACACGGTGAACTGTCGGGCATACATCACTCGAACGGATTCGTTTGAGCGAAACGAAATTTTTTATTTGTGGTCATCTGATAAAAATCAGAGGGGGTGAAATTGTTCGTGATCCGGCGGGTCAAGGATCGCGCGAGCAGTTTCGGGCAGAATCGTCAAAAATGGAGTCATCGATGTTTCGGCCAGCCATTGTTACGGCCCATTACCGTAACCATAAGCGTTTACCGTTCTCGAATCACACGCGCGAGCTCGGCGGAATCCCATTAATGACGACCGAGCGGCTCCGGAGCGTCGCGATACGAACGCGTTCGATTCGCGTCAATCGCCGAACGCAATTATGACAGCTTGCCCGATCGAACGTCGACCAAAAGCGTTGCGGGGGTGCGAGGGGCGGGGGGGGGGGGCAGTGGCACGCGATGGGGTTTGCCGATGGTGTTGGTGTCTGTGTGGGGTGGTTTGGATAGCGAGAAAAAATCGCCTCGATAGGCACTTCGCGTTCGAGCGTGGAATAGATATGCCGAATTTCGGTGGCGCGCGTGCTAGCGCAGATATCGCGCGCGAGGACCCCACGATGACTCGCTCACCGACAGATTTATCCGGAATTTCCGGGGGATATCGCGCGCACCATTGACTGACGCGCTCATGGGTTATCTGGACCAGCTATGGTTACACTTTCCGTCGCGGATTTCCCGTGCACGCCGGTTTAAACCGTCCGGCGAGTGTACCAGAAGAACTCGATTCGCCGTTTGATAAAGTTTCAGGTCTGAGGAACAATCTATTTCATGGAAATGGTACCTACATCGGAAATATTAATATTAATATAATATTAGAGTTCTTTCCCTTTACATAGGTCCCATCCATCCATCATGGACCTTCCATAGGTCCCATCAGTCCCTCTATTGCCTAGATCCCCTTTTACTCTCGACTCCCTAGATTTCCTGCACCCTTTCCCGTACCTAAATCTGGTCCCTCGCTACCCTTGATTTTCTCCACCCTTCCCTAGATTCCCGCCCCCTTTAATAGGTCTCCTCCGCCCCTCTATTCCCTAGATACCCTCTATCCTTCCATTTCCCCTCTCCAGATCTTCCTTTCGGACAAAGCCTCCAGTTTGAAGAGATTTGAAAGGGTTCGACGGTGTCAGCAGGTCTAGGAAGCGAGACGGTCTCGGCCCGGCAAGCTCCGGCGCAAGTTTAATCGCTTTAATTGCGATGACTTCTATCAGGGAACTCGGTGGAAGAGGTTCTTTTGTCGCCTCAGCGTAAACTCCGGGGGCTGTAGGTGGCGAGACAGCCAGAAATCTTGCCGCGACCCGGCCCGTTTAACAGCAAGCGCCGCGTGTAAACTGCTTTCAGCAGAAGCTTTAAACTTGCCGCTTTGTCTCTCGTCCGCGAGCGCGAACTTGCTTCATCTTTCCCTTCAAACCCAATTACACGGACCCCGCCAAGTTGCCCTCGGGGTCCGGGGTTGACAACATTCAAACTACCAACGTACCAAAACGGGAATCGACAACGTCCAACAACGAGGTCCATTTCTTTTTCAGGGTACAATAAAACGGTGAAAAAATCGCACATCAAGCGCTACGTTGATTGTAACCTGTTAAACAAATTTTTTAAAGCTTAATTTATTTGAGTCTCCTAAATTTTCGTAAGAAGCACTTTTGCCTTTTCGCTCTGCCGCATGATGCAGAAATAACGTTTAACGAGTGTGAAAGTAGAGTGTTTATGGCTCCAATCGAGACCAGAAATATCATTGTACGACTTTCTGTGACTTTCAAATGACATAATTTCTGGTTTGATTAAAATATTATTTTTATTACATAATGGCAGATCAGTGGATTTTAATTTCGTTCGCTTAGAACAAGTATAATTTAAAGACAATTGTTTAATTGATGACGCATATGTACCACACATATGTATGTGTGCGATAATTTAACGTTGCATTAATCTTGTACGTCAGTGTACCGGGAGAGCAACGTTCAGTCGATTGTTTACAAATGGAGATTTCGAGGTCGGAGCTTGTTAGCCGCCCCATCTTCGCAGGTGAGGCAGGTGTGTGCGGGGGTGGCTTTTATCTCGTTTCATGAATCGTTCGATTCCGAGAAGGCCGTCGTCCAGATGAAATCCGAACGGCGTCGTAAATTACTTTTCCGACGGAGTAATATCGAGCCTCGGGGCGCCAGTCGATTCCGACGAGGAGGCAGGAGACGTTTGGCAGCGTGCTGGCCCCCGTGCAACAAAGCAGTTTCAACATCCCACCCCCTCTCCCTCTCTCCCTGATATCATGGTGGAAAGGGGGATGGAAAAGGGGTGGGTGCAGGGATGGAGAGAGGGGAGGACCGGGGGTGTTTCGGGGAACGCAGCGGAGAGGACTAATGTCTCGTCGCAGCAAGCTGACCCCCTCTGCGAATCGATCATTCGCAGACTGGTAAATTCGGAGCGCAGTTGCGTTCTATCGTCGCGGGGTACGAGCACGCGGACGTGTACAAATAAGTAGACCCCGCGAGCCAGGTGACAAATGGTCCTGGCTACCCTGCCTCCCCTACCCGCTCCATGGAAACTAAGACGAATTCCGGACGCAATTTTCTGCGACCGCGACTTTATACGCCGGGACACTCTGCGATCGAAGGGGTCGTTGAACCCTGGGCTTGTTCCAAACCCCCAAATATCCGGCGAAAATTTTTAAACATTTCACCGAATCACAGATTCAATGTTAAATTCTACACTCGAAGCTATTTTAACTCCAAAACGAAACATTTCTTTCGACCTACAATATTTCCCTTCTATATATATATTTTTTTTTTTCATGTTATACATACGAAAACGGTGCGCTTTACTCGTACAATGCTGAAGTGTTTAGTAATTTATTAGATACAAAAAAATTTAATAATGTAAAAAATATTTTTAATAACGATACAGCAATTTTTATTGGTGCATTACAGTCACCATTCGACTGCTAAGTCGAATTTTCTTTCAGGTGTTTATGGTTTCGATAGGTTCGAAATACAGCAGAACAAATGGAGCTCTGTTAGAATTTCTATTTCATTCTTTCTAGCTGGTTTGTGGAGCATGTTAATGCATAAAAATCCGCAGGGATAGTGATAACATAGAGAGTTATTGCTCATGCGGGAGTTCCATCGAAAATGTTCATATTTTTCAAGGAGTGGTATTTCAATGGACGATGCTCTATTGAGTTTATTTATCTATTTATACCTACGCGGCGCGCGATAACGAACAATGTACCGTGCGAAAAGGTTGGCTTTTATTTTCGATATTTATACAGAAAATGAACTGGCTGTGAAAACTGTTTGACAACGTGTCAAATGCAAACAGCATCAGTGCATCAATTCTAATTTTAACCATTAGCACTCGAAGCTATTTTAACTCCAAAACGAAACATTTCTTTCGACCTAAAATATTACCCTTCTATATATCTTTTTTCATATTATACATACGAAAATGGTGCAACTTACTTCGTACAATACCGAAATGTTTAGTAACTTATTAAATACGAATAAATTTAATAATGTAAAAAATATTTTGAATAATGATACAGCAATTTTTAGTGGTACCTTACAGGCACCATTCGAGTGCTAAGGATTAATAATGCAGGAAGAACTCGATATAATCGTTTACAGTGGAAGAGTAATTGAATTCAGGTTGTACAAATCTTTCAAAAAGTTTAGGGCTATTTTGCCATATCCTTGAGGTCAGTAAGCGTGTTTTTTAAATCTAAAAATAGCTGTGCACAAAGGGGCTGTAATAGCTCACGTGCAACAATAACTGTTTACGGTTCGAAATAAATTTTCATTCACCGTTCGCCGTCGTTGATTCGTCCGGGTAGGATTAGTCTTTATCCAGGGATCGATCGAAAATGATTAAAATGACAAGCTGTGTTAGGAATCGAGTCCGTTGAATCAGATTCGATAGCAACGGCGGACAAGAGGGATAGAGGAGGAAAGAAAGAGAGAGAGAGAGAGATTTGCTCAGCCCTGGGACCGGGTACGCACCCTATTCCCTTTACAAATAAATGATCAGCCTGTTTCAGCCCGGGTCGTCCGCCTCCGCACGCGCTTCGATCTCCGTTAAATATTTGATCGGTTCCCGAAGTTCTGGTCAATCGTTCGCGCGGAAGTGCCTCGACGTTCTCTCTCTCTCTCTCTCTCTCTCTCTCTCTCTCTCCCTCTATTTCGAACGAGCTATCCAGCGAGAGCACACAAGGGGACAAAAAAAGAATAACCGAGCGGAGACCGGTTTTTGCACGGGCGCCGCTATCCATTTAGCACGGCGTTAATTCAGAATTCATGAAACACGTGACGGGAGATCAGGATTCCATTTCCCTTCGGCTCCCCTTTTAGCCGTTGCTCTAGCAATCTCTTCGCCCCGCATAGCCATCTTCGTTCCTCTCCTCTTCGCCGCCTCTGATCCACCACCTGTCAGGACGGCCGTGTTTCCGTGCCCGCACACAGGCCGTTCACCGTGTCGCCGATCCTATCTCGAAATGAGAGACGAGGATCCTGGGTGATTGAAAAAAAAAAAATGGTTGTTCGTGCCCGTTTCGCACCACGTTCCACGTTGCATCGAATTCTGAAGACTTTGCATTATCCTGGAAAATTTGAAATGCTCGCTTCAATCGTTTAGGCTCTTAGGAACACTAGGCAACAATGGTTTTTAGATATCGAATTTATACGCAAAATGAAAATTTTGTATGTCAATCGAACGGAAGTTGGATTAAAATGTATTCCTTATTTGTATTCTTTTTTTTTTAATGTCCTTGCAGTTTTGTTTTTTCACTCGTTCTTGCCTCAGGTACATCAAATCGAACGGTTTATTTCGTCCACGCCGGTCGGCGCTATTAATTACCATGATTAGTCGCTCAATAATGAGGTTTTCACTCGGCGGTATAATCTAGTTAATTACAAAACATGTCACCCTCAGGCATCCAACGTGTGAACCCTTTGTGGTGCCGGGTAACTTCAAAGTCACGTATTCGATATTATCTTCAGTAATGTATGAAAATTTAATACATTTTCTTGTGTTAATACCTGCCGGAGAACCGAAGAATTTATTCATCGTGCTATGCATTTTTTACCAGAGAGATCACACCGTACTCTTTTCAACCCCTTTCTCTCTCGCGTCATAGACTCTTCCTTCGGACCGGAGAGAAATTGAATCGTGGGAGGTTAAAAGCGTCAAGAAACTTTTCATTTAAAAAATAAAACGCTCCTCGACCGGGAGTTACGTCGTCCTAGTTCCTCATCTCGGACTTATGTATATCTGTTTGCTGCATGTAAACATATTGTAACACAACCGCTTAGTTCACGAGGGTCTGTTTTCTCTTTTGTTCTCTCGTTACGTTTCTCTTTCTTCCCCGTTTCTACCCTTTTATGTATATCTTGTGCAATTTAGTTCAGCTTTGGTGCAACATTAATTCCGGGCAGGTCAGACTATAAACTTGGCTGGCCTCGACCCTTGTGCACTGTGCATATTCGTATTTATAATGCAGCTGTTAAATGCTCTCGATCTTTCAGGCTACAGCGAAAATTTTGGAACCCATTTCCAAAAGGACCAACACAATATATAAACTGTAATAGTATATATTTATAAGCAAGATGCGTGGTCATATTAAAATAACGTCAAATGACGTTAAAACGACGTCTAAAACCCCGTGGTCGTCCAGAGTGACAGATTAATTTAATCACACCCGTATACATTTCAAAAAATACTTGAAATGTTCTGATGAAATTAATTTCGTTTGGAAAGTTATAAGTTGCAACTCTTATTAAAAAAATATTTCCAAGAAAGGTGTGAAAGTTTCGAAATAAAATCGTGAGAAAAGAATTCTACGAAAAATCCTGTAGTTTGTGACGTGCTGACTCACAATCGGAGTGTGGGAAACTGACGGGAAGGAAATGCAGCATTATGTATTAAATTAACAACGCAGTCGGTTCTGCAATCCGATGATCCGGGTACACGGTGCAGCGAAATCCTGTAAAAATCGGATTCCCGTTGGTCCCGCCCGTATTCCGTTTAAGTCTGTCAAAGATTATGCTGCCGTGGTAACGCCTAGCAGCCTGTTATAGACCAGCGGAGGAACGTTGTCCCGACGGAACAATGCGCGAAACTGAACTCCTTTGAGAGCGGCGTCGGCGTCGTCGGCGTCGGCGAATTAAATCTGGCGGAATGGTGTTCCCGGAAGCGGGACGGCGAGAAAACGAAGCGTTGGAAACGCGTAATGAACTTCCCGTGTGCTCGCGCGGCGAACTAGCAACACCGCGGCAGAATTTCTAGCAATTAGTTTCCGTTTCTCTCGCAGAAAGACGCCTAACGTCTTCGTTGTTTCTTCCGGCGAACCCGGATCCCGTGAACCCGCGTGTACCATGGGAATTCTATGCAGGCTCCGGGGTAGTGTTCCCGACGATCATGCACACAGCTGACTGACGTAACTCTCCGCGATATTCGATCGAGTTCTAACGGCGCTAATGCACTCTATCCGATCGCAGTTTCAGCCACTGCAACGCGGAGAAGCCAATAACGAGACCGACAACTCGGATCGGATACGATCGGGCGAACCCGACGATACGTGCTCGGCGAATGCTTAAGTTTTCATTACTAACAGTGGAAATCCCCGGGAATGGTCGACCAAGTGGAGGGAGAAAGTATGTGTCCCGACGAGAAAGCGGGAATATGTTTTTCCTAGACGCGCGATTTAATTTAGTGGAGCATTTGGTATCGCTGACAGTGGAAACACTCGAGAAACGCACAAGTAGAATGGGCCAGTGTGAGTTCAAATAAACGAAGCGGAGTACTCTTGATGTGACGTGTGCTTGTAAAGAGCGATGGCGCAAAGTATGGTGGAACTTTAAATTTTGTGCTGCTGAAAGCGGAAAACTCGGTGTTAAATCAGACAGTAGAACGAAAGTGTATATGGCGCGGCAAGTGCGACAGAATGCGCTTGAGCGACAACAATTATTGTAATGCTGGTAATGCGAATGTGTGAGAAAGCAAAATGCGAATATATGTAAACCGACGAGCGTGTAAAAATATTTATTATGAAGCACTCGGTATGAAATGGTGGTAAAGCTAGTAGTTCTAGTCTACATATGATCAGGCATGGAATTAGAGATCGTAGTATATACTACTGACAGGGGAAGGGCTAGTAAGAGGTCAGACTAGTGGAATTATATGGGATATAGTCAGACAAGCGGTGCAAAATGTGGCTAGCGCATAATTTGTACTACTGATTGTAGCATGGTGAATTAGAGACTTGAATTATTCAAAGGGGAAACGCAGTATAGAGTGAAACAAGTAGAATAAGACAGTGTATGGTCATGCAAGGCAACTGTATCTTTACTCGGGCAAAAAATTTTAAATAAGGCTTATCAGTAATGAAAGGCTTTACTACTATAAATGTAGAGTAATATTTCAAGTAGTATTGGTCAACGCCTGGGCGGGCAGCACCGGCAACTGTAGCTGGTGGACTGATTCTTGCAAATGTCACGAGGCTAGTAAATTCAGTTTTCATTAGGGTGCATTATCACTAATCTTATCACCGTTCTAACAGGATTGACAATTGATTTAAGTCGCGCATAAAATAAGAACGACGGGCTGCGTATAAACTAGGACAAGGATGTAATAGTTCGCTAATGTTCCGCGCGTTAATTGTCGCCCAATTGTGATCCGGCTAGCACCGTAAATCTCGTTACGTGCAAACTGGCGGCCATTCGTTTCCTTTACGACGCCTTTATTGCCGAAGCAATTAAGACAACTTTACTCCTGGCGGAGCCTTTATTGTTGCGTGCGTTATATTTAATTTAAATAGTACCGTTCATTACATTCGACTCTCACCCCCCCCCTCCTCGCACCCTCGAATTTACGGTACACGCTCCCGAGTATGCAACAAATCCCGTGCCGAGATACGCTATCACATTCGCGTGACCATGCACGATCTGGTTGCATATCGTTATTTATTTATGTCGCATTCGCGGCTGGTAATTTTGCCGAACTGGTTAATTAAGGATACCGAAATCTCGTAAATACAAATTCCACAAGACAAAGATTCTATTCGAAGATTTCTATTTCTAAGATAATCAACGCTTTTCGCTTTACATATTAAATGAACAAATTTCCTTTCGTTTATTATTCCGTATTTTACGGAAAGCTAAATTATACTTACAGAAACAACACTTGCAGTACGCTGGAACGGAAAATGAGTGAATTCTCACCCTGAGTAACGTACGAAGATGAAAATGTGCACGTATAAATGAAACGCAATCTGTTCGTTTAAAGTATAAAGCGTAAAACGAGTAAGCTGTTTATCCTGAGATTCTCTTGATGAACTTTTGTGATCATTCACGAACGAATCGGATTTTCATTTCCCATTTAATACAAGTCGAAAAATATGGTGGTGCTGCCAACATTCTATCTTATCTCATGATCCGGTGTAGCATCGAATCGCGTTGCAGCCGGACGATGTTGGCGGAACGGGACTAGAATTTCTTAGCAGTGGAATAACTCGTTACAGGTCAGCCACAGCAGAGTTAGCATTGTGTACACTGGGAAGGTACGCCTTTAACAGGGGAACAAGCGCCCGCGTACATATTGTTCGGGAAGTTCGCCGTGCATCCACGCGTTCCACCTACTTCTCGCCGACCAATTATTCTCATTAATACAACGCAAATAATTCCTCTTTATCTTGCTGCTATCGCTCGGGGATCGTTCACTTCGGAAACCACTTGAATTCGCCCCCGTTAACGAAGGAGCACTAGCGGGACGAGCACTCGAAAGTATGTCCAACAATTAAAACCAGTTATAATTATCGCCAAGTCCGACGACGATTGCGAGAACCGTGTTTCCGTGTTTCCCGTCAAAGTTTCGGCGGTGAGATAGCCGTGCCATAGTTTTACACGGCGTCAAGTGAAACAGGTTCGCGAGCCTAGAGATCGTAAAAGCGCTATTCATCACTGGGAACGAAAATGATCCGAGCATGTGTCACGAAACGCTGCCTAATCGAAATTTTGAATTTCCCACTAACCCGAGCTTCGATCATTGTTTTAAAGTGTCGGTATTCTACTGTGCCTGTTCTCGAAGATTTCATTCCCTTATCGCTCAGGTTTACCTTCATCGATCAATCGAAAGGAATTTCCGTAGAAATGTCTAGTAGAGCGAAGAGGAATGCCGAAGAAATTTTCTCTCCGTGAAAAGGAAGAGGAAAATTTCCGCCGCCATTAGCGACCGGTTAATTTCAATCCATTAACCGTGAAAGAAAGAAAATTTTCAGATCTACAAATTATACTGAGTACCTCCGGCATCATCTTGGCCGATCCGTCGCCTTTTTTGTTCACCGGAACAACCTGAATTATTGAACGCAATTTTTAAAAGTGTTCCCCGCTCTGAGAACCGGCGCGGCGGATCAGGCCGGTAAGATCTATTCCCTCGCGTGGGGGAGGGGTGGGGAGGTTAATATAAAATGCAACCGGGTATTTACTAATGGAAAAGTTAGCGTCTTCGAGCCGTCGATAGGGCCTGGCCTCGCCTCGATCAGACGCCCAGGAAACTTTCCATAATTGACGCCCCTCCTCCAGGTCTGATCAACCCTTGACCGATACCACTCTCTGTACCACTGTACGCTTACATTACCGGGACTTTATTAAACTTTTATAATACTCGGTTCATCAGTGATACTCCTCCATTCTCGTATGATCAGGCACCGGGTCGTTCTACTTGCTCTACACTCGGTTTTCATCTTCCAGTAGTACAAACTATTATAATACTGGGACTGTTTCCGGTGATATATATTGACTTGCTCTACGAGCAAGAATATTTCTCGTCTGGACACATACAGTCTAATTCCACTTTCCCCAGTTTACATCGGTTTGTCCCCTTTCATTAACACAACCTACAGATCCATAATATCTTGGACAATATTTAAAAGCGTTAACATTCATTTTTACATTTTTTTTTTGTTCTTTATATCAAGTGTAATATGAAGATGAGACCGTTCTCAGGCGAGTTACCCGTGGGACGCGCCAAATCAGCCGGCCGTCTCTGTTTAGATTAGCCAGCTGGTAAATAATTTATGGCCGCATAACAGCTGACGGCCTCGTCGATCTATCGCGATCTAAATATTCAAAGGAAGTCCGAACGACCGTTAACAACATCGGGGGCGGCGTCCGAATCCGTTGCCGGCAGCAAACCCGGCCGAATTATCAATTTTCCGGAGTGCACTTGCCCGTGACGCGATCTGTCACTCGTAGAATGTACGATCGGGGGTCGCAGATGCGACGGGCGAAATATTTCGAAAAATAATGCCGGCCGCGCGCGTCAGCAATGATATACATTAACAACAGCATTTTTCCCGGGCCGTTACAACGCAATCGGCGTGCCATTTCGTCGTTGCTCATCCCCCTCGGCCGGGCCGGACACGTACACATCGTTGCTCGCAATTTTATTCGGACCGCCCACCCTCAGTCCAACCCCCGTTCCCCGACAACCCCCTCCGCCACGGTCGTTACCGCCAATTCGTATTATCCAATTTTTCGTGTGTCACGTACCGTGTCCCCGTTTCGGTAGGTCACTTTCTCGCTGCAATTACACGCGGCCCAGACCGCCGTTTCTGCTCTCCTCGGTGTCGATGTTTGCGGGACGTGTCGATTTTTCCCCAACCCTCAACCCCGAACCCCTCTTCCTCCATCCCTTCTCTTTCTTTTTCATTACTGGACGACTCGGTCTCCTCCCGCACGGGTTACCTTCCTCCCTTTTCTTTTCTTTCTCCCTTTCTTACGTTCCCCCGTTCACAATCTTCCTAATTTTCCCACCCTCCAACCCCTTCGCGCTTCCCCACCACCGGTTTTTTAACGCTCGAGCCCTCGAGCATCTCCCTCTTTCGAGCTTTTCTTGGTAAACCTGCTCTTCTCTAATTTTCCCTCCTTATCTTAGCAACCCATATCTCTCTTTCAGTTAACGGCACCCTCCCCTTACTTTCTTACCCCCTTGCAACCCCTTTTGTCTTCTTCTTCTTCTTAGGTCTTTAATGCCCCACCGCTTCTTCCCCACCACCTTCTCCCCCCTTCGCCTTTCCATGGCGGTCCGTGCATTCCGACGATTACTGACTCACCCCCTGAAACACTCGGTTCGATGTGAAACTGTTCGCGATTCGCTGCTAATTCGGGTAGTGAGCTCTCTCTATTTTCCAGCGAACAGCGCCAATCCTTGTTTCGTGAATTTCAGACAATTAATGTATGAGATAAAAAACAGTTAAGTTAATTTGTTACCTCTTTAACTTTTTACGGGGTTAAGGGTTTCAACATTTTGCGCTTGCATGTTATCTGCCATGATTAATCTGCCTTAAATTTTGGCACACACATAAAATAGAGATCCCTTTATCTGAAGGACTAGGATCACGCAGAAAAAATTTGCAAGCATACTGGCAGTGGTATAAAGTTGAAATTCATGGCAATTGAAACGTCTACAAGAAATAAAAAAAATTTGGTACATGTTCCATGTCGAATTTCTGTATGGCACTATACAGACGAAATCTTCATCTGTTCAACTAGCGATCGACCGAAAACCAGATCGATTTTTGGAACCGGGAAAATCGAGTTCCCGGTTCAAGTTTCTGCTAGTTTTCACGCGGTTTCGTTGCTCTCGCTTCATCCCTCGTTTAGTCCTTCTCGCCGAGGGTTCCAGGGATGTAGAGCAAGGGGGGTGAGAGCGAGCGGGGAGCGGATGGCAAGAGAGCTCTCGACGACGGAAAAAACGCGAGATAACGACGGCGTTGCGCCACAAACGCTCTGTCTATCGGGCTTCCGGTTTTTTTTCGGCGCCACCCCCATCCTCGCTGTTCACCGGTCACGTATTTACCCCGTGGAAAGAGGGGGTTGGAGTTTCTTTTCCTGTTCTGTTTTTCACCGGAGTGTGAAACGCGGCACGACGGTGTCGAGGATTGTTTAATTAAATTCGTAAGAGTACTGAAATATGTATTAATTACCGTCGGCGTGACAACCCACGCACACGCGCATACACACTCTCTCGCACTTTTCATTAATTCAAACGACTGTGGGGAACTTCGCCCCCGCGATTATCTCGAAAATTTCACAGGTGTTAACCGGCCCGAGTATCAAAGTTTACTCGGTGTTTTAGTTGTTTTTTTTTTTTTTTAAATTTTTTTATTTCACCCGCCCCCGTTTTCGCTACGAGGAGCTCCGGCAGCGTGTTTACGGGTCGCGTGTAGTCGCTGTTTAATTCCTGTGTTTAAACGGGCGCGCATGCTCGAGCACGCGAGCACAGCTCGTTCACGTTCCGCCGACCGACGTGTGCATTGTTTGGGCTGCATTCCCGTTTGCAAAGGAGAGACAGGGCTGCGCCCCGACGGCTCCACACCTTGGGCAACCCACGGCCCTACGACGGTAAATTAAATAAATCCTGCGTAGCGCGAGCGACCGACTAACCGCGCCGCGCTTTGTTAGTACCTTTGAGTTTGCGGAAAAAGTTCCGACAACCTGTCCCTTCGCCGCGATAGGGACTGTGTACCTTGAGAGGTTTGCGCCAGTTGGTCACCTACGTAATTGCCGGGATAAAACAATCAGCGATGCACCAGGTGCGTTGGACGAAGCCACTGAATCGGATATGACCTATTTTACAGCGTGGAACTTTTCACGCCGGAAAGTGCCGGACGTGTTACAATGAAGGATTTTCGGTTCGTCAGTTGACGATTTTACAGATTTATTTATTAGACGAATTTATTGGGGATAATGTCTTAGCACATATAAAATTTCAGTGCAAAGGGTTAACCCTGTAGAGACTGCAATTTTTGAGGACACATAACAGGACATATAACAATCTACGATATTTTATATGACACTGTTTTTCGAACGAAGAACCACTGGTTCCATAAAAATGTCGAATTAGCTGGATATATCGAGTAAATTGAGATTTAGAGAGGCTTCCGAAAGCATCAGTATAAAAGCACGAATTAAATGGTGCATTAGCGTAAACATACACGCGTTATTATCCTGGTTACCATCAGCGTGCCCGAGTATTGCTAATCATGATTACCGAAGTTATTTTACGAAATTAAACGAAAAAATTACAATCGTCGGGAACACTGGGAAAAGTACATCCCCTGGAAGGAAACCACACCACAACGTTCTAGTAAACCTAACTATCATTCGTACAACGCCCTCGTCCCCTCGAAAACTCAAGAATTTCCACAAAGAAACAGGATTAAAAGTTTCCGTGAACACCGGGGGGAAACACCGGGCAGGAAGAACGAAAATTACAAACAAAACTGAGGCGAAGCTCACTATTATTGCTTCCCATACCACGGGTTCTCTAAGAAGTCAAGATCTCTCGCCGGGAAATATGAAGAGGGTCTAAGACGAGCTTAATTCCTCGGGAACCTCGTGGCGCGATCGGTTCGAGAAAAATCGCGGATCACAGGGGGCTCGCGTGCCAGTTGCTGACAAAGGCACCACTCTTTCTCTCTCTGTCTCTCTCTCTCTCTCTCTGAGGTTCTCTCTTAGGGTAGTCTTCTCGTTGCACCGTGGATTGCATCCCTCCGTGAAAGTCACCCCCGTCGTAGAAAATCCGCCGCAGTGGCGTATCGACTTTTTGCCGGTCCGCCGGAGAGAAGCAAGAATAACCCCCACCGTTTCCCCGGGGCGGTGTGGCCGTGGCAGGGGGTTGCACAAGAGGGTTGGCAAGGGGGGGAGGGGGCGGCGGAATCCTCCTGCAAGACTTTTTCCATTTCCGTAAAGTTTTCTACTCTGACTACGACGTCTGAAAATCCGGACAGTCCACGCGACGCGGTCCGCTCGAGCGTAACAAAAAACGATCGTTCGTAAAGGGGTTGGGAGACGGTGGAGGGGGCGGGTGGCTGCGAGATTAGATTCATTCCGAAGTGAAAGAGTATCCCCGGTCCTCGGCTCGAATTAGCGGAGTTCGACTCCGAACGGAAAGTAAATACCGGCGGAGTGGCTGCGAACGTGTTTCGAGATCGTTTCTCCCTCCGGACAATATTTTTTTTCTCCCTCTCTCTCCCTCTCTTTCGTTCGTTCCTCTCCTTTTTTTTAAGGGTGGATCAAGCGAAGCAATTGCTTTCAGCGGAGAGGCTGCGCCGCTGTGTACGTCGACGCTCCTTTTTTTTCGTATTGCTAAGGGGTATTAGTTCTAAAGCCGGATCTACGGGAACGACCACGGCGAAAAATGGCTAACTACGAACGAGTATGAATGAACGTGAAAGAACGCAATGGAACGCACGCGGAATCGAGTGGCCGATTATCGTGCCGAGTTTATTATTGCTCGTCGAGGCTCGAACCAATCGCCGATTCCAGATAATGGACAGAGACATGTGGATAACTATTATCGTTTGTTGCAGCCTTTATTCGTGTTCGTTTGTGCCTGAGGTAGTTCGTTTTCGTCTCTTTATAGCGTACAGATCGATTCGGAAAAAATCTGTTGTCGTTTGATCCAGTGGAATTGAAGCAGACTGCATAAGTCTGACGTATCGTTGATCTATACCACTTGATTTTTTCACGCTTGCTACGATCTTTTTAGGTTTGTCTTCGTCCCTTTATACTGCACAGTTCAACTCAAAGAAGATTTACTCAAGCAAAATGAAAGAAATCGTGTCCCGTCCGACATATCGTTGATTTGTACTACTTATAATAGAACTTATTCATCGAATCGCTTCAAATTCAAAATAGTTACAATTCCCACGACATCGCGAGCGCAACTTAATATTAAATAAAGATTTGGGAGTGTAATGACGTCGGTGTTTAATGGTGATCATGCCTATTTTATAGCAAAGCGTTGTGATAAGCGTTGCAAAGTTTCCTGGAAGTTAGTTTAGCAGGTTTTTCGTGCCGCCAGGTATTCGGAAGACGAATACAACCTCCGGATACTGGCACTCGGTTTTCTACATTGATCGAGCACGTAGAATGGGAGAGATTCCATTGCGGCTGATCCGTCATTGACCCATATCACTGGCAGCGAACCGGACAACCAGATACGAAGGTTTTCCTTTCTCAAACTTGCGATACTAGATAAGAATATCTCTTCACTCGGACCCCCGAACCAGTTACGTTTTTCCTAATAAACGACGCTCTTTCGACGAAATAGTCCGAAAGAATTTTTCACGTATCAATCCGTATATGTAACTCACAGTTCAATAACAGTATCACTCGCGGTGCGAATTTCGTCCTCTGTGTAAATTGTCGAAAGTCAGGGGGTGACGCGTACGACGAGGCGAGCCTGCATCGGCGAATTCTACATTTGACAGGAATACAGGGTGACCATCAATCCGCCGGCAATTTTCCCAGCATTACCGCCGCTGTAATAAAATAATGCACCAATGAATTCGCTGGGCACGAGACTCCCATTCCTGTGGCCCATCAAACGCGTGCTTTCGCACGCTGCCTTGGTTTAACGACCAACCACGCGACAAACCGATAACAATGTACAAATTTCAATTAGCATTCGATGCCGCGAACGCATTTAATTGCACCACCGAACGCCGCTGTTTACAATCAGGCTGTCTGACGTGCACCGAAGTGTCCATCCGCTTTCCCCCATTTTCAAAAGTCCAGCTCAACTTGTCTTTATCCCGACAAAAAATAAAATCTATTTTTTGTTACTCTCGTAGAAATGAAATTAACCAATTGAGCTTTGTTATAACAAACTGTCATTTACGTTTTTAATGAATAAAAACTTTACCGAACAGTCGCCACGTTAAAAATGTCCAGATTTCCGGTTCATTCTTCCCAGCCAACAAGTCCGGCGAAAAAAATCGATCAGCTCGAAACTTTTTATCGAAAATACAGTCACCGACACCCGCAATATTTCCGTCGTCAAAGTGCCAGCGTAAAGAACAGCTCGCCGAAAATCCAGCAGATACAAGCCCGGGTAATATCAAACATCCGCAAAAAATACAAAGTACGTTCTCACGCGCGCGCCGGAGGGGTTGTTGGCAAAGATGGAGGCGCCATTTCCGGTGAAGGGTCTCGCGCCCCCATAACACGGGTCGCGTACAAAGAAGCGTAGAGAAGAACCCGCGTCGAATTCGTACAAGAGACAGTAGTTTGCAGATCGTTTCCACGCAGTTGTCATTGAATTACAGGAAATCGTCGTGCACGGGGGAGGGGAAAAAAAAACGCGAGAGTGTTCGTCGAGAAGCATAGGTGTGTGGGTGTGAGTTGTTTCGGCCTTCGACGCCGTTTCCAAATGGCACACGCGAGCATGAAGTGGGGGGAGACTCGTCGTAAAAATTCATGGTCGAAATTTACGAGGGTGGGGCTTCGAAATTTCCGCCTAACGATTCGCCCCTCGGCACCCGAAGAGTGCCACGTTGGAAAATGGGGGAACGAGAAAAGGGACGACGGGGGATGTGACAGAGGGGTGCAAAAGAGAGGTGATAGAGAGAGAGAGAGAGAGAGAGAGAGAGAGAGCATGCCGGTTTTATTGGGGGCTCGTTTATGAGCCGTTTGCCGGCCGCTCTTTTACGAGCTATCGATAAATAAGCGGGCCCGGTCGCGCGATAAAAGCGGAACGCGAGCGTCCGGTCTGTGTCGCCGCATCGGGAGGAATTAGAGAAACGTAATTGCAAATCCTCGCTGGACCGCTATCCTCTCCCGCTCTCTCTATCATTCTCTCCCTCTCCCCACAACGGCCCCGGTGCGTCGCGACGATTAAATCGGACTGCTCGACCAAAAAAGTATCGAGCTCCTTTTCGATCGAGCCCCAATTCGCTGCGATCCGATTCCAATGGATTTCACGAGTGCCTTGCGCGCTGCCGACTTTGAGGAGACAATTAGCGCATTGTGTAGATCCTATCGGTATAGCCATGGCCTGGAGATTATGCCAACCCGCCGATTATCCTGACAGCTCCTCTCTTTCGCGGAATTTTTACAACTCCCATGTTTTGAAGTTTTGGTTAAATTTTCAGTCATAGGAATTTTTTGGCTCGCGCAGTAATTAAAACAAATTTCACAGTTGTGCAAAATTTGATTAAAAGTATCCTTTCTGGTCAATACTTTTGTAGGGACTCTGCTTGCACCGTTTCGATAATTAAATTTGCTTTTTAGCCCCGAAATTAATTGGCAAAGCGTTACGCTTGAGACTATGTAATTTGCTGAAATAAATTTAATAAAGACTTTCCCCATTGCAGAATTCTTAAAGCCTTGTAAATTCTGAAGCTTTTAGGACTCGGTAAATGTTTAACGTTTCCTTAGCATAGCAGCACGCAGCGTCGATTCAAATGATAGTACAGGATCCAGTGCTTATCGCGTCCAATCAAGCGCAAGTGCAATTGATTAGGGGATTGTATTTTTGCGAGGCAGATTCGCGGATCCATTGGGATTTATGTGACAGCCGGCAGAAGGATTAATTACTTTGGCAATAAAACGCGGGAAGGAACGAGGGGCATTTTAAAGTAATGGGAAAGGTTCTCCCGGTCGGCCGTGTGTCTGACCATAGGCGGTCACGATCTACTCTCCGCTCTATCGCTCGAGATAATTCCAACGACGTTGATCGCGTACAATGTTCAGACTGAAAATCAATGGCACACAGGCATTTCCAATGTTTGCTCTCGCACCGTCGCCATTGTTAATAACATTTCAATCGATCAAAAGACGGGCTCGACGAGCAAGAACGAAACAAATGTTTCGCTGCAAACTTCTCGTGTTTCCGGGCTGAAATTAATACGGCCATGTTCCCCTGTCGAAAAAAATTTTATGTTCCCCGAGAACAATTTTACGCGATACGCAATTTTACGCGATACGCAATTTTCCTGCAAAGTATATTGAAATATACGTACTCATTGTACTAAACTATTCCCAGAATATTTCCGAAAAAACGAAACCGCTCCAAACGACTCGTTTCCGTTACACTAACGGTTGCACGATTCCGTATCGACGTTTTCGACAACGTTCTCGTTAAAACCGTGAAAACCATGCCGTATCCGGGCTATCATCGTTCGCAACGCTGTAACATTCCGACTTTCCAGAGCTACTTTACTGATCATTAAAACCGTAATAAACACGCGCGCGCGGCCTGGGTATCCTGTTGCTTTCAGTGCTCGTAGCTTGTTGTTACGTCGAAATACCGCGTCAACGTACCCCCAAAATATGTTATAAATTTCCGAATTTTAATTCACCGGCTTCCGCGAAGACTGGCCTGGAACGTTGGCTCGCCTTATTAGGCGAACTTTCTTAAATTAAAACAAACTTCCCTTTTAGCAAGTAGTATAGGTCGACGATCAGGTGGGCGGGTTAAATCAAGTGCTATGTTAAGGCGGATTTTCGCGTGACAACCATAATCCGTATATTAAAGCCTGATTTATTAAAAGCTTGGAGAAAGAGAAATTTGTTCGGGCACAGGCGTTTGTTTTAAAATTGATTTTCTTGAAAAGTAAAACGAAGTTAAGTTTCGTTAAAATATAGCACACTCATTAAACTTCTCACGTGAGAAACAGAATCACCACTTGCTATATGGATTGAAATGTGTGTAAAAACTAGAGCATAGTTATTGTTTAATATGTGTTAACAAGGAAGAAGTAAAAGTCCAAACAGAAATGATCTATAAAGTATTGCAAACTTTTGGCAGCACAAGTAGATATTTAATGGATCCCCATAAAAGAGAGCATTCTTAATTAAGCGACGGTAGAGTGACGTTCAATTTAGGTTCGCGAACGTAACTTTTTCTGGAGCGACTGCAGGTCTTGAGGGTCCCTAGCGAACAATACTTGGTAATTCTTGGCTGACGGGGAGAGGATGATGTATCCTCTATTTATTTAATAATTTTGATCGAGTACCTCATTATCCGTCTTCCACTTAACGGGCTTTGTGCCGTAACCGTGGCCGCCTCCATATTCCCAGCGACTTTTCCCTCCGGCTTTATGCAAAACACTGGAATTGGCTGTAGGAACCTTAAGGAGTTTTACCCACCGCATCTTTGATCCCCGAGAGCATCAAGATCTGTCACGATAATCCGCAATCTCTTTTGCGCACGAGTCGGAGCAGCTTCAACGAGCAGCCTCAGCCCACCCCCGCCCGACCTCCGTTCCATTTTGCTAACAATAAGCTGCAGTCATTCTCACAAAGGACCCCGCCAATTTTTTCCTCTCCCTCGAGTGCGTTGCTTTGGCAAAATTACTTTGACAAGGCTGCTCCCTGCGGCGTGACCGAATAATTAGAACATTATTCCCGGATTCCGTTTGATGCAACATTGATACGCCTCGCAAGGAACTCCCACGATTTAATACTCGATTCATTTTCATTTTATGTGTAATCATACTGTATTCAATTGAACCTCGGTTCGATATGATTTAAAATTTATGGCACTCGCGAAGTATCTCTACGATCTGGTGTACGATTAATTTCGGTTTAATTGGTGCTGCGTTGAGTTTGATACAATATTAATCGTCTTCGCGGGGGACTCCTTTGTTGTGTGTTTAATTTCAGTGTATTCAATTCGGATTGCATTCTATTTGATTGAAAATTTATGGTACTTGGGAAATATCTCTCGGATCTGGTGTACGATTAATTTCAATTTAATTGGTACCGCAGTCTGTTTGACACAAGCTCGAACATCTTCGCATACGTTTCGTTCTACCATTGTATTTAATCGCACTAGATATTTTATGCAACATCGCAAAACATACAAAAATGATATGCAAACAATTTTACGTGTGCAGTTTAATTCTAGCATGGTCAAATTAGCGCTGCATTGAATTTGATTCTAAAGTGGTGGTGTTCGCGATGCATTCAACATTTATGGTCTTCGTAAAGTATTCATCATTGATCGTCCTCATTAAGCATTCAACTTTGATCGCCTCCGTAAAGTATTCAACATTGATAGTATTCGTGAAGTATTCAAGGCCTGATCGTCTACACAGAGTACTTCCTGCCGCCTTAATCCAATTTTAAACACAAAGAAGAAACGTAAATGTGTACAATAGCTCGAAAATGAATTTTACAGAATCTCGTTAATCTAAATATGCCGTAACTGCAGAAAGATCCGCAGTCCAGCAACGATTCAATCTGATCGTACGTTCAACTGATCTACCGGAAATATACAGACGAAATTTGTGCCAGAAATTAAATTTCTCAGCGAGCACAGCCACTACCTATCAGCCACTACCAGAAATTAGTATTCCAGAAATAAAATCACGGGCCGTGTTCGAATCGAGCGCCGGTAAATTAATTGCTTGCAAATTGCACCACAGAAGCCAAAAATAATTTCTGGTTTCTATGGTGTGTATTGGAATATTTTCAACTGATTTATACTCGATTTACCGAAGCGGCTCTCGACATTTAAGACCGGAGGACTCATTTCTCGTATAAATTATTCGCCATCGATCCATCGAGTGTTTCCTTCGGAATTTTTTCAGACACTTTCTCGATGACTCCGGGAATAAAAGGGGGGAGGGGGGAAACCATGATGAATACATTATAATAATCTACGGGCTGATAAATTATCCTCGAGAGCGGGCTGGAAACGTCTCCCTGCAGAGTGTCTGCTTTGCGTAACAAGAGGCGGCACCGTGCAACTCGAGTGCTAGTCAAACGACGGTGCACACACCGCGCGAACGATACAACGGCGAGTATCGCGAAACTGCGTGCACACACAGCTGCCCCACGGTAAAATTGCATATTTTTGTAGCGGCTAATGCACTCCGTACCGGCAGAGCCATTCGTCACGATCCCCGGGCTCGTTCGCCGCGATGTACATGTTTTACAAATTCGACTAATGACCGTCGTATGTTTCGTCCGAAAGGGACCCAGGCTGACATTAAGTTCCCTCTGCCATCTTTTCAGAGTGTACAACCCCCGTAATGGAATGAATTTCTCGTGGAAAAACGCTTAAAAACCTTCAATGGATCCTGCACGTTTATTAAACATATTTTACTGCAGCGCGGAACCGTTCTGAACCACGCGCTAGTAGCAAAACCTAGCATTAGTCGGACGTGCAACAAAATCTGCTGTACCTAATGGGATCTGATTCTTCAAAACATTCGCAGAGAACGAAGAATATTTTTCTTTAGATTACATTCCTGTTTCAGAAAAATGTATACACTTTTCTGCAAGTAGTTTAACTCTTCAATAGTCGGGCAGTATGCTGGATTTTCCTGAACTTCTACAGTATTGAACAAATTATACCGTTTCACAAGAAACATGTTGTTTAGAAGTTTATTGGTTGGATTAAAACATTGTTTTTTGGAGAAAGATTTATTTGTACAAGCAGCAGGAACGTTAATTTTCCAGCGCACAGTACATTTCTGAATGTATACTGTGTTGAGCACAGTATAGTACTTTAGAAGAAGAATACATCTAAACCGAGGACTCATTTCTGGAAAAATATTTATTCCAACAACTACTACAACCCATCATTACCAGTAGCCAATCATGACTTGTAATAACATGAGCGTTCAATAAATTTTATATAATTTAATTTCCTCAAAGGTGTGATCCTTAGAAAACTATAGAAATGTTACCGTTTAACAAGACACTCGGTGCATAGAGTAAATCCTAACGAAAAGTACGATTACATTTCATACTCGCCACAGTTAATTTAGTCTAGAATGATCTCGTGTAGGGACCGGTTGAACAGTCGATGCAAGTGGTACGAGCGAGTGATTAGTCAGCCGGAATCCGGCAAAGGCAAAGGAGATTTAAATGCATGAGCATGGAGGTACGCAAGGACAAGGCGAGCCCTTCCACTTTGAAACTCGACTTGCGGCGAGAGATGAAAAGGGGGTTGGTTCGGTGAAGGGGGTGAATATCGGCGGTAATTCATGCGAAAAATCAAGGTGGCCCCGATTCCGGTGGCCCGAGAGAGAAGATTATACGAGCTCTCGAAGATAACGGTGTTGGTTAACACCGGCGTCGCGACGGTGATGGCTCCGCAGAGGGAAGGGTTGCAGCGCCATGCGACGGTGTTGCAGGGCCCGACAAGGACGCGGCCGTCGAATATAAAATTGCATATTCATACAGTCGGGACGGTGTTCGTGCGAGCACTTATCCCCGGGCGAAAAGCATGGATACGTACTTACCGCCTTATCTGAACGAGCCGTCGGTGTGCGTTATCGAATCGTTCTCGCTTGAACGAGGAATCGAGCCGCGGATAGGGTGATAGAAACGCCGCCGGACCGAATGAGACTGCGGCTGATGCGCTCGTGTTTTTGCACGTCTGCGTGTGTGCTTGCGTTATCGTGCCTGATTCGATATTTACAAAACGTTCGGGCAATATCGGGGAAAAATTATAATTTCGCTCCGCTTTAGCGCTGATCCCCAATTTCGAATACGAAGCTACATGAAGCAAAATTCAGAACCATTTTTAGGATTTGCTGTACTAATTGATAGTATGCTGTAAATAATTTTAATCGATTAATACACAAGCAGAAAAGTTATATTAAAATTTGAAGAAAATTGGGCAACGAAGCCCGGTGCTTTTATAATATTAAAGTGACTTATATAGGGTGAATTAATATTTGGAAAAAATTGGAAAATTAAGCTCAACTTAGTGTTTTTGTATTACTGATAATATTTAGAGTGCTTGGCGATGGTGAATCGATTTTTTTTTATTGTTTAATGGGTTCGGAGCGTTGGTGCAGCCAGAGGTGAATTTTTTGAGCAATCGGTGGTTTGTTGAACAGAATATTTATCGATTGATAAAGACCAGCAACGGTCTCATTTCAGGGGAACAATGGCGGGCGGTTGGTACAGTGGTTAAATCTGGCTGTACACAGGCCAGGTAGTTAAAGGCCAGTCGCACAAATAAACGGTGAATTACTGTTCGCTATACTTCCTGCCGTGGTCCTTGAATAGGATTGTCGGGCGTTACAAAGCGTCTCTAAACAGAACCAGAGGTGCGCGCGCGTTCTTGGCAGTGGTATCAAAGGAAACAAGTTTTTTTAGCGCTGGTTACCGCACGAAAGGGAAATAATTACTCAACGGGAAGAACATTGAGAATGTGGGGAATCCCAGGAATTTCTTTCCGACGATGCATCCTCTCTAATGAAATAGGGCTTCCCGTTCGAACGTCTGCCTTTAATCATCGTTCTCGCAAACGTTTCCCTAAATATTTCGGTTTCGGAATGTCGCGCAACGATTCTTCTGCTGCATCTGCACTGCAGTGTCGAGCCTGAAAATACAGTACACTGGAAAGAACATTCCACACTGTGTAACTAATTAAATTGTTAATGGAAACGGTTTGAAGCGACATATCTCACTATGAAGGTACACTCGATCTACACCGAGCATCAGAAGATAATATGACTAACATAAAATTTAAAAATAACCGAAGAACGCATACAATCTCAGGAAGTTGACCGAGTATCCTAAAAACAATTTTCTAGATTTCTCGAGGTTTCTCGAAACAAAACGAATATCAGCATGAAAGCTCACAGTTGCGTAAAAGTCGCAGGAATGGCAAGAGTTTCCGAGAATCGTGGAAACGTGACGCAGGGACACGGAAAGCTCGCGGCGAGCCTCCAATTTGTAAAAAACGCAATATACACGGGACGCTGTAAAACGGGCTGAAGTAAAAACCGTGGGAGCTTCGGCTGAAAAAATGGAGAAACGTAAAAACGCGGGAACGAAAGAAGACGCAGGAAGAAGAAGAATCTCGTTGTCTCAATAATTCAAAGAGCACGCGAGCGATGTTTTGCGCGAGGGGTTAATAAATATCGCGGGAGAATTCTCTGTCGTCGCTGGTACCGTTGGTTATAGTACGGCCCTGGAGCAGAGGAATCGGTGTGGGAAACAAAACGGGCAGCGGTTATCGCGAGACCGGTTCGCCTTCTGAAGAGCGGCACTCGGTTTTTCGGAGAACCGAATCGGGAGGAGGGCGCAGATAGAAGAGGTAAGAAGGTCTCGAAAGGTGGCTGCTCCTGGCAGTGCTCGTGCGGAATAAAGGGCCCTCGAAGGGCACTCGACCCCGATGTAACGACTTTGCACACGCTCGTAACTCGATATTGTGAAATCCCCTTATCGCGTGGCAGCAGCTGCGAGCACAGAAGAGCCATCGGGTACCGGGAAAAGGCCGATTACTGTTGCGCGCCCGTAGTCCTCTAATTTCCATGTTTACATCCCGCGGGAACGTGTCGAGAGGATCCCCCGATCTCCCTGTGCCCACCAAGAAATTGTTGAAACTCTGTAAAACATGGAGCGTACATCCGTACACTGAACCGTTTCTCGGTTAGAATCGCAGTCTGTTCAGTTATTCGAGGATTTTCAGGATCTTCAGGGATGAAAATTTAGCAGGAAGGTCCTGGAGTCGCACGCTATCCTTTCAAAAATTCTGGAATCCCAGTAAAATTCTCTAAACAACTGGTCTCGGTGTACTTTGAAACGTTCCTCGGTTATGGTCTCACCCTGTTCAGTTATTCAGGGATTACGAGGTTCTGCAGGGGTGAAAATTCAGTCCCGTTTGTTAATTGCACGGTTGAGCCGCCGTCAGAGAGCCACTGAGGAATATTTAAAGCTCGGATTCCCGGGGGTAGCGACCCCCAAAAGGAGCGGGAAACCACCATCGCATCAAATATTACGGTAATTCAATTTCGACTAACTGCTAAAAGGTCTATTTTTGGACCATCCACCACTCTTTTTCTGGAGAAATTTTTAATATGTTCTGGAATGACAGACGTGAGACGAAGCCTGATACAACGTGCTCATGCTCATGTGATTTTCAGATGTACGAATAATTTAACAGGATCTCCATGTACTGTTGGTATGGCTTCGCCAGGTTGACGTCACCGGTTTTTTTTTCGCATGCTAGCAGTTCTTCAAATTCAATTCCTCGGCGACGCGTTTTCACTAGGAACGCGTCCGACCAGTCGAATAAATTATTTATCAGCGCGTTGGCCGGCATGCGAAACGAGCGTCCCGTGCATAACTCACGGGGGATGAAAATCCTACTGTCGAGTGCACAGGGTGTTTCAGCAGCTTGACCGTGGAAAAAGGTATAATCAAGCTTCTTTATACATGTGTCTCGTATCATAAAGGATTCATTTATGTATTTATTCTCTACGTGCCGAGGGATTATCAACGAAACTTTCTTTGTGCGTCTCTGACGCCAAGTAGAAGAGGTCAGCCAGTGATCAGACGAGGCGTCCAATCTCTTTTAAGTGCTGCACCGTCTCCCCAAATTCGATATTCTTGAAGAGCAAGTCATCTTTTATTTTATAATTTTAAGATACATACAGGGTGTCCCATAAACTTTGATACAACAAAATTGAAGGAGATATTCCAGTGTCCTTAAATTCATTCCTAAAAATTTATATTTGAAAAGGATCAATCTAGAAAATTCAAACTAATTTAACTTTATGTATTATGACATCGCTGTCTGATCAAGCCAGAAGACCATTTCTACTTATTTGTCCAATCAAGTTCACTCGTGAATTACAAAAATTTTCCTGAATTCTCTCGAAAACAGGGAACCGAAAATAATGGATCGAGCTTTGCCAGAGGGTTTTTCGGCGTGACTATAATTCGAAGGCCACCCAGTAGGTATATTTCGGTGGCCGCGTTTCCGCGCTTTTTCCTCGGTCGAGGATCTATTCGTCACGTTCGGGAAAAACAACCGCGCTCCTTCGACGAGGGATCGAGGAGCCAGTTCGAAGAAGATTTCGAGAGGATCTTAACGAGCTTCGAATGGAAGTCTTCCGTCGCCGGGTCTTCGAGTAGTTCCTCGAATATTCCACGGCGCGCCGGTTGATGGTAATGAGCAGTTGGAATTTCCGAGGGGTTGGGGGGGGGGGATCAACCGAGGACGCTTGTTCTTGATTTCAGGTACGGAAGCGTAAACTTTCTGAGAATAATGATGCCTCTGGTGTTTTCCCAGGCAGAGTGGAGGATGCCAGGAGGGAATCTCTCGGCCAGCCTCTCGACGAACGAAATATTACTGAATAAATGTTTTTATCGCGATCCCTCGAGAGACAGAGGGTTCAACGGTAACAGGAATGAAGTGCTCGCGAGATTTGAAAGGCACGAGATTCTCGTCAACGCCCCTTTCATCCTCTTTTGCGAGAGCAGGCATCACGTCTGGTCCGAGGTTCCGTTCGTTTGATGACGCCGCATTTCACTTGAAATCCATGGCCTCTCTCTCTCTCTCTCTCTTTCACTCTTGGTTTCTCTGTGTACGTGCCGACGTTTTTCTACGTTTGTTACACCCGCTACCACCTTCGCCATTTTCCACCTACTCGAGGGATGCGCCCGAAGAAACCGCGAGGCCACTGCATTCTTGCGCACCTGCTCTGCTGGACCTGTTTCGGAGATCAAAAACCTTTTCGTGCCGTCTGATCATGAAATGGCACTTCCACTTCTTGGAAATTACTATTTCACGCTCGGGTTCTTGCTGCACTAGCTCTCTCCGGTGTTCCCTGATTACTCAACTAGGGATCTTTATGCAAAATAAAAATTATCTGCCCCAACTGTAACAGACTGGGGCAACATAAAAATATCTTTTAACCGTTTTAACAGGCTTCACATAATATATTGAACTTCTTGAAACATTTTTTTTTTCGAGTAACGCTCCATTTTTACTAACCCTAACCTATCAGCTGTCGAAAGGTTTTTTTAATAGGGTTGCGTACATTTTGGGACACTCTTCCTTTACAGAATTCACAGTATCTTTATACCTAAACATGTATCAAATCTTCAAGCTGTCGATCCAATCCCAACAAAGTCGCCACCAATTTCACGCTGCCCGACCTTTCTAATTAAAGACCCCCCAAAAATAAAACACTGCCAAAAAAAAATTCCCTCTGAAAAATTCCCAAGTCTCTCGCACGCTCTACCACAGCCGCAAATTCCCAATTAACCTCCTGCCCTATAATATCGAATCAGACTTGTAAATTTTCTTTTTCTTCGCGTGAATTATAAACGACAACGAAGTTTTAATCACTGTAGACGCAAAGAAAATCGCAGGACAAGGGTAGAAAAATCCTTTCAAAAAATGGATCGACGTATGCAATTTTCTCCGAGGCTTAAGAAAAGGAGGAATTTTTTCAGAAAACTTTATTTCATAATGGAAAATATTTGGAGTCAGAATCTATAATTAAAACAATTTTTCGAGTGCCATAAGTGGACGAAAAAAGCTCACAAAGTTAGGTCCGAGGTGTGAATTGACAACATTTTCAAAAAATGCTTTTTCTCAGTAACCATTTGGCCGATACAATTGAAATTTTCTGTGCTTTTACTAGTAAGAGTAACACGTGTTTCAACCGAAGGGTTTTTCGAAATTCGGCCTACAACCGGATTGGCAGCATCATCATTTTGGATCTAGGTGAAAGGTACGAGTCCAAAAAGCACCTCGCATTAATAATGTTGTATAATCCTTTCTACTCGGTATTGCACGATTTCCAATTCCAATTACACATCTAGTATCATCTAGTAAGATGCTCTAAAAATTTTATGTCCGCAGCCGCCATAGGTTTCGAGAAAAAAATCATGAAGGCTCCGAAAAAGTTCAATTCTTTCGGATGAAACTTCTCTGTCGACGTGAACGGGAAACGATAGTTCTAGTCTGACGTCAGGCGACAGTCAAACCGCAGACATCGGTGGCAAATAAATCGATACTAACTCGATTGGTCTCCATTACCGGGATCGAAGTATCCGCGGAGGACCTGGAGAGCCGCGGGGGCGTCACACCGTCAGCTACAGCCCTCGAAGGGCGTCGCGAGTTTGGTCGCAGTTTCTTAATTCGTTAGGAAGTTTCGCTGGCGTATTAACGGCGCCGGATTCGATTAAAGGACGCCGCTGGATGTCCCATCCCGGCTATGAGCGTGATTTAATTTAATCAGCCGCGTAGACGCGGCGAGGGTGACGTCTAAGGGATGCTCTCCCGCGAGCCGAGACGTCTGGAGAACCCTTCGCTCACCAAGGCCTACGTGGAACCGGATTAATAATTGACGGGAGGCCATTTCCCCACTCATTATACTCCCGTAATTGCCGTCGGCAAACTTGTTATGATATCTCGCATTATAGACGCCCTTTCTTCGGGGGCCAAAAATTTCCTGTCGCATTTTCTTAAACAACAACTACCCAAACATGTATTCTCAACCGTTAGCATTCGAGTGACGACTCTGGGACGCCATTTAAAATTGGTATATCATTAATCAAAATATTTTCTACATCATTAAATTTGTTCATATTTAATAAGTGAAACATTTAAGTATTATATGAATTAATTCTATTTAAAATAGTTTCGGGTACGAACTGCTAATGGTACCAAAAATTGTCTGAGGAGTTATGAATCTGAGATTATTTATTAACACAAACGTGCTCTCGTAATTTTCAGAAAAGGGGTTGTAAGCGAATGACTTTAACCGGTCAGTTGGTGCTTCCAGTGATAATCGTCACGCACACACTCCCGTTAAGCCTCTTAAAACTGGACGGGTCCCACGCCCCACGCAATAGGTATTTAAAGCCCGGAGAGCCCTGAAATAAGGGAGAGCTTTGACTCCGCGTTTCTAAGGATCTCGCGACGAGTCCAACGCACACGCGTAATTTGCCTCGCGGGAACTACGAACCCCCGTTATCCCGGATTATTCTCAGGTCCGCCTGGGAAATTGTTGCTCGGATTTTAATTAACGAGCCGCCTTTGCCGCGTTAAATTAAAAGGGGAAAACGCCCTGCGCTGCGAAGGTATCGGGTTGTCGTGCACAAAATCCCACGTGCTCTCTTCTTTTTTGTTCCACCTATTTTTTTTTTTTTTTTTTTTTTTTTGTTTTAACGGAGGCGCAAAGCAGCGCGCGCGCCAACGTTGCCCGCTTTGTGCGAATTTTCGTACGTGCAATAGTTTGCGCGGGATTTTTTCGGCCGGAACGACCCGATTTTCGCCAGTTTAACGAAAGTGTTTCAAGATTATTTTTTATACAAGAGCTTGCTGAGGATGCTCGAGAAATGGCAAATATTTTCTTATAATACATTTTTGATAGATTTCACGATAACCACAGAATTTCGATTTGCAAACCAATAGAGTATCTAATATAACATCGTTTGCTTTGAGATTTTTAGTGAGAAGAAAATTACTAAACTTCTTTTAAAAATAGCACACTCTTTAGAACGTTTAATTAACCGACCGCCAGGCAGCGACGTGTTAACAAACACCGAGTGTTCCACCAGTATGCAGAAAAGAATTTTCTCAGCTTCAATATTTTTATAAAATAAACTACGAAAATCTTTTGATTGAAAAGATTCTGACGCCGAACTGTCGCTTTGTTGCACGTAAGAATCATCTGTGAAACAATTTGCACGAATAATGTTTTTCTGTAAAAAAATTGGGATCGAAAATTAGTAAATCCTTTTCTGTCGATGATCAAGAGCTCCAAACTGAAATGCAATGGCGTGCTTCTAACGATGATCCATCACTTTGTTCATCATTGTTGCAACAATACAGAGTTTCTGCGGCTTCGTATTAAAGGATTAAGTCGCACATCGAATTTCCGTGAAATTCGAACAACAGTGTCGCGACCATAAGCCGGCATTACAGAAAAATCTACGCACCGGGAAGCAACAATGGAAACGCACCGGGTTCCCGTCGGCAGCTTAAAAATTTTGTGACATAATGGAAGTTAATCTGGCAGAGTGCAGTATGTAAAAATGACGCATCGAATCCGCAAGCGTGAAAATAGAGCAGCGGTATAGAAAGAGAGCGAAAGAGACAGACATAGAGAGAGAGAGAGAGAGAGAGAGAGAGAGAGAGAGAGAGATGGACAGATAGACGAGAGCACGAAGCTGGCAGAAGTAGCGAAGCTTAATTTCGTCCTTTGTCTTCGACTGCCGTATTGCCGCGTGAGTTGCTCTTTCGACGCAGCCCGTGTCCGAAATAGCGACCGACATCGCCGCCGCTGGAACACATCGCTCTTTCAACCCCCACCCCACGTTTCTACGCGTAATGAAATTGTTCCGTTTGCCGCCCTAATTGCGCCGGCATTTTTCGCGTAATGCGAAAGCTCGGCGTCACGCCAGACAGGACCGATATTAAATTCTTCTTTTGCTGACGCGAGCCCGACTGCACAGGACCACCCTTTTCACGGCAGTTGGTTAAATATTCACCGAGCATTCGACGATGCATCCGAATAAATTCGAACGATGCGGCGCGACCGCCAGCTAATTAGAAATCGAACCCAATACCCATGGCAATATGATCTCCTTCACCGAAACATATTGGTCTTCGTACGCGAGCTTGTACTTTCAGCTCTTAACACTAAACCTACCACCGCTAGTTTCACATTTTTTACTTCACAATTGTTGAAGTTATAAAGATGCTTCCACTGGGAATAATATTCTATTGTATTCTATTCTATTCCACTATTCTACAAGCTTCTTTCTCTGTAGCAATTATTCGCTCGTAGCAGGGTCGATCGCGGCAATTTATTTTAAAAAATGGGGAGCAGAGTTCGTTGTCGAAAGATTCAGTAGTTTCACGGTAAAAAAAGTCGCAAAGCTGGTCGGGAATATACTCACAGGAGTGCGAGCGGTTTGGGAATAGAGGAAAAGCTCGAGCCACGAGACTGAAGCTCGACCAACAAGGAGAACTGTATTTATCTGTCTAATCCTCTAGACGAACGCTCGAAAAGATCCACCGAGCGGCCAATTAATCCACAAGGTATTACGGGCCGCGCTTTCTGACACGCGGACACAGAATGAAAGAGAAAGAGAAAGAGAGAGAGAGAGAGAGAGAGAGAGAGAAGCAAGTATAGTCCACCGGAGAGAGGGAGCGTTTTTTCCCCGGTGGACATGGTCGAAACGGCAACAATGTCGACACGACTCGGTTGGTCTCGCGCGACGTTGAATCCTGATGGACTAATTCCCGAAATGGCGGCGCGATTACGCGAGCAAAGCCGCGTAATAGCGCGAGCGTCGCGTTTGCGAAATCGAGCGTGCATTTCCACTCGGTACCGCTCGATTTACCGTCAGTTCGTGTCTTCATTTTCATCCCTCGCCGTTCGAAGAAAGGGCGGACCGGCCACCGGTGAAAAAACCGGATCTGGTAGACACCGAATAGCCTCGTTAAACCAATAGCACAGAAGCGAACGTTGTTTGGTATTTACTTTGCGAACACCATGTAGAACGAATCGCTTTATAGAGCCCGGCGTCCCGCCATCCGCCGACTCGAACTACTTGCGGGTGTAGATATTACCGTATAATCTGTAGAACCCTGCCGGCGGATATTGTTGACCGTGGAAACCGGCAGATAGCGACTCCCGAACTATTTGAAACTCCGATGTCTGAGCACCGACAGACTCATACTACTTAGGAATTCGTTCTCATCTTTGGATCTTTGTAAGATAGAAGTTAAATGTTTGGTGTTTACAGTGAAAATATCGGTCCGGTCTGTGGATCTGAATACAACTGGGACGCCCAACTATTCGTGGACTTGTACCACTTGCGATAGAAGCGAGGTACACCGACATGCGAAGTTTAAAGGATCGGTAAATTGGTATCCACAAACACTGTTGATACTTGATCTGTTGTAACCTCGTGAGAAATAATCGTACCGCAATGTGACCGGGCTCATTTGAAAGCGTCGAAACTCAACTTTTACAATCCTGAATTAATTGTGTACGAACACGTTTTTACATCATGCAGCAGGAGAGAAAATAGGGACGAATTTTCATTTCGAAAATTGTATGAATTCAAATGTCTCTACGGACGTTGAAAAATTTTTTCTATGACTGAAATTAGCATTAAATTATAGATTGAAGTCTGTATTGAGGAAATTGAAGAAACTATTGAACACTGAGGTATCCCAAAAAGGGTTCTACATTTTCTCATAATAAATAATGTAACAAATTTTTTGGAGAAAATTTACTCAGCGTTGCAAAAATAGAGTCTTCAAACTATAAAATGAAACCAGGTTCATTGTTCTACGATTGATTTTCACGCTGTTACAACCGTTTAAACATCAACCATTTTCGTCTGACCATCGACAGGGTTGTATTACTTAAATATCGAATATTTTAGTCACTAGGAGAATAAAATTTAAGACCATTGGTATTTAGTTCGGAAAATGTGAACTATAAGTAAATCTGCCCTGCCTGGAACATTGACAGAATCGCAGACAAGATTATGGAAGAAGAAATGAAATTTCTTCGCAGACCTCTATAACCGCGTAATTCGCGTGCGGGACGGGACGTAGCATGATGATTCCCAGAGAGAAAAAAAAGGAAGCCGTCGGGGCAACTTTTCCGCATCGGATTACCGACGTCGTGAAATGGAATAACTTTTTCCCCCTCGTTGTTAAGCAGTTATCGTTCGTCTCCTTTATCGCGGAGTATTTTAAATTACGGTCTTCGCATCGGCCGTAAAACTACAGTCTGCTGACTGTCGGCCGACGTAGATACGGTGCGGAGGGCGAGGGGAGAACGTTGCAACCCTCCCGTTCGGGCTCCTGTAATTTCGATGAAAAAAGGACCGCACCGGAAAAAGTTGCAACAAACTTCCGGGTTTCCATTAAACCGCATCACCGCGGCGAACGTACGATCAGGATATGGTGGAGGCCGGAACGGAGTCGGGTTGTTCTTCTTCGAGGGACGGAAACCAGAGACCGAGAACAGAAAGAAGAGGGAGGAAGAAAGAGAAGGAGAGAATCGTGGTCTCGTATCCGATTTCTGATCTTTAAAATAAGACGGAAACGGGAGAAGTTTCATTCTATCTCCTCGAGTGTAGAAAATCTACCTGCAGCAGCAATTTTCAAGGAGCTTTTCAACCTCGAACTTCCTTAATTCATAATTTCCCCGGCTTTTAGTTGACGAGCTGCTCCAAGGAAATTCCTCGCAGCCATTCTCCCGGACCAAGCATGAATTATTTTAATGGAATCATGCAGCATTTTATACATCCCCGAACAATATCCTGCCTTAACTAGCGGTTCTGATTTTTTTCCGATATATGACTGACTTGTGCTACTGAAAACTGGAAGAAATTGATAGTACTTTTGAAACTACTTCTTTTCTAAATTACTCGGAATTCCGATAAGAAATAACGCACGAAGGCGTAGATTAAAGGTGGATCTTATTAAGTTCGATTTATGGTTGAGAACTACCATTAGACATCCAAAGTACATATAATAATACTCTCTCACAATAAATTAAACAAGACCTTCCGAGATAAGTACAATTGTGTATGAAAGCATCGTTTTTATCTGCGCATCACTCATGACCGACTTGTACTACTGAAAACCGTGAAAAATCGTATAAAATCGCTGGTATCTTAGGGAAACCCAATGAATTGAGCTTCGAAACAAAAAGATACTACACATTATCGAATCTGGCAGTGGACTGGACGGAGAAATCCCGCCGCGAAATAATGATCCCCCGACCGAGCTTGGGGAAAGCGTGCAGTAAGAAGTTATAAGTAGATGGGCCACTTACCTTTGTGCGGTATTAGCGGCCACGGGTGTAACGGGGAGCCGGCAACCAGCCAGACACATGCCAGCAACACTCCGAACATTTTCACCCCCATCCACTTCGGACAGACAGAAACTTCCCTGCTTGTCCTCTCTCTCTCCGCCGCCCACCTCAACTTGCTCGTTCACGTTGCAGTCCGTTGTTCCGTTCTTCTCTTCCCCTCATGAATCCCTCGCTCTCCTCCCTGGGTTTCTCCGACAGACTCGGTCCACCTCCTCTTCCCTACTACACTCTGTCCCTTTAATCTCTCAATTTTCCTTTCCCTTCTTTCTCTTTCTCTCCCTCTATCCTTCTCTCCTACGACGAATACACTCCTGCAATTTCTGGTCAGATCGTGGACCGTGTCTCCGAGCCGCAACTCCACCCCCGGCCCGGTTCCTCGAGTACGACCCTCGCCGAAGATCGCATAACCTCGGTCACAACGGAGTTAAATATACAGAAACACTTTTCGCCGACTGAAAGACAGACACGCCCGAGTCCCGCGCTCTGTCTCACCGATCGCAAGACACCGACTGCCGAAAGTCCGCAAGCACAAGCATCACTCCCGACACACGATCTCCTCGTGCCAACGAGGTATTCCTTGCTGCCTCTGTCTCTGTCTTTTGCTCTATGGACCATGCATTCTCGGAGACACGTAGTCGGCGCCCCGGCCTGGAAATAAATTCCACTTCGAGGCGACGTAGACCGGGAAGAATGGCACGCCAGAGCTGCACTGTCGGAGACGGTCCCCGGCGACGTTCGTCAACTCCTCAGGCATCGTAATCTCCACCTCGGTCCTTTATTAACAGTCACCGATCAACTTTAGAATCAGACCCACCGTCCTCCTCGAATCGTCATCGTTGAACGATAATGGTCCCGGTCTTGGCATCCTAGGGCAGTGTCGTTCGCGCATTAATTCCGTTATGTCGTCGAGTTAATCATCCTCGGGGAACTTCAGCGATCGTGTTCTCGTGGTCCGGCTTCTGCGAAGCGTCTGCGAGAAACAGAAAAACTCCAGGTGTCCAGCCCAGCTGCACAAAAACGTGGGCAAGAACTTGTTGCTGCCGGTCCAGGACAGTTATTAAAGTTTCCGCGGGCTGAGGCAAGGACCTGGCTCGCGCGTTCCTCTCGCGCCAGGACCACCGAGATCCTATCTCGTCGGCGCAGACAAGGGATAAGCGTCAAAGGGAAACCCCGGCCCTGCTTCTATCCCCGCAGACTCGCAGCATCGCGCGCGATGCTCAGAAACTCAGCCCCTCCTCCTCACCCTTCTCTTCCTCCTTGCCCTCTTCGAGCTGCACCTCTCTTCAGCCCCCCTGAATCCTCTCCTCTCTAATGAAATACTTCGCGTGGTTGACTGGTTATTAAAGCGGCGTCCACCGTTCAAAGGAGCCGCCGATGATCAACGCCTGGATCCTACGCCGCTGCTGGAATCCTCGCAGACCTTTTTGCGTGCCTGGAAAATTATGAGAAATCACGGTTCGCTTGTGCGGCCGATTTTATTTCCCCCAGAAATGCGCATCCCTCGTAACAACCCCATACACCCGCGACATTCTCGATTTATAATTTGTTCTCAAAATTTTCTTTATAATAATAAAAAGACTTGATTTATTCGGAGGATTTTTAGTTAGAAATGTAGTTAAATGTAATTCTTTATACTTCGCGAATTGCTAGAAAAAAATCTCCGTCACTTTGACGTGCTCGGTAGTTCTTCGGGTTAATTATAAATTCTTCGAGGACAATGTAATTTTGGTTTTAGCACACGCTCTTACGGGCAACCGCAGAAACTTTCCAGTGATTTTCCTCGGGGTTCGCAGAGTCTACGCGCGAGGTTGGTTTAATTGCATCCGCGCAGCTATTTGCAAGTTTATCGAACGACGTCGCGGTCCCGGGCGCAAGTATTGGAAGTATTTAGCGAAGTTGCGTTTTTAATTGCATGCAAATAAAATTCCCCTCTCTCCTAATGACCGAGAAAGAGATAGAGAGACCTCGTTTAAAAGCGCCTCCTCGACCAGCCCTTCGAATCCACGAGGGTTCGACGAAGTTTGTAACGAATGTAGCACGGGCACTTTACATGGGAATTTCATCGATAAGAACAAACGGAGGAGTAGAACGAATTTATTTCGACCGGTAGCTCTTCAGAACACCTGTCCCCGTTCCCGATGGAAAATACTCGCCCCCGAGGGAATTAGATCGCGAGAGAAGCTTATTGTTCCGTCGTGTTTATCACACTCTAATCCCGTTTCATTAATTAGTCGCGCAGCGAACGCTAAATATTTCATCGCTTACATTTCCTCGCGTCGCCACCGAGCTGGGCAGGGGGGCGTCCAATTAAACGAACGATTCATCTTCGTCCGAGGTGACAACGCGTGTCCTTCTGCCTCTCCCCCTCCCTCAGCGCCCTTTATGTTTAATTTGTGTCAGAAATGTTACCGATATATCACACGACCGGATAATTATTAAATTTCGGCGTCGTTCGCATATCGCTCGTTATTATTTAATTGGTTGTCTCGAACACCGAGACAACGAGAACAGGATACTGTTCAGAATTTATTCGTTAAGGGCATAAGTTAACGCTGGAATTAGGTACTTTGTATTTCAGGCGAGGCCATGTGTGAAAACTTTAAATACGTCCGACTTGAGATGGATTTGGACTACTTGAAACACCAACGAAATCGTATAAAGTCAATCAACACTATTCATATAATAAGGAAAATGGCGAACATCGATAATAGATGGCGGATAGTATCAGTAAATCATCAGGATACCAGCCTAAAATTATTTAGTATTTATTTTACGAATAAACGCAGAAAAGGGTAAGACAAGCTCGATGTTTGACTATTCGTTGATCAGCACTACTTAGAGTCTAGCTATTACCTTACAATATCAATAAATAGATACTAGACATTACTAGCAGTGAAATGTATACATAGAGTGTACATCAACATCTACGTCTGACTACGTATTCGCTCGTTCCACTTGCAGACTTTACTCTCAAAAGAACAGAAACGATGTGAAATATATAAAATAAAAATGAAGGAACGCTTTTTACGATTCATATGTCTGATTCCATCAATAAAGTCTGACTATGGCTTTACCTATACTATTTACAAAGTCGACGACCATACAAGCAGAATCCAAAGAGAAGAATTTCTGGGAACATCAATGTTTCACGAATCTTCCAAGCATTATTCTCTATAATTTGAGTAGGCAATTAGCAAATATACCGGGTCATTAGCCAGTCGGCGTCGCAGCTCGATAAAATCGATGGCCGGGAGGCTCGCCATTGTTAGACAAAAACGCGGGGAAGAAAAATCTGCACGGCCGCGAAATGCGCCGCGATAAGAGCCCTATTTTCGGTGCAACGGAGCCGTGTTTGTCCCCTAAAGATAAGAAAACAGAAGAACGTCGCCGTGGCGATAAGGGCGCGACGCCGCCTCCGACGAGACAACAAACAAAAGGGGAGCCTCGGCTGAATAGGGTAGTAGAATGGAAACGAAATACCATTAACGGAGCGCGCATTGGCGACCACTGGACTGAGAACATCACGCGACGTGGTGGAACATGAATCTGAAACGTTGTGTCAAGAGAGGCGAGCAAGTAGAACCGGTCAATAATGCACGTCAGACAGTGCGACGACAAAACCGCGGTCGGAGTGCTTTCAAAGTCAAACGCGTTCGGTAAAAAAGCGAATCGTCGCGGACACGCTAAGAGGGGGAGGGTGGGAGGAAATATACGGTGAGATTTCAATTTACGTTTTTTAACAGGGAAGGGGGAGGGGGGTGCGGCCCCTTTGTATTTCCATTCCTAGTTCCCGAAGCCGATTGCAAAGTGATTTGTAGCTCGGTAGTGGCATTCCCGCCCGGCCACCGGGCCACCGCTTGATTGTATTTAACGGGGGTGACTACAATCGGCCGAGTTGTACTTCACTAAGCGAGTTACTGAATTTTAATTGCAAAGCTTCCCCGCTTGTTTTCGTTGCCCCCTTATCGTGTTTTCGCTATTTATCACCTGCCGCGCCGACGCTCGCGTACTGTGAGCCGAGCTGCGAGTTTCGTTTTCGCGTCTTCTTCCCCGGTCACGCGCGCCACGGTTTGCATACCGATTTACATACCCCTGGACTACCCTCCCCCCTCTACCTCTCACCGACGCAATTAACAACTTAATTAGCTGCTCCCGATACTTTTTTGCACGCTGCTCCCTCCGTCTTTTCATAGCGAACCTCTGTCGACTATTTTTTCTCCCGTCGTGTGTTCGCCCGTACACCGCGTTGCATTTAATTACCGTTAGAGGAGAACCGAAAAGGCAACGAGACGTCGCTGAATTTATCGGCGGACCGGAAAACAAGAAAAATATCCAGGAGAGAGGGAGAGAGAGAGAGCAGGCTCGCCTTCGTACCCAACGGCGCTGATGCAAAAGTAACGACTCGCTTTCTTGTAATTAACGCAGAGACCTGGCCGACAAACAGACAAACAGAAGAACCTGTTAATCCCTTTTGTTCCTTGCGCGTTAACGCCCCCGCGCACCACCGGCCACCGGCGATTTATTCTTCGCGAATTTCGCGCACCTTTCTTCGCGATAATTTCCGGATTGTAATTAACGGTCTACGGGATTTCGAGCTTCTTGGAAAGGGGAATTCCATCGTTGAAACGTTCCATTGATTCTTACAAAAGAAAACCATTTTTCTAACAATTATTGTCCCGCATCTGTGTAGATACCTATTAAAATACAGTTCTTAGAGAAAAAAAGGGAATATTGCTTGTGTGAAATGTTATGAGAAATCGCGAACCTCCTGTCCACGACTAATTTTCCCTACCGTTCTGGGCTTTCAAAAAATCTAAAAAAAATTGTGGAATAAGTATGGAGGTCCCTGTTTTAATACACAATGTAAATTTAATATACGTTTAAAGCTTTAATGGGGAATAATAAATATTGGAAGAGAGGACCCAGGCTGTCTATGGAGGGTTGTGTTAAATGATGGAAAGGAAGGACCATCTTTTTATGCAACTACGTGTCGCACAAAATGCGAAATAGAAAAACTGAGCATATTAGCAACAATTTATGCAATTTCTGCATTCCTCTTCACCGCCGGGAATCCAACCAAAAAGATTTTCTCCGGTCTCCCCTCGTCCCCTCATTTCAATTTCAACAAAATATCCGACAAAACCGTAGAAATCTGCATAAAGATCCGCAACGCAATTACAACTTTCCGGCGTCGTTGCCAGTGGATCCGAGCCGCGGTAGCTTAAAGCAATCTCGCCGCAGGCCGGCAAGATATCAAATTCTTTTCGGATTGATGTTCACGTGGATCCGTTTAAACAAACGACGGAAACGGGGCCGCGCCGAGCAGAAAGTATTTCTATCAACCGGCGAGAGGTTCTCCTTGCGGAGCTTGCACGCTTTTCAAAGATTGCATCGCGAGCGGAAAAGGCGTCGGCGAACCGGGACGTCTGAATTCTCTGCGCTCGGGCCTCGCGGCCGAAAAATAGACGTCGAATCGAGGATGGTGAAATGGGTAGTGCGACGATTTTCTTGTTTCTTTCTTCGTCGCTGTCGGCCCCCGGTATCTCTTCCCGTGAAAGCACGACTTTGTCGGACGGCGTCGATCGCGATAGGAAGCTCCGAGGAGAGAAAGAGAGTTAGAAAGCGAGAGAGAGAGAGAGAGAGAGGGGGGGGGAGTTCTGGCAAAGGACCGAGCGCGACAATAAGGCGCTTTTCACGCGGTCCACTTTAGTGGACGCCACTTGGCGGTTCACGGTTTTCCTGCCTCCTTTTATACGGGCCACTTCGCCGACGTCGCCCGCCACTGAATGCGGACCGTTCGCTCGTAAAACTCGCCCGTCGAACAAATAGCGTTCATTTTATTGCTTACACATCCGCGGGAACGTGCCTCCCCCCACCCTCTCTTGTTCACTAACCCAGACGACCCACTTTTTACTTTCTAATCAATCGACTGTAAACGCTCCCGAGACCAACAATTACACAACCGTGATTAGCAATCGGCGTCCAGGCCCAAACGGGACACGTGTAATCCTGAACACTTAACTAGATCCGATGACTGGAGCGTTCGAATTTTTCCGAAATTCCATACGTGCTTCATCTCGTGAAGCTTGTTCAATTATGAGAAAGAATATTCTTGTCTTATTATGAAAGTACGTGCGCCTGTGTATCACCGTGCATAGAGTCACTTGTAGACTGTGTTCTTAGAGTTTACAAAAAAATGCTGGAATACAAAATTCAATCCCACTTATAACAATCTTTATTTATGTTTTTCTTCTCGTTTTCCTCAATCATTTTCGTCCACAAAAATTGAAAACCGCATAAACATCCGCAGTCTAATCATCTGTTACAATCATACGTTGAATGGAAAAATGCATGATACGATACTAGATGATACTTGATGTTGTCATCTTGATAAGTATATTCAACTCTTTGCGGTCGTATGTCTACTCTCAACCATCAAACATTTCTTACCGTTCCAGTCGTATGTCCACAGCAAAGAACCATACTGGTCTTATATTATCCCCATAATCTTAATACGACCGCAAATGGTTAATAAACTTTTACATTACCTGTGGAAAGAAACATCCATTTGGCCGCTGCTTCCTCAAAACGACACAAATAATTTCTACTGTGTGTGAATGGTCTAATAATAATTTCCAGGTCGTATCATTACTACGAGACATAATAATAATAATAAACAGTAATTATTCGTGTGCTGCTCTTCCGCCTTGCACCACCATCGACGCGTTTTTCACGAAAATAATCATCCAGAAATTCTTCACAAAAATTGCTCACGGTGCAATGGTTCGCCATAATGACGAGCAGCGGCCATTTTGATCTCTGGCTCCGACATAATAACGCCCCATCGTTATCGTATACCGTGCGCAAAAAAAAGAATCATGATTAAAATACATTTCGGACGAACGGTGCAAAGCAGCACGCATTTCCCCGGTATGTAATTAGAGACAACGATTAGCGAACAGCGGCGTCGATCAAGCGCCGTCAAACAGCAAACTCAATTTTCTCCGTTTGAAAGATCGTTGTTCGCGGAAACGATAAACCAGCGAACAATGTATCACTCCGGTTTCCATCTTCCGTTTTCCAGCTGCGATCATTGTAACCGATAAAACAAGCGCGCCGGTGTCGTCATATCTGGAAGAGGGTTCGCGGGGCGAGGTTTGTTTTCGAATGAAAATATAAATTTCCTGTCGCATAAATCGATCGCGTCCGAGAGACGCTCGAGATAAACGGGAGGAGACGGGAAAGATGTCGGGGTGCACGGTTCGAACGAGCGCGCCGTTCGCTCGAAATAAAATTTAAGGATTTAAGCACTAGCGGGCTTAGTGGGCCTGGTTGCTCTGAAAATATTATATCCTCGAAGGGACATCGAATTGTTCCGACGAGCGAGCAGCGCTGCGGCCAGACCGGGGATTTAAAGTTTGACGAAGAATCAAAGTCCCTCGGGTGTGTCACGTCGCCAGGACAGGATAGAAATTGCGAAGTTCCGGAGAGCGTGGCGGCGCGCCTCGGGCTCGCGAGTGGTCCGCATTCCGTGAACGTTGCGAAGTCAACCCCTCCCCTCCCACCCCGATCGCCTAACCGGTCGCCAATTACCCGCGAACAAGTCCTAGGCCCGGTCTCGCGAGCAGAAATCCGCCCCGAAAATACGCCGCGTTTGTTTCCCGCGTGACTGAAATTGCCGTCTGCCTTCTAACGACGAACAGGCTCGCCCGAGATTGAAATTTAACTTCCGCGGCCACCACCGGAAATAGAATTGCGGTTCGCTTACCGAACACTCCACCCCGAAAGTTTCATAACCGAACATTTCTTCGACGAATTAACGTTGGGCTTACGGAGCACTAAACGCGGCTATTTCATATTATAATACGTCATCGAAGTAACGAGAATATTTCTATCCAAGTTTCTAACCATTCTTTGACCCTCTGTCTGCAACCTGAGTGGTTTAGAATTTCACTCTTGAATTTCACCGTTAGGTATGCAGCAGCCGCCGGCTCGTCGCTGTTCCCAGTCATTTAATAACGCGCATAGACGGAAGTTTAACTGCAACCATAACTGCATCGGAATTCCAACTCTTTATGTCCGACGTTTATCGCAATCAACGAGGCGTCCTCCGTATCCGAACACGTTCGCCGAAGAAAATCCTCGTCGAATCCACGCGGAGAAGGAATTAGCGGGCCGCGCCAATTTGCTGCGATGGGAACTGCGAGATAAGGCGAATAACTCATTCCGTGAATACCGGCCGCGCGACCATTCTCAAGGATGCGATACCATGCGACCGTGTTCCGTGCGTAATTAGAGCGCGTTACCCCCCGAAGCGAAAACACGCCCTCTCGTTACGGCCGATAGGAGGATTTTATAAATTCCCCGTGAAACGAGACGATCCAACCCGGAAAATTAGGAGATATTTGCGACTGATGTCGGGAAATAATAAATTTAATGAGGTCGACGGCAGGAGACGCCAAACCAAGCCAGGGGAAACGACCAGAACGAATAAAAGGGACGGAAAGCTCTGCCAGCCGGTTTTCAGGATTTTTTTAAAAGCGTCGCGAGGGGACGCGCCATTTCCCTTCGAGACAAGATCGTTAAGAAAATAGAGGGCGGCCTGTTCGATTAATAATTAAAACCAGGGAATATTATCCACAGAATATGATACGTTACACTAACCCGTCTGCGTCGTTAGAAGGAATGAGGAAAATGATGAAAAATTATACATACTGTTAAGTATGAAATTGCGTGTGCATGTACGCGCTGCTGGTGGTGTTGTAACGTATACGCTAATTATGCAAATTGGTTAATTAATAAAATCTGCATCGAGTTGATAGATGGATAAGTGCGTTCGAGTTGACGGTGGGTGGTAGGAGGGCGCGTCGAGTGCAAAGCGTTAATGCCGACGGGACATTTTTAGATAGATTATCGCGGCACGACAGGCGGCATCGCAGCCTCGAGACGAGAGCCGACCGAGCTTCCGACACCCGGAGTCCCTGGTCGACGAAATTCGATTACCCGAAAGCTTTCGGTCGAGCGCGTAACTCGAAAGCGCCACTTATCCTCGAAACCCGAACCCGAACCCCGGAGTGGCAGACAAAAACGTTTGTGCGTGGGGTTTCGCCGCGGTTAATCAAAGAAGCGTAGAAGGCAGAGATACACGCGAGCGCATCCGCTCTCGAAAATTGCAGTTCGTCAAAATCGTGTCTCGCTTTGCGCCCGACAAATTTTTCAATGACGACTGCAAGCTCGTGACACACATATTCGCCAACGGTTCCCAGCGTGTACGTATGTGTGCGTGCGCGCGCGCGCTAGAAGGCAACATCAAAGCGGGTCAGAGTGAAATTATTACGTACGCATTACGAATCACGGAGCGTAAAAATGTAAAACAGTTCGCGTCGAAACGTCGTCGCGTACGTCGAGGATGCTGCTGCTCTGGCTGCTGCCGTTACCGTTGCCGCTGCGTGCTGCCACCGGAACGAGGCAGGCACGTCAACCCTTAACCATATTTTCCTTTGGGAGCAACTTTGACGAGCGGCGAATTCGAAAACCCGGATAACAGAAAGCAGAGAAACTTGACAGCGGGGAAAAACTGAAGAGGACATCGCCGGGAAAATTTTAAAGAATCCCAACGGCTCTGTTATACGCTCACGATGACGGAAAAGATGATTCTTTAACAGAAGGAACGTGTTTTTATCTGACGCACGTTTTTTATTTCTAGATTCAATTCTTTACTTTTTGTAGGTCGGAAGATCAGTACTTATATACTTTCTTTCGTTTTACATTTTTCCCACCTTCTTTGCTTACAGGGTTTCCCACAAGGATTTTTCTTAGACAATTTTCTCCATCCCTGTTTTTTCGTTTTCCTCAATTTTTCCCTCGTTTTCTATGAAGTTTCCTGTTTTTCCACATTATATATTTTTTATATTTGAGATTTCTACCGTTTCTCTCGATTTTCTACAACTTTTTTCGGCTTTCCAAATGTTCTACTACATCATTCTCCATGTTCTACTACTAGAGCTGTTTTGCCCTTCTCCTATCTCAAATCCCAAACTTGAAAGCATTTTTTTAAGTGCTGTCGACGAGATTTTTCCTGTGCTCGAACACACACACTGAACTACCATTTTTCCGATATTCCCACTTCGCCGTAAAATTTTCCAACATTGTGAAAGCTCATATTCCAAACACATTTTTCCACACTCCCCGTAAACTGCAAGAGTGTTAACAGCCGCTATATTATAAATTGGAAAAACTCGAAGAAAATCGAAACAGGTTGTTGTCGGGATTCGAACCCTGGTTTTCGAATTGACAATCAATTACGCTATCACTGTCACCATCGACGACTACGCAATATCTCACAAACATATCAATTTTTGCAATCATTTTCCGCGAATCTCTCGATTCCGGGCGGACAGGAGAATATAAATGTAGGTTCGGTGCGTGTCAAAGAATGATCCGAATCATAGTGCCGCGCGTGAAAGATAAACTCTCGTGAGCGGCTGTGTTGTTTTCTGTGTGCCTTCGTTCCGCGCGCGTTCGGCGGCATCGTTTAATGTTTGTCGGCGGGAATAAAGGACTCACGCGGACCCAGGCGCGGCGGCCCGAGCGATGCGATAGCGTTTCGATAATAAACAATGTAGACGAGCTGACGAGTTCGAGAAACGTTCGGCATCGGGCAGTTCTCGTCGAGACGTAGAGAAGCGCACTTCAAGTAGTCTTTTGTAATATCTCTTTGTATACCTTGTTTTGTCTTTTGTCTTTATATTGTTAAATATATTCACGCTTTAAAATACCAAAGGTTTTTTGTCCTTCCATGGTCCGTATGATCCTACATAAACGTATCCATTGTAATTAATTAATTTACTGAGCAACGCAGAATAAACGAAGGGAACGCACACAGTCAGACGGAGCAAATGCAACATTCGGCTTCCGTACTAATATTATACGCAACATTTAATTAAACCCATTAAAAGGTTTCCCTTAATTCAATTTATCGAACGATCTCGCGGCGCTCGCAGTAAAGCAGACCGCGTAACAAGAAAACGCGATTAAACATTTATTTATGTCTGTATCAATTTCGATAAAATTACGACTGTCCACGGCCCAATTGCGGTATGCCCGACTACAATAATTCGCTAGAGATACGGACGGTGGAGAATGATATTTCGCCGTGCGCGCGTGCCGCCGCTGGGCGATGTTTGCGCCAACTTTTTCATAATGAATAACAGCGAGCGAGCCGAATCAAAATTGAAGGCGTCCGGCCACCACGGCGCCGATTGCGGACAGCGAAAACAGACAGTCGACCGAATGGGCAAGTTTTCATAAATACCAGATTGTTGGGCGATGATATTCGCGCACGTAGCCATCGCATCCGCACGAAATTGATCACGCGCGTTCGACCGGATTACTTTTTAATTAGAATATATCGGCGTGATATCGCGTTACAAATACCGGCGTTGCGTCGCCTGCTTAATGAAACGATCAAATCTATTGCGAAGCGATTCGTCGTTTCGATCGGACCCCGAATAAACAAAAAAATCGAGGGGGCAGGGGAGGAGGAAGGAGAAACGATATTCCGAGCGCGCGCGGGTAAGGACGATCGCAATAACAGAGCGAAACGAGGAGCCTCCACCAGAGCGCGCGGAGTTATCGCGATTACGCTCGCGCGTTTTATTTATCACTGGCGCGCACGTACATACACGGACTAATTAATACACCCGATATGCAGATTACGGAAGCTGAGCGCAACCCGACCCGGCCCGTTTAAACAAAATTTCCCGGGTGCTGGTCGGACAGCTGTCCTTGCCTCTTGCATTTTTCAGAGAGAAGGAACTAACGCACGGAGTCCGCCGGTTGTTCCGCATTCGGAATGTTTATTAATTAGTTCGCCGGTAAACCGTTCGGCGCGCGCGCGCCGCTTTACAGAACGAGGTAGCTGCGCGGACGATTTCCATAAACACGTCCGACGAGTCGCCCTCGTAAAGGAGAACCGTTCCGGGACCTCGATCCTCGTCGCGAGTTACACGAAAATTTCGTATGCGAGCAAACATCAATAAAACGGGCCGAGCTTTCAATGTCCCGCCACGTGTGTCGTTCGCCGTGCAACGACATAAACTTCCGGCCGCGTATTGCATCCTCCAGCGACACAAAAAATGCGAGAGACAAAGCAGGGGAGAGCGACAGAGAGAGAGAGATAGAGAGAGTAGTAGTAGTGAGAACAAGCGACCGGTGTTACTTCAAAATACAGTCCGTCTCTGGCTCCGTTCTGTCGGTCGTTCTAGCCGCCCGTTTCCCACCCCCGAAATGTAAACTGATGCTGTAAACGGCAACGTGACGACGTTTACGGCGCAAAAACACCGCGACGGAAGAGAACAACGTCCGTAGTAGCTCGTTCGATGTTCCGCGCGCTTCCATTAAACGAGCTCCCGGTACAAATGCGCGCGTAATAAACCCCGATATCCAACGGCAGTTTCCGTCAGCTGCTTTGCATGCGTCGCGTCGACGACCGGTCGAATCTTATTTCTGTCGGGAATTGCGATTAAAAGGTTCCCCTCCCCCTTCATCCCCGTTCTCCCCACCCCATATCTCTGAGAATTAAGGAACGCATCTGGGCGACGAAACGACGAGCAACGCGCGAGAAAGCTTAATTCGCCGGATGGCTGCAATTCATTTCCATTGTTCCCGGAATCCAATTAGATACATCGAAGACTCCCCCCGCTGCTCGGAAAGGGATCGAGAGACCCCCGTCGTCTACACGTATAAACTACACGCGGGGCTCGTTCCTGCTACGTCGTATCTCCGATTCCCGAGGCAGTACACGAACCACAGCTACGTGTAACGCGTGCACGACGAGAGAAATTTCGCGCGAGTTGCGGCGTCCGGGCGCCTCCCGGTCCGCAGAAGAGAAGAGGGAATGTTGGGTGGCCGGGGGAGGCGGGAAACACGAGTAGCCGTGAATGAGAGGTACGTATATTCAGCCACCTGTAGCAAGATATTGCTTCTGTCTTATCGTAAAGCAAGGCGGATGGAAAATAAACTGCAAAAGCCGGTGTGTGTGTGTGTGTGTTCTGCGCGTCCCGGTCCGCTGAATGGGACACACGAGAGAGAGAGAGAGAGAGAGAGAGAGACGACGGGGACGGAAGGCGGCCGCGCACCAGGATTCAATTACCCCGGAAGGAGACTAGAATTTTGTATTATCCTCGGCACAGCTACAGATTTTCAATGAATCTTGTCCGATTCTACGTGACCGGTAGGCCGAGTTAGTTTCACGACCGAATCGACCAATTGCCTTCGTTTTCCATCCCACCCCTAAGAACTACCTCCACCTATCATTCTTCTTCTTCTTCTTCTTCATCTCGGCACACTCCTATTTCATCTTTCCCCCCAAGGCCTGTCTTCCTTCCATCCTTTGTACTTTCCTGGTTCCGTGACTTCTGCCCGGTTCTCTTTCCGGCCGCTCTCTCTCTCTCTCGTCTCTCGTCGTCCCTCTGGACTCTCCACTCTCTTTTCCCGCAGTAATTTGACAGGTATTGATAAGGTCTCCGAGGACGTTTCGATCATTAATTCTTGGGGAACGATAATGGGATTGCTCGCGGTGTGCCCTGAACGTCGAGGACCTACCCAGGTATTGTTCTCGCTAAGTTTGTTGAGTCGATGAATTCGTGGTATCGTGGGACACCAATTAAACTGGAGGCGATGCGCCATGGCTCAAACCAGGCCAAGATTCCTCCGCAATTCCCCGATAATGAGACATTCCCCCTGGTAGCGAAACTGTTCATAATTTCTATACATTTTATACTACTGTTTTTCCCTGATCGTGTAGTTCATTTTTTACAACAGACATAGCCTGTTGACCTTTCTCCCCTTTTTCCTGGAAAATCATGACACATCTCTATCCTCATTTTTCATACACTATATACCATTCTCTAGACAATTTACTTTTACCTATATTTTTCCCTTCACGTTTTCCTGTTACAGTAGAGGATTCCGTCTGCCAAACTCGACCCCTTTTTTTCTTCCTTCACACAGGTTTTTTTTTCCCCCTAGTACACTATTCATTATATTTTTTCCGTTGGTATTTTATTAATATTCTTAAAACAATTTTTTAATACTTGAATATGACTCAGAGAATCATTGGAAGTCTTGGTTGTAATTTTTGGAATTACAATTTTTGGTTTTTCCACCTGAACTCCGTAGTCCTTCGCGATTTCTTCCCAAAATAGTTTCAATATCCATACAGCGCTTCCAAACATCGCATAGCGTAAATGAATGGAAAAATAATTAATATAAATCCCTGTTGGATCGCAGAAAATTCGCTTCCAGCGAACTTTTGTACACCGAGGCGAAGCGCAACATAATTTACATACACCCCGGGTAATGTTTTACGTCAGAAACAGCGCGAAACATTAAAACTGGATTAGGTTCCCGTGCCAGACACGTCGAAATTAAGAAGGGAGTTTAATTCTCGCGCGCTGATTATTTCTCAAATGGCGTGAACATAGAATTAGGTTAATTCGGTGGCGTGGCAATTTATGGAAACAGCAATGTTGAAATTAAGAAGCCCGTTCCGCCCGATTACAGCCACGGTTTTTCATTCTTTATGAAATTAACATTTTCCAGAGACGCCGGGGCGCCAGGGATATACCTGGCAGCTTATTTTTTATCGTTTGCGGTTTCAGCATAATCTTGTATTTTGTAAAGGCAGTTCAGACAAAAAAAAAGAAATAAATAAAAGAGAACCGTGCAGGTCCCACGAAATATGTATCCTTATTAAGCGGATTCCAGCGGAAGCTTATTAAAGTAAAAATCCACGGTGGAGTTTATTTTTTAGAGGATTCAATCCCCGAGCTAATGAAAAATTATCGAATTAATTCCGGTTATAAGCATGAACTCGGTAAAGCAAAACAGCATCCCCTGTTATGTACATTGTGCAATTGAGGGCAAAATAAATCCAGATTAAAAAAATATTCTCGCGTAAAGGTAAAATTTGAATTAAAAGGATTTTTCGAGAAAATAGCCTCGCTTGATTTTTTACCAGGATCTTCGATTTAAGGGATTTCGGTTAGCTCGATGAATCATGCTCTTTCCGCGACGGATAATATCAAACGATCATAGCGGAACAAACATCTTCCAATTATAGGACCCATGTATCACGGGGCAAAGTTTCCCCGTCTCCGGCAAACTTTTTCCGTAACGCGCAAGAAAAGGACCCGAACGAATCGCCCGAAGAAAAAGAAACAGTCGCACGCTCCGAGGATCCCGCGATGATCTTCGGGACCTAACGATCAGAGTTGCACAAAGTGCGATTAAAGGGAACTTCAACCCCGATGCGGCTCCGCCCACACCGATGCAGCTCCGCTCACACATCGTCGCGAAACCTCTCTCGACTTTGGGAAGAAATTTTTAAACATAGCATGCGACACAACCATTTTTTTTTCTTTGACGAACGATTTTTCTGTATCTCGCTATGAAATACTTTGCCGGAAAATTCTGCAGAGTTTTAACGTTTCATGCGGGAATACATGAATGCGAAACCGCGTATGCAACCATCCCTGTAGGAAGCATCTCTTTCTTTAAGTAAAGCTTACAGTGTTGTGCTAGCTCTTTGAACTTTGTGGATACAGTGTTTGCAAAGTCAAGAAAATGTATATTGTTTTAAAACATTAGCTATGTCAGAGAGAACAAAAGTTAAATCATGAAAATTAACCAATTCCTATTTAACACAATTATTTATCGGACCAATACGAATATTTCTTCAAGAATAAACACTCCCCTTCTTTCCATTTATGTTTAGAAAGCTTTAGTATCGACAGAAAAAAAATGAAGAGCGAGCAGACAAATAAATTGGCGATTCCCGAGAGAAATTGTGATATTTCTGATAAAATTCAATCATAAACCAAAATCCGTAATAAAATACGATCGACGTATTGCGCGGACAGGTTCGAAATATCGAAAAGGAGGTCTCTAGTCTGTCAACCATATGTCGGAAGTATTATTTATCCGGCTAGGATGTCCGCTAGACGCCGTGGAACAATCGGCCCGGTATAATTCGAGCCTGTGTTCGAAATTTATTTGCAAACGACGCGAACGGGCGCGGATTGGAGATTAATTTTGTCAACTGTGCAACAATTTGCTATCGCGATAACGAATTGATTTAGCGGAAGAACGGCAAGACAGTTCAATTCCGCGGACCACCACCGCGCGTTTTCCCACGGAAATTGAGTAGCGGTGAAGGTGATTAATTTCGCGCCGGCCGCCGAGAGGCCCTGGACCCACCCCCCGCATCCGCACCCACGAACGGCGGCTCGATTTCGATTAAAATCGCTTTCTGTTATTACGAGATCTCTCATAATGCCCGACGAAAGCCGTCCCGGGAATTGAATCCGCGAGGAGCTACCCAAAGTCGTTACAATTGTCCGCGCCGATTAGAATGGAGCGTCCCGCGGAACGCAAACTTCCTATTATTAGTTTCGACCGTGCTACGAGTATTTTGAGGATTTGCTATCATACTCGCGTTTGTTTCAATCCCCCCGCGATATTATACCGAGCCAGACTATTGAAGATTTCGATCGATACAGGCACAGTAGCTCCAGAATGTATTGGGCAAGCTATGTTTGCGCTTTTCAAAAAATTCTAGATATTCAAATTTTTATAATTTCGTTGGAAAATACGACTGATTTTAAAGCTTGAGGTCTCTGCTTTCATACTGTATCATTCACATTCTCCGAAAATGTGTCTGCATGATACAGTAAATGGGAAACTGAAGACACGTGGGAAAACATTTCTCGAAAATGTCACAAATTCAAACGCCTGTAGAATCCGTAAAAAATTTTCTATGTGCCTAATCTACCAGGGTCGCAAAGATCGAAGCTTCCTCTTCGCAATGACACTTTGAAAATTGATGTATGATTTTTCAAAGTCGTTTTATTGAACTTTAAAGATGCACTCCCAATTCTACAATAATTGTAAGACTCACCGTGAGGTCTGAACACGATGGAAAACAAAATCGTACGTTAAATTTTAAGTACTCATTGTAAAGAGGAAGGTTCAATCTTCCAATCCATGGGATACTGAGTATCAAAAAAATTTGTTAACTATTTTACACATTCGAACACTATTCTTATTTTTTAGACATTCGAACTTGGCGACGTCGATATCTGAAGAATTTGGTTACTTTCGAAAGAACAGAACGGACAGGTAACAATGTCGACATTCTATCGATGCATGTAACAACGATTGAATTTCCAGTTTCGATCATATGGCCCACACACGGTACACACGGAAATTATCGCGCTTATAACAAAACACGCTTTGTCCGTACGTAGAGAGATACTTACCGGGAGGGTGAAAGTTTGCCCGTGGGAAATTTGCTCGGGCGGCCTTTAAAATTTAATTTGGTATTAAAGGGCGATCCGAGTTGCGAAGTAGCTAATTCCTTCGAACGGCAAAAAAAAAACGAACGTCTTGTAAAATTCCGGGAAAGAGGGGATTCGAGCGCCGGTGCTCTTGTTATTTTTCTCCGCTTCGTGTTCCGCCCGGGATCTACCCGTGTTTCTCAAGGCACAACACCGTTACTTTCTAATTATTATCGCTGTATCGTTTCTGCTATGAAGCAATGGAGCAACGCTAGAAGCAAAATGGCTCGACACAATTTTGCCGTGCAGGCGACCGGGGGATACTTCAAAATTTATACAAAAATTTAAAGAAATGCTGGACCATTAGATCTGCAGAATTAATTCGTTGCTTTTTCCGAGTGCGGAATGACTAAATCAAATTCAGAACAGTAAAAAATTTGCTTTCGTGCAGACAAATTTTATTTCGCATAAAAATCTGCAGTCCAGTACCACGGAAGCATCGATCAGTGATACTAAAGATTTATAAAATACCTCGACACTTGCGAGAAGCGTCAGGGTGGTGATCCTCGGGCGAAATGACAGAGTGGCTTTCCATTATTTCGGAAGTCAGTTTTTCCGACGGCGTCGTGTCCCCTCATTAATTCGAATAATGAAGAGACACGGTTGCCGGGCGCAGTTTCAACGAAGGTGTCCGTCTTTTAAGCAGCCAGTTGGCCGGGTTCTCACGCGACGTGTCCACGGCGAAACGAAACAGAGTTCCGTCTCTGTGTCCGGGAATGATAACAAACTACGGTGGCGTGTTATCGGCGAAAGAACGAACAGAATGAAACGAAACGAAACGAAACGAACGGGCGAAGGAGGTTTACCGGTAGCCTCGAGGAACGTGTCGAGCGTTTAACGAGCTGTCGGTAAACAACCGAGCAACGGTGACTAATAACCTCGAACATTAATATTTAGGTCGCGCGCGGTTCGAGCCTAGCCGAGCCGAGCCGAGCAGAGCAGAGCAAACAACGTCGGGAAAAATGTTTGCACGCACCCTGTTCGAGCGGAACGTGGCAGGCGGTTGGTCTCCTCGACACGGGATAGGGGGGGGGGGGGGTGAAAAGGCGATCAAACGAGCACCAAACCCACGTTTCTGGGTCAATGCGATTCGGAAATTTCGGAGAGACGGCAAAAGAAATTGTTTGTCGATGTCTCTGCGCGAGGTACCAGTGCGCCACCCCTCTCTGAAATTACGAAGCTAAATAAATGTTGCGCTCTCGTCGGCCAATTAAACGCTTCTCTCGCAGCAAGAACCTGCTTTTGCTTCTTCCGTTTCTGGTAGGGGGACGCTCTGTACACGAAATATAGAAATTTGCACGCAGTTTATCCCGTTCGTTCGTTCGTTCGTTCGTTCGTTCGTTCGAGCACCAAATTTCTGTCCGAGTACTTTCTTCCTGTTTTTAACCGCCGCAGTCGATTTTTATTTTCCAACGGGTTCGCTCCCGGACGCTCTTTCTGAACGGGGACTGGGGATTTTATTCCTTCGCAAACTTTGCAAATAGACCTGTAAAATTTGCGTTTTCGTAAACGCTTGCTGTTCTCGGAAGTTGTTGGACAGAAAGTAAATTCTGTGTCCTGTTGCTCTTTTTGTTTATCGAGCGAGGCAAATGGATTTTAATTGCTTTGGTGTGTGTCTGTGATTTCAGCTTTGATGTGTCAGTACGTTCTTTGTGATGTGTGATTAGTACACTGCAGATCTTTGTGCGAAAGGAAAATTGTTTGCATTTATTGCAACAAACAGTAGCCACATAGAATTTCACATTTCATTTAGTGATGTTTCCCGCGTAACATGATTGAAAATTTTGAATTAACGATTCATCATCGTTAATGACTAATCCACGGGACGTGACACTTTCTTCGACAAACTTAATGCAATGGAAATAGTATATTGACAGTTTTAAATTCGTTTAATCTTTTGACTGTTTTAAATTGCACTCGTTTCTCTTATGAACGCGTAAAAACCGTCTGCCAATAACGAAGCTAATTTCACTAAATCATTTCTAGACAACATAATCCACCGTGCATTGCGGGAACAATTTCCAAAACCATTATCATCTTTTTCCCGTTTACCGATTTAATCCATTTATTCAAACACCCCTCGTATCCTCGCCGGTCAAGTGGTCCCGAGATGATAAATTTTGATCCCTCCCGTTCATATTTATTTCGGGGCAAATTGCCGCTCATAAAAATTTCTAGCGTCGATCGACGAACAAAGGAATTTTTCAGCCCATTTTCCCCGAGAGGCCGCAGGAATATTTGAAAAGTTGAAAGATTAATTCTCTCTCCTCTCGATACGGCCGTGTTGAATTTCCTGCGAATTTCGGCCGGGCTCTGTCTCCCGATGGACAGTCCCCACCGTTGTTTAAGGGTGAAAAACCGGTCCGGTGAATCGCGAATGACGTGACTTTCGAAGCGGTCGTCGTCCCGCCAACAGGTGGAGGGCCATTAAAACGGAACGACGCTGTAACGGCGCAGCGATCGACGCCGCCGTTGCTAAATTGCCGAATTAAACGCGTCGGGACGCGGCACGAGGAGGGTTGCTGCGACGAAGGTGAACCCCGAATGCCCCGGGAATATCGAGAGGGTGACAAGGGTTGTTTGGTTTTCCTTGATAGCAACCCTCCTGGCCAGAAAATTAACGCGTAAACAATGCCCAATTTTCGCTATCGAAAGAGCTTTACCCTTGACAAAAATAACTTATGGATTTCCGTATCAATTTTTCCTCTTTTCGGACTTGGTTTTGCATGAGACAGCATCATAAAAATTAAACCGAGCAAAAAATAAAAGAAGCAGACGTCTTTTCCGAAAATCTGTGACGCAGCTGTCACAAATGGGAAAACGGAATAAAAAAAAAAATATGAGTGGTGTTGGAAGGTGGCAGGGACACCGTTCCAGGAAAATATTAACCGTCGCCGAGGCGTCACGCGTTATTCGTTGGGGGAAAATTGTCACGATCGAGGCACGAAGAGATATGGCGATATGGGGGGGGGGTAAGAAAAAGGGGTAATAAAGCGTTCGTGTCGCCCGGGGAGACGTAATGGTTTCGCTTTCGAGTTTCGCGGCTTTTTTCCCGCTCGAGCCCTGTGATAAGGATCCCCCTTTCTCGACGGGACGCGGGTATTTGAGGATGATCGACGAGAGAACGGAAAATTAGCGACAACGCTCGGTTTCTCGGAATGAGACGTTACGTCCGAGCTGGATGGCGATCTCGCGTGCGAAACGAGGCTTAATATCGTTGCCCCCGTCGCTCAGAGGATCGATCATCGATAAAACAAACGAATTCGAAAAATTCTCTCTCTCTCTCTCCCCCTCGCGCGTGTACGTGCATGTGACTGACAGCAACGCTAATGGGATTAATAATCACCGGCGTCGTCGGCCACGCCGATAATTACAGCTCGCTCATTGACGTTCGGAGAAAATAATTGTACAATTAACAGGTCCGCGCACGCTCCCGTAGTCGTCCAAGCCCAGTCCAATTGGGTTGCAACAATTGTTCGGCCGATGATTACAATTAAAATTAATAAATTAGGGTTTTTGACGGAGGAAGCGTGCCGTGGAATTATGAAATGACGTCGCTCTACCATCGGGCACGTTTATGCCCGTGATATTAGATTGTATATGCAATTTTCGGCTTTAACATTGTTAGGAGAATTCGTTTTGATGATCCTACTAACGAATAATAGCATGATTATTGCGTACAATTCTCAATGATTTTCTATTTTGTAGTTCTCGTGGGATATAGTTTGCGACGTTTGAAGAAATATTTGTTGCTATTGGATGTTATTAATTGAAGACTGTGTGAGATTAATATTTGTTCTAAAATTTGAGATAGTAGACAACAGACTGGTATCCCATTGTTGTCGGCGCCTATTCATGAGAATATTGTTATAATATTGTAGGTTCGGCGCGTTTCAAAGAAATGATCCGAATCATAGTGCCGCGCGTGAAAGATAAACACTCGTGCGCGGCTGTGTCGTTTTCCGTGTGCCTTTCGTTCCGCGCGCGTTCGGCGGCATCGTTTAATGTTTCTCGGCGGGAATAAAGGACTCACGCAGACCCAGGCGGCCCGAGCGATGCGATAGCGTTTCGATAATAAACAATGTAGACGAGCTGACGAGTTCGAGAAACGTTCGGCATCGTGCAGTTCTCGTCAAGACGTAGAAAAGCGCGCTTCGAGTCATCTTTGTAATATTTCTGTATATCATTTGTCTTGTCTTTTGTCTCTTTATTGTTAAATATATTCACGCTTTAAAATATCAAAGGTTTCTTGTCCTTCCATGGTCCGTATGATCCTACATTATAATATATTATACCCCTTCGATGCTACCGGCGTGGTATGCGAACTATGAAACGGTTACCGTACCTTGGCCTTTGCATTGTTATCTTAGCAAATAAGGTAGACTTATTTAATTTGTTACTCTGCAACATCGTTCCCTGAGTGGAGTTGTCTTACTTGTAAAATAAAGCCGGATAATAATAAGCAGGCTTTATTTTTATACAGTAATTTAATGAGATTCTTGCTCGACTGAAATCTCCAGACAGATGATAATATTCTTGGTTTAGTAATAAGGGGAAAATTTCTTGAACAGTGAAAAGTATTTATAATTTATAATCTTAAGAACATATTGTGTGAATATGCGAGTATAGTGGGTATTCTATTGAGGATTTTCTAGAGGAGAACATTCGTGCTCTCGTGCTTGTTCTTATCAAAGTAAATAAGTTTTTGCATTAAAAACAAATGCAAATACAGTATTCCACTTTTATCTCTAACTGTTTTTACGGGGTTTCTTATCTATTTTTAAATATTTCTGCGTGTCCGTTCTTCAAATATTCCTATTACGAATTTCCTTCCAACCATATAAAATCGAACACCACCAGAATCATTTCTCAATCACCCCCTAACTCTCAACCAGCCCAACAAAGTTCACTCGACAGGCCAAGTCATAAAACCCTCCCCTCAAACATTACCCAAACATTTCTAAATCATCCTCCAACCACATAACATCGACCACTAATCCTTAATCACCCCAACAAAGTCCACTCGACGGACTAAGTCGGAAAACCCTCATCTCAAAACAAAGTCTACCTTCTCCGAACCGCAACCCAAACATTTCTTAATTTTCCTCGAACAATATTCAATCAAAATTAATAACAACAATAATTTCCCAAACATTCCCCAATCCTCAATTACCTCTAAATAATCCGTTCTACACATCAAATGATGAAATTCCCATTCCACAATAAAATCTGCCCTCCCCCAAAACATTTCCCAATAATCCGCCATCAATGTAAAATCAACCCCTACCCAAGCCATTTCCAAAACAATCCGAAAATCCTGAACCAACATAATCCTTTTTACAGGTCAGCTCGTAAAACCCCACAGAAACCGAAAATCCGCCTTACACGAGATACCCTCGACAACCCGACCCTCTTAGAGAATCCAAAAAGCAAAAGCAACCCTTCAAAAAGTCCCATCCAATTACAGAAAGCATCGCAAAGAGCGAGAGCACGCGCGGCGTCCGTCACGTGTCTCGGCGAGTCCGAGGCTCTGTTGTAAAGTGGCATAGCTTAGAAAGAGAGTCGACTCACCGTGAAAGCAGTCCTTTCTGCTCGGGCCAGGATTCTGTGGAACGTGGTGCAGGGTCCAGGGAGGGCAGCAGAAAGCTCTCCGGCCTCAGCTCGTCTCGTCTCGTCTCGTCTCGTCTCGTCTCGTCTCGTCTCGTCTCGGCTGTGCCCGAGGTGGTCGCTTTCGACGACGTCCTCTTCCTTTTCCGGCGGTGGATCACGTACACTGCGACGAACCGAGATTCCGCGGGGGTGGAAATCGTTCCCAGAGGGTGGCTGGCGGGTCTCGCGAGCACACACCTGGCCAATGGAACGGGTCACGTGCGGCCGAACAAAGTACAGTCTACGAGGAGTACGTGAGCACGCGCGTCCTGCTCCGTGAAGCGCTCCCGGCGCACTGACGCGCCGAAACAGTCCCGAACAACTGCCGGGTTGCTGGTGCTACTGGTGCTGCCGTCCGACCGTCTGCCCCCACCCCAACCAGACTGGCTACCCCCACCGCTCGGAACGACGGCCACGGAAAAATGGGTAGAAAAGTTGTAAGGTGTATGATCGGCCGATTATTGGGGCGAGTCTCGGCTGGGGGAAGGGGAGCCCGGCGAAAGGGATGTTTCTGATTCTGTTTACACTTGTCGGCAACCCCCGCCCGGACCCGTGAAAGCCTATCCTTAAATCGAGGGTGTCTGCTTCCAGGGATGAGAACTCTGAACTTTTTTTGGGGGTTTGGAAACATTGCGAGTGGGTTGTAGAAGTTTGTGGTGAATTGTAACAGTGCTTTGAATTTTTAACACGAAAGTGTTTTACAGATGGGGGTGATTTCAGAAAAGATGTAACGAAATATGCAACGGAAATGCGTTACGCGACGATAATCGTCCCAGGTAAAATTCCCTAACCCTAGTAATCCGTTACCTGATACTGATGATCGACAGAGTCATAAAGCGAGTAGAGAAAAAAAAAAGGTAAACATAAAGGTAGAGGTAAACGGACGGGCAAAAAGTACAAAAATCTTTCGAGAAGGGACTCCTCGTTCGAGAGAGAGAGAGAGAGACTAAACACTTTCGTGTTTAGTACGTGTACAGGAGTACCAGGTTTTAACTCGGGGATTGAATATATTTTGAGACCTTTCAAATCTTTTCAATCTTAGGGGTGATCTACCAAGATGAATATGGCGAGCGTGTTTAGGAAATCGTGACGAATTGTAACAGTGCCAAAAAGTTGACACGTGACTATTTCAAAGTGGATATTGCTCGTCAATAATCGAGCTTCCCATTTTTATGCAAAAAAATTACTCACACCTTTAATTCCTACAAGCACTGAAATTCTGCAAACCAAAAAACAGTGCTCTAGATTTTCAAAGAATAAACGACAGATGTCGATAAAGCTTAATTACCAAAGCTAACGCGAAGAGCGTAAAAATACATTTTTATCGCTCGGTGTTTGAAAGCTAAATAAATACAGATCGGACTAAATGGAATGAAAAGTAAGTCGCCCTAGTTTCTATTCATATTATATTACATCAATTTATTTTCGAAAGGCTCCTGCGGAGAAGGAAATTCGTCGCGATTTCCGCGGGTTTTCCGCATAGATGAAAACGTATAAAGTATTTAAAAGCGTCTTCCGATTAAACGGTACAAAGTTGGCGAATAAATTTCCGGCTGATCTATGGCTCCGGCTCTCCAATCTTCCGCGATGAAATTCCAACGGCGCGCGGCGTTGCGAGCGAACGAACGAGCGAGCGAGCAAGCAGGCCGAAGAAATAATTAAAAAACCGCGGAGGCTCGTTATAAATGTATAATATCGTCGGGACACGATTCGATCCTGGATTTGGAATTGTTTCGATTCGCGAAAGAAGAGAGAACGAGGGTGAGAGGGAGGAGTCAGGGGAAAAAGGGAGACATTCAACGAACGAATGGGTTCTTTAGTGGTTGATCTCGTTTACCGGAAACGGCGTTATTTGCGCGCGGCGAGTATGTACCACGGAGCAAAAGTGTTTGCAAAAGGAGTAAAATAGAAAAACTTAGAATAAATCGTTTCGTTGCGTTTCGTTCCGCTACCGTATCGGCAGCTTTCATAGAGGAAACCGTGCAGCTGCGCTTGTCAATCTGAATACCGAAAAGTTTCGCAGCCCGGCAGAATGGCGACGTTAAAATGCCGCAATGATAAGCAGCCCGTGTTTGTCGGAAATTATTTCCTGATAAATAAAGAGTCCCGATCGTGCGATGTTGACTTTTCTTGAGTGCCAACCCGGTGCCACGCACAATCAAATTCCATTTCCAAGACGCTTGTGCTTCATTGATCAGTTCGAAGTGCGATGGTCAAAATTTTTTAAATAATACGAAATTGCCCTTGGAAGATTCGAAAACATGTGGAAAAATCGAGAAATTTTTATGGGTAGTTCGAATCAACATGATGGGATTCAAGGGGTTCGTTTGAGTCAATTTTAGAATATGTTCCCGTAGGAATTTTTCGGCATTCGAGGGCTTAAATTAAAGGGAAAAGATCGCACTTTAAGATAAGAGTACTTAGATTGAACTGGTAATACCGAATCACGTCGAAACATTCACAAAACTCGACTGTTAACTCGCACGATATCGAGTCGATTTGAAGAGGATCGTTCGAGTCAATTTCAGAATGTATTCCGGCAGGAATTTTTGGCTGTTCGAGGGCTTAAATCAAAGCTGCAGGACCGCGAAATATTGCGATACATTTTACAAAACCCTGCAAGAAACACACGGAGAAAATATATTCACAATTTCCTGAAGATATGTGACGCAGAATATTCGGAAGCACGGTCGTATAAAATTCAGACTCTCTCTCGCAGCATCCGGTCACCGATTCTCGTCGCTATTATTTCAAGTCGGAGGTAAGTCACGTGAAAATCGCCTTAGCCTTTTGTGCGACGGTTGGCGGGGTCGTAGGTAAAGGGGAAAGGAGTAAGGGGGACGTTTCCACGAGACGAGACGTCCGTGGATACATCACGGGATGCTCTCGGGTTGTTCCGGGGCGTCGGCATGCAAGCAACGCGGAACGAAAGGAGACAGACTTGAATTTCTCGCGGTCGGTTTTACACTATTGTTAGACGGCCGGAGAGATTGCGGCAAACAACGACCGACCGCGTGTAAATTATTGAAGGGAAACGCTTACCGGGGAAGTTGCTCGGAAAAAATAGAAAGAAAAAAGAAAGAGTGAGCGAGGGAGAGAGTGAGGGGGTGGGGAGAAAGAAAGTGCGCGAGAGCGGAAAATGGCGAACGTCCTTTCATCCCCGGGCAGGCCGCGTTTGTTTTCTGACGAATTGTAGCCGCTCCGTTGAGTGCGTTTGCACGGCAGACTCGTCGGCCAGGCTTGTTTCGCTGATTGCGGTTCGACTCTCGTCTTTTCCCGCCCCTGCGAGCTCTAAGGGATGTCGGGGACTTCGGACTACACTCTACTTCGTGCCAGTTGAATTGCCATACCTCCCTGTTTAATCGCTATACCGGCTCGTTTCGAGGATTTTGGCAGCTTCGAAAATTGTAAATTTACTCCTTCTTTACATTTCGAGACTTTTCTCAACTCATTTATCTAGTTAATCTTTGTGGCATGGGTTGTTTTATTTATAGGGTAGGAACAAAAATTAAACATCTCGTAAGTACGTATAAAAATTGCCGGATTTCTTTTGATGAATACTGATATTTTTACTATATTACATGTATTATTTACATGTAGAATCATCCCCTGCCCGGTTGTATCATCCGTCCAGTATACTGTGGACTTGATGCGTTCATAACAGAAACTGGTGGGTGCTATTTAAAACAGGAGAAGAATTAAAACCATTTGAGAGTATCAATCGTTGTTTATAACTTAGTACAATTAAAGTACACGAATGAATTCCAGCATGATTTCTGTGTCCTGCAATTAATGGACGCAATTTTTATCTTGCAAAAAGACCTGCCGTGTAATTATGAATCATACACGACTCTGTAATTACGCTTTGATAATCATTCTTATGGTACCGTATTCAGTGGATTAACCATCTTGATCCGGAAGATAAGAATAGTACGGAGGATGCATAATACTCTTTTCTCTCTGCAAGTGTTTGTCTCCGGAGCTCGATTTCCGCTTGCAAAAGGAGTTCGCGATTACAGGAGCGGAATCGTCGTTTCCAGGCGATTCATTTATCCGAGCCGGTTTGTTTCCCTCGCGGTTGGCGAGTCACGGCTCTGTTTATAATTTCTCCTGGCTTCCGGAATTTAAACGTCGAACTCTGAGAGGGATCAAAGCGTAGGACGGAGTCAAATATGCAGAGTCATTAAGCGTAGGTGCTTCTGTGTCTGGGATCTACGTTTCCCTTCAAAGGTAGAATCCTTTTTTCGCCAGGGCAACCCGAAGGAACTGGGTCGTTTGAGCCATTAGCAAGATTTGAAGAGTAAATGATGGGAACGTTTGCTTTAGTCGGACTCGAAAGAATCCTGTGGACATTCTTGAATTATTCGACGGTGGTTCTCCTTGCGGAGCTGTGAAGGAATATCTCGATAACCTTTGTCTACACCTAATACCATCAACTGCAAAAATATTAGAAAAAATCGTACAAGAACTTGTAAGTGCCAATTTCGAAGGTAGAAATTAACATAGAGAGCCTGATGTCCGTCTAAGTTAGCAAATTAGCGACAGTGAGGTTTACTTAATATATTGGTACATTATTTACAAGCTACTAAAAGTATTAACCCCTGGCCCTATCATTAATTTTACCTCATAAAATAACTATTTTCGTCATTTGAAACCTTTTAGAAAACACTTTTAGAATGTGTATAACTAACATAGATCTACAAAACGCATATTTAAAATTTGTATTACAGGCTCAAATAAAAAAGTGTTGGAAAGTGCGTTTTTATTTGCTCTTATAATTCCTAGCAATTGAAATTTCTTCAAAATCTTTTTTGCACGCTGTTGGGTGAACCGATTCTTCTAATTGGTAAAAAAAAAAGGTTAAGTCGTTTGGTCGAATTTAAAAAAAGTTATAGCGTTTTAAAGAGGGTTCGAACACTTTGGTGAGCCAGTGAGTCTGACTCGATATTGCAGTGCAAGGGGTTGAGAGGAGAAATCAATTTTTATGTAACCCCATTTTCTTGTAATCGAAACAGACGATTTTTATTTTCTTTTATGCATTTTATTTGAATAGTTAATTTCCGGCGCGACGCAAGAATGCAATTCAAAGGCATACCATCTCCGCAAAGCAGTCCGCTCAGCTCGCGACAAGCGCCAAAGAGGAGAAAGGTTCTCTCGTTCATTTTTCGGGGTCGGCGAAGGGTGTAAAACCCTTCGAAATTCATCGACGAATAAAATTTCGGTGTGACGATGCGTGTCAGTCTCTGCGGAAAGCGCGCGAGGAACTGAGAAGTTCCCGAACAGCGTTATAAGTCTCCCGTGAGGCTTTCGAGTCTGCCCATGCACTTCCTATGCGGTAGAACAGTCGCATTACAATTTTCCAACAACATAATTATCCACCATTCCACTTCAGTGGATCACGAAATGAAAAATATTTTTCTCGGCTTACAATTTTTACTAAAACTGGATATCTTGTGGATTAGATGCAGGAAAATGGGGAATAAGAGAAATAATTGTTAAGCAAAACCCACAATTTCCAAATTAATTAGCAGGAACTAAATAAACGCATATTTCTTTCTTTAATAAAACAAAAAAGAGAGAAAGAATTCTGTATTCACCTGTTATAATAATTACGCATTCCTAGACGGGTTTCGTCAAGTGTGCAACGAGGAAAGTTTAAATTCCGTTTATGCGAGAAAATGGGCGCGCAATTAGGGGTGTTAACGAAGGACCGGCGGGGACAAAGGAGAAATTATTCCGTCGGGGATCTTTTTCTAATCGCGAGGATCGCGTCTGCCCGATGACGGGCGCGTTAAATCCCGCGGCACAATAACGCGTTTCCCAGCAGAACGTGTAATTTTCCGAGCGATCGCGCGCGACGATAAGCTGCTTCGTTATTTTTCCACATGGCGGCGGGGCCAGGCCGCTTGACAACCATGAGCCCCCTCTCTCTCTCTCTCTGTCTGTCTTTTTCCCTTTCTCTGTTCCTCTTCCCTGGTTACCTGGCGATAAGGGACAGGAATATTCAACGTCTCCGCGTCGGCGGAGCAACGACAAGAAAATTATTCGGCGACATATCGGCCGGGGAAAATACGTTTACGAAGGCTTAGAGCTTTAAGCGCGTCAGTGAATTATTGGCTCGGGAAATCGAGCGTGGCGAGGAGGGGCAGAGGAGGCAACGGCAGGCGCAAATCGAGAATAACCATCTCTATGTAAATCCGGATATAATTCCTGGGCCACCGTGATTCATAAGATATACGCCGTTGACGCACCAACGCCGCCCTCTCCCCGCCCCACTCTGTTGTCGCACGCGGAATTTCATCGCGCACCCCATGAAAAATAATTAGAGTCGTCAGCGCCTACGATTTTGTTCAAGACAGTCATAGATATCTCGCAGAAGGGTCATTGACGATCAACGGACTATTCGTTTCAGTGTAGTGGAATGGATTGAACGTCTTTCATATTCATGGCAGGCACTAACACTACATGATAGGACCATTTTGCTTCGGAAGGGATTACGAAATCATGCAGCCAATTTGGTAAAGCCGACTCTAGGTTCAGATAAATTCGAGTCGATTTTAAGAGCTCGGTTCGAGGTAATTTTGAAATGTGTTCCCGTAGGAATTTTTGGAAGTTTAACAAATTCAAGCTGAAGGATCGTATTTAAGGATAAGTCCACTTTGGTTCCCAGAAAAATGCCAAGCCCTGTCGAAAAATGTCCAACAATCGTCCAGCACGTCCAACCCCTAAAACCACGAAAAAAAAAAGAACATTTCTAAGGCCCGTGCTAGACAATTAGCTAACGAGCTTGTAAGAAACTTCAGCATAAGGTAAAAATGAGGCAGTCCGTCCATAGGAAGTCGCCGGTCGTCGGCCAAAGGTTAAAATCCGTGACCTCCACGAGAGAATGGGGTTCGGCGGTGAGTTTGGAGAATATTCCGTGACCCTCGAACAACCAGGTCTGGGTTGAATAATTCAAGCGAAGCCGGAGGTCCGGCATTGATTAAAAGGCAGCCAGTGACGTGCCGTGCCGTGTCAGGGGGTGGAGGATGGGGATGAAGAGGAGGAGACGCGATTCTTGTAAAGAGCGCGGAAAACGCTTCCAGGACGAGCTCTCTCTCTCTCTCTCTGTCTATCTCCGGGCTCGTTGATTAAGGAGCAAGCCGGTTCGAAGGACTCTCGCCAAGGGGTTGCATCTGCCAGGAGCCGCCGATTACCGGGCCGCGATAAGATGACAATTCCCGGATCGCGCGCACCCGCATCTACCAGCGTTTCGCCGCGAGATAATGCCATCCCCCGCGAAAACTACGATATCCGACCGTCCCGGCGTCCGAGAATTAATTGAGGGGATTTCGGGTGTATAAAGCCCGGGGAAATTAAGACCGACGGAGAAACGAATTTTGTGTTTCGGGCCCCGGGCACCTGCACGTACTCTTCGGGCTGGAAAAAATTTCGCGTGTTCCCCAGTTGTTTAAAAATTCGAGAAATTAAACGAACCTTCCCTTGAAACTAGAGAAAATTAGTTCGTAGTCGCAGCGTCGGTTAACGACGATCTTTGCGAATTTATTTTAGAGAAACTGTTCGCTGCACATCGCTGATATTTTAATACTCTGGGACTCCCTTCAGATCTATTGATCTCTAATTCTGTAGAATTAAGTTGCCTTCCGTCTAGAACAAAGCCGTGACATCGCCTTCCTTTGGAAATGACTATTTCGTTAATTTTTATAACAACGTTTTGACTCCTTTGCCTTAGAACTGACATTACATTCGGTTTAAAAAGGAATTAATGTATAAAAATCATTTCGCAGGAATCTTTGGAGACTGTGTGCGAGAAAAATGGCCCGATAATGGAACGTTGGCGACCGCGTAACTCGCCGAACGTTTAATTTTCATCGGCGAAGGACGAGTTCAGGGTAACTCGATAACGTCCGACCAAACAAGCCTCAATTTCGCTTTAAAGGTACCCGGGGAGTCTGGGAGGACGGTACCGAATGAAGAGATCGCGATCTAGCCGAGCCTTTTAATTTTATCTCGCTCGGAACAAGCCGGAAGTCACGTGGAACACGATTTTCCGGGGAAAATCGAGACAAGAGGACGCCCGTCGGTGAGATTTATCTGGGGACCGCGTAAACCTCGATCCCTGCTTCGCTTTACGAAACAATTGCTACGAATGCAGGGGGGAAAAAGAGGTACTCGTGCCTCGATTGATCCTCAAAGTCTTGTGTAAGCTTACGATGTTAAACATTCCTGGTGGAAGTTCTTATCTGGAACGCTGCGCGTTGAAACGTTTGCGGAATCGTGCTCTTAATCTACTTACTTAGTTTGTTTGTACATCGACTTATTCTGCTGGTGTCATGCTGTCGGACCGTCAAGATATTCTTTTCATTTAATGCTGGTTCATTGTCGGCAGAATTTAATTTCTTTCTTATCTTAAATACTGTGCAAGAAGACCGTCTGAACCGTGGTACTCTTAATCTACTTACTTAGTTTGTCTAGACACCGACTTGTTCTACTTGTATCCAGCTGTTGAACCTTCGAGATATTCTTTTCATTTAATACTCGTTCTCCGTCGGCAGAATTTAATTTCTGTTTAATCTTAAGTATTTTACAAGAGGTCGTCCGACGCATGATAGTCCCGATCTACTTGATTATCTCTTGTGTCGTTGCGAATTCTTCTGTGTTTTTAGTCGAAAGCTAATTTTTGCTGACACAGTTTTTCCTGACGTTTGAAATTCTTCGTCACCGAGAGTCTGACACATGTCCCTCCTATTCTACTTATTGCACTTAGAGCGCGCTAAATGATTTCTAACGCGGGGTTATATATCGCTGATGGATTCTTATCCGCGGTCGACTTTATTTGCAAACTGTGCACGACAATTTTTTTCACTTGTTACATCGTCCGACAGATTTTTCGATTGATAGCGGTAACGACTGGAGGGAGGGGAGGAGGGGGGCGCTGACCGCTGTCAGTGTAATTGAATTTCCTTCACGTTTGACATTCTGGGTCACAGAACGTCTGATCTATGCTGCTCCCACTCCACTTGTTTATTAATGCCAGTTTGTACATATTAGTGACAGGCCGCCGTTTATCAAGCCACAAACGGACTAATTCAACTTGCCGGCTGAAGGATCATACGATTACGCTTGTCCATTTCATGACTGTCTGATACTACTGATTGGATTAATGGCGGTAATCCTCGGGCCGGCTGACTTGTTGCGACCCCGGTGCCCACCGGGCCGACCATTAACGGCTCGTATTCCCTTACCTGACGTATTTCTCTATTTGTCTGACCATAAACCGGCCGGCACCACTTAACCCGCTCTTCGGGCCATAAGTTCGCGCGACGAAACGGGATTCGATCTCGACGGTGCGATCTCGTGGGAAACAGCCACGGCGACCATAAGATCCCACCGTCCCGGAGCCATATCGTGTTTGACGACTCGAGAAAACGATTCACCCGGACGGGCACAACCACGTCGAAAAGTTCGGCTGTAAATCGCGGCATAATTTGCTTACGACTTTATTCGACAAGAGAAACTACCTCGCGTGGCGAACTTCACGCCGAGCGTAAATCGTAATTAGAGTTCCGTTCAATTAAGACGCCGAGTGTAATTCAAGATCACCATAAACGCGCCTCCGCGGTCATTAATGGCGTGCCATCCGGTTGCTCTGTATGGCGCCCGAGCCCGTGCGCGCGCGCCGCCCGAATGTTTATGCACGGTTGTTAAAACTGTCCGACTTAACGAGGCCCTTCGTGAAATTCCGGCCATCCTCTTATATTAAATTCCTCGACGATTAATTGGCCAACTTCGGCCGATCGAAGCGCGTCCGTTTCACTGGTCCAGCAGCCGTTTCCTGGTTGCTCGAAACCAGTACCCCCCTAATAGTTTCTGGTCCTCAGAATCTATTTTGAATGATTCGCTCGCGAATCGATTAGCTTTCGGAGCTTGCTTGCGATTTACTGGCGAAACACTCGATCGATTTCAACAACATCTTGGAATACTTCAGGGCCTACGTAAGAATTTTGGAACTTTCAACAACTTAAATTGAAGCTGGAAGATCGCACTTTACGATAGGGTTAATTCATTATCAAAGGAAACTTGAAGTCATATTGAAAATTCGAGAAATCCGGATCGATAGGTTGGAGGGTGATCGTCGGATTTTGAGGGCTACTTCAAATCAATTTTAAAATGTGTTCCCATGAGAATTTTTAGACTTTCGATGGCTCGAATGGAAGCTGAAAGGTCGTACTTTATGATGAGATTAATTTAGTTTCACAAGAAATGTGAAATCATATCCGAAAATTAAGAAATCCTGATCTATTGGCCAGAGAGAAATCTCTTGTTGCTTCAAATCGTTCGTAAAATGTTACAACTTGAAAAATGAACATCTTCGATTTTTGTTTCGCGTGGTTACTCGGCGGCTTTATTTTGAATAGATTTAACCCTCGCCTAGAGGAGACACGGTCCACATCTGGCCGAGACAAGGGTTCGCGATGATAAGTCGCGGTCGAATCGATTACCGACTTGGCCCAGTTCGATTCCCACCAGCGGCGATTTTCTTTGAGCGCGTCCGTTCGTTCAGTGACCGATCAAGCAACGTAACACAATTGTGCGTTGCGTCGCGATGTTTGGTTTCGTCATTTGTTTCATTGTTAATGTACCTAATACCAGAGGTCACTTTGCATCTCTGTGGAATGTCATAGTCATAAAAAATTCACTGATACGTGTTTTTTGTTACCTTTAATTTTGAACTTCTTTCCGCCTAATTCATCGATCGGGACCATCGTGTGACGTTACGCCGATGTCAAACGAGTTTTACGTGTACAATACAAACTCCGGATGAAAATGGAGGTCGCGGAACGAGTATGCGGCCTGGCTCTACCCGGTTGCTGCTCCGTTGCCGCCGCCTTTTCTTCGCAATGGTCCGTATTTGCTCACCTCGGTTTCAATCGACTTCGGGGGAAAAATGCCGAGGATACACACCGACCCTCCCACCCGCGCGCAGTTTAATTCCTGCAAGAACCGGAGGCTCTCGCCTCGTATTCCTCGGCCGGGATTAAATTTAATCGTCGTTTGCGCGGCAACGCGTATTCAAATATTCGTGAGCGTTTCGACTCTCCGAGAATTCAACCCACCCCATTGGTTTTGCATTCGCACTTCGTTTCCCCCGGGAATCACGAGATACTTTTCTTTTTAACGAAACATCCGACTCGTCGTCTATCCTCTTTCCTTGATCCGTTTTATGGCTCGCAGTTTTGTACGGTTCGTTGTCCGATCATTGCTCGATATATTCTACTTGTAACGTTGCTACTGAAAGGACTTTCACTAAGGCGATATTTGTTCTTTGTAGAATTAATTTGCATAATAGACCTTACAGTAATCCTAATCGTTCCCAGAAAAATTCGATATACAGTGTGTCCTGCGGACTCTGTTCATTTGAATATCTCGGTTATTTCAAAGCAAAGTTTAAAGAAAAACACTGCTTTTGTGGCTCTCTGATTCTAGGGTGAAAAGTGCTAGGAAGATTTATCATCGTTCAATTTCACAAGGAAATATGAACAAGAATTAAGCAGAATGTCTTCGAAAGAAGAAATGAATATTCTTTCGTAGGGTTGTATCGATTCCACGAGGGTCGAAGGGATTCCGGGGGAAGGTTTCTCGGAATAAACCGGCGCGAAAGATCACAGGGCGCCCATTGTTCCCGGGGAAATACGTAAAGCCGCTTTGATACGTTTCATTGAGAACGTGCTTCATCGCGGCGGTTCCAGCATGTAAGAAGCCGAGTATAAGAGAGAAGAGAGAGAAAGAGAGTGAGAAAGAGCCTATAGCGGGGGTGGGTTGGCTCGAGGACACCGGGGAGCTCTCAATCGCGAGAATGCTTGAAAATACAAAGAGTCTCTTTGACAAAGTGGACAACGACCGAAATTAGAACTCGGTGAACGACACTGCTCGTTCCACTTCGCAGAAATAGGCGTCGCTTCTTCCACTGTCTGTCCACTCTCGATCGAGAACGATGACGTCTCCGAACGACTCTCATGGCTGAAAATCGAAGTTTTAATCCCGGGAAATACAGTGGTTCCTGCCGAAGGTATCGGGGGGCTCCCGACGACGCTTTATTTCCAATTCAGAAAATTCCTGGTCGCTCGATCGCGCCGAGAACCGCGGGACATGCATGTATGAATAAATCGATACCTAAACGTTGCGCGACGCAGCCGGCCCGTATTTTGTATTTCTAACCATAAAATTTTCTACGATTCACCGCATTGTCGCGCGCCCCAGCAGCCAGGAGAAACGTTGTACGTGTCAGATCGGCTCGCGCCGCGCGTTCGCTAAACCATTTCCGGTGTATGAAAGGACAGTGAGATCAAAAAGCACGCTCAAGAGCACAAAGAAGGTGCTTCGACGTCCTGTACCCCCTCGTACCTTCTCTCTCTCTCTCTCTCTCTCTCTTTCCCTGCCGAAACGAAGGAGAATTTTGAATAGAAATTTCACTCCCGCAGGAAACCTTGAAACATTTTATTGTCTCCCTCGGCGCGAGTTGCCGCGAACTTATTTCGCTCGGTTTACGTCGATGTGGCCTTTTATTGTTCAGATCTTTGCCCCTCCGTGGCCAAAAACTTTTCGCCTCCGTTGCAAGGATTTATGTCGAAGCATACCTCAACTGACGTGAAACGTCCTTTCGATCATTCGAAGACAAAATTTTTATAACCTAAGGAAAGTACGGAGAACACTACTATGATTCGTCAGACACAGGACGATTCCGTTCTGATTGCTTCTGGAAAGGAATTTACAGTGGGGATGATGGATCAAGTAGGATAGGTTGGCCATAAGTCAGACATTGTACCATTTTTATTCTGAATGTAATAAATTTTGGGGTTGATTGCTAAATTGCTAGTATCATTTGTTTGTAAGTAGATATGGTAAAAGAAACAAGCAAGTAGAATTTGCTGTTTCAGTAGAATAATCTAGTTCATGTAGGACTTAATAATAGGTTAGGAGAAAGTTGAATTCTGATTACATAGAACTCAAGTAGAACCAGTCGATCACAGCCTAGCCATAAGGAAATCGCTGCACATATAAGTGATCATAAATCAGTAAAACGATCTAGTATAGATTGGATGTAGCCTCGGTTCTAATTACCCGCCAGAAGAATTAAAATTGTCTGTAATTACTCGAGTATACCGAGTCGGTGAAAATCCAGCCATAAGGAAATCACTGCCCATATAAGTGATCATAAATCAGTAGAACAATCTCGTACGGATCGGACGTAGCCTCCGTTCTAATTACCTGCAAGAAGAATTGAAATAGACTTAAGGAAACCATTGCATAAATACGTAATCATAAATCAGTAGAACAATCTGGTAGAGATCGGACGTAGCCTCGGTTCTAATTGCCGGGAAGAGGAATTGAAATACTTTGTAATATCCCGAGTGGAACGAGTCGGCGATAAGTCGACCACCAAGAAATTTCCCTTTGAAAGTTCGTTTTCGGCGGGAATAACGGTGGGTAAAATTTTCCCGAAGCGTTCGTTGGAAGCCCATGGAATCCATGATTATCGGAATAACATAAAGTTTCAGCTCCTTACTTTTCTATCTTCCGCAGAACACGAAGTACAAGGAAACTTCGCGTCGACTGGCGGGCGGGTGCTGGCCGTGTCTGGCTTGGAAACATGTCCAAGGGAGAAAATAAGAGAAGCTTCGAATGGAACTGAAAAATAAGAAACCCCGCTGGGGTAGGATCCTTGGACGGTAGATTGTATTATCCTGCGAAATTTCATCGTCTCCCTTTCTCGCCGTCTAATTTATCGGTTCGCGATACCGGCATCGGCCAGGAAATGGACAACGAACGTTTTTCCGGTGCAGGCTTCCGGAGGAAAAAGACTTTCGACGAACGAGAACCGTCGTCGATGGTGGTACGGCGCACCGGCATGGCAGCAGCATCACGTCGGTATCGAACGAATCCTCGCCGATATCCGAGGATCATTTCGCCAGACCGGAGGATCTCCGGGGAACGTTCCGACGACATAAACATCGACGAAACTCCGTCCCGTTAATAATAAACGGATCGCGTGAACCTATAAAACGAAGAAAAAAGTCTCGGGAAGTCGTCTAGGAGGCCATCAAGATGCATAAGAGATGAAGGGAACGCGAGGGAGAGAGTTCGGGCGATGCCACGGTACACTCCGGAGGAGCGGAAAGCAAACAAAAAACCTGTCGGCGAACATAATCCGCAAACTTGCTGTCCCTTGGATGCAGCCGCGCGGTGCATTAACATTAACGTGTATCGAGTTACCGACACGGCGTGCTAAGTCGAAAGCATTAAGGAACTCTTGCGGAGAGCCGTTGAGCCGATAGCATCCACTGTCAACGTTTAGCTCGACGTCTCCTTACTAATTAGGGACAGTTTCGTGGAGAAGCAGGAACAGGAAAGAATACCGGGGAAACAGGAATCCAGGATTTAAATTTGTCCTGGGACACGAGCTCCCGCAGGAATGCGCATTCCTTCGGAGACCGGGCGGATGTCGCACCGGCCGCCGCGGATAAACCCAGTGATATAATTGCGGTCGCAACACGCGGATCCAAGAAGTTGCAACGCGGCAGACGCGATTCGAATGTGACCGTGAACCGAGACAGGTCTCCCGTTGCAAAAGGGCCTTGTCTCTCCGGTACGGCCGACGTCGTGCAAAGAAGTCGACGCAGATGGGCGTCCCCGAGGAGATGCTCGAGTAACACCCGGCCTCTCTGAAGCGTCTCATCTACATTCCGCGCGGATCGTGTTACATAGTAAACGCCGGTTGACAGTTCCGCGAATTAGTCTGCGGCGGAGACGTGACTGGAACCCCTACCTGTCTGAGCTTTCTATGGTCTTTGATTGGCACGAGACGAAACTCGAGACGAGATTAACAGAACCCGCCTCAACTCGGGCCACAACTTTCTCCGGGTATCCTTCACCGGTGAATCGGGTTGAACGATTTTTTCAGCGAGACTTGGTAAACCAATTCCCTGGCCTAATTTCAGTGCTGCTCGAGGACTAGGTTAGCCTTAACTTCAGATTTCGTGTGGGAACAAAACTAGATTTAATATTGAATACACTTATAGACCTAGGACTAACTATAGGTCAGACGTTACTGAGTATTGGCACAGATTCCTAAACGTAATCCAACATCTTGAATATTTTAATACTACATTTCCTAATATGCAATTTCAAAAAGCGACACGGCTCCATAAAATATACAATTAAAACGTTTAATTTTACAAGCGAGTTTCTTGACCATCGCGTGAGATACTTGAACGAAACAAGAACTAAATAATAGGCACGGATCAGCTTTACTTCGCATATTTTTTTTTTTGGAACATTTTAAGTCGCTGACCAACCGTAGAAAAAAATAATTGCTCGACGGTATTTCTTTTTAAGAAGAACTTGACTGCCGCCGGAAGGAGAAATGAATTCAAATAATTTTGATTTAAAACACATAGTGGAGGCTACACGTGCTCATAAAGCCAGGAAGTGGTTTTAGCACACGGTGCAACCCCTCCGGGCGATAACAGCCGCCGAGAAAAATGTATCGGGGCTTCTCGGTCGGGAAAGAGAAGCAGGAAACGAGATGGTCGTCGAAACGACGCGATAAAGCTCGTGCTCTCGCCGCTTTCACCCCTTTCCTCGAGTATTGCGAGCTTGTTGGGGGTTGGGGGGGTGAGAGGAGTCGGCCCCGAACGGAATATGTATGCATGAACTCGAGTTCGTCGGCCGGTAAAGTAAGAATACCAATTAGGCGTGCAAACACTGCCCTCCTAATCCCTTCAGGGTGGAAAGAGTGCGGGCGCTGTGAACGGTGTGTGCAGGGCGTTTAGGGCTCGGCGAGGAGTCACCGTTTAAGTATTTCCTGGTTCGCAGGGAACCGTAGATTGGGCCCCGGATACGATAAACAAGCCGGAATTGAATCGATGACGCTACCCTTACCGCGTCGAGTGTTCACGAAAATTCAATCTCCGCGGGGGAGAGAACGGGGGTGAGATTCGATTAGCAAGCTTTTTGAGAGAGCGTCGTTTCCTCCCTTCGCCACCGGGTTTATGCCCCTCCACCCCTCTTTGGGTTACCTTTACGGGGAACCAGGTTGGTTTGACGAATAGAGGCAGGCCGGGAATTGAAATACAGTCGGGGGTTGATCTTGAGGTCGGAATTAATTGGACGCGCTGTTTGGGTAATCGATGGTACAGGTTTGATCGAGCCGGCCCCGGCTCTTTCGACCGAGAATATTAATTGTCAATCGCGCCGGTGGTTCCAGACGTAGGCGACTACTGGCGGCCCCCCGTGACTGTTTGCTGTCCCGTAAATTGGAAAAACGAGCGTGGCGCCAGTCAACCAGGGAACCAGTAATTACGTGTACCCCCCTCCACCCCTCCACCCACGCGCAAACCTTTTTCTTTCCACGCCCCTCCCTGTCCCGCGTTCGCATCCTGAATGTTATTAATTAAAGGTAAACGTGGAAAAAGCGACTCGTCGATTAATAAGTGAATGCGCCAGCCGGTCGGTCGTTGAACCTAGACACGCGAAAGGGAACGTTATTGTATGCCAGTGGAAAGAGACCGCCACTGATCAGCCACGCGCTGGGAACGGTGTGTTTTCCCTTCGAAAGTGAAATCGGTCGGTAATTCATTGAATAAATTTAAATGAGCGATAGACCCGATTGTATTATGGATGCAGCTTTTCAAAAGGACCAGTAGAACAGGTCGATCATACGGGAAACTAGAACCGCAATCGGAGTTCGAAATCGCAGGATCCGTGCGATACAAACAATTTTTCGAATAATACAGGGATAATACTGAGCAGAGCATTACTGTCTTTGAAGGTGTACCAATGCTTTAACCGCCACAATGGTGTATCAACGCTCTACTCCGCTTCAATCTCGTCGAGAGGGGAAACTCGATATCGCCGCACGTAGGCCCGTAAACATTATCTAAACGAGGGGTTGCGGAGCCTCGCGACAATTTTAATTTACCGTAATCTTGGCGATATCGGGAGTGGCGGGGCGAGTACACGCGAGCAAACGAGATCGCGCGGCGACACGCGGACGGATATTTTCTGCACGCCCCCCTGCACCGAACCGGATTAATACTCGCGAGCCACCTTCCCTCTGAACGAGCGCGATAGCTAGAAAATGAATGCAAAGTGCGGGGGCGGATAGCACGCGTGTACGGCCAGATAGCGAGGAGCCTACCCGCGGCGTAATGTATGCATGAGTCGGCGACAGAGCGGCTACACCAATTTCGCGGAAGCAAATAGAAGCTGCGAGTCCGGTCCAGGTGGTACGATCGCGTCAGGAAGTTAGGGGAACGATCCTGTAGCTGGTTGGGCGCGGAAAGATTCCGTTTTGATTGCTTGATAAAAAGTATTTATACTGGGAACCATTGGACAAGTGCAACAAGTCGAGCATAGGTCAGACATCGTTCAATCGTTTTTGTCCTTCATTTAATGAACTGCTCGAGGACCGTATTAGAAATATCAATTGTTATGTATAGAATGTGGATTTTATGCACTTATAGGACAAATAAACACAAAGATATCTATAATTTTTATTTCGCATAAAGATCCGCAATCTAGTGCTAAGGAGAATGAGTCAACCATATGTCAGCCAACTCTAACTTACTGTTCTCAAGGGGGTAAATTATTACTTAGGCGTGTGAATTTTCACGAATTCATATGCACGTGAGTAGTAGCATAAAATACACAGTTCAAAGAAATTTTAAATTATCCACAGTTCGGTCCAGAGATATCGGAACAGGATAGAGGCCATGATAGGTGTTGTTTTGCGGCCTAATTTCCGGCATGAGACACGTAATCGCGTACCTGCTCTTGCTGCAGCTGGAATACCATAATTGGCTCGTGCAGGGCAAGCCAGTCCCATCAATTCGGCAGTGTGAGCGCGAGCGTGGACGATCGCCACGCGCAAACCGCGCTCAGAAGTTAATAAAAAGGTGACAAAACGATTCACCGTTACGATAGACGTTACCAAAGTCGGGCCCGGCCGCCATCGATCTTAGTTACGTGCCAGAATAATATATAATGGCCAATAATGTCGGAGCGATGAATCAAACTATTGGGGATATTCTATCGACAAGCTGTCACCGCTATTATACATTGCGTCCAACATAAATATATTATGACAGACGCCACGTACACAGGCGGAAGAAAAGAAAGGGAGGACGCCGGCTAGATGAATCCATCATACATCGTATTTACCCCCAGCTCATCTTTCTTTATGGTCGGTCAATGGCGTTATGGGAGACGGGTGGGGGGTGACCACCCGCCCAGCGACAAAAGTAGGGAATTTATACGGCCGGCCGGCTGCCCGTAAAGCCTCGACGTTTACTGTCGTACAAATCACGATCCGTTACGCAAGAATGTCTTCGCATGAACTTATTAGGTCACGCGAGCCAACCTGGCCAGATCGATGGGTCGTAAAATCCATTTTTATACGTGCGTGAACGGTGCCCTGCGTACGCCGGAAACGGCAGTCACCGAGGGGAAAATTCTGCGAAGTCATTTTCTGCTATGAATTAGTAGTACAAGTCCGGCTTCGGTCGGACGAATCGGTGTCACTAGGGCTGCGGTGCTGCACAGTACATATTTCGATTTTTGGTGGCGTTTATTGTCCAATAAAAGATATTCTTGCCTCTACAGCTTTTTGTAGAGGTCGATTCTGCAATCATTGTTCGAGTTGTCTAATGATTGTTTGTATCTAGTATTTAACACCAAACCTACCAAGCATTAAATGTGAATGGTACATATTGCTTTTTCCGAAATTTCTTCAATAATTTCCCCATAAAAACATCTTTATAATTGCAGAAATGGTCAAGTAAAAATCCGGTCACTTGACCGTGGTAGATTTAGTGTCAATGAACTTACTGCTACGATATCAAAAATAATTTGTTGCCGAGCGTATGTGTACAAGAAAGAAACATTAGTCTACAGTTTTAATAGAACCGCAGGAGCTCCCATATCTTTTGCAGAGAGCTCATAAGTGTCCAAACACAGCGCAGCCTATAATTCTTCGACTGGCATAAATTTTGCACTTTAATTTGCTTCTGTACAGTCAGCAAAAACGTCTCGCGTTATTATTAGCTCCGAGAAACCTCCGCTAGAACAAATAACTCTCTTTATTAGACAGCCTGTTGCAGTCGCGTGCATTTTAAACATCATGATATACATCTTGACGTACAGATTGTCACGCATTAAACAATTAAAACATTTGAAACATCGAAATAAAAATTACCTGTCCTCTAAAGAAGTAGAAGCTGCAAAACGCAGTTCTTAAAACGGTATCAGGATCAAACCCCGCATTAAACAAAGGATTAAAAGCCGCGTTACCGCGTGCAATGGCCAGACGGTGAATATCAATTAACCCCGTATTAATTCCAATAGAGTGGTCTCCAGCGCCAGGTTCGCCATTTCTTCGGGTATTTTTCCGGACGTTGGGAGGTCCCGCGGGTCCTGGCCGAACGATCCTCTAAATTTCGTTATATCCTCGTAACCAGGTGCGGCCCGGCCGCCAGGGAGCGATAATTTTCCTGCGCCTCGAACATTTTTCCCGTCGGATTCCTCAAAAATCCGCGCCACGACTTCGTGGAGGTTGGGGGGGGGGGGAGTATAAATGATGGGTGACAAGGGCGAACGAGTCGCCGGGCCGGAACTGTCGTCATAATTTCACATTCGGTGTTAACGGACGACCCCGAGGCTCGTGTCGTTCGCCTCCGCGGAGCCGCCTTAATCGCAGCTGCAGACGGCGTCGTTCAAACGTTTCCGTCCCCTCGAAGTTTTCGCACACCCCCTCACCCCCCTCACTCTCACTCTCTCTCTGTCATTCCCTCTTGCTCTGTCTGTGTCTTTGTCTTTCTCGCTATGGCCAGCCATCGTCTAGTTCGAGGGTTAGTCGGTGCATTTTGCCTGGCTGCGAAATAATACATTGCAGTCACACCTCGGCACCGTTAATGCAACATCTGGCAAAGTTTGCGGAGACAGACATTCACGGCGCCAGGGCCCGGTGAACGGATAAGTATTGATTCTCCCCGGGCCAAACGCGTGTCTGACTCTCTGTGTGTGCCTTTATGTCTCTCTCTTCCTGTGTGTGCGTGTGTGTGTGTGCACGTGTGTATGGGGACGTGGGCGAGTATGCGTTCGCTGGTCTCGTGGTCGCTTGAATATTCCTTGATCCCATCACCGTATTCCCTTTCACCCGTTCGAGACGCTCGCGGTACTGTTAAAACCGTAACCAGCCTGTCTGATCACGAACAGACCTGATCCGCTCCACCGTCTGACAGCGAACGGATCTATTCTACTTGTCTCGCCCGTTGATTGCCTCTATTCCCTCGCGGCTGGCTCATCGCGTCGCTGTTCTGTCGTATAGAATCCCTCCGATTTACCTTGCCGACAATAAAGACAATACTACTCGGCGTTCGAAAGTCGCGCGACGCTTAAGTGCCACATTGTGAGAAATAAAACAAGTTTACGTTGGCCGACTGCTGGAGCTAGCTGTGCAGTATCATTATAAAGAAATGTGCCTGGATCGTTTGTAAATAAACTAGAACGTGCACTTGAATTAGAATTTTGTAAGAATTTTGTATAACATCGGTTTGAAACTTGTCACAGTATCTCGGTTAGGATGTGGTTAATCGGTACACCTAGCCCGAAAATATGAATAAAACGCAGACGATTTCGAAACGAACTTTCAATCGAACGTGTGTGCAGAGGGTGCACGAAACGAGTTATTACAAGCCGTATTTTTTTATCCGCTTTGCCGCTCGGTAATAGCCTTGATATTTTCAATAAATCGTTCATCCTCGATCGGTCGGTCGAACGGTGATGAAACTTGCCATCGCGTCCAAATATTGATATCGGCCCAGCTCCGAGCCGAAATTAATTTCGACGCGTGTTTGAGGGCTCTGTTTTTCTGGGGTGGCCCTGTACCGGGGCCGATAGAGATTTCCGGCGCTTAATCGCGCCAATTAATTTAACCCCGACACGGGGAGCCAGAAGATGCTAATTGACCATTCGGCACAACTAAATTACCCTTCGCAGAGTCAACAGAATTCCACGTATTTCCGCGCGGAATACCTCCACTTATCCGTATCGCATTCGCATGCGCGCCCGCGCGCAACCTAGAATCTTTGATCTCCAATCACTGATTGACCGGAGCCCCGCCATCGGCAAACGTAAGTAATAACTCGGCTGTCCCCTGTAATCCCAGTCTATTTGCCATCGTTCGGTTCACGGAATGCAGAGCAAATGTTTATGGCCGAGATACCCGTTTGGTTGTTCTTGCCGAACGATTTAATTAAAACTGTTGCGCGAGAGCGAGGTCGATCCAAAATTTGTTTGATTTGTTTCAGGAGAAGAGTGAGGATTGAAAACGGTGGGTCGTGGTTTTTGGAGATGTAAGATGGTCGTTGCTCGGTGGCCCAGGCACTAGATTACTCGCAAAACTACTCGGTATTATATTCTGGGAACTCACACCGTGCTAACTCGACCTTCGGTCTAGCTTTCACCTCGCTGCATAGTTCTCCATGGAGTGTTACTCGGCATCCAGCGACTCCTGGGATCCTCTGGCAGAGCCTGCAGTCCACTGAAATTTATGAAATTTATGAAATTTATCTGGCAACCTTGCAACAGAACCTCGATAAGTAATTAATAAATTCTCGACGATGTCTTTGTGGTAGCGCTGCTGACCATTAATCTTATGATTTATTAACTAATTCCGATGAGATTTGTTGCCATCAGAAGGAACGTATACTTGTCACTGAATAGGTATTAACATTGTTTAACTGCGGATATTTTTTAAAAGTAATATAATACAACAGTACTTTCAAATATTTTTAATTTTTTCACTGTTTTCAACTCTGTCTGAAATGTTTTTTTTAAATCCGCAAGCTAGTAATAACATAGTAATGGATTTAACAATATCTTCGTCTGAAATCAAACTGTTTTCCAGATTGGATCAATTTTTAAAAAAGTATTCAAACCACGCTTCATGTTACGATTTATAATTCTAAATCTTGTAAACATCTTCATGTTTTATTAACGTTCATAGCTACTTAAAGTACCGTTGAAAACGTGTAGAGACCACTAATACGATAATTATTTCCATCGACAAGAAGAAAATTCTTTTCGATCGTCTGAAAAATGGTCGACCGGAATCCCTTAATATTCGTCGTCCTATCAAACTCGATATCATTCGAAATAATATTGGAGATACGATGATTTTGACATGAGGGTGTTGTTAGTGAATCCGCTCGGCAGGTTTAACGAGCAGTTCTGATCCGCTGAACTCGCGGCAGGCTTCGATTAATCCCTCGAAACGTCATCGCTAATGCGGGGGTCGCATTCATCGGATTCGTAACCCTGCAAGCACCCGATAAATGCCACCGTCTACGAAAGCAGTTAACAACGAGTCAGAGGAAATGCATAATTCACTGGGGTTTTCTATTTGAGCAAGCTCGGTCGGTGTCTGTACATATAGAGTCGTACGTGTGTGCGTGTACACGTTACTCTCCGTGTGTGTACGCGCATTTGTGTGTATGTGTGTGTGTGTGCAAGCACCCATGAAGTGTCAGCCAACCGGTCAACCGTGACTGATCCCTGAACCAATAAGGGTGGTCATTCGAGTGTCACCGCACCGTCGGTTAACCGATGGTCCTTCGGTTTAGGGGCGATCTATCGGGAGACGATCGAGATCGTTGAACCCCGACCTTACGCCCGGCACAAGGAGCAAATCAGGCCTAATTAATCACGTCGATTCGACACCTGTCCGAGAAAGTATTTCTTCGACGTCCGATAATTCATTAACCTGCTCCACTAGTCGCCACTAAATCGACCGAACATGCTTTCCACGCGGCATCTGTTTTCCCCATTCAACCGTTTTTAATCAACCACGATCTGTCCAGCGCTATTCCTGAACCGTCCGACCACATACGGACCGATTCCACTCGCATTTATACGAATTATTTATATTTAGGTTCAAGTCTAAAAGACGAAGCTATATTTCCGTGTTCTTTATTTACTCTGGTCGCAACAGTCGGCTGGCTGGCAAGGCGTTGATTTATTCTACTTGCTTTATCATGGCTCATGTCGCTCCATTGCATGGTGATTATAGAAATTGTTTTGAGTCGTCAATATTTAAAGAAATTGTTAATTAAAAAATACAAATACAGACAAAGTCCACCGACATTTTTACACGAAGCTTACGTAAATTTATAGTATTGAAAGCATGTCGGTACGTGTTCAATTTACTTAATTATTCTACTGCCTGTCGGAGGAAGTATTGACCCATTCTACTTGTAAAATAATCTCAAACAGAGACAAGATCCTCTGACATTTATAAATACGGCCCATAAATGTGTAGCTATATATAAGCATGCTGATATTCGTCCAATTAATTTAGTTGTTGGCATCGATTCTCTGAGAAAGTATTGACCTATTCTACTTATTAAAAAATCTCAATCTAAATAAAATTCGTGCAGCTGCAGCTATATTCAAAGCACGCGGATATTCGTCCAATTAATTTAATTATTGTACTGATTGTGTGAAGAAGCATCGACGCGTTCTACTTATATTACTGTTTGATATACAGTTCCACCGGCACTTTCAAACGTTACATAGAATCACCTATATTTCAATCATGATCGTATTTCTTGAATTGATTTAATTTAATTAACATTGACCCATTCTGGTCATTTAATTATCCACGAAGAGGAAACTCGCGTCCGACGGTTCTCTTATTTATCAGCGAGGCTTTCGCATCCGAGCGACGTCGTTTAATCAGTCCATCGATTCTTCTCGATAGCCGGAGAAAACATAGACCCGTTCAGCTCGCTCGATTATTTATACAGGCGAGGGAATTTGCGTCCGACGACGCAGAGTATTCGACGCCCTCGAATAATCCGAAACGGTCGGGCTCGTGCTCGATAAAAACTTGATAACTTCCCCGATAAGATAATGGACCGATGACTTGATAAACAGAGGGAGGGGAGGAGCAATTCGTTCCTTCGGAAAAAGAAGATTCCCGCTAAACATTTAAACGGGGCCGCGATCCCGAAGCTCCGCCGAGGAGAAAATTTCCGAATCACCGTCCTAGGAGATTTGTAGCGGCTGAATCCGGGCCGCATCGGGTGCAACGACGTGCAACAAAGTGCTCGTCCACGCTCATGCGCTAGAGAGAGAAAGAGAGAGAGAGAGAGAGAGAGAGAGAGAGAAAGCAGGAATTCGCGGCTGCATAATGCACGAGCTTATCGTCGTCGTGGGAACAAAAATTTCTGAGCGTCCTTTTGCCCGAGTAAACCGGGACGAATCATTCGCGTTCGAATATCGTCGAGCGACACCAAAATTATGAAAAAGAGGAACGATGTGCTTGCACGGATTCATTTGCTGCGCAAAACTCGCGCTCCTCGACCCGGATGACTCGGTTAGAACGACGAAGGGGAACGAGTGGTAATAAATCCGGCACACATTTTCGCACAAAAGAGTCTCACTGGAACCATACCTATTTTTTCTATGAAAAATCTATTCCTCGGTATTTGTGGTGTTATGGTGCCTTCTCGTTCTTGTTTGTAGTATGAAGATAATTACTAGACTGTGGATCTCTATGCGAAATAAAAACTTTGTATCTGAATTGCAACAAACTGGGGTTATAAGTAAAAATATAACTTTTTGACTTTTGTGGATTTATATGTTCCTGGTTGTTCAGATTAATTTACATTTGAGTCCTAAATAAAAATCCGTCGGAAACATAAAATGCAACGCCAGTGAATACCGTGGAAAATTTTGGTTTAAATAAGAGTTGAACGCTTTAATACATTGAAAATAATGGGTGCCTTCAAATCCCTTCAAATCCGCAGTCCAGTATTGAATAATTTACAGAAATTCACAGTCGTACGACATGTACAAACAGTGGTAAAAAGGAAAATTGTGCGTCTCGACAAATTCGGATGAAATTGTGAATATTTGTTTGAGCATAGACGGAATAATTTCACGTAAAATGTCAAGGGTTGGCAGAATCAGGACCGGGGCTGTTGCAAAGCAGGGCCGACCAGCCCACCTGTTAAGAAGCCATCAAAAGTTTCTGGTTGGTCCAATAGTTTCCGGGGTCGGCGAATATTTTCATTGGACTTGTCTCGATCCATTTGAACGGTCCGGAACGAATCCGTTCGAGCCGAATTCACGGTTCGCGTACCTAATCCGGGGCTGTTTGAAGGATACACTTTTCGTCCCGACAAATATTTGACTCCGTCGGAGAAAAGTCGTAATTACCGGTGATTCTGCTCGGTCCAGGACGATGTTCGTTTCGTTCGGAACGCAGACAGAGCTTCAAATCCGTCGCGCGGAATACGGCGTGTATTTAATTAAAAGCGTGATGAAGTTGATATAAAGCTTCTACGGGTGAGCTTAGAACGGCAACGCGTGCTATGGTAATCCTGGCTCTTTCTCTTTCTCCTCTCTCTCTTTCTCTCTCTCTCTCCATCTATCCATCTTTCTCTTTCGGTCACGCTCTCTCATCCAACAAAAGGCGCATCCGACTTTCCGCGTTCCTGTTGCAACAACTATTCAACTCACGCAGAGAATTCCGACGTCCTTTGAAATCCTCGACTGACCGGAGAAGCCTGTATTGGTCTGCGGTCGAGAACCACCCCGGCCATGCACATCCGGACGGCACAATGCATTCAAGCATCGACACGCCGCAGTCTTTTATAGCTGAAATCTGTCCGATAGAAACGTTGATCCGCGAAGTCGCCGATAAAACACACCCCGACACTCGTCAAACGCGGAAAAGTGTCGAGACTACGGTCGTCAAATTTTCGCGATCCACTACGGAACCTGCGTAAAATACACTGTGTGCTTAGCCGCGAGCTTATGAGCGGATCGATGTCAATAGTTATTTGAAACACTGACCGTCAGTCTCAGAACGCTCCACGGACGATTCTGCATTTTATTATGCAAATGTTAAGTTCGTTCCAGGGAATTGGAATCGAGTCAAGATTTAATGATTAAAATATTAGAAATTCCTATGAGTCCCTTCTAGACTTCCTGATCTTCAGCAGGATCAAGTTTATGCAAATATAATTTTAGCTGGAATCGACTGAAACACCTGCTGTAACATTGAAATCCGCCAGGAAGATTGGATTTGTCGTAAAAATATTTACAGGTGCTCCTCTCATACTGTAAAATAATGTCGCTATAAATTTTGTACGTTAACCAAAAATTGGCCATCGCGTATTCCGCTGCAATCATCGATAAAGAGCGTCGGCAACACGTACAATATTCAAGTGAAGCAATTATCTGTCCAACAGCTCGAGGCGGTAACGTTCGAATATAAAAATAATGATGTATCATAAAATCCAAGGGGATCACCTTTAAATAGTAAATGATCGAATAAATAGCGGAATCCGTCTTCACGACATCCTGGCCTTCAATTTATTGCTTCCTAGAAATATTCATGAAAATAACCAAAAATTTCATGGGATGGCCACAAAAGTCCGACGGGCGTTAATCGCGCGACAAAATGGCCGTGGCCGTCGTAGTGGATTTTTACGGCTCGTCGTCAAAACCGCGAGCAGTTTAATGGACAATCGAACGACAGGTGAGTAATTCACGGGACAATGAGCCACGGCCGCACGGCGATTTACAAAAATAGAAAATAAATCGTCCGGGATTTACATAGCCGGATGCGTCGGTCGGCCGGATGCAATAACGAGAAGCGCGCGCGCGCACGTACACACACGGCCTCCATACGGCCGCTTGTAAATTTTTGGTCGAACGATCATCGGCGCGCGAACGATATTTAATCGGACAGATTCGGCATATTTCCGCGTTCGCGCAAGCGTCCTCGCCCATCGTGGACCGGCGCGGAGTGGCGAGTCCGGTTCCAGCCCCGTAATAATCCTGTTTTTCTGCATCGGTTGGCCCGTAAAACGGCTGTCCCGGAATCGTATTCGGCGCGCAACTAATTGACAGAGAATTTCAATAAACAGGGATTACGTTGAACCGTCGGAACAACGCCGGACAACGCGCCGCCGCTGTAAAATCTGATTGTACGCCCCCGCGTCGATGTCCCGCGCGCAAAGGCCGCCCTCTCGTTCCTTTCTAATTTTCCCTGGAACATCCTGGTCCCCACCCGTTTCCATGGAGATCCTCATTGGATCGTATAACATGTTACTCGCGGTTCGACCGCGGGACTTTATGCAAATTCCCGACACTGTCCGATTTTACAAGGGCCGAAATGAAAAGAAATTTGTTTTCCTCCTAAAATGATCGTACTTGCTTCTACTCATAATTTTATGGGAGGGGGGAGTGGACAAAATTTATATCTTTCCATGAAAGAAATTTGTTTATTTTATTTATTTTTTTTTTTTTTTGTAGAAACAGAAGTCGAGTGATAAAAATGTTTGCGAAGGGTGTGGAAGGGTTTTCGAACGGAGGTTTGATGGATCGAGATTGAACTGTCCGACCTAACACCGTGTCGTTCCATTTCAGTAACAGATAGAGCATCGATACTTCACTCGTTCAATCGGAATACCATCCACGCTTTGTCTACATCAAGACTATTGACTTCGTTATATACTACACGGAGTTCCACCACCGCTGCCTGATCGATGTTACTGCAGTTCTACTTACATAATTACGTAACTTCGACTGAGTACTATCTCCTGCTACCCGCACACATACACAAACAGCACTCGATGCACCGTGTGTTGTGCGCGATGCATTGTTTCCTGTCTGACCAGTGACTCGGTTGATCTACCGACTTAGGTAATTTTAGCTGTAATTGTCTGATTATACAAGCAGACATTCTGTCTGACTTGGACAATGCTAATCCACTGATTCACTAGATTAGATGTTATTGTCTGGGTGGACGTGTGAATTTTTTTTGTCCGACCACAGATAGTGCTAATCTACTTGATTCGGGTAATCTTAACTATACATATTTGTCCACCCATAAACCTATCCTTTCTGGGCGGCAACCGACAATATAAATCAACTGATTGCATCAACCTACTGAACTAGGTATTTTTAGCGGTGTTTGTGTGAATTGTAGAAATCTACCTTCCTGCCCAGTGACAATTTTTTCTGTAGCTGTCTAATCGTCTTCCGGTAGAACATTGTCAATATCTGTTTCCTATTATGGAAAATTTTATTTCTGTCGGAGAAGTGACTGCATTGATTTACTTGTTTAAAATCTGCTCAACTGCAATTATCTAATTGTAAACATCAACTCTCTGTCCGACCAATAACAATCCTTATCCCTTCCACACAATCGTGGAATCGATTAGAATTGCTTTTCGCTTTCGTTAGAATTGTCCAATCGCATGCATCCACCCGCTGTCTGACTCAAGACAGACTTGATCTACTGTCTTGAATAATTTCAGCAGTAACTGTTTAGCATATACACACATCCACTTTGTGTCTGACTAAGGAGACACTTGATCTACTGTCTCAGCTCATTTGAATTACAATGTTCTGATCACATATATCAACAGTTTGCCTGACCAGTGACAGTATCGATCTACTAATTTAAGAAATTTCATACTGCAATCATGATATCGTAGACGTCCGACCACACGCAATCTAGATCTAATGATCCAAGTAATTCCATTTGTAATTTCCTGGTCAGAGACACCCACAATCTATTTACATTTAGCGATATGTACTCGTTCCAGCCATTAGGGACCATTTTAGTCCGCAGTTGTAACCAGGAACCAATGTACTTTATCGTACGACCAAGCACTGGTCCGTTCTACTTGCATCGCACGTACTCCACTGTTCTGCATGTCTGATCGGATACTACTCCCTCTTAATTGTCTAGCCAAGAACTGCGCTGTGTTTCACCTGCGTTATCAGATGCTGTCTCCCTTTACCAGTCCGACCAAGATCATTCTATGCTACTTGCACACCTAAAAACGCCGTTCCCTGGGTGTACTATCAAACTAACAAAACATATTAATCATAATTGGACAGCGTGTTCATGTATTTACGACAAAAACAGGTGACAAACATTGCAAAATATCGAGCCAATATTTTTGAACTACTAAAAATACCGAAGAAAGAAAGAAACCATTACATAAAAAAATTTCTATTTTGTATAAAGATGAGCAGTCTAATCGTAAGCCAATAAAACAACCGGTGTCACTCTAAAATCATCGTCACTGACTCGTACGTCGTGTAAAACCGTACCGAGGATCCGCGAACGGGTGCCGATTAAATCGCCGAAAATTCGCGAATCGGAAAACCGTCGGCCAGGATTGTCGTGAATATTAAGCAGTCCCATGGTTCAGGTTTTTTGTTGACATTCCACAGCGCGGAACGTTTGCACTGCCGTCGGCGACAGCAAACATCGCGCGCAACGTTCTGCGCATTGATCAGCCGAGCGGGCACAGAGAGAAAGAGAGAGAGAGAGAGAGAGAGAGAGAGAGAGACAGCAGCGAAGTTGGAACTCGATGGAACGCATTACCGCTTAATATTCGTCCAGCCACGGCTCGTGAAACTTTCAGACATTTCGCTGTAACGTTTGATTGCGTTTTCATTCAGAGGCCACCGTCGTCAAACTGCAGACATTAATTACAACGCGTGCGTGTTCGCGCTCACGGTCGCGTTCGCGCGCGAGCTTTTGACGTGACGCGCGCTACGCGCAGGGGGTTACAGCCGAGGCGCTTTTAATCACGTTTCATTAATTCGAAATATACAATAAAATAATATCGGGGCGCAGGGAGAACCCGGCGCGGCGTGTATCGTCACGCTCGAAATTTCAATATTGGTTTAACAAAATGGCCCCGGAACGACGCGACGGGGCCACCGCCGCATAGGAAACGGACGTTTAATTAAAACGCGGACGGCCATTCGACCGAAAGAACCGACCGGGCTTTCAGGTGCAAACACCGTAAGGCCGGGGCGACGGTATGCAAAACGCCCGTCCATTGTAGTAAACAAATTTTTAAGGGGGTGCGATAAGCAGATTAAACCAAAATGCAGTTTGCATGGAAATAGGAATCCGCGAAAATTCCGACCCGAGACCGTGCCTCTGCTCGCGGCCCCACGCCGGAGAAAAACCAGTCGGCAAATCTTTTTAGCTACCCTCGACTGCGAACAATTTTCAGAAACGATCGCTCTGTGTTTTCTGCGGAAATCGAGATCGTAAACAGAGCCATCTGCCACAGAAAAATGTACAAGCTGTCCGCTTTACAAAATTCACAGTTATAAATGTTTATTCGTGTTTTAAAGAACCTCTCTACTTATTTATACTAGTTTCCCTGTAAATTTCAATATTCAAAACTTTAATAGACATAGTCGAGTCAACTAAAATAGGATATGAAGAATGTAGAAGAACTAAAGGAGTAACCAGTCAGATAAATTTTGTCTTCCCAGTTTTGGTTTCAATTTCAATACAACTAGCATGTCAAATAAAAAAATCTCGAAGAAAAACGTGTCAATGTCAAAGCATGATTCATCACGGCACCGCGACTGTGCCAAGAATGTTTTCCGATTTTTCCGCACCGGAAAGAAGAAAATTTAGAGTAGTTATTGTCGCGGCAAATGAGGGATATGACGTTCCAGTAGTATAACCGTAGGATAAATGCGGCCGGCAATAAAAGCGATCGGAAGTCGGGCAAGAATTGTACGGAACATTGTCGCGGCAATAATCGTAGCTAGTATCGCGGCAATAAAGGTAACTGTTCGTGCCTATTATCGAAACGCGATCATAGAAATGTGCGCACTCGTTATCGCGCGCGCGATCGTTCGGCGTTTAAGCAATTATCTTTAATCCTATCGGAACCGGGATAAATCTTCGGGATCGTTTAAAGCGGGGGGCGGTGTATGGACTCGGAATTCGGCCGATATTATTACAGCGAGATAGCCCGGAAGTTTCCGGTTTCAATTTCCCGTCAATAACTAACTTTTTTCGTGGGTTTTGTAATCGGTCCTGATTTCGGTGTTGCACGCTCCAGTCGTTAATTCCACGTCGAATCTCATCCGACCGATAAAATGTACTTGGATAGGTGCATTATCATATTTAATACTTAAAAAGTATTTTCAAATGAACCTTAAAAATGTTCGATCGATTTAACAACCCCTGGTATCAGTGTCGAATTGTTTCATTCTGTATCTTGTAAAAGAACAAAAATTTATATCTTCTTCATATATGAGAGGTTTTGTTATTAAATTTGTCAGTATCATTACTGGAAATATTCTCCAGGTCAAATATATTAATAATTACATTCACAGACGCTTGATATGTTTGATCGAATACTTTTTACCTGGAGGGTCCATTCAATTTTAACGAATCCGTAACTGCATATTAATTTAGTTTCGCTGCGTAATGAATGAGCCGTTGATTCAAAGGATTTACGACAGGACTGAATAGGTAAAACACAACACTGCGAATTATTTATATTCATATCAACTTCACGAAATAACCAATGGACGCGCATTTATATTTCACTTCTGTTCGTCGCAATCGTAAGGCCAGTAACGGGACAATACAAATTGATCTGTCACTTCAGACAATTAAATTGACACACGATGAAGCATTCCCAAGTCAAAGTGAAGTGTGAATTGGACAAAGTTTCGCGAATTAATGTCCCGAATTTTTCGTGAATCGGAGATTGATATCGGGCGGCAATTGTTGATCTTAAATCTTATCGGGCGATCGCAGCGAAACTAGTCACGCTGTGCACACAGCCGTTGATTGCGGCCCGCTATGTTAATTGATCGCCGGTAACCAAAGTTCCGAAGTTCGGTTCTATTGATCGAAGAAATTGATACGTGGCCACCGACGGCGATAGCTCACAGTCATCCGTAGCGCAAGCACGGCCAAAAGCTTGTAAGCGCACTCGGTGTAATTGAGAAGCCTCGACGAAGACGTTGACGGAGCCCGCGTCGCGACGCGTCGCGTCTCATCGACGGTGCGCCGTCGGCTCGGTCCTGTGAACGTCGACGAGTGTTTAAAGTTTCGAGGTGGGACGCTCGCTCGCGGCCCGTTCCTGAACTTCCGCCGAGCAGTTCATTAAACATGAACTGATAAAAATGCTCGCGGAAACTCGTTCTCGTCCCTCGAAACACCCCAGGACCCCGTGAGCGAACCTTCTCCGGCCGCCCCGGCTTTAAAAAATGCACGCCTTCGGCAACTTTCCCGAAGTAGTTACAACAAGCTGTAACATAAATAAAATCTACATTCTCCTGTCCCGAACAACCTCCCAACTACCACACTCTATTACGCCTGATAAATGACGAGGCGATACCACTTGCTACCGTGTTCCACCCTTGTTCCGGTTACGGCCGACTCCGAGACGCTTGCCGACTGTTTGCTCGATGCCTGAGACGGTCTACTAGTTCCTCGTGCACTTTTTAGGTGGCCAAGAAACCTCTCTGCGTTCGCAGATTTTGTAAATTTCAGGGGAAGCTGGAATAGAGGGAATGAAGATATTGTTCTGAGGAAAATGATGTAGCTACTCTGTTTGATGAGCGGGACTTTTAAATTTTTCCGGTGACAATGTGCAAGACTTAAGCTTTTGGATGTGGTAAAAATCACGATGATTCGCTGAATAGTTCTTTTTCTACAATTTTTTGAAAAATTCCATTTTATGACGCTCATGAAAATATACACCCCTGAATGTTCCAATATTTCCATGCGATTGGAGAACGAATATGTTCAAGACGTTTCATGTCACGAACTTTAAACTTTTTCCTGATTACATACAAGGTTTAAGCTTACAGATAAGATAAAAATCGAGTCATTCCCCCTAGTAGTTTTTTTCCTACAATCTTTTGAAAAACACCTGAACACGGTTCAATTACGGTTGTGTTAAAAGTATTAGGACCTCACTTGTACCTCTGCAGCTATCCAACACCTGAAACACTGTGCCTATATCGAGCGACGCCTCTATCAAGCCGTTCGCGGTGGCATGGAATCGAATTTACAGCGAGCAGTCAGCACCTTGGAAAAAGAAAGCGTTCCCATGGGAGGCCATAACGATCATTCACCGGCGGTCGTTAAGGAACAAAGAATCCCTCGTACCTCCCGAAATATGGAGAGGGACGAGGACATTAGCGGCGGTTATCGACGTCGCGAGAGGCGAGAGCTACCGGAGGCCATTCAACCACGGCGATCAGATAGGTCTCCTATACTTTTTGCAGATGTTCGCGTCTTTGACTTTCTCTCTCTCTCTCTCTCTCTAACTGGTGAACTCACTCCTCGCAGAGGGGGTGGGAGGGGGTGGAAGGGGGCCTAATTAAACGCGCGAAACGACAGTCAGCCGTGGCCGGATTTTCACGGGTAATTAATCGAGCATAATATCAGCGCGTCGGTTCGCGGCGTGGAGACCCCGACTCCGCTCTGCTGTCGGCGTTGCGCTGACGCGTCAGAATGAAGGAAGCTGCTTGCTAAACCGCGGCAGATTATCCTCGCGCGTCGCTCCTTGAAACTCGCATATTTCGTGGTCGAGTGTCGAGCTACGTTGCTGCCGGATGTGGCTCCCGCTCGGCCTCGAAATCGCTGGCTTAATTGGCGGCCACTCGAATCCGAAAGTTCCGAGTGGCACAACCCCCGGATAAATCAGGCCGGGACTCGGCTTCGACTCCCGCCAATTTTTCGAATACCTCGCTCGACGATCCTCTCGATCTTAAACGGAACGCGTTCGTTGCCGACGCTTGCTTTGATCGCTGTCCTACTTCAGGCGAAATTTCGTGGAACGAGAAACAACAAAGCACTTCTTTGTGAAACATGGAAAGCGTCCATCCCCTCGCATTACGATTTATTTTACGGTTACAGTAATTAATCTTTATATGATGCCAGCATCGAGCTCGTTAATCGTCAGCCAATAAACATGGCATAGTCAAATGTTACAAATGAAGTATTCCAATTACGTAAAAACAAGTCTCGAAGAGCGGGAATAAAATGATTTGATTGAATTTCAGCACATCGGCGGTAATGTAAAAATGGTAAGAGCGGTGGTTTAATCGCAGCGGTGATTTTGTTGTAATTTGCATAGCGCGGACCGCGGTGAATGCATAAACATTCGCGGTTTGCTAATTACGGCCGAGGCTATTTTTTCCACCGGCGGAACACGCGAACGTGTGTTTCGGATGAAACGAAAGTACTCCATTAACGAATCCCGCGAATCTCGTTCCAAAATCAATTCCGGTGACGTAAACAGGCGCAAGTGGCGGGAAACAGAGGGGGAAGTGCGTGGGTGATGCGCCGCGTAATTTATTTGTCCGTTTCACTGCGCGGACGTAAAATTCTGTGGACTTCAAGGGCCGAATCCATTATTTATAAAATGCGTGGAGACCCTGGACTATAAGTCTGCAGGCGACCCAAACTATTCTCTTTCACTTGACTGTAACAGTCTCAGACAAGCGACTGTTAACGTCTCCAAACAAGCAGTCCAGAGAACAGTATGCTAAAATATTCAAGATACTCTTGCGTTGAAGTGCAGGCAAACTCGTGGTGCGACAATTGTTCGCGATGTAGGCCTCTCAAACGTTGTCAAGCAGCAGTGCATCAACCGCAGACTGGGGTTCTCAAACACCTGCGTAGCATGAGCAAACATGGTCATTCGTAGTCATGGTTATTAATGAATTGCTAGTTCCAATTTACTTCCATCAACCATAATATTTGTCACTGCACGCTTACTCACAGATGAGCAAACTCAGAGAGGTAAACAACAGGCAACTTTCAGACAGACGTTGAACAAACGCAATCGAGCTTGTAACGAAGGAGCCGTGGTTTGTTGTTTGAAAGTGAAACCAAAGGAAAGCAATATGACACAGGACACAGGACGGAGGACACGGGACGGAGGTCACCAACAGAAACGCAAACATAGGCAAACAGAATACAACCGACCTTTAAAGAGTCAGCACTGTTGAAAACTTTCTGCAACAGACAAGTCACACACTTCAGACTTGTTCTGAAAGTGGGTGCATGTTACTTGGGGAAAATTTCCTTCAAACACCACAGCTGCTGCTGCTCGCCGGTTCCAAGGTATTAATAAATTGAATTTGGATATCGCCGAGTACGGCTGCGATAGAAATCAAACGAGAACAATAGAGATAAAAGGGGTGCACTGGGTAGTATTTAAATCAGATAGAAAAAAATGCCTTTTTGGACGTCGGCCAGAGGAAGGGAGGGCGGTTAAATGTCACACGTTTAAATAAACCGCGGCAAATGACAATTTAGCCGGCAGCTGCTGATGAAATAAACTTCGTCGCAGTAAAAGTCCTCCTGTTGCATTATCTCGCCGCAACACAGCGCTTGGGAACGCCGGTGCAGCACGCGGCGCCACCAGGAAACCATCCCCAGGTCTCATCCCCTTTTTTACCTTCGGGGTAAAAAAAAAAGTGCGCTGGCTGGATCGTAGATTTCCGGTTTGCGCGTCGTCTCCGCGGACTCAGCTTCAGAGAAAGAGACCAGAAGAGGGAGAGAATAAGAGAGAGAGAGAGAGAGAGAGAGAGAAGAACAGGATGGAAAGACAGTCGGTGGCAGCAGACTTTCGGGCCGGCTTTATTAATTATTAAAACAGGCTATAAAATTATTTGATACGGTAGGAGCGGGGCAGAAGTGCGCGAGCGCGGCACGTATGAATTTCGCGCGCTGCATTATTCAACGGGCAGTTTGCATAACAATTATGGCGGAGATTTTAGCATAGCGAGCGGAGAGAATGGGCGAGAGCCGCGGGAACAAAAGTACACGACCGGCGATACAAGCGCGTCTGCCACCGGAAGGACGAAACGATCTCGAAGCCTGTTCCTTCGTTTGCAATTCCATTTTTCATTCGAACCTCTTCCTCCTCCTCCTCCTCCTTCTTCTTCTTCTTCTTCTACTTCTTCTCCGCTTCGTCTACTGGTACTTCTCCTTAGCCTGTACTCACCCTTCGAACTTTACCAACCCTCGGGAATCGTGGTCGGACGCGAACAGATAGGCCAGGAATTTTCAAACTCCAGGGAAATTTTCTGTTTTGTTTTGTAAATTTCTTCTGCTGAAAGTTACATCGACGATTTTTTCAAACTTTACAGCAATACTCGGCAGACGTCCCTGTATAGTTAGAAGTTAAATTACACTCGTATATCCATTTTTTTTTCTCGCCTGGCAACGAGGTGCAAGCCATCGTAGGGGATTGAAGGCCTTTGTTTAAACTGCTTCGATTCTGTTATCGTTCACGGCAAATAAATAACGACCACTCAGGTTGTACACACGAGTGTTGAACAAAAGCTTGTTGCTTTCATTTGAAACCATTGAAAAACTCGATGATATGCTCATCGTTTAAGTTCGTAAAAATGTTTGTGTCATTTATAACGGCATCGGAGTCAAAGAATTTCCATGTTTGTTGCAAGAGAAAGTACATCGAATCAAAGCGCAAATTCGTGATACTAAAAAATCAACATTCGTAAATTCTGCTTCAATATAGCCCAGCAAAAAAAAAAATCGGGAAGTTGCTCCTAAAGCATCATCGAAAAAGGCCGTCGTAACTTCAAATAGAAAACCATTATTTCACGTGTTTCGTTTTATTTTCGCTGAAGAAACCCGTGCAAGCTCCATTGCGCCAGCTATGCGACCTCGTCGTACACGCAGGAATGTTTTTGCAGTGGTACAATATCGACGTTAACAAACAAAGGGGATTCGGACGGTGGCTGGCCAGACCCGTCTCGTGTTTACAGCTCGCATTGTCTTTTGATCACGCATGCAAACGGCATTGCGGGCCGAAAGAGAGCCGGGGACGCAAGCGAAGCGTCGAAACGGTCGAATAAACGAGGACATCCGTAACAAATAAACGGTGCGTTTCGTCGCGGAAACGCGAAGCGCTCTCTCTCTCTCTCTCTCTCTCTCTCTCTCTCTCCCTCTCCCTTTCTCCCGGTATCGGCGCGCGGAAACGCGAAGCGAAGCGAGGCGCGGAGCGGCGTCGCTCGTAAACTTTAATTCCATTTTCCCGGTAAATCCAGTTAGACCCCGGTGAACGGAATGCAACGGCGGGGAACCCGGGTCTATGGGAACGTATACCGGTTCTCTTCCGCGGCGGTGTGCAATTCAATCTCATTTGCATGGCCAGCCTTGAAAAGGAGGCTTCTCCTTTCGCGTTGCGGCTTTGCGGCCCCTGTTACACAGCTGCGCGACCTTTACATCACCCGTTAACCCTTGCTACACGCAGGTCGGGTCATTCTGACCCGGAAAATCTCATCCATCTACCCTTTAATGCACCATGAGGTAAACGATAGAGAAACATTCGTATATAAAACAGTCTGTGCTTGATACTTGTGCCAAGTGCAAAATAAAACATTTGATTGAAAATAAATCGTTGATTTCAATATTTAGCAACTTGCAGCTGTGACTCCTAAAACCGTTCTGTTTGTGATTGATATTGTATAATTAACAGAGACATTTTTTCCAGCTTTTTGCGACCCTTGTCTTTCGCGAACAATGACCGACCGGTGGTCGACCTGTTTCACTTATTCGGTTATTCATCCTTCGACGATGCTACATGCCTCGACGCGATACCGTTGCGACGGTTGTGAAATCGATATCGTTGAATCTAACTGTCCCGGTGAGGGAGACTTATTTTACTTGTCCGGTTAATTTGCGACATTCTAACCTTTTTTAGAGCATTCGAATGAAAATTTCATGGATGATCAACGCTATTCTTGGTGTTTCACTAGTCTTCTTTTCATTCTTTTATTGCGTTTATCTATAAAAAATTGTCGATTTCCGTCCTTTAATAACTCGAAATCACATTAGGTCCGATCAATGACTGACATGCTTCACTCATTCACCGTTTGCTGCCATCAGACCCTGGTATGAAATAATTTTAATTGACTAAAAATAATATATTGGCAATCGTACCCTCCGTGGACAAGCATATTTTTGTTCATGTTCGTTTATATTCACGACTAATCTTGTTTACTGTTCTAAGTTGAAAAAAATTTTTTTTAATTCTCCAACGCAAATTGAAGTCCCTATTTTTATACATAATCTTGGAACGTCAAACGTTGAAGGTATTAACGGGAAAAAATAAATCTTGGAAAGGCAGCAATTCAAGAATGAGATTTCGCTCGACCCAGGTTGTCCACGGAGGGTTAAATGTCACCTACTCAATTTCGTCACAGATGCATGATCACCACAGTCTTTGTATTACTTAGGCGAAAAGTATTATACATTTCTCTAGCTGTCTGGATCGCCGCCACACGTTTTCACCGTCGTTTAAACAAATCCTTCCAAGGGTCGCGATAAAACAGTGCCGCGCCTGTTGACGCATTTTCTCGCCGACACACACACACATACACACGCCTACGTGTTCGCAGACGTATCTCTGACTGGTGTGTACACACTGACGTCTGCGAAATACCGGGCTCTTCTCGCCTGCAGCTCGACACAGGGACGCTCCTCGATGCGATCCAGTGAATAATCTAACGTCTGTCTTGGTCAGGTGCACTTTTACGATATTAGCGCGGGCGCGAGGAGGACGGGAAGACGAGTTTGCACGACACGTGTACCGTCCCCGTTTATCATCGGAACGGCCACGATCGACTCGGTTGTTTTCCCGTGTATGCCAGCCAAGCTCGAGCATATATATCCAGCATGCAGTCATATCCCACACGAAGTTTCCCTGCCGCTTATCCGTCCCGGCGCCGTTGTCTCCGCTCCCATTTTGTCCGTCGGCTTCTTCCCTGTTGTAATACACCCCGGGAATCGCTCGCCGGGACGGAAAATAAAACAGAACGAGAGGCGACGGAGAACCGAGTCCGTTCGTCCGTATGTAATTCAGAAAGCACCCTTCAAGTCCGGTTCTTCCCGATCCAGTAACCCTGGCTGCTCCATTTCGTCGCTCTCTCTCTCTCTCTCTGTACCCCCTGCCACCCTCGTCTCACCCCCGAACTCCCTTTCGGTCCCCAAGAACGCCGGGCTTCATATTGCCAGCGTGGAAGTTATGAGTTGTCCGCACCGAATAACTCGTGTCCCGCGCTCCTTGCGTCTGACTATAACTGGCTGTATCCCCTGGCAGACCCTCTCTCCGCCGTGTCACGCCCTTTTCACGACACGCCGGATACGTATCCGCTTGATTTGCCACACACCACGTCAACGGACACGACCAACTTTCCGGAACCACGGTCGATGGAAACTTGTACTCGGTGTTCTGAAGTCGACTAATTTCGGCGCTGTTCTCGACGATCTTTCCGGGTATATGGTTTCCGGAAAATTCAGGAGTCCGTTGTGCACCACTTTCAGAATTTCATTGAGTTTGGGCGATATAGGTGAAGCGTCCGCTCAGTACTCAGTCCTTCTACTGCGTAATTGGTGAAAATATAAACGTAGTATAGGAATCCATTCTGAATTGGCCGGAAAATATTCGCTTAGAAACGTGACACGTTAACGCTCGCGACACGAGGAAAACTGACGCTTTGTTTCGAGAGAGTTGAAGTATTTTTTATTTAATTAAATCTGTCTGAACGGAGTATCGGCTTACGGAAGGACCAAGTTCTTTTTAAGAATCAGTCCCATCTATTTTATAGAAACAGCGTGCGCGCGCGCGGTCCGTTACGATGCCTGATGATAAAAAGCGTAGCACGTAGTACGTGACTTATTCAGGCAGCGGGAATCGGATCCTATTCCGCGTAACGACTAGCGGCTCCTGGCACGAACGTGTCCCGGCCCGGCGACCGCCCCGCGCGCCGCCGGCCCGTTTGTTTTCCCGAGAATATTGAAAACAGAAGAGGCCACTTCGTGCCAGGTATCCGTCGGAACGGGCGACGGGCAAGTGGATCGAGGACATCCATCTGCCGCCGGACCTTGCAAATATTTTTCGTTACCTCTCCCGGGTAAGGCCACTTCGAATATGATCCCGCTGAAAGCCTCCGGGGCCCGGGATCCTTTTCCAAACAATCCTCGTGGATCCTCGATCCTTCTGGATCCGGCGGTATCATCGGATTCCGGGAGTGTTGCCGGCCGTAATATTATCCGCCATGCCGCGAATGGAAATTCGCCGTTCCCAGACCAGAGACCGCGCCTTTTTACCCCCGCGCTACCCCTAACTTTCCTGTACGTGTGTACACGACCCCGGCCACTTTCTAAGTAATAAACCTGACGAGCACCCGAGACCCCGAGCACCATCGTTGTTCCCTCGGCCCCCGCGCAACCGTTCAAACGGGATTCCAGTTCTGTTTCTTCGCCGACCCGGGAAACCAGCCGCAATTTTTGAATTGAACTTTGCCCGACGATCCCCCGGATCTCCATACGAATCTTCGAAGTTGGAGTTCGCGGATTGCCGGGCTCGTTCCCCGGCGCGGAATCACCTCCGCTGGCTGCGGCACGATCGTACGGTGGACAGTAAAGTTGCGACGCTGCTTGGGAATGCTGTACTGTTAATGGCCGGTCGCATTGCGCGCGGCAGCAGTTCCGGTAAACTCTTCGGAACAGTTATGAATCTGGGTGTAAAGATTCCGGACACTGAGTTATTCGGGTCGACAGGAATATTGCATCCGTTTCTTGAATTTTCCACAAATAGGATAATATATAGAGTGATATAGGATAATAGGTTGAATTTTCCACGAATATATTTCGGGAGAGATGAACCACATTTTGTTTCCTCAGACATTTTGTGCTCGAACAATGTGGCAAAGGACAACTCTCAGATTTAATTTATCGCTTTTTATTGGGTTGGCAACTAAGTAATTGCCGATTTGTTCAATGAAATAAGAGTTTTTTTTTTACTTGGAATGAACTTTAATCTATGATGTATTTTCCATTTTGTTCAATGACCTTTTGCCATCTTTCTGACAACTTGAAAATTCCACGCTCGTAGAAAGTCTGATCCTTTTCGGTCAAAAACTGAGTCAAGTTATAGTTTCATCTATAACTGAAATCGGCAATTACTTAGTTGCCAACCCAATAATTAATTAAAAAATGGATGCTTCATTTTTTATAAAAACGATTGCCTGGTACGCTCATATACATTAATGGCGCGTCTGTCCCTAAATCGAGGGAGAAGAAATTTTTATACTTTTGTTACACGTAAATAATATAATATAAACTAAATTCACTCGGTCACCGTAACCGGGAAGGCGACAATTTCGAAATCGATTTCTCAGCGCATCCACGAATAAATCCGAGAAGTCGAATAAAGAACCGCAGATATTCCTGAAGCGGTGGAATTTCAGCGTTCAGCGCCGGACGCGATACAATCGCGCGAGGTTGGAAAGCGGGCTCTCGCGCGAGGGTTAATGAGCTCGTTAATTTCGCGGCGGCGCGGCGAATCTGCTCGGCCATTAAAATTCTAACGAATCTCTCGAGCGGAATTCGAGAGGAACAATGCCGGGCCGTGGCGATTGTTTCCATAAAACCGGGCGGACTGATACACGCGCAGCTGGCTCGCATAGGATGGTTGTATCGCGGTGAAACGATGCCGGCGAAACGAAGTCGGCCTTGCGACTTGTCAACGCGGGCCGGGACGGGCCGGGACGGGCCAGGCCGGGCCGGGGCGAATAAAGACGGGACGCAGCGCGGCGACACGTTCGCCGGCAGTTAATTAAATTTTCTGACACGCCTGCGCACCTTTGACCGGTCGCAATTAAAACTTATAGCCCGGCGAAAGTTTCCGAACGCGCTGCCGCGCACCCGGATCATCCCCCCGCGCTCCGGCCAGCCACCGGGGAAATTAATTGGTTCCACGGCGTGGCGGCGGAGCGAACCCGAGCGAGCCCGAGCATGGCCGAGACCGCAGATACCGGTAATAGCTTCCGGGCCCGGTGTTTTCTTGGTGGAATCGCGGATCCGGCACGCCCCCCGCACCCGTTTACAACGACGACAAGACGTTCCGAGGATCAACGCGTCCAGCAGAACCCGGGAATTATTGCCATCGAGTGCCGGGTGTAATGCGGCTTATCTCGTGCGACCCTCGCCCACACACCGGCTCCCCGCAAGACACACACAGCTCGTTGTACCCGCCTGACAACCCGGATTTATTCTTCGATTTGCATGAGCGGGGATAACTTCCGAACCACTGCCCTCGGAGAAAACCACCCCTTCCTTTCTCCCGCGTCTTATCGGGAGACGCTGTTTTACTGACTAGACAGAAGTTCCAACGGGAACAGATTTACCCTTTGTCGGGATGTAGATTCGTCACCGAAATAAGTAGAAACCGTCTCGGTGATTGTCAGACTACCTCCCGCGGCTGTGCAAACTTCTCTGATTCCAGCAGGCGAATATTAGGGACAAGTAGAACCAGTCTGGGTTTAGTCGGAGCGAGCTGCGAGCTGAACCAGTGGAGTAAATCAGTCATTGGTCAGACCGAAGGCAAAGTTCTTGTACATACGGTCGATACGGAAAGGCTAAAACATTCTTAATATCCAACCATGAAACTTGGATACTTTTTAGGAGTTAGAACAATTAGTGGACTTGAGAAAGAATTTTTGAAAAATTTGCAAATCGTCGGAATTGCAGAGAAAACAGTAAAAGGTGATTTTTATCGCGTCTTTATATGCGCCCATGTTAAAAATTTAGGAAATACCCGTTCCAGATCTGTGTCAATTATGCACGTTCTGAAAATTTCATTGAAAAAGAAAAATTAGAATTTTCACCATCTTTAAACGTTTGTATTGACCTGGAATGAAAATAGTTTGTACTGATGTCGTCCCAGAAAGGTTAGTCGAACAGTTTACCCTCACTGTCCCTCACAATTAAACGTAAAGCGGATCCTCCAATGAAATTGATATTACATCATACCAAACACGTCGACCAACGCACAGTGAACTCTCTCACGCTCAGGATCCGGTCTAGACAACACCCTAAATACATGCTGGAGCTGGAGAACAATGAAGCAGCTTGGTCGAGAAAATTTGTCGGGAAACTGAATTCCGTCCACTCCCCTTGCATCCTCGCTTAGATCCTTGATCCTCCCTTTATCAGATCGGCTCTTCTCAGAGGGCACGCCTCGCGTCTGCTCCTCGACAAGACTGGAAAGAGAAGAGAGAAGAGAGGAGAGGAGAGTCGGTGAACCGAGAGAAAGTTTCGCAGATAGCCGTGGCCGTGGGGCATCAGCGATACGACGCCAGGGAACGACTCCCCGAAGACGCAGTTCGGACGTTTGGAAATTCGAATCCGCTGCGGATAACGCCGGGGGCGGCTTGTGTTCCAGCCGAGAGGCCGGTTAAGGTCCTCTATGCAGGATGCATTTCGTCCTGGAAACGTACGCGATGAAATATCGTCTTGTACAATTCACTGTTGCCGGCAATCTGAACAGTCTCTTCGTGTAAACCAAAAGATGTGATCTATGAACGTGTTCTGTAATATTGTGTTGAACGTAATTAATTAAAATGGGCTAAATTACCCTCCGATTCAGGAAGATATTCTATAGTATGCTTTGTACCACTTACTTTGTCGCAAAGTCTGCCGCCATGTTTAAACGTGACCGCATCTATTCTGAAACAGGAAAGAGTATTTCTTTGCTCGAAGGAAAGCCTAGTGTATAGACTACAAAATCGGTGCGTGCTCGCACAGTCGGCGTCGCTGAGCGTCGTTGAGCGTCGCGACGCCGTTCGTCGTCGACTAGCATAGACGTCTGTCGACGGACGGGTTTTCTACGTGCCGGGACTCGGTCGTCGAATGGCTCGAGCGAGCGGAGACGAGCCGAGCGGAGAAGCGGAGGCGGAGAACGGGATAAAAGGAACGAGATCAAAAGGCGGCCGCGCAACGGAGCGACGGCGGAAGGGAACGCGCGTCGGGGAATGGAATTCGTCGGTGCTTTTCATATTTTCCGCGGATGAAAATGGAATTTCGCGATGGAAAATGTGTGTAATGTTGCTGTAATGGCCGGGCTCACTGCCGCCGTCGCTGCTGGAGACAACGCGGTTGTCGTCCAGATTTTTCGGGTTCCATTTTTACGTTTGTCACGGGGCCGCGTTTTCCGAGTTGGAAACGGAAAATCTGATTTCTGATATGGATTGAAAATATCAAATTCTGGCAGACTGGTGCTGCTTTCGGCTGTGATGGGTACTGGGACAATTTTTGCGGGTGGTTTTTGAGGGGGAATGGGAGTGGAATGAGACTGTGATGGACAGTAGATTGTAGAATTTTCTGTACTTGGAAGTTGCTTTTTGTTGAACACTTTTTGTTCCATTTAACCAGTTAACCGCGTTCGACGTGTATACACGTCAAGCAAAAGCTCTTTTGCGGTGCGGTTGACGCGTATACTCATCGTGTAAAATAACAAATTTTCATTTACTGTAAAAACTGGAAATTTCAATAAGATGTAGTAAAAATGTCATTTGGTGTATGTTTCCTTTATATTACCAATAAAACTGTATTTTTTTTTCAAATTTGATTATTCTCTTTGGTATATTGGATATTGCCACACTGAAATCGTTTGAATTTTTTAAAATTATTATTTCTGTAATTTTCCTCATTTTGTTCCACTTTTTTTGTAAAATTTGTAATAGGAGCATTTTCCCTACGTTCGATGTGTATACTCGTCATTGCTTGATTTTAATTCCGCATCCAGTGAGCGATTTTTAAAAGTAAATTCCGCATTTAACTGGTTAAAAACGAATAAGAACCACCAACAGTGTAGAAAAATGAAAAGAGTAAAAAGAGTTTGAGAAATTGTTAAAGAAAGTAATAAATTTTTATGTAGATTCTGTTTTCAGTAATTGATGCAGATAGTTTTTATTTCGAAATTGAAATGCTTCAAACTTTATTCTCCGGAAAAACAATATAATATAATCATTAAATTCGGAATAACAGAGAGGGCTCGAAACATTTTACAGAAAATAATGAATCCGTGCTCGACTGTACTTCAAACTAAAATATATCTTTCAAAACAGTAATATAATAATCAAAATTCGAATGGCAAAAGGTGCTTCAAACATTTGCTCACCATTTCAACCCTCAAACGCGAGAAATAGTTCTGCAAAATATCCTCGCCCAGATTCAATCCATTTTACACTTTAATTTGACCAATCGCGTTTTACTCGTATTCTCGTATATTTTAAACAAATATATCAAATTACGCAACCGCGGAAAAATGGAAAATCGCACAATATCGATGAACATACGAGGGTTCAAAATACAGCAAAAACATGATTTTAAGGAAAATACTCCCATATTTTAAACAACCATATCAAATTATACACTCGAGATGAGCAAAAAGAAATAAAAAAATTGTACAATACGGATGCACGAGGTTTAAAAATTCAGTATACTCTTGCAAAATATGGTAAATCGATGCACCACTACCAAATAAAAATAATCGAAACAGGTGGCGTGACAGGAGCTCGTGTATCAGCCCTCGAAAAGGGTAAAAAGGGGGCGTGAAGCAAGCAGTCGTTGATTTGCTTATCGCGTGAACGCGACGATTTTTGGGGACGGAAAGTCACCACCCCGGAAACAGGGTAGTAGGAGCTGCCAACGCGTCGGTGTAGTCCCGGTAGTTTCATCCCGGAAAGTTCGTGTTGGCATTTCACCGGTACGTGGACTGACGGAAGAATTCTTCCGTCCATCGGCGGGGTCCGGGCGGAATAATTCGTTCACCTGCAAATTGGCCTGCGACGGACGAAACGTGGCCGGACAAACATTAAAACCGCAGTTCCAAACTAATCAGACGACGCCCAACTATTCTGGAGCGGCGTTTCTCCTCGCGGCACACGGCCCTGCTAACAGGGAATTGCGGTCGCTGCATGTTGCCAATATAACGGCTAATCGAATACAATAATAGATTCGGTCAAATCCTACATGGGACACCCAGTCAAAAATCTTGGAAAGTCACACACGAATTCTAAACTCCGCAAAAAATGTATTAAAGGAACAAATTAATTTTTATTTGTGTCTATTACCTTTTAATTGACGAAGAAAATTTTTATTTGGATCCAGTACTTTGCAACTGATGAAGAAAATTTTTATTTGTATCCGGTACCTTGTAATTGATGAAGAAAATTTTTATTTAGCATAAAAATCCACTACCCATAGATCGCACGCGCCTCGATCACTTCAATATGTAAAAATCTGGGAAAACGAGGGGTTGTTACCGCGATGCTCGATCTCGTCAGGATAATTAGGGCCAGCACGTGCTGTCAGGTACAATTACAATCCCTCCGCTTTGTCTCGAGGTAATTATTTACGTCTAAGGGGAAACTGTGAGTCAGTGTCAGACAGAGCTGGGATCCGAGATTCTTCCCGCAGGACTGTTCGAAACAGCTCGAAAGTAACACGCCCGAGTTCGGAAGACAAACGGGAGATGTCAGACAGCGCTCCAGCAGAAGGACCCATCTATGAGGCTCGAACGAGGAGTAAAGTCACGATCAGACAACACTCTTCTCTACGGTTTCCTGGAAATTTCATTTCGCAGCGAGGACAGCCGCTCGGTTGGCTGACTGCGTCGCAAAAACCAGGTTTCTTATTGCCGCCGAACCGAGCTTGTCCGAGAAGCTTGCGAACCTCGGTAGCACGACAGAGAGAAACTATGCCGGGGACAGTGTGGATCATGCGAGCCGAGAGTTTGTCGCTTTCCGAGGAGGCCTGGAGTGGCCGTTGAAAGAGGCTGTTCGGGAATAAAGCTGACTCTGTCGAATAAAAATCACTCGGCCGCCGTGAACACGGACTAGAAATGCGGAAAAATATGGTTGAGATAAGGGAAGAAGGTAGATCTATTCTGGGATCATTGATCCTCGATTTGTTGAATTTTCATTCAATTTTATTTTTCTGATCAGTTGCGTCGGAATTGTTGGATTAAGCTATGAAGAATAATTTAGTGGTTCTCGATTAAAATTGTGGTTAAGTAGTTAACAGCAAATGTTTGAGCTTATTTTGAAGTATAAGTAGACTGCCAATTTTGTGCATTTATAACAAAATTGAGTAAGGTGAAATTTAAACTGGAAAAATTATAAAACCTATTAAAAGTCTCAGTGATGAAATGGCGTTTCTATTTGGCTTTTATGTCTCGATATTTACACAGAAAATGTTTAATTTTCGTAAAGATCCGCAGTCTAAGTGTGAAAACCATTAAGCAGCCCTGTTCAGAAATAATTTCTACAAGAGCCACGACCTGCAAGAGTAGTTAAACGTCTGCCGGCGATATTTCAGCAGGGACGAGTGACGCTTCGATCGAGACATCGTGAAAACGCGAATTTATCGAGGAAGCGGGAGAATTCCGAGGCTCTGGGGGAAAGTAAAGGCCAGGACGTTAAAAACGACGAGGAGACGGTTCGGTAAGAAGCGCGAGACCGTGAAAACGCGAGTCCCGGTCCAGACAGGTCGATAAATCGACGGGTGTCTCGGGATTCAATCGGAATATGAACCTGTTCGACGAGAATGAGCGCGAAACGTAGCGAAAAATCGGCGGCAGCGTGTTTTGTTTCCGTTCTTCCGACCGTCTACATGCTTCGTTGAGCGGAAAATAATTTAACTCGCTCGCGTGTTGTTGCTGTTCCGTCGGATGCCCGCGTTCCCTGATAATTGATGGACGATCGTGATAATTACTAAAAAATAATTATCAGCAGCGTTCATCAATGGTAGTTGCCCTCTTTTACACAGTTCATCGCAAAATGTTAACCTCTGTACAGTTCCCCACAGTTTACAATTTCAAATTGATACAATACAGTTTGCAACGCTCGATCTCCTGGTATTCACCATTTCTGCGAAAAATTGTACAGTAAGTTTTTTTTTTTAGGTAATGTCCCAACAGATTTGTTAATCAACGTAGTGCTCGCCCCATCGGTCTGGCCAGTTGCGTTCACTTTTGAGACTTAGGATAGATCGAAGATCTCCCCGTGAGGGAAATCGTGAATCGCGAGAGTACTCGCGCCGGAAACGCGGGATTTTCGCGACGAGAGTAAGTTTGAAGGCTCGTGTCTACGGGAGAGAAGACGAAGAGAAACGAGTGGCAGGACGAAGAAGGATGCCGGGAAATTCCAAAGGCAGTCAACTCGAAAAGGCTCTATTAAGAGGCAGTCGCGCAGCCTCGCTTCGAGTTTGCTTAAAGTTTAAACGCGGGCTTCCTGGAGCCGCTACGGCTGATCGGTAGATTAAACCACCCTTCGAAATACGCTTGCACGACCGGGGCAAAGGAAGTAGAAGACATAATAGGCCCCCTTTTCCCTCTCCTCCTCTCTCCCTCTGCCCATGCTAATCTGCCGCGGTGATCAAAGATTTGCTTGTACGTTGATCCCTGGAAATTACGGTTTCGGAGGCAAAGAGAGAGCAGAGGAGGCCGGAGCTTAACTTTCTTCGTTCACGAAACGTTTTCCTATCCGACCACCACTGGAGAAAAGCCTCGGCTCTCTCTCTCTCTCTCTCCCTCCCCTCTTCTTCTCCTCACGTTGGCCTCGTGGTTCTTTGTGCCAGGCCGTCGTTTAATTCCACTTATCGCGGCGACACGAACCCCGATACGTTTCAAGTCGTTCAACGCCGGTTAAATGTTGGTACAAATTAAACGGTCGTTTGAACTTTTCGTGGATTCCCGTTAATCCGAAGGATTACCCGGCGAGAGGGGAGATTCTTTTTCTGCCGCTCTCTTTCCGCGGTCAGGGAGAAGTTAGTTTGGTAAATATGACCGTTTTGAACAGTAGTTTCCGTGACTGTTGACGTTCTTTGCACACTGTAGATTCATTCAATTGCTACGGGGTTGCGTTGTTTGGGCTTTGTGCCAGGCTAAATTTAACTTGGTCGATGTAGCAGCGGAATCTGTCTTCCAATAGATAATGTTTGTGTTGATATTTCTGTACACCGGAATTAAATTACAACGACTGTGTTGTTGTGTGTGTATGTTGTTTGGATTTTCTGGCAACCTGAAAGTGATCTGGTGCATGTGTATGTGTTGATTACTTTCCTGCAAATCGATCCGTTTACGAGAAAGATTGACACACATTCAAAGGAATATATATAGTGTTTCTCATTCGGGTAATGTTAGTGGCAACTTTACTCTGTAGAGAATGTTACACGTATACAATCCAGATCGTCCAATTAGAAGAAGCGGTGTGGTTTCAGTTTCGTGCACAAAGTGAATTTGCTAAGTACGACATTGACACATTGGGCGTTAACGTTGTGTTAAACACGATGGAGTTGCTACACTATAGATCAACCAATTACACAAGAAGGAGTCGTGTGTGTGTGTATGTTGTGACCAGGTTGATTTTACGGGATCTTTACGGGGTTATCTTTTTAAAATCAGACACAGAGAGGGAAGGAGAGAGAGAAACACTGTTTTGGAATCGTCGTCGGGGAATTTTAATTTCGTATTTTTTCCGAAAGTTTGCGGGGTGAACCCACGTAAATTAAAATCCATGAGGAAAACGGGATTTACCCGGCGGGCACCGGGACTCGAACCCGGGTCATTTTAGTGGCCAGTAAAGCGTCTTATCCACCGGTCCGTCAGGCGCTTACCACGAGTCCTTTGCATCACTTTATATTAATCGTCGAGCTCGCCTCTCCTGGATCATAGAATTTTCTGTCTGGAGAGTCGAAGGAAATTGCGAAGCTTGTAAGTTTGAAGAAATCTCCACGGTTCGTATCCTTTTAATGTTTCCGGTCGTACGTGGCCAGGCGAGGATCCAATTCGGAATCACGATTGGACGATTCCCGGGGAAATATTAGGCTCGCGGAAAGAATTTACGGCGACCGTCGGCCGGTGAAAATGTAATTCCGTCGGGATAAAAAGAAATTATACCATCATACGTGTTCCTATTTCTCGATAGGGCAATATCATCGGTGGGAGGGGCAGACAAATCGCCGCGGCGCGTTATCCGCCGGTCGGCATTGAGCCGTATTAATTTTTACTCACGTATCGCATTTTTCAGGCCCGCGAGAAGATAATAGTCAACCGAGGCTACCGGAACGCTCGCTGCGGAATTTATGGGCATCGATGAGATTATTGAGGCCGCCGTGCAGCGAGCAACCGCCTTTACAACGGCGCGGCGCGGCGCCGCGGTTACGGAAAATTTCATACGTGAGAGGGCATTGTATTTTTATCGGAGCCACACGAAACGTTCCCAATACTTCGACTGAATATTCATAAACTTCTTTGCCGGATACCTCTAAGCAGCCCTCGATATACCAGGCTATTCCCAGAATCAAGTTACCACCCGGGTCCAGTGCTTTAGCACATTTCGCTCAACCCATTTCGGAGTTCACGATTACATGATTTAGAAATTCGTGGGTTATTAAGGATCAGGTCCGTTCGGGGATCCATGATGGATCGTGCCAATTTTGGCACGGAAATCTGTGATACGATGGTTAATTTAGGTCCTGGGATCCATATTTCATGGATTGATTCAATTTTCAGGCAGAGATCAGGAACTTGTAAGTAGATGAGGGTACAATTTGGACTCCCCGGGAACAATGAGTCACTCGTTTAAGTTGGACTAAGGGATCCATGACTTTCACGTGGATCCGATTAACTTTTCCTGATGAGTCCATGGTTTCCAAATGGATCAGGGTCCAATTTGTACCCTGGGATCTATGATTTATGGCCTGGATTCAATTTTGAGGCAAAGATCAGGGACAATTTGGACACCATGACTCGTGTCTGAAATATGAATTCATTTGTGCATGACCCACGATCCACTCGTTTAAGTTAGACTAAGGGATCCATGACTCACACACACGGACCAAGTTAAGTTCCGAGTGGATCAAGGCAATTTTCGTTCCGAAATCCAAGACTCGGACGTGGATCTCAACTGGATAAAAAAGAAACGTAGAGGGGAACACAAAAAACTTGGATTACACAACGAGGGGAACTCGACGGTTCCATTCGCGCTTACTAATTAAGCGGCGTTACAAACGGCTCGCAGCGGCCGCGGCAAGACCGGTTTAACAGAAAACGCGACGGTCACGCGCATTGTTCCGATGAATGCTTATTGTAACCAAAAAGTACAAGGGACTTCGCGTATAATTTCTCGTGCACAAAGGCGGCCGTGCATTTCGTGCAACAATGCGAGCCGGACACGTTTACAAAGCTGCCGGAAAATGACGTTTTCGGCATGTCGGAAAAGGGGGGAAAACAGAGACACCGCCGTTTTCCCTTCCCGACGAAAACGTTGGTAATCGTATTTTAAACGTTCGAATAAATCTCGACGGAAGCCCATTATTATAAAAGCGTGGTCTAGGGGATCGAGGGTCCTTTGCGCAAGTAGCAAGAAAATCGACGGTAACGTCTGAACCGGTGTACGAGGCCGGGCTCTTTTAGATGTGTACTTTGATTCGAAGCCGCCGGCGCGCCCGTAGTAAAATTTTATGAGCGCCATGTACAAACCGACACGGCGTCTTGCTGCCCTTTTTCCGTCCCTCCCGCGACGGTGCATTCGCCATTAAAGGGATTTCATTGCGGCGGATACGATACTCCAAGGCCGCGCAAATATTTGATGGCGACACTTGCTTCCCGAATCCCGCGGAAAACGGATTAATTTAATCTGGGACCACCACCACCATCCCTCCCTCCCCCCCCCCCCTCATCGTGGAAATTCCATCGAACCGGGGAGTACAAGTGGCCCGACAAAAGTGTTTGCGGATTATTTACCGGAGTTTGCCGGAGCGCGAAACATTTTTTCGCGACTCGGGAAACACCGGGGGAGTTCAGCTTTTATCCCGACAATTCCGTGTCGACACCGTTTCGGAATATACAACCGCTCTCGCACCTCACCGATCCTCGCGTCGCAGAAACGGCGTCCCACAATTTTTTATTCGACAAATTCCGCGCGCCCGTTCCACCGGAGTGTAAAACCCGGCACGCCCTTGGTGTCCGCAATTTGAAAACCGTCCTGTACGCGCAACCCCAAAATGCGCATTTCGGCTCTTAAGAATTTCGATCCTCCCGGACCGGAAAGAAATAAAGCAACGCTCTCTGTTGCATTTAATCTGAAAATTTTTGATATTATGTTAACGGATTTTGCAGATTTTTCCGCTTCTTTTGTATGCATATCAGCGGACTCTTCTCTTGAATAAATTAAATTAGAACCCATTAACTTCGAATATAATAAGATCAAATTAACGCTTTGCCCACGGGCAATGATTTAATAGTCTTTAAACAGCCGGGAACAGTTTCTGATAAATTATTCAACAGCCACTAGGGTTTTCACATCCTTATATTTACTATCCCTTTTAAATGTATTTTTAATGGTAGTTCCCCTGGCCAATTTAAATCATTTACAATTTTGAAATATTAGGTCACAGCAGACCCAGGCTTCTCCGTTCTATTTGTAATCAAATATGTCAAGGTACTGTCTTACGCAAAGCAGGATAAAGAAAATGTCAAAATAAATTTTCACAGAGACTTCTTAAAAATCTTTTAAAAAGAGAAGGGACGTTTCTATCGAACATCAACGACTGGAGGCTGATCGATAAAACACAGGGAACAAAATAGGCGTTGAAAAGTTACAATATTTACCACCACTTTGATCCTGCAGTGAAACAAAGCGTCCGGACAGACAAGAGTTCCATCGAGAATTCGGGAAGAGTCACTCTAAACACTCGAAAAACCCGCGTTCCGCTTTCAGGGGCGGTGAAGAGGGGTTGTTTGCGTTCCGAGGGGAATGGTCGTAGGCAATCTGAGAACTGTAAAAACAGAGGCGCGGGGATCGGCGTGTGCGCGGCTTAAGCCGACAGACGAGAGACAGTTGTTTGCTGAAACGATGCCGAAATAATGACGCGGCTCCGGAGCAAATAGAGGCGACGTACCTAACGGGCAATAAGAACGCCGTCGGGGACCGAAATGAAGCGGTCCCTGCCTGCCCACCCCTCTCCGGCCCTCCCCGTACACGTTTCCAACCCTCTCCGCGCCCTCTGGTTCACCTGGCTCCTCCGGCTCCTCTGCTCCGCCTTTACGCGAGTATGAATAAGAAACGAGGCGGCACACGCTATTCTCATTTTCATCCTGCGGAACTTGCCGCGCGGCGAACTCGAGCCTGTTATACGAAGTTTATACGCAGCCGGTAACCATCTCTGTAGAAGCTCCGGTTACAAGCAGCCCCTTAACTATCTGCCATACCCCCGGCGCCGGAGCCATCCTTTGCCCGACAACCCCTCTGTACTGCGTTATTGACTCCCCTGTTTATGTATTCTCCCAGCGGTTTTCTGCCCCTGTGTCTGTCTCTCTCTCTCTCTCTCTCTCTCTCTCTCACACACACATTCTCTCGATTCTCTCCAGACTCTACAGTCTTCCTCTCTCTCTCTCTCTCTCTCTGTCTCTCCGAGAGACTCAGACTTTGCGACCGGTGTCTGCTTCTTGCTCGATAAGGCGACCTAGATCGTTCTCTTCGGCCGATTATTCCGTTTCTTTGACTCTTTCGTTGCTGTGCTCGCATAGCACTCGCCTGGAGATCGTTAGGTTAGTGTGAAAGTATAACTGTGACTCTTTGGATCGTCAGTTCTAGAGCTGTGCCTATGCTCCGCGATTTTCGTTTATTTTGAGTCCACAACCAACAATCTCTATGCTTCGGTCGCGGATGCATTTGCTCGTGTACATGATTATCAGGTTAATGTGAAAGTAAACGCAGCTTTCACCCACCATTTAACAATGCAAACATTGTTCCGAATTACGGTGATTTAAAATAGCTTCAATATGAGCTGCGATATACTTGGACCCTGTTACAAAATTATTTACCAATTTCCGTTCGGAAGGTGCGTTTCCGTATACCCGCTCTCTGCTCTGGTGATTGTTTTATAAAATTTTGAAGCTGCTTTATTAATGTTTTCACTGGCAGTTTACCTCCAGTGAATTATAAATATGATTTTAATGGAAGCACAAGCCCGCAATTGAAATTTCGAGGATACGCAGTAACAGCCAATGTACTGTGAAACATGTGCTAATTAGAGAATCTTCATAGTGAATCCCGTTATTTGTACAGGACAGTTAAATATCACCGAACCGTTTAAAATTGGAATTCGTTTGTTAAAAAAATAGTCATGAATTTCTAAAAACTGAAAGAATTGTTCCATAATAACTTCTAATTAGACTGCGGATTTTTATGGAAAATTATTTGGATAAATTAATAGTAAATTGAAAATAATATATCGACGTCCTGAAACTGTGTTAATATTTTTACTGTCTTTCCATCAACTCGTTTTTGCCACAAATTCCATAGACTCGAATCCAATCCAAAGAATCACTGGCTCGGTTACAAGGTCAATAACCAAAGTTGTCTAAATAAATTACCAGAAGAAGAATAATAATCTGCCGTTCCAGAAGATCGTCAATTCGTGCAGCGACCCTCGAAACAACAAAGCGCATCAGTCCTCCGCTCCAATTATTACAATTCCAACAGCAGCGGCGGCGCTCGGTCGACCAGTCGCATAAAATCATTAGAGTCTTGACTGTCCAACGACTATAGCGGCGCGCAGCGAATTCACTGTAATTTCGAGGGAGTTATGGCAGAGCCGGCGAGTTCGCGCTCCAATTCGCGAAGTGGCGACGCGGGGGCGTTCAACTAATGTTTAAACCGACATATAAACGTGGCTCGGCGTCCGCGGTCACAGAAGATCAAACTGGTGGGAGCAACAATGACCAGGCCTGGACGCGAGATTGCGTTTCACACGACTCAAAGTGTCGCTCACGATAGCACGGTGGCGTCGCGTCGGTTCGCGTCGCGCCGCTCGCCGCGGCGACACAATAAGCGTCCATAAATTTCCGCGACACGTAACTTGCGAAACAGACGTCATAATCGTAGATATAACGAGCCGATAACCCCGAGCGAGCGCGCAGGGAGGACGTTGAAGAGAAACAGGGGAGAACAGAACATGAAGAAACGAAGTTGCGATCGTTGTTGCACTGTGTTCGAAAATTCACTCGATTTCATGAAGATGAAGATGACAAAGAACTTTCTAATTTCGATAGCAGTAAAATACAAAACATTTGACCAACGATGGTTCGGTGTTAAAATTCCCAAGGATGGAGCGAAAGATAACTATGAAGGATAGAGATCGATGATTAGGTTCCCCGAGGAAAAATTGCGAGAAACGCTGGCATAACTGAACGTTCAGCCTTAATGGGTTAATCACGGTCAGCATACGCCTCCGCGTGCTAATTCCAGCGTAAATATTCCGACGGAGGCCGGTTGTTATTACGTTCATCGTATCAAGTGTCCTCGATGAATGGCAGAAGTTTGAAGGGCCTCGTTGTTGGATCCTCCGGGATGCTGCGCTCGCGCGATTTTACGTGCCGAGGCGCGAGGATAATGCAACGGACCATGCAACCTGTTTTTTACGGCCTCTCCTAATTCTGATGTTCGCCGTTTCTACCCGCGATTTTATCTCGTCGAATTTTGCGTAACGATCCGGCTTATGGCGACCAATCGTTTTTATTGTCAGAGAAATGGCCGGCCGCATTGACTCCGTCAATATTGCAAGGATACGTACATTTAAATCTTTGACACTATAGCGACACACGTGGTTCTGCTTGAATATACATATTTACTTAAATCATAATTAGATTGTGGATTTCATGCATGTATGACGAAAATGAATACGTGAGATACAAAGTAAAGACGTTAAATGAATTTTCGAATGACATTACATTGTTCTCGACTTGTTAAAATCATCAAGAGGAGGAATACATTTTTATTTAATTTCTGCACAGGCAATGTATTTGGAAAGTTTTTACTTTGCACAAAGATCTAAATCCAACGTCCAAAATTATTCAAGAGGAAGACTGTTGACAATATAAATGAAAAATGGTACGATTATTTATTAATACCTTGGTTGGATCTTGTTCATTTTAAACTATCGATAAACACAGAATGTATTTCAACCGATTAAATTGTAGACGCTAACAAAGTTCGGATTCGCTTAATTTACTCCTGTAAAGGTTAGTTTATATTGGGAATTGTATTCTCCATGTACAACAAGCGTGGAGGGTTAGACGAAGAGTTAATTAAACTATTGGCCGGGTCAAAAGGCTTCCCGTGTTTCGTTTCAACGTAGCGGCAACATTACTTCAAACGAATAACTATTCTGTATAAATATGTATATAGATACACCGGAGGATAGCTCGGGTATGCAGAATAAAGTATACAGTACAAAGTTCAATATAGTTTAATTTAATAAAGCGGCGGTTCATTAAATTTCCTCGAAAAACGCAGGAAAAACATTTCGACCAACCCGGTATTTCTGCAGCCTTTGTGCTTGTAAGTAAAATAAATTAATTTCGTTCCGTTTTTCGTACCGGGCGCTCGTCGGTGACAGAAAAACAAAATTTAATAATTAAATATTGCGAACCAGTGAAACGAGAGGTGAGACGGTAAAATTCGTGGTAATTGTTTATATTAGGGGCTTCCTCACCGATTTTGATGACCTTGAAATATGTTGTCACACTTTACATTAGTATTTTATAATGTAGGATTAGTATTCGTATGTGGAACATTGGATACAAAGTTTTGTTTCATATTTTGCAACTCTTTACTCCGATCACTTTTTTAGATGTTAAAACTTTTTTGCGAATATCACGGAAACTAAAGCTGAGCGGCGGTAACATGTATAGGAAAAAGTTGTTCAGAATGATGACCTTGACAACATATTTCAAGGTAAAGTGTAAATAATTACCAACTTCGTGACTAAAGGAAAGATAAAAAACAGGAGGAACCAGATACGCTTTAATCTCTGCTGAAGCGAGCAAATTTTTGACAAATTTTGTCGAGGATCGGTGACAGCGTGAAGGAAACCGGCTTGCCGATCCCTCGGTTCAATAATACCGTAGACCGGCGCGAACAGAAGGACGCCGGGATGCAAAGTGGCGTCGTTTAAAGGCCAATGCATACCTCACAGGCCAGGCCGGCCAGGCTCAACATTACAGCCCTAGTTTTGGTCTTAGCGTTTAGTAGCCGGCAACCGTGTCAGGCTTTGGAACCGAATTTCTTCTCTGGCCTCTCGGGCCTTCCCAGATGGCCTTTCGAGAGCGCGTTGACAGTTCCCTGCTGTGCGGGGCACAAAAAAAAAAGGTTTACGAGCTCTACAGCTCTCCTTAGGTAAACTATCGGTATCTCTCCTTTACAATACCATGAAAATAGGAAACGTTCCTGGCACTTAGTGAAACAGCATCGCACATCCTTATATGTATTTTATCATACGTAAATTATACATATAAAATTCTTCTTAAATAATTTATCATGTTATACGCAAATGTAATTTCTTAATGAAAATATATTAGAAACATCTTTGTTCTGCAAATTCTCCCACCGGTTATAAAGTGTAAAAAATTTTTTTAAAATATGGTCGTATTCTACGATTCTTCCTGTTTGAAATTCCGTTTTTTAATTCGCGAAGCAAAAAAATTGCAAATATTGGGTACTTGAAATTGTTATAAAAATATATTAGGTTGGAGGGAAAGTTCTACCGTATTTTAAAGAAAACATTTGAATCAATTCATAAAAAAATACGTATTTAATATTATTCAATGATATAATTTCCATTATTTGTAAGGACTTGTTGCCATCTTTCAGGTAACCTGTGCATTCTTGTTTCCCAATGACTCAATAGCAACATGTGTTTTTGATTTACAAGACAAATTACCTGCCTATTTAAAAAACGACAGAAGTTTCCTTCAAATCCAACATAGGGTAGCTCGAACCGATAGCTCCGAAAGGGAGTACCGTATTATTAATTATTCTGGTAGCTTTTTCCACTCGGCAAGATTTGGGACGGACAGCAATAATGCAGGTAGAAGGTGTTGAACCGTTCGCCCGCTAGCTCAGGCCCATCAATTGGGGATAGGTTTGTTAGCGTAGTAATAAATTGTTACTTTGTTTGTTATAACATTTAAATTCTTTAACAAGGTATTCCCCATCTATTACCACGAGGGACTCTGAAATGCTCTAGTTTACAGCTTCTTAAATATATAGTAATCACGAATTGTTTCACCGCACAGATTGTCAGATGATATTCTTTCTTTTTCGTTAGCGTAGTAATAAATTGTTATTTTGTTTGTTATAACGTTTAAATTCCTTAACAAGGTATTCCCCATCTATTACCACGAGGGACTCTGAAATGTTTTGGTTGATAGCTTTTTAAATAAATACAGCATGTTCATTCTGTCTTCGTACTGCCAGGCCACGAGCCTGACAGGCTAGCCTGACGATATTCTCGTCGAGAATAGTCGCAGGCTAGCCTGACAGGCTCTGCTAGAGCCTGCGAACCCCTGGGGTTCTGGTAGCAGAGGACACGCGGTGCCTTTGTTCGAGCCTCTCAAGTGGCTGTCCCGGACCCCAAAATGCTTATAAACTGGGGTGTTGAGCCTGGCCGGCCTGGCCTGTGAGGTATGCATTGGCCTTAAACCGTAAAAGGGGCGTCCGCAAGGGGGAAAAAAAGGAAAGCAGACGGCGGCTATGGTAATCGGCGCGATAAAGTGATTCCCGCGACAACACGGGGGTGGCAGTTAGCGGGTCATTGTTCGGGCTGAAGACTTTTTCCCCTTTAGGGAGGATTCCGCAGAGCGTTTAGCGGCCCCGACTGATTAACATCGCGACATTAAGCGGGCCGGTGCTCCCCGGAAATAAAAAGAGAGATTAAACGGATGAGCAGGAGGAAACCAGCCCCGCCGTGCAGGTGGGGACAAGAAGAAGAGGAAGGCGACCGACAAGAAGAAAAAATAGTTTTATATTCTCCGGGACGTTAACCGTCTTCTGGGAAAAGTTCTCTCCCTCTCCCTCTCTCCCCTCAGCCGTCGCGTAGCCGCCACGCTGGTTGTAACATCCGGCTTGCGGAGGGAGAATCTCCTGACTGCATTTACGCACGAAGATTTTCTCTTCGTTCCCCCTTTCTCGGGATCCGATTTGACGGGATAGATCCGCGAATGTAAGACGGGACGCCTTAAGTCGCGTGTTTTCCATTTCGAGGTACCCGGCCGGTTTAAAGTTCTACGCGCCACGCCGCTCCCGGTATCTCTCTGGCGCTCGTGGATTTCGATATTCTCGTAAACCCATTTTGGAAAGGAAACACATCTCTACGGGTGTATCACTATGCTACGGATTCTATCCCTCCGGATCTCGAGTGCGATGTGAAATCAAATTTGCTGAAAGCCCCTCTCGGTGCTGGCTACCTCTAGTAGCTAAACTTTTGTAATTTGAACAATTAAAATGCTCTCGTCGTTATTGTACGCTGTAGAATGTTATTAACTCATTTATGCCGACAGACTTGTTAGAAACATGAGGTAATCGTTAGCTTCATCGTTAAATATTTTGGATATATTGATACCGTATTATTTTACTTTCGGAAGAGCTTGGTGGGGCAGCCCTTTATAATTCCTTAGACCCTTGGAAAGCAGACAACACACCCTTAAGGAGTTTCCAGGCATTCCTAGGAAATGCTATTTACATCCTAAAGAGCTGTTAGGAAATTGTTGTAGCCCTTTTTGTAGTCCCGGGAATCTTTGCAATTATGACCCTTTTCATTGTTTTAAAAATCCTTGTGGAATGGTAGCCCTTTCTCTTGCATCCTCAAAGGATGTTTGCGAAGGGATTCCTGATCCTCAGAGCGTGGTCTAAATTGGAATTGACTGAGGAAAAATTGAACGGTCACCCCCCCCCCCATCCCAGCTAGTATCGCGACTTACGTTGCTTAACCTGAAGTACCAAACGACCAACTACTATCTCGAGGTACCAAATAACTATGACACCTACATTAGGATAATTTTTGCTATACATAAACCAGCTCTTGTCTTAACAAACTTTGTTTCGAACAATGGTAAATTATATAAACGAACCCATCTTCTCCAGCAGCAACTAAAAATGTCCACCGCATTCCGTCAATATCTCTGCAGCGAGTTTCGGGGTAAGCCGCGACAATATTTCCCGGCGACAGTCATAAGCACATAAATTTTCATTCCCCGAAAGAAGAAACTCGACGGCGAAGCATTTCGCGAGCGGAATCAAAATGGAGGCAACGTCGTCGTAAATGGTCGGGCCGGATCCAAACAAGATGGACACCGGAGCGGAGGGCTCTGGCTGCCACGCAATTTTCCGAAGCAGCCCTAACTTTTACAAATTGAATCGCTGGGCTGGGTGGAAAGTTCGTATCCCCTGGGCGGCGGCGGCGGCGACGACGACGACTCGCTGTCAAATCATTACAAGCTCGCGCCGCGCAAACTTCATGTAACACATCTGTTGCCGTTCGCGTAAATCGAGTTCCGCCGCCATCTTGAAATATCTTGTTTCGCGCGGAATGGAACCGAGAAGCAAAAGAAGAAGAAGAAGAAAAGAGGGAGGCACGTAAACGACAGCTTAGGGTCCCGGCGCGGGCAATTTTTCTCCTTGCAAAAAGCTGTCGCGACTTTTCGCGCTTATCAAGCGCCTGACCGCGATGAAAAACGGGGGACAGTTCGGCGCGCAACGGTAATCTGCAAACATTTCACCCTGTCCGCCGTTTCTTCCCCTCGTTTTATTTCATGGGGAACGTTTCCATAGCGCCAGAACGTTTGACGCTCGCCGATGTAAAACGCGTCGCTGCTGGAAAAATCGAGAAAGACGTCCAATTAACGTTTCACTGTTTCGGACCGGTCTCCGGACCGGAAACGTCCAAGGTAAATGGAACGATCGGGAACAGACTCGAACCAGAAAAACACCGGCAACTTGTATATTTTCCTCCCTGGTTGCTAGAAGCCGCGGCGGTGACTGTAATTAATTTTTGCCCCACGGACAGCAAAGCCGCCGCTGCCGCTCGAACGTTCTTAATTTATCACCGTTTACTGATTGGCGAACTGACTCGCGGACCAAAAAAAGACTCAGAAAGTAAGTAATTTAATAAGAAAGCTCGAAAGTAATTTCACGCTAACACTTTGATGCTCGGCCCGCCGGGAAATTTACCGCGTGAACCGCGACCTTTAATCATCGCCTCGAGACATCGATTACTAATTACAGAATATTTCGTCTCGTGTTGCTGAACAGCGTCCCATCTTTTGATAAACTCTCAAGTCACAAAATTTTTAATTTGCTGCACGATATACTAGTGAGATAAGGAATCGGCCGGTGGGTGCAAGACAATGGACCCGATCGAGAGGGCGGCGTTAACAAAAGAATGATGGACAGTGGGACTGTCAGAAATTCGGGGAAGGTCGCGGCGGTAGTTTACCGGAAATTCGGTGTTCGATGACATATTGTTAGTACGCGTTCTTGGCAGCTCATACCGAGATTGTTAATTACCCTATTAGCATTCGGAACGGGGTGGCCGGAGTTCCGGTTGCGCCGACATGTATACCACGGCTGCCCCGTCGATAAGAGAGGCTATCTAGTTACCCATCTACCCTCTAACCGCTGTGTCCTCTCTCTCTCTCTCACTCTCTCTCTGTCTCTCTCATTCTCTCTCGGTATCTGTCGCGAGGCCGAAATGGCGTCCTTCTCGCAGCACGCCCTAATGTACTCGCAGCCACGGGCTCCTGTTGACGGTACGAGTGGCGTCCTTAATTGAACCCGGGTATTCGCTGCGATTCAATAAACCAATTCTTGCCGAAACCCGTGCTTCAAGGGACTTCTTCGAGGGCCGATATATACGTGTACACGCCGGACCAGTGACGATCGTGCCAAAGGACACGCTCTATTTCGCGATCCCTTCGACGAGACGGGAAAATGAATCGGCAGACCGGAATCAACTTGCTTCTTAGTCGCTTTGTCTAGCAGTGGAACCCTGTGCAATTACTGGACTGCCAATTGTATGGCTTAGCAGCGTACACGATCCCCCAAGATATTATTCAAGTGCCACTGAAAGACTAAGGAACAGCGCGGAACCAGCTTAATGAATTCCATTCAGAAATTCGTTCAGAAATTAATGACTAGACTTTTGATAGCGAGTCGGGGTGAAGATTTCAAACGGGATCTATTAAATGTACATGTCGTTCGTTAAAGTAGCACGTGTAATCAGACCCGTGATGAAGATTTCAAACAGGATCTATGAAATGTTTATTCGTTTATGTAGACATCAATTTTCCCGTTGTGAATGTTTAGCCAGAGGAGTAAATCTGTAAAGACGTGCACTCTCCTTGTCTTTTAGGAAATTATTAACGACAAGGTAGTATTTGTTGGTTGTCGAAATTGTGAGAGAAATCGTACAATTTTACCAAACTTAGTTGAGCCATTTTCGATTCATCGAATAGCTTGGATTAATGATTTTTTCAGAGTTATGTGGCACAAGGAGCCTTTTACATAGTTAAGAGATCCGCGATCGGGTAATGACAATTTAATGATCGGTAAGTGACGTCCGCTGCCCTCGGGATCCCCCGCCTAACTTCTCATCTTCTGGTGGCTAACTCAAGTTGTTAGTTAGTTATGTTAGGTCTAATGGGGACATCGATTGTGGTTTAGGGTTGGATAGCAACCCAAGGTGCGAGCAAGCTTTCGTACCTCGCAGAGATATCAGGTGAAATATAATATTAAGGTGTAGTACAACCCGCTCGAAGATGGACGAATGAAATTCTAGTTATACCCGCGTAATTTTAACATATCGCGAGAACGTGAATGGGCTGAATCTCGATTTGCGACGCGTTCGCGAAAAATAAATTTAGTACGACACAAATAGACAAACCAAATATTTCTCCCACGGAGTTCGAAATTGCAGCAACGTTCAATGAAAAAGGAACGAGGTGGCCGGACGTTTGATTAGTTCGCCGGAGCCGATAATCAAAGCAAGCGAATTTGCGTTTCCCGGTTCCATAGAAACGGATCCAGTTTTTCCAACGGGAAATGAAACTTTTTTTTTTTGCGAATCGAACGAGTTTCGGCTACATATTCCAATTACCGTGGGTTTCAATCGAGAATCCCGAGTTTACATAAATCCGTAGCACGAGCGATTAAACCGTCGATCAGGCGAAAATTTGTAAAATTCGAAGATCGTGAGCCTCGGTTGCGTCGAAATTAGACGGTATTACAACCGATCGGCCGGATCCAGAGTAAACGTCCACGGGAAATTTACGGCGTTTTTCGTCGGGCTGGGGAAGCTATCGACGTCGAACTATTACCAACTTGCGCGAAGTTTCGGACGGTTATTGGGACGTCGAACGGTAATTACGCTGCGAAACAATTTCCGGGGGAGGAAATATAATATCGAGCCGCGATTCGGAAGAATTCCGACCTGGCCAGCTAACCGGGGAACGACGTCGAGACCTGCAGCTCGGTGCCAAAATTAAAAGTATTTCCGAGACGCTGCACAGTGGGCCAAATGTCCGATGAAGTTGGAAATATGTCATGTCAGAAGATAGGTATGACGTCCATTTATTCTTGTTCCTTGTCCATTTATCCATGTAATTTAAAAAATTTTTTTCATAATCAATTATACCATAAACTTAAAGATTGAGACCTCCTCTTTACAAAGACACCACATAAGTTGACATTAATAGCCACATCTTCTTCGTCCAAATGTCTAAGCACAGGTAAAATATCTAGTGCTTAGTCGAGATTCACATTTAAAATAGCAATAAAAATAGGTGGGACAAGTACATTAGCTGGAATATTCATAGAATTTTCTGAAACGTACAATTGCATAAAATAAACTATGGACTCGATTAGGCCAAGAAATATTAGAGAATCGTGATCAGAATTTAAAAAAAATGAAAATGCGAATAGGTCAAAGAAGTCTCGAGGAACGCAGCAGGGTTAAGAAGCCACTTGGCAACACCCACGCTTCTAGAACACTAAAACTCCTCGGGCATCTATTAGCTCGAAGTTACAGGAGGTATTACCCGAAATTAGCATGCTCCTTTTAGCAAGTATGCAAGCTCTCGTATAAAAAGGAACACCGACGTCTATCGTGTTTAAATATTTCTGTAAAAAGCTTCTTAGAGTTCAAATTGCTGCTTTGCAACACTCGGGATCGACCTATAATACGTAAAGAAGTAATTATCTTAAATTGACCTTTCCAAACTTCTGCGTACAATTTCGTAAATACAACATTATCGTATCGCTATTTATCTTTGCGACTTTTCTTAAAGTACGTACGCAATGTATTTTTCAGTATTTATTTCTCGTTTTATTTTTCTTTGTCCAAGAAGTATATTTATCTTGTCCTGTCTACCACGGCCGGTCAATTTGACCACACGAGATAATATGGTGTTTACTCTTCTAAGCCTAAACAGTCAGTATAAGAGAAAGACACCCCGCATAATTGAAATTATGTAAAAATAAATTTGTACCGTCATTTTATGGGAGTTGTTCATCTACTAATTCATTCAGCAACAAATTCACTGTTCTCTACGTTTAATTCTATTAACAATAAGTTTTTTTAAGGATCGGTCATTTCTAAGGACCAGTCTAGCGATCAGTTTTAACTGTAAGGTCTTCGTTCGAATTGCTTCGATTTTGAGGGACGTTAATTCGGCAGGGAACACGTTAACAGTAGGACGGAAAATCGTTCGATTAAGGAACAGGACGTCTGGGAAGTACGTCGGAGATCAGGGAGCATCGTCGCGGCCGTATTTTGCGGTGGACGCGGTAGCAAGGTGGCAAGGTCCTCGAAGTCTCGCGCCCGGGAGCAAGGCTTTGTTGCTTCGGCGTCTGCAGGAGAGAACCGGGAGAGATCGCGTGGGAGGCGGAGTGGCCGGATAAGTGGAAGTAGTTGGCAGAACGAGGACGGGCAAGCAGGCAGACAGGCAGGCCAAGCAGAGCAGAGCAGAGCAGAGCAGAGCAGAGCAGAGCAGAGCCGAATAGAGCAGAGCGGAGAAGGCAGGGCAGGGCCAAGAGAATAGGAAGATACGTCATATTCCTTAAACGAGGGCGGAACGTCACGACAAGCTGGCGCCACTCATACCTACCATCCAGAGAATAACAATATCCGCGTCTCTATCTATATGTCGTTTCTGCAGACACGCCGAGACGACGCCTCTCGCCGTTTGGCTTGGCTTGGCTCGGCTGCAAAATCCTCTGAAGAGGCGAACCGATGACACGGTGGATATTGTTTGGAGTACGGAACTTCGGTACACGTGTGCGACGTCTACAATTGGAATGCTTCGCGGAAAACACGAACGAACGGAGAACTGCGCACGATTGCCCAACCTGCGGCTTGTAACGCCGTAGATCACTCTATTCGCCCGTAGAAAAATCTTCCGTTCCGCACCTGGGGCCGAGAAGCTTTGCATTTTGTCTATCGGTGATTTTCTTCCCGGTGCATATGCACGAAACGAACGAGTCGCGCCACCCGTTTCCACAAATTCTCATTCGAACGTCGATCGCGAACAAATGTATCAACGTAATTCAATTATATTGCGATAAACCGCGTATGACAAAATTATGTATCGAGCATTCCGAACGGATCGGCGAACACTTTAACGGAGCATAAGCGAATGCTCGTTTGAATTTCAATGTTTTCAATGTGTTCGCCTATAACGGAGAATGTACGGACCGAATGGTCTGATTACAGAGGTTCTTACGAGAAGCTGAAACATCGCGTTACGCTAGGTCTACTAGGTCGGAGAAAGTAAGTTTCTGGGACGAGGAATCGTTCCTCGTCGGCCATTAAAAAGGCGACCGTGGTTCGGCTCGTATGCACAGCGCCTTGGAAATACAGCCTCCGGGACGGGGGTGGTGGAGGGAGGGTGAAAGAAGGGATCGTTGGGAAAGGAGAAACCACTCGAGTAGGTGGAGACCGACGAACACTCGAACAGTTCCCGTAAAATGGCCACTTTACCTCTGTTCTCGGCTCGGTGGTCGGGGTAGAGGAGGAGGAGGAGGGGGGGAGGGGGTGGGGCCGCAGCAGGAAGGAGTCTCGCTTGGCGTAAAATTATGCCAGGCCGATCTTCGTCTTTATTCGGCCCTCGTGGCATGGAACGTTGATCCCGAAGGGATGCGGAGAGGAATCCGTACCGCGGCCGGGTCGCTGTATCAATATTGAACCGGGTGCGGAACGATGCGGCGAACTTTCGGGGGCGGAATCGGCCACCGAAACTTCGACGCGAATAATTTCGCCCCCGGAATACAAGTTTAACGTTAATGGAGCGTGAACGAAGATTGATTCGATTGGGTAACCGTGCCGCCCCCGGGCACACACCGCCCCTCTTCTCCGATCCCGCGGTTTTATTTATGCAAAAAGACCGCGCGGCGCGATTCCGCGACCCTGCCGGGGTTATTGCTATTTAGACGCGGAGCTTTTAGAACAAGCAAGAATATTCGATAAACCGTTCCGCGATCGCCAATCAATTTTGCAGAACCAACCCGTCGAGGTATTTTTGAAACAGTACCGATGCACTTCATTTGCTCTTCTTTATTTTATATTTCTTTTTTTTTTAGCGGACCGATATGACAACGTGTTTGAGCTTTTGATTTTCTATGTACGGTTTTTGCGACCTGGATAACTAACCTCCCCTCGAAATGGCGATCGGAATGTTTGAATCTTGTCGGATGATCCGCTTACACCTCGGATTACGTTTGTTCTAAATATTTTAATTAATAAATTCGGTCCCGAATGTACGGCTATTTAATTTCATTTATTCCGGTCTTCTTTACAAAGCGGAATATTTTTGTTGTCAAATGAACAGGATTAAATTGTGCTCGTGTTTTCATTTGTTCGAACGAACGGAAAATGGTAAAAATATTCGAAGCATTTAAAAACACTGTGGTATTAACTCGAGCGAGCTGAAATTATTTGGAATAAATGTCTACGTAGCATGTCTTGCAATTAATGCAGAGAATTCTTGTTTGGCGGAAAAATCTGCGAGCTTGTTGTAACTTTGTTCGCAAATAGTTTAGTTACCTAGAGTCAAAGTCTGTTGTCCCAGGAATGCGAGCTCGAAATTACTTTGTTCCCTCGCGCTCGGGCGCGGTTTTTGAAATAAATGTAAATTTTTAATATACTTTTTAAAAGTGTCGTACATAATTTAACGTTTCTACGAGTCGTGCTCGAGCATACCGGAAGGACTATTACTGACACGTTACGAGCACCTTCGGTACCGCGGAGTTTTCGTAAATAAAGTTTTTCCGTATCTCTGAAAATGGCGGGGATATTATTATTACATCGTCTTTAGAATGCGGCGTAGAAGCATTACAAACACAATGTATAATACATACGGTCTTGCGGAAGTGCGAGGTGCAGCCAGAGGCTGTTTAAAACCTGACCCGGAAACTAACACAAATGTTGAGCCTTGGCGCAACTAAAATGCGTTGAACTTTAGATTTTATATCCTAACATATGAATCAACGAAATAAAAAATTGGACACAAACGGGAAGGGCAGAGAAAATGTATAAAACGCTACGAATTACCTGGCCTATTTAACCCTTCATAAAATTAAAATTCATCTTGCATCCCTAAATTCAAATGTTCCCCCCCAGGATTAAATTATTTTAGTGGCAGTAAACCTTAAGCTGAGGAGATTTGCAAGACAATTTCACTGAAATTTTGTAGTAACTCTCTCACAAAATTTTCGGAGTCGTCGCCGATTATTCATGAACGAATTTACAATTTTTTACGGCCACAGTCTTAAAAGTGAAGGGGCATTCTAAACGATTCAGCGGAATAAAAATAATTTTAGAGGGCGTAGAGGTTCGTCTCAGAGAAAAATCGGGGTGGCCTTGAGATAATAGGGGGAGCTGTTACTCGGGGAAAAAATGTCTCATCGGTTCTCCGAGGCCGGAATAATTGAAGGTGATCGCGTCAGGTGGTCCGCCCGGTATAGTTCTCCGGAATTTTCGGGTCGGACTATCGGCAACCGGTGCGCCCCTTAGAAAATATTGATTAATATCAGGAAGTTACGTCGGGTACAGGCTGCGCGGCGTTCCCAGCCGTCAGCTCCTGCGACTTCCAAGAGGGGAAAGAGTTTCCAAACAATTTATGGAGCAACGACGAAAGTGTCAAGAGAACAAACTTCCCGTCGTATTTGAATTGCACGGGAAACGACCGTGAAGGATGAACGTTGGCTGCTCGTCGGACGTAACTGCGAACAGGTGGGGGAAGAAATAATGATAGCGTCAAAAACTTTCCATTCGCGAGAGACACGCTCGCTCGCGACCTTAAACCATCGGCGAGTAAACAATGTAAACAACTTGGCGGGGCAAATTCTGACCCAATTACGAAAATTCTCTGGACCAATTTCGGCAAAGGGTCGAGCGACGGAATCGATTTCTCGATCGAGGCTGATCCTGGAGTCGGGTGGCTGGTCGCACGCTCGGACCGCCGCGTGTTTCCGGTCACGAGCAAATATCCTGGGTCGGGTCGCGGTGAACACGCGCGTGAACCACTCGAATATGGATTCCGCCGGATTACCAGGAAGCCTGTCCATGGTTTTAACCGTCGATATGCGCGGCCACCGCTTCGCGCACCGGAAGCGGCTGCCGCGCGGACCGGAAACCGACGGCTGCCAGGCTAACTGCTTTATGAAATACCGATGGCGCGGCCGGAAGCCAGCCGTTTCCGCGGCGAGATCGCAAAGCGCCGATAACGCCCGAGATTTACGCGCGGAAAAGTTCCGCGACGATTCCCGACCCGTGAACTTTCAAACTTCGCCTCTATGCTCGGCAAGCTGGAGCCGATCGCGCAACTGTACTGTAGAGATCGTTCTAGTAAGATGCGGGAACGAGACATCTATTGTTTAGAGTCTGCTGGAATAGACGGTGAACTCCTGCGGGTGGCATTGTTATCAAAAAATTGATCGGTCTTCTGATTTTCATTTTTCTGTCTCAGCGTAGCTTCTTCTAAGAGGGCGTGGCTTGTTCTACGAGGGCGTGTCTTGCTCTAAGAGAGGGTTATCCCTTCTGGTATCCCTTCTCTCAGTCCCCAGAAGCTATAACTCCACTTCGCGAAACACAATACGCACATGTCTCGTTTCTATAAAGAGCGTGGTCGAACGAGTCAGAAATCTAAGGCATACTGTTCGAGACAAGGAAATCTTCAATAAAAGTGAAACATCAGAAATATACTGCGACGCATACACGTGGCTTCGAATGTTGTAAAAAATCTCCTGGAAGAAAGTTGAACAGCAGGGGTGGGAATATTGATAAGAAAGTCAGCCGAACAGACTGCGAAAGATGGGAAGAAGGAGAAGAATCCTCGAGCGGGCGAACGACAGCGTGAAATTCAACGGGCGAAGTTACAAACAATTTAATCTCGTTTGCTCGTCCCCCAGCTCGGTCTCCACAGGTGAAAGGAAAAACACACTGCGGAGAGCACGCGTTCGATTTCCGGGCAAGGGGTGCGCACCCCCGGCAGTCGAACCCTCTTCAATTGGCGCGAGACAGGATCCCGGGCGGCGGCGCGGCAGTGATCCGGTCGTGGAATCGAGTCACGTTTTAATCGCGTTTATTTTAATTTGAGACACGAGCGAAAGAGAGTAAACTGCCCGCCGAAGAAGAACGACGCTTTCAACCCTCCTTCTCTTTATCTCTCTGGCTCGTGCGACACTCTTCTTCCCCCTTTTTTTCGGCGTTTTTTGAGTAATGAAGTCACGGTGATCAAGACGCGAGCCTCGACTCTCGAGAGCTGAAAAGAAGCGGGAAGGTATCATTAAGCGGCGTGACCCTCGGCCGCGCTAGTCGGCCGACACGTTCAAGCGTAATTGGACCGAGGAGGGGCCCGCAAAAAAATAATTGATGACGGCACGCCGGACCGAAATCCCGCGCGATTAATCTTATAATTTGTCAAACGCTTCCGCGGACCGGTGTCGGCCCGGTCTGCCCCGCGTGTCGACTAATCGATCCGCAAATGGATCGCGCCCTGCGCTTTTCGAAACCAACCACCCCTCGACCGCTGCGACTCGACCCTAAGGAACAGAGAGCCGGGAGCCAAGAGTGACAACCTGCCGGTGAATCTCATCAGCTGATCCCCAGGCGATCGGGAGTGGATCCTGACACTGAAACAACGCTCCCGAGGATCCTAAGTGGATGTTCGTTAAGGGATGAGCCTGCCAAGATGTACCAGACTGATGTTTCTGCAAATTACTATTTTTCGTGCCAGCTCCGGAAAATGGAACTACCAAATCTTCAGCTCTTTTTTTAAGTTGCTTTGATAAATCGGTAAAACCCAATTGTCAGCTGGGACAAAATTTACTCAATTTTAAGGAGCGTTTCGAACCAATTTTAGAATATGTTCCCGATGGAATTTTTGAGTGTTTGAAGGCTTAAATTAAAGCCTGAGAATCGCAGTTCATGACAAAGATACTTGTGTTTAAATGGAGGTAGGAATTTATATCGGACCGACAGTTCGGACAAGATTGGCTTCATTCCTGTGGACCTTTTCGAGTCCATTTTAGAATGGGTTCCCGTAGGTATTTTTGGACGTTCGAGGGCTTAAATTAACTCTTGAGAATCGCGCTTTATGCTAGAGCCACTCACGCTAGGAAATAAATACGTCATACTCCAAAAAAACGATAAAACTCGACCGTGGTCAAAGTTAAACGAATTTTAAGCGGCCCCATCGCGTCTACTTTAAATTATATTCTAACAAAAGGGTTTTAAACAATTCTAACACTGGTAAAAAGCAGTCTAGAATATTTCAGATTCTGTGAAAATCCTACGGGGACATTGACGTGGCGCGACAATTTGCAATAACTGTCCCGCGAACGTTGGCTAACCGGTCGGCGATTTGTCGGGAAGTTTCGCCGGGCCAAAATGTGTCGTCATAAGATTTCCACCGGAAGAGGACGGTGAAAGAGAGCGTCGTAGACGGGGGAGAGGAGGGGAAGGAGGCGGCGGAGGAGGAGGGTCGTGGAGCTGGAAGTACTTTCTGGAAAGTATTTCACGCGCGAGTATTCATCTTCGAAGGTACAGCCGTGCGATCCATTCGGAACGAGGAAACTTCGACGAGGTAGCTGCACGGCCCTGTCCTCGAGATTTACGGAGGCATTATGCCGCCGGGAACATGTGTCCGCGCGAATTCGATCGTTTCTTTCTGGCCTGGCCGCGGCGACGATAACATTATCTGCGATTTTAACGCTCGAACGGGAATCGGCGCGGTTCGCACTTCACTGGCGCGTGAAGTCCGCGATTGTCGACGATTTCTGTCGACCAGGTTCGACGACCGACTCTACCGGTCTCCTCCGACTTCCTACCAATCTGATTGACAATCCGGATAGGCCATTCGATTCTCGGCCACTGATTGCCTTTCTGCGCCCTGCCTGCCGATAGTCGTATCCTGGACCGCGGTGTTCCACGCTCGGTAAAGTTAGCTGAAAAATGTCTTAATGAGAAATGTATTAATTGCCAAACGCGGGGAACTACGTAGACACTAATTTCATTCGTTAAAATAATTTCGTAGAGCTGAGAACGGTACAACAGTATTTAAATCCTTCAAAAATCTACTCACTGTAAGATGAGAGCTTCATTATCCAACAACTAACAATCGTCGTTAACAACGCTGATCGCTTCTGCGAACGAAACGAATGAAACTCGAACGAAGCAGCCAAAACTCGCGGGCGGCATTCAACGTGTTATTTTATACATTTAGAGAGAATTATGTGGAACATTGTAGATCGAGATCCTCAAGTTTCGCTGGATCCCAATTTTATTTAATTATTTGGTAGTGCAGCAGCTTCGCTGTTGAAAGCATACGAGCTCGATGAGGCCGAGCCAGTCGGCCGAGCAGGTTTCGGTCCAGGAGCGGCCTACAGCGAAACAAATTTTGTGTTCCGGGCTGGAGAAAAAATTAATTAACGAAATACGTGGGTTTCCCTGCAGACCGAGGGCGTAGAACATTCGGCGCGAGGTAACGATCCCGGGGGCACGGAATAAAATACATCGTAACCGGTCGAAGTGGGTCGTCATAAAAGAGGAGATACCGCCGGCGCAATTTTAGGCCATTCTACTTACAGGGCCGATAAAAAAGAATCGTCGGCCGTCGATTCAGCGCCATCAATTTATTTCTCTGCCGTGGATTACCGGGGCAACGGGGAGAGAAAACGATCCCACGATCTGGCGAGTAAAATCGAAGGGCTCCCTTATGAAACATTAATACCGGTAAGCGACGTAATCGCAAATACTATACCCTTGCCGCAGGAACGAAACTGCGGGGAGCCGGAGAAAAAATAAGAGAAAGTCTGTGTATGTGTGTGTGGGAGAGAGAGGGGAGTTCTCCGACTGCCTCCACCGTTGAAAGTTATAGGAGGGACGGTGAAGTACGGTCTGGAAAGTTTTCGAATATCTCGTGCACGGCCCCTTTAAGGAGATTCGCCCGGCGAAATGCCCGCCGCTGCCCTCGCGGCTCGCCGATACAATCCGCCGAGCTCAATAAGAAATATTTACGACTGGAGCACACGCGGCCCCGTTATTACTCGGCCGAAGCCTTCATACCGCTGCGTCCGACGTTTTACTTTTATTTCCGGTCGGCCTGCAGGGCCTACCAGGCTCCGCTCGGCCTAAAACGTCGACGGAAAATCCCGAGATTTCGTTCCCGCTCGCAGTATTTCCCGGGCCACCGACGGCCGCGCTATTGATGCGCTTGCTAATGCTCGGGATTTTTTGCACAGCCTCTCAGACCTATTCGCGTGCTTCCGGCACTCCAGGAATAACACTGCAACCCGTATATTAATTTACGTACCGGTGCGAGTATTGCGGAGTCATCCGTTTTTATTTATTTCTGGTATTTTTTTTTTTTTTTTCGTTGGCATGCTGTTTTTAAGGTTTGACAGTTTGGGGGAGATCGAGGATTTTTATGCCAAATTAAAACTGTCTGAATTAACCCTCCGTAGCTCGGCAATAATGCACCAGTATCGGTGCTCTTCTGCTGCCTTCGCCGTTTAATTTCTCGTCTCCTCATTTTCATCATGAATGCATAAAACCCGGCCTCTATATCCCCGGCGATAATCCGGGCAGTATATTTTTACGATATAGGATAAATGGAGAGATATTGGAATATATTAACACTTTAGTAAACGCACAAAATTTCGAGCCTTGCTAGATCGTGTTTTGCATGATGCCATCGACGTGAGAGGATTAATAGGCTCCCGATAAAATGAACCATTAACAAGTTGACCGTCAACGAAGAATTAGCCCCCAAAATTCCATAAAAACGAACATTAATTTAGCACTAAACCTACCGACACTTCTTGTATTCTTATTCCTACCGTGCGCGGTCAAAATGACCGGTCCTCAAAAAAAGTCATTGTTAATATAATTAACAATTAGTTGCTGAATGAACCAGTAGATGAACAACTTCCACAAAATGACGATACAAATTTATTTTCATACAATTTTGTCGTCCACTTCTTCTTTTACGTCACGTCTTTTCTTCTTAATACTATTATTAGTAAGAGTAGAAATCAATGTTTGTTTCATGCAAACGCTGCACGAAATTTTTCTTCTGCATGAAGATCTGCTGATCAGCGAGCAATTAAATGGCGGCTTTAAGTCGAGTTTATGCGAAACGTAAAGAGGAACAAGTGGACAGGTAAACGCAGCCGCAGCAACTTAACACGCGTCAGGCGGTGTCGGGCCGGTTGCGGGCTCGCACTATGTTTCAATTACGAGATTTTGCACTATCTTCATCACCGAATTCATCACGGGAACGGTGACTGGCCGTCCGGTGATCGATGGCTAATCCGGGCGCGGGCGTCGTTCATCGAATCGACGATCGGACCGTCGCAATTCATGCCGCTTCGCCCGATATTCCGGGTCGACGATAGGATCGTAAACGTTTGCAGCTTACACCCGGCCGCTTTCGATTGCTCGCATCCACGTGTACCGTTAATTACCGGGGCCTGCGATCGATAGCTCGAATACCTTGAGGAGACGAGCCTCTCCATCTTCGTCTTCGCCCCGAAAAATCGTTCGCGCCATAAAAATCGATCGAACGAAATGGTTACCACGAAACATGATGGTGAGGCTTTGTTGCTCGTAAAACACGATGCCGCGATTTCTAGGCCTAAGGATGTTTTCTCAGTATACGTCCGTTTTCTCTGTTTATCGCATCCTTTGAGCCATTTGTTCCATCCTGGCCAACGATTTTATTATGGTTGGTGCAATCGATTTTATTCCAGCGAATCGGATGTTTCTACCGTATATCAATCGTATGTTTACCCATGTAACTACGTGACCTCTTCGGGAAACATAAACTGGTGGCCCGTAATCACAACTGCCTTAGTAATGATCGAAACCGTGTAGGAAAATATTGGGTATATGCAAACATTCTAGTTCTTTCGTTTAACGCTAAACCTACCATGGTCGATCTTTACGACTTTTCTTAAAGTATGTATACGATGTATTTTTCAGTATTTATTTCTCGTTTTATTTTTCTTTTTCCAAGAAATATATGTATCTTGTCCTACCTACCGGGGTACGTTACCGGTCGATAATGAAGTTGATTTTGTGGACGCATAGCAAACAAACAATTGCGCTAAATTAATACGTTGTAGGCCAGAGGCTGTAACTTGATTTTCAGAAAATTAATTACATGGAATACCAATTTAGTAATGGTAAAATTAACTGATTTGTGGAGTGAAATTGCGGGTCCAGAATTTTTCTGCAAAGTTTGGCGCTCGAGAACGCAATCACGCCGATTCCAGGGCGTGATCGTGGCTCGGAGACGGGGTGGTTTATCAATGGTAACGGACCGAATGCTCAAAGACGATAACGACACCGAACGGCCACGGACTCTGGTGTCTCCCGACGGATATCAAATGGACGCGAATCGATCTCTTGAACGTCACCCGACGCTGCGTCGCGTCGCGCTTTGAGGTTGAAATTACCCGAGGTTTCGAGCAGCGCCGAAGTGCTGCGACATTTACTTCGACGATCGTTCTGAACGGCAAACGACGAGCATCCTTTTGACGTGCAACCGGCGTGGAACCGTCGGTTTACGTCGAATGCCTCTCACAATCCGACGGGGGCCCGCGGAGTCAGATCAATATCATTTTCGGAATGACTCGTGATTCGCTTAGGCGAAGTACCGAAGGTCTCTCTAACCCTCTCTCTCGCTCTCTCGCCCTCTGAAACGCTTCCCGTTCCCGCTTTGATCCACGAAGTCGATGCTACCCGCTCCACTTGTCTTCAATTTCAAAACAGCCGCTTGTCCCGGTAGCCTTGCTCGTTGTCCACGAAGACGGCAGCGCCGGCGTGTCTCCAGCGATTTTCGGCATAATGCCGACTTGTTTGCCTATTCGCGGAACTTAACTCCTGCGGGAGCGCCGTCAAAGACCACGCCGAAATTCGGTTTCGCCCGAATCTGTTATTCAAAGTCCTTCACTCGATGGCTACTTTCGTTGGATTTTCCTACGAAGGGCTAACACCTATCTAACCGATCTTGTACCCCAACTTTAGAAATTTTCTGGGGAAAGGGGAAACATTAATCAAAAAAATTCATTTATGGGTCTCCGTTATACGTTTCCGGAAGTATACCGAAAATTTTTTTCATGCCATTTGTATTAAAAATTGACTGCGAGAACTTTTTTGATGTCTTCGATGACACGTAACCGTTGCGATTTCGAGCATTCTGACATGACAAAAATATATATTGTAGTTGAAGTACTAGTAAATAGATGTACGGAAATCAAATTCGATGCAGTGTTGTAATTTCCTTCAAAAAAATTCCCGACGAAGAGAAAAATCACGCAAAAACAAAATACCTCCATAGAGCCCTGAACCAATGTCTCCTTCGTTTTCTAGGTTTCACAGCATGGAAACAATAGAGAACACCGTCGAAGATCGGCCGACTACTATAATTAAACGAAGGCATCGCGAGATTCCGTTTGAGAAGCCACGAGTGGCGTTTCCCGTGTAACCTGACGCCTTCTTGCGACTGAACGACGCCTATTCGTGACGAATATGGAGACAGGATTCCCCGGTCGCAGCGAAGACGCGTTCCCCGTGATTCGACTCGGATACTAATGTTCCTTGAGTTTGTTAAACGCGACGGGGCGGGTGGGCTGTGCCTCGCCGTGCCACGCCGCGCCAGAATTGCGTTGCACGCCTCGTTATGCATCGTAAGCGCATAAATCAACATTATAATGCACCGTTACCTTCGGTCTCGCCTCCGCGAACTTCTGTTCGCGCCCGCGTCCGCGCCTCGCTCCGCTTCGCTCTGCCTCGCTCTGCCTCGCTCCCTGCCTCGCGTCGCCTCGGCTCGCGCGTGTACGGCCGCATGTAAATCAGGGCGCAGCGTGTTGCTTCGAGTCCCCGGTGTCGGGAACATGTTCCCAGACCGAAAGACACTGAACATGTTGCGCGATGTTTCGCCTGGGAGCCTGTCTTCGGCATAGACACCTTTCCGAGACAGTTCTCGCGGCGACTATTCCTGAAATATTCGGCCCCAGACTACCGAAACTCCACGTCTGCTTTGGACACACCTGGAGAGATGCACTCGTTCTTCAGGGGCATCCGAGCTAAGCGTTATCGAATGCGTAGGAACGCTTATGGTTCCAGTCCAAACCGACTCTTCGAATCTGGTAATCTGGGGATTTTATACATTTATGAGGGCCACAATTTTAGACAGTAGAGAAATAATTTAAGAGTGTCAATATATAACTTTTGTCCTGCTAACGGTATTAAAGGAAGCAATACGTTCTTATTTGGATCCAGTATATTTAATTGCTGCAGAACATTTTTCTTTTTATTTGAAGATCCACGGGATATTTGTTACACTAGCTGATGCCTTCATTGCTGTATTGAGCCAAGACACCGTCCGCAACATGACGGATGCGAGGGAAGTAGTGCGACACCGGTGTCCTCCCACGGTCGAGCACATTTCGAGGCTCTCCGGAAGAATGGGTCGAGGGACGACAGATAATTTCATGGTTCCAGGAGGTTGTTGATAGCGTCGGATCATGGTGTCTCTTCACGTGGAGCTCTCGCCCGGTGCCATTGGTTCACGTCATCGAGATAAACGATGTAACGCAATGATCACTGTCGACGGCGGGGAGGATGCAGTTAATGGTTGTTTGCGCGAGAAGCATCTTTAATCTGTTCGCGTACAGGAACGCGTAACGATCCCCCATTCCCGGGACGGTGAAATGTGAAGGAATATAAAATACCGTATTCCGGCAGGATCCTTCGGCTTTCATCAAGACAAACACCCGGCCAGCTGGCCTTACTGGTCTCTGTTGCAACGATATCTTTCTTTCTTTCTCTCTCTTTCTCTCTTCCCCGTTTATTTAACTTTCTCGTATCTCTAAGCCACATTTTATCTACCTTCTTACTCGCGATGGCTCTGTACCGGGGCTTATCCGTGATCATCCATCCCGGTTCCCCTCCCATCTTCCCCCCTCCAGGCATCCTGGAGGAGCTTCTTAGACAGTCAAGAAATCCGTAATACTTCTGTACATATTTCGTTTTCCCCGGGAAACAGTGAAACGCGTTCAACGGCGAGCTTTCGCCATTTTTCACCACCCTCCGCGCGCACGCCCTCGGTTGGCCCCACCTCCCTCGTCGAGACCCGCGGGCTATTTTTCCGAACGAAGATACGGCAAACAAACTGTTATGGAGGATCGCGATCAGATCGGTCGGCGGAATCATCTGACGCGGACTAATCATGTTTTGCTAACCCACTGTTTCATCGAACCCGTTGATCCCGCGAAATTTCAGAGCCCGGTTCATCCTCCAACGGCCCGCACGCGCTTTTCCCCTCCCCCTCCCCACCTCCCACCCTTCACTCCCTCTAGTCGCAAACGAACCGGCAATCGTGAAATCCGACGCGATTCAAAGATTCTATTGGATTTGTTCTAACGAAAGAGTGCATTGTGCGCACACGGGGTCTGCATGTATTTTTTGTTTCCCGTTTTCTCTTCTGTCTCTTTCTTTTTTTTTTTTTTTAACGCTAGCCAACTGAAAATCCTCTCGCTATCGGATTCGACGAACTAATGTCGAAGCTTTTTGTTCGTAAACTATTCCCTTTCATTTCGACGCAGAATGATGTTACTCAGTTTCCGCGCTCCCGGAAAGGTGAGAACGAGTTGCTTGGATTTATCGGTTCAATTCATTCCGCGGGGATATTAAATGAAATTTTTACCGGCCTTTCGAAGACGGTTAATTATTAGGGAGGCGCGGTTTAATTAAAAAATTTTTATTGCGAAAAAAAAGGTCGGAGAAAGTGTCGGGAAGATTCTCCCTCGCAGCGGTGAGATACTGCGACAAGTAATATACCTGGAAACTTTAGATATATTAGAGCGAGCTGCGTGGTGACGGGGCTAGAGCGCCCGACTGCTATCAAGCGAGGGCCGGGTTCCGAGTTCCGGTCACGCCAAATCCATTTTTCGGCTAAATTCGTAATCAATCTGACTTCTGCCTCGTCCGATATACTCGGATACATCATAATTGAAGATAGTAATAACCAACCCCCCACGTTAGATGCTGAAAATATATTGAACCAAACGTCGTGGATGACAAAAAAAAAATATAATAGACAAAATAAGTTGTGTGTGTTTGGAGTTTATATATTAACCTTCAAAGCAAAACTTTCTTTCTTCACTAGTGAAAATAGAAGGCCAAAATTGATTATTGAAAAAATCAATAATATCACTATCCAAAACATTATAAACAGATCTGGAACTCGTGTTCTCCAAGAAAATACAAGAATTCAAAGGAAAATAAAAAGTCCTGGAAAATCGATGAAGTCGTTAATCTTTCAACCGAAGTAGAAAATCCAAAGAGAAAAGTAGGACGATCTCTCTCCCGGGATCAATTATCCAACAAAGGAAACCAAAAAGGTAAATAAAAATGCTGAGGATATGGCAAGTTGATAATTATCCAAAAAGAGAAGAAAGTTCTAAGAATCATGAGACACTCCCTATTAAAAGTTAGAGATACATCCGTGCTTTTGAAAAATTGAGGAAAACCTTTCGAACGCTATGCAGAGCATATGCTCCTTGATAACGCTAGACTACAGAATGGTAATATAATGGTCAGACCGCATACACTCCCTACCTCTCTCTGATCAGCGAGTATATCTAAACAGGAGAATCGAACCTAAACGTGACAGAAACACACGTCGACTGGCAAATAGAGGAGACAGGTAACACCGAGAGCAAAGTTGGCCCACAGTGGTCGGCTGCGTTTGAGGTTATCAGCCGGCATTATGCTTGTGGCTGGAAGTGCACGCCACTTTCACAGTGGCCAGCGTTGTAGTATCAGCGTAAACCGGTGGACGGCCGCTGTATCAACACGAGCGTGTGTTTGTGCGTCCGTGTAGCCGCGCGTTGTAACTGCAAGCGTTGGAGGCTTGTGCCGCGCGCAATTTACCGGCGACATAATTATCTCTCGTGGGCTCGTGCTTTTAATTATTCCCCACGGTCGGGGAATTACAAGAGCGCCGCTAATGCGCAATCAGGGACGAATGGGCTACTTCCGCCGGACTCTACGACTTCTGTTTCGTTCGTTTGCCGTACTTTGATCGCCCCCCGAACCCGAAGGAATAAAAATAGAGAGGAAACGAGTGTCGCCCTAACAAATTTCTCGCAGCCTCGAGGATCCGTTCTCTCCGTGCAGCGCAGAGGAGGCCCGGAACATAGGGGATTTGCACTTCGGAATTAACTCAAAATCGTGTTAAAGGGACAGCATAAGCTTCCCTCCAGCAAACGGCTCCGTAAGTGTTCTATATGTCCATTCCGGCCACGTTGCGGGCCTAATGCAGCTAATAGGATTATACGCAATAATTCGAGGAACTTCAATTTCAAACTGAGTTATCCATAGGTTCTTGGTCGAACGGATTCAGTTGGCTTAATTCCTGGTTCCGGTTATGGCACGCTACCCCGCGTTTACACACGACCTGCTCTTGCTTCCGCCGCGCCGCGTCGATGGGTATTACACTTCCGGAATCCCGGATGCGACGATAATAAAGTGAAACGGGACACCGATAGGCCCTTCGATCGGCGAAATCTTCCGGAAACGTGTGTCGCTTCGGAAAACCAGTTAACAACCGGGCTATTACACTTTTCTGCTTCCGTAAAAGCTGGCCGTATCTCTGGCCGGTTTAAACGCTCGTTCCCCCTCGAAATACACATCGACACGTAACATCGTTCCGGGCGATATCCACCGGGCCGATTTATTCCGGAGCAGTTCGAGGCACGAGTTTGTCTCGAGCCGGCGATAACTGCAGCCGGGCACGCCATAAATAGACAGCAACACGGTCCCTCGTTGTCAAAAGCGATCGACAAGAAGCGGGGTGGCGCCACGAGCTGGTTGGCTGCCGGCCGGAAAGCGAAGGTGGACTCCCCGAAGAGATATAAGATGACGATTTATGTTCGCAGTTCACGGACTGAGAGCATTATTTACCGGGGAGGGTGCGCGGCTGCGACAGCCAGTCAGAAACTCTCAGCTTCGGGAACAAATAAAAACTCTATCTCATCCCACGGGCTGCGGAGCATCCACCTGCGACCTGGCCACTATTTCCCCTCTCTCTCTCTCTCTCTCTCTCTCCCTCTCGTGCGAAATTGAACCAGGACAGATCCGCGAGGGAATCCTCCCCAGAGTCGTCGTGAAAAAGTGCGTGGAGAATTGAAGAAATCTATCGACGTGCCGAGGACGATGCGGCTTTTAACCAGCCATTTGTCAGCCGTGTAACGAACAGCCGCCTCGATGTTCCACAGATAAATCTGAATCCTTAAACGTAAATCCCGGGCAGGTCTAATATCTATTCCGGTTTCCTAATTTTGAGCCTGACGTATCCCGGAGACCATCAGTTTAAATGGTCTCATCAGCGAATGGCTGGCGATCGGAACCGGCCGTCGTTTATCAAGATTGATCGATGCGAATGTCCCGGCTCGACTGTACGGAGTTGACAAAGTTACAGTTGTTATTACGGTTCTGTCAACTGGAATCGCGGCGGTACTTAATCGCTTCTGACGACTCCGAGTCCGTGAATCGAAAGATTTGTGGATGTTGCGAAGATAGGAGTAACACGAAGGTTGAACGGTGAAAGAGTATGTGCCTCGAAACTGTTGAATGAAGATGGATGTGAAAAATTATGCGAGTCGCAAGGATGACGGTGGTTGGACAGCGGCGAAATACGCGGAGGCCTTTCGCCGGGCAGGTAAAAGGCCCGGGCAGATACCGACGCAGTAAGAGGTGCACGGTGTGGTCAGACGGTGGCACGTAACGTTTAGACGTACACGGCGGCCTTAATTAATTGGCGAGCACGGCAAACACCGGTCGCGTGTCATCCCTTGTATAAGCCGTGGTGCACGTAAGTGCAAATGCGTCTACGATTGCAATCTAGCCGGGCCAGGTGGCTGGCGTCCCCGTTCCTGGACGTAACTTCTGCCGGCAGCCGCGACCGCATGCATAAATTCACACATGCCCGGAAACACGCGCATTTGCATAGGCAAACGCACGCGTTCGCGGCCTGCGCCGCGTAATCGTATACGTGACGCAGTGCAGACATCTAGAAGCGAGGATGATACGGTCGCAGCAGGCCGGTGTGGCCGCTGATCAATCGGTTAGCCGGAATAGACACCTACGGACCGGGGTCCCGTTCGATTTACGGCCTGAATACTGACCGGCCTTCGATCGGTGATTCTTCCCTCCCCCCCCCCTCCCCCACACACCTCTGCTCGTCCGGGACATCGAATTCAATGACAAATTGTCCGTGTTCCAGCTCGATCAAGCCACCCAAACCGATAGACAGCTTCCCTCCTCCTAGCAACTGAATCGTTTCCTGCTTGTAAATTCGACCGCAGGATTCTTCGTTCCTGAAAGCCAAGGTCTCGCCCAACTGCACCCTAATCCCGTGGACCTGCGGAGACTAGACCTTAACACCAGTCCCCAGCTACCATCTCAGTATGAATTTTCAGTGGACTCTGGTGGATCATGGAAAAATAACTCAACGATATACGAAGGGACAGAAAATCGATTTGACCTTTCGGATAACCCTTCGATTTTACTTCAAGATTGATTATAAAATGATTGCTCTCTACAATTTGAAGATAACTGGGGAACATACCGAAAAGTCTAAACCATGTAGAGATTATTGTAACATCTGTAACATGTTGAAGCAAACTGACAATAGTCGTCCTCTCGAAGGGCTAATAGACTCGGCGTAAATAAGTACAGGAATACCTGCCGTCGGAAATAAACGACGCAGGAAAGATTTCGCCGCGCATAGTCTTCATGAAAATACTTTGTTGCGCCCAATAGTTTTCAAGATAATCGGCTGTGTAGACTCGCGGCAAACGCCGAGCGAGCTCAGCGGACAGAAAAGAACGTCTCGTTGAACGGGAACACGGAAAGAAGCTAGCAAAGCGGGTTTCCCGGCTTCGGCGTGGAATGTAAGATCGCGGGGAATCCGGGCCGGAAGGGCGGGGACGGTGTTTTCGCTCGTAAACCGTGAAGTCGCTGGTTGGAAACAGCCCGAAGCGGCTTATCGCAAGTACTTGCCGCGCGCAACTGGGGAGCACCGGTTGAAAACGGACTAACGAGGACCGCCGACGTCGAGCTGGTTACCGCCGAAACTTCGTTCGTTACCGATTGCCTCGCGAAGTTACGAAACGGAAGACAAGAGAGAGAACGCAAGAGGGACTGAGAGAGTGGCAGAGAGAAAGAGGGAGAGAGAGATAGAGAGAACGAGAGAGAGAGAGAGTCCCGGCAACGGGAAAAAGAATTGCTACGAGGAAGATACTGAACTATGAGGGGTCTAAAGTATGAAGTCGTGTAAGCTTCCTGCGCCCACGAGATATTGGAAAAGTCATTAGGACCCGGCGCTTTATTGGGCCAGGGTGCTTTAGAGGGCTACTGGTATTTTCTCTCGTCTGCCTAACGATATTAACGACGCGTGAGAGTAGGGGGATTATTAGTGACGTATTAGACACCTGGTCTGCCGAGCACGAAGCCGTCGGTGTCACCTGGAGCACCGAGCGTAGAGGGATCTTCGTTGAAAGGAGATATAGCTTCGGAGAACAAAAATGCATTTTCGTTGCGCGCGGAATATTTACCAATAAAATATTGACGTCCCGTAAACAGTGTAATGCCGCCGGACTCCGATACGTATGCCGCGCGAACGGGCTTTTATCAAAAATAAAAAGTAGAACATTTCCAGACTAGAGAGTGGCTTGAATCCACGGAAAAAATACATATCTATACATGTATATACGCTCCGGTCGAATATATATATATATTTTTTTTTTTTGCCCATTGTTTTCAACCCAATCCGAGGATTTTTTCAATGTCGACAGCGGTGACACGCCCCGAAATTACCAACGCAAACTAACCGGGGCCGTTACGTCCGCGGTAATGGCCGTCTTTTTCGTTGCCAGTCACTCGACGTTAACCCCGTAAAAATTCACTCGCGGCACCGGGAGCACTTAACTTAATCACGGGTATCCTTGCGACACCTTCATATTTATTCATGGGGGAGGGGGGGGGGAGAAGGCCGCTGGAAAACGCTATCGTCCCGGACACCCCCTTATCGCCATCGCCCGAAACACGATCTCCTCGCGGTTTACACGAAACACACGAGTATATTACGGTACGGTCATCAAGCTGAGATGAAACGCGGAAAGGTGGGAACAGCGGATATAAAATTTTAGCTGCGGCACTTTCCGAGCTATTCGTAAAAACACTTATCTAACCCAGACCTAACTCAATCTGCGGAATGGCTAAGCACCAGTGGTTTTGCCGCTGAAAAAAGAAAGAAAGAACACCGCGTCTTACAGCGCTGCAGGGTCGACGCGAAAACGAACAGGGAAGACGGGCAAGACGAGCCCGGGACGACCCGAGTGGTTCCGAGTAGGGCGAAGACGCATTAAGCCGCTAGCTTGCCGAGAAACAACAACGAGGACGTGAGGGATTAAAAACGAAACCGTTCGAGCCCCCAGGGACCTTGCCCGGGCATGTCAGAAATATTTGAACGGGCTAGGAAAATATTTTTTAGCGTCGCAAGCTATGAGACTGCTGCGTTGCGCTAGATACACGCCTTCCCGCGGACGTCTGCATTAGACTGGATACAAACACGGAAAATGAAACTGAACGAGTAAGAGTACAATGCGAGACAATGTACTAGAAAATAATAAATCTAATAATTAATTTGTTTGCGACATATGGTTCCTTTCAAACTTTTTCTTGTCTCGATGTATGGAAGGTGTAGATGTAAAGAGAAACTTTAACAACAATTTTCTTTGTTGTGAACAGTTTCGCGGCAAGTTTCTTTCACAAATGTCCACCGATCCGGAGGTGTAGATTCACCCGTAGGACAGATGACCATTATTTTTTATACACCCTGTACAATTACGACACCATCAGCCGTGGAAAAACTAAACTACAAAGAAGGGAAGTTTGAAATGTGAAAAACGGTCATTTCAGTGGGAGGACGGTTACTACTTGATTCGCTAGACCTGAAGAATAGAAGGGTAGCATGGAAGTAATGATTGTTGCGTGGGCGTTTTGCGAGCGTGCCAGCAATGCGACGAAGCTTCTGGAGTTCGAACCCCTATAATTCTCAGCGGGTTCCGTTGTACGGTACAGTAAAACAGTCGTTCGAGGTTCGGTATCTCTGGTGCATCGATGTCGCGGTCTACTGGCGAAGCCGCGAGAGAGCACGTTGAACGGAATTATAGACAATAATGAAGTAAGTTCCCGGAGTCCCTTTGTTCCCGCTGGTCAGACGAATGGGTCACGGACGTGTAACGAATGCGAGAGCGTGGCCCAACTACAAAGAGTTAAAGCCCCTGACGTTAAGCCTCGACGCTTAAACCACACGTCAGCCGGGTTCCCCTTTTTCTTTCCACGCTTTATAAATTCCGGCCCATTATTGCCCGCTGAGTATCACGCTTAAGAAAAATTTCCACCCTTTTTCTTCGGGGACGAGCACAAAGCCCCGGCCCCCGGGCACAAAGGGTTGGAAACGCGAAATTAAAGCTTGACGATTTAACCATGCGTTTATCCGGGGGAAGCGCGAGAACAAGCCGCCCCTGAAATATCGCGGTCAAGGAAACTTCGGTTTCCGGGCTATTCAGTGGTAATCGCGCCCTCCGAAGGGCTCTCCGAGACATTCAAAGAAATCGGCGAAGTTCGAAGTGGATAATCGGCGGGGATCAAAAAAATTGTCCACGGTTCTCTCGGCACCTGTTTGTCGGCTGGTTCGCCGCCCTTCGAGGAAATTCTGTTTTCCAGCCGAGTTTCCCCTAATGGCACTCACTTTGTTAATGCGTTTAGCGCAAGGTGCGCGTAATCGCCGTTTCGATTAAGCTAGCTGTGCTCGAGCATCGCTGAGAGTTGAGCAATCGTCGCCCCATCCCCGTTCCCCCGGTGAAAAGATTAAACTTTCCATCCACCAGCTCGCGAATCATGGGGGCGGATCGGGGAGAGTTAAAGCCGGAGACAGTTAATTGGTGATGCGAGCCACGGGGGAATTATTCGTTTCTTTTTCCCTGCGAGGGGGGAAGAAATTTCATAGGGGGCGCAGGGGAACCCGTGGAAACGGGATTAAAGAGCGGCCGGCGAAAATGATGGTGGTTGCGTGGAAAATTGGATTCCTGCGAGCAGTCGAAAAATTAAATTCGCCGTACACTTTTACAGCAAGGAGCCTGGCCGGCGAATTTAATAAGGGAGCGAGCCCGGAGTCCGCACACATTCTCTTTTCGGATTTCATTCTGAGGCCGGGGTCTTTGATGCTCGAGAGGCGCTTTAATCTTTGAACCTACCGAATAGGACTCCGAATGAACTCTCTCCACTTAAACGCGCCGCGTCTCCGGGAAAAAATTGCATGAACCCCATTTAGCTAAGTTAACGCTTTCCGGGGGCCCAGACATCCTGCCCGAGCGAAAACGCGGCACTTGGCGATAAAACCACTATTTTCTTGTCTCTCTGCGGAGACCGCCGCCGGGGTAAATAGGATCTTTCAAACGTACAGATTTCCTCATAATATTAGCTCCTCGCAGTGCGGAACGCTCTCATGCCGAAAATATTCCTTCTAAATCCACGGCACCTTGTCTGAAACGACGGAGCGACGATGGAAAAATGAACTTAAAAAGTTAATTGAGAATGTGGGAAGGCACTCTATGAAAGGGAAGAAAATTACAAGAATCATAGTAGAATTAACATGAAATATCGGAATTCTATATTGTCCAGTCAAGTAGTATATCTGGAATATTCAGATATAATATAGCACACTGTTTGGTGACAGAGCTCGTCTGCCATCAGATGAGTCCGGGTTCGAGTCCCCGGCCACACTAAATTTTCTATATTTCTATTTCTATATTTCTGGGAAATTTATAATCAGTCTGACTTCATCCAATATGCTCGGATGTATAACAATTAATAATTTAAAAACTAACGCCTACATTGGATATCCAATAAAATATAACTGAGAATAGTAGAATATCCAGATGAAAAAGAAATCAAAAAATAAATAGCTAGTGTATGGTCCAAGAAAAAACCAAAGAAAATTGCACGAGAATGAGATATTCCAAAAAAAAAAGAAAAGGATATCCTAAGTATCACGGTTGTGCGTTATCATCCAAGAAAAGAAAACTCCAGATATCGCGTGGGGATTATCTAAAAGACAAATTCTCTTACAGACTGTATTAGGTAGATTCTATATATCCCCTATCACATAAAGAGATAGGATACTTTTCCTACGTGGTAGGAGAAGTTCAAGGGACAGACCATCGAAGATTATTGAGACGGGATCAAGTCGGGGGAGGGTGGTGTGTGACGGAAACGGTCGATCGGTAAACCGCTCCGATTCGAATGCAAACAGGCCGGTAGCCTCGCGATCATTCACCGGGGACGTCTATAGCCGTGGCGAGGTGTTCGGCCAGTTGGCAAGAACACGAGAGGTGGCCATCCCGAAGAAAAAGAGCCTTGGGCCGGAAAGTTTCCAAAGAGGGTGGCGAGAGCGAGCGTGACGGGGTTCCCGGTGGTGGAAAGAGAGAGAGAGTCGGCGGCGGTGGGGCGTGGGAGGGTGAAAAGTTAATCCCCTATCGGAGCCGGCCGTCAAAGGATCGGCTGGTTGGCTTGGCTGGCGGAAGTTTACGGAATGATTCAAACGGGCCGGCAGCGGAATCGTAAAGTTCCCGTGGCCCTCGAAGAACCATTGACCCCGTGCTTATCGTTTCTCCAGGAGGCAGCGGCGAGCCCTCCAGGCGAGTTATAAAATCGAATGGTTCCTGTTCCCGCTCGTCCCGATGCAAGAAGATCGTATCGCTGGACTGGCGCGCCACGCGCGCGCGCGCGCGCGCGCGCGCTTAGACCGTATCCGCGAGGGAACGAGTATGGCAAATGGAAATTAAAGTTTAAGCTGCTCGAGATACGGGCCGAGGCTTGATAACACCTAGCTCTCGCCGGCGTGCTCGCCCGCCCCGAAACTTTGCGAACCGAAGACAATTCGGTCCGAGAGAGCATGGATCTTCCAACGACGGAGAATGCCTGCAGCGGCGACGTTAGAGCCGCGTCGCCCAGGGAACCGAACCCCCGCGTTAACCGTCTCGAATTGTCTTTGTCAGAGAATGACGAGTGTTATCGCTCGCGTTAAACCTGACGCAATAGGACTGTCCCGAATACGATGAAATCGAACCCCCGGAAGAGTTTCAACGCACGATCCCGAATCGTCGCGGCCGTATTTTTCCATGGATTACAGATTGAACACCCGGTTGTTTTCAAGACAGGGTTGGAAAAAAAGCGGGCGCGTAATTACAGCCCCTTGTCGGGGATTAAAAAAATCCGAACTTAATAACAACGCGGGCCCCGGTCATTCTTCTCCTTCGCCGGCGTTGCTGTCTGCCTGTCAGCTCGCCCGCCGGGAGCTTCCACTACGACCGGGATCGTCCGTGACTTTGATTTATTACAAAAATGACCTGGCTCATCGACGAGCGTGCTCTCTTAGACTTACATGAAGACGTTTTAAAGGGGAGAATGGATGGAACTTGTACCATCGTGACAATCAATCTTGAAAAGATCTTATATACGGGTTCTGCAGACGCCATTGATCCTTCAGGCGAGAGCCTCGTCCGAGCAGCACTTTTCAGTCTGGTAGACGGATTTTTGGAATGATATCGTGCAGCCAGCCGGCGAGCGATTTTCACGATTTTCGCTGCCGATTCGCCGCAAAAAAAAAAGAAAAAAATTGTGGCCGCCATCAAATCGCGCTGATCCCGCTCGGTTGGGAATTCACGGAAAAAACAAGACCATATTCATAAATCGCGATCCATGGTAATCGCGGCTCTGCGCGGGTCGCGTGGCCAGCAATAAAAGGCTAATACACCATAAATCAGGTTTAATGCAGGCATAAACCGGTGCGTTCACGCGGTACGGCTCGCGCGAATGCATCCGCGTGAAATTTTTAAGTCCGATCGCATGACCCCGACGCGGGGGGAGCTGGAACTGTTCGAACCGGAAGGCGCGCGCGATCGCGAGCACGTTATAAACCCTCGTGCTCGGTCGAACAATAAAAACTTGGCGAGCGAGTGGCGGACGTTAAAAAGATACGGGTTTCCCGCCGCGTCTCGTCCCGTTCGACACTTCAACCTTTTTACGGCTGTAGTTTTCGACATGATCGCCTGCGAGAACGGAACTAGAGCGAAATAAGGGGACCGTTATGCAGATCAACTCTTCCTCGGCGAAGCGCTCGGCGTAACAACACGCGAACCCCCGCCGCCCCATACGCATCTTTAATTGCAGCGGGACGATCAACCGTCGAAGCTTTTACGACTCTTCTCCCCGACAATTCTCAACCGTCTGTACTACATGTCCATAGTTTCGTTTGCCTAAGCGTCTTTCATACCCATGCACGTTTTACCCATGTCAGTCGACGAGCCCCGTCCCGATTGTTTACCTCCGTCGCAGTTTTCTTTCTCGGTTTTTATCCTTCGAGCACTTTTCATTGTCGTAGCCGCCTATTCTACGGTCCCTGTCTCCGTCTGTTTCTATTCCCGCAATACCTTTGTACCGGTCGATCATCTTTTACTTGGAGAGAACACCTGTCTGATCATTTGTTCGCTTTTCTACTGGAACCTCTCGCAACGTCCAACGTTTCACGTTCTAACCATTTAATGCTGGTTGAACTGCTTTCTCTACATTTCACGATTCACGCTGTAACCCATGAGAACCTCAAATCGGAATTGACACTATTTCCAGCAATGATGCCTAAAGACGCCTCTCAAATTTTTAAATAAAAATTGTTTGACACCGCAAAGATGCATTAAACGGAAATTACAGGGGGAAATTCTACATAAAAAGATAAATCGAAATAAGTACGCATAAAACTGCAAATTGCGCTAAAGGCTAGGTACCGAAACAGTGAAAACAACACACCAAGCTACAACTGACGCTCCTGTAAATATTAAAGGAGTATATATATATATATATTTTTTTTTTTTGTGTGCAGCTGTAACATATTTGGACCGAACGAAGTAGGGTCGTTCGCAATAGTGAAAGCCAGGCATAAGAGTTGGAGAACAGAGGAGACGCAGCTAGTACGAGGCCGTAAAAGCCGTCCAACGGCCGAACAAAAGTGCGAGCAGCGATCTATTCGAAGGACAAAGCCATCCGGGAGCATCGACGGACGTTTCGTTCGTCGGGGCGCGTATAACCAGTACCCCGTGGATCGCGGCGACGCAACACGACCGTCAGCCAACGAAAAACAGGATAAAAGCGAGAAAAAACACACACACACACACACACACAAAACAAAACAAAACAAAGAGTTTTCTCATAAATCCCAATTTGGTTGTCGACGGCAGGGATGGATGTTCTACGTCAGCGGAGGAGAGGGAAGGGGTTTGACAGGGTTGCACACGAGGGGGTTGAATCACAGCCGATGGGGTGGACGGTGGGCTCTCTCTCCGTAATACCTCGGGGGTGTCGACTGCGTTCGATCGTAACGGTGTGCAGAAAAAAAAAATATCCCGACAAAAGAATCACTGCCCGGCCGAATACGGGCCCGTTTGTTGATAAACAATGGATTGATGATTTATCGTCGGTTTATCAGCAAATCGAATCCATTTGTCATTTATCGTCGTCTGACGGGATCGCGTCCCCCCTCCCCCTCTTGGTTCCCGGTGGTCGGACAACGCGGGAAACACCGAAATACTGCGAAAGATCGAGGATCTCCTTCTGTGACGTCATTTACACCGAACCCCGTTGTTCTCGATAACAGCAAAAAATTGCCGAAAGAAAAATGGTTCCTAACTATCCTTGGTCCGAGATATTTTTGGGGGAGCATCGAATTTTCGTGGCACAAAAATTCGGAGATGCTTTGTAAATCTAGAACTTTTAGGGGGCGGAGAATCTAGGGCTAGTGACCTAGAGAATTAGAAGAACAGAAATACTGATATGAAACTGAAGTAAGTCTCCTGTCTTCGAGATAGTCTAAAGTAGTCGATAGAGTAAAGTACGTCAACAGCGTTACCAGATCGACTTGATGGGAAAATAGTGGGGGTAATGCTATAGTCAGCATACGACGTCACACGAAGCTATAGTGTAATCTAAACCAGATAGTGATTCCTACTAAGGGTGGGGGTTCTACAGTACCGATCCTGACGTCACCTGTTACCCCCTCTATTGGTGCGTTGCTGGGACAGTTCTGGAAACGTGACGTCATATATTGCGTCGGAGGGAATTTTTGTGGCAACGCTGCTCAGCGATTATACGTCTCTGGTGTTGTTCGTGAGAGGGAACTCTAAGGTTGTATCTAACCTGTGTGTGTGAGCAATTATTATATAAAAATAAATACTTCAACACGTATTCCAGAATTTTTCTAGATTTTCTGAACAGTACAATCGCTGAACAACCGCAGACGGGGGGTTAAATAACAGTATTAAAGCAGTGGTACCAAAAGTAGTACTGTTCCGTGAAAAATGGCACCACCAGCTTCCAACAGGGCATACATCCGGATCAGAGAACGAATGTTTTTTTAATGGAACATCCCCCGCCCATCGACGTCCCCAGGGGTATATCGCGTCAGGACAAAGTAGCCGAGGGTCGGCTAATACGACTTAACCAGCGGTGCGTTTAGTTAGCTGGCTGTTCGGCGGCCGAATTTGAATTTAAGGCACACGGGGAACAATGGCGACGTGGGTTTCGCAGAACCTAGCGATATCCCCCCGTCACGGACATCCGCCAATGTCCAGACAGTAACGCAGAGGTTTCCCGGACGCGTTTGATAAGTTTATATTAAGTTGTGGCTGTTTGCGTTCCGGCGACGTTTACTCAGGAAACATATTCTCTTGCGCGCGGGCGCGCGCGCGTCCAATAAACGTCGACAAATATTCCCTCGAATTCCTCCGGGTAATTTCGGATCCATTTTACAAGCCCTAGAATGGGACAAGCTACCGCGCCCGCCTGATGTTCGAGTCAATAGCGCAAATAATATCCTACCGCGCGTCGCACCGCGTCGCGGACATCGCGGGCACGTTCTGCCATAGCGAAAAGTGGTGAACTAAGCGCTCAGCAGTAAAACCGATGCTTAAATTCAGACGCATCAAGGTCTTCGTGTACACGCGTTCGTCTATTTGCAGTGAACGTTACGCGATAAGTTACTTCAAACACGCCGCGGCAAGATGGTTCATCAACCTCTTGCCTCATAGAGATAGACTGCGGAATTTTATGCAAAATGAAAATTATCCGCAAGAAACGAGAGTTTAATCAATTTTTTCTCTTAACCCTCCGTGGGCACACTGGGTCGTTTAGGAGAAAATTTCACTTTTAGATCCTTTCAAAGGGAAAGCAGGGGAGACCCTAATTTTTCGAAAGTAGAGAAGGTCCTAGAGATCGGTATCAAAGTGGAGGCTTGAATAGGAATCCTCGAATTTTTTCAGATTTTTCGAAAGCCGAGACAGTAAAAAATATATCCCTGGACATAAACGACCAGCCAGTATGCCTACGGGAGGTATGAAAAATTTATGTGCCCATGGCGGATCAATAATTTAAGTGAATCGAATGGAATGTAACAGGATCTCTATATTCCTCAATTTCTGTAACTATTTTCTAATTCATTGACTCATTTTTCTCATATAATTTGCAGTCTAGCGACGAAGGCTCCGAACAGGATTTGATAAACATAAATGGTATACGTTTCTTTTGAATCAAAGAACAATTTTATTTTTCTGTTATCAATATACTCTCCTTCCACTGGGAAATGATTAGAGACGAAAAAGTTCGAACGATTGCAACTGCGCTACTTACATTGCACTAACAAGATCCACGCATCCGGCCACTGTGAGGACAAAATGGCAACCGTGGATGTACTGCAGGGTCCCGTAATGTTTGCGAAATCCATTTCGCTACGGCCCATCGCGCGGCACTAAAAACAACCGAACGAATAAATAAACATGAGCCCGTCACCGGGCAATGAAAACGAATAAAGTGCGAGGGAAATAAATAAAAGAGGCAACAACGGGTTTTATATCCCCGTTAAAATAATAATAACAATAATGTAGACGAGGAATATGGCCGCCGGGATCGTACCGCCGATACGTGTCCGCGATCGGCGGGAATAAAACGCGGAATAATTCCGTGCGTGGCATCTGGAGGGCGAGGGAAGGGCGAGAGGGGCGAAGGTGATGCGAAGGGCGGGAAAAGGGAAAGAATGGAGTGAGCAGCGGTAAATCTGGGACGGTCGGGCCGTTAATCCGGTATTTCTATATCCGAGGCGGGATACCCCGCGGACGAATAAGAAACGGTGACCGTTCGACGGCTTTTTTTTTTACGAGGCCGTCGCCGCAACTTCGGCCGCGATTCGCGGCTGAAATTTCCGCGAGCGGCGCCTTTCGCGTTTCATCTGCGGCGCCGTTATTTTTTTCATCGTCCCCGGGAAACCGGGACCGTAAAACCGACGGCGACGACGCCGTCCCCGCGACGTCCTCTTCTCTTCTCTTCTCCCCACCACCGTAATTCCCGAGGTAATATTTTCCACGATGAAGTCACGCCGAGCGGAAAAAGTTCGTTTATTCTAGCCGCGTGGATACCGCCGCGATTCTCCTGCGGGAAACACGCGCGAAATTCCGCGGAGATTGGAACGATTAAGCGTTTCGCCGTGGCATAGCAATCGTTACAAACAGCTGGGAGCAGTTTTGTCGCTGGCAGGTATCAGAAACAGCTTGACTTTTAATCGAATTTGTTATTAATTCGTAGCTCTTTCTCCAGAATTTATTGATTATCTGCAAATTAGGATACCTTCTACATTTCAAAATAATGTGTATCGTCATAGGCTGTTCCTACCATACGTGATCAAAATGACCGGTCCTTAAAAACAGTTGTTGTTAATACATTGAACGTAGATGATAGTCAATTTGGTAATTATTTACATTAGGGGCTTCCTCACTGATTTTGATGATCTTGAAATATTTTGTCGAGGTCATCATTCTGAACAACTTTTTCCTATACATGTTACCGCCGCTCAGCTTTAGTTTCCGAGATATTCGCAAAGGTGATCGGAGTAGGTGTGTGTAGGACTGTGTAAAATAGTATTTCAAATAGTTGACGGTAACATATATTTTTATGATATTTTGTTGCCTGTAATGCTATTACGAGATTGTAGTCTGTTTATCAACATGTTACATATTCGTAATTAAACTACAAATAATACTTTGCTAACTATTATAGCTTCTCATGTTAAAAATTATAATTTATAATATTAACTACTTGCTCAACTTATTTTCATTGTAAGGAAATATTTGAAATACAAAATAACAATATTTCATTTTATCTATGTGGTTATCAAAATAACAATATTTGATTTAAAGTAGTATCTTATTTGAACCACATTAAACTATACTATATACCAAATCATTGATGATCGTTAATATAATAATAAGTTGCAAAATATGATAGAAAACCTTGTATCCAATGTTCCACATACGAATACTAATCCTACATTATAAAATACTAATGTGAAGTGTACTTACTTCTGAATCTTCTGTACCTCCGTCGGATCCACAGCACACAATTGTTGACTCACGAGAATAAGTCCGAGTAATTAAACAACAATCACTAAACAACACACACAACACACGCACAACACATTTTATAAAATCGTGATATCGAACGAGAAGATGTCACTCCGACCACGATCAAAATAATACTGCGATTTTAACAATGATCCCTTCCACTGCAATTATCCTAGGCAGGTTAGACGCTGAGGGTCTATAAACACTAGATACAAGACCAACAAAAAAAAATGATGGCGGTGCACCGACCCTATTTCCCGGAATTCCCTGTTTTCGTATCACACGTCCGTGGGAGGGGGACGGTTAAAATCGCAGTATTATTTTATTCGTGATCGGAGTAACATCTTCTCGTCTGCTGTCACGATTTCGTTAAGTGTGTTGTGTGTGTGTTGTTTAGTGATTGTTGTGCAATTGGACCTATTCTCGTGAGTCAATAAGTGTGTGCTGTGGATCCGACGGAGGTACAGAAGATTCCGAAGTAAGTACACTTTACATTAGTATTTTATAATGTAGTTTATAGTACATTAGTATTATATTTTATTATTCGTCTGTAGAATATTGGATGCAAGGTTTTCTTTCATATTTTGCAACTTCAATGTCCCTTTAACACTAGATTTACAAAGCACTAAAACTGACTACTTAACATTATTTTATAAAAATAACAAGACCGTGTCTATCCACATTTGTATCAATTTTTTAAATAATATATACCGAAAAAAATAATTTTGTTGAATAATTCCCCATGGATACGTCTTCTCTAATGTAAAAACCTCTAATGTAAATATTTACCTTCCAATCTAACCCACACCTACTCCGATCACTTTTTGAGATGTTAAAACTTTTTTGCGAATATCTCGGAAACTAAAGTTGAGCGGCGGTAACATGTATAGGAAAAAGTTGTTCAGAATGATGACCTTGAGAACATATTTCAAGGTCATCAAAATCGGTGAGGAAGCCCCTAATGTAAGTAATTACCGTCAATTTGTTGCTGAATGAATTGGTAGATGAGCAACTTCCATAAAGTGACGATACAAATTTATTTTTATATAATTTCAATTGTACAAAAACTACTGCGATGCTCTCTCCACGATTTACAAAATTGTCGTCCACCTTTGCGATTGAAGCTATTAAATTATTTGAAGAAATTTAAATAAACGACAATTCTCGTCATGGGTTCCAAAGTTCAATATTTTTAATATTTTGTGGAATCCTCGTCAGCGAAGGGTTAAAGAGAAAAATACTAGGGTAACACGTACGTAAGTGTCTCCCGAACGACAGCATCCGCCTGTTTTGCTTCTCGTCTTGTTCCCGAGGTGAAAACTCGCGAGATGAATTTTTGTTGGCTCTATTCCGCCGGCCGTATCTAACGAACGGAACTTCCGCTTGCTCCTCGCGCTTTTTCCTTTCTTCCGTTCTACTCGAGGATCCGCGGGATCTTGCCGGAAATTGACTTTGAAAGAAAATGAAACACGTATCCCCCGCTCGTACGATAGACGGTGTAGATACGTTCGTTCGTTCGTTCGGCTTTTCGACGCTTGCGTGAATGGCAGAGAGAGCCTCGCGGAATCCGGTTTCTTGCTGAAAAGAACCAACGCAAATTGGGTCCGGCCGAAATCCTGGTGTTGCCCGGCGGAATGTAAATTCCGCGTGCTCGACGCGGCATTGTGGCCGTCGGGTGGTTCTTTAAATTTCGTCGGACGCGAGAGCGGAAACCACGCGGGACCGGCCGACCTGCGAATCCTAACGAGACTCTTAATATGAATATAGCACCGGGGCAAACTCACCCTCGAACGATGCAACCGGGTCTGGTTTGATCGCGCGGAGAAGCAAAAGGGGTGAAGCGCTCCGAAGAAAAATCTGACTCGAAAAATTGTGAAGCTTTCCGGGAAAATATTTTTCCGGGATTTCTCAGCACTATTCGGAGCAAGGTTTCTACCTTTACTAAGAACTTTTTAATTGATTATCCAATGACAATAGTAATTTAGAGCGACCAGTCAGCCCTAATAGAAAAAGAAATCGGAAATTTCACAGTATTTAAAAAATGAAAATCATTGAATTTTCTTTCCGATAAATGTGTGAGTATTTGACTGTGAAAAGAGACAGCGTTAAAATTGAAAGAACTTAATACGTCCATTCAGATTTGTATTTGGTTTCAAAAGCATTAAGGTACTTCGCTCGGAAAGTAATTGGTTTGAGAGTTGTGATTTTGTGTAAAAACGGTACGAAACGCTCCCGTTGATCAAATGTCGAACATCTCTTCAGGGCGCAGCGCGATTTCAGGGAAAACAGCCCGTGTTCCGTTGGACAAGCGGAAGCGATTCGATGATCAGCGAGGGTGATTAACGTTCGCGGGCAGCTCATTAGAGCTGGGAATGGTGCGGGCGCGTGGGCGGTTTGTCCGCGGGCAGCTGCGAAAAATACTTTGATGCCTTTGAAATGAATTTCGTTCCGCCGCGAGAACCATCGGAGGCGGAGGTTTTCGGGACGTGATGTTCATGCGAGCTGGTGGTGGTGGCGGGCCGGGCGTGCCAGCATCGCAAACATCAAACTAATAAAATGTGTTGGCACGGATCCCCTTTCGGACGCGGCGCGTGTAACTGCAAACTGCACCGTGCACTGCAACCCCGTGCTTTTTTCCCTGATAGTTGGGCGCGGGATTAGCAGCCGCCACGAGGAAAAAAGCCCCCGACGAGAGCAAGAGAGAGTGAGAGAGAAAGAGAGAGAGAGAGTATTTCGCGAGCAGCGACGTGCGAAAAAGTGCAAAGCGTCTGATGGTGGCTTTTAATTAATCGAGACACACCCACGCTTTTTTCCAGAGGCGAGATTAACAGGAATGGGGTTGATTGTACAGAAAATACAAGGGGTGCAACGATCGGGCGCGTAACATGATTAGCTTTCAACGAGCATGCTTGACACCGGTGAACGTATTTCCGGGAATACAAGTCGCACATAAAATCGGACACCGTAGCCTCTTAAAGTTATCAAAGAAAGAATGAAATTGATCCCTGCTGCTTGCAACTGCGGTCGAAAATGTTTATTCTCTATAAACATCGACAGTCTAGTAATATATTTAGACACACTTCAAATAAATAGGATATACCTGGTGATGGACGTGAGATTAGCGGTTATGCAAACTAAAAATCGTCTGCATCAATTACACGAAAGCGGAGTAGCATAAAAATTGATTTCTTCCCTTAATAATTCAATTAGCTTCGAAACAATGTACCAGTAATATTCAATTCATGTAAATGCATAAAATCTGTAGTTTAGCGATGATCGAATGGAGATGAATAAAACACTTCCTATATTCATCATATTTTTGAACCTTTTCGGATACATGGAACGTATGAAACTTATTTGTATGCATGTGCCATAATTGTGGCAGCGGTTCGCTGTAGCATGAACCTGCTTCGACCCTCCAGCGACTCTGAATAGTTAGTACACCGCGAAATAATCGAGGAATTCGGCAAACAGGCCGATGTTTAACAGGTCTACGAATCGCTAAGCAAAACGTTTTCGTTCAACATTAAGCTCGTTCATTGATTAGCAGAATTTCGGCGTCCCTTGTACAGGGTGTTTCTTAAATGATGGACAAAAGTTTAGGAGTAGATTCCCAATGCTCAGAGAAGAAGAAAAAATTATATCAACATAGGTCCGGAAAGGATTGGTTTCTCAGTTATTAAAGTTTTTATGCCACAAAATGTTAATCTAACTTTTTTGTCTTCTCTAGAAATTAGGAATCTATTCCTAAAGTTTTGCCCATCATTTACGAAACATCCTGTGTATACTGCCTAAGTTGAATTTAAATTTTTCTCAATACACAGACAGAGCTCACCGACGAGGGTTGAGATATCGCGATAGAGATAATGCGCAAGGGCTCCCGAAAATTTGGCTGACAAATGAAAATTTGTTCGAGCGGTTCGGGGGTTGTAATGGCGAGCGCGAGGACCGTGACATGGTTTTTGATTTACTGTGGTTCGAGCGGGCTCCAATTCGAAATATCGGGTAACGCTGCCAGTCACGGTCGTGATCGTCACTTTGAAATATGGAATCCGCGGCGAACTGTCGTGTTTTAATCTATCGTTAAACGGGACCCTTCGAAAAGGGCATGGACGGTGTCGCGATTCGGGAAATAGAACTGTTCCTATTTATATCCAGAATCGATTAACACCGACCCCGGGTGAACATAATCTTACGAATTTCTCGAACTCGAAGAAAATCAGATCGAATTCAGTGTTTTGTTACTGCTTCTATTAATCTTGCAATACGTTCAAGCTGAAATAAAAATCTCGAGAAAAACAACTCGCAGCAGCAACAACACCTTCCTCGCAGATGAGTAACAAATCAGTAAATGTTCGATTCCACATATTGGTCGGTATAAATCGATCGGAAGATCGATCTTCCAAAAATGGGCCGATTTCCTGCGGATCTCTTCGTGCTCGAGTTCGAGTATCCATGGGTCGCGGTCGTCGCCAATAAAGGGGGAAGTATCGTAAACGCGGAAACGTAACGGGCGTGGTTAAGCGCAAATTGCGGTCGTAAAGCCGGGAATCCATGGACGGTCTGTAATAACAGAAAGAAATGGAATCTTTATCGTTGTCGCCGGGTTAACGCTTCAATTACAAAAGTTTATCGCGACGATCCTCGGACCTATGAACTCACCTGGCTGGAAAGGGGGCCGTGCACCTAACCCAGACCACACCCCTCCCCTGCGGCCCACGTCACAGGTACGTATGATATATTTTTTAATCATAATAACTCGCACGCAGGAACAACCGAGCGGAAAGGGAGGGTAGTTTATGTACCGGCACCGGTTCTCTCTTCCCTTGGCCGCGAAAGAAAGCCACTTTCTGACCTCCGCTATAACTCCGGCCGTCCTTCATAAATCTTTGACGGTGGATCGTATCTTTCAAAGGCTGACTACCGCTATTCCGGACCTTTGGAAAATAGTGGCCGGCCTGATACAAAATTTACGGCTGAGACCGCGCCCGGAACCCGCTACGCCCTCGCAAAAAGGGCAGCATGATCGACGTCGAACCTCCGAGATTCTTGCTCCTTATCAAAAACATCTGAGAAACATCAAGCTCGATCTTACCTGATTAATCGGAGACCTCGAGTAATAAAATTCTCGAACCAGTTCTTGAAGTATTCAATTACGCCCTGACGAAGTCTCTCACGAGTCGCGCTGAAAGTAAAGGCAGTTAAGCAGCCAGAGCCCCGTAAACAAAATGTTTATTTTTCCTCGTAGGTAAGCCGGGCAGAAATCTCGGGTCCCAAAGCGTCCTCGGCATCTTAAAAATTTTTAGAGCCGGCCCGAAAGAGTAGCTAATTTTAAAAAAAGCTGTTGCACCGGCAACGCCGAGCGAAGTCTCTCGCTTTTCTCCCCTCAGCCGCGGTAATATCTTTTGTTGACTTCCCTTTATGCTCCCGTTGGGTTTACTACCTCGCTGCGTCGTTACTCCCAAGCATACGCTGAACTGCACGAGCAGCTGTATTGTGCGAATTGTATGTAGAAATTGATTGGCGGATGCCGCGAATCCTTTTATCCCCTCGAGGACACCGAATAACGAATATACTGAAAACCCTTAACGAAATAACGAGCATAAACATGCTCCTGTCAAGCACGTGTTTGTGGACGATGGTGCGACGGTGCATTCAACGTGTGCCGAAGATGTTTCGCCGAGCAGACTTGTCTGTAGAATATTTTCTAAGATTATTAAAGAAAGAATATTCTTATCGCTTCCGTTCGTTGCGATTGATGAAGAAAATGTTTGCAGAGATCCGCAGTCTGTTGTTGTTGACCCGAGAAAAGTCTCTATGGTGTTAACAATTAATAAATTAATACTATATAAATGAAGTGGGAAAACACGTGGATGACTGTCAGTACAAGACCCTAAGAATAGAGGTAGCTGACGAAAGACTCTTTGAGTGCTTACAACTATCTTCCCCCTTCCACCCCCAAGCTAAAATACGTGGACAGAATTGTTGGTAGCTCGGGAGAATCGTTTCCTTTGAAGGACCATGTGCATTCCATCGAACAGAAGTGTCCACGGGAAGCACGGGAGGTACGAAACACTTGGGCCTCCATTTTCATCCTTTTCCGAGGCCACTTCGACGATCCGAGGGAAGTTACTTACCTGTGAACGTGCACGCGTACGAAATTCCTGGCTCGAGTCTCGCGGCCTCGGCTCGCTGCGAAAAATTCCCGCCCCCCGTTAAAATAAGAGTTGCCGATGCGAAAGTTCCGCCGCGTCGAAGGAAAAAGTTCCTCCTCGAAGGAGCCAGGCTGCCTCTTTCCCTGGCGGTCGAACCCGGTTCTGTATTTCGCATAATCGAGACAGCAGTTCCGCCGGAGATACGAGTTTGCCACGTCTCGAACCCTGATAACAGCCACCGGCCCCTCGATACACTGTTTTTCTATGGAAATTTTACGCTCCTCCGGGACACTGATTGGAATATCGTACAGTCGTTGTACCGTTCGCTGTTAACGTCGCCTAACTGCGAGTCGATGTTGGGTTAACCGTCCTGACACAGTTTAACCCCTTGCCCTACAATATCGAGTCTGACTCGCGATGAAGATTCCGAACAAGAGTCTAATAAATATGTATGTTATTAATTTCCTTTCAGCCGAAATAAAATTCTATTTGGTCGTAGTTGTTGTGTACCCTTTGGAGAAAACATAGGCATACAATAAATATAAACTTTCTTTCTTTTTCTACGAAATTCTGAACGACGAAGAACTTCTAATCATGATAATCACAAAATAAATAGTAGTGCCGGGGGTGGAGTAGCAGTTTCATTATTTGTGATCTGTTTGGCTAAAGCTAGCAATTCTGTATGGATTTTTACGCAAAATAAAAATTTTCCAAGTCAATAGCGAGAAACCGAAATTAAATGAAAATATATTTTCTCTTTGAATCGTCTTGGAAAGTCGGAAATAATACAACAATATCCTTAGATTCTTTCAATGACTTTTCATTGAAACGAATAAAATTTTAAAGAGTTGAATAGCCGAGGTAGGCGTGTTCATAAACATAGAATAACACAGAATAACGTAGCCTCTTCCGAGTCTCACAATGGAAATCTCTCTCTCTCTCTCTTTCTCTGTCTCTCTAGGCAAGAGAGTTCTACTTTGGAAAGAAACTGCCCGCGGAGACTTTCAAGTAGAAGCGTAATCAGCGTAATTACAGCCGAAGGCCATCAAGGGTCGGGCCCCGGCGTTTAAAAGTCATTTTCGCGTTATTAAACGGCTATCAGCCCTCGGCTCCCGTGTAATTAGTCGAACCCGATGGCGGATCCAGGAATCAGAGCAAGAGCGGAGGATCTTGACCGACAGGCAGCAAATCGGATCTGGCTGTCGCTGGGAGCGTGTAACGCGATACACGGCACCCGGTATCGCCGACAGGATGCACTGTATCGATTGCGTGACAGTACTGTAAACGGGTCAGGGATGGCCCGTGATCCACGACAGGGATCCTGTGGATGTATTTCAATAGCTGGCAAGAATATCGAGCGAGCGAGAGAGAGAGAGAGAGAGAGAGAGAGAGAGAGAGAGCTCGCGGAATAATAGCAACGATTCAATAACCGCGAGACCGTGAACACCGTGGAACAACGAGGGAACCAGTCCGCGTTGGTTCGAGAGTTAGAGTCCACCAACCGGGAGCTTTCCGTCCCTAATTTTCGCGGGGCTCGTCGGTCGCCTCTCGCGGCGCTCGTTAACTTTAATTAAATTGTTTATTTAACAGCCGGAGAATTTCGTTGAACGAATGCAAACGGGCTGCGATAATGAAAGAATCCGACCGGGACCCCGCTACAAAAATTGGACCGTTCCCGTCCTCGGGACCTCTAAGACTATGGACGGCTCCAAAGGAGGAGGATATCTTTTTATACTGATTGGGCGTTTCGAGGTGATTTAATCATCCATATTTTGAAGGTCGTTAAAGGTCGTTCAACGTCAACTGCATTACATACAGTTGTTCTCGCTCTGTTGCTACAAGAAATCAAAATGATCGCCTTGGACCACGAACGGGCAGCGTTCAAGGTCAGCTGCAATTGTTAAGAGATTTCGTACAATTGGTAGCCGAAAAGATTGCGGTCGTGACAATTTGGGGATCGCGCGAGCTCTTAAGCCGTTCGCTGCCAAACGACTTCGTTAACAACGCGGATGATCGACGATCCATGTGACAGCGATCTCGGCGCGGAACGGACATTCAGCCGAATGGCGCCGCTTTATCGTTTAATCGTCGCAATCGGATGTACGATAATGATCCGAGAATTTCAACCGGGACGCAAGCACCCGTGAAATACATTCGAGAACCATACTCGCCAGCTCGTTCGCTGTGTTGCACTCATGGGGGCGGTCTGGTTGATCGTTTACTATCACTGTCGTCTTCACGAGCATCGTATCTCAACCGTTATGCCAGCCGCCGCGCGGACCGGACGATATTATTTTCCGTCGAGCACCCGTGGCAACGATCATCGCGCCGCTAACAAAAGGATTTGCGATTATTATCCCCATCGTGTGGCTCTGTTAAAGTCGCGAACCTTTCCTGAAGCCTCTCTCGCCCTATTTTTTTTTGTCCACGAGATCAGCAGCGATTCTCGAAAAGTCGCAAGAAAGGGATTCGGAGTGTAACTGTGTCGTGGATTGTAAAGCGAGGGGTTAATTCTTGTTTAAGACTGTAACGTTGCCCGTAGAGTTCTACGGTTATGGTCCTCCGGGCGCAGAATTAATAAAAGCGAGGGGGAAACTATGTTCGAGAAGTTTAATTAACGGAACCCCCGGCCGCGCTTCGAGCGAATTAAAGAAATTGAAAGAGGGAAATCGAATAGTCGCCGCCTCGCTAGAGCTTCCGTATTTGCATAATGGGACCGGCTGAGATAATAATTAAAAGGGCCGGGATCAATTATCCGCGAGCGTTCCCGACGAATTTTTACTCGTTGCCCGAAGGTCGACGGAACACCAGCTTCCCGGCTCTCCCTGAATTCCGCGTGTCTCGTTCCCCGCGCTGAAAAATTATTTGTTCCGCAGTTCGCAGTGATAGAGATAAGACCAAAAAAATACGGAACATTTCGGGCGCAATATTCCCGGCGTGTAATAATATTTTGACGTTATTTCCCGGACTGCGTTCCCGCGGCCAGGCCGAGGTGTTTGCAAACAAAACGTTCGAATCGGTGGACGCGCGTCGCAAATAAAATGTTTCATGCGAGCTGGTGCTGTTCGTTTCTCTCTCTCTCTCTCTCTCTCACTCTCTTTCCCGGTATTTCTCTCTCCCGCTGCCCGTTCCATTTTTTCGTAGCCGTTAGTGTTATTTTTCCAGCGGATTACAAAAATAAATCAGACCGCTAGAGCGGCCGGATTGACAAATAAATTTAACGAGACCGTGCATTTGCATAGGTTTATCGTCGACGCCGACCATATTTTCCTCCGCGGAAGCTCAATAATTTCACCGCATTTCCTATGCAACGTGGCTGCGGTCCGATCAGGTTTTATTTCCGTGTCAACGGACACCGGCTCGCGAGGATTTGTCGCGTTACAGCTGGACACCTGAAAAAGGACAATTTTAGCTGACTTCGAATATTCTCATCGATTCTCGATTCTCATATATTACTCGAGATCCAAAGTGGCCACCCCGATCAACCTCGGAGTTTGATGGTGATTAGAAAAATTCTATTGTACCCGAGGCTGGACAACGATCTCCGATGTCCAGATCAGAATCCAGGCCGGACTCGCTCGATTCCCTCTTTATTCTAATTCTTCGCCGGTCTAGTCTTCGCTTGGACTACCTTAATCGGCGGAGTTTGCTCTCTGTGCCCCGGCAAAGTGTCCGATTGTGAATCCGCCTCACGTCTAGATCTCGAGTGGAACCGGCCCCGATCGCGTTGCAGCGGGTTCCATCTGATGAAGCATCAAATTTGATTACCTTGTAGTAGACCGTAAAGTTTCCCGCTGCGAGTATTTACGCCGGCGATCCCCGGACCGAGTTTACGAGTTTTATAAGACGTTTCACGTCTGAAAGTTTATTCATAGAGAGAGAGAGAGAGAGAGAGAGAGAGAGAGAGAGTAGCGGAGGTGGCTCGGGCAGCTGGAAAAATATTACAAGCCGAAAGAGCTCCGCGGAAACGGCAGATAATTAAAGGAGGAACGAAAAGCTTTCAAAAGTTCGAGCGTAAAAATTTCCCAAAGATTCTCTTATCATGCTTCGGCGGATAGAGAGAAGAGGATCGAACAAGCGATAAGAGTAAGAAGAAGAAAAAAAAAAGAAAAAGGGGGAAGAAAAACGAGGAGGAACCGGAAGGAATGCACACGTAGACATCCTCGAGCACCTACCGGGATCTCTAGAATTCCTCTCTTAGCGTGCTCGAATGCACGCGAAAATTGAAGTCGAATTTTCACGTCGCATCGATTTTCCAGCCGCCGCACAGTGGTCCGAATCGATGAATTAGGGGGGGAAAAAGTTCAAAAGTTCAATTCGGCGCGTTGCAAATTTAAGCGAATTCAAAATTCGGCGCGCCGAATTTGCAACGCGTCGAAATTTCAGCACACCGATTTTGAATTCCGTCGAAATCTCAACACGCTAAATTTGCAACGCGCCGAAATGGCAGCGCGTCAAACTTGAAACGCGTCGAAATTTCAGCGCGCCAAACTTGCGAAGCGCCAGACTCTAAACGGGTGAAAAATTCGACGACTTTGAAATTTCAGAGCGTTGAGATTTCGACGCGTCTCAAATGTGTCAAACTCAATGCGTATTCCGTGGCGTTGTAAACTGGATGCGCAGTAATTCATCGAATTTCGCGAATTCGGTCGGTGTACTGAGCGGGAAAACGCCGGGAGCCGACCGGAGGGACGATTGTGGATCGTCTCCAGGAAATTAGGCTCCATGGTAAACTACCTGGTATTCTCTCCGGCATCAATTTCCATTCTGGCGACCGCCTTTCCATCGTCCGGTCACGTACCCGAAATTACTTACCGACTGTTCGGCCAATTACCACGGCTCGCTGCTCGGCCCTCCCCCTTCTTTTTCATTTCCCTTTGTTTCCGCGTTTTCCCTCGTCTTCCAGCCTCCCACCTACCCCACACAGTCGACACGTCTATTTCGATCTTGTTGGCTCTGTTACACGAGGAAAACCAGCCGCCCTGAATCCCTTCGCGCACGTCGTCCGAAAACTTGAGGATTATCCGCGAGATCTTGAATTTCCGGCGTCTTCTTCTTCGATTAAAATGTTCCGACTGACTTTTCCGCTGTAACAGAGGGCGAGAATCAGCGACGGGACGAGCCAGAGTATCTCTTTGACAATCTTTCCGCCGTGTGTAACTCGACATTAACCGTAGCGTGCTCCTCGCGCTAAAATTCGCACGTTTTCTGCACCTGCGTGCTGCGAATACTGTTGCGTCTAACGTTCTATATCTGCCGTTGTGTCTCTGGTATTATCTTGGAATTTGATTGCTTCCTATCGTATTTCGTTGGAATACTTTTTGAATTATTTCTCCAAGAGCAAAAAATATTTATATTTATATTTTCTTCCTTTTATTTTAGAACTTGCTTCAGAGTCATTTCCATATGTAGCTTCGATAGCCTATGTAGAACAGCTGAGAAGTACTAGAATTATTCTTGCATACCATGGAATTGTGGAATTATTGATGAATTCACCGTCCAAGAATCTTGAAGCTCGAATCAGCCGAATCGTCGCAAACAAAATGTTGTAAACGCATGTGCAGCTTGGTCCGTACGGAAAAATCTCGATTGCAGGGAGTGCAGCGTGCAGCGGTCGTTTCGGGCGCAGTAATGCATGTTACCCGGCGTTCCCGAGCTCGTTAAGCGGATCGTCGCGATGATCGTGCGGGCAGGGAAGCCGATCTGCCGGCTAACAGTGTATGTACATACCGGTAACCGGTGGCCAGGACTAAGTGATAACGCGTTACGATCGAACGTATACGTATACGGCGTGCTCGGCCGAGGATTCCACCAGCCGGAACGTTCTTCGAGATTAATCGCGCGCGATAAGAAGTTGATACGCCCGGCTCTTAAAGGTCTCACGGGAGGCCGCGCGCGTCGCCCGGAACTTTTTCAATTCCGCAGATACGGTGCCGTGTCCTGCCAAAAATCGTGGGAAACCGGCAGATCTTATCGACCTCCCTCCCCCTCCCCCCACCCCCACCCCAACCCCGCAAATTTCAATTCTCCGTCTCCGACTTTATTCTGATTTTTCGACCCATCGTTCTCCATCTTCCCGTCATTTCGTCGCATTACTTCTTCGAGATTTGAGACTCCCGTCCTACGGTTTCCACGGTTCAGCTTGAATTCACATTGGTTTCGGATTTTCAAAGTTATTTCGTTCTCTGACGTCGAATTGATAAGTTCGCGGTAAAGTTGTTTGCCACGTTCGTAATTAACCCCTTGCATTTTCATTCCACAGCCAAACATCAAGATCGTATTTTCCGAGATTTCACGAACGGTACGAGCAATTTTAATTTCTTTCTCAGTATGAATTTACTTTCTTTCTCAATATGTTTAGTAGGTCGAGAATAATATGTTTAAATTCCTCTAGTGTTTGTACTGTTTTAAATGACACCCACCCATTTTTCATATAAATACATAAAATCCGCATTAGTCATTGTAGCTACGAAGAAGACAGCAGAGGGTGACGAACAGAGAAATTCGAATAATTTTATGTTCGATGAAGATCACGAAGTAGGTATATGAACAAAGAAGTTCGAATCATCCTACGAAGAAGACAATTGAGCAAAGGTCGGAAAACCGATCGTCCCATCACCTGAAAGAATCAGTTACCTGAAATTAATTCTAATAGAAGAGACGCTACCGTACCATATCTCGGGAAAACAGCGGGTCCGTGCAGGTGCTTCAGAAGCCAATCTGTATCAATTCCGGCGACGTCTTCATGCGCCGAGGCAATCCCAGAGCATGTAACGCGTAAAACCCCGGCGTAAGATCGCAGTATCACGTGGAATCCGAGTGGGATCGTTCTTTTCGATGAAGTCGGATTCCTGCAGGCCTGATCGATTCCCCGCGGAAAACGCGTCTTCAATTTCCGGGAGCGTTTGAGCGTGGCGGACCTCGAATTCCGCGTTTCCATCCGCCCTTCTCCCTTCTCCCTCGTAGTTCCGTCGACGACTTCGACGACGACGACGACGACAACGTCGACGTGGAAGGCCTGGCGAGGGCACAGAGAGACCGGGAATACGGGAACACTTTGAGATCAAAGGGAATCCCGTGAACCGGGACACTCTGCGGCCGGATCGATGATCGCGATCGCGACCAGGACACCGGCCGCCACGTTGTTATTTCGAGAATTTCAATTTTGACGAGCGGATTCCGCGTCCTGTCCCGTCCCTCTGACGCTTCTCCGCGGGACCCGTTTGCACTGTCCGTTTTTTGCCGGACGTGTTTGCTCGGCACGCTAATAACCGGCACCTACGAGCGAGAACCGCGGCCGCAAACCTTCAAACCATGTTTTTTGTCTGCTCGAATGGACCGTTGACACGTGCGATAATTGTACCAGCAGGCAGCCATTTAAAAGCGTTGGGGGTGAAGCATCGACTGGGGTCGTTGTACTCATTCAAATGTGTAATAATTTGTCGATTGATCTTTATTTTTAAGCTATCTGTTTTCAGGTATACAGTCTTTGCTTTACATGTCTCCGGGACGATACACGACGCTGCCAAGACCCGTATTGTTGACAATAATCGAGAATTCACTGTATCGAGTAAACACTGTACTGACTATTGCATAGGGGTTGAAACGAGACACACGAAGGTATCTAGGATGAGGTTCGATCATGATGCGGCAATTTGTGGGTGAGTAACAAATCAAATTCCATTTTGTTGTTGTCTGTATTGGAGAATACAATGAAAGACGTTCCAATCGTAGAACAAATCCAAGTGCAAGGGGTTAAGAATGTTTTGGGACGGTCGAATAGGTTGGAAAGCAGGAAGCTACGTCTCGGATATGGATTAACGGTTGGTATACAACGGAGAATTGAGGGAGGACTTTAATTAAAATGAATAAGAACAGCTGCAGACTGTGCCGGAGGAATTAGAAAGACGCGAGGGATTCTTTAGCGACACCTGTCGCCGAGGCACAATTCTTTCGCTGCTGGTTCTTTCTGCAGGAGGTATCAACCCCGGGATTCGGGATTCTTAGTTTCTCTAAAGGGTCCCTTGACCCCTGTGATCGCTTTCTGCGAGGGACATTCCGAGCACCGGGCGAGATCGGTCTGTAGAAGATCGAGGAACTTGAAGGAAGCATTTGGCTTGTTTACAACGTTCTTCAGGGAACGTTGGAATTTGCTCAAAACTTGCCTCAGACGTAAACCAGTCCTAAATTCTTGAAAAGACTCGAGTCTTTGGTCCGCTTTAAAAAAAATGGTTCCTGCACTTTAAATCTTAATTGATCGGATTAGAGTGGTTTGTCATGAATTTGAACAACTTTCCTTCGACACTAGACATTTCGGAACTACTTCGATAGAAGTGAAGCGACAGAAATTTGATTTACAGTACATGCAATTACATTGTCATTAAAGCTTCTCTAATATTTTTGTTGACAAATAGCAAAAAGTGATTGCGTATATTCGTGGATGATCACAGACTAATTTACATAAAATAATAAGAACGTCTTTGAACATCGTTAAATATCGTAGAAAATTTTCCAGAGACGCTGCCGTACGATTGAGGGTAAACGGAAGACGTTTCCACCAGATTTGATCCATGCAAAACCGCCAAGTACGCGAGTGTCAGGATAGTTGTGCGTGTCAGTGAATCGTGGGAGGTGTCGGGCGACGATTAACCGCTAGAAAGGTCCGAGAGAAGCTTCGGCTCGCGTTGCGGTCTTCCGATTGTCTGATCAGCATTCAGCCAGAAGGCAGGGAAGAGCGAGTAGAAATCCGGTCCATTCGGCTCTGTCTTAGGGTTTCCCGGAGACTTATAGTCCTTTCAATCAATCTGCTCGAAGACGTCCCCTTTATGCGGATTCCGGGATAGCCGGCGGATCCTAGATTAATGTCGCCGGGGCTGTACTGGACATACTACCGGAGGCAGTCCCGGATAGCGGACGATAGTGGTTTAGAGATCGAAGGGCCAACGGATGGGGAGTGCTGAGATGGAGCAAGGGGTGGGGTGGGGGAACACGAGAGAGGACAGAGTTAGTAGAGCAAGAATACGACGACAGAGACACAGAAAGACAGAGAAACAGAGAGCAAGAAAGAGAGAGAGAGAGAGATACATAGAAATGGAAAGAGGTGGTGTTGGCAGCGGGCGAATCACAGGGCCTTTGTGTTTCGATCAGCCGAAGGATTACGAAGAAACGAAGCCGGCTCAAGTGTTCGGGACAGCTTAACGCCGCTACAAACGATACGGTTTACTTATTTGTACCTGAGGATCGATCAACGCCCGGTCGCTTTTTACAAGTACTCTCGCGGAAAACGGGTCTTTTTGCGGGTAAGCTGCCGCGCGTCCGTTCAATGGGACGTGTGCGGCCGAGGTACGTGTATCGAATCGATTTCCCATTAAGAGAAAAAGGGCTCGAGTGTCGCCGCACGACACACGGACAAAACGTCACCCCGCTCGCGAACGGATCGTCCTTTTTAATTGTTTCGCCTCGGACCGGATTTCTTCCGAAGACTGCGCACAGTTGCTTCCGTATCTTAATTCCGTTGGAAACGATTTAGGAATCGGGCAGGTGGCAACGAAAAGTACGGCCAAAAAGAACAGTCGTATTCAAAATGTTTTCCTCTCGGGCCACACATGTTTGTCGCAAACATACGAATAAATAAATGAATAAACACATTCGTCCGACCGTAGCCGGAAAAATTCAGATTGCCGGACGTTTAAGAAATTACCTAATAACGAACGTAAGTGTTCCGGGCCGCACGTAAAAGCTTGCTGGTTAGGTATGGCTGACCTAGGAACACGCGCTCCCAGAGGTAATATCGCAATGAAATCTGGTTTAGTCCCCCTTAGCCGTGCAAGGGGGCCGCGATACCCGATGGTTTATCCGTGAACCCGTCGTAATTCTGGGTACCCTCCGACTCGTAACACGGTACACGGTGTGCGTAATACAAATTCATGTCGGCGGAGTGTTCCCCGTCAAATTAGGACCGACCATAACGCATATATTATGGAAAGCAGCGAGCGGCTCCCACTTGGACCATCTTGTCCTTTCACGATACCCCGGTGAAATTGCGTTTCATGGCGGGACGGACCCGTTCGAAGTTTGTTCGGCGGGTTAACTATCCTCCGTTCCTCTCTCTCTCTCTCGCTCTCTCCCTCCTGCAGAACCCTAGAATGCATATCAAGGAGATCCCTTTGAATACAGAAAGGAAATACATTTATTCCGTTTTTTCTTCCACCCCTCCGGTTGATCCCCGGTAAATTTCCGTCGGGTGAATCGTTGCCGACTTTCTCGCGAGAGGGGCGGAGGCGAAGATGGATGCTGCCGTGGTCGCGAATAAAAGCAGCGGCGAAAAGATTGTTTAAAATACATGAATATTAATGGCTCGTGAACACCTCGGAATGTTTACGAGTCCGCCGGCAACGGAGGCGGCCAGCGAACGCATTGTGTTACAAATAAATTCCCGAGCAAAAAGAGCCCGGTAATGGACAGGAATGTTTATGGAGCTTGACTGTATTAATTAACCGCGGGTCCGCGGAGCCATCCCGGACGCTGAATACATCTGCTAAACGATACGGACACGACTCTTCTGCTAATTTATCTCGAACACTAATCTAGCCAATAGTCCCATGGTTTCGCTTACGATCTCGAGAAACAGAACTATGGAGATTTTTGCACCGTATTTCGAGTGAAAACTATTACGGATAGTCCAAAGCGAGTTATAACTAGCAGTTGGACGACACTCCCTGCATCCTATCATTTTTCGAAGCAACACGCTGCGACGATAGTTAGTTTACGAAAGCCAAACCGAAGGGTCTTTATCGCGCGATTAGCATACTGGATTCACGATAAAATTACGACGCACAAAGGGCGCCCGGCATAATCCGGCAAGAGAGAGAGAGGGAGAGAGAGAGAGCATGGCTTGGTTCGTTAACCACGTTAGCGAACTAGTTACATTCCGCGAAGAACCCGATATAAAAGCAATACGATTACCCGAAACCGAAGAAGAGCTAAGCAGATTGAATAACGCAGTTACGATAACAATTCGCCGCAGTAACGGGAGCATCGATTCGCCGTCGATTATCAGCCTTAAAGAGATTAGAGCGGGGCGGGTGTATGCGCGCGCTAATTCCGAGCCGTCTTCCCCTCGCTCGCCCCGTAAATCTCGTTAGTCTTCAATTATGGTCAAAGTTTCGAGATATGAAAGTGGAATTAGGAGACGGCTGAGCCCCCGCTGCGCTGGCTGATATAGATGCCGGATGATAAATATCCGGTCGGATCGTAAACAAACTAATTACGAGATTGACGAATGGCTCCTGACGATCATCGAACTTTCGGGGATCCGATGGGAGATCAAAACGAACTATGGGACGAAATTCAGGCGGCTTGGAAAGCTCTCGTACAGAGGCCACAGGGCTCCCAAGTCAGCCATTCGGGCTCGAAACTCCGGGAAACGCGATGACAACTGGCATCGCGTCTCTCATTCAGTTCTGTGTCGCTTAGGATCCCGCAGGAACAGTAACATCTGGGCTCCGAAGCCTGGCAACTCGAACCAAGACCGATGACGCCACGTCACGAGACGGAAAGTTCTTCTGTCCCCGTAAACTATGCGAATTCCGTTCGGCCTTTCAACAGATCCAGAAGAACCGACAGGCTGCTCCTTTCGAAACCGATCGACGAGTCAGAGAGCCAGACCAGAAGCCACGACGAATATTAATCCAGCTACCATCTCCAACACCGAGTCGCTCGCATGATGTACCCCGAATAAATCCTCGACCCTGTCGTCCTCACGCCACCCGCCCGCCCGCTCGCAACCGTACGGCAGCCAGTATTATTGCAGTCACGTTACGACAGCAGGCTGCCAATAAAAAAGAGCGACGCTCCAGGCGGAGGACATAAAATCTCTCGCGGGATAAAGCAGACGCGAATTTGACGACCCGCCTTTTGAACTGTCTCACGTGTTGCAGGGTCAATACCGAAGTCCTGGGAATACGCTTTCGAAGACATCTGTGGGATCCAGAAGGTTCTCGGCTTTTTGGCGAGGAAAGCTTCCCTGGTAGATGACTAGTCTGAAAAAGATAACACCATTTGCAGGTTGCTCACCAGAGTGATTTACAATCGACAGAAAAGCCGCGTTTACGTTAGACAACTTTTGGCTGGCCGATCGAGTCCGTTCAACCTCGAGTTGTTCCACCAAAAGTTGCCTGATGTAAACGAGGCTTGACACGTTCGCCACCACCATTTGTTCCACGACCTATCTTCCTACTAAAAAAAAGTTAAAAAGTTAAAGTGTTTCGTTAAACGCGATGTACTTTTTCTGGCTGTATCAATGTTTCTTGTAGCTATTGCGGCATTGCTGCTCTTTCGAAATTCGTATAGCATACAATGCCGGGTGTGCAACTTTTCTGGATTTGAATCGGTCGTTTCGAACGTCGAACCTCTAAAATTAATTTGACTATAAGTAAATCGCAAGTGATTGTGGACAACCACATATGCGCGACTGTGTTAGATCAAACAGTGCATTGCTGTCGACTTTCAATTTCCGGAAACTCCACCAAAGATGAATAAATTGTAGAGCATCAAATCAACGAACAAGTCGTAGTTTGTAACTGTTGTCATTAAAAAATCGGATCTCGATTTCCGTTGGAAGCAAAGCATCTGCAAAGCGACTGCAGTCAGCTCGATTCGGGCGACTTTAAAGCAAATTAACAAGCGTCGATCGATTAGGCGTTCGCGGCGAAGACAAGGAGAGCACAGTGTCAGCTAGGAAGAATGGCGGGACGACTATTATTCACCGGTACAAAGGACTACCCCGGCTACTATGCCCAGGGTGAATTCGAGCGTCTAGCAAAGATACGGCTCGATGGAAGGAATATTTCATGATTCGACGGGAGGACGAGCGAGATGACAGACGGGCCTCGGGTTGAAAGGGATATCGAGGCCGAGAAGTTGGTCGCGGCTGCCCGGAAAGACGGTATTAATCAAATGAAGCGGTTTCTGTTACAAGCCGGGGCGAGGATGGCTCCGAGGAGCCGGTTGCCTGTACCCCGGGGATAATCAATCTGGAGAATTAGATCAGATAGCTGGGACTGTACGTGCGCCGGCTCCGTCTCCTTAGATTTATCCAGTCGGCGGCGGAAGCCTGATAAAGCGTCGCGCGCTTCCTCGATATCGAATAAATTCCACGCTTTTCGCTTATCGGACAGGCACAATCGTTCGCGGTTTTCCTGGGGATTTATTAAGCGAAATTTTCGCTCGTCGCCGCCGCCGCTCGGCCCGCGCTGAAATGCTCGCGTCATCAGCGTTTCTCCGGCGCCGATTTACATCCCGGCTACCCATGAATATTACACCGACAACCGGAATTATTGCTGTCTGCGTCCGATATCGATAAATTCGCGTTGCCCGTCGGAAACCTCGGCTCAGCACCCGAGCACACCGAGAAGTGTTGGAACTGTTTCGTCGGCTAATGAAAATCTTTACGCTTCGTTAGCAGAGAACCTGTTAAACCGTGATACGATGACAATTTATTCACATACGAACTGGTCACGAAAGAATGATCGTTCGTCCCGCACTTCGACGAAATTGATATCCGAACGAGCATACATATAAATAAACGTTCGCCGAATGGTCAGCTAGTCAGATAATTTTAACATAAAATTAATTTAACAATTTTCGAGCATTCGTTCGTTCGGTCTAAACGCACCGTAAGAATCGCTTCTCCCCCGATTTTATTTAAAACACGTCGACGCTAACAGGCGAAACAGAAAGCTCTCGGTATAATCGCGATCTCGCCGGTCCTCGCTCGTTAACTCGCGACCGAGCGGTTTCCCAAATGGAAATTTCGAGGGGAACGCGGTGAAAAGAGACGCGTCTCGTATCACGGGAGTGAATAATAATAAAAAATAACGTTCCTTCGCTCCCTTTAGCGCTGTCTTATTTCCGCGCGACCTCTTTTCGCCCGTGATATACGGGGATGGCTCGCTGGGACGCTCTCAAAAACGGCGCCCTGTTTTCATCTTTCCCGTTTGTACGTACGCCACGGAAATGAAAAAATTCACGAGGATCCCAGATATACGAGACCCGGCTCTCGTGGACCTCTCTTCTATCTTTCTCTCCCTCTCTCCCTCTCTTTCTCTCTCTCTCCCTCTCTTTCCTTCTCTCTCATACGGCTGCCGGGAGAGGACGAATCTTTCGCGACCGAGAATTTGCGTACGGTAACTATACAAAACTGCATCCCGGGGGTGTCATTACCGACTTAAAAGGGAGAACGTTCCCAGCGAGAAACTGGTCCCCGCGCTGTGCTTCTTATTCGTTTACGAGCGAAAAAACCTCTGTGTCCGGGAAATAATCTCTAGCTGAACCGGATCGCGAAAGGAATTCGTCGTTAACCTGACTTAAAATCACGTCTCAGATGGGTTTCCGGTGCTGAACTTCGGTATCTTTAACTTTGCATTCCAATCAATACACTCAACCCTCTTGTAACGATCATTGTCCCATTATTTTACATGTACATATACGACTGTTCAGGGAGGAAATACAGTCGGCGCAGAAAATTTTTATTTCACACGAACATCCTCTCAAAACACGGTGCAAAATTTCAAGTTATAGTAGTAAAAAAATTAAAAGAACTTAAGATCAACATACTTTCTCCAGCTTGTTAAAATTATTAACAGAAGAAAGACTTGGACAATCCTCGTGCAACCCTTCATGGTCTCCTGATTTGTATTACTTCTAAGTTTCCTTTAAATTATTAGTACATCGTATGTCTACACTCATTTCAAAGAAAAATTTTTACTTTCAATTTTTAGAAGAGGGAATAATGTAACGAAGAGGTGAAATTGTAAGGTAAGGGGCTAACTTGTAAGGCAGCTAGTGAAATTGTAAAATAAGGGGTTAAATCGCAAGACAAGGGTCTAAAAGACCCTTTCGAACGGGACACCGAAGTTTTCTCGTGAACGGGCAAATTGCTCCGAGCGAATGGTTTCGATTCGCGGAAACCCTTGTACGCGAGTACACGCCGTTCCGTGACCGCGATCGTTCAAACTTCATTTCGCCGGTTAGATTTGCCATTTCCGGTGTAATTGCGGGCCCCCCAATCGGTTATTTCTAGAGCAGGCGGGTCACGCGGCCCCTCACGTGCGCGCTGGTTGCGGGAGAATAATTCCGTTCTGTATTACAAGTGTCTTTTTATTTGATTATAAATACAATCGGTACTGGTACACCAGTTCGCCCCGTTGCCACTGAATAACAACGATGAATGGGAGGGAGAAACTTCCGGTGACAACCTGGAAAAAAAGAAGAAATCCTGTTCGCCCGTTTCCCCCACGCACGCACGGTATCTCCGCTTCTTTCATCCGCATGAATCCTGCGCCGGCAGTCGTTGCGAAATGCATAATCCTCGCGGAAAACGAGCCCCTTATTGTCTATGCAAGCATCTCGAAGTGTATAAAGGGAAATTTAAAGTACATCAACGGGGGAAACGAGGGAGGACACGACCGGCACGTTACCTAGCCAATTACACGGTGCTCATGACTGTTTCAACGGTGTGCTAATGAGTTAATTAGCACCGCACAATGTGCGAATATTATGTGAACTCTCTTGCCATCTCGGCGGCTGATTAAACCGAATCATTACGCCCTAAACGATACGTATCTCCATCGGGCGGACTAAAGATTACACAACAAATTTCGAGATCGAACGCCTCGTGTATTTTGTATGTTTAATTGAAGGAAACATATGTTAATAAAAACACCTGAACCACCGCACTTTAAACCGTGCTTTTCCATAATACTTCTGACTTATACTCCTTCCCTCGCCCTACATCACCAGTCGACGTAACGAGCAAGGTTGCACATTTTCGCACTTTATTCTCGAAGAAACAGAATACTGGGTTACAGAATCGACTACCATGAAACGAACTTATGTTAAGTTGTTAAGGCGCCAGGATTCTCGTTAGCAGGACGTTTGGTATCTTTTGATTGCGCGACAGCCTATCGCTGTCGCCGCCTCGATTACACCTATGACGTATAAATACAGCTAAATGCTGGCGTTATCGTATAATGGAGCGACAATTACATGTCCTTATCCGTAGGTATATAAATACGATCCACGAGGGGGGGATCGAGATAAAATAAATGTTCACCGAGGGGAATACTATTTACCGAAAAATACACTTTCTCCTGTTGATACAAAGATTAGTTTGATTCGTCCTTTTTTCTTTTTTTGTTTTAGAAAACTCGCGTGATATCCGAGGTTCTTAGGAATACGATCGTCGTGTTCGGGTACCATACTGGTTGCACCGTGTTGCGCACTGTCACCCTAGAGCCGACGTCGAGCTTAAGTGCTACACCTGTTACACAGTGCTAAATACAACGCTAAAACCAGAGACACCAGAGGATCCCTTTAATAGCCAGTCTTTCCGTGAATGATCACCGTCCACCATTTTTGATATACTCAAGACGTTATGGGACCGCTTAGACGCATGGTTCCACGTAATTCCCAGGGAACAGGCCCGTTATGCCGTCCATAACACCCTCCCACCACCCATCGTCGTTCTTCTTCAATACATAAATTACAGAGCTCTCCTGGAAGCTCAACTCGTCCTCCTTGTCAGCGTAATAATCGTAAATTGCGACCACTGAAAGCACAATGTTTCATTCCGTTCCTGAAACAGTTCCGCTTCGAACCGTAAACAACCAACATACCTTTCTCGATGTAATTCTTCGGCACCCATCCCGGTAGGTCCTCCTCGTCGGGCACGATGGGCATGATGGCGCCGCTGGATTGTATGGGTCTGCCAAATTGCGGGTGTTCTTCCTGCTCAGGAGGCGGGGGCGGTGGTAATGGCGGGCTGCTCGCACCACTGCCTCGGCTGATTTGATGGGACAGTCTGTGTGGCAAGGTATGGTGACCACTATACTCCGCCATGTCACCTGTGATGCCAACCAATGGGGACGGTGGAGCTGTAAACGGACGTCAAAGATGAAGTATCGATTCATTTGAAATGTATACACTAGAGGTATGTGAGAACCTGACAATGTTCTCGCACATCTCTAGTATCACACGATTATTTCAATAAACCAGATACTTACGAGGCATGCTGTTGTGTGGCTCTTGGACATACCCAGCAGTTATGCTGGATGGTGCAGGGGGTGGAGTCTGTGGGTGGCTCTGCAGAGGGTGAACCGTTCCAACCTGTGGTGGCGAAGTGTGTTGGGTTAAGGTGTTTGTGTTGATAGTGTTGTGGTTAGCGTTATGGGTTGTATGAGATGTGGTGTGGGCGTGTAAGGGTAAGGTACTGTATCCAGGGCCACGGTCCCTTCGAGGATGGCCCAGTGGATAGTTGGGAGCATAGTGACTAGGGACTTGAGGCGGGGCCACTGCAGGCGGTGTCCTGTACTCTCGTGATCCTTTGCTCAAGGTTCCTGTGTGCAAAAGAAATCAGATTTAATATTCAAGATACTAATACAAGCTATATATATAGGTTGATGAACCAATGTTTTCATGCCCCACATAGTTTTCATGCCAATTAGGTGGCATACTTAGCTCAATCACCCTGTATAGACAATTTCATACCTACCGGTTCTGACTGTTTGAGGAGGAGTGGGTGGCTTCGTGGTGGGTGCCGGACCCACCATGGCAGCACCTAGTCCTGAACCAGTGGATGCAGCACCTAAACTCTGAACGCTGCCCTGACTCCCACCCCGTTGTTTGCTCCTTGGAGTACCACTGTTGCGCACCCCATGCCCGATTTCATCCAAGACATTGTAATCAATACTCTTTCTCACATATTTGATCGGTTTCTCAGGGATCGCTGGTGCAATAATTTTGTACTGGCGTACTGTGATCTTGTTCGCTGTCAGCACACCTATTTCTCTTCTAGCCACCTTCTCTTTGTGTATCATGACTGTTTGAGCAATATGATTCATCTGGCTCTCCATTTCATCCAATTGAGATGATTGCAGGTCCAGTAATTGTAAAAAATTATAGGCAAGAGTGTTTATTTGGTATGCGACACTGGCCAACGACTGTGTCGTGAAATTTTTCGTCTCCTCCAAAGCGATTCTTTTGTTTTCTGCTTGGAAATAGTTCGCCTCGCAGTAGTCAGCCACCCGCTCCAAATTTATATGATTGTCGGCCAGGTTACTCCTCCCCTCGGGGATTTCCTGGCCCAGAAAAGCTGCCAACTCGGCCATCACTTCCGAATCACTGCCCACACCCGATGATACCCCGTAGGAACCAGCTCCTTTCAAACCAAAGGAAAAATTTTCTCAGACACTAAAAGTGACACATCTCAGGAGCATGATATATGAACAGTGCTCATCCCATTCACCCATAATTTTTCCCGTCATCCTACTGTTCGATCTGGCTCCCGATAGAGGCCTCTGTTGAGAACCGCTGCCCGTGACTTTACGCTAGACTAGAAAATAGTTCGACTTTCCGACACCACAGCCCCCCCCCCCCCCAAACACTGCCCAAAAGAAACGAAGAGTACTAAATGACAAAAGCCATACAAAATTGATCCAAAATCAGTAAAAATTCGGCGGGTAGCGTCAGGTAAGGTTATGTAACTCACAAATTTTTCCACAACGTAAAAAACGAATAAAAGAAAGCTTTAACGAAAGACCGACGAACCGAACAAAACGAGAGACATTTTTCGGTCACGGTAAACTATAATAATTACAAATGGGCGGTGTCGTAGCAGCAAGAAGCAAGATGGTGGCGCGACTAGCGCAGCCGACCCTACAGGTTATTAGTTTGTCCAGAATGAGACGAATGACAGTCGTAAATGATATGAAAGAATAAAAAATGAACTAACTGTACTCAGCCATATCGTAACTACCAGGTACTACACCTTCATTAATTCATAATTACCAAGCCTCTGGGTTTTAGACGGTACGTAACGAACGTTTACGTGAACGCAACACGACGCTTCGCGCAAGGCAAACGACACCCATATGGGCACGCTACTGGACGGCGTTTATACGAATTTTTCACTGGTATCGTGCCAGTGATCCGGAAATTCCACGATTTCGGAGCACTAGAACGAAAACAGCGCGGATGGAGAAAGGCGCGCTAACCTGCGCCACAGAATACACCAGAGGCTTCAGGGTCTCTAAAAAATCGATTTCTAGTTCGCATGCGTCTGGAAGTTTGTCTGCCGAGAATACAGCCACAGACGAGGTATAGGAGTAAACCAATTACACAATGTATTTTTTTGTCTCACGTCCGCGGGGCTCTAGAGTGCTCTAGAGCCAGCTAGAGCCCCCCGAGCGTGAGATAGAAAAATACATTGGGTGATTGGTCTACTCCTATTCCTCGTCTGTGAAGCTGCTCACTCAGTTTTGTTCTATGCTAAATCTGAGCAGATGTCAGCACTATATCGGGAACGCCGAAAACCCGGGCGTGAGCACTCTCCTATCCTTTCTGGTATAAAATTCTGCGACTCTCTGGGCCAAGGGAACGAAAAACAGAAACGGTGCGCATCAAAGACGAGGAACCCAGTCTGCAGAAACGCAGCTTATACCCAATAGAGGAATATGACAAATACTTACATAGGTACCTTTACCTACAGATTGTATCGATCAAATTCCCGAGTCTTCCAGAACACGTCCGAAAATCGGAGAGAGAATTGCATCCGTGAATTTATACGGCGGTCGAAGAGAGGACTGAGGAAGTAATTTTGGTCGTGGTTGTTGCCGCGGAAATACTCGATGCTTTCCTAATTGCGAGTTTTGCGTCGAATCCGTCACATGCCTGAGCTTCCTACAACAGTCGGTATCCTCGACCGTTGTTGAGTGTAACGTTTCGTAAAAAGTATTGTCACATTGTCAGTCGTCGTCGTTGGTTTCCCATCGATCAGGTCTCGACCGTTTCGATCGAGGTGTTGCTTTTTTGATCTGAAAAATGACAGTTTCGATGTGCATCACTGATTCGAGCAGATCATCCCAAGAAATTTGATTTGCGAGGCAGCGATCGTTATCTCTGGCTGGGGCTGAATCGCGAACCGTTTGCAAAATGAATGATCTTCTGGGGGAGCTGGAGGCCATGCGAATCTCGGGCGCTCCGCTCGAGGATGGCTTTTGGACGGCGTGCATCGATCTCGTACAAAAGACCTACGTTCCCGAGAAAACGGTGGGTGCCAGTCGTCCTTGCGAGGAGAAGGACTACAGAGAGTACAGGCAGATCGTCGACAGGAACCTGAGGAATCTTAGGTCTATGCTCCACCATGTCTCCCAAAATTGTAGCCAGGAGAATGCGTCCTCTGTTAGGACTTTTACCATTAACTTATTGTTGCTGATCGGCGAACACCATGAAAAAAATATTTGGAATACCGCAGAATCTGTGTCCATCTCCAAAGAACTGTTAAACAGTCTCCTGGAGTTATACAAATGCCAGAGCATAGCTCAATTTCTAATGGAGCAGGATAATTTTGTCACTGCACTTGTGACATTAAGACCCAAACTGATGAAACATACTTGGAAATCTTATCCCGCTGCTGTAGCCTGTTATAAGTGGCTTTTGCATCAAATGGAGGTCTGTAGAATCATTCAAAACATGTGTGGTCTGATTGTATATTAAACCTGATATTTTGTTCCATAGAAACCAGCTTTACACAACCATTTGGGCGATGTTGTCCCAACAGCTTTAATCCTTATTGACGATTATGTGCCATCCAATGTGGTAATAGGTCTTGAATGCTTACTGCAAATTATTCAGCACTCGCATTTGGTAAAATTTAATTTGTTTTTAGTCTGTATATTACTTATCTCATTACTAATTGCTTGATTTCTTGTGTCTAGAAAAAAGGACTAATAGACACTGGGTATGCCAAAGTAATGTTCCATGCTTTAGAGCGCTTGACTCACCAGAGAGAGGAAAAATATGTGATATTGGTATATTCGTGTATAACTAGGTTGTTACTTACCATGGAGCATTGGGACTATACGTTAAATGTCTTAGAAGTAAGCTCTATTACATGTGATAATCATATTAATTTTAATGTACCTATTTGTTATCATGTTATGCATTATTGCAGTGGACCCAGCGGGATGATGTTTTGGCTGTTTTATTGGACTACATGGAGTTCGAGCAAAACGTGGAGCTCAGACGTGTTTATATGCTGAGCCTACCTCAACTTTTGACCAACATTGGCTGCGCGAAGTGGTGTGAAAGACTAACCAGAATACTGACCGAATATTGCGAACACCACACAGACCTGCGAACGTTGAAAGCGACATTGGAGGTACATATTTTCGTACGCAGTTTTTGTTTAAGTTCGCTCATCGACAGTATAAAAATCATTCGATTATTTTTTCAGACGGCCAAAACGTTTCTATTGATGTTCCATCAGCGAGGCGCGGCCCACTGTGTACCTCTGTACACTACGTTCTTGAAATTACACTTAGATCTAAGAGAGACTCCCGTATTCGACAATGAGATCATCCGAAATCTGCAGGACTGCATCTTTTGGTTACACAAACTGTCCCCGAACGTGGGTTACGCAGTTATGAGGGACGATCGTACACGCTCAGTGATAAATAATAGTCTGCAAGTAGCATGCCTAGGCGATACCAAATATTTCGAGTGAAATCAACCATAAACAAGTCTGTTCTAGAATGAACTAGAACAAACTGTGTGTATGGGCAGCATTATTTAAAACCGGAAAGAAAACATTATTTTTTGTAGTTTCTTAGGGTATGATACAAAATAAAGCCCAATTTATACTGCCGTCACAGACACGTAACGTATCCGACACGGCACCGTTCCGACACAGATAGCAGTATAAACATGACCCGTCAAGGTTCCGACGTGTCTGTGGCGGTAGTATAAATTGGGCTTAAAGCGTAACGAATAGTACTTAGACATCTTATTTGTGATTTAATAAATAAATGTATAGCACTTTGTATTGTAAAATAAAGATTTTTGTTAGAACATCTCTCGATCAAAGTTATCCACGTCTCGAATAAATCGGCGATCATTCCTTTCGCGGTAAATGTAATAATAGTGATAATATCTCGCGGTACAAAACCGAGCGATTATTTTTTTATTTTTAGCAATGCAAATTTCAAAATAAAATGTTCTGCTTCTATGCTTACACATAACTGTTCACTTGTCGGACGTATCAAATTCCGTTTTCTTTGTATGTTAAGAGATTAAGCTCTTATCTAAACGAAAACGAAAAAACGTACGAAGCTGAGAATAATCGAACATACGCGCGAGAACAAGTCATGCAACTTTCTACCGTTTTTTCATACTATTTTTATACTGTTAACAACTAATATGGACGCGAAAACGTTCGACTTTGGACGAGAAGATAAGGGTAAGAACTTATCTCCCCATAAACCACTTAACACGTATTCTTATTACACCAAAATATTCGAGATGAACAGTTTCTAGACCGTCGGGGTCGTCAGAAGTTATTGTCGATTCAACAGTGGCCTCACCATGTCACCCATCCTAATTTTGATAATACTATTGATCATAGTGTATAAGTTCTACGAGTTTCTCACGTGCGTACCACCGAACGCACCGCCAAGTGAGTGCAACTAAAAATCGGAGAACCTACTAATTAACAGTTGGAAACCTCCTGGCAGTAACATTTTCAATAGTAAAATAAGAAACGATTACCTGGACACTGTGTGTATGTAGCACAATTATAACTAGCTATTTGAGGTCTGATAGTTGAAATATGTCCTTACTATTTTTCTTTATTTAGTTCGATTCGTTTCTTCAATTTTTAGAAAAATGGTTCGAAATTTTATTAAAAAACAAAACGAAATTACTTTGAAAATGTTTATGCTACAATGAAAGAAGATTCATTGTCACTGAGGCAATGTGCAAACATAATGTGATATGGAGAAATTGACAATATTGAGATATATTAATTATTGAGCCTCTTTTAGATGGGCCACTATGGTTGATAGTGTTAAAATTTTCCCGAATCTCTTCATGTACCAACAGGTCTGCCGCGTGTGCCATTCGGTGGGTCCTATTGGCATCTTCTTTGGGGCGACTACTCGTTCCCTTTCAATACCCTGCGCTACTACGTTGACAAATTGAAATCGAAAGTCGTGACTTGCTACTTGGGACCGTACTTCGCCGTGATCGCGAACGACTACGACAGTATTAAGGAAGTGTTCAAGAACGAAGCGTTCGACGGCAGAGGGATCGAAGTGGACGTTCTGAAAGTGAGAGCCTTCGGAAGCAGTTATGGCATCTTCTTCACCGAAGGCCCGTTTTGGCAACATCAAAGACGTTTCGCCCTTAGGAACATGAGGGACTTCGGGTTCGGTAGGCGACAGGAGAAGTACGAGGCAGATACGATGACGGAGGTCACCTTACTGGTAGACATGCTGAGGAATGGACCCATCAACAACCAAGAGAAGGTGTTCTGTGCAGAGAAGGTAGCTTTTAAATCAGAGACTAACACGGTGTTTTCTAGACGTTCCTGAGGAAGGGTGCGGCCTATTTTCCCGATATCCTGTTCCCATACTCTGCGAACAGCATTTGGAGCATCATGTCCGGCGACAGATACTGTCGCTCGGAACACAAGCGGCTGAGAAACCTTTGCGAATATGCCATGTTATTTCAGAGGGCCGGCGACACCAGCGGTGCGGCCCTTTTCCAGCGTGCCTTTCTCAAGTACTTCGGGAACATGTTCGGGTTCACCGATATCATCAAAGGAAACGCTGGCATGGTAAATTTCGTGCAGGTACGTCCTCTACCATTTAAAATCCGTCAATTTTTTATTTTTCATTGTGCTAAAAAGGTTGAAAACATCGGTGATCTGACTTCAGAATTCTGCTATTTTACAAATACAGTAGAACTTCGATTAACCGGCTTAATCGGGATTATATTCCAAAATAAATTTATTTTTAAAAATACAGTGAATCAAAATAATATTGGCACACCTTTTAAAGGACCATAGCTTTTTAATATTGGACCATACGACTGGAATTTTTTTCTTTCATTTTTTTGGAAGTTAGAACAATTAGTTTACTACGTGACGTGCTAAAAATATTCAATTGTGTAATTGAATTACGATGTAATTAAAGTAGCACAACTCTGTGTAGCTTATCGCAACGTTGGTCGATGTTTACAAACGTTTAACTCTGATAACCGAGACCTCGGTTGGTCGAGTCCACAGATAATCGTGATCCGGTTAGTCCAAATTTTTAATGTCTTTCAGTTCGGGCCATAACTACGTTCATACTGATTAATAAACAACTTCATTTTTTGTGTCCGTTCAGTAGAAAGACTGGAATTATGGCCACCGTCGACACATGTTTTTCCAAATATAATCTATTAAAAAATATAACTCACGTAACTTCGATTATTTTTTCTTTAAAAAAAGCACCCGTGTACTCCAAATACCAATAAATGTGTGTGTAAAATCCCAATGCAGAGGGTTCAATAGTTTTTCTGATGAAATAAGTACAGTTCTTTCTCGATATTTGTCCACAACACGAGTCTACCCAGGGACATATATCGGCTAGAAAATAGGTCGTTGATTATCTTGCTGTACACGCAACAACGTGTGCTAACGTGTGCAGTTTTATCAGCGTTGCGATTGCTGTAGGAATATATAGACAAGCAGAGGTCATTGAACTCGGATGACAGCGATATGGGGATGGTAGACAGGTATCTAACCGAAATGCGGAACCAGACCGATCCGTCCAACTTCTCGGAGAAGCAACTAATCATGACTATGGTGGACTTCATGTTCCCATCGCTAGCAGCGATCCCAAGCGCTTTGACGCACCTAATCAAATTCATCTTGCACAATCCGGAAGTTGCCAGGAAAGTACAGGACGAGATAGACCAGGTGGTCGGGACCGGAAGGATCGTGACTTGGGAGGACAGAAAGAAGTATAAACTTGCCGAAATCGAAAACCAGAAAACACATTACTCTGTCTTCACTATTGATTCGATTTACTTTGCTTCAGCCTACCGTACACCGAAGCCACCATAAGAGAGAGCATGAGATGCGAGACGCTGACGCCTCTCGGCGTGCTTCACAAGGCCCTGAAGGACACCACCCTCTGCGGCTACAATGTCCCGAAGGAGTCGTTCGTGATCACGAATCTATCAGGCATGAACTCCGATCCTGAACTGTGGGGAGACCCTGAGAACTTCCGGCCCGAACGGTTCCTCAAAGAAGATGGCAAACTAGGGAAAGACTTAACTTTACCCTTCGGATTCGGTACGTAGAGAGAATTTGGAAATTGCTAGTGATATTTCGATGGGGAAATAGCAATTCTGGTTTTAGGACATCGTGTATGTGCCGGGGAAACTTTCGCGAGGTATAACATGTTCGGAGTGTTCGCTGCGCTGATGCAGAACTTCAATTTTGGGTTTATCGAGGGTGAACCTACGAGGATCAACGATAAATTGCCTGGGCTCATCGTCACTCCCAAGGAAACATGGATTCGGGTGGAATCACGGTGCTGAGGACAGAAATTGAAGTGACGTACACTCAATCTTCTTGCAACACGATAGTTTGAAAACACGGTTTTGATATAACATGGTACCCTGAAACAAGGTTTTGAAATAACAGGGTACAAAAATTGCGACAATTCTCCTATATTTCTAATTAATAATTAGGTGATAAGGTGATTAGGTGATATATATTGCTTTATCTTGTTTTCAGTGTCGCACACATCAGTGTATTTATATTAATACGGAGCAATGAAGATAATCTATCTTTTAACCCTTTGGCCTAGAACCACGAGTGAGATTCGTGAAAAAAAATTGGGGCCAAAAACAAAAAGCACGAGCCTGACCCGTGGTACCTTGTTCCGACCAAACGTAAACAACACGAGTCAGGCTCGTGGCTCGCGATATACATACCGCGTACATCGTGAGTATACTAAACAGGTAAATGGCTCGACGCGTGACCGATCTTCTTGTTCATTGTGGCCCGAGCAATCGGGAGTTAGCGGGTAGGACAAGGGGTTAAAAAACAAATTGTATATCATATTATCAAGAGGCAGACAGTATGTCATTGGTCATCTTCGTTAAGTCAGGATGGAATGAAAACAACACACTGTACGTTTTAACATGCTATAGATTTATTTTTATAATTCGTGACAGTCTGAGACAAAAAAAAAATACATCGCATCGGACTAAACGTACTTAACATAGAAGGGTTCTCGAAATTGTTGCCTACGAGCAAGTACCCGTTTGTCGATACGTACTTGCGCTCTACGAGACGTATTTTTATTAAAATATTCAGTGACTGTGAAATAAACGTATTATGTACAGATATTACTATGACGGAGAAGATAGGGAAGATGCTCTTACTCTTATGTGCAGTAAAAAGTAAAAACTCACGTGCAATCGCGACGGTATTTATGTTGACGCAGCTGCGTTTGCAGAAGGTACAATTTCCTATTTTTAACTAACATTCATACTCGATGTTTAATCACATCATTGATAAAATCAAAATTATCTTTGCATCAATTACCTTTTCGACGGAACAATCTTTCAAACATCAAGTACAATCGTCAGCGTAAAAATACAAGACTGCAAGTTCCAGTACCGCATTGACACAAATGCTGACGCAGTTGCATATACACTTTATTGCTAAGCTTCCCAAATTTCCCATGTGTTTTTTCTCATGTTAAATACAGAGTGTTCGTAGATTTTTCGTCAAATATTTGGTACCGTTCAATTGTAACTGAGGTACAATCATGATACCTGTTACAACGGCTTTGCATGTTGAGTATCTAATGCTTTAGAAGTAATCGAACGATGCCAATTGAGAGATTTCATTGTTGTGTATCATTGTTGCACCGACAAAAGTCATTAACCAGCGATAACGATAGAAATCAATTAGATACACGACAAACGTACGAAAAACTTCATCGTTCTTTATTACAATTTGTTATAAAATTTATATACAAATTGCTTTCAATAATTTAATATCGTTACAGGAATATAATTTAAATACTGTGATTTGTTCCTTAATAAATCTTTGTGTGCATTAACGATTCGCTGGAAGGAATGCGTCATAAGTGTAGCACGGAAATGGCTGTAAGCTTCACTGTTGGATCCGACAAAAGTATCCATATAATCTAACATGTCTTCGCATTGTACTATTTAAACAAGTTAATGAAGTTTGGCAAAACAACAATCGTATTATCTATAAATAAGGTATATTTGTACATTGAACGTTCGCCAGACGGCGGGCACGAGGCTTTCTTTCAACGCAATGTACATATAAGTACTGGAGCATTACAGACACACGTTAAATATGTTCTCGTTATCATGGATGCAAAGACACTTGTGCAGAACTGTTTTTTGAAGTAAATACTAACTTGTCGCGCACAGAAGATTCCTCGAGTATGGTATGAAATCAATAAGACATAACATCACATTGTACATAGCTCCACGTGTGTATTTGAATAACCAAGTAAATAGCATTCCATTTTACAATGCACTTCTCTTCGATAGATGTTCAATGGCAGTCTATTTCACAGAATTCTCTAGCCAAGGTGCACTTATTCCCTGTGTGCCAAAATATACATCCCCAAGAATGCTAATACCGCACACTTAAATTTGGGATACTCATTCATGTATATTGTAATCATCCCCACGTACGGTAGGAAACCCTTCGCTTTACCCACAACATCTTTGTTGGTCAGCCACAGCTGACCAGCTGCATACAAACCTCTGTCGTCGACAGAATTATTATCACCTTTTGTCAGAAATGTAATAGTATTGTTTTGATCACCCCTAAAATTCATGAATTATCGTTCATTGATTATTCTGACTTATATTTTAGCCTTACCATATCTTAGCAATTAGTTGATACTTACTTTTCATGTAACTTAAGTATTCTGTGGACAATTGGAATATCTCTACCTTCGACTTTAAAGACAATAATTTCTCCTACCCTGACTGGTTCATCATGATAATTGGTTAAAAATAATAAATCCCCCCTATGAAATGCTGGTTCCATACTACCGCTATAACATAGTCAGGTGGAAAATGCGTGAGGATGGTGTATTAGCATTGTTGACTTACAAACATAGTATCCTAATGAAACTCAAAAATAAGTAGAACCATTCTCCGGAAATATAACTCCAAAAGGCAACTAAATTGCGCTAAATAAGAATATAAGATGTAAAATAGATATCGATGCGATGGCGTTTAGAAGTCATTCAGAAATAACGCGACTAAAATTTGACACAAGTAAAATCGAAGATTATCAGTTTCGCAAGTTAAAATTATTCGCGCGTAAGATGCGTTAGCAAAATGTTAGGTTAAGTGTTGAGAGTACCTGAGAACGACCACGATCGGGCTTTCGGTACCTGTTACGACCATCAATCCTTTCCACATCATCAACGCTGAGGAGACAATCATAGCGAAACTCAGCACTTGATACAGACACTGTAAATAACAATACGAGAATCGTTATAATCCATTCAACCGACCATATGTGCCTTCTCACTGAAAAACTTGTGATGCTTGAAGATGCAAAATTTCTTTACCTGACGTTTATTCATCCTCCGGACATCGTCGAACACAGACTGCAACGAAGCCACAACCATTTTTTCCTACAAATTACGTGAACCAACTAAACAAAACAGCCTCAAAACTACGTTTACGTTTCCCCTTCAACGCAACCGGCAACGACCAGTCGCATCACCACGTCACGTAAACAATGAACAAGGAACAGTTGGAACAGGTAGAACTGACGGAACGAACCGAGTTCTAACTGGAATGGCGGGACAAATTCAAACGTATTTAGAACTTTCGAAAAGATAAAAATCTTCCGTAATTTGGTATACCATTAACTAGAGTCACTTTTTATTATCAAAATAATTATTTATCTTTGAAATATATTTGAAATGAAATAAAGTTGCTTTTTAACTTTAAGATAATTATTGATTTTTTAAATTCATTTAAAATTCAATACAGATCGTTTTCTAATATTATTTCGAATTGCTCAGAAGCACTGGGTCTCCTGGGTCTCCACGAGAGCTAAACCTAACTCCAGCTCACGAGAGCCAAGCTAACCCCGCACACGAGTGCGGCCTAACCGACAAGAAATCAACAAGAGTAGTTGAAGTCAGAACTTCAAACTACTGAATTTGTGGCTCGGGGAGCCCCGGGTTCGCCAATACCCGTACTCACCCACGGCCCCATCCGTGGTGAGTCCCTGAGGGACCTCCCAATTTTCTGCCAACTACGTCGACAAGCACTCCCTTGACCATCTTGCCATCTAATTTTTTAGCAAAAATAATTAATAGAAACTGAGATACATAATAACTTTTAAGCCATGAATATTCGCACGCATTAATTTATCGAACACAATCCACTGATAAATTTATTATTTCTGGCTGTTTAATGTTTATAAAAATTCCTTTCGCCAATGATGTCGATAAGCACTCCCTTGACCATCTTGCCATATAATTATTTAATAAAAGTAAATTATAGAAATCGAGATAGAGAATAACTTTTAAGGCATGAATATTCGCACGCATTAATTTATCGTACGAAATTCACAGTTAAATTTATTATTTCTGGTTGTTTAATGTTTATAACAATTCATTTCCAATGATGTCGAACAGCACATCCTTGACCATATTATGCCATTTAGTTATTCTGTAAAAATAAATTACAGAATTAATTCACTGAAAAATTTATTAATTCTGGCTGTTTATTGTTGAGCTCGAGGCCGACGCCGAACACACGAACACAAACGTAAAACTTTTGTTTACGTCCTTGATTCGCTGGTCACTTACGCACGCATTAATTTATCGAACAGAATTAACTGGTAAATTAATTATTTCCAGCTAGTTAATATTTATAACAATTTTTTCTGCCAACTACGTCGACAAGCACTCCCTTGACCATCTTGCCATCTAATTTTTTAGCAAAAATAATTAATAGAACTTAAGATACAGAATAACTTTTGAACCATGAATATTCGTACGCATTAAATTATTTCTGGCTGTGTAATGTTTACAACAACTTTTTTTTCCAATGATGTCGACAAGCATTCCTTTGACCATGTTACCACCTAATTTCTGAGAAAAGGTAGGTAAGAGAATTCAAGGTACAGAATACGATAAGCTAGAGTGCGACACAAAACAGCATAAGATGAGATCACAGACGAGGGTTAGGATAGTAGAATACTTGTTCCACAATACTAGTTCTGGCTGATACGGTAGGATGTGGCACGGAATGTTAAGAGGGGCTCTAGAGCCCCCCGAGCGTGAGACAGACAAATACATTGGGTGATTGGTCTACTCCTATACCTCGTCGGTGCTAAATCCCCGGGCGTGAGCACTCTCATTTCCTCTCTGTATTTACATAACGCAAACCATGGTACAATAATCAATTGTAATCATTTTGTTTTATCTGTTTTGTTTCAAATTATAACAGAAGCGGAATGTACGCTCTTGTAATACCATTTGTTTATTAGTTCTTCCAAATTAATAGAAGCCAGTACTGATGTTCCTAATTGGTATTAACAGTCGTTGTAGCCTTTCGGCTCTCTTGTGCACCAATCTCCTCCTGGTGAGACCTGAGTAATCGATAAATGGGGATAGGATTAGGAAAACAATTTTCAACTATTTTCTGCATCGAGTTACCCTGGATTTGTAGAGTGTCGAATAATGATAACTCGCAGAATCACTTTAATGTCACTTTATTGACTACAGACATACTTAAACCGAAATACTGTGATCCGACGTATCCACATCCTTCGTAAAAGTCTCCGAATATTATTCACACTCAAAACACGTTTTCTCCGTTATGCTGTGTGTGTGCCGCGGGATTTGTAACTATAAAACAAATTAGAAAGTTCGCAGCACCATATAATTCGCGGCGCATCGACGTCGCGCCGGAAACGCTTAATAATTACAAAGAACAAAGCTCGAGTAATGTCGAGATACTGTAATGAGTCTAGGAGCATTTTTTCATTTCTCTTTTTCATTCTTCTTCGAATATAGGCAAAGAGATTCTTACTTGAGCATTTTCTCATTCTCTTTCTCTCTTTCTTTCTCACATACGCTTGCACTCTTTCTTTCTCTCTCGCTCTCTCACTCTCTCTGGTACACGCATATAGATACATGTATAGAATTCTCATTCATACCGAAATATCAAGGTGGCTAAAGATTAACGATACATATATTATATATTTATATATATATAAATTGCAATTGTTTAGCTTTCTCTGACGAGCTTTCGAGCCGTTATCCATAAAATGCAGCGAACACTATAACCAATGATCCGAGAAACGTTTGAAAGTCTGTTTGCTCGAACATTTCAGACCCTGTTTAGGCTCAATAATGTTTTAATTTTGCGCCATTTTCGCTGCATTTTCTTTCGGTGATTTAGCCGTGAACATCGCGTAGAACGTGCATGGTAAACTCAACAATTATACGATATAACAGATCCTTAACTTAACGGTGCGTTCGAAATTCCTCGACGCGGCGATTGATTCGTCCAGGACCAGTTCGGTTCACAGGTGACACCACCCGATTGGTTACTCGGGTTAAGTACAAGTTGTTCCAAAGAGAAAGACCAACGTTGAATCGCAAACAGGTCCAAGTACAAAGTAGATTGAGATAGCCTTATATGGCAACGTCAGCTGCATCCAGCTGGATGCAATGTACTCAAGTTAAAGCCACTTGTCAATCATCTCTGCTAGGATGTTTGACCACACCTTTTTATGGCGATCTTAACACTTTGAATACCTTCGGAACCTTTATAAACCACTGTTGCGGTACCAATTTCCCCACAACTGGCGCATGAATGCGATGCGTTGGAAAGAGTGGCCAGGCAGTCAAAGTGTTCATTCTTATATGCACATCAACTTCGAACAGGACTGGCCGAGGGCTCGACGACAATTAGAGTATAGCACGATAAACTATATGCACGAACTGGTTAACATCTGTGATTAAACACCTTTCCGAAGTTCTTCGACGTAATTGCCGCACTTGTGCGTGAATCATCTGCACGGCTTGCCGTGTAGGATACAAAAGGGAACTTAACGAGACGCAATATTCAAAGGAAATAATAATCAACACGTACAATGATTAAGAAACACATGGGCAAGAAATGATCCACAGAGGCAACGCTTTCTCCCTATCGAAAATGAAACGAGCTAAGTCTTCGACAACTAACGCAGCTTCTTCAGCTCGTTCTTATACAGAAATTAATTAATTACTGTTGCATTCGAACCCCCTCGAAAGCACACAGAAGAGAACAGTAGCTGCGCAATTTATTTAAGCGTTGTCGTTCACGAGCTGTTAGGTTGATCTACGATTTTGACAAACACGCGCGCCACGTCGACGCTAATCTCCATGAAAAAGGGGGATGTCTCGATATCATACAATCGATTACAGCAGCCACGGGCTATCTTAAAGTTGCCCGTGCCTGATTACGGATTAACCGGCACACAGTAGGTCAGAATCGCAAAAACCTGGACGAAATCCAGATCCTCAGCTTGGAAAAATGGGATGAAATGAAAATGTCTTTCTTCCAATAATAATTTCAACAAGTTCATAATGATATATTGATATTCTAGAATGCTTGTTATCTTTCTACAGTTTTATATTTGATCTATTAATTTTTGCCATAAATGCATAAAATTCCGCGATCAAGGTCCGTACCCAATGCATCTGAATCAAGTGTACAAGTTCATGAAGAATCCTCATTTGAATTTGTTTCTTGGCAATTTTTGCGAATGAATTCCATCCATTTTATAGAAACTGCCCGCTGTGCGCCGAGCGGATGTCTAGCAGCTAGGGTTGCGTACACAAAATCTAGAAAGTCAAGTGGCACTGGTTTACGAAGAGTAGCCTGAGTCGCGTCAGGTGTGACTAGAATTCGTTTCCTCCGTTCTGCAACTCTAGAAGTTATTCCCGTGGTTTCACGGCGCGCCGATCCTCAATACAAAGTACGAGAGAGCTACGGTTTTTAGAAAAAGCTTAGGAAACGGAACTCCGTGCGTACTCCTCGATGGACAACTGCATGATCGTAAGCGACACTGATCTAGGGCGCAGCAAGCACAGCTGTGTTGTCTCAGTCACGTATAAAAAAATGTCCGGCGAGTCGGGCCGTGCGATCAGAAGGCGCCTAACGAGTAGTCTAGGACCGACGAGCTCAGAACTAATCGCGTACTGAATGACTGTGAGCAACGGTGTTCCTCGCGACCGAAGTTCTTAGTCTTCGTCAGACGAAGAACAAAAGTCTTCTTTACCCGTCGATTCGTCAGCGAATACTAATAAAAAAAATCGGCTAGGACCCGATTTATCCTTCCCCTCAGTTTGCGACTAGCTTAGCCCGGATGCTTGGAACAGAACCGATATGAACGTTTCGTTTGCCCCGCGAGATAGATCTATGTACAAACGAACCCAGTTTATGGCGCCTAGTGCTAAGACACAATGTTTATCAATGTGTGTTACGCGTTCCGTGTATCAATGTGTTTGTCTGTATGTCTGTGTGTGTGTATGTATATATATGTGTGTGTGCAGCTCAACGGCGCCCGCTGCTGATGCCTTCAATCAGGTGTGGTCGACAGAAACATAGTTGGTCTTATTCCTTGATGCGATCAGCAGCTGTCCCCAAGTTTCATGCAACCTTCTTCTTACTTGTCTTCTTGCTGCGGGGTAAGGTAGCGGAGCTTGTTATCTGCAAACAAACGAACGTGTCTCAACGATATGACCTCGGATTGGCTATCTTAGAAGGGGACAACAATTCTCAAATAAAAAACCGGTCGCTGCTCCCGCAGACTCTAGGAACTTTCTTAGTCCATCGAAAAAAAGCAAAGAAACACTTATTTGGTTCGTCGATTGCACACCACACGCCAGCGATATATAATCGATTCGAACCTGGATTTTCTCGGTCAGTAACACCTCCTCGCCCGGTAGCAACGGTTAATCGTTACACAGCGATTCGCGGATTGTTAACAAAAATACGGCAGAACCTCGTTTATCCGAAACTAGGGTGATCTAGAGTACCATAGAGAACCTAGAGTACCATACAGAACCTGGGGTACCATAGAGAACCTAGGGTACTATAGAGCATAGGGGTGCCATAGAGAACCTAGGACAACCCAAAGAACAGCGTACCACATAAAAATCATAACAAACAAAGGCTCTTGTAAACGAGGACCTGCCGTGCCAGCATGCAAACGGGGCACTCGCTAGATGATTAGTGACTAAGATTACGGAATCAGAAAATCACTCTAGAAACCATATCCATACGATCTGAACGTGTTAATCCGTTTCTTCTCCCAGACTCGCCAGTGTTTAAACAATGAGAAGGATGTGGGGGGTAGGACAGGCCACAGAGGGTTCGGTTTAGTATGCCGTCAACAAAAAACCAGTCAATGAGTCCCGCCTAAATCTTATCATTACGTTTTCCATCATCTCAAGCCAGAGTCTCAGAAGATGTCTGACTCCAGTTTCTTGCCGGCTCTCGGCGACTGAGACATCTCTCTAATATCTGACTGAGGACTCTCCGCTGTCGTTTCAACCTTCTCTTTGGTCTCAGCTTCGTTAGCGTCCATGTTAGGAGCTAGGACATAGGTATCCGAGCTGTTCGACGTGTCATTATCACTCTTCTCGTCGGTGTTAGTGCTCTGGCTGGAGATAGACAGCTTGGGAGCGAGTTCTATGATAGTTTCTTGCGGTTCGCTGCTGACAGACCTGGACTCTGCTGCGCTGATCTCCGAAGCAGAGTCCTCTGACTTCAAGGAGCCTCTGTGCTCCTTGTGAAAGGCGCTGTGGAAGATGTTCTTCGGGATGGTTAACAATTTAGTGAATCCCTCTTTGGTCCTCTGTCTCTTAGACTTCTTGCTCTTCGATTTGTCAGCAGCGTGGGCGATGAATACGTCCTTCGTCTGGCTGGTGTTCGAGAAGGTCTTCACCGTGCCAGTCTTGATCACCAGGGTGGCTTTCAGCGCGTTTTGAGAATCAGCCTCGGTCAGGTCCTCCTCCTCGTTCAGATCCTCCTCGCTCTTCGTCAGAGGTGCTTTCGGCGCCGGTTTCTTCTTGTACTTGCCAGCTCGGCTCAGACTGTCCGAGCTACTTTGCATCGCGTTACCATTCTCCGCTATTGTATCATCGACTTCTTTCAGTTCGTCGGTCTCTTTTGACGTTTCTTTAGCGTTGCTCGAGCCTTCGTTAGTGTCTACGTTCGCCTCTGTTTGGGAGAGTGAATCGGGGATACTACTATTACTACCTTTCTGTTTCTCCTGCGTGTACACAATGTTGTTGACAGCCTTGTGAGCCTCGCTCAACAGCTGCTTCAGCTCGTCGAACTTCGTCTGGCAGAGCTCGTCGGTTAGGCTGCGCTCCGATCCGCTTCCTTCAGGAACGCTAGAAGGGGTCTGATCAATTGTAGAGGCTTCAGGAATAATCTCAGGAGGCTTCTCTTCAACTTTGACCGTCTGATCATCCACCGGATTTACCACGATTTCCCTGTCTTTCACTTCTTCTATCGCTGCCACTGTCTCAGGGACAGTCTTCATCTCTACACTCTGAATGATCTGAACCTCAGCGGTCAAAACAGGGTCCGAGGAGTCTTGAATCGACTCCTTGGACTCTGTGTTTGTCGCTGGAGGTTCTGGGCCTGATTGACTGGTGTTGTCGATCGGGTCGTCGTTACCTGCGACAGAGGATCCACGATCGAGCCTGATATAATCGGCTACATTACTGTTTTGCGAAAGCAGGAGCAAGATCTCGAGAGCTTGCTCGGGGGTGACGTGACTCAAAGGTGTCGGAAGTGAGATGTTTATGGAGGGAGGGAGGTCGTTGCAGTCGGAATCCTCGCCGGCGTCCTTCAAATACCAAAAATTAACTGATTACAACCGAACGGAAGTCGTGGGAGCGCCGCGAAGAGACGATCGACGGCGATCGAGGCTGAAAATCGAGTCCACCCATTTGCATCGTGCACGTTCATACACAGTTAAACACATTTGCGCGTAACAATATGCAGAACAAATATGTGCGAATCACTGAAACGCGATGGTCTAGCTTTGCTTTTTGAAACTGTTGTGCTTAAATACGACACAGATAGAATTGGTGATAAGGACAGTACTTTTCAGTCTTCCTTACGATGCAAATGAGTTGAGCCTTGATTTATATCGTCGCGTAGGGCTGCCATGCAGTACCTCTTGCGTCTTCTTCGTGGTGGAACGAGGTTTTGCGCGTGTCCTTGCTCCGACGCTCGCCGTTCGAACCAGAGAGTCACCCTGGGACGAGCGAGTCGATTGCAGGGCTTCTCCGCTGCTGTATCCGCTGGATATGTCATCCGAGGATCTTATGTTGCTGAAATTTATAGATTAAAGTTAGCATCTCATAGGTATCGCAGTTCTCACTTTTATTCTCAGAGGGAAACTTGGAGAACAAGGGAGGATTACAAAAGATACGCACGATAAGCTGGCTGTGGGCTCCCTGGACGTGGGCTCTTTCACGTTTATGCACTTGTACAGGTCCACTTCAGAGAAGTACATCTCTACCCGATTGCTACTCGACTGTGTCCGACGAGGGCTATAGCCTCTTCTTCCGACGTGTTCTCTTCGACGAGGTTCCACTGAAATTAACAACAAATTCTCAATAATCTATGCAGTTCGTGATCCGTAATTTTAGTGTCAGTTCGATCATGGAACTGATATAGCGTCGGCCAGAGAGTCTTTTTACACTTGTGGACATTTAGAGATAAACTACACAGTCTACCTACTGATGATTACTTAATACTGTCTCCAAATCGAAGTCTGGCAATCAGAGACATCTTAGAAAATTGTTCAACATCCACAGAAGATTAGGGGACCGACGAGTTACTTTGTATCACACAGTAATACTCTTTTGGGATTACTGTTGGAAAGTATAAATCAGTTATTAAGAAGCCTTTTGGCACTATTTTTCAACGCTACAATTTTTAAAAGTCTATGGTCCATATTTTAATCGTGATCCAACATCTAATAATATAGTCCAATAATTTCGTTTGGATTAATATAGAAATGATGATTTTTAAGCTTCTAGTAGATGAAGTTTTAATAGTTGCAATTTTCTAATACCTTCCTGTGTAACCAGTTTGTACCTTCGTTAATCGTACACTCGTCTGCATCATTTAATAATTGCTTACAATAGCTTTATTACATTATATTGTTAAATTATTCTCTATTATAGATCAGCAAGTACACTGCAGATCTCTGTGCATTTATAGCATCCAGACATTGTTGAAATATGAGAGAACATTCCATTCTTACCGTAACGATCGTTTCTAGCTAATAAACTAAAACTTGTTTCCGATGCTGGTTTTTGTAAAATGATCTAAGGAAGCATAGAGATCCTCATACTTATAACACAAGTTCCACATTGTACAAAAAGACTTTCTGATCGGCGCAAAGTAATCTCCACAAAGTGGTCGCTGGACATAGAACGTGGCAGCCCAGGTAGTCGTAACGATCGGTTCGAGTCCGCCAGAATCAAAGGAACAAGTAGATCGGCGAGTACAGGGGAAAATGAGCATGAATGGACCTAAATACATCCCACAAGTCCTCCGTCGTCCGAGGATTGCTAACGAGTCGAACTAGACGGGTTAAGCCAAGGTGGCAAGGACCAATTTGCTTGTTGTCGTGCCATTCCAAAAATCATTTCGCAGATTATTGGTCAATCGATGGTATCCCTTAGGGTTCTATCTAAAAAAATCACGCGAGAACAAGCGGTCTAGAATCGGCGAGCAACCTGCAATGTCCGTCTCGTCGTGCAAGTGCGACGTGTTTCTATTCTCGTCCTCCTTCTCGCCGGTCAGGTCGCTCAGGCTGTAGCTCTTCTTTAAATGCTGCACCAGTCCGCCGCCGCCCTGAAAGACCAATTTTTCGGTTGTTTCAGCGAGGCCGGCAGAATGCCCACGTTGCTTTGTTTTTTTTTTTTTGTTTTAATACTGTTAAAGCGTCAGTGCAAGAAGAAAGAGATAGAGAAAAAATCAAAGAAAACTCGACCGAGAGCAACGAAAGACAGGGTGTACCAAAAAGAGAGCAAAATATAGAAAAATAAGAATGCGACAAAAAAAAAAAAGAGAAAACAACGGTCTTACCAAAATACCCGGAAAAAATAATGAGGTGTTAATTGTGTTATCTCGCCAGCCGACCAGAGATCTACGGGACCACCGTCTCGTTGTTGTATAGTTCTCTTAACGATCGATCTAGGCCGGGTTTGTCAGTCCTAGAGGTCTATCCGGATGCGTTTCTTTTCTGGCTCTCGCATTCTGGCACGGGTTAACGGGCAAGCGTGCTCTCGCGTGATCCAGCGACAGAAGAAGAAGCGGGCTCTCTCGTTGATTAACTGGCCCGACCCGTTCGACGGGATATTCGACCGGACCACCGGACCACAGTCCAACGAAACGATCCGACGGCGATCAAAAAACAATTTTCGTAATATTGCAAATTCATAATACGGCTGAACTCCGTTTTTTAATGTTTGCTTTCGTTTTCGCGTGACCGATGCTTCACGCGTTCGCCATCAGCGTCATAGATACGTAACACGTCCACTGTTCTGCTGTTTACTCAAAGATACTCGAATGCATTTTACCAACATATGATATCTTACGACTTTACGAAGGAGAAACGAAAAATTGCTGGCGACGAACGTGTTAAAGACAGCAGAAAATTACAACTGTCGCCAAAGGCTCATACGATTCCTTATGAGATATCTCGTTTTGAAAGATGCAGTTGAAATTAGTTGCATAGTTTATTATATCGATCGTATTAGCTGCACAAATTGGGATCGAATTTGAATTACTACTTTAATAATAGCGTTTAAAAGCTTCAACTTCTACGAAACTTTGAAAGAGTTACCATTTTCGATTAATGCAATTAGCACCAACATACAGGGAGTCCCAAAAATGTTGCACTATCATGAAAATATTCTCTACAGATTTTCAATCAACGTCAAATCGTTTCGTCGCACCGTGCGGCCGCGAGAGCGAGAGAAATCGAGAGTCAAAGACTCTTTGTCTCCCCAGGTGTAGAGGGTGTAGCAACCGCCGTGTTCTGGTATCTTTTTTCATCAGTAGAATGCGTTTATTCGTGAAAAAAAAGAGAAACGATCAAACATACCACATATCGTTGCGTAAAATCTTTGGGATCGGGTATAAAAAAAAGTCTTACTCTCTAATTGTGCGCATCAATCAGATCTCCCGGACGATCGTCGTCGGCGTACAAGTAACGAGAACACAGTCGAAAAAGAAACTGAGAGATTTGTTCGTAAAACGTGGAGAATAGTGAAACGGAAATGAGTCTTGTTTCTGCGTTACTTTTACATCGACGGACGATTCAACGTCGGACGCAACAGTCTTTGCACACTTTCGCTCGGTTCTATCGTTGAACAAACATTCAATTATACAGTGATTTCTCTGTGTATGTCGCCAAGGCTTGGACGATAAACGTCGCGGAATTATCCCCACTACCGTGGGGTATACCCAGTGAGGCATGTCTCCTGCACGATTCACGACGCTGACAAGACCTGTGCTGTTGACATACATCGAAAATTCACTCGCTACGAATTCGGTTAAATACCCCTTGAATCACCCTGGCGCTAACATAGTTGGAGTTTATTGAACATAATCTTATCCTAGGCGTCTACTCGCCGCAGCGACTGCACAGTTGCACAGTGTTCGATGCGTCGAGGCTCGTAAAACGTGGTACAAAACTGTCGTAAATCTGTAGAAACAAACTTAACGTGTATTATACTCCTCGCCACTTTGTAACCAGGGATTGAAACGGTTCCGCAGATAACATCGTTTAAAACTGGTATAGAAAGGCCTATCGAAAGACTTCGCTTTCGAAATTAGCGTTACGATCGAAATTTGCAAATATTCAAATCGATGCTTATTTATTTTCTGCATTAGCAGACGGACATCATAAATGATCTACGAAAAGCGCAGAAAAATATATGATCAATTTCAGTATGTATAATGAATTTTACTAGATTTTCATATTTCACGTTTTATATCGAGAACAATACAAAATGAAATACAAATTGGAAACGGGAAATCGAAGCTTCCATTTATTAACTTTCAGTCCTGAATATAGATGATACAGAATATAGAATGTACCGAATGAGAAATGTACGCAGCTGTAGTCTCATTTATTTCAACGTTCTATTCGAAATCAATGATGTAAATGTTCTTTTTCTATAAAGATTTAGTAAAAACAAAAAAATGTGCTAGAGTGAAAAATATGTAGCTTTATTCATTTCAACGTTCCATTCGAGATGGTAGACATGTAAAAACGTTTCTTTTTCTACAACAATTTAGTAAAAAACGCGCATAAAATACAGCAAGCCAGTACAAAAATTCATCTTGGAATCATTACAGAATGTATTAGGGCCAGTGCGACAGTTCGTGTCCGATTCCTTGTCGTATTTTAATACGAAACGAGGCACGACCTTTTTGCACTGAGCTAATACGATCGAACAGAGTAAAAAACGTGTCTAAAACATATAACAGTTGCAAATTTCGGATCATCCTAACAGTTACTCGGAACAAACGTTCTCTATGCGCGTTTCCAAGCCCTGTTGGTAACTCGCAAGTGCGTCGACCTAAAACACCCCGTTAACATACCCGAGGATTGCTCGAAAGATCGGGGTGATCCCTTATGGTCGCAAGGGATCCCTTATCACTCATTGGCTTAGCCGTCGAAACGAAGTCGGTTGAAAAAATCACGTGGCAACCCGAGGTCGCTAAGGCACCGAATCTCACCCGGATGTATCACCGAGTTTATCACGACTCGCGGCGAGTCACGCGAGAAAAATCTTAAGTGTCGCGGAGAGAGACTCTAGATTCTATCGGTACAGCAAGGCACGTAACAATATCGCAGACATTATGGAAGGATACACACACACACACACACTCGCGCACACACAGCTCGAAAATCGTTCGCCTAAAAGAGACACCGGCCCAGGTCGCGCGGTACGAACAATCACCGTCACTATTCTAATCAGAATACCCATAAAATCCTTTGGAAAGAAACCTCGGCGGCGAACTGGGCCGGATAATAGACCTACTTAAACGGTGTCGATACAATGGTAACACGTAAGTCGATCCTAACAAGCAAGCTCAAACGAGGATCGAGTTAGCACCGATGGAAACAGGTCTGACGATTTTTATTCGATCATTCGAGTGCCACAAAAATCAGGGTTGGAAATTTTCGAAAGTTGATTATGGTTGAACGGGGCGTTGAATATTTGGCTTTGGATAAGCTTATTACTAGGCTGCGGATTTTATGATTGCCAATGTACGAGTCCAGCTCATTAAAATTATCCCGCTCGTTGTAATCGATTCGAATCACTTTTATTTTGCATAAAAATCCAGCAGTCCTGTTATTACGGTAGAAACTTCGATTTGGGACGAAACAGTAAGGTAAGGACTGACAAAATTTTAAAATCATATCGACTCTGAAGACCGACGGTACCTTTAACGAACGAAATTTAACTAGGATTTTTAAAACACGAAAGGATTATGTGGATTAAATTGCTATGATTTTTCGAGGATATTTCGAGTTGATGTCTGGCTTTGAATATGTCCGTGGACAGGAGATTGCTGCACGTGGCACTCGAATGGTTAAAGGGCACGTTTATGTTGGAGTTGTGTAAAAGTGTAGAAGGCAGAGCTATGAAGTACATTCTATCGTAATGGAGGTGTGTACATTGGAGCAGCGAATATAGCAATGCTTACTGGATGATCAACGATAGGAACGTCGAGGACCAAATGTTACTTGGTCGTAACTATCGTTTCCACTTTTATCAGTGATTGATGATCGACGAAGCTGCACAATCTTCGCTTCCCCGTCATGAACACACAGAGCCAAGAAAGATAGCTTCCAGCAGCTCTGATGAAGCTGTATGGTCTTCGCTGCTCCATTACGAACACACAGAACCAAGAAAGATCAGCTCTGGGAGCTTCTACCGCGGCTCCAACGCAAAGTACCCTGGCAGACCAGATGTTTCAGGACTATGAAGGTCCTCGAAGGGAGCTTAGTCGGTGTAGATCGCGTGATGCTCGGACTCGTCGTCGCTGAATTTCGCATAATTAGTGGGCTTCTTTCGGCTAGAGGACCTCAGCCTTCTCGCGGATCCTCTGGGCTGCTTTCTGGTGGCTCGTCCCCGTTGCCTCTTCGCCGGCACCTTGAAGCAGTCCTCGTCCTCGCTGACGGATCTCTCCTGCGCCTTCTCGACCAGACTGGTCGCCTCCTCCGCGGAATCGAAGTCCTCGTAGCTAAGGCTTAGGCGACGCCTGCCCGGCGACGACTCCGTCGCGATGCTCCCGTCCGTTTCCGTCTTCATCTTGGGAGTCGATGTTGGAGGATACTTGGCTAAGCTAGAAATCGCCGAGTCTGATTGGCTGCCAGGGAGTACATATAGCACGCTCGGGTCTGCCTTTGTGATCAGCTGACCCGGTATGGAGTTTTTTTTTTTTTATATATTGATGTTGTTGTTGGTGGTTGGTTGGTTGGTTGGTCGGATGTTCGTAACAAGATTTTTGATGACGCACGATTTTTTTTTTTTTGGTAGATCGGATAGTCCGCGCGGAACATGGGCACACAATTATGTAAACGCACAAACGGACACGGAGAGTTTGTTTGTAAGCGACGACACGTGTTGGTTTTTTTTTTTTTTATTTTGTTAAAGGGAGGTCGGTTGATGATTTTTTGGTCAGTTTGTTTTTTTGTTGGACGATGTCGTGTGATGATGACAACGGTGATCGGCGTTGATGGTGGTTTTTGTTTGATTAGAGGCGGTGCGGCGTGCAGGATAGGCGTGCGGGACAACGAAAACATAAAACCGAGAAAAAAACGTCGAAGATTAGCCGCCAGGCTCTCCGAAGCGTTGCTGCTGAAGCGGGTTAGGGCGACGAAACGAGCGTAAAATGGACGACGGTCGTCTTGAACGAACGAATCGCAACGGAACCTCGTTTATCCACAAACTTTTCTTGTATGGACTTTCGAGTTTGCATTGTCCGAACAGCGTATAGTTCGGCAACAGGTTAAACGAGGTTCTCTACCGGAACCTTGGAAAGGATTCGAACAGTATGGCTGCGACCGAGTCTACTTACAAAATGGTCGCGTCGTCCACGCGACAAGACGACCGTCCCCAACGTTACAGCGTGGCTTGAATCGTTCTAGGCCTGGGTGGGTGACACTTACCTTGATGGCGGTCTGCATGAGCACAGTGGTGGCATAGTTGACGCCCTTCGATCCCAGGTTCAGGACCGCGCTGTAACCCTGCTCCGTAACGCGCTGCAGGGTCTCGTCGATCTCAGCTTCGCGGCGGATCAAAGCCGGATGAACGAAGCGGCGATAGAGGATGCTCGAGCCCTTGGTGGCTGGGCTCAGCAGCCAGATCACCAGGATAGTCTTAATTTCATAGTAAAAGGGGAACCTAGATCGGACACAGCGAAAATGCAATCTGTATTGGATCTCCCTTCCATCCACCTCTATTAATATATCCATCAGGAAACGATTGGGGAACGCAATTCGGGAAACGGTGGTCTATTCCTAAAGTGGCAGGCTTCTATGCAAACTACAATATTTATAGATCCCTTCTTTCTTTCGCGAATTCTTATTCCTAGTCCTAGCTTCATAGTAAAAGGGGAACTTGGGACATAATAGTGAAGATGTACTCTCAGTTGGCCACCTTCTCTCACAGATTCTATTACTACAATCAGTGAGGGAACGATTGGGGGAAACGGTAATCTATTCGAAAAATGGCAAGCTTCTATGCAAATTACAATATTTATAGATCCCCTCTTTGTTTCTTGAATTCTTGTTCCTCAAGCTAGTTTTAGATTCATAGTAAAAGGGGAACTTGGGACACAACGAAAGATTCTATTACTATAATGATTGAGGGAACAACTGAGGGAATGGTAGTCTACTCGAAAAGTGGCAAGCTTCTATGCAAATTCTGTAGTTAGTACTGTCGATTTTGAACTGCTAAATCCCGATTCGAGAGCACTCGATGGTGACGCATCCGCGAATCATCGAGCGGAGCAAAAGGAGTAGGATGATCGAGCATGGGGAAAAATCGACGGGGCAGGGGCGGGGGTGTGGAAAACGGGAGGGTATTCCTGGCCAGAAATACACGGGGCCCTCTCCGTTTCGGTTGTAATCCGAGTATGAAGGGAGAGATCTGGCACAGCGCGGCGGGGAGGCGAACGGTATGGCAGAAACAGAGACGGAAGACGAGCAAGACAGGCTCGGTGGAGCCCTCAGAAGTGCATGTAAGCCAATATCCATCTCGGCCGAAATTAGACTTTCGGAATTCCCGGTGGCGAGCCGCGTGCGCGCCGGTTCACGTCGGTTTATTGGCCCCGGGACTCGCCCGAAACCGAAAATTTCCTTCGCTTCCGCCGCAAGAACGGGGCCGTGACCGAGCTGACACGCGTGTTTAGACCGTTACACAGAGCCCACCGGACCTCCTGCTTTGTTTTCCCATTCCGCGAGAATTTCTTGGAACGTTCAACAAATTTTTGAAATCTATACCGTGTACCAATCTCTTCTGAAACGATTATTCAGAAAAAAATTATGGAATTCCTGCATTCGGCTCAGTCATTCGAAAGCCGATTAAACCCTTGCACTATAATTTGTTTGTCCACTATATATCGACAACAGCAAAACAGAATTTTATTTCGTTTTCAGGAAAATTCACATATTCATTAGACTCCGTTCAGAAGCACGTGGATATTACAGCGCAAGGCATTAATAGGCTTCCGACCGGTAAAGCGTTAATAGAATATTGTAACTAGAAAGGTTATTGCTGAAACGAGTGCCGGCCGCGAACGTGTGCATTTTTTAGCGATCGCGACACAACACGAAAAATCAATCCGCGGCGAATTCGCGTCCAGCTGTGAAATCGCTGGTAATTTCCTTTTCAATCGAATCGTTCGACTGCGTTTCCTGCTGGCGATCAATAGAAATTCGTTGATACGGAGGGACACGTTACAGTTTCGTTTCGGACACGGGCAATAAAGCGTGCGGACTATAAATGTCTCACCAGAAGCTAAAGAAGACGTCGGTGAAGGTTTCCGCGCACGTGAACAGCGCGAACACGATCCAGTACATCATCCATTTGACCTGGAAACGAAAGAACGGCGCGGCTTAACATAGCGACTGCACACCGACCGCTACCAATAAGGACATATTCATGGTCGAAAAGGAGATCAGGACGGTCGGACACGGACGAACAGACCTCTCGGCGCCACAATTACAATGACTATTCCCGGCAACGGCGAATTCTCGGATTCCCGAGAAACGCAAATATTATTCGCGGAGAGTCGAGAGAAAGACGCGACTACTCGAGTCGATGAACATCGGATGCAAGTTGAATTATTGGTGCATTCAGCATTGGGAAACTCTCGAAGTGATACTTGGAAATTTACTGACGAGGATACTATCTTCGATTTTAACTTCGAGCTTTTGTAAGACGCTGGAGAGGTCACTGATCGAGCATGCAAAATATTACTTATTTGATAGTTTTAGAGATGTAATGAATTAAAGTTATAATTTCCTGTGCATTCATTAGGAGCTCGTACGTTATCGTTACACTGATTAAAATCGAAGACGGAGTCTTTCCCTTGCAGTCTGCCAAGATTTTTCAATTAGAACTCGAATCAAGAGAATTCGCCTAATTCGCTCAAGACATTTTGAACAGATTCAGTAATTTTCATTCTTTCTTTCTCCGAAAGAATCGTTTCGCCGAGAAGGTCAGTCTGACTGATTACAATCAAGAATTGAGGTTTGCGTAGCTCGGTATCGTGCTGTCATACTAGACTGCGGAAATGTGCGCACTCGTGGCGTCTATTGACCCACAAAACTCAATCAAAACATCTGACACACACAAAGACCTCTAATTCTCTCTAACGAATTAGGAGTTCAAATCCTGAATCAAATATCCACAATCTAGGGCTGGCTTTTGGAAAAATCGTCCGCAAGAACCTGTACCGCGTGGCAATTTTTCCAAAAGTATTTTAGCCGGGACTGGAAAATGAGTGTCGAATTGGTAAAGTCAGAAAAAGATCCAGAATTTAATGACAAGTGCTTCGTGACTATACTGCGAATCTTTATGCATTCGTGATGAAACCGATGAAATTTTCAGCATGTGTACGCACACATAAATCTACAAAAAGGCATATTTTAAAATTTCATTACAGGCTCAAATAAAAAAGTTGTAGAAGGTTCCATTTTTATTTTCTTTTATCTTTTTACACACCATTTGGAAAACCAATTCTTCTAATTGCTAAAAAAAAGTCAGGTCGTTTGATCCAATTTAAAAAAAGTTATACTGTTTTAAAGACTGTATATTACTTTCGACCTGCAAAAATTATTAAAAGGAGAAAAAAAATTGCAAGTGCTATTTAATGCAATAGATGGAGAAAATGTTTATTTTGCATAAAGATCCGCAGTCTACAAATGAGACTGGAGAAACGTAATTAATCCTATTAGAAACAGCTGAGATCAGATGCACAGCTGGGATAGGGTGTTCAACTGAGCGAACTCGCTTCAGGTATGCCATACTCACGTATTCCTTGACATTCTTCGTTCTGACCGCCTTGTAGGACGCGTAGGCCGGGTACAGATTGCCGAAAACTAATCTGAAAATCGGATAGAGTAGAACGTAAGTGATCGTTCTCGGTAGAACGAAGACCATCAGCGCGGCCAGGACTCCCAGTCCACCCAGGGACACTCTCTTCGGCATTTTGTCCGCGCAGTACTGTACGCAAGCGAAAAAACATTGGGTGAACAATCGGGGAGCGGTTTTACTGAGCATCCGGGCGAGCGGGTCTTCCACGAGAACACCCGACGGACGTGCGAGCTCTTCGGCTTCCATTCCTTTTTCGCGATTTCCGGAAAAATCCCTTCTCTCTCTCCGTCTTATTAATCCGCTGGCCGCCTGGTCGCAACCGCTCGCGCTCTAACGTTGCTCTTTTCGACGCGCGTCGTCGGTTCGACACGACGCATCCAACTGCAACATCGAAGCGCAACGTGCTTGAGACAAACAACAAAAAAATCAAGAACAAATCGAACAACGGGGGAAACCAGAACGGATTCTCGAGCGAATCCGACTGATACGAGAGAACGCGGATTTTTAAACGTTTTACGCAAATTTTTATCGTTCAGTCTCGCAGGGTACACAAAGAGAGATAGAGCGACGGTTGGAACTCGAACATGAAATAAAGTAGACCTGATAGTTCATTGAAGATTATAGGAGACCGAGGAAACGGTCATTCTTTGTAATTAGACTGCGGATTGTATGCACTTATGAATGAGTAAGGGCGATTTGAAGGAGAGTTGTGCTAATTCAATTACGTTGTAATTCAATTACACAATTGAATTACATTGTATTTCAATTATATAGTAATTCAACTACGTCGTAACCGAATTACATAACTCGAGCCTTTCAATTAATTCAATTAATGAAAGTAATTTTTCTTTAACTCTTACCCGTCGTAAGCAATGCAAACAATTTTTATTTTACGTGTACATCCACAGTCTAATCTTAACACAGTTTTGTTTGAACACAGAGATATTAAAAAGATTCATAGAGCAAGCATGTACGACGAGTCCAGTTTACCTCGACAGGTGCAAATGTTTCGAAAGGTATAAATGATACGAAGAAATGTTTCAGACAAAAATTCTACGATGTCAAGGTAGACGTATCGGAATCCCATTGACCTTGGGATGATCTTGGAACGTCCTGCGACCGCGTATGTGCGTTCTATCTATATTTTCAACTGCACGGTGCACTTCTATATTTTTTTGGTGAAACCAAGACCAAGTAATTCGCAAGCTCGGACGCACGAGCGACAATAAATAAATTTATGAATTTTCTTGAAAATTTTCTTCGGGGTTAGCGAGAAAGTTTATTATTATTTTCTACGTTTAGGCTTACAGAGCGAGTGTATCGATCGTCGGCAAATGGATCGAATCGTCACGATCGATCGCTCCTCGGGGACCGCATCGAGCGATCTTTAATCGATCGTACGATCGGTAGGTCCTCTGTCGAGCACTTTCATTTCATTTCGAGGCTCTCTGTCGAATCATCTTGCTCTCCGAGACGATTCGCGAGTTATCGGTCTGCGAAACGGATGCGAGGTTCGGAGCAGAAAGAAGGAGAGTTTCTGCGTCTCACACGAACCGGCTCCAGGACGTCGCGACGCACTTGTTGCATCCTCGAGTGTTCACATCCTTGCCCGAGACGACTCTGCCAATCTAGCCGAGAAGATCTAGCCGAGAAGATCTGCCACTGGGATCGTCGAGCGACGACCAACGCGAAGCGAAGCGGACTCGGCCCGTTCCGCTCGCGGATCCCTCCAGTTAAAGACTAAATGCGCAGCGTACCGCCTGCACCGTACACCGCTGCACGCTGCACACGCTGCAACCGACGGTCCACCGTCTCTATTTTAGCGCCTTAAGCCGCCACCGTGCCGCCTGACACAGGGATACACGCAACCACGCGCTGGAAACATCGTTTACGCTGGTCGATGAACCAGATGGGCTTGGTCGCAGCCTAAAGCCTCGTACGCACTTCGATCGGATCCTCCCGACGACTCGAACCACGATTTTAATCGAAAGGACAAACGAATCGGAGACCTTGCAAAAATCGGACAGATCCATTCGTTAGACAAATTCGACCTGTTCTAGTTCCACTCATTTTTTATATATTCCCGATCGTTTAATGCGAGAACCGCACAATTTTCTAAATCTGGACTTACCCGGACCTGCACCAAGGCCTTCGATTGCAATGGGAAATTTTTAATCGGCTCCTGCGACTTTAACCTTTACGACAGTCAGATACCGCAGGATTTGAATTCCTGTCGATCATTCAACCACTTGCACTACGATCAACTTACGACCTTTATGCAAAACAGATTTTCTAAGCTCATTGCGAGTTGTTTTTCTTAGCAAGTAGAAAACAGCGTGATGATACTCTTAGATTCTTCTAATGTCACAGTCTTCTATTTCGTTTGTTCATTTTTGTTATAAACGAATAAAATCCGCGGTCTAGTTACAATGATCAGAACCTCATTTATTTTCCTAGAAGAGAAGGAAAATTAATGCATACCGACAACGACGAATTAGAATTTCATTTCGATGGAATAGAAATTAATATTATACTTACAGATTCTGTTAGACAATCGCAAGGGGTTAGATGCAAATATTTTGAACAGGAACGCGGCGTAAAGGTTAAAGAATAACGTTTCCCCAGTCCAAAACAATGTCAAGTGGAATCCAGCTCTGGACTTCGTTAGAAGTCAGACCGATTTCGAAACGAGAGAACACAATTGTCAGACCGAGACTACCCACTGGACGGAACAGATTTAGGCTATTTAAGTCACCGGGAGGTCCCGAACTTATGCTCTTCTCAATTCCACCACGAAGAACCCATCAGCGAGCAGCTCCTCCCGCGAACTGAGATCTCGCGGCGGGGATCGCTCGAAACTATGGCCGATTGCGCTTCGCAGGTAATTCGATGATTATCACCAATGTCGGTGACGGATTGCGTAACAGGCCGTCCTTTGTTAGACGAACGTGGATGTTATTCGCGCGCTAACGAGCATCGCGGTCGCGACTTTTTACGTTTCCAGAGGAATCCTATTTCTTTTGGCGACATTAAATTTGTATCGCGACCGGATCTGTCGTCTATCGTTACCGTTGATCGGACGATTAAGTTTTGCAGAGATCGGATTTGTTAGACTCGTTTCCCTCCCGAAACTCTGAAATGTTTTGCACTATTCTGCACTTTTTTGCGTTATTCTGCACTGTTTTGTACTGTTTCTGTGAACGATGAAAGACACCGCTCGGTTAGGAAGCCGAATATGAACTGACGGGTCGACAGTTCTTGGACGACCTGAGACCGTGTTTGTAAATATTAGACCTCCGTTGACTCACTCCGATTGTCATATCTTAGATCGTTCATGATATTGAGCTGGCCAAAAAGTTTTCTCCTTCTTTTGTTCCGACGATGATAATTGGATGGAGAATTTTATGCATTTATGATGAAAATGAAAAGAATGAAATGAAATTAATTGGTGAAATAGAAAACTGTGAAGACGGTTACAGAATTTCTGAATTTTGTTACACTATATTCAACTTATTAAAATTATTAAAACGAAGAAACTGATTGAAACTCAGCTTCTGACAAACGACTTAGGAAATTTTTATTTTACACGAAGATCCACAGTCTAATGATATTATAAAGTAATATTATAATTTAAATCCATTTTGAGAACAAGAGGTTGTTTATTTTCTTGCTAGGTGTATAATATTGGCTTCAATATTTCGTACATGTTCAAAGGAATCCATATGTGGAACGTCGATTATCTAACACACAATTGACTGATCTATCGATTATCCAACACATAATTCAGTTGGCCGTGAGCAAGTTGCGCATTGTTTCTAGAAGAATGCCTACATCTGCATATCGGGTATGCGGAACACATTGTCTACCATTTAGACCCTGCCATGTCATTTTCCCAGAAGAACAAACACAGAAAACTCAGACGACCCAATAAATGCACTAATGCAAACGAGTCGGTGAATGGAGTAACGAAATCGGCGTCAGTGAAAATAAGATAGAAGGTTCCGATGGGGGGTTAATTTATATCACACAATTTTTAACGGGTTTCTGGCAGAATTTTCAACGACACAGTATTTAACAAACTCAACAAACAAATTCACCAAAATCTCGTTAGTCTCAAGTGCATTATTATGCATCTAGAAAATTTCGGTGAGGTTTAAGGGCCCCTTTCAAGAAGAACTAATTTATAAGAATTTTTAACGGGCTTCAGGCAGAATTTCCAACGACACAGTATTTAACAAACTCAACAAACGCCATCTCCAAAATCTCGGCACTCTCAATTGGTTTATTATGCATCTAGAGAATTTCAGAGAGGTTTAAGGGCCAGGAGAAATTAGACGAGGGTAGATGAAACCTAAAAATCGTGGTTCCCGTTTGCGACAGCGATGTAAGCATGACGTTCGCCACGCCAAAGCCACGAACGCGATCCACGAGCGATTGTTCGCCTGGTCTGCGGCTTTCATGTTTATTAATGCAGCCGCGTAACAGTACGCGCTCGCGCGCTTACGCGGAAACGCGGAGAGTCGGCCTCGGTCGACGACGACGCGTTTATTCGTACGAGGTCAAGATCATTGTCGTTCGTACGTTCGTTCGAGCGGATTCTGTCACGTTCAGCCGCGAATCCTCCTTAGCAGTCAACGCTTTCTCAGCACCCAACCGTTTTCGCAAACGGGTAAACTTTTCACGCTGAAAAGCAAACTTCCGAGGCAAGAATTTTCGAACGTCGTTGGAAAAAGCGTTCGATTGGGGAACATCGAACAATCGGGGAGTCGTCAATGAACTCGAAAGAGGTCCCGGAGAGAGCAAGCTTTCAAGAAGAATAGTTATTGTTTTATATTGTCGCGGGAAAATTTACTTCGCCATTGTATTCCGGTAACAGGTTCCGACGCCGGACATCGCTGCATTGTGCGGCCCGCAAATCCAAAAAGGCGTAAACGCTGCCTTTTTATCCCGGACACTCGCGAATTTCCTGGACTTTCGATTTTCCTGTTGGCCGTTGCAACTCGTCCGCATGGACGTTGCATTTTCTAATGCCCAAAACCGCTTAACTTTGCTTTTGAAGCAGTAATTAAATGCCGGGCAAAAATTCCCTTGTTGCACTGTAAAAGAACACCCTTTTGCTAGCTTTGCGATCGACGCCTGTTGAAATTTGTTTGGGTGCGGCCCTTTTGGAATACAAAGTGAACAAGAAAGCTAAAAATTCTTGTATAGTGCACGGAGCAGAAGAAAATTCGATCGACCAGAGTGAAAGAAAAAGATCAATTTTTTAATACTCTGTATAGGGTTGGTCAAAATCTGGTGAATCGGAAAGATGGAATTTTTAGCCTGCGGGTTGTATCCATTTTTGACAAAAATGGCTGGCAAAGATCGAAAAACAGTTGTGGACAATCCTATTTGGTTCTTAGTTCTTCCAGTTAACGCAAACAATTTTTATTTTACGTAAAGATCCGTAGTCTAATGATCTGTGTAGCTCACTCTCTGAAAAAAATGCCTAACGAGGATAAACATTACAAGATGTACATCGAGCAAGCCTCACCCGAAGAGTTCACCTGACCGATTACGATTCGATGAATAATTGCTGACCGGGCCAAGCAGGTTGGGGATGGGCAAGTTAAATGAAAAATCGTCGGGAATAACTTTCGGTGACGGACAATACGGCACACGTGCTCGATACTCGGCCGCGAGGTGACTCCTGGTCGGTCTTCAGGGTCGACCCAGTTTTCTATTTTAATCGCGGCCCTTATCGGGCTTTCACAGTTTCCCTCGAGTCCCTCTTTATTATCACTTCGCCATTAATTAAAAGCCCGACGGATACGAAAAATTCCTCGATCGTCCGACCCTTGCGCTCGCGTGCACGCGCGATTCCGCGAGCGAGCGCGCTGTCGTTATTAAGCGGACTGTTAACTTTCCTCGGGCGGGCCGCAGCGATTCATTTCGAGCGCTAATGAGCGGAGAACCGACGAAATCGTCGTAACGAGGGCGTGTCCGGTTATTTCGAGACGGGGACAAGGAGCATCAACCTGATCCATCTCGCAACTGCGAGCACCGTGCAGGCGAACTGATACTGCAAGCGCGTCTCTGACGCATCTTCCTTCGTGTCTTTGTTACCTTTCCAACTTTCTCGATCGTCTTCACCCGAAAACACACTCCCTAAGAAAATGTATGACTCATGTAATTTTTATTATTTTTTTGTGAAAAAAATCAAACGTGTACTTCAGATGCCAATAAATATGCATGAAAATGCTTGATGCAAAAATTATTTCTTAAGATAAAAAGATAATTGTTTAGGTGCCCGGAAGAAGGCATATGTTGCATTTTAGGAGATTTCGAAGGACAATCTTATTGTATAGACGAAGCCGATAAAAATGAGTGATAGGGATAATTGCATCGCGATTCTAATTCTAATTGTGCCCGATGCTCCCGTCGACGCTGCTCTCGGCCAACAGGAACAAAGAATCGAAACCGCGTTTCTTTTTCTCGCTTTTCCAACGGGCTTTGTCATCGGTTTCAAGGACGATGAGCTGGCAGACCCTGGTGCAACGTCTCCACCGCACTGTTCCGATGCCGTCGCGTAGTTGCACGGTCGAATGAGACATCGAATTTTTGGAAAAGATCCAGGCTCAGTGAAGAAGTCTTAGACGAGCGAGAGATTTTTAACGTTGATCACCTATATATATATATATCGTTCGAAAGTACTATCTGAAACGTGTGTGCTATGCCTTGGGTTCTTGTCAAGATTTAAGACCGATAAATTCTGCAGTATTTGCATTCCTGTTAGCGAAACATGATTTGATACTCTCTAGCCATATTGCTCGCTTCTGTTTGGCACTCGTTATTACGAGATTCGCTATGTTTGTTTCGTTGCGGATTCATTGTGCATCGTTTGGGAACCTCGAATAGTCAAAGACACAATAGTACATTATTGTAATTAGATGGCAGATTTTTGTGCAAAATTGCCTGCTTCAAGGCATAAAATAGCAAGATGTAGAGGCTACATTGACATTTACATGTTACGTCAATAAATTCAGTGGACTGAAAATAATACAACAGCGTTTTAACATGTTTTAAATGTCTTTCTTGGATCGCGTTCGACCTACTCGTTTGTTTCATGGATGGATAAAATCTGCTGTTTAATTATAAATTATTTCATTCATCAGTTGACAGCTTTGTGCGAAATGAAAACTTTCTACCTGTATCGCAACAAACTGAAACAGTAATTTAATTTGTTTAGGTATTTTTAAATTCTTCTAACGTTTACTGCTTTAAATTACACCCACTAATTTGTGCCATAAATAAAACTTTATACCCACCAGCGACGACAACGCTTTATTCGATTATTGTAGCAACAATTGCTCTATTTAAGTGAGATTTGACACGGAATTTTATCAACGCAGATTTCACGAGTGTACTAGATCTCGAAGAAGCCAGTGTTGCAAGGTAAATATCTAAAGAGAACATTTCTGTAGAGATTTCATTGAAGCTCGTCGAATTTTTCAAAGTTGTAATGTGTACAAGTGGAATTCGATTCTGCGGCTGCCAGTAGAATCAGACAGCTTATGGGAACCGACAGGGCTTCCCGACAATGCTCGATCGTGTCCCGAGATTAGATTCTGCGCGTGTACCGCGAGATAACAATCGATGACATGGGGGTATCTCAGCGCGACAGCCGTGTTCGGAAAAGATTGGTTCCGAGATCGTGTTCCCAGCGTTTCATTAATTTCGTGTACCTCTGCTCCCCCCACCCCTCTCTATCCGAAACATTTAATAACTTTCACCTTCAGGATGACGATTCGCGCTCGTGAGATATTGCCGTGTCGCATGTAAGCAGTCGCTTAATTACGAAGATTAATGGGTGCGACGGGTGAGACATGCGGGTAATCCATAATGACGACGCGATGGGATCGACGACGATGAAACGGGCTCGCGAGGATCCATAGTAGGAGAAAGGGGGATGGGGTGGGGGGGACCAAGAATGGTAGTGTTGATCTTTCGTTTATCCTCACGATCGATTTATTGCTGTCGCCTGACGTCTCCGCATTGTTCGACGAGATCGACTTCGTCGGCATTTACAATCTTAGGTAGAAAAATATGTTTGAACATGATCGTGGAACAAGTTGTCGGTACATATACAGAACAATTTCATCTTTCGAACAGCTGACACGGTGTCCCGGACCCGGTCTGGCAGTGAGAACAATGTTATACAATGCTGTCCACCGATTTTAGATCAATGCCACCCCGCGCATTCGGTGCACTTTGTGCTCGTTGCGCAATACGATACATTTTTGCTTTTCTTTTTTTTTTTTTTTACGATCGACGCTGATGCTCGCAATCAGAGACTTAGATAAAATACGCGCGGGGATAGCAACTTTTGATTAACCAGCGAAGTTTGAAGTCTTCCACGCGAATCTCTCCACGCTAGACGATTCGCTATTTCCAGCATGATTCGCGGATTCACGATTCACCTGTCACGCTGACACGTTGACCTAGCGGTTGTTGCGCAACGAGATTTTCTAAAATTACGAGCGCGCCGCGAATACACACGCGTTCCACTCTGGCTTTCATCGGAGCGAACGCGCGCGCGCGCACGTGAACAATAACGTCCGAGACCCGCGAGCCGGAAACGATGCTCGTTAACACTGCTCGACGACACGTATACGACTCTCTGTCGCTATTTTCGCTCGCTGACCAGTCCAGAAAGTTAATTGCCCGACGGTTTATGCGATATCTTCAACGGGGCAGGCAGGATCACCACCGAGACCGTGTTTACGATCGTCACTCGCTTGAAGATCGGCATGTGGATGTTACGCGAGTAATAGCTGGCCATCGCGGGCACCAGCGACGGCGGGCTAGACTTTGGTGGCAGGGGACAGGTCATGGTTGATACAAGTTTGCTCGGAAACTATGCGGAATTCGATTAGCCGCACCGCGAACCGCTTTCAATTGAACTTTGGCCCAACCGGAGTCGGACTCTCAGAAGCTGGACACTAAATATGTAATAGAGTTGGACATTACGGAGCTGGATCCTAAGCAGCTGAATCCTTGGGGGGACCGGACATTAGGAGGCTAGAGACTCCAGAAATTAGACCCCAAGAGTACTAGGCCCTATCAAGTTGGATCCTAAAGAAACTAGACCCTACCCAATTAGATCCTAAAGAAGTTAGACCCCCAGAAGCTGAGCCTTAAATAGCTAGACCCCCAAGAAGTTAGGTCCTGAGGGAAGTAGACCCTGTAAACTTAAATCCTGAAGGAAGCAGACCCTGTCAAGTTAAAGTCTAATAAGCTAATTCCTAGAGAAGCTTGACCTTAAACGTTAGGCCCCAAGAACTCAGACCCTATGAAGTTAGACTGCAAGAACTTATACCGTACGAAGTTTGATCCCAAAAAAGTTAGGCCCCAAACAGTTGGACGCTCAATAGGGTAGCCGCCGCAGCTAGATGCTAAGCGTGTCAGACCCGAGAAAACGACGGAGACGCAGCGTCCGTGAAGCAAGCCTGTCGGCCGGTCGGTAGGGGCAGTCTAACGAGTGCAACATTGGCCTGAATCGCTCGGACCGTTCACCAGCTGATCGGTAATCACTCGGTAACTGCGGTCGATTAGAAAGTGCGCGCAGGATGTTCCCTGTAAATGGTCTCGCGAAGGATCTCTCGGCTGGAATCCTCCGAGAGAATTGATGAAGTCTGGTTCAGCAGCTTGCAGCCGTGTTCCCGCGCGAGTTGCGCAACGAAAATCTCCCGCGAAACGTAGAGGTCCTCGCACGAGATCACTCTGGAGTCGTTTTTTAGGCTTCCTTCTGCGCGGGGGACCCGGGTCTTTAATCCTTAGACCCCCAGGCTTTCGATTCCGGTACTTGAACAAGCGCGCGAAGCTTTCCAGCCCCCGAATTCCCTAGAGAACCCAGAATCAAGACCGCTTAAGGACAGGTTTCGCTTTCTCCCGCGCCGGCTTTTTTTTTCATCCTAGGCCCGCGTTGTTCCGTTGTATTGCGCACGATCGACCGGCCCGGCCTCTCTTTATTGTCACGCCGACCGACGTCGTTCCGGTGCAACGACCGGCTAAGTGATTCAACTAACGTTTTCTAAGTGGCGAGTCGAAGGAGCGGTTCCTTTTTTGCCGGGAGCCGCACCCCTTTCCCCTCCGTCCTGTTACCCGACCGGCTATTTTTCTCCGGCCCTGCCGATCCTCCGGGACCTTGTCCCTGACAAAGACAAATGGCAGCCGAGGGGACTCTCGAGCCCGCGAACGAATTAATCAGACCGCGCCGACGAATTTCGGGAATCTCACAGCTGAACTGCCACCGGTCGCAAACGGCGATAATACTCCTCGGCAGCGAGATACTCCTCTTCTTGGACGGTTGTTTGTGTCCCCGGATAAGGGGGACTCTCAGATGTAGATCACGACGACCCCTTCGTGGAAGAAGATCGTTATGCGATACCGTTGCTTCACGTTCGAAGACATTCTCCGGACCAGTCCTCTCGAAACATTAGCGAAGGAGCCGGCGCCGTTGAATGCAGCCCTTTCATCGGGCTGGCTCGATTGTCTCGCGCGCACAGTCCCTTTTAGACGCGGCACTTAGGCCACCGACGACAATCGGCCCCGACTTCCCTTTCCCGTGACGCGGCAATCGCGAAAATCCGCCGAGCGATTTCAACCGGAGAGTTTCCTGCACTCTCTCTCTCTCTCTCTCTCTCTCTCTCTCTCTCTCTCTCTCTCCCTCTCTATCTCTTTTTCTCTCTCTCTCTTTCTCTCCGGAGAGCTCGCAGCGCCGCGCCGTTCGTTGAAACTTGGAAAACTTTTCAAAAAGTTCGACCCGCCCGGGGAGCGAGGTGAAAGCCGATTGAAAATTTCGTTGAACGTTCCGCACGCTCCCTTGATAGCCGCCCCCGTCCGTTTCCGAACGCCAGGAACTCCGAGCTGCCAATTAAACTCTCTCCGCTCGGAGATCTCGCATCGATTGTTTCACCCGGGGCTGTTCCATCGTCGAGCCGCAGATATTCCTTTCGCAGCGGCAGCAAATAGCAGCGCGAAGACGAACCACCTTCGAAACAAACCTAATCGAGGATCGATTAACACTCCCGCGAGCCCGGCTCGTCGTTCGCACGGGACTTTTATTAATAAACGTTATTCATCGTTTTCGGCAGCTTGGTCGACGAACTTCTTGGCGTACGTTTAGGCGCCTTCTGCACCTAATCGATCCTCTATCTTCTCGTCCACGTCGCAATTCAAGAATGATCGGAGAAGATCGTAGACTGGAGTTTGACGATGATCCACGAGACGAGGAGGACACAACGATCGCAAGGGGATCGTGCAAGCGAGCTTTCGGCCGACTACTGTATGTTCCACGAGCGTCGCGACGCCCGAACTGGAAGCTGGCCACTTCTGCGCTTGGGTTTATATTTAAACAGAGTGGTCGACGGCTACGACCGCCGCTACGTCGACGCGTCTTTCTTCGGGGATAGAAGAGGGAGTGTAGGAACAAGAGGCACGCGGGGCAGAGAGGACGACGAAGGGCGGAGGCGGGATGAAAAATACCGAAGAAAAGAAAGATTTCGAGGCGTATCGAGCAAAAACAACCGGCCAAGAAATATGCGTCCGCGTAGCTGATTTATTCTTGTAATTTCAGGGGAATAAATATACCTTGCGAACCTTGTGCCCATTCCCGAATCGCGCAGACTCGGGGAACAATGACGGTAATGAATCGACATTCGAGAATCTGGACCGTTGCGACTTGATATTTCTTCGGCACTCGGCACGTGGGCCTTGGAGTGAATGAAAAATTCTGAAAAACAGAATTCTGAAGGACATTATCTAGAGTCTATTATCCAAGAGATCCTATACTCTAAGTACACCCTATAGACTCCATTGTCCAAGGGGTCTTAAATTGGTGAGCTCAGAATAGCACTAAAAATTGAGCTTTGTGCCGAAGACGAGTCAATGATCCTAGAGCGCCCATGAAAGAGGAACGCGTCGTGTGCACGCGTGCAGAACACGCGCGTCCTGTTCCCCGATGAGGAATGCCGGGAAAACCGCGCTATAAAAGATCCGGGAACGCCAACACAGTGAATCGCGGACCTCCCACGTAGACGTCCGCGTCTGAACTTTCTCAAACCCGAGCCAAGCCGCGGAGTCGCACGCGGGCACGCTCGTTTACGAATGTGCATCGCGTGGAGAGATTTAAGAACGGGCTGAAATTAATGCGGCCTCGCGAGCCCCGAGATTTATTCGTAACGCGAGACGCGGCCGGCTTCGGTATCGAACACGCGACCCGCGTTTCTGCGGGATCGAGATAGACCGGTGCACGAGCCATTGGTCACGACACGTGTTCAAAATTAATTACCGTGGATCCCGCTGAAAAAGAGAAGAGAATCGGTAACCTGCTGGAAAACTCTACGGGACCGTCTCCGCGAGAGCGAAAGTGGTCATAAACCACGCGCCTTGCCCATAACGGAACGAGTCGGAGTGTATTTCTGAGTTCCTGGATTCTGGATAACCTCAGGATTCTGATCAAACTAGATGAGCATAGTCGCTGATGGTTAAAGTGTTCTTTCGAAATTTGCGGAACCTCGGTGATCCCAAACAAAATTCAGAACTAAAGCAAAGACAAAGAGTCCATTTACACAGTGCTATAGATGGTGTACATAGGTCGTAATTGAAAGTGTCTTTCCCCAGCAGCAGATCCAGGTTCAGGGAACCCCGACGACTGAAACTCGGGCCCCTCGCCGCGGTAGCCAGACCGCAGGGAAAAAAGTCTGCTGGAAAAGGAGCAACGAGTCCAGCTTGCTAATTCTCTCGCGTGTCCCTCGGCCGTCAGCGCCGAAAACAGAGCAACGCGAAAAAGCGTTCCGGAGTTCGGCACCGCATTCCGACGCGTCGTTCGAATCCTCTTTTCCCTTCGGTGATCTAGCCGCGTCGATCCTCCGCCACCACCCACCCGCAAAACGGGCAAAAAAAAAACCGTGGCGGAGGAGTGTCGACCGAAAAAGAGGAACACAATGATCCGGGGAGAGCGAAGGCGAGGTAAGATAAAGAGGATTCGACGTGGAGAAAGAGAGAGAGAGAGAGAGAGAGAGAGAGAGAGGGAGAGGGAGAGAAAGACAAAGACGAAGGTATAGGGAGAGTGAAAGAGGAATATACATATCGCAACGATACCAGGAGCGTAAGGTCTCAGGGTACTCCCAAAGGGTCATCACCCTGGCGAACCCCACGATGCTCTTGGGTTCTCGCCGCGCCACCCTCCTCGGTCTACGAGCGAGGTGCTCTTTACCACACCCTCGTGACGTGCACTTTTGCTCCCTGGCGCGTCTCCAGGGACGAAGAAATATGGGCTGGCCTGCGAGAAAATGGCGTAATTATATACGAGGGCGGGAAAAAGGAGGGTGTAAATCAAAACGGCGCGGTGCTCGGCTCTGTGCCTCGGCTGCTCGGGGAGCCGGAGACCCGTGTGCGAGAGGAACACGAACTTGTTATCTGCGAGCTCTAGGCCCCGATACCGCCTTCGATTCCTCGGGGAGCCCGGGCTGGGTTGCGCTGCGCCTCTCGCTTCAGCGATATCGCCTCGGCGAATCGAGCCTCTGCGAGTAACGGAAATCGTGTCGAGCAATTTTTATCGACGACTTTCGCCACGGTTTTAGATTCTATTTTCAGTCGTGTCGACGCGACGCCGGAAGATGGAAGCCTCCGCCGGTGACCCGGTTTTCTCTGGCCCGGTGACGGTTCTTCCGTTCTTCTCCGCGGAAGAACAAAAGATTCCCTATTATACGAGTAATACCTTGACAATTGGTCGCGAGGCATCCTCCTTTTGCGTTCAGTAATTATTTTACCGGAGGAACAATTCTTTGGCGGCCGGGGATAATGGCGTCCCGCCGCGGAACACCGCCTGGGAACAACAAGCTCACGCGACTAACAAGCCTGTCCGACCGATGAAAACAACGCCGATCCCGCGGGAGCTTAGGCGAACCCGTCGACGACTATAGTTTCACGATATTCGTCTTTTCCCTTCGGTCACTTCGGAAACGTCGGGCCAACGACGGCGCGCGCGAGCAGCCGCATGAAAAAGTACCGCGCGAGCCAACCGCATCGTAATTAGCGAGCGGCATTCTTAATTATTCTAATGAGGGCAATGACGTCACGAGGTCGAGGATCTTAAGTACTCAGGCATATTACCGTAACACAGACGCGACCGTCTCTCTCTCTCTCTCTCTCTCTCTCTCTCTCTCTCTCTCTCTCTCTCTCTCTCTCTCTCTCTCTCTCTCTCTCTCTCTCCTCCTCCTCTGTTGCTCGCCTTGGCTGGGGCGACGCGCGCGAGCATCGACTTTCCTCTTTTTTCCTTCCAGTCGCTGGCAGCCTTTTGAAATCCTCGAGGCCTCTTTACCGCGGATTTCTCCACAACGAGAGAACCCGCGTGTCGTACGCTCGGTCGAACGCGACGTAATAACACGTCGGCCGGCTGGACCTGTGATCGCGTCGAACCGTGGCAAACACAGCAGAACCTCGCTAGTCGCAGGCCCAGGATTACCAGACGATGTGTATTCCCCGCTAAATACTTCCCCCTCTGCCATTAAACGTGGCTCGATTCTCCTCTGCGTGAGGGGAATACGTGACGTCATATTCCCCACTATGTTAGCACCAGCTACCCAATCACTATCGCGCGCAAAGAGTCGCTGGTGGGGAATCCGATGGCAGAGGGGTAAGTGCAAAGACTTTTTCCGGCAACTCTGATTGCAACCTCGTTCGTTGCACACTAGCGACTCCCACCACGAGGTGTTCGAGTTTCCGGTACTCGATATGGGGATTGCGGTCTACGCGGAAACAAAGGGAGATCGACGAATCGCTACGATTGGTTATCTATTTCAATGCAGAACCTCGATTTTTGCATCGAGAAAGTTTCTGAAACGTCTCAGCAAGCTACAGTCCACACGCAAACCCCGAGTAGATGCTCGAGAGGAGTAGCAGTTCGGGATGACGATTATTGCTTATGATCGCTGCAAATGGTAAAAGAAACCGCGCACGGCACGTTCAATTTCCAAGAACGGCGTCGCAAGTTATGCGATCGGATCGTCGCAGGAAGTGTACGACAGCGACTTTGACAAACGTGTGAACAGGGATAATGTTAGACGCGCGCGTCTGAGCGCAAAAATAAATGTTGTAGAAGTGCGGAGGATTGTATTCCAATGAGCCGCTGTAACTGCACACAATCGTTGAACGAAACTGACATGAGTTTCAATTGAAAATCCGGTTTGCAACGGCCACAACACGGAAAGAAACCGCTGCATCCATAGAAAATGAGATACCTTTCAGCAACATCGGGGATATGGGTCACGGAATGAAACACAGTGGCTAGGTAAATAGATTGAGCGTGTGTGTGCGTGTGCGTGTGTGTTTGTGTGCTCGCACGGGATTGAGGTGTGGGAGACAGCGGAAACAGAGTCGATAGGTTTTATCTCGACCCGGTTGGTATGGCATTTGCAAAATTAATCATCGCCCGGCGTTATTCAGCTCGTCGTGAGCTACTGCAGTCGGTTGCCGGGGGCAAACACCTCGTCGATATTTTCAAAAACCTGCCGCCGAAACTTTCAATGGATGCGAGGCCTAGTAATTAAAAATTCAGCCGAATCATCTATGATGAAACTGGCCTAGATAACTAGGCATAACCCTTCCATCAATACCCTGATACTCTCTCGAGTAATTACTCAATTTACATTTCAGATATAAAAATGTGCTGCTGAAACTGTGGAGTATAGCCATTACGATGTTAGTATCGACCAGGATTTTGTGGTTTCGTATCGATAGGTTGGTACTGGTGGCAATTAGAAAATATAGAATCAACAATCATCTTCCACAGTTGGCTAGTCATTTGCTAGGCAGTTCCAACGGCTATAAAACCCAGAAAAAGTTTCAATAAATTCTGAAGCGATTTTTCTCGAATGGGGGACGATTTATTAGAATTCCTCTAGCATCGTAACGCATAATGGAAAAGGGGAAAGAAGCTAGCAACAGCCATCGCTGGCAGACTAGACGCCTAGGAGAGATTCAGAGACGCCTGTGGCGTGCACACGCGAGAGGTTAACGCGGGATCTCTTCTGAAACGAAATATCGATTCCCGGCAGGCCGTCGGAGAATCGTGCCACCCTTACAGCTGTAACGGGAATACCGGAGAAGAGAAAAGAAGAGAGGAGAAGAGAAGCGAAGAGAGGCGAAAAGAGAGTGCGCGAGAGACAGAAAGGGCGGCGAAAGAGAGCGCGAGGGGTTGCTGCACGGCCATCCTGCATCGTGTACACCAGCAGAACCACCCTCCTGTTGCCAACCGGGCATCGATCCAACGGCCAACCACGTTCTCCTCTGGTCTACGAAGAAAGTATCCCCCCTGGCCTGCCTATTTCCTTCCGCCGTTAGATTTTCTCGTTGGGTCCGTCGCGATCCTGTCGATACTGGACAGAGGGCCGAGTGAAGGAAATTAATCGAACGAGAGTTTGATTGCAGTCGATATACTTCATACTCGTCCGTCGCGGTTGAGAGAGCTCCTACAGATTTTGAAACGTGTACAGGACACACGGCGCGGCGGCGCTGCGCGTTCCATCCAAGTGAAAGGAAAATGGTCTCGCGTGTGTTTCTTCAGCGAGACAATGTATCCCCGGCGTACAAAGGCGGCCGAGCAAACGTGAATCACTCGACTTCGAGAGCACATTGTGTCGCGAGGAGAGATAACAGTCCTGTGTGACATTATTGAAACGCAAAACACTCGTCAAAGAATGACGCCGCGATGCGCTAATGAATCAATGCGCGCCACCAACGCAGGAACCTGCCTTTCCCTTCCGGTTCGTTACAAAGAAAAAGAACCGCGTCCGGACCAGACGTCGCACCGAGTCCCCCCGGCGTAAGAAGAAAAATTCGCAGCAGAAGGCTCTCGGTTCCTTGTACCGTGAATTTTATCCTGCACAGATGTACAAGAAACGAAAGGAAGAGTGTCCGAGAAGTAAGCGTACGGTCACTCGCGGAACAACAAGGTCGTATTTCGCAATCACTCGGTGTCAGCAGGCTTTTTACCGAATCTATCCCGCCGTTTAACCGATCCAGCCTTTCTCTCTGCAGGGGGACCCGGGTGGTTCGAGTAATTACGGAGCGAAATCGACGACGATAGATCGTTCCGCTGAAAAACTGTAGCTTGTAAGCAAATTGTGCATGTTCCGTGCAGCGGGGTACTAAAAAAGTACAGGTACAGGGATATGGTACGGTGACGCAAGCACACCGGCAATGTCCTCTCGATTGCTAGACAATTTCCCACAGACGGGTTTCGTGGCAACGCGCGGGAAAGGACTTTGGTTTCCGGGAATTGACCCAAGGCAATCTAATCACCGCGTAAACACGTTTCACGAAGACGAAACGTTGGACCGCCGCTCGGACCAACATCAACGTGTGTCATCGCCTCGTTCCAGTTTATTGTCAAGTGCAGCGTGCATGAGTCACGGCTCCGCGAGATCGCTAATATGCACACGTGTAGATATGACTGGCGGCGGCGCGTGGTTGCCAGCGTGTCAAGGAACGCCGTCAACAAAACGTGCTCCCTCGACGGGAGTCAGCGCGACGCCAGGGAGGAACGTGTCCCCGTCGTTGTGACGTCGACCGAATCAGCTGACGTCCGAGACGTTTGTCCCCGGCCGAGAGTGTGTATCTGTTACGCGTCGATGGCTCGTTACCATATGCGCGCACGCCAGGCCCCTGATAAAAATCGTTCACGCAGGGGGACCAACGGTATCCCGACAACCGCTCCACTGTTTTTGCGTTGTCGAGCGTAAAAATCGTAACCACACCCCCCTTCGGGCGACCGAGAACCGCTTAGCAGCTCGTAAATCTTCGGACTGATAAGATAACTGCGCCGATAGGCCGTGGATCTCTTTGTGTGGCAACGGGACTCGATCAGCTGACACGAGGCCACAAAGGAGGCGACGTTAGAGGATCACAAAAGAACCCCTACCCCCCTCGGACCCCGTGTTTTGTCCTCTTTCGAGCGCATCCAGCTATTTTTAAACGCACTCGACACGCCGCCGTGGAAAATGAGTACGTGGAATAAAGAGCGAGAGCACATACCTATATCAATCCAGAGCATGGAACATGTCCAAATGCGCCCGAACTAGTTCTATTATGGTATCGACTAGCGGGCACCCGACGTGCTCGACCGGGCACGAGAGAAGCGAAGCAAGTCGTCGTGGAGAGAGTGCTCCTAACGGACAAACCATGAAAATATTCTGACACACACAGGGAAGGTCCTAAGTCCCAAATTGACCGCCCCTAACGTCTCAATCCCGAAGCATTATTTCGTTATATTTGTTACTCGGTGGCTAACGAGTATGGTCGATTAAGGTTTCTGTAATAAGGAAAATAACGCGATAATAAAGAATCGATACGCATATCCGTACGAAGACCAATTAATATTTAATATCCGAGACCAATGGTAACGGTGCTATGAAAGACAACAAATTTTGTTCAGGGTTCTTACGTTTGTCGGTGCAAGGACTAGCGAGAATCGCGGAATATGCGCAAGGTGTCGCAACCCAAGGGTACGTCCGCAATGGTGGGGTAGGCGCCTGGCGTTGGGACCCGAAACTCGGCGGTTAGGTTAGGTTCGCAGCGTACGAGCTTCCGAGCGTAAACGATGCAGATGCCGAGGCGATGATCGTGCACTTTCACCACCGTCATAGAATTTTCATAGGTGGCAAGCTAAAACTAAACGCTCCGTACGATCGAAAGGCGGTTTTCTATCGAGAAAATCCGTTTCACGGTTGGATTTCGCGCGTCCTCGTTAAAAAGACGCGGACCTTGCTTGTTTACTGGCCGTAGTCTCCTAATAAGGATATGTATACGAAAAGATGTTCCTCTTACCTTTTTGTTAACCTCGGCTGTGCGAACACACGACCCCTGTCAGACACAAATGTGAACGTACCCGAGGAGAGCCCTCGAATCGATAACCGTTCGACCGTAACTATTTTCAAATGTAACCCGCAGAGCAACGGTTAGAGCTCACCGTGAAGCTTGTAACCAAACATGGAAATCTTTCCAGCAGGATTGAACGCGGTGCGGCGACGCGATGACATAATTCCGTGGACAACGAAGCGTCGGTCCCCCTCCCCACCCCGCGGTTAGGGACGATCGCTTTTTTTAATAGATCACTGGGAAAAAACACTGCACCCCCGAACCGATTCGCGTATCATACGACAGCGTCATCTTTGCTCATCCCCTGCTCGCGATTCGTCGCCAGAGGGGTGAAATGAAAATGGACAACGGCCGTCGACACTCGGAACAAATTCCCCTTTTTTTCGCGAGTTAGAGCGAGCGGAAAACGTGCGCAGACGAGACAGAATTGGCCGCGGGAGAGAGAAGTTTCGAGGAGAACTGACCGTAAACCGATAAACAGACCAGGACAACCCTGGGTCAACGATGGCGAGAATCCAGGCGCAGCTGACTATATGTACTGCTCCCTGCACTGTATTCCACCAGCCCTCGATCAGATTGAACTTGAATACTCACATGACGAGTCGCGAGACGATCGAGGATATCATATTAACAGTTCACGATGGTTAACGGGGCGCGCGCGATCGGAAGAAACTAGCGATTAATGCGGACAGCCGTTCGTAGCACCGCTGCTCACAGGTCAACCATGTTGGACTGGCAGCTGGCTGCTGCTGCGCGTGTGACGTCACGTCGTGTTTTCGTCACGTGACCGCAGGGACGTAGGAAACGCTGGCGCCACGGAGTGGGGCGCCCAGTGCCTGCGAACCGTTACAATTCTACGTGCGAGAATCTTTCAGATGACATAATTACATACAATTATTATTGCATAGAATTTATTGTGATCGTTAAGGTAGAAGATGATTGTAACACAGATGGTCCGAAGTTTGCAGTAGCATAACGGTAGTCCGGTAACATAGGGGAATTGTTTAAATACCATCTGATACCTCGTACACACCAGCGAAACAAAAACAACATGAATCCCACGGTATGTTTACGCGTACCCCGTGACTGATAAAGAAGCGGATAAACAATGTTTGTACATTTAACGCGAAGACACATCGGGGAGAGGATGAGTCCAATGAATCCTCTTCCAGGCCACTACCCTTGCGCAAACAAATAAATTGAGCGGCGAAAGAAGAGAAGAAATTTCTTCATGCATGATGCGTTTTGCTAGTAATGGCTACGATCCCCACGGAGTCTCTCTTTTAAACGAGAAAATTAATGCTGAAATGAAAATTGATGCTACGCAGGATAATCACATTAGGGCAATTAGTTTGCTAGATTTAACACTAGGTTTACTTAATTTGCGATTATCGAAACTGTAAAGACGCACGAATGAGAAATTATTTAACAAATTTATTTCTTTGGATACATACATTTTCGTTATTTCGATCAAGTAATGTAGAATAGGCATATTTAGAGAGTTGTAAAAAAATACATTTCTGGACCAAAGCGTTTGAAATGTTTAAAATACAGTGAGGGTGCGATTGCTACACTGCTGCTCCTTTAGTTCCTTGGATCTAGGGTAATTTTAAGGTCACTGAACTCACATTGGCAACGTTTCTAGTCTTCAAAAGGTACCTGATGCCCTTTCAGTTTCCCGGATCTGGCCTAGACTGGAGGTCATTGGACTCGTATAAAAAAAAAAACATTTGTAGACCAAAGCATGCGAAACGAAGGAAACGCAGAGGTTGATAAGGGTGCAACGCGTCTTGTTCAAACCCATAGGCGTGAGCATTACAGGGCCTGGCGCCGTGGAGAGGCCGAGTAGCCATCGCTAGCGGCGATAGCGTAGGCGCCTGATCCCCCCCGGAGTCCGCCCTCGTAATGCGACCCTCGAGTCGACACTTCACCCCCCTCCGGTTCTCGCGGAATTGCGGCCCTGTGCGCCTCGTTCGCGGTCGGCCGGTGCTACGGCCCTAGACTGTCTCACCCCACACGCTCGGCGTGTGGCGATGGGTGGCAGCAATGCGAGAGAGAACGTCGGCGGTCGGGATGCCATGCCGTCGCGGCGAGAAACAGAGAAACGAGAGGACGAGGATGAGAAGGAGGAAGAAAAGTGGAAGGAAGAAGAAGACGAAGCAGCGGAGGAAAAGGAGAAGGAGGAGAAATAGTAGAGAGAACCAGAGGGAAAACACGACGGCAGAGGGAAGAGAAGAGAGAAACGAAGAAAAGAGAACAGATGATAGAGAAGAGATGTAGAGAGGGGGGAGGGGATGTTGGGTGCAGGGAGGACGAGGGGCGGTGGTGGAGGGCGAGAGGGTCGGGAGAGGGAGGGTGTCGGTGGTGAGATGTGCGGCTAGAAGGGAGAGGAATAGTGGGTGGGGGGGAGTATCGGTGGCGGCGCGGTGCGGCGTAGCGCGGCACGGCTTGCCTCGAGGGTGAGGCGGGGTGAAGGGTCGAGGGGGCGGCGAAGAAGGCGGCATGGTGCTGTGGCAGGGGGGAGGGACGATGGACTAGAAGGCGGGGGAGGGGGCACAAGCCGCGGGAAGGAGCCGTGCCTCCCTGCCGTCCGCCCGCAGTGCGCGCTACGCGATATCACTGGCCGGTCATGTGTGCGTCACTCTCACGTTCACACTGGTACCGTTCGGAGTGCTTGGTTACCGCGCTGCCGCCGTCACCGTCAACCGAATAGTGTGCGGCCAAGTAATACCACGGTGTGCGGCCGGAAGTTTGAAAAGTGTCCCCCCGGCGTTCGGTTCGATCCTGGACGTGGCGAGGGACCGGGTAGAATTCTGTGTCGGTCCGGGGATCATCATCGTCATCGTCATCGGCATCGACACCGCTGTCGTCGTCGTCTTCGTCGTCCTCGTCGTCGTCGTCGACAACGGGGAGACGGGGGCCGCGCAGGTGGAACGGACTGTAAAAGGAGCGCGACCGAGGAAACGGAAGAAAAGAAGGAAGGATAAGACAGGATACATCATCGCTCGCCCGGCGAGGAACGAAGCGCATCGTCCGAAACGGCCCCGGAGCGGAGTTTTCGGCCGTCTTGTCCAGACGTGCATGTAGGAGCAAGGAGTGGCTGTGCCCCGTTGGTGTTGGTGCTTGGCCGACTGTCGAAAGAAGAAAGGAGAAAGAGGAACAGAGAGGGAGTGATAGGGGGAGAAAGAGAGAGATAGATTGATAGATAGATAGAGAGAAAGAAAGAGAGAGAGAGAGATAGAAAGGGGGATCGTGCGCGCCTCATGGTCCTGTTGTTTGTTGGCCCGTCGTGATCACGAGGAGAAGAGTTCTCTGAGTGCGACCGTGTTGTTTCTGGTGTTCTTGGTGGAAAAAATAACGAAGTGGTGATCGGTGCTCTCGGTTGTTCTTCACCGCGGTTCTGTGCTACGTGGGGTTTTCTTTTTTGGGGGAGAGGCACGCTCGCCGGAGGATCGGAATAGAGGAAAAGAGAACGACAGAGATAGAAGGGTGGAGAGAGGGAGAGAGAGAGAGAGGGAGAGTGAGTGAGAGAAACAGAAAGAGTGAGAGAGCGCGCGAGGGAACCGGAGAGGGAACGAGAAGCAGATAGATAGATAGAGGCGGAGAAAGGGTGATTGGAAGACCCGGCTGGCGATCCGAATTCGCGGATTCGACACGCCGCGGTTGCCGATCCATAATATGGCGTACAAGTTTCGCGAAGAGATCGTGGGAAAGAGGTTTCTCTCGGTGAGTGGTTTCACCAAGCTAAAGGTGAATAAGATCAGTGAGTGGGGGTGGCGTGCAGGGGTGATTCGTGCTGCCAGTCACAGGGATAACGGCTGTCATGATCTGCAGGTAGGTGTTGCCGTTTCATTATTAATTAGGTTGCCCGTTTCTCCGTTACGGGCGAAGCCGCGTCTTCCGCGCAACACCTTTCGAACCAGTGCTATACACAGAACAGTAGAACAGAGACCCCGTTTCGATGCATGCTGCCTATCTGGCATCGCGCGCGACACACGCCGTTTCTGTTTACATTACCGACCGACCCTTCCAATATTCGAACCTCGCGTTCTGTCGTCCATCAACTCGATCTATAGACAATCCAGCTTGGAATTCTCGTACGTTACGTAGCCTGCGTTGGACGTGGTCAGGCCCCATGGTCAGCTGGAGCCTACCTCAATGCTTCAATTGGTTCGAAACATTACTTCAAAAACCGAACTGATAACCTCCGTAACACGTCGCACTTCGATACTACCATTTCTGTTTGTCTTACAGTCTCGCATGTCATACGAACGCATCGAATTACAGCACAGTTGTAGATAACTCATCTAGGCAGGGTTAAACCAGCGCGATGTTTCTCTCCGCGTGTTTGTTAGAAAATGAATATTATCTTTATGCAACCGGGAATTATACGATGGGGGTTCTTTCACTCTCGCACTGTTTCCGAAAGGTCGCCCTCGGCTCTCGTCGTGTCGGGACTTCGAAACAGAAAGCATGGTTACATAAACATCGCGTATTTTCGCCTATGCTCGTGTTCGCTCTAAATGTATGTTTATCTTCGTTGCGCAGAGGACCGTCTCCGCCGATATTAATATTAATACTCGCTTACGCAGCGACGCGCTATTTGTTAGTCAAATTTTCGGTGAAATTTCACGGCTAATCGTTTCTACCTGCGGCGTGTTTTCGTTTTTGTTTTTTCTTTTTTTCCGCGAGGAACTGAGAGACGAACCGTAGAAATTTTTGTGATTGGGGAAAAATCATTGAGAGGCGTCGAAGGTTACGATGCACCTACTACCAAAGCGAGGGGGGAGGGGGATTAATTGAGAAACTTTACGGCTACAGGAATTTCGAAAGAGAAAAACAAGTTGTTGAACTATTTATTAATTCGTCGAAAAAATGCTTCGCGTTCCACGCATCGGGGCGTGCTCGCCGCTGTTCTTTATCTGTTAAGTACGTGCTCGAGGCGTATCAAACGAAATTACACCTCGTCGAAATATCGTTTAGCCGGCTGTGTCGGAAACAATTTGCGCGGGAAATGATCAATTCGTTTTCTTACAATAGCACATTCCACGAAGAACCGCGACGAACGCCGTCAAACGGCTCTGTGTGACCCTGTTTTCGTTCGATTGCGGATTTAAAGCAAGTTAAACAGAATTTGAGATGCGCTCATTCAAGTTCCAGTGAAAAACACACGCCACCGTCGATCGCCTTCGACAAAACGTGATCGAAGTAGGCGTCCTATAGTCGCGAAGTCGCGCAGAGACCTAGTCCGGATAGGCTCCGTTGCTCCAGTATTCAAGGAATCTAAATTCTTTAAGCGCTCGTCGATCGTACGTCCTATAGTCTCGTCGAGTAATCTTGGAGTTTCCAGTACCGAGGACTATAAGACCCAACAGCTGTCGGCGAGCCCGCGTGCACCGTGTTTACCACGAATACGGAATTGTTGCATCATGGTGCGTGTCCTCGACGGTGGACAGATATTATCGAAGGTCCATCGAGGAGGTGGAGAGCGCACGGTCGAACTTGATCGGCGATAAGCAAGGTTAAACGGCCGCGGACTCACTGCCAAAACACGAAGTGGGGCAGCAAGCTGCTACCAATTTACCAAGAAGCATAAGTCGAACCGTCTAACCGCGACCGTATCTGTCAGAATTACATAACCCCTTGATCGAGCGACTTACCTGGGAGCTTCGTTTTTTTTCCTTTTTCCTCTTCTCTCTTTCCTTTATCGCGACGTTCAGGTCATAACTATTTCAGTTTTCGAGGACGCGAGTTGGAGGCGTTACGCCACTGGTATTTGTCAGGAGAGCGGGACGGGGGCGCCGTGATTGTGCCAGTCCAGATGCGGCTGCTGGAAAATTAGCATATCACTCATTTTCCTCCTCGTTTCGGCTGCCAAGAAATCCTACGAACATCTTCGCTTCTGCGTTTCGCAATCCGCGGCCTGCGCGCGAAAATTCTCTGGACTGTGTAGACCACAGGGGTAGTTTTTGCTACGTGTCGTGGAAATATTAAACGTTTATTTTTTTGTGCCGTGGAGATGTTCGTAATCGTTTGCAGAAGTTCCGGTATTAATTAGAATGATATTACTATTTTTATTTGTGTCGTAATGAGGTGGATTAATAAAAGACATTGGGTGACAGACATTTTTAAAGGTCCCCTTAGTGTCTGAAAGTATGCCGGAGATCCTAATTGTATCAGAAATCGTTTAAGCTGCAAATGAGTCGAAGTATTTCCAGAATATAATTTATTGTCATTCGTACGTTCAATGGTCACATCGAACAATCATGTCTATTCCAACAAAAACATCGTACCTTCTAAAAATGGCTGTAGATAAATAATTTTACGTAGAGAAAAGTTGTTTGTCCTTGTTTGTTCTTGCATTGAAATGCTTAGGGTATATCAAGAATCTTATTTATTGTCATTCGTGTCTTCAGGAATGACATTGAGGAATTACTTTTACTCGAACAAAAATACTATTTCCCATTGAAAAATGAAGATAACGAACTCTACGCCACGTAGCAGTTGTTTGTCCTTGACAGTTGATCGTTCTCGGATAGAAATGTCTAGGATCTATCGAGAAAATGATTAATCGTCATTCGTGTCTTCGAGAATGATATTGCGAAACAATTTTGCTTTCAATAAAAATATATAGTCTTATAAAAACAATGGGAGATAAAGCATCGCGTACACAGGAAAGTCATTTAGCCTTGGGAGTATCCATTGTAGGACAAAATTGTTTAACAAGACTGTCCGTATATATCGTCTACGTCAGTAGATATACAATCTTGTACAAAACAATTTTTTGCACATTTATTGTACGTTACCGTCACGTAAAATAGACGTGTACAATTTTTCCGGACAATTCTCGTTAAACAGAGCTCGATATTCCCGAGCTCGAATTTTCCCAGTTATCTGAAAACTTTTTATTTCCAGAAGTTTCGAAAACAGTACACTGTTTTATAAATTCAAAGGGGGGGGGGTGGGGGAGTCCCCGGCGAACAATATCCAGGAATCGCGACCGAAACCGCCTGCAATTCCCGGCGTTTCTGTTCGGAAGAACTGGTCCCCGGACACGGTCGAAGGAGATCGCGTCTCCCGGGGAATATTAATTTTTCCGTTATGCAACCGAGTCAGCCGAGCTTTTGCAATCGCGTGTGTCCGATCCTCGAACGCGTCCAATTGTTCTTGCCGACACGATAACGGCACCACGTCAACGATAAAGACGATGACGACGACGTCGACGTCGACGTCGGTCTTCCACGCGACGCTAATTACAGCTGAAATTTTACCACGATTATCTAAGGAACGTCACCGGCGCATTCTTTGTCCTTCTTTTCTTTCCTGTTCGTCTTCATCGTGGAATTTAGTACTCGATGAATTATTCATCGGCAGATGCTATCTGCTCGCGGTTAAAAGTACGAAGTTCTTCATTCGAGTGGCCTCCTTGTTTTCGAAAGCACGCGCACGTTCAAATTCGCTCATTTTCGAATTTATCGCCGAAAGATGTCGAATTTACCGAGGATTCGAACAGATTCCAAATTTCTAAACTTTTAAATATAATAAAAACTAAAGGGATTATTATTCGATGAATCTATTTCTTTGAATGTACTTGAGTGATGTGTCTCTCGTGCTAATTTTAATCAATCGATTGGTTCCCGCCGTTTGTTAAAATTTGTAGAAATCGTTGCAGAGAGATTGTAGCCAAAGGAAATAAATATAACCCTGTCGGTTGATTTCGAGAGATCTGGAAATGCTGTCGTCGATTCGACGTCCACCGGTTTTTCGTGTTCTCTCGCGGTAAAATGTCGGCATTAATATACACTATTTATGATTTTACACCGGCGCATTAATATTCCGGGGTACTAGCCGCGCACGTAACACCGGTAATTATACGGCCGACGAAATTGTTTTGTCCGAGGGACATTCGTTTCGGCGCGGCGCGCCGTTCGTATCGTTTAAATGTAATTCAACGGTCAAGTATAATTCCCCGATCGGCCCCGGTGTTTTCTATACCGGGCCGCACGAAATTTATACCGAGATGCTTTACGCGGTTAAATGCTCTCCCATTAACATACAGACCGCCTTCGTTACAAATTTTATAGACACGCCCCCGATCGCCATGCGATAGCACGTCCGCCGAATTTATAGTTAAATTTATAGTTTAAACTCGCCGATATTTATTCCAGGAGATTTTGCGGATAATTCTTTTCCTCGTTCGCCAGCGTTAAACGTTTGCACGGGCGCTGCGCGTTTCGCCGTAGACGCTAACGTTTTAAACACTCGAACGATGTGTGCGCAGTGATTTTGTGAATTCTCGAGCATCGGAGTGCTCTTCGATCTTTGTTGGTATAATGCGCGGGAAATGCTTAGGCACCGAGCGGAGAACCTGGAAAATCGAAATGTTAACCCGTTGCTCTCGAAGCTGTGTTTAACCCTTTACACTACCATTTATTTTTCGGTTTCAGTGATTAGAACTTTTTTGTAATTCGTAGTTTCCTTTAAAAAAGGAGAAAATTTGCATTTCTACGATTTCTATTTCTATTGAAGATAAGATTTTATTTGAGTCGACTTTCTTAAAATTTGCCTACAAAAATTGAGAAATTGTATAAACATCCGCAGTCGACTAATAGTAATAAAGGCATTTTTGACAGTCGTTCAGAGAGTGACGTTTTTCAATTTGATTCGATGAAGTATTTTTATGCTCGGGCTAAAAATGTTTGCGTTCCCTGTTATCGTCGTATTCGCATTAGCATAAGCTGCTTCGTATTTGTATTTTTTTGCCCGGCGAAACGGAAAAACTTTTCTTTATTTCTTTTACTGCAGACGGTTTTGCATGTTCGCCGTCCGGACGACTAAACTTGAAAGCAGCAGAAGAAAATGGCTTTTTTTAAAGAGGAATAATAAACGGTCTTCTTTTAAGGAGACTGCATTGTGCTGCTCCACTGCCTTCAGAAAGCAAACTTTGAGCCTAATTTTTCTTTTAATACCGCTTGCCCCCAATATCGTGTGAGTTAGGCCATTTTAAATAGCAGCTCATTTGCATTTATTTAATAGAACGTTAATTCGGAGATTATTTGTTCTCCTGTTCGTCTTCTGCAAGTTCAAAGTCGGCTCAATAACACGCGTAGATACTATACTATGTATACATATACAAATGTTGTTCTTTGGAACTTTTCTAAAAGGGCGTTTTATGGAACATAAATATTGCAGCTTTGGAAACATTTTTTCGTGACTGAATTTAACAGTGATTTGAAGATTGAAGCTTCCTCTTTACGACGACACCTTAAAACTTGATGTACGATTTTTCCAAACTGTTTTATGGAACATAACAGCGAGTGGTGTAAAGTCCTTATGGCGTACCTTATGTTCTTGGCGATACACTTTTTACTCAAAATTCGGTAAAACGGTTAAAAAAGTCGTGCATCAATTTTTGAGGACTCGTTGTAAAGGAGAGGCTGTAATCTTCAAATCCGTGGTGGACTAATTCACGAAAACAATTTTCCAAGGTTTTCACGGCCACTTGAATGGGTAACATTTTCAAGGGGAAACGTGTCTTCATTTTCTCAGCGGATAGATCATGCGCAAATGGTTTTTGATCAAATGAGTGAAGCATTGCGAGAGTAGAGGCTTCGAGCTTTAGAATAATACCAGATTCGTTGTTGTAATGAACCCTATGTGTGAATAATAATCTGAGAATTAGGAATTTTGTGTTGAAATATTTTTTGGAGCTACTTCGTTTAGAGTCTAACTGCTGGGGACTTATGCTCCTGCAGTTAGGCGACCTCGAGGATTCGCAATGGACGCCTAGCTGCTTTCGTGAACGTTCACGTGAGCCTCCGTGGACGTGTTCACGGTGGCGCCAACGTATAGCGCGTCTCCGGAATGAATTCAGTTGACATCTGCTTACTATTTACCACACGGGGGTCATTCGCAGCCGCGGCCATTGAGCCACTGTTCCGAGGTCATTGAATCGAACTCGCGGCGGGGATCGCGGTTTTCGCTTTCTCCTACCTCGAAAATGATACGATTCCTTGCACCGCCGGTCGAATAAAGAATCACCATCTTCATCCGGCTTTTTCGCCTCGATACACCAGTTTCTTCGCCGAAAGTCGACTCCTCCTCGAAACTCGATTCCTCCGCGATCGTTCGATCCTGTGCTGCCCCAATCGAGTTTAGAAAAATTTGCGTTCTCCAGATCAGGCTTTTCTCGCATTCGATCGATCGAACAAAAATATTTCGAGCACGAGGATCTGAGGATCCGCGATCTAAATCCTCGAGGAAAGACAGCTCGTCGGCCGTTTCCGGGCGTGGAACGCTATTTGAATTTAATTAAACTGCGGATCTTAATTGCTCTTTTCCAGCGGAGAAAGGTGTGTCGGAGATTGAACCTTTCGATCGATAGTTTCTCCATTTATAGCGCCGACTATATTCAGGCGCGGGAGAAAAGAAAGACTCCGGGGAATTTGGATTTTTATTTGCTCGTTGGTGTCTGTGCTTCGTGTACTATCCTCTCGCATAGATATCAATTGAATTGAATACGTAAGAGTACTGCGTTTTCGTTTTATCCTCTCGAATGTGTGATTGTTTTCTTATTTCCTGTCGATAAAAGTCATTTCTCGATATTCTTGCAGAGTTGAAGATTCAAAGAAAAATTCGAATAAGTTTCCGACACGATTCTAAAAGCTCTGAGAGTACAGGAGGATCGTTGGATAAGCTTCGTCCGAGTCGACCACTCTTCACGACTGCAAATTAGCCGATGGAATCATAAAAAAAAAATTCGACAGGTGACAGCAAGTGAGTTACAAGTCGAAGCGTTCGGTATTAATATTTATTCGATTCGTAAATAACGCGCAATTGACATTCTGCATCTAAAATTCCACGTATCGGAGATAACAGCGCAGAAATAGAATTCTTATTGCCCTTGCTCTTGTCGGTATACTTGAACTCACTGTAATTTGACTTGTTTGAGTCCAAGGGCGACCGAACATGGAAGTATTTCAGGTAATTGAAGAGTGAAGATATGCTACAGTGCATTCTCGGTATATGTAGACAACACGGGTCTTGCTAGCGTCGTGTATCGTACAGGAGACATACTTGAGCCGTATTATGTTTACACTCCTCGGCGTTCGAGGCGTCTCGAACTTCATGACCCTTCACGGGGTATTCCCCGCGGTAGTGGGGATAATTCCGCGACGTTTATCATGAAGGCCTTAGCGACATATATAGAGAAGTCACTGTATTTTTAAGGTATTAAAATCATTCGAGGAAGAATAGTGAGATGCACACAATTTTTATCTGCTATCCGAATCGAACAAGTGCCCGAAAGTTTCGCGTCTTTTTGGATTTCTTCCCACGCATCTCGCGATTTCGCGAATTTCTTGTCGAGCTCTGCCCGGTGAATCTCGTGAGCGATTCCGACTCGCGCAAAACCTCAAAACGGTCCGGGAATTACGCGAAAGTGTTAGGTTCGTGGGCCGAGTAAGTTGCCAACCGCAAATTTCGGGGCCCGTGGTTGCCGATAATTCCAGAGGGTACGCTTGTTTTTCCCTCGGCCGGTTCTTTCTGCGTTTGGAACATGTTTTCTCGGACGGTTTCGTGCGCGTCGATGCACTCGATGCAAGCCCGGGCTAACGGTGCTTCCACGCGGGCATAGCAGGTGCACGAAAAAGGCGGTCTACCGGTGTTCACAGGTGGGGAGAGAGAGAGAGAGAGAGAGAGAGAGAGAGAGAGGGAGAGAAAGAGAAAGAGAGAGAGAGGTCGTCGTTGCCGACCCATTTACGATTGACGGAAGTTGACACTCGCCCCGGGAACGGTCCTTGATGCCGAGCGAGCTTCTGCGGAGGTCCTTGAAATTCTCCGCGCGTCCCACGAGCCGGAATATTCGTCCCTGATCGACGATGATCTTGACAATGACACCGGCGCTCGGGGTTTCGGCCCCGCTAACTTTGTCGCGCCTCTGTCAATGGAATTCCCGGCGTAAACCGACGCTCTGGGGTCTTTGCCCGAACAGCTGACTCGGCAGGCTCACGGAAAAACGTTTGCTTGCGTTATGCTGCGCCTAGCTCTCTCGCACTATCTTTTTATCTTCCTTTATTATTACATCCTCGGACGAGACATCTTACTTCGATTAAAAATGTGCGAAATTTAAAAAAAAAAGACCAAAGAATTTTTGGGTGCAATTCAAATGGAGGACTGTTCCATTTAAGATTATTTTAGGTCATTCATTATATGTAGGTACATATTAGTCGCTCATCGGTCCAAACGACCATTTGCGGTCGTATGTCTATTCTCAGCCTAGACAGCAAATAACCATACTGATCTTTTATATTAACTCGACAAGCTTCGGAGATACGTAGAACTCGAAATAATATTTTACAAATTGTGTTTAAGTGTAATTAAACACATTTAAAAATTGTTTTTAAACCCTTTCGTTACCATGGACAAGACATCTCGCGTTGCAATTTCTGCTTCGTGCTGCTATGGACAAGATATCTCGTGCATCTTTTCTCTGGTGCATCTTATATTACGGACTTCATCTGACGATTTTATATACAAACTCCAGTTTTTGTAACACCGAGTAATAACTGAGAAATCAGACCAAACGCAGAAAGTCGCACTAAATATATCGAATCAGTGAAGTACAGGTGCACAAGAACAGATGTTGAAGGACAGATACAAAACATATTCGTTCATAGCATCGCGTAGCAGAACTTGCGACGCGAGATATCTCGTCCATGGTGTAACGAAAGGCTTAAAATATTTTTCGAATAATACTCGAAAACGGCAAGAAGAAAGTTACGATAGATTAGAAAGATTCTGATAGATTGACGCTAAATTCTTTCGTGAAAAATACATTTTTTCAACTTTGACAAATACGATCGTTCCGACACTGCAGAATAATTTAATCATCCTGTCGAATTGTTGAACAATATCTCTATTTTTGCGTACGCATACCCCGTAATGCGTCGCGACATTCGATTTCTCGCAACGCGTAGAGGCATCGCGCGTTCTGCTCCCCGTTTTATTGCACATTAAGGTGAATGGAATCTCGAAGCGAGTGGGGGCGTTCGCGAGAGAGGAGAGTAAGAGGAGAGGCAAAGGCAGAAGCAGAAGCAGAAGCAGAGGTGGAAGGAGAGGGTCGTCGAAGGAGGACGCAGGAAATCTCGGTCTCCCCGCAGCCAGGATTCTCCAGGCTTTCCTTCGGATTCCTCTCAGCAAATGGAGCATAAATTACGAAAGACCTCGGCCTCCTGGCTCCGTCGTCGTTTTACCGACGAGGACGTAATCGCGCGACACCACCGAGGCTGTCGAACAGCCGCGTGTCACTCGCGCCAACTTTTCTCTACTGCCTGCTTCTGTCCGCTTCGGATCAAGCTACCAGGCAACGATCACCTCGTGAACTTTGTTGCGGTAATAACGATGATCCCTTGTTTGATCGGAACGGCTATAGCACTTCAGAAACTTGCTACCACTTTCTATACCGGGTCTCTAAAGTTCCACCTTAATATGGTCTCTTTCCAACGTGGAAAGTTTCGCGAAGAATGCGATGAAAAGAGAATTCAAGAAGAAAAACCGGAAGAGAGAAAGAGAGAGAGGGACGGGGTCTTGGATTTAATTAGCAGATTGACTGCTGATTGCCGAACTAATCTGGGGTAGCTTTGATCTTGTAAAGGCTGGTAGTCGAATTTCCGTCAGAGTCTGTGTTCAGTCTATAATTCTTGGGCAACTAGTGCCACTAATAATAGCATGAATACTCTTCTGCTGCAAGATGTACAGCTACGCCAGACCGAAAATATAACTCTTAATCAATTGGCGTCATTAATAACAGTGATGAAAGTATTTTCCTTCCTCGAGGTGGTTCAATATAGACGCAGATTCATCAAAAGATTTCGATGATACACTTTTCTCCAATGAGCACGGAAGTCACGTTCACAAAAGACTTCTGCCACTTCCTCTGGGATAAAGTGCTTGTCCAGCGTCGCATTAAGTTGCAAATACTAAGAGCCGTTATCGATTAGGCACTTCTTAATAGTAGTCGCGCGGAGAATCGGTTTAAAGGTCGTAGCTGTAAAGAACGACCGCGCTGGAGCACTGTCGGAGGTTGTATTTTGCTCAAGGACAGAACTTGAGATCGAAAAAAGAATTTAAGAGATCCCTTAGGCATCAACGGAGGTTCAACCAGCAGACAGAACTCGGTCCCTCCTTCTCGTGTTCTTCGACCAGGAAGTGCATTCTGCCTTCTTCCCCTGTCGTTTGCGGACCGTGGAAAAAATCTCTGTCATTAGGTCCGAGCCCCGAAGGCGATGGTTCAGGGCTTTAAATGGACCCTGCCTCTTTGCGTCACGAGTCTCTATCCTTTTCTCTCTCTCTCTCTCTCTCTCTCTCTCTCTCTCTCTCTCTCTCTTACTGGTCTCTCACACTCTGCTGCTCAGAGGATTGACTCACCCGAACGATTCCGAAATTCTGGCCAAGAAAGAGAGGCTCGTGGACGAGCACGCGGTTCGTTCCCTTGGCTCGTTAACATGATCGTCTCTCCGTTCGACTGAGCCTAGTTAACGAGCTTTATTTGGAAAAGTAGAAAGGAACGGGACTCCTCTGCGCGCTTTTCTCTTGACATGCTCTTCGATCATTCAGCTCTGCGCTAGCTTCGTCATTGAACGACGCTTCGGTGCCCTTAATTGTCCTTTATCTTCGCTGGGAGCCACTGGGCTGAATAATTATAGTTGCACGCGATCTTCAATTCGCATCATTTTCGCAGGGCGCGCGTCCGGATCTTTCAGCTCTCGATACCGAGATTTTATTATTTCATTATCAAGCATCCTCCCGCGAACTCTGTCAAACGATCCGAACGGTCGACGTGGTTCAAGCAGACATAACTTCTTTAATTTTTGGAATTCAGGTATAAGGTTTTGCACGTACATTTCTGAACCTGTACTCATTAAGACCATGCTCCGAAAAATCGATGTTCTGAGTCTGTCGGCCAGTGTCGAAAGCCGAGCATCGTGCGAGTTCCGACACCGCGAGGCCAATACCTTAGAGCGACCGGTGTCCAAAGACCGCGTTCGGGATCGATCGGCAGCGAAGCGGTTGTCCGGTCCGTGTGTAACGCGTGTAACGTGCGTTCGAGATTCCGGAGTGCAAGTGGATTATTATTCTGTCGAGCGCGGCAGGCTGACATGACGGCGGGTACACCGAAATTACTACTAGATTCGACTCGGTAAGAAGGGTAACGGATTTCGCCACTTAACCGAATGAAGTGGTTAACCGACTAAAACGGCTTCCTGCCTAAAACGGTTAATTGGCCAAAATAGTTAAGCAACGCAACTATAATGCCCGGTTAAATAGGATTGCTATTGGTTCCAGCGGCTGCTGCGAGACGCAGAGAAAGAGAGAGAGAGAGAGAGAAAGAGGGAGGGAGAGGTACCTAGTAGGTATAACGTGTATATTCCTGTACGCGGCCATTACGCCCCGGGAGAGTGAAACTCTTTGCAGCTCCTCTCGGCGTTGTCTTTCCTTCTTCGATGACGCACGTCGTTAATTGATCGCCGCACATCTTATTATCCGCTCTTGTCGTCCGCCGGGGATTACGAGCTTATCCGATGAGATTCCACGTTCTAGAGAGAAAAAAAAAACATACACGCACACAGAGATACGGCCACGAAGGAAAAAAGATTACGGTGCGAGCACGGCACGATGCATCTCATCGAGGATTTTTTTTCACGCTGTAAAACGTTCGTTCGTTCGGTCGCCTCGCGCGCCTGGGAATCTTTCGTATTCATTCCCCGAGGCTACTCCACCGTGTCAGAATCACTGGGTCAGATGATTGAATACCTTCGCGTTGTCCTATATTTCTGTATTTCCCAGAAAAACGAAGCACGCCTCCCCCAACGTTTCAATCTTACTCCACCCGGCTGCCACCGCACTGGGAAACTGGAATTTTCGTTCTCAGGTGAAAATACGCGCGGCCACATTTACTCGTTCGCTGCCACACCGTCGTATATAGGTGATCTAATTCTTTGTCAGTCTTTAGAAATTAATTTTTGGACCGGCACGTCTGCCCGAATCGAGTTACATTACGATTGCCGGGGTCCTAAAAAGATTCAAGTGGGTAGCTATCGGTTTGATAAAAGCTCATTAACGCTGAAAACCATTGCTGAAACAGGCTGGCTGTGTTGCCTTCGAAAAGTGACGAATTTATTCAGTTTGTACGAATTTTATCATAACACGTGATTGAATGAAGAAGCTGATTTAGTCTCGTTCCTCACAGTGACGTCTTTATAATATCTATAATTGCGAAATAAAGATTCAGTCGCTTGGTTTACTGTTGATAATGTTGCTTCGATGCTGAGCGATCTTTCAAGCTAACTATTCGGGCAGTCACTGTGTCCAATAAATTTCAGCAGAAATTCAGCAAAATTCTTGCCTCCGAATATGAATTAATTTCGTATTGCTCGTGCGTTGAAAGATTGGTTACGAGGTTCGAGAAAAGAGAGACACCAGTGGCAGAGAAGGATCGTAAAAGTTACTTGGAAGAGGTGACATTGAGCCGAATGCAAAATTTTTCGCATTTTATCTCCGCGTGCATAGCCACGTCTAAGAAATATGCATGACAGAGAAAAAAAGGAAGGGAAAGATCGTATAAATTATTGAATGGCACTGAACCAAAGGCTGAGTTTTCACACTTTATCTCACGTGCACGGGCATATCTAAGGAGGAGCGATAAAGCTTGAAAACATTCGAGATCGAAAGTTAAAACAGGTCGACGAGATATAATGTGATAGATACACTCTGTTGGGAACACTCCGTTGATGGAACACACGTACAGCGGCCACACAAAGTATTGGCAAATTGGAAATTCTAGAAACTGGGTTACCAGGTACGTCGGGCATTTGAACTGTTGTCATTTCGTCAAATAGGCTCTTACAAACCTAAACCTGGACACAGAATAAAGCTCGAAGCCTCTGTTTTACCACGTTTTTATTAACTCGCTTTCTTGTCTGTCTGCTCGGTATTTTTTCAATTGATTTTAATCCAACTTCCCGATGAGCCAGAGACTCAGAACTGGATGACACACACGCACAAGACTGAAAAGCAGAAAATAACTATTTAAATAAAAATAAATTTTTGATGTACCAAGTTTTTAAAACGAACTAAAAAGTATAAAATAGTTTTTCCTAGCCTCACACAGATAGTCTTGAAAATTTGTGATTGTGAATTTTGAATAGCTATAAAAATACTTGTAGGATTTAAAATGAAAAACTTGGGGCGCAAGATTATAGTAAGGAGTGTAGAGAAAACTCACAGACAGTTCATATCGTTTGCATTGCAATAAAATTGTTAGTGACTTACGTGAACTATTCATGCATCATTTATCTATTGCATTAATTTCGTATTACATCTCCATTTTCTATATAGCAAACAGAGTTTTCTCGTGAACGTTTAAATTGTCTTTTAGCAAATTCACAGAATTGAAGCTTGAACCTTCCTCGTCGCAACAAGCACTCGGACTTTGAGCTACGATTTTTTGAAACTGTTTCACGGTTTGAGAAACTGTAGTTTTCTGGAAACGGGGATCCAGACGACAATGCAGCGAAGGGGGAATTGATACTTGAAACTTTAATCTGCACTGTCTCGAAAGTGAAAATGTGCGAGCGCGGCGCGGCGTCGTGTTGCCTTACGACCGCAGATATAGCGCTCTCGGAACTTTCTCCCTCGTTTCATTATCAGCGATCTCCGTGGCTGGGATATCCGGACAGATTAAGCATCCCTGGCGTGTCGGGCCAATTTGACACGTTATCCGATTCCTGGTGGCCGGGCCCCGCGAACTATGTCACGAGCGTCCACGGTCCGGAGATCGCTGCGTGAAAATCGCGAAACGTTCTCGGGAAATTGAGCTCGCCAGCTCTCCGGGATCCCTTTTCGGCACGCGACCCGCCGATAACTCGGACTGACTTCTAACGGATGATAAGTGAAAGCTCTGCGAATTTTAGACGCGTGCGTTCTGCTGAAAATCGCACGATTCTGACACCTTCTTCCGTCTTTATGCAGGAAGTGTCGCGTCGGGAACGCTGTTCATCGAGACTCGATGAATTCGAAATCCTTTGAAATCGAGTGTGCGTTGAATCATGGCTTTGCGAATTTTTCTCCCAGCGTCTGTTGACGGTGGAGCGAGATAAAATTTTTCGGAATTGAAGAAGACACCCTCTGACTATAGTAGAATATTTTTTTTCAGCCTCATTCTTTCTGTTTTTTGTTGGATAATTCGTTATTTTGACAAAATTGCACAATTGGGGCAATAGTGCAAGTGTTACTTCAGTTTGCAATTTTCCTCAGGCGATTTAGGGGATTTCTTGATTTTTAGTATTGGGAGTATTAGAGGAAACTCCGGGGATCATTGTGATAATTTTTTTTATCCTCATTTTTGTTTGCGTTTGAGCCCTAGAATGTTATAATTTTGTAAAGAATGCATCGATGTTACAATTTTACAATGAAGCTGAAATAAAAAGGAGAACACGGTTTTGTCTTTTTGGGTACGCGATGTCTTGATCGACCCGAATTCTACAGTTTTTCTTTATGCAGCTACGTTGGTATATACGTTGCAAAAGTGGGGTCAATTAAGTAGGTTGGAAGATTCTTCTTGAGTTAATTGGGTCAAGAGGTGCATTAGGGAGGACCTCGATTTTATAATGGTAGTTTGTGTTTCTTGCCTGAATTTCATGTTACCCCGGACTCTTTTTAAGGTATCCGTGCTTTAATGTTTGCAGTTTCTCCGGAAGATTGATTGAATTCAACTACGTTAAAATTTCTTCAATTATTATCCGAATCTTCGAGATTATCTTTTCAGCGAACTGGCATGAATGAATTTTATTTCGAAAGTATGAACGATTTTCGACCCCTGAATGGCGATCTTTAATGAGTAATCTTCTGGTTGGACGGCTAATTACGGCCTGTTCGAAAGAAATTTCCCAGCGCTGCGAGATTAATCTCTCCACTGATATTTCCGTAGATCGTTGGCTATACTAGTCGGACCTTCACACAAAATTCACGCTAAAAATTTTATAAAACTCTGGAAGGATGGAATAGCACCTACAAATCTTGAGTGAAAATGTCACGTTTAATTTAATGATTAATTTTTTCTATTCGAGTTCAGGAAGTTCATTCATGGACCTCAGAAGAAGTTTCAGAGAAATTCTTCAGCGTTCCGTCTAGATTAACTTCTGCAGTCTTCGCTGAATTAGGTGCTTCATCAAGCTAGAGATCTACTTGTCCGCCCTCGCCGCAGAATTTACGGTAAAAATTTGATCGAATTTCGCGGGATTCAAGATCGTTGATTAACAAAGTTCATACATTTTCGATCTCAATTGATGCATCTTCGAATGATTTTAAAGAAACAGAAGAGTCGCTCTGGACAAGTCTCCTCAAAATTAATTTAATCGATAAATCAAGTTACAACACGATCGCAGTAAATAAATACTTCTGCAGGATCTGAAGCACAAAATGAGAAATTACATAAACAATAAACAATTTTGTTGTACCTGGAATAGGAAATGTGCGAGTTTTCGCTTAGGGTCAGCTCGCGAGGGTTAAAATTGGCGCTTCGGATGATTTCGAAAATTCGCGGGACGGTGCACGGTTTGACAGACGAAAAACGCGAACCGAGGCATTCCTGTGCGGCGTTGTAACGAGTCCGGGACAGATTCCGAAGCGGCTCGAAAGCCGAAACGCGCGGACCGTCTTGCTGTTGTGTGGGTTCAACGGCCTCGATCGAATGTCGGAACCGCGCGAAATCCCGCGTCACGTTTCGCGTGGAGTAGAGTATCAATTTCGTTGTGCAAATATCGAGCTGGTAATAATCGACGTCGAAACCGATGGCGGACGTTATTTCGAGGGCCCTATCATTATCGGGAGCATTCTAATATTAAAATCCGGGTGCAACGGCCCGTGCCGCGGCTACAAGATGACATGGCTCGGTTCGATGCACGCCTTGCCGGCCTACAGGCCTACGGGGATATGTCGCTTTGGTTCAACCAAGTTGCCTTCGTATATTTTCTCGGACCAAAGGCTCTTGCTGTCTAGAGAGGCTTAAAGGCTCTGCGTTAGAAACATTTCGGTCCGCTCGCTGCACCACGCTGCACCGCGCTGCGCGCTGGTTCGCATTGTGTTATGCAAGCGTGCGCACCCACGCGACTATGCGAACACGCTCGCGCGCGACTTTCTACCGCGCGAAAACCGCAGACTCGCGCCGAACCGCGTTCCGGAAAACGTTTGCTACACCACGATACCCTAGAAGTCGTTAGGTCACTGCCCGGCACCCGTAGATCCTGCTATAATTCATAATAATCATCAATTTTTACCCAGAACACTGCAAGTCGAGACTCTAGAGTTCTTCGGTGATCTTTGCGAATATTTTTTTTCTTTAAGATCGATGATGTTATCGAGATAAAATCTTTTGGAATCGAAGAAGCAACTCTTTCGGTTCGCACCAAAAATTGTCCGTTCACTTCCCGAGATCTATAGATCTTGCTATAATTTATAATAATGATCGAATTCCTTCCGTGACAGTAGACAGAGACTCGAGAGCTTCGATGAACTTTGTGAATTTTTTTTTTAGGAGGCTTTTGATGGTATCGAGATGAAACTTTTTGGAATCGAATAAGGCATCCTCTGACCATAGCAAAATATTGTTTAAAAGTTCGTTGTTCCAGTCATTTCTTGCATAATTTACTATTTTGCTTATCGCGTTTGATAGCACGCAGAGATAGCACCACTTTCTAGAAAGAGCTCAACAAATCGTATAGAAATTTCCAGAAAAAAGTCCAACCGAGATCGAAAATGCCTCGCATTCTGACCATGCTATCTCCTTTAACTCACCGTTACTCTGTGAGCTCCTCTATCAATCCACCAGGCAGCCCACGGTAATTAAAAAGACCATGGTGGTTTTTCCAAACGGTGTTACCGTCGGTCTAAGCGAGGGATGTTCGCGCGAAAACTCTTTCGTTGGCTAGGAAAACTCAGGCGGGGGCCTGTTCGGGGGAGGAAAGGGGGGGGATGTACGGGAGAAAAAGTCCGTGGAAAAACGTCGAAGTCGAGTTTCGACCGCAGACACAGTCCCGGCGGATTTCCTGTCCGCGAGGCGCGGCCGAAATTCCGCGATGAAAAATAGCGTGGGCTCTTTCAGCCGGGTGAACTGTAACGCGCGCGCGGACAATGCCGTTCCGCGGCCGCATTTCCCTCGTTTCCCTCGTTTTCCTCGTTTTCGTCCGCGAAACAATCCCGTTCGGCCCGCATAGTTTTCGAGGACCACTCCGTCCCTTCGGGGACACAAAGCTAGGGTCGGACAGCTCCGCGCGATCCGTCACGCTGCTCGACGCGTTTTAATCAACTTTTTCGAGAGCCGCGGTATCGAAACTCGAACCTGTCTTCCGCGAACCATACCTGATCCATTCCGGGAACTTGAATTCTCCTGGCAAGCCCTGTATGTCAACCCTTTCTCCTTCTATTCGACACTAAACCGAGCAGAAAAAAGTGACTCGTATGCAGGCATTGCTTTATGACAAGGTGAAATTAAATCTTGTCATTTTTATAAGGCAACACGTACCTGTTACATTTATAGCTCGGTTTAGCGTTAAAGAATCTCAGAACGCCAATATATTATTTTAAATCTATTCAGGTTGTTAAAGAATGAACTTTCTATTCGGCCTAATGCACTCTGAGCGTATAGTGCATATATAGCTCGTAACTTTTTTGACAAAAGGGATCGACCCTTTCACCAATTGCCAATTCCACAGGGCGGCCGTGTATTGTCTACGTCTCGTGATCGTGTTTCTGTGTTTCTGGTACACGTGTTGTTCGTTATCGCGGGCCCGATAGCGGTGTGAAAATAACTCGATAAGAATAGACACTCATAGACGTGTGGAACTTTAATCCGTTCACGGCTTTGACGGTACAGTCTCCGCGGAAAGTCTTCGTGGGCAGGTTTGCCGGTGTTCGTACAGACATTGAAAATAGGAGGCGGATTTTTTTCGTTTCGTGTTTCCACGCGTTCTAAAGTTAGGCGGCTAGTCATAAACCACTCTTCGTGCCGTCAATTAAGCGACTCTTCGATCGTAAACACCTACGACGCGGGAGAGAGCTTTATTACATCTTGGATTTTTGCTCTCGAACATTAAGAGAGAATTCCGAACTGTAAAATAATGCAGAGAAAAACAGTTGAAACTTTATCAAGCAATAAAAAATCGTCGATATTGACATAATTTCAGTTTATATATATACCAGATAAAAGGATCTCTGATAAAATTTGGAGAAGATTAAATCGGTAATTGAGACATCACGACAGCCACACGAAAATCGTATGATAATTTAAATAACGACGTAATTACAGAAAAGCCTTAAATAGGAATTAAGAAAATAATCCATTTACTGTACCAAGAGAACCAATGTAAAAGAGAATACAGAACACTTGATTGTTCGGTCACGTGCCTGCACAAACTCGGAGGAATATGTAAAGGCGTTCGCGTCGCGTAATGGATGCGAATATTAAGCAGCTTATAAGAATGATTCGAAAAAAGGCTTCGGGAGGCACCGATGACGTTTTAACTCGTCTTCGCCTTCGAACGGGTCGCCGGCAAGTGTGTCGGGGTTTCTCGATGTCCTTATTAATCGGGACACGGGAGACAAAGGGTAGGGGGAGAGAGAAAAGGGTTCCGAAGGGATTCTGTCGTCGTCGATCGTGCGGCTCGCGAGGTAGACTCGTTGCTCCGTCACATAGCATCAGCCCACCTATTCAACGCCGACTCGTTGTAAACAATGACTTCGTGTCCGACCCAGATTCTAAGCCCACGTAGAAAGCGGACTTGCTTGCATAATCCGAACGCGCGGCGGCGTGTACACATGCACACGCAGGATGCAGGCTGTGCGTTCGTGGTTCGTGTGTCGACCCCACGGCTCGACGACGAGCCCTACACCTGTGCAGGACACCCACATCGCGCCGGGACTCCAAAAGTTTGCCCATCGACAAACAAACTCCGAGAGCTTCTCGTCCCCGTAGTTTATGCTCTCGACCTTTTTCTTCGGCTGACTTGGAACTGCGATGAAAAAGGGGTTACGAGCTGTCGAAACTTCTCGGGCCGATTTACGTAAATTATAGTCGACGATGCTGATGGCTGGTCGACCCAAAAGAGCCTCATAGGGGATCTAGACTCGTCGATCGATAGGAAGAGACTATTTTCAAGTGATTTTCGACGTTAGTTTTAGTTTGGGAGACTTTCGATGAATTTTGGATCGATCAAGTTTACTCTGGGATCCAGGGTAGCTTAGTTGATCCCCCGAAAACGAGAGTAAACAAGCGCATCTCCTAGACCCAGTTCCCCAAAATCGCCTAATTTCCGATCTGAAACCTCTATTGTCCCCGAGGCACATCCGAGAATGATCTGATGCCCTTTTAGACCGCATGCTTCCCAAAAACAGCTTCAGTCCGTGAGGACTCGCTGATTTCCCCGGGTCTGCAGGTATCCCAGACCCAGAAAAGACTCCTCCGTTAAGATCCCTTTCCACCTTGGAGCTGCATGCACGGTCGAGGCCGAATGTGGAGCGCGGAGGAATCTTCTAGAGAAAGAAGCGTTGCAGTTTCGCGGCTCCTCGCGTTCTATCGGCATCTAGCAGGGTGAGAGAGGCCGTTCCCGTTAGCTCAGCACTTTCACCCGGATCATCACGACCCAGATGATCGTGTCCCTCTAACGGGCCACCTTTTCTCCTCTTGGCTTGGCGCACGAATCCCGTGAAGCGTCGGGCGTATGGGGCCCCATCGTTCCAGACCTTTATTTCATCCTGGCCGCGAAAAGCTTGGCGGGGTTCTGCCCGGGCAGGGTTTCCAGCCGAAAGAGAAAGAGAGAGAGAGAGGGAGGGAGGGAGGAATGAGAGAGGGAAGAGTGAGAGGGATGACAGAGAGGATGGGAGAGAGAAGAAACGGTCGGGAGAACAGGTTCCCGGCCGACCAGGCGACTAACCGCCGCGCCGGGGACCCAGGTCACTCACCCAGATTCTACAAACAGCCAAACACTGTCGGACCTCGACGTGGTTCTCCTCGTTCCTCCTCGGCCACGTTTCGTTGTCTGCTGCTCCCCCACATGCTGTGAACACCCCCCCACCCTTCGCGACGAACATTCTGACGTACGAGGTCAGGCTCGCCTTTGGGGTCTACGCTTCTTTGACCCTGGCGACCAGACACGAACCCGCCGGAGAGACCCGGAGAATTTGGGTGGAGGCCAGATTCGACGGACATACCTGGCCCCGAGACCGAAACGACCCGAGCACCCAACAGTTTCGAAAGGAGTCTCTCTCCCTCTCTCTCTCTGCGAAACAGAACCTCTTCCTCGGAATATGAATCGAACCCTCGCCGTGCTCCTGGAAAATATTTTCTGTAGACTTTTTTCGGTCTTCGACTCGATTCGTGTTTTATTCATCGGCTTTGTGTCTCTTTAACCCTTCGGCTGTCGTCGCACGATGACGTCGAGACGACGTTAAAAATTACCATACAATAAATCGAAACTGTTCGGACATTATTAAAATTAATGAAACGAAAAGCATTTGTCACCTGGCCGCAACGACACGAAACAAAATCACGGTAAAATATTGTACGGGTTGATTTTAGCCCTTAGCACTCGACTGTAAGGCGCCACTAAAAATTGCTCTATCGTTGTTCAAAATATTTTTTACATCATTAAATTTGTCTGCATTTAATAAATTACTAAATACTTTGGTATTGCACCATTTTCGTATGTATATGTAACATGAAAAAGGATATGTAGAAGGGAAATGTTCTAGGTCGGAAGAAACGTTTCGTTTTCGAGTTAAAATAGCTTCGAGGGCATATGGTTAAAGTTTTGTGTTACCGAGAAAGAACTGTTTCACGCACGGAGACTGAAAGTATTTTTCCGGTATAACTCGGCCCGGAATAAGAATTATTTACAGGTCTTTCTCGGTGGTATTATTGTAGAACTACGTTCGCAATGCTAAAAGAATGTCGTTTATGTTACCGTCGTTAATTTCACCCATCCAAGAATCCTTTCCCGGGGACTAGGAATCGACGACTGGGCTGAGCCAAGGTTCGCGCAGTTTCCATTTCGTCGTGAGCCTTCCCAGGAGGATTTTTATGGATATTACTTCGCCAGGGAACGCGTTACGAGCCTCTCAGCTAAGAGCCCGTTTTAGAGCTTCGATGAGCTAGCACCTCCCCGCGAGATTAGAAGTCCGGGGGATCGCGCTTCGTCGATCATTAGAATTACAAAGACCCTCGGCCGTGTCTTACGACGTATCGTATCCACGTCTTGCGTAATTCCAGGCCGAATAATTTTTTCCCTTAATTACAAATAATGCGGGGATCGCGTGCGTGCTCTCCAGACGCTATATCGCGTTAGCGTGCCTTCTGTTGCGAGTCTGACCGAGAGGACTCGAGAGGATGCCAGAGAGACCTGGCAAGACTGTTTTTCACGTGGGATGAGTTTCTGCGAGAGCGTGTGGCCGCGATAGCTTCTGCGAGATGGAACTTCGATAGCGTGGCTGTCAGTGAAACTCGGTTTCCATCTCTCTTTGCTGTCCACGCACGATATGTCAGGCGACTCTGAAGTCCCTGTTTTGCTAGCTTGAAGTGTCTCGCGTTGCTTGAATTCCTTTTATCTGGAAACTGTCGGACAGGCATCGTGCTCCACTAAATTTAACCGGTTTGCAGTATTTAGGGAATTTGTGCATTTATATTTTAAGAAAATTCCGATTGGATTACGGTATCCGTTTAATTTTAGGTAATGTAGGTCTTGTTTCGGACTACAATCTATATTCATGCTATTACCATCTATATTTCAGCGAGATAATTTGCGATTAGCAGCAGAATTAAGTTCCATTAAGCTCATAGAAAATATTAAGGTGCAGTATTTAAGTTTGACGACAGCCCGTATTTATCGCAGAATCTCAAAGATTACTTGTGTCAAATTTAAGTTATGTCAAACTCGTATATTTTGGAGTATCTGTCGCTGGAGCCTCGAGGCGCGTGCGCGAGGTGTCACGTGACCGAATTGGGCTGTGCAACAGGCTCCTCCTTCCAACGTGGCAACAACTCATTGGTCGACGAGGTTAAACGGAGATAGAGCGAAATGCGAACGGACAATGAGATAGATGTCTCAATTTGTGTTGTATTTTGTGACATTATGTTTCGTTTCCTATGCCACGATTTGACTCAGTTCAGTTCTGTTTGCCCATCGTTGGAGCGCGCATAGCCCCGGGTAACTTGTTCTGTTGCGACAGTGACGTTTACTCGACGCTGTCTTGACATTTGGCCGCGGCTCGGGACCTTTACTATCGTTCACGACCTGGCCTGCACACTGACTGCACGCGGCGGGTAACACGCGTTCACCAGCCAGCCGGGGACGGGCGAATTTGTTATTTGTGTGCTCGGTGCGTGCAAAATTTATTTGCGCAGAGTGATTCACTGATTCGGGATCCGGTATCTTCTCCGAGCAACGTGTCGAAACCAGCGAAAGGTCCGCTTGGGAACATAAAAGAAAGAAGAAGATTGTCTCAGGTCGAGCAGTTGATCAGCTATTGGTTGACTTATTGAACGTTCGGGATTTTATTGCCAATAACCGAGCGTCTGGTGATCGGCCAGTCTCGTCAAATAATTTGAATAAGTAATCTTGACGTCTAATTTTCATACCCAATCCGAACGTCTGACCTTAACATACTATCCGAACGTACAATTCTACAAATAATTCTTCAAATTTGTACTGCTCGCCGTGAATAGCAGCTAGCTAATTTTTCCTCGAACATATTCAAATTATTCACGGTTTATTGGTAGCTGAAAGCCACCGACATGTGCAATATTTAATTCCAAGAGACGACTCGGAAGGTTCAAGCGAGTATAATTAATGCTAATTATTCTTCAACATCACGCTGATGTGATAATTTATTTACCACAGTGGACAGTGTCTAGCGTAATTCTTCGGATTTCCGAAGCTGATGAACATTACCGAGGGATATTTATCGATTTAAAGGAAAATGGGTATTTTTATGGAATATATCGAGTCCTCCCTGCCGACAGCGAGTTTTTTTTTCTTCTAAGAAATGATTTTTCAAAATCCAAGTAAATTCTTCAGCAGCGGTGTTATAGTTTCGAAAGAAGTGGGAAAAGCGTGGGGAAAAACGTATCGATTGGAAGAAAAGGCGGGTATTTTTGGAGGAGACCGAGTCCTCGTTAGCGACACACATTCTTTATCTGCCGGCTTATTGGTTCTAGGCTGGCCGGTGCTCGTTATCGGTCAACCGTTCAGGGATCGCTCGACGCTCCGGATCACCGGGTAGCATGAGCCGCGTGTCTCCGGGATCTGTCGAGCCGTTTCCCCGAAGCAAGGGTTTCTCGATTTCATTTGTCTCATTATCTGAACGCGTGCCAAATACCGCGCCGACCTGCCAGCGATAACGATAGCTTATCTTCAATTGCTTAACTTATCTCGACGACCTCTTTGCCCTTGCGTCTCGAACGACTTCTGTCGGTCTTCTCCTCTCCTCCGTTCATCTTCTCCTCTCCTCCGTTGATCGTCGGACGGGGATCACCAAGCTCGGCCCGATCCTGAAATCACCGACGTTTCGGCCCGCTTAGACTCTGGAACGGCTACGTTTTCGTTTCAGGGTTCATCCTCTCGGGTCCATCTTATCGCTTTCTCGGAGACACAGCCGCGAGAGCTTCTAATCGTCTGGCGCCACCGCGACTCTCCTTTTCAACCATTCCTGAAACTTTGCGAGTTGACCGTCTCGACTCTGCCACGACAGTTCGCCGAAAATGGTAGTTCAACCTTGGGACGAGTAGTAGACACCTAAGTGATATGTCACGTCCCCTGGGTTAGTCATTGATGACAATTAATTCAAATTTTTCGATGACGTTACGCGGGAAACATCAACAAATGGAATCCAACCGCTATTTTAAGGAAATAGTATAATTACACCTTAACAGCGTCAGATTAAAAAATTTAGCTTCCGCAGTTCATTGAGAAGCCTTGAAATTGAATTTTGGAAAGATTGAACAATAACAATATTATTAAGCTTAAAAAACCTGTTGAAGAAACTAAATATTCTTTTAGAAATCAAACTCAGAATTGAAACTCCAAGAATCCTCGAGTAATTATAAGATTGTTACACTCGCAGCTAATTTAACTCGAAAACGAAACATTTCTACTGACCTAGAATATTTCCCTTCTATATATTTTTGAAGTTTGAAAAGGTCAGTTTGACCGGGCCTGGTAGGTTTAGCGTTAACTTTGGTAGGAAACAGAATTGTTCGTGTTCGAGTTGGCGGACGGGGTCTTGTTTTTTATTGTAAAAGTGCTTCGATCGGCACAATTTCGAATTGCGGTCGGACGGTTGTTATGGATCCGGTGGATCCTCGATCAGGTCGAGCAGACAGCGTTCTTTGAGCGGCCTGGGCGATATATATTCGCCGCGACAATAAAATTACAGGCCGCGCGGAGGCACGTGACTTGGAATGCACCGAGAACTGCATTCTTTCGCCGTATACACCTCTCTTCAGGCTTCTTTCTCCTCCTCCCGGCAATCCTCGTTCTGCTCTACCCCGTTTCTTCCGCTTCGACGGTGGTCAACACGCGCCGGCCCCATGGCGCAAGCCAATAAATACCGCGCGTCGGCGTGACGTTTTTATTTTTTAACGTTATCCAGACAAGGTCGAGTAACTGTACATCCTGGATATCTCTCTCCCAGGTGTGCGCGAGTGTGTGCGTGTCTCTCCGCGCAGAGCACACGCTCGCTAGGTGCCTTCTCCGGCAAGCACCTTCGCCAGATAAAGCCTACATAATCCTCGAACGATGCAGCGTGCACCAGGCTGCATCCAACGGATCCAACTCGATCCTTGCGATCCTCCCTCCCCCTCTTGTCGATCGTTCGCACTTTTGATCGATGCCACCTGGGACACGCCCACGTGATGAATCTTCTTTAGCTACCGGTCCTCTGTTCTCTTCTCTTTGCTCGCTCGAGAGCTGCGGACGAGATAACGAGGCTGGCGAGCACTAACTTCAAGTTTGCTCTCCAAGGGGGATTGTTTTGTGAATATTTTTTAACCGCGTCGTATGTTGTTTTATTGTCCCAATGCCCAATGTGTAACGCGTTCACTGTCACGGCACTGCTTATAAATGTTGTGCAGCAATTTATTCAACATCGAAACATCAACAGGAGCATTTATTCTATTGCAACTATTGAAACTACAGCGAATTCTCGATATACGTCAACAACACGGGTCTTGCCAACGACGTGTACCGTCCAGGAGACATACCCGAGCCGTGTTAGGCTTACGCCCGACACTCGGTTATGCTTCGGTAGTGGGGATGATGCTACGACGTTTACCAGCCAGTCCTTGGCGACATTTATAGAGAAATCACTGTATAGAAATGACTCCTTGAGAAATAGTTCATTCGAGTACATCCTATCATAACAAGACTGCGGATTTTATACATTCATGATAAGAATGAGTAGCTGCAATTACAAACAGGAAATACATTACATGAACATGGAAGCATCAATCCTACTACTTTCAATCTTTTAAAATTATTAAAGAATTGAGGAATTACTATGTTTTGTAATTGATGCAGACAGTCTAATCGCAACGATCGCATGAAATTGGAACGAATTCAATAGTGGTACATTATTATAATATTCTAGTATTAATCATATAAGAGTAGAAAAGACCGATAAAGATCAGCTTCACAGCCAAGAGTATAGTCTTCGCGATTTTTTCGCTTCTCCGGCTATAATGAGCCTCGGGTTGGGAGTCGATGACAAGTATCATTTGTAGAATAATAAATGCAATATTTCGGAGGGTCAATGGGCCGCGTCGTCGAATTATTTCGGCGTCGTCGCCTCGAAAAACGCTCCGGAACCGGCGGAGGTCGCGCGATTCGTGGCTGCGGCTGGTGCACGCGTGAGCCGATGCACCGATGCACCGATGCACGCGTGCACACGTGTCCCGTGTGTACGTCACGTATCGAGCACGAGAGCGTGTCGTTTCCGTGTGTCTGTGCTGTGGTCGGTCGGTCTCGCATTGCACGTGTGCGGCACCGCTTCGTATTATGTCACGGCGTGACCATGTTGCTCGCGCTCGTGTACGTACGCGTGTATACACGCGTGCACGTGTGTGCGGGTATCGAGGTCAATGACCCTGACGTGTGCACGAAGCGTGCCGACGACCCTCGAATTTCCATACGCGGCGCTGTTAGCTCGCTTGCTTGCTCGCTCGCTCACTGGTTGCGAACGCCGACAAAAATTCGAACGTGTCGTAGGCGTGCTGCCGTGTTCCGGTTTACGGGCGAGTTTTGATGGTCCGGTTGATAGCGAGTCGCTATATTCCGCTGGAATCGCGGCCCTCGGTTAATTAACCCCCGGTGCCACCGTTGCTCCCCGGCCATTCCCGACCCAGCTGCACCTCTCTCGTTGCACTTATTTATTTATGTATCTGGGTGAATATATACGCCGGCTCAAAGTTCGCCGGAATTTTTTCGACGCTGCTCCTTTTCCGCGCGACGCTTACCACGACAAATCGAACCCTCAGAGCCTTCATGTTAAGGCAGAAAATTGTTAAAATTGATTCTCAAGTTTAGCAAAACTCTGTTAATTCCGGTATCTATCCGCAGACAACTTGCATTTACTTTGATATTTCAAGTTGATGGTACTGCCTGCCGTCATCAATATTGTTATTGGTTATCTCATAGACATTGTACAATTAAGGCGTATACGTCATCTTGTGAAAAAACTGAAATTATTTGGTAAAATGTCGATGTATTATCATGTGACCTGAAAGTCACACGTGCCCGTAGAGGGTTAAACGTGAAACAGTTTCTGATTTGTCCTTCATTTTCTCCAAGAGAATACCACGACTGTAACAGAAATTTAGACAAAATCCACCACGAAATCGGCATTTTCAATGCAACTGCGCCAGCCCAACGAAAATCGTGCCGAAATTCAGGCCAGCTTCTCGGGGCGTTCGAAAGGCCTCACGGGTAGCCTCGATGGCAGGCTGAATGGTATCAAAGAGCGCGCGTGTGCGTTTCGGGCACGCTTCTCCTCGAGCAAGAAACGGGAATGCCAGCATCGGCGGCGCGTTAAAAGTGTACGCTCCAGTTTCTTCGGGCGCGTTTTCAGGCGCGGAGTTTTTTTTTTCCTCTCTCTCTCGCGTACTCGCGTACTCGCCTACCAGCGAGGAATGCGAATGCTTCGGAGGCGTGTGTACGCCTGCTGCGCGATATTCGACCAGGCCCGGACGTCTTGTTTGCGGTGCTCGCGAGATCGGAACGATCGGAAGCGGCCAGCTGGAAGACGCGCGACTAACTTCTCTCGTCTTCTTCTTCTTCTTCTTTCCTCTTCGTCTTCGTCTTCGTCTTCTTCCCGGTGCTCATTAGTCGGCCGGGGCTTTCGCGGGCATTTGCAATTCAGAAGCCGAGCTGCACGCTCCGATCGTCCCTCTTCCGATGCATGTTTCGCGGAATCCCTCTGCTCTTCGCCGGGCTGCTCTCCTCTAGGCTACTGTTAACCGGCTGGGACCAGCCAACTCGTCATTCGTATTCGATCGCTGCTCCTCTTCCCGCTTGCCTTTTATTTACATCCAGGATTCGTCGATTTCTCGTTCCACGACCAGACGCTGCAGCTCTTTTTGTCGGAGCTTTCTTAACTAGCTGGATTAGGGGATTGAACTTTTTTGTTTCGGTCGTACTAGCCGTACTATCTACCTTTTACCAATTGGTATACTTAACGTGAACCCTCTGCTAGCTGCTATATTAATTTTCGTGACTTGGATCAGTCTTGGTCCGGAGTGACAACCTGTGGTTCCTTCAATGTCCCAGGAACTAGTTTAAATTATTGGCTACCGATACAGTTTTAGGGTGGAATTTTGTTCCACGATGGAATTAACACTAGATTGCAGGGGCGAGTCTTTAAAACGAATAATTTTTTTTTAAACACATATGTTGATTTTTAATAAAATTATGAAGTGAGAGGGAATTACTAACTGACCAGATAACTTCTTTTTCATCCGGCAATCTAGTGTTAATATAATTATTTCTTTTATTTCTCACTGTATGCATTACCGGTAGAATTATCTAATCCACAAGATAGATCCTGTTTTAGTAAAAAACCGAGAAACTACTCACTGTCTTAATTTTGTCAACTTTTACGAAGCAGTTCCGAGTGTGTTAAAACTGCTTCCGAGAAATTTCGACGTAGCTATTCCAAGATTACCTAAATGCCAGAAATTCGGTAAAATCGGTTGACTCGATAACAAGCCAGAGAAAGTAAATTTCCATTCTTTTTCAGGCACCGTAACCGATGTTGACGATTCTATTCGCGGTTGTACCGAGTTATCGGCGAATGATCTGTCGGCTGTCAGATTAAAAGTCTAATCGGCGAGGGGTTTTTCCCCGATACGGGGATCGTGACAACTCGATTCGAAACAACCGAAACTCGGGGTCCAAACGTAGCGTTGTCGGCGTGTCTCTCGGCGGCCGGTCTCTCTGGACGCCGCTAAATTTACCGGATCTCTGTCACCCCTTTCCGATCCGGCGTTCTATTATTAATCAACATCTGCGCCTCCTTCTATTATTACAACCGATATCGTTTCGCTGTCATTCATCACTGGCACTAGGCCTTCATTACGCAACGCCAGCTTAATATTAAGCCAGCGTAGAAACCCGCGGCGTGCTAGTCACTTTCGCTTATTCGAGCGGTGTCGAAGGTGTTGATCAAGGTGTCAGGGTGAGTGAGTCACGTTCTACGTGTGTGACAGGTGGTTTTCACTCGTGCACCGAGCAATTGTTTTTCCGTGTCCGACGACGACGTCACTGTGCCCTTTCTATGAGATAGCAGAAAACCGTATGAAAAATATTGATTAATTGTCAAAGTAAAACGTTAGGCCTTTTTACTGTATTCTGTGGAAAACCCCACATACTAAAAATATTGGGAAATACCCGATTCCCCTTAGTTTTATTGTATGCCGTCCTCACTTCAGGTATGAAGGTACGCACCGCCGCCCTTGCGTTCTAGGAGTCAGTTCTAATAGTCCGCCCGTCTTGTAGACACCTCCGATCTTCTCTTACTCAAATATATTTCTTCCACCGTCTATAATTATTTACACATAACCTCTCAACATTAATTATTCTCAACCTATTAAACATGTCACTCCAGTTTGTTTCAGGTAGAAAATTTGAATTCAGCGTGAATAGTATAATTGTCGGAGACACGAATTTTGTGTAGCTTTTCGCGCGAAACTGACTTCGAAATCGATTCACGTTGGTGTGGATCGCGGTTTTATTTTAGCTCGCGATTAACTATTTAAAGCGGAACAATTATTTCCAGCGGCGGCACGCGACCCTTATCCGATAGTTTCTTTCTTCTTTTTACCGGCTCGCGGACTATTCGTCTACCTGTGGCTGACGCGCAACACCTGACATTAGTCAACGGAATAACCGGTCCCCGTAGAACGGTCCGAGTCATCAGTCATTCTACCAGAACCGGGAGACTGTGAAACGTAGACGGGAATGATGATACTAGTCGGGGGACAACGGGGGACTGTAATTTGTATCTATCATTCCGGCGATTCTTCGTTCCCAGGAGCTGTTGCGTGCGAGTTGAATGTAAGGGTCGTGATAAAGATAGTCTAGCTGATGAGTGATTTATGGTTACGAAGTTATGCCGGCGAATGATTGGGATGTCTTTAAGGGCTGGATCTAGTCTTTTGGAATGATTCTATGCGAGGAGTTTGTCGGGGATTGATTGGGAAGTAGATTGTTCCTGTGTAGTCAGACCAAGAGAAAAATTATTCACAGCTTTTTTCTCGGTTTCTTTTATTATTATGATATATTACAGAGGATAGAAGAAGAATTTAGGAGTTGATTCCCCCCCTTTAGAGTGATTTGCAACAACGATAAAAACGTTTCGTTGCAATCGAATGCCAACTAAACGATTTTCATGAAACCAATCTGAGAAAAAATTATTTAGGATTCTTTTCCTGTTCCATATTGTCACAAAATCATTTTGGGGATACGAGAAGACCGATAGAGATTGATTTCACTGCTTAAAAATAATTTTCCACAAAATATTTTTGTTCCTACATGTCAAGAAGCTTCATCAACCCCTAACTTATTCTGACATTATACTTATATTTATTATAAATTCGATGTACGTCTGCCGCAGTTCACTCAATTATCTTGAATATCCCAGTAATATAAAATAGCCGCTGCAGCCATTTAAAGAGATATAGAAAGCCAAATTCAAATACCATCCAGGTGAGAGTCCTGAATATTTCAATCAATATTTCAAGCAGAAAAATCACCGAAAATAGTCGCTGCACAGTCGGACCAATTTAACTAAAATACACACGGCAGATCGAGCTACACAAAACCGTCTGTCATCCACTGCTCTTTCCACTTAAACTCCTCCATTCTCTCTCCGCTATTTTCCAAAACTTTCCCAATTACCATCTTTGCTCGCTGTTCCACTGACTTCTCCCTCTCTTCGCTGCCATTCGCCGGTCGGACAATACCGGCGGATGAGCTGCAATTTAGACAGCTCGAAGTCGAAGCGAAGTTTCGCGGGGAAGAAGGACTTCGAAACACCTGCCGTAAATAGTTTACGAAATTACCAAGTATTTCTCGGAGAGGTGGATGGTCGGGTGTACAGGGTGGTCAGTTGCTGGTGGTACATTGAAAATTAAAAAGTATCGAATAACACTGTGAGGCTTTGTTTTCGAGAAAATCGATTTTCGAGATCGAACCGGTGAAGTAGAACTCCTGAAGTAGAATCGGTAGGTCATAAACCGACGCTTCAGATTCCTCTTCGAGTTCACTCGTGTTCATCGAGTTTTCTCGATTTTCTCGAAAATAAAGCATCGTATGGAAAAATCTTATTCTACATTTTTAACTTATCTTTTCACGTAGAATCCCCCTCACCCATCCGACAGCACCACCACCGGTTACTGACCATCCTGTATATAGCTAGCGCGTCTCTTTCTTCAGGTGAATAGGACTCTCGGACAAAAAGGGGGAGGGGTTAGGGAAAACGGGCCAGGAGAAAGAAAGCTCGGGAAGAGGGACAGAGAGCGCGGAGGAGGAGATCGTTATGGAAGGTATAAAAAGCTTCGCGACGAGATAATAGCTCGCGAAGAGCGACGGGGGCACGGGGGCCTCTCGCGGTGCATGCAAGAACGACGACGGAGAAAAGAGGGCCGGCAGAAGATGTGTACACGGACAAAACGTCCCGGAGAAGGAGAATAAAGAGCGAAACGAGGGATACGGTTTCGTATGTAGGCCAAAGGGCTGCGCCGAGATCAATAAATTCCTCCCCGCCCCCAACCACCCTCAACCGCCCCCGAGTTAGGCCTACCGGCTGGTTCCCGAAACGCTCGATGCTCCTCGATCGAGTTTCCCTCGTTACGTCGATACCTCGCTCGATATTCCGTCGGTCCTCGATCGATATACCGGCGAAATTCTCGTAGACTTAATCATCCCTTGCCATACGATATCGAGTCATGCTCGTGATGGAGATTCTGGACAGAGTCTAATAAATATCTATGCTGTTAATTTCCTTCAAATCGAAATAAAATAATTTCAGGAAATTACGAAAAAGTACTAGTCACTGAAACCGTAAAATAAATCGCAGTGCAAGGGGGGGTTAATAATTTTCTTCTATGTTCTTAATCGGTGGACTACGGATTTGGTGCATATATAAGAAGAATGGGTAGGTTCCGTTAAAAATAATGCGAACATTAGCAGAATTCGTAACTACTTTAGTATTATTTTCAAAGAAAGAAAATAAAGTTCTGTTCTACAATTCAAGTAGAAAATTTTTATTTCGCACAAAGATTTACTGTATAATTATGACATGAGCTCGCTCGTTGACACATAACTACGTCTGAGAAAAGTATGCGGTCGATCATGAATGAGAGAAGAAGAAGACTAGCAAGGCCGTGAAGTTCCCAGGTTGGTTTCGGTTAATATTCAAGAAAGCGACTGTTCGTTCTCCGGGAGTCTACATTGGAAAAGTTTCCAGTATGTCTCGAAGCTCTGCGCTCACGTTCGGGCTGTAAGGGAGTGGATAAAAAATGGCCGGAGTTAAGAGGATGTAATATAGAATTCGAGCGTGTGGTGTAGAGATAGCGAGCACGCGATCCGCGGCTCTGCGAGAGGCCCGTAGACGACGACGACGACGACGACGACGACGACGCTACGGTTCACAGGAACTCTTCGATCAATTATTCAAGCCGCGGAGAAAAAGATCTCTCCCGCCTTTCCAGCTCTCTCTCGTGTTCGATCCGAACCACTACCAACACCACCGCTAAGCAAGCACAACTACCATCACCACCACAACCCCGGTGTTTCCCTTTCTTCGTTCCGCCTTTGTGTCGCGCTGCCTCTTTGTCTGGCTTCACTTTCTTCCACGGGCAACTAGGCTAGCCGTAACACACAGCAGAAAAGTTTCTGCTCGAGCCAGCCGCGAGACTGGCCGAAGTTCTTTCGTTTAATTCTCGCTCAGCTGACTGCGGACTCGCTTTCACTGGCTCTGCCCGAACGACGACTACGCACGTGCTTTCCCCCCTCCCCCGATCCATCCCAACGCCATGCTTTCTCGATTAGGCTCCGATCCACTGATGATTTTCCTCCTGGAAATTGGGACAATTTTTTCGGGACGATTTCGCGGACTGCGATTCACTACAAATGATAAAGTCAAGTTGCATCTGTTTTTCTTCATTTTTACGGATACAGAATGGGGACGATTTTTGAGGGTCCTGATGTAGGCGTCGATTTGCTGTAGAAAATTATGTAATCCAAGGTACTCTGGCTCCGAGGCGATAGGGGTCCTTGCTAGCACCCAATGGTTAGGCTGTGACCTCACACACTATTACTAATACCATGAATTCTCGATATATGTCAACAAAACGGGTCTTGCCAGCGTCGTGAATCGTCCAGGAGACACACCCGAGCCGTGTTATGTTATAATTAGTACCATAATCTCGTACCGAGGTGACCTTGCATTTATTTTTCTAAATTTTTATAGAGTGATAACGAGGGCGATTTTTGACCCCGATGATGCAGGTTTCGATTTGTTAAAAATAGTAAAGTCTATTTTTTGGAAACTTGTATGGATCCCACACAACCATTTACCATTTGTTTAACTAGAGCTTACAACGTTGTTCATAGAAATCGATGCAGCCCTCAATCAGCGGAGGAAAGACACGTATCCGAGGTTGGCCACTTTCATTTTTGTCAAGGAATATTTCTGAAGCAGCGAAAGGCTTACGGCTAAGCCGAGGCTGACTCGGCCTCGTGAAATATTTCGATGGCCTTATCCGCGTCCCCGGTGCTAACAGTAAAAGGTTTAGGGAACGCGCGGGCGCGCTGGTCGGGCTAGACTAGGGAGACCTAGGTCAATTTCAAAGAATGCCGGTGTGTGTCGTGAGTGCTCGTAAAAATTTACGAGCGCCTCGAACATTTGACTGACCTCGCGCGATATACCGGGGCTAGAAGACGACGAGAGAGAGAGAGAGAGATAGAGAAAGAGAGAAAGAGAGAAAGAGAGTGAGAGAGTGAGAGAGAGGCAGCCGTATACACATCCAGACGAGATTGGACTTCGACACGGAGCGTAGAGAGCAACAAAGGGCCAGGATGAAGGAGCAACAGACGACGAAGGAGACGCGCGGATGAAGGGATAGGAGAAGACGAAGACGCCGAGGGAGAGAGACAAAGAGACGGAGAAGCTAAGTTGCCATGGTGACCATCAAAGGCGCCGATCAGACACGAAGGGATGAAGTCCCCTTTTACCGTCGACTTTGTTACACAGAAGCCACCACGAACCGGAAAATGGGTTCTTCCCTGTCACCCGCGCACCCTCGAGGTCCGTTACAGCCCTGAGCCAGCCGTCCAACTGCCGCCGGAGCGGAAACTATTTTTGAAATTGAAAGGACTCCGAAAGGATCATCCTTGCAGGAAGACCCGGCAAGATGGAATTGTGTCAGTCCTCCCCGAGTCCGGTCATTTTCTCCCAGTTCTCGCTTCCTCCCGATTCTCACTGCTAGCCCACTGCCGGCTCACACATCCATTTTTCTTTTTTTTTTACAAAAATCGATGATAAGAGAGATATACGCTGCGGGTTTGATAACCAGAAGCCCTTTAAGCAACCGTCGGGAACGCCCCACGTTCTCTGACCCAATCACACACGCCAGCTACCCACTCCAATGTCTAGATCTATTTTTTACGTAATTTCTACATTTCGCTTCTGAATAACGCTTCGATGGTAGATCCAGGAATTATCGAATAATTCGAGTAGATAATTTATTTAGACGTTTTCCGCCCGCGTTCTCCCAGGAACATGCTAATACGGGTTCGCAAGAGCTAGCAGCTCGCGAAACTCGATTACAGGCGCCGTTGATTGAATTCGATTGCGGGTGCTAGTTCCTCGAACCGGCATTAAGGAAATTGTCTTCATATTCTCGGAAACAATGCGCCGGAGTGCGCGAATGGCAGAGAACTTTTCCACGGATCCGACGGAAATCTTTCTGGTTTATCACAATGGCGCCACGGGAAGAGTCGAACGAAAGAAAGGTTTCGGGCTCCCGCGGGTTTCGCTCGGTTCTCGTCCTGATATTTTTCCGTGGGACCAGAGGGACGGGGGACGCGAGAGAAGCGCAGGGACTCCCACGTAGCTCGAGGAGGGCCATCTCAAAAGAGTCGCACGTAAAAATAGAGCCGGACGATGCACGTGCGCCCACCCCCGCGACCCCGGCGTTCTCTTACCGCGAGCACTTTCACGAGTATTCTCGTCCCGCCCGCGGATATCCTTGCCCCGACTTTTTTCTTCGACTAGCTCGCTGAAATATTTTGCGCTTTTTTCCTTTCGCGAAACGACTGCTCGCTATTTTTTTTCCGTGGACGATCGTTCGCAGTACCGCCGAAAAACTTCAAACGCCCGCCACTCCATTGAAAACCGGTCCGTGGACGATTTTCACGCGGAATTTCACTCGAAGAAAGCCACTTAACTCATTCAGCTTCTTCAGTCTATCTTCAGGTTGAAGTTTTCTTTGAGAGATCTTGTTGATTCTACACTCCTGGACAAAAAGATAGCACAATTGTGCTATCATTTAGTTTTCAAGGATAAATCAAGAATTCCCTAAATTTTACAAATGGTATGTAAATATCATCTTACGGTAATATATTAAATAGCGATAAACTGGAACTACGCTGTCCGTACTTGTATTTATTAACAACAATTTCGTAGCGGAGGTCGGCGAAATGATAGTACATGTTAATAAATGAAGCATTAACTTAGGTCATCAAAATCGGTGAGGAAGCCCCTAATGTAAATAATTACCAAATAATGTTAAGTAGTCAGTTTTAGTGCTTTGTAAATCTAGTGTTAAAGGGACATTGAAGTTGCAAAATATGAAAGAAAACCTTGCATCCAATATTCTACATACGAATAATAAAATATAATACTAATGTACTACAAACTACATTATAAAACACTAATGTAAAGTGTACTTACTTCTGAATCTTCTGTACAATTATTGACTCACGAGAATAGGTTCGAATAATTGAACAACAATCACTAAACTCTACACAACACATTTAACGAAATCGTGACAGCAGACGAGAAGATGTTACTCCGACCACGAATAAAATAATACAGCGATTTTAACCGCTTCGGACCCAAGGACGCGTGATACGAAAACAGGGAATTCCGGGAAATAGGGTCGGCGCCCCGTCATAATTTGTTTACCTTGGTTTTGTATCTAGTGTTTATAGACCCTCAGTGTCTAACCTGCCTAGGATAACCTGACCGTACCACCCCCCGTTTCACTCCCTTCTGTGGAAGGGATCATTGTTAAAATCGCAGTATTATTTTGATCGTGGTCGGAGTGACATCTTCTCGTTCGATGTCACGATTTTATAAAATGTGTGGTGCGTGTGTGTGTTGTGTGTGTTGTTTAGTGATTGTTTTTCAATTATTCGGACCTATTCTCGTGAGTGAATAATTGTGTGCTGTGGATCCGACGGAGGAACAGAAGATTCAGAAGTAAGTACACTTTACATTAGTATTTTATAATGTAGGATTAGTATTCGTGTGTGGAACATTCGATACAAGGTTTTGTTTCATATTTTGCAACCCTTTCGAAGTATTATTAATGCTCCCGTAAGCGTTAAATGTTAGTAGTCAAGGAACATTTCTCTCAATCCCCTAACACTAGATTTACTAGTACGAATTATACGTAGGAAATTTATGTAACACATTTATTCCTTGGAACATATATTACGGTAAAAGCTGCTAAAAATCTGGCTGAATATATTCTTGATATTTTTTATAAAATAATCCAAACCGGCCACTTTTAGTGCTCCGTAAACCTAGTGTTAAAATAACCAATAAAGACAATGCTGTCTTTCAGACTGAAAGTTAAAATTCTTCCGAAAATGAGTTCTGAAACGTACATATTTCCTCGTCGATGTAAAGTACAATGCAAACTATTATCCTACGATCCTTCGAGCACCGATTCTCGCAGGATCATACGATCGTTGAGGCACACGGAGAATTTTTTAATAGATTCAGTCCGCGATCACGTATACGCAAACGTCACTGTTTGGTGAATCACCGCGTCGCGTCGCGTCGCGTCGGTTCAAGGATCACTCGAAGACGGAGTCTCGTCGGTATCGAGCAGGTTTCATGATTTTAGTTGACGCGAGTTCGGGCAGGATAGGTCATGGCTGGTGATAACGATGTTTACGCGATCGCGTCGCTCGATCATCGTCGTATAAAAGAAAAAAAGGAACAGGGTCGTGTCTTCGGTGCTGTTCACAGCGCCATTAGACATCGTAGGATGCCGTCGTCGTCGGTCTCAGACGGAGAATGACTCATTTGGTCATTGCTATTCAGTCGGCGTGCGACCGACGTTTTTTCGGTCGCGGACGAAAAGTCAAGGCTGCGTTTGCGAAAGAACGGTTCGGGGAAAAGAGCGCCGACGAACGGGACAGGCCAGGTGTTCGTCTTTGCAACTGCACCACGGTGGAACAAGTTTCGAACGTCACGATGGACCACGCGAAAAAATGTCGTTCTTTGGTCTTCGTTCAAGAACACTCGCCTTTTTGGAACCTTTATGCTGACGTGAAGCCGCTTTTCTTAACACTAAAACTACCGGATGAGTCAAAATGACTTGCTCCTAATTTTTTTTTTTAGAAATAACGAAATTGTAACTATATGTTTTCATTAGAAAATTTTTTTAATAAACTTCTCTATCGAAGTAGATATTTAAACAAAACTGGTGCGAAATCTAAAAAACTGCAATTTTGTTGTTCTTATAAGGTAATGTGTGCGAGTTTAATTTACTGTTTGGTAGTTCTAGTGTTAAATCTACGTACGAATCTCTTTAACACGATCGACGACCACTGTCACGGATTAGTGACACGTCCATAATCTCGGAATTTACTTGAAGTTAGTCGAGTCATTGTATGCATTTTGCTGTCTGAAGTTGTAGTTAGGTTTTATGCGTTTACGACAAGAATTGAGAGGTGTATTTTAAAACAGTGAAAACATTAGAAGAATTTAAAGATACTGTTACATCATTTTCAACTTGTTAAGTATTTTAACACTAAACCTACCCACACTGCTTGTCTACCTACTCCTACCGTGTGTGGTCAAAATGACCGGTCCCTAAAAAAAGTAATTGTTAATATAATTAAACGTAGATAATAGTCAATTTGTTGCTGAATGAATTAGTAGAGGAACAACTTCCATAAAATAACGACACAAATTTATTTTCATATAATTGCAATTATATAAAAAATACTGCGATGCTCTCTGCTCGATTTACAAAATTGTACTGTGTCGTCCACCTTTGCGGTTTTCAAAACAAATTATTTTAACTCTTCTATTGCATTCATCCAAGATTCTGTATCTATTGTATCTTTTGGGCGGCTGTGTCATTGTAAAAGTGCTACTCAAACTGTTACTATACCTATCCTAGAATTCAATCGCGTGAGAAACAGTGGATTGAATTAATATAATATTGCGAACCAAGTCCGAGACTCCTGCAGCTTCCAACGCAAATCATCTTAAAACCGAATAACCATTGAATCCAGTGGGTATTGACATTGCACTCGAGAACCTGAACACCAAGTCGCCGCATAAATCCGCCAATCCCCGATCAAATAGAAGGGAAGTGCTTCTTAAAAAATTCTTCTAGAAACCAAGTGTCCGTGGGAGTGATGTCTCCGCTAAACATCCAGAGATTGACGTTGATCCGGTACTCTACGAGAGAACAGGCTACATTTCATCTCTTAACCTTATTTTTATTTCTACCGACTTCGTTTAAAATCACACTCAATTTTTCGCATTGAGTGCATTTCATATATTTTTAAAAAGGCCTGACGCGTTAACTCTCTGTACCACCTAGGTGTTGAAAATGTTTTCTTGGCATCAAAAATGCTGATTTATCGTTGCTTCATTGTCCAGTCAGCATTAAAATGCTCGGTAGAAATATTTCTTAACTTTCGATTTCTTTTAATATTCCTGGGGACAAATAGGCAAATCATTGTAGATTTTTCTGTGCTTGGACGATGATTAATGTATTCATATTAATTTGTAAAATATATGCGTTGAAATTATAAACCACGACACCATTGTATATTGTAGAATATGTTGACATGAGAGTTAAAGGTGGGGCAGAAAATGCTCCACCTCTGGGTGGTTCGTCTTTTAAAAAATAGCTCGGCAGTGGAAGGGTTAAAACACGGGTCTCCCCGTTCCGCAGATGGGAATACGCGACTGTAAAAATAGCCGGTCGTGTCGTAGCTGTTTCGTGAGGTGGAGGACACACCGCGAGGGTGGAGATTCGATATTCCGAGTCCTATCTGGGCGTTGCCCGACAAAGCTTGTCGCGTAGCCGGACTCTGGGTGAGATAGGGGATTCAGGAGGGTTGAGGCGGGGGTGTCAAGGGTGCTGGATAACCGCGGCCGTGCAGGAAAGGGGATGTGCTCTACGGCCAAAGGCGACTGGATTCGTTTTAATCAAACCTCCGGTCGCCGAACACCACCCCTTCTGTTGCGGGAGCGCGGGCGGTCAAAGCCACGAGACGTGTCGGGGGTGGCGGCGAGAAATTGTGCCTCGTTTTTTTACGCGAACAGCCTCTTCGAACCTACTGCCGCAAAAACTTTCGTTACCCGTCACCCCTGACACCGATAGACACATTTTTTTCGGGACGATTGATTTTTCAGCCCCGAATGGGGTGTGTCTTTGAAAGATTTGCGATGCTCAATCGGCGACAATGAAAGAAATCGTTTGGAATCCTCCTGGAATTGTTCCTGAAGAATTCAACAACCCCTAACACTGATAGACATATTTCTATGACAGGGATTTTCCAACCCTAAAGGGGTGTGTCCTTGAAGAGGTCGCGGTCCGAGTGAAAAAATCGAAGAAACGGGTTCGGAATCGGTGTGGAATTTTTGCGAAGTGGATGGTTGAAGAGTAACCAGTGTTTTCGATAGCGGCTTCGCAAATACTGTTACATCCTCTTTAAGGCCGGCTCCTCCACCCCCCGCAACACCAGTTCGCCCATTCACTCGCGCCGCGCCACCGTGACGACCTCCGTCACGGGGAACACTGTACAGGGGTAATTTATTAAAGGTACGTCATTGGAAAACTCATTAGGCATATCAACCCTTTGCCCGGCCCATCGGACCGACACGCGGGAAAAAATTGACGGTGTCGGGGGTGAACGAACGCGATTTCGGGACCCCGTTCTTCTCTCGGTCTTACTCCGGATCGATCCTATTGTTTAATTATTTTGCACGAACCGGTGACGTGGAATAAAATCACAAATATAATTGGCCTCTCTTTATCTAGGAATATACAAAATTCTACCTTCTGATAGACGAACTGAAACCGTTTCACTTGGTATTGAATGTACTAATTGAGACTAATTGGTTTAATGCATCGTCTGATATCGCAAGATTGCCAATTGCCATTTTAACGAAGGACCGACAAGGAAATTCATTCGGAACGTTATTGAAACATTTTCCTGCGCAAAATTGGATCGCTTGGAACGTCTCTGCAGCGTGATCTACGCGACGTTTGGATCAGTGGATCACGGTTCCCGAAATCCAGGGGCAATTAAACGCGAAACTGGCACGTGAGTCGATCGCCAGCGCGTAATAGAAATCGCGATAAGATAAGGTCGAAGGCGTGCAACGGCAGAGACAGCAATTAAATTTCCTCGTGGACGACTTATTCGCGTTGCTCGATCACCGGCATCCATTCCCGGCGTGCACCGCGCCGCGCGCTCCGCTGCGAAGCCATCGGAAGCGGTTTTTGCGCGAGCTTTTCGTTGCTCGTGTTCCCCGTCGTGTCGCTTTTTTTCGCGGGCTCTAATTATCGAACGAAGCTGTCGTGACTCGGACAATTTCTCCGCGAGTCCACGCCTCAATCGAACCTTTTTCTCGAACGGCGCGAGTGCTCCGAGCAATTCCGCGGGATCGTCATTAATATTAAAATGATTATCCTAGAGCCGCGATTAAATGAAATTGTACTGTTGCGGAAAATGTTAACGGCAGAGTTTACGGCCAAACAATTTTACTCCTCCTACGTACATGGAATTTAGGTTAGTAGAGTCATTAACTATCGGCGGTTATTTAATGCCGCTGATGCAGGTGATTTGACGCAAGGACGATTTCGATCGGGGACCAATAAATCACTGCTAATAACAAAATCTAAGATGTTCCGACGAGATTGGTTGTTAAAAGAAGAATTTCGAGAACCTTTCCGATGGAATGCATTTATGGAAAATGTTATTAATAGACTGCGAATTTTCTGCATTTACGGCAAAAGTATTACCGAGAGTGTGTTTTAATCAAGAAATACTGTTATAATCTACAGGTTTATTGTGTATACCATTTAAAGGTACAAACCTAATCTTTCAAGTCCTACTTTCAGTTTCTGTCTGTACATCCAACTTTACTTTTAAATGCAATTTATCTCAACATGCAAACACAATATTCTTGCCTCATTTTAAATCGTACATTTATCTTATCGTTAATCCTGTTTTACAGAAAAAGGAGTGTGTTTAACCCCTCATGAAATTTAATATAAAATGTGTTCTCGTTCAGTAAGGGTTGTCGAACTTAGTTGAATCTAGAAATAATGATTTGTGCGAACGGTTTAGCGTGTTGCGAATCGTTCTGAGAGGAGTTGGGTGCAGATGATGTTTCCGTGTCGACGTTGTTTTCTTCTTGGACTTTTTTTCGAGTCTGCACCTTTCAACCCTCTTTACGTAACGAGACCACCCTGCCCCGGCGTCACCGTTTTCGTCCCCTTTTCTGTGTGAACAGCTGTGTCTACGGACGCGCGGCTCAACCACGAGCGTTATAGCCTCGATCTTTAAAGCACCGTTTACGTGCCAGCGGTTATCGATTGCCCGTCGAAACACACTTTCCCGCGGATTTTTATTTATTCACCGACCGCGGCGCGGCGCGTCGCGTTCCACAGCGTTCCACCTTGTTTTCGACGAGCGAATTCGCCTCGGACCGCCAGTGACTGACCGGAGATCTGATACTCCAAGGGACGGGCTAATTACAATTTGTGTAGAAACCTGTACAGCTTTCCTGCTCGCAGACTCCACTCAAACGTCTACGGGGTGTCGCGAAAAACCTCGCGCCGACATCGGAACACGAAATACAGCGATTTCGAGGAAGAAATCGAGGAATTTGTTTTGTAGAACGAAGATCAGGAAGTCAGGATTTTTGTTAATTACTTCTCCGGTCCTACATTTAGCCGACTCTACCTGCCACCGCGGAAATTAATTTTTTAATCGTCCCTTCTGCATGCAAGTTTCGTTAAAAAGCAATGTACGAGTTCGACATTTATGCCAGAAAGGGTCTAGTTTCCTTAGAAAGCGTAGAAAAATTAGCAATGCTCGGGTACACGTCCACTTTACTGTCTTTCCCTTTAATAGCTCACTCAGAAACTACAGCGTTGTTTCATGTTTAACAATGACTTGTTGGTAAATAGTGTTAACGTGACATTTCACCTTGACTGCACCAACAACCACGTACCAAGACAACTTTCCGAACAGCAGAAATAACCGAAACAAATTATTCAACTATTTCACAAAATATTTCATATAGAGGTTTGAGACGCGACACAGTCCCGTTGGAAAAATATTTTCTATTTTTTTTAAGCATCTTGGTCCGCAACGAACGAATCGAATGCAACGTCCTCGGAAGCTGAGCGGTGTCGAACAAGGTCGTGTAACTTTATTTTTAGATTGGCCATGTCTAGATAACGTTCCCGCGATCACACCTTGTAGATCGTTGCTGGGAAAAAGAAACGGACAGGCTCGAAGTCGAGACACGCGAGCCGAGAGATTTTCCTCTCCGGACCGACGCGATATTTCTCCTCGATAATTAATGGAAACCATTCGAAACCCGGCAATTTCCTCGCGGCGCGTTTTCCTTTTCCGTTCCCCCAGCCGTTTTCCAAAGAGACAGTGCGCGGCTGCGATCGAGCGATCGTGCGCGCGAGGAAAATGGCAATTGAAGTGTCCTCAAGCGTCCGTCAATTTACCTCGACCGACAGACACGCGACGCGACGTGTAGACGATCTCGCTCGCGGTTTCGAGATTGCGAAATTCCGTTTCGCGGGGTTCCGATGTCCGCGGACCACGAAGAAATATTGTGCTATCGGCTTGAATGGCCTATATTACAGTTTCAATCTGTTAAAGGGGTCCATATCGGATCTTTCCCAAGCCGGCAATGTTTTGTCCCCGCTTTCTCTCTCTCTCTCTTTCTCTCTCGCAGCTCGTCGGCGATATTATTGGTCCGACGAACGTTTCCCTTCGATCATCCCCTAATACTCGCGAAACAGAACGCCTTTCCAACCCTCAACCGGTCCGCGGATCCCTGCCCTCGAACATTTTCGAAAAATCCTATAAAGTCGAACTACTTGCTCGTATTGTTCGGTTCAACGAATAACCGGGTATTTATGCAAAACAGATATTTCTGTATGAAGAGCTCAGTAAAAGAACTAATTTCTTCCATCGTGAGTAGGGGTGTGCGAGAATCCGAAATATCGGGAACCCCATGGTCGGATAGAGTCGAGTCTCGGGTTCCCGAAAATTTCAAGATTCCCCGAAGGAATCGTGTTTCCCGAAAATTTCGAGAGTATAACATATGACGCTCTTGAAATTAATTCGTGATGGACAGCATCCCGACTTTTTCAGGAATCCCGACTATTTCGGGAATTCGAAAAAATTTCGTGTTCCCGACCCGAACCGATATTTTGGGTTCTGACGTTTCTGACTGTTTGTTGCCCCGGACGATTCGAAAAATATAAGCGGGCAGTCACGTCGAACCGAGCTGACCGTTTGTTGCCCTGAGCTCTTTATGCATGCTATTTAAAATGCAATATTTCCGGTTATAATGGTTTTAATCGGTCGGAAACGGTATAAAAGTAGGTATGCCCAACGTGGATAGCTGGTGGCTACTCTAGATCGTGGAATCATTTAGAAATCATTCTAGATTCCGAGCAGGCAGAGACTTGGGCGAGGAAAGAGGAAAAGGAGCGGTGGGAAAACACGAGATACGGATTTCAGGTGTGTGTGTTCAGGTGTCCCATGCCGGCGACCACCGAGCCAGCAGACGCCGGGGCAAACATTGAACAGGTTTTTCCTTCCTCTCGGATGGCTCCTCGAGATTAGCTGTTCGTGGTTCGGAAAGAGACCCGCAACCCTTTTCTGCTTTCCTTCCTTTCCCTTTTATTCCTCTCGCGCCGCGGTTCTTGTCGCATCATGTACCTACGACAGAGAGGGGGGAGAGGGAGAGAGAGAGAGAGAGAGCGTACCGGCCTGAGTATCGATCATGCCGGCCGCAGTTCTCTCGATGTGTATATAAAACGTCAAGGCTGTTTATAAACTTCGCCGAACGGGGTAGCTATAAGCGCACCCCGAACGAGAAGCGAATCGCTCGTCGGAAGAACTGAATTATTCAGACGCACAATGGGAACCAGGTTGATCGCGCGTTCGTTGACTCGATCAGGATTTAGAAATTTCAATTCGAACCGGGATTGGACTGTTGGGTTGCTTTGCACCAGTGATCCGGGCGTCTGTGGAAGTCGGTTTTACGTGTTCGAGAATTGGAAGCTGGATGTTGTGTTCGATTCTCGAATAATCGCTTCGAAGACGAGGTCTTTCCGAAATACTGAAAATACTTCTTTCGAAGAACTAGATACCGTATCAGAATATTTTGTTCGAGATGGGAAATCATTTTCTGCAGTCGAGGCGTATGCGGAAGTCGGTTTTACGTGTTCGAGGTAGAATTGGGAGCTGGATGTTGCGTTCGATTCTCGAATAATCGCTTCGAAGACGAGGTCTTTCCGAAATACTGAAAATACTTCTTTCGAAGAACTAGATACCGTATCAGAATATTTTGTTCGAGATGGGAAATCATTTTCTGCAGTCGAGGCGTATGTGGAAGTCGGTTTTACGTGTTCGAGGTAGAATTGGAAGCTGGATGTTGTATTCGATTCTCGAATAATCGCTTCGAAGACGAGGTCTTTCCGAAATACTGAAAATACTTCTTTCGAAGAACTAGATACCGTATCAGAATATTTTGTTCGAGATGGGAAATCATTTTCTGCAGTCGAGGCGTATATGGAAGTCGGTTTTACGTGTTCAAGGTAGAATTGGAAGCTGGATGTTGTGTTCGATTCTCGAATAATCGCTTCGAAGACGAGGTGTTTCCGGAATACTGAAAATACTTCTTTCGAAGAACTAGATACCGTATCAGAATATTTTGTTCGAGATGGGAAATCATTTTCTGCAGTCGAGGCGTATGTGGAAGTCGGTTTTACGTGTTCGAGGTAGAATTGGAAGCTGGATGTTGTATTCGATTCTCAAATAATCGCTTCGAAGACGAGGTCTTTCCGAAATACTGAAAATACTTCTTTCGAAGAACTAGATACCGTATCAGAATATTTTGTTCGAGATGGGAAATCATTTTCTGCAGTCGGGGCGTATATGGAAGTCGGTTTTACGTGTTCGAGGTAGAATTGGAAGCTGGATGTTGTATTCGATTCTCAAATAATCGCTTCGAAGACGAGGTCTTTCCGAAATACTGAAAATACTTCTTTCGAAGAACTAGATACCGTATCAGAATATTTTGTTCGAGATGGGAAATCATTTTCTGCAGTCGGGGCGTATATGGAAGTCGGTTTTACGTGTTCGAGGTAGAATTGGAAGCTGGATGTTGCGTTCGATTCGAATAATCGCTTCGAAGACGAGGTCTTTCCGAAATACTGAAAATACTTCTTTCGAAGAACTAGATACCGTATCAGAATATTTTGTTCGAGATGGGAAATCATTTTCTGCAGTCGAGGCGTATGTGGAAGTCGGTTTTACGTGTTCGAGGTAGAATTGGGAGCTGGATGTTGTGTTCGATTCTCGAATAATCGCTTCGAAGACGAGGTCTTTCCGAAATACTGAAAATACTTCTTTCGAAGAACTAGATACCGTATCAGAATATTTTGTTCGAGATGGGAAATCATTTTCTGCGGTTGAGGCTTTTTTAAAATACCTGGAAATCTCTCTCGGAGGACCAAATAATTTATCAGAATTTTCTGGACATTGTAAAATCGCCTAGGCAAACCTTCCTGCAGTATGATCAGGGGATCCAAGTCCGAGCCCATCGATATTCAAGAAAAAAAAAATGCATCCAAGTTTCGATACATCAATCATGTCCCAAGAACACGTAACGAATGATCAGCATTGTTTTTATATTTCGTTCAGCACGGTTCCGGTACAACCCGTTCCCATGATTCATATTGCTTTTTTGCGAACTGTTTTTCACCACGAAATTAATCAACCGTGTTATAGCAGGGCGTTGGTTGCAAGCGTGTCGAATGCACCACTCGATTCGGACGTTTAGCGCTCGACCGTTGCAAAGAGTTACATTCGGTACGAATCATGCTCGCTGTCAATTTTCCAGCTATCGACGAGCCAGTACCCCGAATTGTCTACGTCGTTTCTATTCGAGTCAAACTCGCGGGACACCCGGTATATAATCGAGTGTTGAACGGGGCTGCTAGCCGGAGTTGAAACCGACCGACCGCTGCAAGGTCAGGCGGTGGCCTCCAACTTCCGGTGGTGGTATTCACACACATGGACGCATCATACGTACGCAGACATAAAAGGGGCCGTTCCCCTTCCCCTCGGATTCCCCCGTTTCTCGTGGCCCCCCTCCTTCCTTCTTCTCTTCATCCTCCTCCGCAAACACCCACAACTCCCCACTTCTTCTTCGCCTCGTCCTCCTACCGGTGGCTCCTTCTCCTTTCGCGCCGCGTGTCCTTCTCTACGAAACCGCTCCGAGATCCTCTCACTCGCTCGACCACTTCCTAGAGATCTAGCCGTCTTTGTTCGACCATTCACTTTCTCCCTTGATCGAACCCACGTCGCTTTTTTTTTTTGCAACACGGATTTTCTGATACCGCCGCCGACGAGTCGAGGCTTGTCCTAGTCCGGGCTCCAGAACCGTTCAGACACTTTGATCGCTGACGGTTCTTCTCGGTATTTCAATTGTTCGGCCGACTAATTAAAAGTATAGTGACGACACAGTCAAAGTATTTAATTTAATTCAGTACGACTCGTCGCAACAGTCTGATGATTGTTCAGATATTTTCAATGCTGATACTGCTCTCAACGTTTCAACTGCCTCGGCTGACCAATTAAAAGTGCAGTTACAATATCCTCACACTATCAATACTAACACTGAACAGTAGAAATTGTTGAGCATTCTGATCAAGAAATTTTTAAGGTCATAGGACGTTGATTGCAGCTTGCAGAAGTTGGTGGGGTAAATGCGCATTTAGATTTAATTCGCCTGCTCTGATTCGATTGATTTAACCTTTCAATGCTAGGCCCTGAAATTTATATATTATGATATTAACCCTTTGTCCTACAACAACGAGTGAGACTCGTGAGACATTTGGGCCAAAGACGATAAACGAGTCTGACCACCTTGTTCGGACCAACACAACACAAGCCTGGCCCGTGGTACTTCCTTCGCGAAAAACGTAAACACGAGTCAGACCCGTGGTTCAGTTGTTTTCGATATTTTCTTCCTTTCGTTGCGTCGAGATATACATGTCACAACACGCATACGTTTACTAAACAGCTAAATGGCTCGACGCGTGACCGACCTTCTTGTTTATTGTGGCCCGAGCAAGGGCAGGGTAGGCCAAGGGGTTAAGAATACATTATTCTTCGTTAAGAGTAATATTTTAGTAAACTAAAACTGTGCTGTCGATCAAAATAACAGTTCGTCCGTCTCGTTCGTCCCAGATTCGAAGTTAATCATAGAACACCTAAGCGGAGCGTTCCACGAGTTCGCGGGACAATGGATATTGATTAAATACTTTCATTAAAGTAATATTAGATTGTTGCATATGAAGTTTCCGATTTTAAAATACAAACGTTATGATGCTTTCCGATCCAGTAATACTTCGGACCGCAAGGGGTCAAACAATGTTCTCTCTTTTATTTTAGAACCTGCTTCAACGTCATACTAATTTTATTCCATATACGATGTATGTCAACAAGACGGGTCTTGACGTACCCGAGCCGTGTTTTGTTTACACTCCTCGGTGTCCAAGGTCTCTCGAGGTTTATGGATCCTCGCCGAGTATACCCCGCGATAGTAGGGATAATTCCGCGACGTTTATCATCCAGGTTTTGGCGACGTATATAGAGAAATCACTGTACGTAGCTTCGCTAGCCTATATAGAACAGCTGACGAGCATTAGGATTATTGTTACATACATTGTGGAATTATCGATGCATTGTAAATCGGTAAAATGACTGTTGCTGCAAAAGCTGATGTCGAGTTAATACTCGTTAATACGTTGACGCTACTGTTGGAACCAAAATGGTTTATATGCGCTAACCTACTAGTTCGATCGAAGAGTTTCACAGTGTTTGTTGGTTGAAAAATCAGGTAAATGTCGTAACAGAAGATTCGACCAGCTCCTCCTTCTAGAGAGAGTCCTCTCTTTCTGGCCAGCTGGGAGAGGGCCGCGCTTGCACACGGTTGTTTCCTTTCTCCTTGCGTCAGGGGGCCCGGGACTGCGATCACCTGTAAAAAAGTTGACGCGGCCCGTTGCATGCCGATGCACCTGGAGCACACAGGCGCACACCGCGACGTTTTGCCACGGGGTCACACACGGCGGCGATGGTCCATGGGAACGTGAACATCGCGCGCACGGCGGATACACACCGTTGCCCGTGCACACGGTCGATTTTCGAGGCCGCGCACAAGCACTACGGGCAATTTGTTTCGCGGTCGCTTTTCGAACATGCCGCGGAAAATCGAGCGGTGTATCCGATTAATTGGAATAGATTCGCCGAAATTGGAAGGCTGATTGAATTTTAGCCGCGGTTGATTTTCTGTTTCCCCGGATTACCGAAGTGTGAACCCTGTCGTCAGTTAATTGGATGCACGGCTCGGCAAGGATCGCGGCAGGCACCGGGGCTCGTTTCGATGGACCACGGCGAAGGCTGGGTGTCCTGTGACCCTAGGCTCGAAGCCTTCCCACTCAGGCGCACGGACCTGCGGAGAGATACCGGTTCGTTTTTCGAAATTTGGTGGCTGGGACGGACAGTAACAGAGAAAACTTTTCTCTTATTTACTATTACTGTACATTGAACTCTCGATATATGTCAACAACTCGGGTCATGTTTACAGGTCAGGTTATGTTTACACTCCTCGGCGCCCGAGGCCCCTCACAGGGCATACCCTAAATTACTGTAATCCGGGTGTTTGTGCAAAATGCAAACACGAGTCGCATATAAATTTATTTCTTCGTTTAACACTGAGCCTAACACGGTCGAATGTGCGGTTTCGTGAAACATTATTTGTAGCTGGCCAAGAAAGCCGGGAAATCCTTGGTAGTTAAAAAAAAATCCGTTGGTGTCGGGTGGGTGAGAAGGAGGTCCAGCAAGAAGTGGAATCTCGCGGTCGATTTAAAAAGCGATCGATGTCGTCGAATTCGTTAGACCCTCTGTTCGGCTAGCCAGCAGGATAGGGGGTTGCCAGAGGCAGAGAAGGGGTGGGAGGGTAGGTGGTCGAGCAAATTATCGAAGCGTGCTCGAAACACGCCCCAAACGCAAGACACTTGATTATCGCGCGGGTGATCGATAAAACCCGTTCCCGGGGCGTCGGGTGATCCCATCAGGGTTTCGACTCCGGGGGGTGAGGGGGTCGATACCGATTTGGTCCGGGTATCTCTAGGCTCGGGCAGAGCCGTCGAGGTGGCCGACGCGGGTGGGTATACGCGGAGGAAGAGGCGAGAGTGCCTAGCAGAGCACCAAGAGTAGGATGAAGAGGAAGAGGACGAGGAGAAGGGTGGGAAAAAGAAATAGCCCTTCGCAACACCTGCCAGTCGTCCGATTCTGTTTCTCTCTCCACCCGTCGCTGTCTTTCTCTCTGTCTGGCTGTTTCTCTCTCTCTCCGGTGTTCGATCGTTGGCTGTGGTGTGGAGCCCTGAGCCTGTGCCGGAGCCGGTGCCTGAGCCTGAGCGCTCTGTGCCCGGCCAGAAAGAGGTCACCGAGCGCTCTCTTTTCCCATCCTCCTTCTGGTGTTCGCGGTCCTCGTTCGCCTCTCCTCTCTCCACGCTCTCGGCCTATTTCCGCGGAAAATACACGAGCCTCCCCGGTGTATGAAAAGTGCGCGCTGCAGCGAAACAGGGACAAAGAGGAACGAGAGAAACTGCGCGCGCGGGGGTGGCTGCGGGAGCTAGACGAACGGAACGGAAGGATTGGAGAGGGACCGAGAGAGACAACCAGAGAGAAAGAGAGGGGGAAAGAGAGAGACCTAACGACGCCACGAGGAATGGAAAAAAGATCTTTTGTCGAGAAGTGCGCGCCTCCCTCGTGTAACCACCCCCACACGCCCCAACCCCGGCCACTCGTAATTCCCGGGGAAATAGGGTTCACGTTTCGACGAGAGCTCGTCCGCGTTCATATATCTAGTTTCTACCGTGCGTATCACTGCGCTCTCATACCCCCTGTGCAACCTACCTCCCTCTCTCTTCTTCTCCTCTCTATCTTTCTTCATCAACCCTCCTTTCCTCCGCTCCTCTCTCTCTCTCTTTTTTTTTGTTTCTTCTCGCACCGCGCGTTTTTCCGTTTTTCTCGCGAGTCTCCCCGGCGCGGCGCTCTAAAAAGTCAGCTGGCCGATTTTTGGTCGGACAACTTGAGAATTTCCCGACGAGCGGACCCCGCTTGAAACGGGTTCGGAAAAGTGTTTCTAAAATATGCGGTTTCCTTGGCTCGGCCGCGAGACACGAGCCCGCGTTGATTAACCCCGTTCATACGATTGTGGAGTCGCGGATTTCGTTTACCGGCGTTGACAAGAAAAAATTCTTTGCCTTGGAAAGTTCGATGCTCTGCGACTGACTATTTCCGTGAATGAAGTACACGCTCTTTGAGCGCCGATCTTAACCAGTTACGACCTCTTTGAAAAATGTGCGCCTAAATTGCGTCGCAAGAATTGTGCGATGTCGAGCATACTCGTCAAACGGAGAGTATGCGAGGCTGTTCTAATATGGAATCAAGTAATAACGAATATTTCAAATGTCTTGAAGTTCACGAATATATTTCAAATTTCACTAAAATTGCAATTTAAACAAACTGTAACTACTTTTCACGTATGACGAGTATACTCGTGGTAACACAAAATATTGCTGTATCTCTTCTTGGCAAGTATACTTGTCACAAACAGCTAATTGTGGTTAAGAATCCTAATAAAACAAGAGTATAATTTATATTAACCCTGTGCACTATAACACCGGGTCAGGCTCGCGGTGGATGTTTCGAACAGAATCCACTAAATCTTCTTTAGTGCGGCAAGAATAATTTTGTTATTTTTATTCCGCATCTGATATCAAAGTACATAATTTTTCTTCGAATGAGAAATGGCTTGAACCCGGCGGTAAATGAACTTGAAACACCTCTGGACCGTGAAGGGTTGAAAATGCTAAAGAACTATAAGGGTGGAGAAAGGGTGTCCGCCAAGGGACAGAACATGTGCGAGGTTCATCTGCTAAACCGGAAACGTTAGGCGCGAGTCCTGGCACTTTAATCTTCCGTCCGCCATTTCGCGGAGCTGTCTCGCGATTCGAGATGGTTGAAAAAAAAAAATTTGAGCGATCCCGTGGCATCCGGGCGCGACTTCGACTCCGACGAATGCGAGAGAGAGAGAGAGAGAGAGAGAGAAAAATAGTTCTTCATTGTTTCGTCGCGTTTCGTCTCGTCTCGTCGCGTTAACAACGTCCCCCGCGAATACCGGGGACCGTTGGCATAAAGGGGCCAGAAAGGGGAACGTAGGATTCTGTCGCCGGCACCATTCTTCCGTTTGCTCCCCCGGTGCCGGGGTTTATTTCGCGTCCTCGCTGCCCCGAATCCCTCAGTGTGTCATTAGTTTTGCCTTTATTCGCCGCACGTGCTCGCGGCTGCGTCCCCTGCCGGCGCACAATGCGTTCTCGCCCCCGAGAACAGGTCCGCACAATGCACCGCGGCACGATGCTTTGCATCTCGATATTGCTCGACCCGATTCCCCGCGAAACCTGCGCGCGGCCCACGATTATTTCGAGAGCCTGAATGGAAAGAACGAACGAACGATCGGACACTGGTCGAGGCAGCACACCTGCGGGAAATCGAGCCGTGGCTTTGGTCGTTCGGTCCTCAACGGATTCGACATTTCACCTGTCGCCCCTTCGTCCCATTAGATTCCCTATTTTTCCATTCTGTTTCATCTTTTGTTCGCGTCAGGTCTCGAATAGAAAATGTTTCAAATTTTACTAGATCGTGAAACGTGGTGCACCGAACGTGGTACACGTGAATTTGTTTCAATAGTTGAACAATGTTCGGATTTATTTCGATTTTCATTGTTCAACTTAATCTAAGAGCTTCTACTCAAATGGCTCTGTTACTAACTTATCTAATGAATGCCTAATGAATGTTTAAAAGAAATTACTATCATCTTATCCAATGAATTTATTTGAAACATTTTAATCGCATATTTTTCCTTCACCCACCCTCACTATTTAAAAAAAAAAAAAAATAATCAATGAAATTGTGTAGCGGCTATGAGAAGACGATGATTAATTTTCGTAGACGCACCGAGCGAAATAATTATTCCGGAAAAAATATCAACGCGACTGTTAACCCACCGTTGAATAGGGAAAATATTTATGTCGTCTAAAACGGCACCTGTAACACAGAGACCAATTTTCGATGCCTCGCGTTATTAGATTAGCTTCCAAAACTTCGCGCAAAGATCACCAAGTCCGGTGCAGATTAAAAAAGCGTGCACAGGGGGGCGGTCGTTTGAAAGGTATATTTTCCGCTCAAATTTCCGCGATGCATTATGGGGGCCCGACACTGAAAGCCTCGCTTCCTTCGCGTCGCGTCGTTACCGTTATTTAACCATAACGAAGATCCGTGACGGACGGCTTTTTTTGCACAGCGAACGAAAATGGGAGCGGACTTCTCTTCTTGGCCGGCGATTATTATCGAGCCTGGAATTACTATCTCGGTTATGGAGCGGGCGGGGATAAGTCCCGAAATTAAAAGAAACTCGGTATTCGATCGTTCTATTATTAGAAAGCGGAGCATTATGGCGTAAAACGCGGCAGACTCGGCGATTCCGAACGGAAGGGTGAGAAAGGGGGTGCAGGAAAAAGGGGAGTGAGGAGGCGCCCATTGGTTCCATGCTCCCGTTTCCAGCATTTGACGGGGAACTCGATCCAATATTCGATCGACAGACGTCGGGATGACGCAAGCTACCCTTTGATGCTGCTTTCCGCGCGAGTGGAATGCAGGCTTGTTTGCCGCAGGAAGCCAACTTTCCCTGTGTCCCTGTATTCCGGTGAACGACGCCCTCCCTCCTCTAGTCACCCCTTGCCACCCCCATTCTTCCCCGCGATCGCCCCATTTTCTCCGTTCGAAAAGTTCGAACTACCACGGACAAGTTTGTCCCGCGATACGATCGAAAGATGCCGGCGCGACTCTCTTTCCTCTGAACTCCTCTAGCAGGGGTTAACGTTCAAGGTCACCGGCCAAGGAATTAGAATACACCCCCGTGAACCTGGCCGGGAGATTTTCGTGCTGCGAGGGATACGATTGCGTTCAGAAATGGGGAATCGTGTGCCCTCTGCCAGCGATATCGGTAGATCCGCTTGAAAGCTACCAGGGTGTTCTTAAACTGAATAGTTATTTTATATTTTGATTGATAAACTAGCTATTATTTAACTAGCTATTATTTGGTTTTTTTCTGGCAGTGGTTTCTATTGGTGTCAATATTATTTCTTATTATTTTCTGTTATCAATATTGCGCTTAAACATTCACAGCCCTGTACTTTAAACACACACTTTAAACAGTAACTATGACAGAACCTTACCAATCCGAATTAATTAGGGTAACATATTTACATACGCGTTCAGTTAATTGAACAGTTAATTAATTACAGAGCTAAATGAACGATTTATCGATTTGTGTAACATAAACTGTATTGTGTACAAATCAATTTCGACTAAATTGTTGCCCACTGGAACATAATAGAGAACACCACAGGTTAGGATAACCGAGGTTCCACCGTGATTTTGCAATTGTTTTAGTTGTATTTGCATGCTCATTGTTTCTGCTTATTGAAAGAGTGAACATCCACCCACTGTACTTTCAATTATTTCTGTCGAATGTGCCTGTTCATGGTTTACCATTTCTACGGACTGTCAGAACGAATATCCAGTGTAGGTTCAATTATCTCAGTCGAACTTGTCCATTCATTGTTTGCTATTTCAACTGTCCGTACAAGAACAAATGTCTACTGTACTTTCAATCATTCGAACGAAACTTGTCAGCTCATATTGCTCACCACTTCTGCTTACTGTCGCGCCGAAGTACTCTCAATAGTTTCATTTAAACGCGTCTGTTCATTGTCGACCGTTTCTACTTACTGCCGGATCGAATGCTTCAGAAACATGTCAGAAATTAATTTCGCTGACAACGAATCGTTCTTGTACGTCATTCTACTATTTCATATTTTCGTCCCTGCGTCTTGAGTATACTTTTCCGATTTGCTGTTTCACGTACAGTGATTCCAGCGCAATTTGAACATCCTGTGGTTCGCTAATTGATTCCTGCAGGAAGAGTCCGAGCATTTTCCGAGTTCCTTGCACCCTCGGCGCATTTATTCATAATTACCGAGCATGATCCGCGAAATCCGGTGGAACCCCGGCGAAAGGGCAGCGCGCAAAAGTGAACGTGAGCACGCGAGACGCTCGAGAACAGCGTGCAGAGGCCGGAGAGCCGGCTCTAACGTAATTCTTAATGAGCCCTTACGCAACGAGACGACGTCGTCGTCGTCTAACTGTTGATTCGATCCCACTCGTGTCCAATTGCGACGGTTTTCACTCTCTAAAAATCAAATCCAGCCTACCGTTGCTCGGATCCACGACTCGATCATTCTCGAGCTAAGAAAATCCCTCGAGCACCTGCAAAACCATAAAGAACCCTGAAACACCGTCTCAGTCGCTGACCTAGGCGTGACACGTCGAGCTTTAAAAAGCAAGAAAACAACGTGTCGGTTATCGGTAGCCCACGATCTGGGGACAACGAGGCTTTTTTCCACGCCTCCGGTCGTCGTTACGCCGCTCGAAAGTGGAAATGACAGTGATTAGAGTCACGGAAGGCTCTAACGGGGGTTGGCGAGCTTCCGGCGCACCGTAGAGCCCTCGTGCATTTTTCCTCGCGCGGCAAGAACTCCGATCGATATTCGAATCTCGAATTTCAACGGGATTCTCGTGTAATTGGTACAAAATATCAATTTTTCGGTGTAATTTCTAAAAGCAGAACCTCAAAAATGCTGTCCCAAAATTTTATAGTGGAATTCATCGAGATGACGAAACTTGTCTCATTTCGGAATATTAACAAAAACTTAACACAAAATATTCAATTCGTTAACACAAAATTTCCTGTTTCTGGATGTATCTTTGTAACTATAAAATAATAAACTTCTGTAACCAATAGTTACCCAGAAAAAATATTGAGTTAGGCAATTTTCCTGCTTTACACGAGAATCCCCCCTTAAGGGCCTCCCGATTGCTGTCAGGTACCGAATCATTTTTCTAGTTTTTCGACATATCTTCGTACCCACAAATTACGAAACCTGTATAACTAATATTTTCCCAGAGAAATGTTAAAGTAGTCAATTTTCCTGCTTTACACGAGAAACCTCCCTTAAGGGCCTCCCGATTTCTGTCAGGTACAGAATCATTTTTCTAGTGTTTGGACATATCTTCGTACCCACAAATTACGAAACCTGTATAACTAATATTTTCCCAGAGAAATGTTAAAGTAGTCAATTTTCCTGCTTTACACGAGAAACCTCCCTTAAGGGCCTCCCGATTTCTGTCAGGTACAGAATCATTTTTCTAGTGTTTGGACATATCTTCGTACCCACAAATTACAAAACCTGTATAAATAATATTTTCCCAGAGAAATGTTAAAGTAGTCAATTTTCCTGCTTTACACGAGAATCCCCCCTTAAGGGCCTCCCGATTGCTGTCAGGTACAGAATCATTTTTCTAGTTTTTGGACATATCTTCGTACTCACAAATTACGAAACCTGTATAACTAATATTTTCCCAGAGAAATGTTAAAGTAGTCAATTTTCCTGCTTTACACGAGAAACCTCCCTTAAGGGCCTCCAGATTTCTGTCAGGTACAGAATCATTTTTCTAGTTTTTGGACATATCTTCGTACTCACAAATTACGAAACCTGTATAACTAATATTTTCCCAGAGAAATGTTAAAGTAGTCAATTTTCCTGCTTTACACGAGAAACCTCCCTTAAGGGCCTCCCGATTTCTGTCAGGTACAGAATCATTTTTCTAGTTTTTGGACATATCTTCGTACCCACAAATTACGAAACCTGTATAACTAATATTTTCCCAGAGAAATGTTAAAGTAGTCAATTTTCCTTCTTCGCACGAAAATCCTCCCTTAAGGGCCTCCCGATTTCTGTCAGGTACAGAATCATTTTTCTAGTTTTTGGACATATCTTCGTACCCACAAATTACGAAACCTGTATAACTAATATTTTCCCAGAGAAATGTTAAAGTAGTCAATTTTCCTTCTTCGCACGAAAATCCTCCCTTAAGGGCCTCCCAATTTCTGCTCTGGTCGCTGCTCGATCGAAAAATCAATTCCGAGCCTGCCAGGTTTCGTGCTTGGAACGATTATCGGGGCTCTCTGGTGGAAGTCGTTCGGCCAACGGATTAAAGATCCCGAAACTCGGCGTTCGAAGATGGTCGATAACGAATCCGGGGGCTGCGTCGTGCGCCGGAGGGAAACAATAACACGCGTGCACCGTTCCGGTCCGCGTCCGAGACAAGAGGAACGCGAAACGAACCGCGACGGCGCGCGTCGCCACGAGGTCGAGGGGAAAGGAGGTGAATCGCGGTTCAACAACGACGCGTGGAGGGGACAAGGTTCGGCAGCCTGGTAGGGGAAGGTTGTGGTAGGTCGCGAGACCAAAATGGCCGACCCGTTGTCGCCATGGCAACCGGTGGGCGGGAGCTAACGACCGGCCGGAGGCGGGGCTTACGATCCCGGCAGCCATTACGAATCCCCACTCCGACAGCTTACGCCGTCTGTCGGACGAATGCTCAACTACCAGGCTTTGGTTTCCCCGCGCTTTTAACGTACTCTCTGATCTCCCTTCAGCCGAGATTATCTTGATCATCCTGCCTGCATGGGAATCTATTACTCTGGAAATGGAAATTGGATGCACCGGTCTTTGGAACCGTGTTAATATTTTTTAAATTATTTGTCTTTGTTGATGGAAAACGGCGAGGTTTATAGTTTAATTCGATCAATTGTATATTGGTCGTTCCAGTACTGACAGTCCTCGAAAAAAATTATGTTTTAATTGTAAGAGTCTATTGCGCCCACCTGAAATAATTTTTGACGAAGAAAAAAATTTTTTCTTATATCTAAATTCAAGGTAGACAGATCTAGTAAAAACAGACCATGAAAAAAGTTATTTACAATGTTGTACCGAGTTGTAAAAAGTTATAAAATCCCTTAATCAGTTTTCCTCACGTACAAACTTAAGATCGTTTCAATGTAGTCACTGAACAAGAAAAGTTATTTACAGTTGCGTTCTGGGTGGTAATTTCATGAAAGCGTACTTAGCAAGTAGTTCAAGATTATACGGGGTAATTTCAACCCTCTATAATGATTTTTATCGAACAAAGAAATTCTTTCTTCTATACGAATTGGAAGTAGATCATTCCAGCATAGTCAGCCCACAAGAAAAATTACTGACAACTTCCCTCCAGGTTTTCTTCGAGTAAAATCATGTCCAAGAAAGTAGAACAAGATTATAGAGGGTGATTTCGCCCCATTAAAATGATTTGCGACGGAGAACAATGAACAACAATCAAGATCGAAAGCGGATCATTCCAGCATAGTCGGCCTGTGCAAGAAAAATTACATGCTAGCGTAGAAACAATAATTTCGAAGTTGCTCGAATCGCGACAAAAAGGGCCTAGCCGATTAAGATGGTCAAAACTGCCCTTAGACGTTTTTCAATGATTAATGAACCATTCGAAAGCTGACCAAGAAAAACCCCTCTGAGCAAAATTTCAACCCCCTATCTTGCTCGTGAGGGTAGTTACAGGGTAAATTAGATTTTGAGCTTTTCCACGCATTTTCCGCACTCTGATGCTTCCTAAAATTCTGAAAAAAATGTGGTATATTTTGGACCCTAAGACAGATTTTTGAGAATTTTTTCAGATTTTTTGGATGCGAACTGTGGTCGTAAAAAATGAAAAACCTCAAAAAAATCGGAAAAATACAGGTTTCTCAAAAATATGAAAACATGCTATTTAGCTGTTTAGTGCCCCAATATAGTACTATAACAGGGAGTGTTGTCAATTTTTTTTAGATTTTTTGTTGTGGGACATCATTGTCAAAAACAAGAAAAACCGAATTTTTTCGACGTTTCTGGTATTTGGAGGAAAGTTACACTTGTTGATTTTATCGCAAGTATATATTAAGTCATTTTTAACATTATTACATTGAAACAAATAATTGTTTGACCCAAGAAATATGATTTAAGAGAAAGAACAATTGTATTTCGTGTGATATATACCAGAATGTTTGCAACGTTTACAACATCGCCGGTTGGCAGGGCGGTCAAAGCGTCTGACTACGAAGCGGAAACGCTGGGGTTCGAATCCCGTCGGTGGAAAAGTTTTTTTTTCCATACATTATCTTCATTTTTTCAATTTCTTATTACATGGTTTATTCATGTGATTATTTAAATATTTTTTTAATGTTTTAAAAATATTTAAATGACATTTTTGAGTAAAATACATGCAAATATAATTTTGGAGTATCTATTACTTCCTCGATTCTCTAATTGTATATGTTCATCATTACGATCCTGTTTAACATTGTTAATATTAAAATTCCTTAATCTAGTTTCTAAGCCTTGTGTCTTCAGAAATTAGGGAAGAAATGAGAAGGACTCTGAATAAATAACGCGCAGCAAAGTATTGGTTTTTGTCAAATTGAAAAAAACGGCTACATTCTACCACTGTTTTGAAAGTGAGGTGTCAAGTACAAATAACTTAAGCCATTCCTTTTTCTTGTAAGGTACATAAGAAAGTAATTCCCGTTTATAGTTACTTGAATGAAGGACTTGTACTGTGGACATTTATGATACGGATCAGGAAGTTCATTATTTTCGATGGGACGTATAATCATCACCAGAAAAGTACAAACAACGAGTACCAACGAAAGTCATATTCAATCCAAAGAATGTACTGTTGTGTAAACCCTTCACAATCTGCACAACGAATGGTTATATTGTAGACACTTGTAGACTCCATTTCATAAAGTATCCTCAGCAGATATTCTTGATTTTCCGGAAATGACAGAAGTAGATTTAAAAATTCTTTTCACGGAGTCTTACCAATTTTCAAAAGCAATTTCATATCTGATGGAAATCGTGGACGAACACAATAATATAAATATTCATTGCCTAATCGAAGGAAATAATATTAAATTCGAAGTAAAATCGCAGTCGTATAAATAAAATATAGTTAAGAATGTTATTTAAATATTTTTAAAACATTAAAAAAATATTTAAAAAATCACATGAATAAACCATGTGATAAGAAATTGAAAAAATGAAGATGATGTATGGAAAAAAAAACTTTTCCACCGACGGGATTCGAACCTCAGCGTTTCCGCTTCGTAGTCAGACGCTTTGACCGCCCTGCCAACCGGCGATGTTGTAAACGTTGCAAACATTCTGGTATATATCACACGAAATACAATTGTTCTTTCTCTTAAATCATATTTCTTGAGTCAAACAATTATTTGTTTCAATGTAATAATGTTAAAAATGACTTAATATATACTTGCGATAAAATCAACAAGTGTAACTTTCCTCCAAATACCAGAAACGTCGAAAAAATTCGGTTTTTCTTGTTTTTGACAATGATGTCCCACAACAAAAAATCTAAAAAAAATTGACAACACTCCCTGTTATAGTACTATATTGGGGCACTAAACAGCTAAATAGCATGTTTTCATATTTTTGAGAAACCTGTATTTTTCCGATTTTTTGGGGGTTTTTCATTTTTTACGACCACAGTTCGCATCCAAAAAATCTGAAAAAATTCTCAAAAATCTGTCTTAGGGTCTAAAATATACCACATTTTTTTCAGAATTTTAGGAAGCATCAGAGTGCGGAAAATGCGTGGAAAAGCTCAAAATCTAATTTACCCTGTAACTACCCTCACGAGCAAGATAGGGGGTTGAAATTTTGCTCAGAGGGGTTTTTCTTGGTCAGCTTTCGAATGGTTCATTAATCATTGAAAAACGTCTAAGGGCAGTTTTGACCATCTTAATCGGCTAGGCCCTTTCGCCGGGATTATCGCGACATAATTATCAGCGATTCGCATAGCAATTAGCCGGCGTGTTTGTACGTTAATTATCCGCGTCATCATTGGACGCCCGAGTCGCAATTATTCGGCCGGCCGGGCTCGAATTTCGAGTTGGGGCTGGAAAAAAAGAAGGGGCGGAGGAGGAGGAGGAGGAGGGAGATAAAAAAGGGAGCAAATAACAAACCAGGAGCGTGTATACGCGGGCATTAATTCGGCCCCGGGAACGAGGGGAAATTCAATCGGTGGGCACGGGTTATAAATAAAAAATCGACGACGACGTGCTGCCTGTCTCCACGCCCCGTTATTAACATTTATGTTATTTGCGCGGCGGCACCGCGTCGATCTCGATCGCGCATTAATATTTATCCGGCAATTAACTCGCGGACGTCTTGCAGTCCCGCATAAATACCGGCGTCGGCTTCTGCGTGGTTTTCATCGCGATTTTTGCTGCATCGATCGCTCCGTTCGCGTCCACAGGGACAAATGACCCGGTGATTATGCGTGGCTGATTTTGCGCATTTATGCCAAAAACGAGTAGGAGAGATATAAGAGAATTTAGAGACACCGATGAATCATTTTCAATTTACCGAAATTAGTAAAATCTTTTTACTTGCCTTCTACAATTGACGCAGAACATTTTTATTTCGCATAAAGCTCCGCTGATTAATTATGAATCTGATGTAAGTCATACATATTTTGCTCGATACACTTTCGCAATCTGAATATATTAAAAGATATCTTTCCCTCGTGGAAGAAAATGTTTCGCAAAATATCTGGTAGAATTTTATGAATAAATGACCATTTTCGTAATTACCAGCACAAATAGCGGGGGGAGAATAACTGGAACGATCGTTCCCTCGAGATCGATGCATGTTTGGTGGATATTTGATCGATCGGGACGGGTCTGTCGATAGCGGGGCGGAGCCGTGGAAAGACTCGGTCAATTTTATCAGGACAGTCGGACACGGTGATCGTATTTATTAGGCGACTCGCAGCCAGGGCAGGCCAGGCCAGGCCAGGCCGACCTTCAATTAGCGAGCGTTCGGCGACGCCGCTCGCCGGCGTCGAATTCATCGCGTTAACGAAGCCCCGCAGTAAACCGACCGTGAGAATCCGCCCGTAATACCCGCCAACCCCCTCCACCGTAGCCCCGTTAACGTCGATCCAGCTCGCGGTTTATGAATAATGGATAACATTAATCGGACAACATCAACCTTCCGTCCCCCGACCCGTGTTTTCCGACCTGCTGCCGATTTAAGGGTCGCGACCGGACATCGATTATTGTTGCGCCGCTGCCCGCGCGATCTAGATGCTCTCGAGCGTCGATGGTCGCGATATTCAAACGCCGCTTCATAAATTAACATCAGCATGTTTACCCAAAATTAAAGTCCTCCGCCTTCAACCCGTAATTCCGTTTCCAATTAGCGTATCGTTTTTCTCTCAGCTGTGATAAGTAATTGGAACGTCTGGAAGTTAACACGTCAAGTGGCGAATATCGAACGCAAAAATGTCGACAAAGTCAAAGTAATTTCACGGATGAAACCGGAAAGTTGAAATTTACCATAGTACTTTTGTCAACCCTTTTGTGTTCTAAACAGTTTTTATCGCAATGAACTTCTGAACCTCGTCTAAGATTAGTGACACATATCTGGGACAGACGTAACGCTTAACGTGTTAATATGTACCTGCAATATTAATTTTAACACTTTGAGTGCCAAACCAGAACCGTCAAAAATTCCATGAAACCAAAGTAAGTTACTAATGAAACAAAAATTGAAAACAATTATATATGTGATATCGAGTAGTCTTTCAGCTTTCTTGTATTTTACAGATCCCAATCAAATTTGGTACAATGAATGTATTAACGTAAAAATCAATTTTAAAACCTGGACAAATAATTTTGTTACCTACATCTGGGTGACATGGCGGTGAACGTGTTAAAAACTGTTCTACTGTTCTGTGCTTCTACCCACCCCCTTCGCCACGAACACATGGATCTGATATAGCTAGTCTAACCTAGCATTGACCGACAGAATGAAATTATCTAGAATGAAGGATGTTCGGTTATCTTTTCTAACGGAGTTTGACGTTTTTTTTTTCAGATCCTCGTAGAGTACGACGACGTGGAGTGGCAAAGAAGAGAATGGCTATCGCCGCACAGGGACGCGGTGTTCTCGTTCTTCCTGGTGGAAAAGGGTCTGAACTGGGCCGAGCGACCTGACCCCAGGCATGCCAGCCTCATCGCCATCGATCATCACAACCAAGCGAATAATAACCACCACCACCATCACCGTATCAACGGGAAACCCTTGAGGGGCGCCACCGCTGTCGCGAACACGGTCGCCTGGCCAGCCCTTGTAAGCGAGCCCTTTTTCTTCTCTTTAACACGTCGGAATGTCAACTTAGCTCTCATAAAAATTCCTAACCCCTTCCTCGTACATGTTCCTTTAACCCAGCTGGTTCATGCATAGGATCTACAACTACACATTTCTTCTTTAAATGATCCATCAGAAAATCGACACCGAGCAAAGGTTCACCGAGAGTACGAATTTTCTGTTGAAAATTTAGCCCGCTGCTAAGAGGTCCGTCTGTAGATTTACAATTGAATAGGTATAAGGGTACGCGCGTTAAGTTTATTAAACTCGCGAAAGGTAAAACAATTCGTTGCTCAATGTAACAATGAAAGAATCAGTTACTATGTCGAATTTTAATATTTGAAAGAAGATGAAGAGCTTACGTGACACTAAGCGGTTTATTCGATGCTATATTTAGCAACGAATTGTCCTTACATCTCATTTTCATGAAATGTCACGTACGTCTATCCAGCAGACACCCGTTCTATTATTTAGTACGTGAAACTTCAGCGAGCACAATTTTCCTCAAAGAAGTGCTTCGGTTTTTGCGGCAAAGGTTTGAATTATATTATTCTGGATTATATCTAACTTACACGTTCTTTCTTGTCGTTCAATTTCCTTGACCATTCCATTATTCTCACCACAGTCTCGGCAGCCTTAAATTTTTATCTACGAACCTACAGAAACGTTTCAATGTTCTACATCACCCGAACTCTATGTAAATTCTATAGTACGGTACGATTTCCTGTTACTCTGCTCGCAGTTCCGATTTTTTAATAAAACAGCGAGCAGCCACCGCCGCGGTCGTCGATCGGATAAGAAACACAAAGTGCCGCTCCGGCGTATCGTCGAAGCGATTTCAGTCGATCGGTCGCGCCGAAAGGTGTCGGTTCTCGCGAGAACGCGTCCGGAAGATTGCAGTTTCGAATTTTCCAGCGGAGCGAGCGCGAATGGTTCGCAGTTTGCATAGAAAGTGGCCTCGCGATCCCGGTGTCGTCTGAAGAATCGGTCGTATCCCCGGGGCCGCTATTCTGCAGCTGTGTTTCGCCACCCTTCCTCTCCCTCTTTCTCTCTCTCTCTCTCTCTCCCCACCGCCCCTCTCGCTTTCAGTCGACGCGAGTTTTAATCGTAATTAGCTGGAACTTTTAATTATCTGTCAGGCCGACACTCGAGCCCCGACGGTTATTTCCTCGGTGTCTGAGACGCGGTTCTGATTAAACGGTTTCCGAGACGACGGAAACGCGGCTTAATAAGCGAGATACCACCAGGCACCGGGCAAATTAGATTCGTTAAAAAATTACGCGTCGCCACGTGGTCGCGATCCCTTCTCCTTCTCCTGGTTCTTTCTGCACCTGCTCCGTTCTTTCGCTTCTGCGACTGTCATATCAATTCGCCGAGATCTTAATTCGGCCCTCTTGTCGCGTCACGATTCTGCCCGACACAACACACCGACAGAGGTCTAATTGCGAGAGCTCAAACCCCCTCGACACTGATTCTGTTGCAGACATTCTACCCCCTGGTGGCGCGTGCCGAGCTCCCCGAAGACGTCATGCCGCTCGAGTTCATGCAGGATCGACGAATCGACTTCGTCGATTACACGAAACTCAAACCGTTCACCGTGAGTATCTATGCCTATTGTCCTGTCACAATCGCCCAAAATAGGCCAGAAACTCGACGCAACATTCGTATCGGCACCTCTGCGCGAGATGAGCACTTCTACACGCTCGTACTAGTTCATGAAACCTTCAACATGCTACTCAACTTGTCGCAAGCAACCTGTACTAGCTGCGTTTAAAATTTTACATGCCGTAATGAAGCACAGAGCGCAATGTCTAAAAAATGTTTTGGGAAGTTTTTGACGTAGTTAATTATTCGTACTGGTTCATACGACCTCCAACATGCTACTCAACTGCTCGCTACCCTTAAGTTGAAATCACAGCACCTGACTAGTCGCGTTTAAATTTTTACATGCAGTAAAGAAGCACTGTACAATGTCTGGAAAATGTTTTGGGAAGTTTTTGACGTAGTTAATTATTCGTACTGGTTCATACGACCTCCAACACGCTACTCGACTGCTCGCTACCCTTAAGTTGAAATCACAGCACCTGACTAGCCCTGTTTAAATTTTTACATGCAGTAAAAAAAGCACTGTACAATGTCTGGAAAATGTTTTGGGAAGTTTTTGACGTAGTTAATTATTCGTACTGGTTCATACGACCTTGAACACGCTACTCGACTGCTCGCTACCCCTAAGTTGAAATCACAGCACCGGACTAGTCGCGTTTAAATTTTTACATGCAGTAAAGAAGCACTGTACAATGTCTGGAAAATGTTTTGGGAAGTTTTGGACGTAGTCAATTATTCGTACTGGTTCATACGACCTCGAACACGCTACTCGACTGCTCGCTACCCCTAAGTTGAAATCACAGCACCGGACTAGTCGCGTTTAAATTTTTACATGCAGTAAAGAAGCACTGTACAATGTCTGGAAAATGTTTTGGGAAGTTTTGGACGTAGTCAATTATTCGTACTGGTTCATACGACCTCGAACACGCTACTCGACTGCTCGCTACCCCTAAGTTGAAATCACAGCACCGGACTAGTCGCGTTTAAATTTTTACATGCAGTAAAGAAGCACTGTGCAATGTCTGGAAAATGTTTTGGGAAGTTTTTGACGTAGTTAATTATTCGTACTGGTTCATACGACCTCGAACACGCTACTCAACTGCTCGCTACCCCTAAGTTGAAATCACAGCACCTGACTAGTCGCGTTTAAATTTTTACATGCAGTAAAGAAGCACAGCACAATGTCTGGAAAATGTTTTGGGATGTTTTTGACGTAGTTAATTATTCGCACTGGTTCATACGACCTCGAACACGCTAGTCGACTGCTCGCTACCCCTAAGTTGAAATCACAGCACCTGACTAGTCGCGTTTAAATTTTTACATGCAGTAAAGAAGCACAGAGCGCAATGTCTAAAAAATGTTTTGGGAAGTTTTTGACGTAGTTAATTATTCGTACTGGTTCATACGACCTCCAACACGCTACTCGACTGCTCGCTACCCCTAAGTTGAAATCACAGCACCTGACTAGTCGCGTTTATAATTTTACATGCCCTAATGAAGCACAGAGCGCAATGTCTAAAAAATGTTTTGGGAAGTTTTTGACGTAGTTAATTATTCGTACTGGTTCATACGACCTCGAACACGCTACTCGACTGCTCGCTACCCCTAAGTTGAAATCACAGCACCTGACTAGTCGCGTTTAAATTTTTACATACAGTAAAGAAGCACTGTACAATGTCTGGAAAATGTTTTGGGAAGTTTTTGACGTAGTTAATTATTCGTACTGGTTCATACGACCTCGAACACGCTACTCGACTGCTCGCTACCCCTAAGTTAAAATCACAGCACCTGACTAGCCCCGTTTAAATTTTTACATGCAGTAAAGAAGCACTGTACAATGTCTGGAAAATGTTTTGGGAAGTTTTTGACGTAGTTAATTATTCGTACTGGTTCATACGACCTCCAACATGCTACTCAACTGCTCGCTACCCCTAAGTTGAAATCACAGCACCTGACTAGCCGCGTTTATAATTTTACATGCCATAATGAAGCACACAGCGCAATGTCTAAAAAATGTTTTGGGAAGTTCTTGACGTAGTTAATTATTCGTACTGGTTCATACGACCTCCAACATGCTACTCAACTGCTCGCTACTCCTAAGTTGAAATCACAGCACCTGACTAGTCGCGTTTAAATTTTTACATGCAGTAAAGAAGCACTGTACAATGTCTGGAAAATGTTTTGGGAAGTTTTTGACGTAGTTAATTATTCGTACTGGTTCATACGACCTCCAACACGCTACTCGACTTCTCGCTACCCCTAAGTTGAAATCACAGCACCTGACTAGTCGCGTTTATAATTTTACATGCCATAATGAAGCACACAGCGCAATGTCTAAAAAATGTTTTGGGAAGTTCTTGACGTAGTTAATTATTCGTACTGGTTCATACGACCTCGAACACGCTACTCGACTGCTCGCTACCCCTAAGTTAAAATCACAGCACCTGACTAGCCCCGTTTAAATTTTTACATGCAGTAAAGAAGCACTGTACAATGTCTGGAAAATGTTTTGGGAAGTTTTTGACGTAGTTAATTATTCGTACTGGTTCATACGACCTCCAACATGCTACTCAACTGCTCGCTACCCCTAAGTTGAAATCACAGCACCTGACTAGCCGCGTTTATAATTTTACATGCCATAATGAAGCACACAGCGCAATGTCTAAAAAATGTTTTGGGAAGTTCTTGACGTAGTTAATTATTCGTACTGGTTCATACGACCTCCAACATGCTACTCAACTGCTCGCTACTCCTAAGTTGAAATCACAGCACCTGACTAGTCGCGTTTAAATTTTTACATGCAGTAAAGAAGCACTGTACAATGTCTGGAAAATGTTTTGGGAAGTTTTTGACGTAGTTAATTATTCGTACTGGTTCATACGACCTCCAACACGCTACTCGACTTCTCGCTACCCCTAAGTTGAAATCACAGCACCTGACTAGTCGCGTTTATAATTTTACATGCCATAATGAAGCACACAGCGCAATGTCTAAAAAATGTTTTGGGAAGTTCTTGACGTAGTTAATTATTCGTACTGGTTCATACGACCTCGAACACGCTACTCGACTGCTCGCTACCCCTAAGTTAAAATCACAGCACCTGACTAGCCCCGTTTAAATTTTTACATGCAGTAAAGAAGCACTGTACAATGTCTGGAAAATGTTTTGGGAAGTTTTTGACGTAGTTAATTATTCGTACTGGTTCATACGACCTCCAACATGCTACTCAACTGCTCGCTACCCCTAAGTTGAAATCACAGCACCTGACTAGCCGCGTTTATAATTTTACATGCCATAATGAAGCACACAGCGCAATGTCTAAAAAATGTTTTGGGAAGTTCTTGACGTAGTTAATTATTCGTACTGGTTCATACGACCTCCAACATGCTACTCAACTGCTCGCTACTCCTAAGTTGAAATCACAGCACCTGACTAGTCGCGTTTAAATTTTTACATGCAGTAAAGAAGCACTGTACAATGTCTGGAAAATGTTTTGGGAAGTTTTTGACGTAGTTAATTATTCGTACTGGTTCATACGACCTCCAACACGCTACTCGACTTCTCGCTACCCCTAAGTTGAAATCACAGCACCTGACTAGTCGCGTTTATAATTTTACATGCCATAATGAAGCACACAGCGCAATGTCTAAAAAATGTTTTGGGAAGTTCTTGACGTAGTTAATTATTCGTACTGGTTCATACGACCTCGAACACGCTACTCGACTGCTCGCTACCCCTAAGTTAAAATCACAGCACCTGACTAGCCCCGTTTAAATTTTTACATGCAGTAAAGAAGCACTGTACAATGTCTGGAAAATGTTTTGGGAAGTTTTTGACGTAGTTAATTATTCGTACTGGTTCATACGACCTCCAACATGCTACTCAACTGCTCGCTACCCCTAAGTTGAAATCACAGCACCTGACTAGCCGCGTTTATAATTTTACATGCCATAATGAAGCACACAGCGCAATGTCTAAAAAATGTTTTGGGAAGTTCTTGACGTAGTTAATTATTCGTACTGGTTCATACGACCTCCAACATGCTACTCAACTGCTCGCTACTCCTAAGTTGAAATCACAGCACCTGACTAGTCGCGTTTAAATTTTTACATGCAGTAAAGAAGCACTGTACAATGTCTGGAAAATGTTTTGGGAAGTTTTTGACGTAGTTAATTATTCGTACTGGTTCATACGACCTCCAACACGCTACTCGACTTCTCGCTACCCCTAAGTTGAAATCACAGCACCTGACTAGTCGCGTTTAAATTTTTACGTGCAGTAAAGAAGCACTGTACAATGTCTGGAAAATGTTTTGGAAATATGCGGCGGTTTGAGGCGGTTTGGACAAACTGTCCAAGGTGGTCGCGTTAATCAACGTCTAAGTCAGGTCCGAAGTTGTCTGGAACGAGCCGGTTACGTGGCCCGTGTCATTTTCCTGACTGCTCGCGATAGAATTCCCGGCCGATTAAGAGCCGTGCGAGTTTCGGGGCCGGGCTCGCCCCTCGAAACTTAGTTCGTTAGGGCGGCGGGGAAACTTGCTGTAGGAAGTTTGTCGAGTCTGTTGACCTCCTCCTCCTCCCTCGCGCAGCCCTCTGGGAGCCGTTGCTGGTTCGTCTGCGAGAAATCTTTCCGGGGGACGACGATCCCTCGTTGGCAGTCGAAGCACGGCAATAGGTCAGCGCCGAACTTGCCGACAGTTCGCGAGTGTGTCACACTGTTCTCTCCCTCTCATTCTCTCTCTCTCTCTCTCTCTCTCTCTCTTTCTTGCTTTCTCGCTGCCACGCTGACTCCAGCGACCTCAGTTTCCGAATGACGAGAGCACCGCTCTCGAATATTGGTAATTTTCGTTGCTTAGCCGTGAGACCGTCGCGCGATAAATCTCTGCGAGTGACGTGCGTGGCAGCTTCTGCTTCAGCCCCCCAATTAAATGGCAAATTGACAGCCCGAATGTCTCCTCGTTTATGCATGAGCGACGGGTCCTTCGTGATCCAGACGGAAACTGATGTGTCCCGGAATATTGGTCGCCGCCGGGATCCGAAAGAATATCTGCTCCGATAGAAGAAATTGTATTACTTATCGCGCTAAGATTCCCTATTACATAGACTGCTCTCTCGTTACTGTCAAACTTGGCTTCATTCATTTTTCACTCCTCCCCGCTTTAATCTCGGCATACTTTTTTAGATCGTGCTCCTCAATTTTTCACGTTATTGCCTCCGTTCTTCGCTTCTTATTAGGCGTTTATTCAGTCTTCTTTGTGACGCCAGTTGATTATTCTACGCTAGTTTGGTCGGTAATTCGCTCTTTAATAAGTTCCCTGCTAGTTTCGGATCAAGCAGAGAGCTTCGCTTGCGATCAGACGGAGGATCTTGTTCCTTGCGGAGGTAGTTCGATTATCTAGAATGGAATTCATTGGGAAGTTCGCTTGAGTTCGACTAGGTTTGACTTCTGGATGCTGATGGAATCTTCGGCGGGTTCAGCCAAGTTTTATTCGATTCCAGACTGTATCTATGCGTCTATGACCAGCGATGTTTGCACATTCATTCACGATCTATTCACAAGTCTCTCCGCTCTCGACGGAACTGCAAGACTATCGATAATTTTCATCCGATACAGTCCTGAATGCGTACAACACATTTCCAACTTCCGCCTTGTTGAAGTAACAACCACACCACGGGGTTTATCCATTTCTGACGAAAACGAATAGGTGAAAAATAAAAATACGATATTATTCGTTACTCATTGAAATTATTAGGTTTCAGTAATTTCCTAAAACGAGGAGAAAATTTATATATCTATTGTATACCTATCTGTTACTCAATAGCTGTACATTAGAAACACCAAAATAGAATTTTATTTCGGTTTAAAGGAAATTAATAATATATTTATTAGACTCTGTTCAGAATCTTCGTCACGAGTGTGATTAGTAGACATCGGATCTTTATGCATTTATGGCTTATGGAAATGTTAAAAAAATGCTATAATATAAAATTCGATAGAATTTAACACGATTTTTATTTGCTTTGGATCTACACAGGCTGTCCCCATTAAAAATAAAATTTTATTTCATTCCACTTTCTTAAAATGTTTCTATAAAAATTGGAAATTGCATAAACATCCGATGTCTAATGATTAGACATTGCAGGGCAAGGGTTTAAGAGAGGAAGAAAGACGCATCAAATTTTTATTTTGCATTAAGATCCGCGGTACTAGCTGGACAGGAAGAGCGCGTTTATTATCCTCAAGTAGAAACGGTTCGCCAGGACCAGACGCGCGGACAGATTTGGTCCGTGGTTGCTCGATCGGGCTCGAGCGGGTTCCGGAACGGATCGGCGATCGATGCAGCGATCGCAAAGACGTATTCGCGATCCGGGCCAGGCCACGAAACCTCAACATGCTCGCGTTCCCAGCAACTTACATTGGTACTACGGGGGGCGGTTCGTCGGACGGGACACGCGGTCCGCGGCATCGACTGGAACTAATTCCCGGATAATCGCGTTTGCTACGTAACCGGCGAAGATCGGCGCACGAAACCTTCGACCATGCTCGCGCGCAGCTGATCCTAAACTATAGCCAGGGCGGTCGGTCGTCCTCTCTCCGTGGAAGTTCCTCGCCGCACGTGAACCACTTACCGCCCCGGCGTCCGCGAACACCCGGCAAACTTTTAACGGTAAAAGTTCCGTTAGTTTAATTACTTGGAAACAATTCCCCGCATCCGCGACCGCCCACCCGCCGACGGAAAAACTTTTCGGAGCACGTCTGCGACGCCGACGCCGATCGATCGGACGGTATCGCGACTCCTACGCTCGACAATCGACCGTAATTATCGATGCCTCGACGATTTGCTTCCTCCCACCACTGTACACATTATTGTCAAATTCAAGCAAGATTTTCTTTTCGAGTCGTGGAAACCGTGGGTAGAGGATTTTACGTGCCTCTTTCCCTCGACTAGGTCAAACGTTTCTCAAGATCGTGGAATATTTAAGAAATGGTATACGTTTTTGGAAATCTTTTTGTTTAATCGAGAGTGGAGAAAGTTTTGAGTAGATCCAGGATGTTTGCGGAAACGTACACCGCTTAGAATCGCAGAAAAGCTTCGCTGTACCAGAGGAAAGTCATGAACATGTTTCGGAAGCCTTACAGTTCGGTCGGGAATGGAACAAGCTGTTGATGCAAAGAATATAAAGTAATCAAGGGAAGAAATAATTTTTCAACGAGCTCCAGCGAGGCAGAAAATTTCTCGGTAAAGTACATCGAAAGTGCTTCAAAGAACGATAACAAGGTTTTCGTTCCCCTTTTAGTTCTCAATAAAAGAAATAGATTCTCGATGAGTGAATCCTGCCCCGCTAAATTATGCAGCCACTCGAGAAGCATTTTCGAAAAATCGCAATGTAAAAGCTTTAATGAAACGTGTCGCTCGTTCCGGAATTATTTTTAACCTATTCGAACTGTCAGCCCGGCGCGACGCGACGCGACGGCTGCCTGCATAAAAATGTAAATCCGCGAGCGCGCACGGAAATCCAGCGTCAAATTATTACAGGCAGCCCGATTTACTTTTAAACGAGTCGTTCGAAGATTCGTCGAGCGTCCTGTATATTTTAAGCGATCCCCGATGAAAGGGGAAGCAAGTGTCTCCCTCCTCTCTTTCTCTCTTTTTCTCTTTCCGGCTGATGCGGCGGGAATAATTTTACCGGTGACATCGAGGTCACTGGAAATTGCTCGTGCGTGGGCACGGCTGCTGCGAGCACACGTTCGGCTATCGATTTCTGATAGTTGTCGCCACACTTTCCCTCCGTCGGGCTGGAAAAAAGCAAGATAGGAAGAGGCAAAGTGGGGGGAAAAAACACGAGAACAAGAGAAACGCGAGAGACTCGCGAAGCGCGGGACAAGTTTTTATTGGCAATTAACGGACTCAAAGGTTGTTCCGAGTTTTCTACGATTCGTTCAACTTGCGCTCGCCGCTTTAGCAGCCTTTTCAAGGTGTACCATGAATATTTAACTGGGCAGCGCGCGCCGCCGTCTCCTCGCGGAAATCTATAAAAAGAGACTAAACGATCGGCGCGAGAAGTGTCGCCGGAAACGAAACAAACTGAGATCAAATAGCATCCTAGTTTGACCATGATTTGACCTTGAGCTGGTGTGTCCTATGAATATTTTTAATTGCACATTCAACGTTTTCAAAATCTACCTACACTACCGGCCATAAGTGTTTACCCACCTTCAAATTTCGTTACTATTCAAATAATAGGTATTTTATTGTTATGAAAATGTCCGTAGCATTAAATCCTAATTATAAGGCTAATAAAAAACATCCAAAATATTCTGTACATACACAATCAGGTACTGTAAATGAGTTTACAGCTTTTTATGAAAAACGACAATTTTGGAGTTCAGGTAAAGAAACCCATTTTTCTGAAATTTTTATAACGGTCAGTAGGGAATATGAACGCAGATAATACAGGTATCTTAGTCTTCTCAAATTTCATACTGCATTAAGCTTTCATACAGTAAACAGTTGATTTTCACGTGCCTAAAGAATTTTGCGAAAATTTCAAATAATGTCAGGGAGAAAAGAATTATCGATTGAAACGCGCGCTCTAATAGTGTTCCATCATAGCATCGGAAAAAGTAACAGAGAAATAGCAAAGTTATTGAAGCTGAACCGTAGAACCGTGGACTACAATGTTAAAAAATATGTGGGTGGGTAAACACTTATGGCCGGTAGTGTATATATTTTGTATAAATCATTGTCGAGGTGTTAACTTCCAACGCGTAGAACTCGAAGCTGTATATTTTCTTAAGAGACCCTCGTCAAGTATTCAGAGGATGAGAATAGCAACAAAAGTTAGGATCGAATTGGCCCACGGAAACAGATTTCCAAAAAGTTCATTCGTTTAAAAGTTATAACGGAAAGTAATATCACCCTTGGGCCCGAGCTCCAAGACTGCGCTCGCGAAATATTAAAATATCGATGAGTACTACTGTTAGGAGGCATGCATACCTAAAATAGAGACTCGCAGTGGTAACAACAAATCTTGTTAGCGAAAAAGCACCAAAAAGAGTTGAGCGCAGAACATGGCGAAGCAGCTCGCTCGAATCTCTGAATAAGAGGGCACATCAAAGGAGAGGAGCAAAAGAGCGTCTCGTGGAACGAGAAGGCGGAAAAAGACGGGCAGAGGCCGGGGCAGAATGTCGAGCGGAAAAAGGAAAACGTGAAAAGAGGAAGAGAGAGAGAGAGAGAGAGAGAGAGAGAGAGAGAGAGATCGTAGGAGTTAGAGAAGAGCAACGTCGTCGTGTCAGAGGCAGAGGGATCGGTAGGCCGCGGCGCAGAACAGTCAGCGATGAGTCTGCTGACCCTGAACTATAAATGCAACGGGTTCTTTCTGCGGGCTGTTTCGAGGCGCATACCTAGCCGCACGCATACCGGGGGATGTTCTTGCGGACGAGCCGACACGTACACTAACGTCCGCAAGTATTTCGACTACCTCCAAAAATGCTCGCCCTGTCACTATGGCGTTTCGAGCTGCATCAATTCTTAGAAAAGGATACTTGTATGGGGCATTTCAAACGAGAACACTAAATTACTTACAATGTAAATTATTGGAAACAATCTTTTAAAAAATCGTTGACTGTAAGTGGCCGGTAATCGATCAACTGGATATCTTTTTATGGGAAAAATAAAAATTGTCTGTCTCATTTACAAGATATTGAAGTCACATTAAAATCTCGTTTTTAACCCTTAACGGTCCGGAAGTACTTGGAGTTCACTTCCCACCAGGTCCAAGCTATTTTTCATACCAAGAGAAACTGTGGACTCGACAGTTTTATATCAAGTATAGAAAGGAAAATATTTGTATTAGAAATTTAAATATTTATATTATTAATTAATTTGATTTCTGGAAGTGTGTGCTAGTGATGGGACAGTGCTAGTGAACATTGATCGCTAACGTTAAAAATTAATTTGGTTCCTGCCGCCATATACGCGGCATTGGTCTTTAATTTCTTTACTGTGTTAAATCCCACCATCTCGTTTTTATCAGAAACGCTAAAGTCTATTAACCCCTTGCACTACTATTTATTTTGCGACTATAATGGTTAGAAATTCTTCATTGTTCAGAATTTCATAGAAAAAAAAAGATGGTTTATATTTATCGTATGCCTATGTTTTCTCCAAATGATATATATCAACTACAACCAAGTAGAATTCTATTTCGATTTGAAGGAAATTAATAACGTTCACATTTATCAGGCTCTATTCATAATCTGCATCACGAGTCTGGCTCGTTAGTGTAGGGCAAGGTGTTAATCACAGTTACTTTCTATAGTAGCGTGTGTTCTTTAAAAGTGCATAAACGAAGGGCATAGCTATCGATGAAACGTTCTAGGAGCGTTATAGATATGAAACGTTTGTGCAAGGAAGCCACAGGTCTTCGTTTCCAAAATATCTGGTTCTCTTTGGGAAAAAGCGTGGCTGTCGAGGTGCCCAAAGACTATGGCGCACTCCGTGCCGGAAAGAGGCGGACAAACGATCATTTAACGTCTATGGCCCCCGAAAAGAGGAGCTGGGTCGGGTCGGGTCGGGCCCGTTTTTGCTCTTGTTCCCGGTTGGCAGCCGCGTTTGGTGACTCGTGTCGGAACCGCGTGCACCAACATCGGCGAACGTTGGACGTAGGCCAACACGAGGCGCCAACATATTCCCGTACTGCCTAACGGTCCTTGGCAAACCACGCCGAACACACGGCCTTTATACCTTTCGTCTCGTTCCGTTTCTCCCGCTTTCCCGTCCCCGCGGGAACAGAGGCGACGCTTTGAAACGCTGTTTTTCGTCGGAGTTGCCACTGATCGGGTCTTCAACCTGAACAGAAGCTCGCTATAACGCGGTAAATCTGGATCGTTTAATCGCTCTTCGTCCCCTGGTTCGCGTGCCCGCCAAAAGACGTCTGTGTAGTCCCCGAAGTAATTATTTTGATCACATTTGCTCCAGAAAAATAGTAGAAACATCAATTACTCTCAGCTGACTAAAATCATTCATAAACGGTCTATTTGGCTCCTTTTCCTTACAAACTATTCTTATTTCGCATATAGAACCGAGCGAACACAAATGACCGATGTACCGATCTACTATCTCCAACTAATTCAAACGATTAAAGCGAGAATTAAATTTCTGCCTCTTGTTTCTCGAAATAGACAATTTTTATTAGAGATTAATCACGCCGGAAAAGCACAAGGAAACGTATCAACGGGGAAATCAACGTTGCTCGCACCTGGAGGAACGCGTTAGATTCTTTTCCCCCGATGTACGACGCGATGAAACATCGCGCGAGGATGTATATTTGCATAAACAACGACGGCGGGGCTATCAGATGCGATGCCATCAGGAAAGCGCAAGAAGAGTGCAAACTACGGAACAACCGGGCGTCGAGGCCAGCATTAGCGCACGCAGTCTAATCGCCGAAATCACAATGGCCCGTTTCCTCCTCGTTCGCTGTTTAACTGTACGAATCTCGCGATCCTCCAGGCGAGATCTCTCTCGTCCGCGACGAAGATCGGTGGTGGCGTCGCGACGATTTTCGAAACGGACGCTCGTATAGAACCGCCGGATTCCGAGACGCCTCTCGACGTCGTCGCGCCGGCATTACGCGGAACAGGCCGCGAATCGTCGGGCACCCGTTAAGTGCTCCCGACGCTTCGGTAATAGCGTTCTAATTGCCGTTATATTACTGTCATTATCGTGCATCACCGTCGCGTCTCGCAGCCCGAGATTGCACAACCCGTCTGACGTAACGGAACGACGACGGTGACGTAACGTGGGATCGTGACGCAACGATCGCACGTACGCGTGCGAGCTTAGGGGAGGAGCAAACCGGATCACTATGATCAACGACTGCAACGGCGCGGGGAACGAGGCAGCATCGAAACTGCGCCCATTCTTGTTTTCTCTTCATCCGTTCGTTTTCATTTCGTTAAAAATAAACGTGCAAAAATATGTTCTTGTTTATGATAGAAACCAGTTGATCAGCTAAGATATTTACGGCATTAAAAAATACTGCTGCATTATTTCCAATCCACTAAATTTCAAAAATTAATTAACGTCTATACAGTCCCTGTGTCTGATAACTCTAATCATTAGACATCGGATCTTTATGCATTTATGGCTTATGGAAATGTTAAAAAAATACTATAATATAAAATTCGAGAGAATTTAACACGATTTTTATTTGCTTTGGATCTACAAAGGCTGTCCCCATTAAAAATAAAATTTTATTCCATCCACTTTCTTAAAATGTTTCTATAAAAATTGGAAATTGCATAAACATCCGATGTCTACTAATCATTTTTTCTTGCATAAAAATCCGCAGTCTACCGATACAAGTATTTTACTATTCACTTCTTTATTTTTCTATTTTGTTACTATTATAAGGCAACGTATGTCACTTTTAATGCTCGGTAGGTTTAGTAGGTTAAAATATCTGTAGAACAGTCAAAAACCTAATTGTGGCTGACTAAAGTCATCTGTATCTACTTGCACATTTCGGTCCCTACAGCCTACACTTTGCAGTTTCAATTTATTATGTGTGAATAAAAATCGTTATGGGATAGAGGACGACTCTAGCATGAACTATCATCGGCTCTACCTATACTTGTTCGATGTTTAACAAGATTGCTGCAGGTGTAGCTCTAACAAGATTGCTGCAGGTGAATGCATTTTTCATCGGCATTCCAATAGCGAGTTTAAATGCGGTCACAGAAGTTTTTTCAAATGTCTGGGACAGTTTCGCGAAGTTTTAATAAGAGATACACAGACGATCCAGCTTCTCAATTACCCGGTGACCCGACGACCCGAGTCTCGTTTATCGGTCTTAATGAATCGCCGAAGGCCAAAGAATCGGGTTCCCCGCGGTCGCTGATAAGATTCACTTTGTCGGGGCCAGACGCGGACACGTAACGAACCGCCGGCAGAGAATAATTAATCACGCCAATTACGACGCCAGGTATCAGACGATGCCTCGAGGAAGCCCGATTTGCCCGTGGAAAACGATCCGGAGTTTCATCTCGTTTTTCTCCTTTTTCTGCCCGTATCGATCTCGTTTCTATCGAGACGATAAAATTGCTAAAATAGGTGTTATCTGAAAAATGAAGCTGCTGTACCTTCTAAGAGGGATACTTAGCTCAGACTTTTAGAGCAATTATTAGTTCTTAAGTCTAATTATTTTCTGTTTCATTAACGAGGAGGCTGCAGAGTTTCAAGTTTTAAGAACAGCTTCGGCCAAAGTAGTGAAAGCTAATCCACGAAGAAAAACTCGTAGATTAGAATTTCATTTAGTTATCCGACGACAGCTATTTTCATAAAAATATATGAACTTTATTCAACTTTATTCGATTTTACTAGGACTTGCCATAAATGCAGTAAATATTGATAAAAAAATTTACGCACGCTTAAATAACTCTAGATTGACATCCAGCGAATGAAATGCATTTTCCGTAAATGAATATTAACAACCTCACGGACGTCCATAGAATTTCAAATTGAAGTCTCGCGAGAAGGTGTTTGTTAGTCCTCGCTTTCAGCGAATCAACCACAAAATCAGCCGGCAATACATTCCCTCGGCTATTCTAGATTTTTTTTGACAAACTTTCGCAGTCTAACGATGACAGTGCAACGGCGGCTAACGATGTTTGTCTTTTCATCGCGCGGGTATAAAATTTGTCGAGACAGCTGCGAGAGCGTTAGGCCCGAGTCATCCCGTCGAAAGTGGCCAGCGTGACCTTAGAACGATGACTGGGTGTCCACGGTGTGTCCGTCGACGACAGGAGAAAAGAGAAAGCTTCCAACGGACAGCTTCTCTACGAAATATCAATCAGCGTTTTTCTCGTGTTTCGAAACTCGATTGACCGAATCGAGCCTGGGCTTTTTATCGATCCTTCACCTGTAATCGATGCAGAAAATTTTCATTTTAAACTGCGAGCAGAATCTGCTACGTTAGAAACACGTAAAACGAATGCGTTCGCGTTTCTCTAGTAGAACCACTTTTACCACTTGGCCCTTGAGTGGCGACTCTGAAGCGCCACTAAAAATTACAACGTTATACAAAATATTGTTTAAATTACTCCCTCCTACAATAATAGTAGCAAGGAGCCCCCAAGCACCCTAGGAGTAAGGAATTATCGCCAAACGCAGCTGTAACTTAGTTATCTAGCTTTCTGACAATAAATGCTGCGTTCTATATTTATTTTCATTTGAAAATTAAATTCATCAACTGCTACTATTATTATTGGATAGAGGGAGTATTAAATTTGCTAATATTGAATAAATTTTGAAAATTTTAGTGTTATATGAGGTATCGTATCAGTTCCATATCCATAAAATGAAAGAAATCATATAGAATGGAAATGTTCTAAGTCGGAAGAAGTATTTGGTTGTGGATTGAAAACAGCTATTTGTGCAAAGGGTAAACCTGATCCAGATTAGAGATTAAAAGATTTGTGCTTCGGTTAAAGGACTGATGCGTCTACTGTTTCAAGTTCCACGTATTCTTTTATGTCGCGAAATCGCGGAAACAAATGTTTGCCCGAATGAGGGTATAAGTTAAGGGTGTTTCACTGGGGTGATGTTTCGAAGGGATTCCTGACCCCGTGTTCGTCTTTGCAGCAGGACTGGGAGCTGACGAAGGGCACGATGTCCTGGGCGAGCGCGGTTCGACGCTGGGCGGAGATGCAGGACGGCCAGAGGATCCTGCTGACGACGCCGAGCGTGCTGGTCGGCTTCAGGGTCGAGGTTTATCGGGCCGAGGGCACGACACAATGGTACACTGCCGTCATTGTTGGTTACAACGAGTCCACCAAGGTGAGACTTACTCTGTGAATGTCCTTTTTCGTCGGGTCCTCGCCAGAATCGAGAAGAGGTCTTGCCTTTCGAAACCAAACAAACAAAAAAGAAAGAGAACAGAAAATTATATATGATTGTTAAAAGGAAAGTAGTTGATTGTGTTTTTTTTTTTTTTAACTATGAACGACAAAAAGGACTCGATCAGACGCTACCTAGAGAGACGACGGGCTTCCTCTCACAGGTCGCAGGCACGTTGACGGAGAAGGTGGATCGTGATTCTCGTTAACGAGGCGGACACGTCGTCCTCGCTGACAGAGATTGGCCCGTCGCGTTATACCACCCGCTGCGGACTATGCGCGCCTCGCTACGTGTCAGCCATAAATTCCGCGGTTCGCTAAAGATTTATCGGCGCTCGGAAGTCGCCTTGATGTTTCAATCGTTCGCGGACGACCGACGCGAAAATGAAAGATGCCTCTCTCTCTATCTCTCTCTCTCTCTCTCTCTCTCTCCGTGTGTCAGCGATTGCCTGTCGGCGACTCCCGCATCACCGGAACAGACGACAGGTCCGAGGCTCGCTCTCGGTAACATCCGTTCGCGATTTATCACTAACCGCGAAACGGTTCCGAGGCGGTTCTGTTCGTCGATTACGTATCGATGTTGTCTCGTTGCTCGCATGATTCGATTCCTGCCGGATTCTGATTGCTCACCGTGCACCCTGTACATGTTTCAGGACTTGACCGTCACCGACGACACCGTCCTCGAGGATCACAACGAGGACCCCAGTTTAGTACAAATGCGGCTGATCGGCGACGGAGGTGAGTTTGCCGATCCACGAGATCGAAAATTTATCCTTAACGAATCTTAATCACGGCGCCAACAGATTAATCTCGAAGACATTTACAAATGCAAGTTTTTGCATTTTTATGATATTAATTCTTCATATCAAGCTAAAAGTACTGATTAAACTGGGAAAATGATTTTTGCAACTCTCCTGTTTCCTCTCTGTATCATAAAGAAATTGTGTCCTAAAAGATCGACTGTTTTTTGTTCTGTAATACGTGTGCAAACATTTTTCATAACCCTCTTAATTTGTAAAAGAAATTGTACTTTACCGACGATATCGAATTTACGAAATAATATATAATTCATGCAATATTAAAAAAATATCTTCACAATTTTAGTAGATTTTATTGAAACAGATTAAACAGAAATAAGTGTTTTGTATTTCAATTCAAGTATAAAAAGTAAAATAGAAAAGCAGACAAAATTAGTACCAAGTAGAACATATTGACAGGACCGGTTAGAGTGTCTGGCCACTGCGAGCCGTTTCTACTTGCAGCTCGAAAAATGTGTCCTGCAATCAAAAAGTATAATACAACATTGCCAACCTACTTTTTGAGAAATATTGTTCCTTTTCGGACTAAACAGTTACAATTACATGTCACACTTAACCTAACTTGGGACAAACTTGTCCGTCTCTAATTTTCCCAATTTAATCCCACTCCTCGTGTCAAAACGCTCAGTTTTATTAAAAATCAGAACCGAAGCTGTCGATGCATAAAATTGGCTACACCGTTCGCGATTGGATAAAACGCAGCTGCACGGCGTGTTTTGCATTCGCTGTGTCCACAAACATTGCAAACCAACGCAACACACACTTTACACAGAGAAATTAATCCACACGAACAATAGCAACGCAAACGCTAGCAACAATAATTCCGGGCGAGACACGGGGATTACTATTTCGAGGGTTATTATACGAAGAATGATTACCAAATAATAATTCTGGTTGCGAGGGGTTGAAACCGATCCGAATAATTCGGCTAATTATTGGGACCCTCGAAACCCGGGGGCTCGGTTTCCCGTTCTAAAGCGAAGGGAACTCTTTTCCGCAGTGGTCGAGAGCATCATGAGAGGCGAGGTCGTCGGCATGACACCGAGGAGGTCGAGGTCATCGACTGCTCTGACGCACGCGCTCGTCGTGGTGAGTGAAATTCAATTCCGTTCTATTATTAAATCGCCATGTAGTTTACGATAATAAACGAGCAGCGTGTCAGACATTTTTGCGCTTGCGTGCTCTCTCTCTCTCTCTCTCTCTCTCTCTCTCTCGCTTTCGAGAGTCTCCGGGGAGGAATCGTGGAAAACGACGTTCAGCAGCGGAGCCTTTCGCGAAAACGACGCGAAAGAAGAGATGATCCGCACAGCACCGTTAGCTTGATTAATGCCTGTCGAGGAACGTGACGTCGCGTTTCGCAACTTCCATCGGCGATCGGAGCCGGTTCCCAGTCACGAATCCAGCCGCGCCGATAACCTCGTCGGAGCAAACATGTAACCCGAGCGGAGATTGCTTTAAATACGCCTCGGTCAGCCCGCGCCGATGCCAGAGAGCCCGTATCTTTGCCGACGACCGAGGAAATTCGATTGCACCGGCCCTCCGAGACGAATTTCCCTCGTAACGCGATTCGCGGGTCACTTCTTTTTTTTTCCTCACGGTAATCGCCGGAGAACAATTTGCAGAATTTCTTTGCCCTCTGCGAATTTGATTGTTTTCAGAGAGACTACATTTTTCCACGAATTCATAAAAATGATGGAGCCGAACTTCACAGCGAAAATAATATGGAAATGTCGACGTAGAGATTAATGAAGGTACAGAGCCGAATACTGAAACAATGGGAAGGAAATGTGTCAGCTGCTTTCGTCAGATGTGCATCTCATTGCCTGGACGAGTTTTTGAAAATATTGCAGAGAAAAACATCCCTCGAAATTATGTAGTTTTCGATTTCGATCGAGTCTTGTACTCGCATTTTCAATTTGAAGCAAGAACGTCCTATTGATGAATGGACGTTTATGCAAAGTAAAAATTGTGTGTATACATTACGAGACACGGGAACTGCAGGGATTACATGCAATTATAAAAAACAATGAGTTTATGCAATTTAGAAGAGTAACGATTCAAAGAATTCAAGAACGTCGACGTACTGTTTTCATCAGGTTGAAGCTACTAATGAGGAAAATATATTTGTACTTGGATTCTGTAACGCCATACTTCATAATTTTATTTTGCATAAAATTCACAGTCCGCCGACGAATAAACATCGACCGCGCTGATCTACATAGAGATCCACATCAGCATCGTTTCGCGTCAGCTGTCTGACCACACACCGTCTGTGTCTACTTGAAAGTTATCGCGGTCGCCGGGTCTCGGCTTCGACAGTTTCAATTTAGCGGTGTCCTCGGTTTAAAAATCTTCGAGCTCTCGTCCTTGGCGAGTCCGCTTTCGCATCCGTGAGATAATGAGCGAGGCAAGTTTCGACGTATCGAGCCGCTTATTATCGCCTTATCGTTCATTGCCGTGAACCGAGGCCCCGGTACGCCTTTATGTTCCCGACTGATAACGACTATCTGTCCGCGAGATAAGCGGACGTGCCACGGTAAATCTTGAAAGAGAACGACTGGGAAAGGTGCGAGCAAAGCGAGGCTGTGTTCAACGAGAAGATCAGTCTGCTTAGAGTGCTCCACAGCTTCGTCTTCGCAAATCGAGTGACCAATTTGCACACCTAAGCGAGACGATTTTCTATTGCAACATTTTCAATAATAAATTAACACCTTCACTGCCATCTTAGTTCAACAACAGTCTTCACAATCACAGAATTTCACTGAATGCAACGAATCCTCAAAATATTATCGTTATATAGTAATATGGACCGTTTATTTTGAAAGTGGTGTAAGTCCATTCTTTTAAAAAATGAGATATCACATAATTTGTATATTTGTATTTTTTTTTAACAGCAATGAGTGTTCTACAACAGTTAAGACGAGAAGAGCAAACCATTCCTGACAAGTGTTTTAGGTCCACGTTTTTTTAAACATTTTCAACGAATGTTTTAGGAAAAATATAGCGGGTAGTTCTTGACACTGCGGTTCCATGGAATCCGAACTGGTAAATCCTTGTGCGAGACGAGAAGAGCAAACCATTCCTGACAAGTGTTTTAGGTCCACGTTTTTTTAAACATTTTCAACGAATGTTTTAGAAAAAATTTAGGGGGTAGTTCTTGACACTGCGGTTCCATGGAATCCGAAATGGTAAATCCTTGTGCGGCGCGCCGGTCGGACTAGACGCTTCCCTTTAAAGCGGGGAATCAATAAAGTCGTGTTTGCGGCACCCTCGAGCTTTCAGGAATCGGGAATAGAGTCCGTTGCTACCTTGGCGGCCGACTTCCGTTCCTCGTGAACACGATTGCCCCACCTTCGTGTCCTCCTCGCTCGATTTCCTGGCGAGACGGTAATCGAACGCACCAGACAGCCCCGGCGTGCTCGGAGCACTTTAACGAGCAGCCTGATCCGGCTTCGAACTTCCTTATTTATTTATTTGCTTATTTATCGCTCCCGGAGAGATTGTTTTAGATAACAGCTCCGCGAGACAGGCGATCTTCAGCTCGTCATTTTCTACTGGAAAGTTTAAATAGCATTATGATGCAGGCAGGCAGCGAAACTCGTTGTGCACTTGGGGACTCAGTCTTGCAGAACACGCGCACCACGGTAAACTGCAACTACGCTGCGAATGTTCATGATAAGTTCTTATTTTACCTAGTTTATGAAAATGAGGCGAACGTTTATTTTCCCGGCTCGAGAATTCCTCGCGGTAAATGGTCGGTGTAGCCGTTATTAGTTCTTTTTGTTATCGCCCAGGTTCTCTTGTGTTTTACTATTTTAGTACAATATTATTTTATCTTCATTGCACCGGTGACTCTAATACAGGAAATCGAATTCTATTTAATCCTAGTTGTTCCGTGGATGAAACTGTATAAATAGCCACATAAAATAAACGGAACTTTGTAGAATCTGGTAGCACAGCATCTTTACTAAATAACACACAATTTTTCTATGAATACTATTCTTCTCGCTCTACTAGTTTTCGAGGATTATTTTCATCCCTTCGAAATGAAAGGAACCTAACAAATAAATTCATAAATAGCATTTCCTCCAGGACCAATTTTCTCTAAAAAAAAATCTTCCAATAGGTCAGATACACCAATTCAATAAAAAGGATCCACTTTCAGAAAGCAGAGTCAGCCGCTCCAATTTTAAGTAGATTATCCCCGCCAGTAGTCAGACAGAGAATATCTCTGAAAATGAAAATGTCCCACTAGAATTACTTAATGGGTTCCACTCTAGGTGTAGCATTGCTTCATTCTGGATCGAAAATTGCCAGTTTCGCCGAGCAGGAACGATCATTTTTCGCTTCGAATCGAACTTCGAGGATCAAGAATCTAATCGTGAGTCCGCTCGCGTTTACCGATCCAGATGGGGCTCGTCGTCGAATGGGATATGCTCGAAGGGGTGAAAGAGTTTGATCGGGCTCCCGGAAATGGTAATCAGAAGTCACTTTTCGAAGTTGGTGCGTCTCGGCCGGGACAAGACTGAAGCGTTAACCCCGGTTGGCCCGAGGCCTGCGCTTCGACGACTCGAAACTTTCTATCGTTAGCGAGTAATTCCGGGAAAGTTTGGAATCCGACGTGGCCGGGGTTACCGGCGTCTGCAGGAAGAGTTATTCCTTCTTCGAAATTTCTTCGTGCCCGGAGAGGAAAGTTCCGCGAACAACTCTGGGCTCCATCCGTCGACCTTACAATCTCGTTAATGCGAGAGAAGCCCTCCGCTTCCTCCCCCCTCCCTTGTCCCGAAACCGGTTCTGGTTCTTCATAAATCATTTTCCGCGAGGTATTCCCGGCCGAGAGCCGCCATTAGACCGACCGGTAGCCCGCGGGACCAACCCTTAAAATTACTTTCTTTTCGTGACCTTCGCATCACCGAGCCTACGACTCGCCTACGACGATTTCTACTTGGCTCGATCTTCTGGTGTTGTACATACTTGACCGGTGCTTGAGGTTAACTCTTGTAAACGATCGACGTTCTGAATTGTTGTAAAGATCAGTACTTCTTGAACGAACTCCTTTCAAATTTTATGCACTTCAGTGAAAAAAAAAGGGTAGACCAAAATTAAAATAGCGAAAACATTCCAACAATCTAAAAACACTGTTTCATTATTTTAGAGCGAATGAAGTAATCAAGGAAAAAAGAAGATGCTTATGTGGCTCCAGCATTGTTTTAACGAGCGCGGACAATTTTTCTTTCGCATATAAATCCGCAGTGATCAATCTGCTCGAAAGAATTAGACGTTAGATCGCTCGTATTTTTCTCATGAACTCTGGAAATGATTTTCCGTTACCATTTTTTCCCACCCAGGTATTTCCACCGAGTTATTGGATTCGCTCGAGGGTTCCCGGCGAGATCATCGATCTCCGTCGAGGATCCAGGGCTTGGCAGGTTCGGGCCGCGTCCCAGACTGTTGCAAAGTCTGCAGCAAGCCGGTTCCGGAAGCCTCGGCCCCGGAAAGTTCGCGGAATTCGTGACTCGCGGATACTTGGCTCCTCGGAGCCCTAAGTCGGCAAGTTTCCGAGCCGGCTTAGACGAGTTCGAAAACTCGCCGAAAGGGATTAAGCCAACGAGTACACGGTCGTAATGGAACTCGGTGCTCTCCACCCCCATCCGACAGCCTCATCCCCAGTCTCGAGACGATCCCTGGAAACGACCATTAGGATCGCTTTAAACCGTGCACCGTCGACGCAGACGTTCGGTCGTGCAGGAACGCGCGCGGCGGTTCTTCGACACGCTTTTCGACCTGGCATCCGCTCGAAAATCACGCACTCGTTCCGACGGGATCGCGGACCGATAACCAAGCGACTTTATCTCTCGGTTATCCGCGTGACCGAGATCGCAGATGGCGCGGAACTTGCGAGAAAGATTTCTCCGGGAAAATTGACTTGTTTACCTTGATCGTTCCGCTTTATCTTGATTAGATGACGCGAAATACGCAACCAATTAAGATTCGACGCTACGCGTGTTTGTGCACTTGTCAAGTCGAGGAAGTTAGAAGTGGTTTAATTCGGTAGAAGTGGGAAAAAAATGTTAACTTCCGTTCGCGGGAGACAATTTGTCAGAATTTTACCGGAGGCAGAGAAATCGTTCCTGATCATCTATTAAAATTCTGCACGTGTCTCTCGTAATTATTCATTTAAAAATGAATACTTCTGTCGATATATTCAGTGCTTCGTTGGCCCCTCAATCTTCGTCAATTTTTATATTCTGTCGCCCGAAGGTGAATATGTAAGTTTTGCAGAATAATTTGGTGCGTTGGATACAAGTATATCGAACAAATACACGCACGAAGGTGTACACGGTGTCTCAAAAGACAATAAATTTATTTCAGGCTTGAAAGTCTGCTCTGCAACTGTGATTTTACTCACAGCTAGAATAAATTAGAACTACTATACTATTTCAGAGGTACTGTGATGAATTTTTTATATGTCAAGTAATTGAATCGATAGACCCGTCTGTCCACAGGCCACCGTTTCCACTTAGAAACGCTCGCATGGTCCGCCGGAATCAAATTCGTTCTTTCAGCTTATTTTTGCACATTTCATCCTGCGACATAGACAGCCGAGGAACACTCCATTCCGGCTAATAGCAGGCAGGGTAACGGAAATAGTGGACCAAACGAGAACCGGAATTGGCATTAATTTTAATCAATAGTTAATCCCGCGAGCAGATCTCTTACAGACGTTTATTGAAAAATAATTGAAGAAAATCGGTTTAACAGGCAGAGAGAATGAAACCGTCGCGATGGCGTCGCCGAGAGTTTTATCCCCGATAATTTCGGGGAAGTGACAGTCATTTAATTCCACGGTTCCATTTCGATCGCGCGATAGAATTAGAAACTTCCCTGGTAGGGAGCACGCCATCAAAGTTGCAAGAATCCTTCGGGGAAGAGGGTAGAAATTCGTTGGGGCGTCTCATTTTTCTTCAATTACGTCGAGGCGTGTTGCACGGGGTCTCCGCGCGTCGCGCTTCCGTGTTCCACGCCATGGGATCCCCTAACGATATCGAGACTCGCGAACGAGAGAGCTCGCAGGAATTTCACAACCGAGGGAAGGAAGGGAGATTGCTGGTCTCCACCCCCCCCCCCACCCCCCGTAGCGTCGCGCGCTCCTCGTGTTTCTCATTAAATTCACGAACAGCTTCTTTAAAAAGGAGCCTCGCGGGTCGGAGCCGTCAATTAAACGCGTTCCCGCCTCGAGGGGAAGCGTGCTCGCCTCCTCGAACCTGTCGTACCTGCCTTCCTAATCGGGAGACGATGACAAAAGGGTCTCAGGTGAGAATAGAACATCCGATGAACTTCGTTACCTTGCCGGCATCCGAGGATTCTGCTCGGAAACGATCCTGCGAGATCCTGCGAGACACTCGAGTCGTGATTTCATCCCTTAGGATGTTTACTTTGGCGCAAACGCAATATACGCATAAGATAAACAAAATCGCGAAGAGTGGTCGGAAGAATGTTTGGATTTTTTATTAACCCTCCAAGTTGAAAAAATCTAAAAAATTCTGGGACTCGTATTAACCCTTAGCACTCGAGTGGCGACTGTAAGGCGCCACTAAAAATTGCTGTAAATATATTTGACTTTATTAAATTTGTATTTAATAAGTTACTAAACACTTCACTACTGTACGAGCGAATTGCACAATTTTTGTATGTATAACCTGGAAAAATATCTATAGAAGGAATATATGATCTAGATCAGAAGAAATGTTTCGTTTTGGAGTGAAAACGGCTTCGAGTGCAAAGGGTTGAAATTGCTATGCGAGTGTATAATCGATTGGCGCGTCAAACGTTTGATGGGAAAATATAAATATCGAACAGAAAGAAATTCAATAGTGAAATTTCGCCCCGGTCATAAACGACCCTGATGGAGGGTTAAACCCTTGTGTAGCCGTTCGAAACGAATAAATAATTTAAAAACTTTGTTTGCACAAATTGCAGTAAATTGGTAGCCGGATACCGGGCTGGCTACACAAGGGTTAAAATAGCTCCGGAGTGCAAAGGGTTAAACACCAAACGTGAACATCGATGTTTCGTGCGTTCCACCGATGGAACCTATAGCGTTTCCAGCTAGAAGCACCGATCTCCAGCGATCGGCGCAACAATGTTCACCCGGGGAGGGTGGCGCTCCGTGCGATTAACGTTCGCGATCGACTGGCGTCGCGTCGAAAGCCAGACGTGGCAGGATCCTGGCGCTGTAGCACCGTTCGCGGACAGGTCGATTCATTCGAATGTAAATATCGGGCAAACACCCCGTCGGTGTCGGCACGGGGCGAGAGAGAGAGAGAGAGAAAGAGAGGGAGTGAAGAGGGGAAACAGAGAGAGAAAAGGAGAGAGAGGGGGGGGGGGGTTGGCAGTCCGCCAATCTCGCCGGGACTCGCTCAAGTTCACCGGGAACGTTCGACTCGTAAACTTCCTCTTGTTTCTGCCAGTGGTTCCTCTCTCCCGTCCGCGTCCCTCTTCGGGGATTCTACCGAACCATCCGGGGCATCCACCCCCGCTGTGGGGGTTGGTAAAGTCCGCGCGCGCGTTCCCCTCCTGGCATTTTCATCGGCCTGGTCTCATCTTTATACTCGCCTGGATATCTAGCCGCTTTAGAGGGTCGTTCAGCCAATAGGGGTGGTTGGCCGAGTCTGCACCGGCAGCCGGCCGAAGAAAACGAGCTCGCCTCGTGGCACGTGGGAGGATTGAAGGGGTTGCTTGGTAGCCGGAGGAGAGACTGGCACGAACGGATATAAAGCGAGAGAGAGAGAGAGAGAGAGAGGAAGACAGAGAGATAGCGTTGGACAGAGTCAGGAAAAGAGAAAGAGAGAGAGAGAGGGGGGAAGGGTGGAGAAGTGAAACGGAAGGAGACGAAGGACGAGGTCGTCGAGAGGGGAGAATGCAGGCCTGGGGGTTAGAGTGGCAGAAAGAGAAACGCCGGGGACGAGGGTGCGCCGAGCGGAGGGTGGAAGAAGAGAGAGAGATGGTGGAGGGTTGAAGCTGCGAACCCAGAATGGGAATCGGCACTCGAGAATGGCGAAAGGGGGTGCGTAGCGTGGAAAGTAGGTGGGGCAGGAGGTGGAAAAGGGTGGTTTGGCAGGGAGGAGGGTGGCGGCTCGTGGTGGATGGGGGTTGGGGCGGCGGTCGGTAGCTGTATTGATTCTCGGGCAGGTCAGGCTGGTGGGGCTAGGGCCTTGATAGTGGGGGCCGCGGCTGGTGGTTGGCGCGAAACACATCCCTGCCCGGCCGGAGCCAACGCAAAACATCAGCCTGCAAATTGGTTAATTTCGTTTGCCGAACTATCCGGAATTCCGGATTCGGCGGGTTTCGCGGCAGTTTCCGGGGGTGGACCCGTGAAACCTTGCTGCGTGCGCCCGGCTCGCAGCTCTCAGCTCTTGGCTCCTGGCCCCCCTGACTCTCTTTAGCTCGGGGTCATTCGAATAGAACCCTTTCTCTTGGGCACGCACGCGTACAAAACACCCTCGCGCGCGTCTACTGTCTCGCGTTTCCGTCTGTTTACGTTAGGGCGCGACCGGATCGCGATACGCTCTCTATCACACGGCACGGACGTACACAGGGACGACCAGTCAGACAGCCGGAGCGCGAGGGGGACGATCGTTAACGAGCCCCTCCAGGAGCCGGCCGGAGCTGTCCATTTATTCCGTATCGACGGAAATACTTCCGCTTATTAATAGCTCGTTCTACGGGCCGGCGAGAGGGTAGTGAATCGTATCGATTCGTCTGCCAGCCCCCGTGGACAGGGGCTCTCCTCTCTCTCTTTCTCTCTCTTGCTCGCTCTCTCCTCGCCACTTTCAGACGGTAATTACCGGTTACCGAGCGGAGTCGCGGCCGGCGCGATGCGTCCTCGGTCACGCGCCACTCGCGCTCCGGAATTCCTCAGGAATCGATCAAACGAAGCAGACGGATGCGCCGCTCCTTTGTGCGCGACTCAATTTCGCGGTAATTAAATTTGCATCAGAAGTTTCATGAAAGTTTAATCGGACGACAGGCCCGGAAGAACCGCTACCCTCCTCACCCTCCGGCGCCTCTGTTCCGTTCCGTTCCGCTCCTTTCGCCATTAAGATCGAAGTATTACGGTAAAGGGCGACCCGGGGAGATGGTGATTCATTAAATTCCTCGATACAAGGGGCGAGAGAAAAAAGAGGAGAGGAACCGACGAGAGAGAGGGAGAGAGAAGCCGACGGAAATGGCCGGGTAGAAAATGGCATGTAAATTAATTGCGATACCGTTTGGCCGCGCGGAACCGACTCCTCCGTCGACCACGCTCGCGAATAAATTATCCCCGCGTTCTCGGAAAAATTTGTTTCCGCGCCGCCGGAATTCGCTGATGATTGCGCGGGACCCGGCCCGATCGATCCGGATACCTTGAATTAATGCCGGGGGAAATGTAATTTTCTTTTGACGTCGGCCCGCGGTAATTAATGCGGTGGCCGGCGATCATGCTCGTTCGTTCTTCTGTCTTTGATACCGGATTTTGCAAAGTTTCTGCTGAAGACAATTTGTTAGCTTCTTCTGCTTCTTCTTCTTCTTCTTCTTCTGTTCTCAAGATTTACAATTGTAGAATGAAATTATCTTGCATCATTCTCATCTTACTCAGGTTGTTTAAAAAAGAACTTCTACGTCTTGCAATTAATGCGGACAATTTCTAGTTTGCACAAAAACGAGCGGAATTTAAATTAGTACTAAGATTGAAAGGATTCGAGAACGGCAACGAATTATTCGAAACTTATTGAACTGACGAAAGGACGAATCTTCAATATGGTTACTGTCTCTTGCAATCCACGCAGAAAAAGCTTTGATTTTCCATAAAAGTTCGCAGTCCAATAATCTGCATAAAATATTACAGCAGTCTACTCGTCACAGATACAATTTTACCGGCTTTAATCGTCCCACTGAGCGCATTAAATTGGCTCAGGAGGATTCCCAAGGAAGTAAGCATTAAAACATAATTCAAAGAAAGGGACTATGAAGCCGTGAGATCTAAGACCCAGCGACGAAATTCACGTGGAACAATCAGGACAGAATTGCAGTACTCCCGGAGTGCTTGAAAATCATTCGCAAGGCAAGAGGTTAACAAGGATATCGCTCAACAGGCCACTCGAACGCGTCTCAAGAGAGAAAGAGAGAGAGAGATAGAGAGATAGAGAGAGAGAGAGAGAGAGAGAGAGAGAGCCAGCCAGCCCACGGTGTATCAGCTGCATCGATTGTAACTCGAAGCGTGTGTATCACTTTTCCGAGGGAATCCAATTAACAGTTGGCTGTTGGAGCCTCACCGGAACACGCAGCAGCTCCGCGAAGATATGCATCCACGGGTTTCGCGTCGAAATTAATTTATACCCGGACAAAGGAGACCGGCGTTACCATGGTGTTCCGGGAACCTCCGATAAATCTGCGCGAGGGATTCATTCTGGATCCTTTTGCTCGATCGTGTTAAATTTACAAATTTTCTGAAATTCTTTGTAATTCTCCATGCTACTTAAAAGAACGTGGAGGACGGGGGTACAGGGTTGCTCTGTGCGACACTTTTGTGGCTCCGCTACGCTCGAGGGCCAAAAAGCCACGCCTCCCTAGAGCACGCCACGCTTCCACTCCCCCTCCACTGAGAGACAATAGGTGTGACTCTTTGTCATATATTTGGGGAACTCGTGAGGAACATTTTCTACAACATATTCGAAGCGTTAAAAGGTCGATGGCACTTTATAATGTTGGTAATTGGTAACTGTCTAACTGTTTTTTGTTTTATCGTTGTGCGATTGTCCCTCTTTAAGCCGACTTCCGCGCGGTTATTATTCAGCATAGGGGTTACGGTATTGTGGTCTAGCAGAGAAAAGAATAATGCAGGGACGTTTTAAATAATCTCCAGTCCCCTGCGATGGCTCAGGATGCCAGAGGGTGCAGCCGGGAACACATCCATGCGAATCAAAGCTCGTCTCTGTCGTCTGATCCACAGGCACGCGCGTCCTTCCGGCATTTCCGCGATATCCTGGCGCACCGAACGATCTCGCAGGATCATTTATTCCTTCGCGAGATTCAACGATGGAAGGGGTTGACCCTGGCAATTTCTCCTTGAATCTCTCCCCATCTCTCTGTCTCTCCCACTCTCTCCGTATCCGAGAGAGGAGGGTTGTTTGCGGTGCCTCCCTCGCGTCGACTCTCTCAATATTGTTGACGCGCGCGGAGGGTTGCGCCGCACGTGTACGTTCCCCGTCCGTGTGTCTCTCTGTTGTGCAGCGAACGGGGACTCATTGTGCGCCCCAGAGTCTACACGTGTCTGTGTCGAAAGTCTGCGCGCGTGTGTGCAGCCGAGCAACGTGCACGCGCACCGACACTCGCGCACAGACAGAGGGCGAACAGACACACACACACACACACACAGAGACAGACACCTAAGGGGAACACGTAGTAGCATTGGCTGGCGCCAGAAGGCCTTCGTCGCCCGTTCCACCTGTTTGTGCTGGAGTTTCCCCGCTCGGAAACTTTCAGTTCCCAACAACAAAGTTTCCCGGCTGGCCGAACTACTCCCGAATGACGTGCCGGATCGATAGTTTGTAAGCCGCATAAATAAAGCCGCCACGCTCCGCTCTCCGCTCCGAACGGCTATCCGCGTTTCATCGCCTATGCATACCAGGCTGCACACCATCCCCCTCCGATCCCCTCGCACGCTCGCCTGTCACTGCGGACAATTCGACGTTTTATGCTGGAAAAACCTCTGGCGAAACCTCCGTGTCACGCTGGGACTCGAAAACCTGCGGATTCGGCTTAATAATCGCAAACACTCTTCGTCTTCTGTCTGTAGACATTTTTCTAGGATCCAATGGAACGACAGCTTTTTATCAGTTTGCTAAAACGTCTGACAATGTTATTCTTTCAAAAGCATCAGACCCGCACGAGCGAAAGCCTTTTATATTAGGTCGCCCCATAAGTTCGTGCCGTTTACTCTTGTACCATTTAAATTCTAAAAGTAAAATATGTAATCACTAGACATCGGATGTTTATGCAATTTCCAATTTTTATAGAAACATTTGAAGAAAGTGGAATGAAATAAAATTTTATTTTTAATGGGGACAGCCTTTGTAGATCCAAAGCAAATAAAAATCGTGTTAAATTCTCTCGAATTTTATATTATAGCATTTTTTTAACATTTCCATAAGCCATAAATGCATAAAGATCCGATGTCTAGTAATCACCGTTTCATTCCACGATCTCTTCTGACCTTTTTGGCAAAGACATCATACCGTCGCGATAAAATTTCAGCGGTTTTTCATTAAAATATTGTACTTTTCAATGGTGAAAACGTGCTGTGCTGTGTTTACAGCCACTCGTTTCCGTGATAGACTCTTGCATAAAGTCTAGTTGTTAATTTAGTCGCGGTCGTTTCTCGAAGCACCACTGTCTCGTTGATCTTGACTCGTTCCGGAAGTCGAAGAGCGGTGCAGACACCCGTCTGAGAGGAAAGTGTATCAGTTGGGTCCAGGACCGCGGTCGGAACAATTAAGGCGTCGGGCCACGCGATCCCGGTATCGAGTGAGAGATTTTCCATCGGGAGCGATCAGGATTGGCTGGACACGGTCCAGGAGAGGCTGAAAATCAACCGGGGCACACGAGTCCGCGGTCCCGATGTTGGCTATCGATTGCCAATAAATTCCGCGCAGCCCGTGGCCGGCAAAGCGTGAAGGTAGCCATTTCGTTCACGGTTCGTCGACTCGCAATGAGTTTACGCGAACAATGCCGGCTCCTGTTCGCGTACACGGCGAAATTAGCGAGTCGATTCTCTCTTTCCCCCACCACAGTCTCTCCCTGTCTTCGGTTTCGTCCGCGAAGACCCGTGAGATCTCCCGAAAGATCCCTGAATTTCATCTAAAATTATCTAACGATCCCCGAATGAAAATGAAATTTTATTTAAATTTCAGCCCCGATCGTGAGGAGCAAAGAATCAGAATTTATTTCCACCCTTAACAGCGATCTGTAATTTCTCCAATTTAAATTTAATCCTATGATTTTTCTTATAAAAACCTGTATTTTGGCTCGCGAGACGGGAGGAAAATTTCGCAGATTAGTTGGAGCTATTTTATGGAAATGGCCGACGCCGCGCACCCCCGTGTCGACGAAGAAAGGGAGCTTAATAAATCTTCTGGTCGATTCTGAGCGTGGGCGCAGTGTTATGCAAACTAGCGCGACGCTTCCGCAACGCGGGGAATTATACTATCAAATGGTGGCCCGTTGAATTCGACGTCTGATCGGCCAGCGGAAATTCCGCGGGGGATCTTGATGGGCTCGACAATTTCCGAATGCGATTCGACGATTCACGAGGAGCCTCGGAAAACTCTGCTAATTCTATCAGAGGCCGACGTCGCGTTGTAATTGGAGTCTCGCTTCGACAACCGGGGAATTTTTGTTGCATTTTCATGAATGAACGCCGCCACGACCGGGTTCGGTCGATCGAACGATCCGCCTGTTAGGAGATTGAAGCACGCTAACTGTTTGTCTCCGGCGCGTTCGTTGTTAATAAAATTCCCGAGGCAATAACAAAGTCCTGTTAGCGCGAAGCTGTTTAGCGCGGAAATAGAATTCCACTGAAATAGCAATCTATAAAAAAATAAAGAGTGTCGGGCATAAGTGGAACAAACTACGCAGAAGTAGAATAGGTACGTGGAAGTACTATAAAAAGTGAATTTAAATTCATTTATAATACCCGACCTAGTTGAAGGGGAAATAGACCGTTTTACGTCCTTACAGTTTCATAGTCTTCTTCGATACGACGACTATAAAAGGACACGCCGCGGTGACATAATTTTTTTAACGTCTGGATGGTGTATATTTAGCGACGCCGCGCATTGATCATTTCACTGTAGAAACTTCCTCCAAATAATAGATCGTGTCTTGCAGAACCGCTTCTATAAAAAGCATCCTTCTATAAACGTACGAAAACTTGCTGAATTATTTGTCGCGCTGTCGAGGGATGCGCAGAACGCTTTCCGTACCATTCTGGGAAAACCAAATCTGCAAAGAAACACATTCACCCTTAAAACGGCATCAAAAATTCTAAAAATTCAGGGGGTTGAACAGGTTAATAAAAAAATTAGTTCCCCAGAGAAATACTAAAAAGTCAGAAGAAAGATTCCATCGCATCTACCGTGTTCAAAATTGAAAAAAATTCGCAAAATCAACCCCTACAGATCGGGGGATTAAACCGGTTCGTAAAGGAATCAATTCCCCGCCCAAACGTTGTCGGAGGCCCTGCAAGGGTGCATCGTATACCCCCGCAGCGCGGCTGTAAAATTCGAAAAACTCAATATCTGCAACCCCCAGCCGGTGAATAAAAATACGCGGAATCCTCCCCGGCGAGCCCCGTCCGGAGCTCTCGGAGCGAGCGTATTCGGCCCGAAAACGCAATCAGAAATCGTACAAAAGAGCCGACAACCATCGGCATCGGAATCAAAACAAAAATTCACGGAGCCAGCCCCGCGCCGCGCCGAGGGTATGAGGGGGTGAGTTCATCTCGGAGCGATCGCGCGGCCAGGAATCCTGGAACACAGTTTCGCAAGGAGGCTCGCGGAAAGAGAAACCGGGAGTTGGTCGTAGGGTTGGCACGCCGGGGGTTCTGTGCGGGGTGTGGAGAACCGTGAAGAGAGAGAGACGAGGGGGGCGGGGTTGGCTGGCTGGAACGAGATGCGAAGGAGAAAGACCGAGAGAGAAAGCTCGACAGTTTATCGGGTATGCATCAACGAGAGCCACGTTTGCAATATTATCGTCGGTCGCGTGACGCTCCCGGTTTTCGAAGGCGGCTGCTCGTTGCCTAGGGTCTCGAGATGTGGGGGTCGGTAGCAGAGCGGGGCGGGAGAGGGAGGGAGAGCGACGGAGAAGGAGCACGAGAGACATGCTGAGCAGAAGGATGGACAGGAGAGAGAGTGAGTGTGAGAGAGAGAGAGAGAGTGAGAGAGATGGACCGATCCTGGTTACGGGCAGAAGGGGGCGGGAGCTGGTGGCGGTGGTGTCCTAAGCGGAGCGAGGGGCGGGGGAACGATCTCGGTCGTGTCGTAGAAACAGGGGAACCGGGTAGGCGGGGGGGGGAGCGAGATGGTTTGGCTGAGGACGGCTCGCCAGCGGGGGAGGAGCGAGAGGTGGCGGGGAGGGTGGCACGGTGGTGGGGGAGCTGATTCCACGAAGCCCTCGGAGCCCCAGTAGACGGCAGCACTGCGGGCCGCGCGTGTCGCAGTTCGTGTCTGATCGTCTGCGCGCTTTCGTCTCTACACTTGTCCCCCGACCCAGCGTCGTCGTCGTCGCCGCCGCCGCCGCCGTCGTCGTCGTCGTCGTCGTCTCGAGGGTGAAGGTGCGCCCCCCCCCCCCCACCCTCGCGGCTCACCCCACCCCGAAGAGCGGGGTCCTGTCTATTGTTGCCGTGGCGGTCGTATCGCGGGCGCGTACGAGCAGTGACGCTTCGCGGCCGGCGTTTATCTGTTTGGATCGCGGTGCGAGTTCCCTTTTTTCGTCGTTTCGATCACCGGAGCCGCCTATAAACCAGTGAATTGTTGTTTGTTGGTTCTGGAACACTCGGGGTGTACACGGGTGTGGAACACGCGCACAGACACACATACACACACATATACACGTACACACAGAAAGGGAGAAAGGGAGATACGGAGAACGGCGGAGGAGGGGGAGAAATAAGGTGATACACCTGTGAGAAAAACCGTGTCCTTGGAGCCGACTGACGAAATGAACGATTCTCGCGGGACCCCGCGATTACTCTCTCCGCGATTTAGCTAGACCGGTTCGGAGGATCCGGTGGTCGGATCGCTATAGTATAGACACGTGAAGCTCGCGAGCGGGTCGAGCCGGTACTCATGGGCGGGGGCTGATCCGAGCGTCCAGGTCCGACCCTGCCCCCTCCCCCCTCCCTGCTCGAGTTTGACACAGTTCGAGGTTGTTTGATCCGCCGGGTCCTCAGCGTTAGCCTCTCTCCTCTCTGTTTGGCCATATTCGTCGCGGGTACTTTCGCGTGGTCCCCGACGGGGGCGTGGAAGGGGGTAATCGATGGTTACTTGACCCGTGACGGATTCTCGGGATACACGCGCCCACGCACCCCGGATACCTTGTGTTTCACGGGGTAGATCGCGTCGTATCGCGTCTCGGCGCGTCGCGGCCGAGACACGCTCCGAATTGGCAGCGTTCCCAGACGCAGCGGTCTCTCTCCCACTCTCTCCCCCGGGAGAGACGCCGCGCTTCTAAATCACCGCTGTACACGATCGCCGGGGTCCCGGGGGTTTGTCTCGAGCTTCCAACTGACGAAACTGACGAAATTCGAGATTTCTGTCGCGATACGAATCCAACCGGGGATCTATCGTTGATCCAGATCGTTGTCCCCGCGAGAATCGTTGGATCGGTCGGCTCGGGCTCGTTAGCCGCAGGCCAGTGGACAACGGGAATGATTGTTGCAGCGAAGGATCACGCCGCCCCGGAGGATCGTTCGAAGGATACCGAAATATATATATATTTTATATATATATATATATACACACATACACGTAAAGGAGTATCGGTTTCGTGGCGCGCGTCTCGTCGCGTCGCTCGCGATTCGAGTTTCAGCCGCGGCTGATCGACGAATGGTTGTGTGCTGTGTCGAGTAAGTGAAAGTCGAGCGCGACGGACGCGCGCGCGGCCATTTTTCATGGATAAACCTGCACCAGGCTGGTGACCGGCTCGAACTGGTTTCTATTGCAACGCCACACCGACGCGAGACGTAAGTGTTACCGCTAGAGATTCGCTCCGCGATTAACACCCCCGCACGCTGAGCGCCGGTTCCGAGCGATTTACCGATCTGACGCACTGTGAAAAATGGGACGCGATACTTTGCAGCGATCCCGGTCGCCTCTGGACCCGGCGACTGTCGCTTGCGACACCGAATAACATTTAAAACACTCGATTGTACTTCGCGTGATTCTTTTCGACAATAGTTTCTACACTCTTCGTTCAATATTTCAGTGCTGTTGGGAATTTCGATGCAAACGACACTGCGAAGACTTTATTTTTGTACGAAGCACGTTAACGATTATGAATGTAAAGGAGACTGTAAAGAAGCTCCAAATTGTACCGAGAAATATAAAAAAAAAATATACCAACAGAAAATTGGCGCAAGTGGAACAGCAGAAATTCTTGGAAAAGGTGTAAAGAACGTTTCTATTCTGGAAATTAATTGACTTCCTGTCTCGCGAATTTAACACGTTTACTGTCACGCGAATTTTATGCGATTCGCACGAGTTATTTCAATCGTAGCAGTGATCAGCTTTACTAATAACAATTGTTAGCGACTTGATAGTCTCAGCTTATAAGTTAATTTCTGCCCCCACGAATTGGTATCAATTTTATGATAATCAGTTTTAATCCAATAGCGCTGATCACCGATGACCAGGATGGCGTTCAACGTGTCAATGAATGGCTAAACCAAGTGGCAATTCTGTAGCCATTTTATGTTCGCGTCAGCCTAACAATTGATTCTACATTATGGCTGGTGACTCCAAGTTTTAGTGCGAGAAAATATACCCGGGTCTGCAACGTGCCAGGGCAATTTTCGCTCGGTGACATTTTCCTCGGGTGGGCGTGATGCATTGTTCCCAGTGCGGCGATGGCGAACTATAAAAACGTGTTCCCATCGGTTCGCATGTCGGGTTAGATAGATAGTGGCCAAGTTCACGGAAAAAACCTTCGGTCCGATCGGATGACCCAGTAAGCCGCGGGGACACACGTGCAAACGCTTGGTCGGCTCGCAATTATCGCGATAGCCGTGTCTCCCCGGCGCTAATTGTACCCGGGGAATATTAAAACATAGCTCGCGGTGCGATTGTTAAACAATGAGAAGCTGTAATTAGCGCGCGCGTGTTATCTCCGCGCGGATAAAATTGCCGGATCGGATTCGCGATTTGCGGTGTACGCTGGATTTCGAATCGCGCACACCCGAAGAGATATACCCACCGTAGCGCGAGAACGATTTTTACGTGGAAAAATCGAGACGATAGAAAGCTTCGTTGAATCGATTGTCGATACGATTATCGGGTTCCTACCGTTCTTCCCGGCGAGTCTCTTTCCGGTTGGCTCGAGAGTACACGTGTAATGTGATTAACCCGAGAATCGGGATGCTGGTAGAGGGGTTGCGGGTACGCGTGACGAGAGCTACAGGGAGCTCCAAAATCGGTGGTCCGTCATTTCGAGAGCTTTCACTACAGTCTTCTGAATAGACATATCCAGCGAAGTATTTGAGATGGTAATTGAGACCTGGGGAAATTCAGGGGACTACAGGGAGCTTCAAAATTCATGTTGCATTCTCAGAGTTCTCTATTTTGCAATTTTGACAGATTCCATCACAATCCTCTCCACAGAAATGCCTAGTGAAGTATTCAAGATGGTAATTGAGACCTGCGGTAATTCAGGGGACTACAGGGAGCTCTAAAAGTTATGGTGCATCCTCGGGGTTTTCTACTTTGCAGTTTCGACAGCTTTTATTACAATCTTCTACACAGAAATGTCTAGTGAAGTATTCAAGATGGTAACTGAGACCTGGGGAAATTCAGGGGCCTACAGGGAGCTTCAAAACTCATGGTGTACCCTTTGGATTCTCTATAGTACAGAAAGCAATTCAAACTATAGCGAATAGAGAATACAGGACTCTTCAAAAGTCAGACTGTGCCTACATCTACTGTGCCGTCTCTATACCTGATAATTCAACTAGTTGTCAATTCTGCACACACATATAGAGTCTTAACAAAATACTTCGGCAGGTGATCAAACTATAATAAACACAGGAGTGTACAGGACATTCCAAAAAGTCGGAACACAACCTTAGGTGCCTGTACTCTGAAATATCGTTCACTGTTTCAATCACTGCGATTAAAATACCGAATAATACAGGCATTTCCAAGTTGGGAGGACACCACCGACAATCTCGCGGAGCTCAGCGCAAATTAACAGAAAAATGGAGGTATATTACCCCTGTCAGGGCAGAGCTCCATCTCTTTAAAACACCGTTGAACCGCGGGGTCTCGAGTGGCACCCTCTCGACGCCGAATATCCTCGATAAATCCGCGCCGTAGCAATTTCCACAGCGCGCGCGCGCGCGTCTGAAGCGTTTCCGCGGCGCGGAAACGGTTCGGATTCCGTCGAAACAGGTTAATAAAACAATCCGCCGCGGTGGCGGGACGGTTCCGCGCGGGCGAATTCGGTTTCCTGCGAAACTACCGACCGAACGAAAAAAAAGAGAAAAATGAAAAAAAAAAACTGAAAAAAAAATTGGGAAAGAGAGGAGAAAAAACTGAAATTCAAGCAGCCCTTTCGCCCCGTCGACATGCGTGAGGGAACTTTTGAGCGGCGGTGTACGTGCGCGGAGGTCCATTATACGCGCGCGTGTGGCGAGGAGAGCGAAGCGGCGTGCCCGGAGAGGAACGAGGAGAGAAAGTTGGCGGAGAAGAGAGGAAAATGGAGAGAAAGAGAGAAACATAGAGCACGGTGGGTGTACGAGTGCGCAGAGAGGAGAGAGTGAGATGAGGGGCGGGGAAGGGGGGGGGCAAAAAGAGGGAAGAGGGACGAATTGGAAGGGAAAATGAATTCTCGTTGGCAGTCAGATAACCCGGTACGATCGATCGGAATATCTGCCGGTCCGTTGGCGTTACATACACGCGCCGCTTACATAGAAACCCGCTTTATATATAGAACGCATCAGCCATGTGCCGGCGCGGAACGTGTACGCGTCTCTACATATGTATGGGACGTCTACATAAACGCGTCTGCGACTCTTTGCGAACGACGGGAACGCATGTACTATGCATGAATGCGTATACGGGGTGGCTCGATTTAGCCGCGCCGGCACTTTTCAAGGAACCACGGAAACGAGACTCGCGGCCAGCAGCCGCGAATCTTTTCCTCTCCTTGTCGTCGTCGTTCTCTCGTTTTTCCCTGTTGCTTGATTCTTTTCCCCCTTTTTCTCTCTCTCTCTCACCGTCTCCGCTTGTTCGCCGAGTAATTACTCTCCGAGCGATGATGCCTCGCGGGCCTCGCGAGCTTCGTTTTTCACCGCTTCCCGAGACCTTCGACAATGGGATCTTTTCGTTTTTCTCGCTCCTCGCGGAAGTAGCTTCTCGGAGAATTCACTTTCTCCGGAGATCGACGCCGGTGAAATGCGTGGCAGTCGATGCGGGCATCGCTTGGACTAATTTTCTTGTTAATGATAAAGGAGCACGCTCCGGAGAAGCGTTTTGCGATTGATGGATAATCGATAAAGTTCGATTTTTGAAGACCTTCGTCGATGAATAAACTGTGGACTTGATGCATTTGTAAAATTGAGTGATGCTAAAATTATTAAAAGACGAAATGCATATTTATTTTAATTCTGTTTCCTACAATTGTGGACAATTTTTATTTTGCACAAGGTGCCACAGTCTATCGTCAAACGCAGTTTTCATGGAAAAGGAGTATGCAGGAATATATAGAATTGTAGGATTAATAAAGCTGTTGTTTAAAAGAACTATCCGCTTGTGATTTATTTTCAAATCGGGCACGAACTTTTGCAATCGTCCGATATTTTCTACGTATTTAATTGCAGCCGTTAATATTCCGTAAAACATACACCACAATCTCTGGGCGTCATTCTTCCTGCGAAGCAGCGACACGCGCTCACTTCGCCGGCGAAACAATGACCTCCATTGAACACCCTAACAATCGCGCGACTGTACAACCCCCGGCAACAATAGCAACAATCTCCATTCACCGGTCGCGGTTCTTCTAAATAATAAATCCGCGAGGGACGAGTATGATTGACCTTTGCTACTAGATTGCACGAGCGCAAACGAAATAATGCATTGGGGTGAGGCCGCAAGGGGAATGGGTTCGCAGTGGTCAGACGTGTTCGATTTTTACTTGGCTTATTGTTGGCCACGCCCGCCGATGAATCTTTCAGCCCTGGATTTTGATTATGCCATCGGCCGGGGAAACCAGAAAGCCGGAAACACGAATACAACTGATTGCATTTAACAACAATAATAATTCACCCAACACGGAAACTGGACACAGCGAATTCTCGAATCACTAGACTGCATTTATAACAAAAATGAGTAGATGAAATTTGAAACATTGAAAGAAGTAAGAGAATTTAAGAAAATATCACTATTTTCATCTTGTTGATAGGATTAAAACAGTTCTTGTTTTGCGCTAAAATTCGCAGACTGAATCCTTAACGATGCGTACAATAAATTGCGTTTGTATTACTTTAAATTGCACTGTGTTTTTAAATTGTATTACTTTCTGAAACGTATTCGGATAAGTTCTGATGTCAGGAACACACAGATAATAGAAATTCGATTGTACGAATATTATAGATGCCACGAGGAATGGAATCGAGTAGAAAGTTCACGCGGCAAAACCCCCGAAAAACTGACGTTAATTGGTTGTAGCGAAGATGAACGTTGCCAACGATGGAATTCGGTGCGCGCGACATTTTGCCGTGAATTTCGGTGAACTATCGCGGTGGCCCGAATTCCTGCAGGCCGCGGACGCGACGAAAATATGAAACCCGGACGCGGTTCGACGGACGGGCCATTATTCGTCGGGCTCGAACGAGAGCTCACGTAATCGGCGTGCCGTTTGTTCGTCGGCGACATGCGACGACAGCGACTGGCTGAAGAGATACGGTCGTCGTGACGCGTTTTATCTATGCGCATACTTGACTCGCCATACAAGTCAAGTATCTCGCGGCGAGAGATATTGACAGTCAGGAGGAATTCGTCTGACTCGGTTCGTGTACCTTGACGAGCGATAAGCGGTGACTGCTGATAACGCTCGTTTATTCGCGCTCATTAGCAAAACCGGCCGTTGTCTGAGCCTCGAACCGCCGAAAATAGTCGGACAAAATTTGCAAATGAATCAAAGTCCGTCGGAGATCCTGACGGATGGATTATCTAAGATTTTTCTTATGCAGTGCCTCCGCGATTAAGAATACACAGAGGACCATCAATTGTATTTATAAGCCCCCGTCGAATTTCGTTCAAATTTTAAATCGGAAAGCCGATATCTGATTCCGAAAGTAGGAACGTCTTAAATGATTCGAACAGCTCCGAATAGTTTCGCGCATCAATTTTTCAGCTCGCGATTTGCCGCCGTCGTTCAGGATTCGATCAGCCCGAATCAATTGAACGAAAAAACGACCGAGAGGATGAAATATTGTAAAACGATCGTCGGAGGGCAACGTTTCCAAGACGGTTGATTCGCGGCGATTCTTTCGGAACCCGTTCGTCTCGCAATTAACGGGCGCCGGGCTTCCGCTTCAGCTGGCCCGCCACGCCGGACGTAATTGGATTACGCGTCTTGCAACGAAGTCGCGGAGCCGAGCTTTTCATCCGCCTTCCGAGGCGAATTTTCCGCTTCTGAATAATTGCCGACCGTCCGGGGACCGTCTGAAGGAGAGTCCTGGGAGCACACCACCGCCGGACGTTCGGAAACGGTCGATTAAATATGAACAAACCTCCCCTGTTCGCGGCCGAAACAGTCTGGCGCCGAAAGAGCGTTGATTGATCTAGATTTATACGATTTCCACGCGTCATAACTAAACCTGCCAGCATGATTTTTTATTTCACAATTATTAAAATATCAAAGGATCGAGAATTGATCCAATCGTAATATTAAAAAGAAATCTTGCTATTTGTCATAAGGAAATACTAGCCAATTTGAGTGCTCGTAATTATCTAAACGTGTATACTCACTATCTCGGTAACCACCGGAGTGATTTTTAGAGTCTCCGCGTAATCCAGAGCAGTCGAGTAACAGATTTTGCAGAACCAACTCGCGAGTCGCTATGCACACCGACCGATGCGCAAACAGAGCGCAACGATAAGAAGTGCATAAATATTTTGACGTCCGGATGACGCAAGTGCAACGGGAAAAATATTGTTGCCGATCACGAGCTCGGTTCCACCGGGTACTGGAGCGAAACAAGATGAGTTGGACGTTCGGAACAAAGGAAAGAGGGAAGAAATTCGTGGACGTTACATTGTGGGGGGACTGCGAAATGCAGAGGGGGACGCAGGGAGGGTCACCGGTGCATGGGTGGACCAGTTTACGGGCAGGAAAGAGCAACCGGTACCCGGAGAACCGGTTCGACGCGATGGTAGGCGGCAAAAATCGGTAAACAAGTGAGCTGGCCGGCTTATCGCGACAACCCTCGCCTCCGCGCGCGCTATCGATCAGAAGAAGTTTGGTCGGGCTAGCGAGGGCCTCGAGCGGACGCCGAGCGTGATCAACGCTATTGCGGTCACTAGGTGACCGTACATTTCTATGGAGCCTAATAATTACCGTTTAATTTCTCATGATACCACGAACTTGTAAACCACTTGATAAAGGTTTGAAATAATTGTACGCGTTGATAGAACAATAGCAACTCGATTAGCCTCTTAACGCTAAACCTATCGACACTTCTTGAATATCTGTTCCTACTCTGCGTGGTTAAAATGACCGGTCCTTAACCCCTTGCACTACTATTTATTTTGTGACTATAATGGTTAGAAATTCTTGATCGTTCAGAATTTCATAGAAACAGAGATGGTTTATATTTATCGTATGCCTATGTTTTCTACAAAGGATATATGTCAACTACAACCAAGTAAAATTCTATTTCGATTTGAAGGAAATTAATAACGTTCACATTTATCAGACTCTGTTCATAATCTTCATCACGAGTCTGGCTCGTTATTCTAGGGCAAGGGGTTAAAAGAAGTTATTGTTAATAAATTAAACATAGATAATAGTCGATTCGTTGCTGAACGAACTAGTAGAACTTCCGTCAGTTCCAACCGATGCTTTCCACGGAATCAGAAATAAAAATCGTGGCTCGTTTCGTATTCGTCGATAGCTCAAGAAAGACAATAGTACGCGACACGTAATACCCGTAGCATGCCTGCAAACAGAGAGAAAGAGAGTGGCCATGATTGCATGCCGGAGCGTGTCCGGCATTGGCGTAGCCTCCCTCTGTATTTAGGCCAGTCTGATCTTCCTGTCGGCTAGGAAGGGTTTTCTTTCGACGACAGGTGCATCGATCTACAACCTCGCTTCGTCATCGTCGTTCCTCGACCACTATGCCGAACCCCGACAATCTTGACTAATGCATACGGGAACCGCGGCATCAGCGTCGCCTTCGGCTTTCCGCTCGATCGGTCATCTCGAGCGGACGATTTCTCTTCTATCCGCAAAAACCGGAAAGGAACACCGATGCGGCGTCGTCGCCGTTTTTAGCCAGGCTCCTTATTACCCAGGCTGCGCGGATCCCCGTACGTTTATGGGTCGTAAAAATTCTCGGGGAAACTGTAAAACTGAAGGTCCGATAGAATACTGCGAACGTTTTCGGGCAACTATTCTCTCCCGGGGAAAATTATTACTGCGGGAAATGAAATTCTACTTAACTTTGCCGGAACTGTGAACATTCGCTGGATTGTTACCGGAATGCGGAGTTTTGGGGCAAGTTTCGTTTTTCGGGGGATGTTTCGGGGGGAGGGGGACGGTTCTCTTGCAGTTGGTGGAAGACTCTCCTACTTGTGGCAAAGTTAAATAATCGTGCAGTTATTTCACTGATTTCTGATCTGATCTGCATCGATTGTCTAGAAATCTGTATCCCAAGGAGAGTCCAACATACCCCCCTCCTCTTCTACGACTGGTGGGGAGGATCCATAAGGAAGATTCCCATATAATAAAAAAGAAAACAGAGATCTATATATCACACTCCTACTTTTTCAACTCACTCTCGGCCGACTGAACACTACCGTCAAGTCTGAAACTCCCCGACTCGCAGGAAATTGCAACGTGGTCGAAATTCTGTGATCGATAATCGGTCGTGTGGGGGCTCCAGAAAATCATCGTGGCGTGCAGCAGGTCCCCTCGTTATCGAGACGGTCGCTCGTTAACGCGACACCGGTCGGTGGCTACGCCAGTGCACATCTGCGCGCTGATCTTTTCCAGTTACACAGGTAACCACTTAACCGAGAGCCGGCTCTGCCTCTGTGCACGCACACGCGAGCGAGTATGCCAGGCGAAACGTTCCACGTCGCCTCGGCCCGGCCGTACGTGTAGCCATTAATTAGATTAGCATATGCCGGAAAAAGGAGCTATCCGCTTATATCCGCCCGCGGCGACGATACACTGTCGCCGGGCAGGAGGATACCGTGCGTTAATGGCATTATGGGATCATCCGCGAGCGGCTACAACCTCTAGCATCCTTCGACCATCGCTGCGACCCGCTCGCAACCGGTCTACCGTCCCGATTATCCCCTCGGAACCCTGTCGAACTAATTTTAAATTACCGATAGACAACCCATTCTCTGTTACCTTCGATTCTTGAGAAACTCCGTACTTCGACTTTGCGAATTTTCTGTGGTTCGTGCACGACAGCTGGGTGGATGTTTTTTCCTGGAAATTACGCTGCAGACTCTTCCGAATGCACCGGTATTTTATAGCATTCGATATGGGTGAACGTTTTTTAATAATTTTTTAGCGAATCGGGGACTTTCCAATCTCTTCGGGAACTTTTCGATATGTTTCAACCGGGTGATCTGATCCTTGGTTAGGTACACGATTAAATAATATACAGCTTCAGATATCAAATGACCCGACTACGGATTAAAATTTAAATTACTATGTTCAACTTTTCAAAATTATTGAGGAAATAGTGAAATGTGTGAACAATTTCCATAATAGTCTAGTCACGACGCGAATGATCATTACAAAAATCTCTGTGGACAAGTTCGGTGTTGAACACAGCCAACGAAATTTTCCTGCCACGGTCAACGATTGCCAAAATAAATCCCAACTTCGTGGATTATTCTCGGTCCCAAACGACGTCGATCAGAAAAATCGTGTCAAATCCGTTCCGGGAGCGACGCATGCAAGTTTCAGCAAAGTCGAAGGAAGGGTGGTCGTGCGCAACCCCTTGTGTGTTCGATCAGGCGCCCTTCTAGCGTGCTGGCACCGTGTCGATAGGATCTTCGGCAGCCGTTTGCGAGCTCGCGACGGAACATTAATAATTCGGTCGCGCGGGATTACTCGGTCGGCCCACTTATTCCGCATTCCTGTGACACGGGCGTCGAGAGAGACGGGTCGAGTACACGGGGGGAGAGGGGGTGGATTGTAGTTTCGATATCGGAGCGGAGGAGGGGCTACGCCATTGGCGCGAGCAACAAGAGCGACACAAAGCCGGGAGCGACGGCGCAAACTATTTATTTCATGGGCTTCCCCCTTGTAGACGACGACTCTCTCTCTCTCTCTCTTGCTCTCTTGCTCTCTTGCTCTCTTGGGGCCTCTTTCCGTTTCCATCTCCGTTGGCCCTCCCCCCTTTCCCTGCAGATCCGAGCTTTTAATGGCCGTCGGCCGTGGCGGTGTGCGTGGACGTGTGTACACGCGAGCCGTATATCAACGGGAGCGCAGGCTACATAAGGGGAAGCGGCGGTTAGGTATGCGAGGAAGGCGCACACCGAGCACCGGGCTACATAAGGGCCACATAATGTGCGTGGCCATGTGCATCCGCCGGAATGCGACGGCCTAGGTGAAATGCCTGGTCCCGTGCCAGATACTTTAACCTCGATTCACAATAAAACGGACTGGAATCTTCTTTTCTGGCACCAACGCGCGCGGAGGTCGTGACCTGGACCGAGGAATCCGCGCTAATGCCGTCGAGAAACGATCGCCGACTTGCGCACTGACTCTCAAACCCACTACGCGTTTTTCCCCCCCCCATCAACCGTCAGCATTGAAACCCTTTTATCATCATTCGATATTTAACCCTAGCCTGTATTTCCTTCGACGATCTTCTTCTTCGATTTTCCTCGATATAAATTAATAATGTTCCTTCAAACATATCTTCAAAAGCTGTCAATTCCTCGAGCACGTGAATGTACTGTAATTGTATAATTTAAAATAGGCAATAAATACTCCACTTTTATACATGGAGCTCGTGAATGGTGATATATATATTTTTGACTTGATAATATTCCAGCTGTTGTCGAGACGAATTCAACAACCTCGAAATAACCATAAAATAATTGTGGGCTTTCAATCCACTGTGCCCAATTATGGATTTGGTCCTGATTATTGCAACATTTTTTGCAGTTCGTTTTTCACAATTTAACTGCACGGGTATGTTCATAAATTTTGGAGAAGTTCATGGATGCGTCGTTCGGGGAAGGGGAATGATAAAAGATGAGGAGAGAGAGAGAGAGAGCGAAACGCGAGCTTAAATAGAATTTAGCGAACTTTTGTCTTGTTCCGAACTTTCTCTGCAACTCTCGACGGCGGCAGCCAGGGCTCTATTTAATTTTGGCCCTATTCAACTCGTGTACAAAGCTGCAAATTTACATAAACATCCACCTCTTGTCGCACCGCCGTTGGAAATATTTCGGCGGTGGTGCGCGACGAAGTTTCAAACTGTAATTATGTTCTACTTCGCAAGCCTAGCGGAGCTTCGAACAATCTTCCGAACACACGAACTGATAGATAGAAAATTACTAACCGGAATATCCAATGAGATGATGCCGCTGGTGTGCGTCAGCAGTAGAATCAGCCAGCCGTGGTCAGACACGAGCCGACACTCGGAACGAGTTACTTCCTAAACGACTCGTATGCAAGAATGATATTCACGGCTGAATGCTTGATGGCCATACTTCATAATTTCTCAAGCGTACGTCCTTGAACGACCTTGAACACTGATGTGCATTAAAGCCACCTTAAACTAAAAAATCCAATGAAGTTCGTCTAAGATCATTCAAAGCGACCAAGCAGAAAATAGTAGAAGGTACAAATTAGTGAATAATATCTTAATAAATATACGGGGTGTCCCTATAGTAATGCAAGTTTCTGACCAAGACTCGGAATTTTATTCCAAGCGTGTCTCTTCATTTTTTATGAAGACTGACCCCGTTCCCGGTTGCAATAAGGACGCAAGGAATAACGAACATCTCCACTGCAGAGGGCAAGGTTCCCAGTTAATCAGATAGACCGCTCAGACTCGTGTCACCTCTGAAACTCGAGTTCGTCCTCGGAGCGATCCTGCTTATCACCGTGGAATCTCCTCGGAGGCGATTCCCGATCGTCTTTTCGAATATTCACGAGCGATACCGGCTTTTAATTTCTCCCGAGGCGGTCTCTGGCCCTCTCCTACCCTCGAGGGCTTGTTCCCCGAGAATATTCACCGACCGATAATCCAGCCGAGTATCCTTTCCACGCTCGTAAATTCGCCTACGTCCCGCCTCCTCTCGGTTTCTTCGTCGCGTACCTGGTGGCCCGTTTGCGCAAGATCTACAGGCTCCTTCTGGTAAACCACGATCCACTCGGTATAATGTCCACCCAAAATTCTGCTGATCAAACTGCTGCATACACTAGGACCTTATTATCAGAACGGTTATGTGGGACATAATGCCCTGGAAGAGTATAAATAAAACCTCAAAAATTATATTCGGTATTGTATTCGCGAATCGAGGCGTTTTGATCATCCGATACCACAAGATTCAAATGTTCCGATCGTAATTTTCAAGTTATCTAGGGTTGGAAATACAGAAAAATTTGTAACGATTTAAATATTGATCTAGATGTTCTTCCAAGTGATCGGTACAACACCCAAAATATTTTCACAGTCATTTTAACAAGAATAAAACTTTGGAAATGAACAAAAATTTGCTAATTTAAAGATTCATTCGAGCTCCCTTACGGCGCAGTTTAAAGGGCCGTGCCAACGCAGTTACAGGGTGGATCACCCAGTAGATGCACCGCGTTTATCTCGAGCTCTGCGTCAGCGCTGTCGCGTTTATCTACGGTAATAAATGCGCCGTTCGAACAAAGACGCGGAGACCGCTGCCACCCCGTATCGGCCCTCGCAACCCTGTCCACGTTTGCCACCGGGTGTCCCACGGCGTGACTTTACGACCGACAACAAAGCCGCCAGACCGACGTTACGATCGTCCCACTGCGGGACGAACGTGACAAAGGAGTTCTAGTTGAATCGGTCAAAGATTCAAATGTATCCCGACCGAGCCTCCGATGCAGTTCCTGCTGCTCCGCAATCAAATCCAGCGCAGTCGAGCGTTTGCGAAAACCGTCATTGCCTTCGGAACATTGTTCGGCTATTCGGACAATTGTGACTCTGACGGGATCGATTATCCTGGCCAATACACTGCGGACCTTTGTGCTGACATAGATTTTCAAATGGGAAGCTCCATTACACCACTGCGAGCAACAAGGATGCGCATCCTTCTTCGTTTGCTCGCACATGTCGCTCATTCATAAGAAAAATGACGTGACACGAGACATATCTATAAAAAAAAATTATAATAATAAATGTATACATTGTGCTGTACTTCATTACGAATGTACATGGCAATCGACCCAGTATCTATATAACAACAAATTATTTTACATTTTTAAGTTGGATATATGTAGTAAAAGAAAATGGGCAATTTTGGGTAAAAAAAAAAAAAAACTTCCGAATGGATCTCCTGTAAAATTTCTTTCTTTTGATTTAGGTCACTTTCTTATGAATGAACGATGACTCGTTTTAGCAAGTCAGCAAATAAAAATAGTGCAGAAATTGTACGACATAGTAGCTAACTATAGCAATTTCTGTTTTCCTGGAACATTTTCTATGTTAACAGTTTTCCTGCTGTAATAGACTGCGAATTTTATGCATTTATGACAAAAATAAGCTGGTGCATTTAAAATAGTAGTTGAAAGAAGTTAAAACTGTTAATATATTATTTTCAGCTTGTGAATATTATCACTGAATGAAAGAGTCTTCTACATGACTACCGTTTCCATTTTTACAATTTTTATTTTGCATAAACGATGAGCGTAACCTGCAAAAAGATTCACTTATAATACAAGAAACTTTTGTAATTCGTGGATAGAAAAGCTCGACCGTGCTGACCTCGATCAGTAAATTTTGTTTTAAAAGCTGCGTTCGTTTAGCGTGACTGTTAAAAATTGAACAGTTCGCATGCAGCAACCTAATATTCGGACTATTCCTGCCGGCAGCAGTTCAGAGAGGCTAAACGAAGCCGCTCGTAGACGGTGACTATTTAAAGAGCAGGAACGTCTGGTAACGATCAGCAGACGATCGCCTCGGGAAAAATCGAGCCCGTGGATTTCATGTAACTCGTTATCTTCCTGACCGAGTCCCGTCGTAGCGAATCGAGATTCCGCTCACGAATCGGGGCAAAGTGCAGCGACGCCGCGCCGTCGGCCATAATCTCTCGGCCGTGTAGCTACATCTTTTTCCACTTTGGAGGCTGGATCGTGACGCGAGAGAGAACTCCACGCAGAAGGAGAAACAGAGAGAGAGAGAGAGAGAACGAAGAACCGATACTCTCCTCCGACTCCTTCTCTACCGATTATGAAACTTTTCGGTGTTCCGGAACAACCGCTGATAAACGAGCTCGGGAACAGTTCGAACTATTGATGCAACCCTAACTCGTCCATGAACGTTCCATTGATTCCTAGTTTCAGAGACGAACGTCCTGAAACCAATCGGTGCTAGAACGAATTCACGTGTTACGAATTTTTATTCGTCGTCTGTCTTTGCTAATCACTACGGATTTCATGCGTTTATGGAAAAAATGAATGAGTGCACTTTAAAGCAGTGTACAGATTTATAGAATTTAAAAATATCGATTTAGTAGCATCGTACCAAAATCGATAAAGCAGGAAAGAAATTTCTACTTGGTTCCTGTTTCTTGCAATTGATGCTAACAATTTTTATTCTGCATAATGTCCCGGTAAAGTCTAGTTCAAGATTTTGAACAAAATTAACATCTCAGCTCTGTAGCTTGACTTTGATAGTGGGTCACAAACAATTTAAATATTTCATTCCTCATATTCTCCAGTTTCTTTATTTTCTTTCTTTCGTTTTCGACTTAAGTACGTGTATGTACGTACACGAGTAAGTACTAAGTAGGTAATTAATCAAGAGCCGACGGAGTAATACACCTGGCCATTATTTGGCTCGATAAATACGTTAAGTTAACCTTATGCGAATTGTGTAATCCGCGAATGACCACCGCGTTAAACAATGATTCGAAAATGATAAGAAGATGAACGTTGCCTAATTTTTACGAGCGGCTCGGTACACAAAAGCAGTGAATGGAGCGGCAAATTAAGATGATGTAACGTGGAACGCGGGTCTCTTGAATAATTTCCAACAATTCTCCGCGTCTGCCGTCGGCAATTCCGCTCTCGTGAAGCGTTTGCCCGCGTTTGACACAGTTTCCCCGAGTCTCGCGCGTCCCGTCCCGTCCCGTCCCGTCCCATCTCGTCTCGTCTCGTCCGCGTTATTTCGCCGGCTGACAAATGACTGTATTCCATTTATATTTCAGCCGCGACCCGGAAGGAGGCCCCGAGGACGTCCTGGAAACACCGCACAGTTGCAGACTACGCCCAGGATACAGAGTCCCATCTCGCAGCATCTTGAAAAAGGTGAGTGCGCTGCTTCTCTCGTCCGTCGACGCTCTTTTCTTTTCATCATTCTCCTCCCGGGCCATAGTCTGCCACGTTGAAAATTTCAGACGCGTCGCGTCCGCAGCTTCCTCGTCCTCCTCTGTCGTCTAGCCTGAACTTCATGCGAATTTCATCGTGTTTTGCCACTCCCAAGCACGATTCCGAGACACCAGAGAGAGCGAGAGAGAGAGAGAGAGAGAGACGGCTCGTGTCGGGAATAGACCAACTTCGTAACACCGTTATCGACGCTGGTCGATTCGAGACTGTTCCACTTGGCTCTATTAATCGTCGACTAATTGCAACGAATCCGATCGATCCCGAACCGTTTTCGACGTCGATGGAAGTCGCTTCTGTCGCTACGGTTCCGAACTCTGCTCAGGGAAATCTCATTTATCTTACATTCGACCGTTCAGACGTCAGCCACTGGTTATTTAGCTGCTTTGACCCCGATCTGACCCAAATTTTGACTCTTCACTAAATTATCCGTGCGTGAAAGGTCCTCGATTCGTTTGCCCACGGTGCGACGTACTTTTCTGAATAGTGGACTGTCCGGATAATGCCTCGGTTTGTCAATTTTTTAAACTCTCTCTCTCTCCCTCTTCTTGGCAGGTTCGTGTTTCCACCGATTCTTTTGGGATAGCTGACTATTTAAATTAGTTAGCAGAGGCTGGACAATCGAATGATAACGCGAGAGCAATTATTAAAAATATTCCAGGATCAATATTTTAAACAGAACCCAGAATGTCTCATAACTAGACTGTGCGGATCTTTCTGCAAAATAAAAGATTTGTGTAGCGTTTGCGACACAAAAAGTTCGTTCCCTCTTTACTTATTTTAGTAAGTCGGAAATAGTACATCGATGTCTCTTAATCTTTTCTCTATTTAAAATTGTGCCTACCAATTTTAATTATAAATACAAGAAATCCACAGTCTGGTTACGAGTAGGAAAAATTTTAAAAAGAAAAATTAAAGGACACGGAAGAGTAATCTTCAACTTCTTAAAATCACTAAAGAAAGAAGGAAGTTTCTATTCGGCTCCTATTTCTTGCAATGATGTTACTTCTTTGCGTAATAATTTCAACAAGTCGAAAAATTACACGTCAATGTATTCCAACTCTTTTCACGTTTCGCATATTCTTGCATTGCAATTCACATGAATAGCGAAGCGAAAAGCGAGACAAAATTAGCTGCACGTTTAACGTGTTAACGGTGACAATTTTCATTTTACGCATAAACCCACTTACTCGCAACTCCCCTAGTTCAATGATACTCGGCGAAGCGTCCGCATTTAGCCTAACTCCGGACAGAGCCGGGTAGCTCTCTAAAGGTCATCGAAGGGAAAGCTAGACCCGTCTGCCGAACGCAGGACCGACTAGTTCGTAGCCTAGGTCTACGTCTTCCGCATGGTCGATGAAGCGAGGTCAAGTAGGGTCGTGGGCTGGTGGTCGGTGGCTGAAGCCGCGATCGACCGGCTCGAAGGTCGAGCAAGGAGCTTTCACGGTGGTTCATTGACGAGGAAGGACCCCGCCGGAGGAGTTAGGCTCGCGGAACGCGTTGAAATGCATTGGGGACTGTTCTCTCCCTGGGGGACAAGATATAAAAAGAACGGCGCGCAAAGAGAGAGAGAGAGAGAAAACAAGAGAGAAAAATAGAGAAAGAGAGCGAGCAAGAGGAAAAAAGTTAAGCAACCGGCCGAGAGATATTCGGGGTGGAGCAGCGCCGAGGGGAATAAATGATTCGAGGAACGGAGAGAAACCGGTCCACAAACAAAAGATTCGGATCCGGCTGGATCGGCGAGAGAAGGAGGCGGAGGAGGTGGAAGAGAGTCCTGGCTGGAGGGATTCAGCCCAGGAAGTGCTGACTCCGATAGGAAGGGTGCTGATGTTGATGAAACGGGGAGTAAGGGATTTCGAAGTCTTTGTTCCGGGACGAGCGCTTCTTAATCTCGCGGAACCGGTGTTCCTGCACGATGTTTTTCTGCTTCCTACGTTTATCGCGATCCTTCTTCTTCTTCTTCTTCTTCTCCTTCTTTTTCATCTCTCGTCCCTTTCTCTCCCTTTCTCTGGGTTAGTCGAGCTTTTGGGGTCGTCGGGATCGCCGAGGTCCCTTCGATTCTCGGCCTCCTCTGTTCAACCGACCGGGAAATTAGAACTTGTATCTCGCGGTGACTCGCTTGGCTGGCTCGCGAACGAGACGTCTGTTTTAGTTGGAAAGAACGCGAGCTGAGACCTTGCGAGTCCCGGAAGATCCCGGTTGCCTGGCGAATTTATCCTCAAGAATCTAGAGCAGACTTCGAGCAGTGGATCTTCAATTTGACGCAAGAATTATGGAGCGTATCTAGAAACGATCCCCCGAATCTTTTTTAGCAGAGTACCATCTCTAACCTTTCTGCGATGGTAAATTTAATTTGAGATATTCAGGATAAAGATATTCAGGTTCAGAACCTCGTCAGCACAAGAATTAAGGAGCATAACTAGGAATAGACTCCCGAATCTTGTTCAGCAACCTCTCACCTTCAATCCAGCCTAGGTTGTAAATTGTAATTGGAAGTATTTAGGACACAAAATTCTTCAAGATTAGGACCTAATAAATGCAACAATGAGGGGAGCATATCTCCTGAATCTTCTTCAGCAACCTCCCACCTCAAATGTACCTTAAATGTGGTAAATTTAATTGGAATTGTTTCGAATAAAGTTCTTCTTCAAGAATCAGGGAGCATAACGAGAAATAGTCTCCTTTGTCAGCCTGCTACTCTCCCTATGCAGTAAGCTTAATCAAAAATATTTAGCATGAGGTTCTCGTGGTTTAAAACCTGACAAGCACAGAGTTTGAAGAGTATATTTGCGACACGAAAAACATTCCGTGAACCATCGACGGACCGGAGTTCCTCCCACAATCCTCTTCTAAACTGACTTCATCTTCGCTTGCGTTCGTCATTGTCGAACAGTCGGCCACTCGTCCAAGTTAGCTACCGTGACCAGGCCTTTTTTTTCGTCTGTTTCGGGGATGCAGCAGGAAGCGAGAAGCGAAGCAGGCGCCGTCGCGAAAGTTCCCTTACGTCACCGGTCAAATATAACCGACACGATCGCTCCTCTATTTATTCATCCTCGTTTCCGACGCCGGGCGACCCCCTCTAGATCCCGTCGATTTCGCGGAGATCGCTGATTGTTCGTTTTATTGGCGCGATCGTGCCGCGACTTTTTGATCGTGCACGCTTGATCGTCCATTCAAGACATTGTTCCAATAAACGTGCCACCGGCGCGATTGATGTTCGTATGATACTCACGGACAGTTTTATTACGGAGTCGAGCGATGCTTTAATTATTCTAGGTCGCGGTTTAATTCGACAGGCCGTAGTTTATTAATCGTTTCGATATTTTGACACGCTCCCGTACAGTCAGACTCGTAATGAGAATTTCAGATTATATTAAAAGTGGATGGTATCAATTTCTTTTAAATTTAAATATATTAAATATTCGGTGAAGCTGAAGTTCTGGTACCTTCGTATCCATAAGAAATACTAACACTCTGAATGCCCAATTAGCATTAAAAAATTCTATAAAATCAAAGTAATTCATTTAGCGAAATATAAATCAAAAAGTTGAGACGTGTGTGGTACCGGAAGTACTCTTATAACCTTCTTGCATTTTCCAGACCCTAATAATTTGCTACGAATAAGGCTAAAAAGCCAGGAATAAAATCTTGTTAATTCCTTAAGTAAAGCGCGTTTCTACTTTGAATAAATATAAAATGTAAAATCTGGAACACGCTAATGTCAGGAATTATCTGGAATTTTCTGTGCCAGCCATCGAAGCTCTTCTAGAAATCGATGTCCACCCCGACTCTCGAGTTTCATCATCTTTGCGATGCCTAGTAGGCAAACGATGATTTCCGGCGGAAGCGGAGAACTCCTGAGGGAGCGAGGCCGGTTTCCCGTGGAAAGGCAAAGAAAATCGCGGGGTTCCCGGTAACTCGACCACGGGCAAAGATTCAAAGCCGCGATCTTTCTTTCGGCGAGCAGCGTGGCGAGCAGCGAGGCGAGGCGCGGGGGCGAGCGAGTGCACGCGCTAATAAAGTAACGAGGGCCTCCTTTGAAGTGGGTCTTCTGCGTCGCTGTAATTCCTCGCCTCGTCGTCGTCGACGTCGACGTCGACGTCGGCGTCGTCCCACAGCCGCCCCGGCTTTCTCCCCCTTTTTTTTCTCTCTCTCTCTCTCTCTCTCCGGTTTTTCTCTTCCTCTCCCCTTCCGAAAATAAACGCGCCGCGTAAAACGCGAACCGGATGACACGTCGCTGAAAATACAACCGGCGTTGCGACGCGATGATATTTCGTAGTAATTACTACGAGAACGTGGTGGCCGCCAACGAGAGGAATTCTTTTCTATTTAGCCCTCGACGAGCAAATATCCAACGGGCGCGGAAAACAGCACGTTAATTAGGGAAATGCGTGCGGCCACAGCTTCCTCGACGCCGCTGATAAAGCTGTGCCACATCAATTTTGCGTTACGATGTCGACCATGATACGCTGACGTTGCACTCGAAAGCTTGTTCCCTCTGTTCGACTCAACTTTTAAGAAATATAATTCTGGGTGAGAGAATCGAATTTTTCCTGCTGCATCTGTGAAAGATATTTGGATGATTTTTCAGTGGAATAATTCTCCAGAATCTCCCGAATACAAAATGGTATTTTTTAAAATTAAATTATCAAGGTTTCAGCGTGTTTAAAAAATATTTGAACGCAGAGAGGTACGTCAATTATCTATTTTGTCTTTTTTAAATGGAAGGTTTAAAGTAAAATCTAACCACACCTTGTGAACGAGCATGCAAAGAAAAATGGGAATCTTTCTCTGAAAAGTTTCTCAGGTACCGATCACAAGCGAGAATAACGAATTTCCAGATGAATTTCAATGAGAATGGTTGGTCGGTTGGTCAGCGTAATTAGATGGCTGCTAATCAAGAGGCTGTCGGAAGAACGAGCAGAAGCCGAGATTCGCGAACATGTAAATTGAACTACTATGTATCCTAGCGGTTGATATACAAAGGTCGAACTGATAGACGAGCCGGGCTCTGACAGAGTATCTGGCAGAGTCTCCGACTACCATCGGAACGTCCCCGGTTCGAGTCCTCGCCCCAGCGAAGATTTTTCACTCGCCTCGGAAATTTCTCCTCGAAATTCCCGGTGCCAATTTTCATCGGTCCGCGAGCGAGCGAGAGAGAGAGAGAGAGAGAGAGAGAATTTCTCGGAAACTGTGCCTCTCCGCAACAGAGTTGCAAGGCGGCGTGTGACTGGGAAAACGCGCGCGATTGCAACAAGGAAAAGAGAAAGAAAAAGAAGAAGAGGGGGAGGGACCCAGGCAGCACAAGTGCTGCTGCAAGATTCTCAAATAGAAGAGAAAGAGAGAAAAGAACACACAAGATCGCACGGAAACGAGATTGATAGCGGGTTACACTGGTCGTGTACGGCTTGCTTGGCAGCCTACCAATCCCGAGTCGTCGACACTTGTTCCGTCCCTCTTTCTCTCGCCCGACGAGTTTCAAAGTCGGCTCGGCCAACAAGGAGGAAGGAAAACTGCTGGAAACTATCTCTCCAAAGAAAGAAAACACAGATCCCAACATGTGTGCGCGAGTAGAAGAGAATCCAAGGTAAAAAAGAGGAAAAGAGAGAACTTTTTCTTAGGAGTTTGTAAAATGGAAAATCGAGGATTTATGGGACAATGGATCGTCGGATCGTTAAATTCCGCGTGACGCTGGAACGTTTCCCAAGAGAGAAAGAGAGAAGAAGAGAGTCAGCAGTCAGTTCTCTCTCCTCGAGTTCTCGCCCCGAACTTTCTGATTGATGATGACTGCCGCGCCAGAGGAATGCTCTCGCAGCAAAGATTCACGTTGCGTACAACCGAGAGATGTGTATCGCTCCGCGACACTTGCATCCCAAACGCTCGGACAGCGGAGATTCATCAGAATCACCTACGACAAATGTGTGTGTCCTAGTTGGCCGGGCAGGAACCCGCGTGCACAAAGTTTCTGTGCACGATGCCAGTGCACTCTCTGCCAGTTATGCTGGTGTTATGTGCGTGCACACAGCCGTCCGAAATATGGTTGTGCCGTGGCACACGTGGCCATGCCACGCTGGAAACGGCCGGATTAAAGTACCGCCGGCTAGCTGCGGCACGTGGGCGGTCGTCTGTCGCGGCCCCGTAATATATGCATTTAACATTAGGCGTGCAACGTATGCGCGAATTGCGAACGGCCGAGAGAGGCCACATGTCGGCACACTCGCATCTGGCGGCCAATGAGCGCCTCGCTTTACTACCGGTGATCACCTGGAACACCGTCTAGACCAATATCTCGCGACTCCGAGCCGCGCTAAATCATTCTAATTGACCAAAATGTGTACCGGCCTAGTGGAGACCGAGTAATAGGCCATTCTCGCGCTGTAATCGAGCCGCGACCTCGTTGGAGCAACTATGTCTTGCGAATGGCGCGCTAGAATGCAAAAGTTGACGCGCCAGCTGAAAGATAAGGGAACAACTGGGTCAGCGTGTTTATCGAAAACGTGGAGCAATAAAGACAATTCCGATCAGATTTGCAGCTGATTCAACAGTGAAATGGGCCTGGAAAAATGGTTGATATTCTGTAGGCAGAGTGCGCTGTGGGCCCTAGTGTCTTCTTAAATTGGACAATAAATCCGTAGCGATTCAAAAAATTTCCCAGAGGTCCCAAAACCGTTCCCTCGCCTTCCCCAAAATGCTCTCACGCAAGACCTCCTCGAATTATTCTAAAGTAATCCACCTGAAGTAATATTTCCTCTAAAAACAGCTCAACTACGGTCACGCGAATTTCACTTGAGAATCTCTCACCCCCTCGACCAATGAATACATACAAATTATGTAAGGTATCATTTTAACGACGATTCAAGGGTTGATACGTGTCTATCATTGGATAATTTAAGTCGAAGTTGTCGAAAGCACGTGCGAGACGTGTTACGCTCGAGGGTTGCATTATTTCGTGATCGACACCGTTCCCAGTGACACGTATGTGCGCGCACGCTTGGAAGAGAGTCAGTGTAGCTGTCCAAACTCTAGACCTATATCTCACGATTCCGACTCGAGATAAATCACTCTAATTGGTCAAATAGTGTACAGACGGTGGGAGGGTTGAGTAATAGGGTACTCTCTCGCTATAATCGCCCTGTGACCTCAATACCGTGGTTGCTTACCCTAATGTGTCTCGCGAGTAATACGATACAAGAATTCTCCTAGAAATTTCAAAAATCAAAATCAAAAAATACATTGAACCCTTTCTGCTCGAGCAGCCACTAAAAATTGCCATACCGTTATACAACACAGAGTCTATATTATTCAATTCGTCTGTATTCAATAAATTGCTAAAAGTGCATGTGTTGTATACGGAAACAGGTGTTATGTGCACAATGTAAAAAAGATTACGTGGAATTAGTATGCTCTACGTTAAAAATATAGATAGCTATTGCATAAATGGTAAAATTAGAATTAACAATACGAATAACGTGAATAGCATGAATGATAACAATACGAATAACTATTGGTATCGATAGGGGAATCGTTGGAGGTCTTTTCACACCGAGTTGTTTAATTTGCATCGTTAGCGTATATATACGCTCAATTTATTTTTTCTTATAATGCTGAAAGATGAAGTTCTTTTACTTGTAGTCATTTTTGTACTTAAATATAATAAAGAAAAGTGTTTGGTGATTTATGGCCACGTTTTCATATTTCCTTACGATGCAAATGGATTAATGAACCAATTTTTGGATCGCGAGCGCTGCTCGTTATTGGCGCGCGGAAGGTCCCGGCGACGTTCTTGTAGGGAGACAGCGGTAATTCCAGCGTTGGCCGTTTACCAGAGGTTTCCCTATTGGGCAATTCGCGTCAGAGTCGGCGAGACTCCGCGTGGGGAACGCCACGTCCGGGGAATGCATAATTTCGTGATCGATATCGGCCCTGTTGGCATACGCGTTCACGTATGCGCAGTTGCGCAACACCGGCACGCCGTCGAAAAGGCCGGGGGGAGAAGTTTCGCATTGCTTGGCCCGAATGGACACCGATATCGCAGCCCGTGCGAGACGAGCCGTGACTTTTGAATGAACCCGGAGGCGACGACGACGACGACGACGACGACGGTGACTCACCCGTCGATCGTACGCAACGATCTATCGCGCCGGTAATCGTGTCTACCTTCTTCAGCTGTTATTAGCAGACTGTGTGTATCTTTATGCAAAACAAGTCATTTGTATGGAACAGAAGTTAATTGGAGGTGCACTTTTTCTATTTATAATTTCAATATGTTGCGGAATAATTAATGAGTTTAGTATTTTTCGTATTCTTTCCGCGAATGCAGACTATTTTTATTTTTGCATAAAAATTCGCCGTGCAAGAATGAATTTGTAGATTGTAATGGTATCTCTTGATTTAAATGCTTCGTAAAATTTGCAATTGTAAAATCGGCCGTTTCGTATGTAACAACCTAATATTTCCTTCGTTTCTGCCCGGTGTCCAGCATTTTTATCAATTTCCCGAGCGAACGAAATTCGAGCCCTGGGATATCGATCGGAAGGGGGGCTGCTTGTTTACGCGTTCCGGGCAGCCAGCGAGCAATTTTTCGCGAGCCCGCGGAAATTAATTGATCGATCGGCCGGGAATTCTTTTTCCCGCGGAAAACCAGCACGCCCGAGGAAATTCCATTAGCGACGCGGGGGGGAGTTGGGCGATCGACCGCGAATAACGCCTTGCTCCGTAATTTCGACGATAATTTCGCGGCCCTGGAATCCGACGGCGCGATACCCGCGATAAATTCTGCTCGCTTGAATATTGCGTGCGCGCCGCTACGAGATACCCCCCCGGGAAATGAAATTTAATCGAAATCATTCGCCCCGTTAGCACATTGAACGCTGCCACGCGCTCTCTGCGGTGTCAAAATGAATTCTCCACTTCGTTTCTGCTCCATTTGATACTCCCTTCCGAAGAGCGCGCGCTTCACATTTTTTCCCCGGCAATTCCCTCCGAAAAATCACGCGACCACTGTCGTCTGCAAAAATTCGAGAGGTCACATTTGCCGGCTTGAAAATTGACTTCAAATTTTCACGTTGCGGAAAACGCGATCTCGTCGAACACCGTACAAAATTTCCTGCTGTTCACATGGAAGGAAAAAATACTGTGAATAAATATTGTCTGTCTAAAGAAATCTTTAGACAGACAGATTGAAAATATTAATGCCCGATTTAAAATGCAACAAGGAATCGAATTTTTGCAGTGGCCGAATATTACATAGTGTCTATTATTCCCACTCTCTTGTTCTGTAGCAATTAGTCTAAATGACAATGTGGATTTTCTACGCGTATCACAAAAATTTCGAAAGAGCATCGGATAATCTTGAGACCACTAGCCCATGATTCTCAACGCGTTGAAAGGATTAAAGCGATAATTCCGCTTGGAAATCTGCAGTCCGCCAATTAAAAGGGTGTTAAATATCTCGTCTTAAAATGTTCGTTTTGGTTGTCCGAGTTAGCGGAAACGAACGGGATTTTCTTTCTGCGGTTTGCCGAAGTCAGCGGCTGGTTGATAGCGTGTTTCCACGAAGCGGTGAACGCGCGCGGCAACTGCGAATTTGTTTGTACACAGGTGGATGGCGGTCCCCAGGTAATTAGGCGGCTATATTTGTTCCGGTTTAAACTCGGCTCGCTCGTTCCGCCCACTAGTTGCAGAACTCGGATAATTATTGTTTCGAACTAACTTTCAGTTTGCTCGATTCTGCACCGGCTCCCCCTTCCCCACCTCTCCCTCCGGTGTTTCCATGGAATTCCCGCCACCGGGTCCGGAATTCCCGTGAATTCGTTGCTCGCGGTGAATGCCGTGGCCGCGCGCGGAATTTCGAATTCCGCTCGACACTGCCGTCAATGTCAGAGCTCCCTCCGAAAAATCCCTTCGGAATATAATTACGTGACTTTTTTTTCGCTCAAACTCTGATCCCATCTCATAAATTAGGAGCCCTATCGTCGTTAATTAATGCGCCGGAGAACCCTTTTTACGTTCTCGAGAATTATTGCCGGGTAACGGTAGAGCAGCGGACGTTCGTGCAGGTTCGCAATTTTAAATTTTGCTATTTTATTAAACAGTGGGCGCAGACGTAATTTTATTTTACAGGCTGAGGGCTCTGCTGGATTTATTAGATTACGAGGGAAGCTAGAGGAATTTTAATCAGCGTCTCGAGTCAACTTGATTCACACTATATTCGCGATTCTAATAAGAACACGTTGCACTCGAAGCTGTTTGAATTCCAGAATCCAGAAATGTTTCTTCCGATCTAGAAAATGTGGTATAAGTGTCCAATTAATTTTGTTAGGAATTCATTAAACTCGATAATGTTAAAAATGTTTCGAATAATTTTCATTGGCGACCCAGAGTTGCCTTTGAGGATGCTGAAAATATTTTTCGGTATATATTTAGATTTATTATTTTTAGGTACCTTCGGTTCCCATAGGCGACAATTTGTCTTTTGCAATAAAAACCCGCAGATTACTCCCTGAACATTCTCGCGTTACGGGGATCCTCATCAGACCTGAAGAACTGACCCTATCGGAAACTGCTCTTTTCCGGAAGACCTTTGGAGAATCCATTAAAACATTTCCCGCTATCTACGGGCCTCCTGGTTCGAACACAATCTTTTTAATAAATCGCTCGTTACACGGCGGTCCGTTGGCCGCGCGATTAATCAAGAACGTCTCCGAATGGAACGTCGTCTCCGGGGTAGCAGTTTTTCCCGGTCGAAACGCGGCCATCGATCTTGCGGATTTTACGAGGCTGTCGCGAGATCCCTTGGTCTTTGAAACCGCCGCTTTTAAAGGATCGTAAAGTGGCCCGGGCATTCTATCCCCTCGCGTTGGCTCCGCTGGCCGAGGAGCTTTTCTCCCCCGGGGTATTTTATCGCGAGCGATCAGCCAGGCACCTTGAACGTTAGGAATATTGATGACGTCGACGTCTCCGGACCGTTCCAGCGGGAACCCGGTCCCGTATAAGCCCCTTCGCTGGTTCACATTTCGTCCCTGAATTGATGAGCTTCCTCGCCGACACGCTCCGCTAGGCACCGCCCGCTCAGCTCTGCTCAGCTCCGCTCGGCTCCGCTCGGCTCTCTCTGCTCTTCCTAACCCCTATCCTCGGGCAACCCTGTCTCTCGTTCGCGACAATGGAAATTCAGTTACGCTGCATCGGATTAGTCCCAGACTAGAGCGCGGAACCTCCAGCCTTCGATAATCACGCTCGAAGTGTAACCGGTCATTCGATTACGAATTGCTTCCTGGAATTGTTATCGCTCCGCCGTCGGCTCGATCGCAGTTGTAGGTCAGTGGCATTGATCGATTACTCGTCGGGCAGCCGTCAATCGACTGCAGACCTCCGCCGGTAGATATTTATAGCGCGCGAAGATCCTCCGGGGATAATCAAATATTTATTCGAAGTTACAATTTCGCTTTGACCTCAATGGTAACGAATGGCCACGAATCGAAACAAGACTTCATTCAGCTCGAATTTGTTTGGCTTCGCGAGGAATGTCTAGATTTAGTCTTCCGCTGTCTGGCCTTCGGGATTGCGTAATCGGGTTACGTTTTCATCAATTCGTGCCGCCAGAGTTCGTGGGAAAACGTTGGAAGGTGTAATTTTATTATCGATTTTAAGCCGTGTCCGATCGCAACCTGTCTCATTACACGTGATCGGTTGCTTCGCGTTTCCCGAGGAACTTGATTGTTGCGTAACGATCCAGTTCGTTAGCATTGACATTTCAGTCGGTAATAAAAAGGTGTCGACGCGTCTGATTACAGGCTGTCTCATTCTCCTTATTTACGTTGTAACCACCACTGGAAGTGACTCAACTAGATCGGTCCAGTTTCCAGACTAAAAATTATCAAGAAATTGTAGGATAAAAAATATGAGAGCACACAGAACACTATCCTAGAAACATCGGCACTACTGGAGAACTGATCTCCAAAATAAAATAAATCACTTTCTTCTTGTGCCATAAACATCATTCATAGCAATTGAAAAACTCTCCCAGTGGACTGAAAATCATCCTAACATCTTCCTCAAAACACCCCCACAAAAGACCTCCCCCTAAACAATCCACTTCTAACAATACTTTCGCTCAGAAGTTTCTCAACTACGGTCACGCGAATTTCGCTTGAGAATCTCTCGCCCCTGAAACAATATTTTCAGAAAAATTACCATATAGAACATAATTTCGACGACCAACTCGTGTCTCGTTTCAAACAGGTGTCTCCGATGATTTCCAGTTTGCCGATGAAACCCCTCGGAAACCATAAGCCGAGCGCACCGCCGAAAGCGACAGTGTGCTCGTTCGATTAGTAGTTTTTTAAGCGTTTCTCCTGGTCGGCTCCCCCCGAAGTAAGAGTTTAAATCCCAGTCTCGGTCCGGGTCGAAAACTCCGCAGACGTCGGAGAGGTTAAGATCGGAGGCCCTTCCGCCCCCAGGAATCCATAGGTTACGACTTTTCGATCCCCGGGGGCACGGTGGCCCGGGGGTGGTGTGAGAACTTCCTACGGGGTAGTTATCGAAGCTGGATCCTCGCGCGCGACGCGCACAACTTTCCCAGGAAACTTTGCCCGAAGTAGTTTCTTCCTCCGTCTGGAGATCCTGGAATGTGCTGCCGCGAACTTTCCTCGCCTCTTATGAAACATTCTTCCCCTCGCTGCTAGCGATGGGGATGATCCCGGAGCGAATGTCGATCGTCCTGGGACTTCGAAACAGCTCACCATAAAGGGCAACTTTGTTGGCAATTTGCTCGGTACTCTCTTGATACCTTTTCTGGGATGTCTAAACAAATCACTAAACGTTTAAGCATTGTACTCGTAAGTCGGACCAGGTTCGTACGAATAAAATGGAAATATAGGTCGGAGGAAAAATTTTCAGAATTGCTGTGCACAGGGAAAAACGATAGATTAATTTTGGAAAAATTGGTAGATCGTTCCTATCGCTGTTTGCCCTCCCCGGAGATTCCGTCTGAAATAAAAACGCATCAATTTTCACTGCGGAATCTATAGCCTTGAACGACGCAGTGAAAATAGCTTTGAATCATCCCAATCAGAATTTTCTCATTTTTACGGATTCTCTTAGTGCACTGCTCTCGTTGAAACAAACTAATATAAGCACAAAAACGAATCCCTATATCTTTGAAATAAGAAAAAACGTTTTCAACTTCGCATCCGAAACCACAAACGATAGTAAAATTAAATTCTACTGGGTACCATCTCATATTGGGATTCTGGGTAACGAGAGTGCAGACACATTAGCTAAAACAGCAACCAACACGACAGCCTCATTCTCCGTCAAAATTCCCTTCTCAGATCTAAGAGAATCGGTTAAATCAGCGGCAACACAAAACACATTTCGACATCATAGAGAAAGAAGGTTTATCTAAAGGTGTAAACTACTTCACATACTTTCACAACCAAAAATCTAAACCGTGGTACAGTCACACAAATCTCCATCGTGAGATTGTCATAACGACAAACAGATGCAGATCAGGACACTACAATCTTGCCAGCTCTCTTGCTCGAATTGGCATAGTAAATGATCCACAATTTCAGTGCGGTTATGAGAATCAGGATATCGACCACGTGCTATGGCAGTGTCCCACGTTTGATGAACTGAGATTGGAGTTTATCAGACAACTACGGAAACTGCATCTTTTTCTTCCGCTCTCATGCAATGTTCTCCTATCCAGACCTACGGTTGAAATATGTAAAATAACCTACTCGTTTTTGAATGCCTGTGAGCTAAATATCTGAGAAAATTGTACAGTTTATAATAATGTATAATGTATAGGAAAATAATGTATGGCAAAATAATCTCTACTTTGAGATTCTAATTGCATTAAATAAAAAAAAAAAAAAAAAAAAAAAAAAGATTCCGTCTGTCGAAGGGAGGACCTCAAAGGAATGCAGCGTGGTTTATTTTCCCGGTCCCCGCCCACTTGGTCGTGGAAGTTTGCGCATTAAGAAACTGGAAACTCGCGGCGTGGGAGCGCGCGTGCACCATCCGGCACGGGAAGAAAACTTTCGGATACTCGACGCACAGTTTCGATAACTTCCGACGGCGGAAACTTTTCGTTGTCGGACCCACGGAACCGTCGACTTCTGGCCCGCTTTGTTTCCCTTAATTAATCGCCGGGAACCCGAGCTCGGGGCTAGCAAGCTTTTTCGGGCTTCGACGTTGTCGTTTCCCTGTTGAACGTCTCCCGTTACTGCATCGGAATTGTTCGGATCGTTCGTCGCCGAATGGCGGGCTGTCTCGTTAACGGGAAACAAGACGGCTCCGCTTTCCTTCGAGTTGTCTAGACGGCGAACCCGATTCGAATTTTCCTAGGGAAATTTCCGGGAACAAAGATCCCCGCGCCGATTTTATTTGTTTCAATGAACCGGCTGAATGGGCTTGCCCTCGAGGAGCGGAATTTCAGCTCGCTCGTATGCGAATTGTTGACGCTCCGAAACGCAACAATGCTACTCGGAATATCGATCTATCGTTCCACCGGCTCGCTGCTGTATATTTTCTGCGGGCGAGGTTAATTAGTCGAGTGCTGAAGCGTGAGAGTCGGTTCAAAGTGTGCAAACGTAAACTGAATCCTGTGTTCACAGTTTTCTAGAAAAATTGCAGCTTTCGAATTCAATGTTGTACGCCGAGTTTACAGCGGTGCACAGTTTGCCGAGCCTATTTTTCACTGTGCTATTATAAAGCAATGTTTACGAGGACTTCAACAATTGCACAAATCCTCAATAAAACCAGAGCGTGTGTAAACCGGCAGTTGGCAAACAATACAATGAAAGGTATCGAAGCTATTTCTTTCATTTTGACATTAATGGACTGTGGAAACAAGCATCGATGGAAAGAAACAGGATTTCATTCCTCAAGCTTTTCGATAAACGAGAAATAATCCAACACTGCTCTTAAGCGCTACTAAAATTTTTGTGTGGGCGAGTCATTAATTTTTTAATCCCATGAAATCTGCATCGAGATCAGAGCAGAGAGTGATATATTTCCAACCATGTAGAGCTGATGACTCCAGACGCATAGCGAAGGAAAAGACCCGCATTCCAGCGATCGCAGTGTCTGCCAAGGATAAATGTCGCCCCTTGTCCCGGCCCTCGAGAAATTACAGTGCTCGATCGGGGGTGGAAACGCTCGGGGGGTGGAAATTGGACAGAGCCCTCCGGTTCGTTTGTCCTCGTTCCCACTCGGTAATAAGCTTGCCAGAGGGGCCGAAGAAAAACGAGGAGAAAGATGATGCGTCGAGGATGCCTCTTCTCCGCGGCCGGGCTCTCGATCCTCTCTCATTTAAGTGGCGTTACGACTCGGAAGACGAATGGCGGGCCGATCTGTCTTGCCCGCGAAAGATCGATCGGCCCCTGGGCCTCGGGAAACGCACACCCGAAACCGGCCGCACGGAAAACATTCCGTCCCCGAACGACGCGACGGTTTTCCGCATGGCCGGCCTCCTGAAAGAAAAACCGGAGGACGCGCCGATCAACCGAGCACCGGGGAAACAACTCTTGGCAAAGGGGAGAAGGGACCTTTGAGGCCGGAGGTGACGCAGATCCGAATTCCCGAGGGTCATTCAGATTCTGCCTGACGGATCTCGAAAGATACTTCCTTACGCAATGATGATTCCGTTCGGGAATAGAGAATCGAAGCTGCTGCGGCCTGGGATTAAACGGAGCTCGTTGGTTCAGACTTTTGAGAGAGGCTGAAATAGAGATCTGTGTATTTAACATTAGATTTGCCAGATCTGACAAAATGACCGGCTCGAAATTTTCAAATTTGTAATGATTAGACATCGGATGTTTATGCAATTTCCAATTTTTATAGAAACATTTTAAGAAAGTGGAATGAAATAAAATTTTATTTTTAATGGGGACAGCCTTTGTAGATCCAAAGCAAATAAAAATCGTGTTAAATTCTCTCGAATTTTATATTATAGCATTTTTTTAACATTTCCATAAGCCATAAATGCATAAAGATCCGATGTCTAGTAATGATTAAGAGTGCAAGATTCGTTTCTTTGAGCACAATAAAAATGACTGAAAATCTAAATAACTACAATTTTTTTTATTTTTACAACGCAATGTAAAATAGTCACTTTTAGTGCTCCGCAAACCCAGTGTTAAACTGTCTTTCAACCCTCCAGAGACGAAATCGGTACACCATACTCGCTCTACCAAATTGATTGCGTGAAGTCAAATTATTGGATACGATAAATGCTTTATCGTTTACTTATTAGCGTAAAGGGAAATTCTAAGCGTGACGTTCGGCGAAAGAATACAGGGGCGTTGGCAACAAAGTATCCGGTTCGCAAGGTGCTGAGGGTTGTTAGTAAACATCTATATTCTTCCTCTCCGGCTTAGATCCACAATCCCGCTGAGAGCCGTTAAAAGCCAACTAAAAACAAGTTTTGCGACAGAAAGCCGCGCCATTAGCAGCGAAGTGTCTAGTTGGCGAGGCGCTAAGGGGGTTAACGAACCCCTATCCTATTCTATCAGTTAGCAACGCGACGCGCGACAGTGAATGCGCACAAGAGGCCCAGGAAACGTTGAATCCGGGCGAGAACCGTAGTCGTCAGGCGCGGCGCGATAATCAACGTTTCGAGCAATTAAAAACGCATTCTCCGGGCTGGCTGATGCAGGCTCGCGTGCGCGCGACACCTGAACGAGCAGGGCCCCGGTTTAAATGGCGTCTGCATACAGGTTCAGTTCCCCGTCCGTTCCCCCTGCGGTTGCATAATCGAGCGAACGAGCCAAAGGCTGCCTCACCGGGAGCAGCTGTTCATCGTTGAATTCCAGCGGACGCGCACCTTCCGTCCGCGTGTTGCACGCCGGGAGGGGTTGCGCGGTGCTGCACGCAGGTGCAACGGAGCTGCACGGGCAGCAGGTGGTGCATGGACAGGTATCGATGAGACCTGTGTCCGGGGGATTTCTTCTGATTTCTCGGTCCCGCGATTATTCAAGGTGAGCCCCGTCGCTCGCTTTAAGAGAGACAGAGAGAGAGAGAGAGAGGCTGGAACTCGATGCTCTTTTCGCGACGATGGCCTGATGGCCTGCAAGCTGCGCAACCATTTTTACGTTCGAATCTGATTCGATTCTCCTCGCCGTCCGCTACAGTCATCGTCCTGACGATCTGGGAAAAGGCGGCCTGGCGACTCGCGGAATTGATCGGAACACGGATTTGACACAGGAGCTGTAAGCTGGAGCGTGAAATTTCCCAGATGCATCATTTAGAAGTTATTCGAGGCGACCAAGTTACAGTCGAGTCGGAAAGTAAGTTAACGACTGGTGTATGCAGGCAAATGAATATGACATGTCTTTAATCTTTAATAATGATAATATATGTTTTACTAACATATTTGTTTATTTCCTTACACCTCCTAAATAAAAACAATACAATAACTTGATTTTATTCATCATATTCATTGCCTACGTATCACCAAATGTTAACTTACTTTCCGACTCGACTGTATGTGCCTCTGTACGCAAACGATTGCTAAAGATTGGTTTTGGAAGTTTCACAGCGACTTCCACAACCCGAGGAATCTTGAAATTCTACCCTTCTGCGACTGCTTCGAAACACGTTGACCCCAACGGACACACGGCAAACTGGTTCAATCTTCTCTAGAGTTCTAGGCAACCTGACTCTAAAAGACTCAGCTTAAACAACCCCGGGTTTGGAGATCAGAGAGGATCCAAATGGACCCTAAAACAGAGCGCTGTAGACAACCCCCAGACCTATCCTACCGCGCAATCTGAAGCCAGGAGCAAAACTAGCATCGAGGGACCCCGACGCAACCCCCTAATCTCGTATCTGCGGATCGGGCCACGTCTAGAGCTCGTATTTATCCAAAGAATACCTAAAGCGAGGGCTCGCCAGACAGCGAGCCAGTCCAGAAGCTATCTGTCCTACGATCTAGGGGCTGGGGGAAGGATACTAACGTTCGGGGACCTAGCACGACCCCTAATCTCGCGTCGGTTGATCATCCAGGGGCAAGACAATAGCCACCCGCTGAAGTATTCACGTCCCAATCACGAGGCCGCGACGAAACACGCGCACGAAAGAGGGAGAGAATCGAGCGGCCGGTTTCGATCGAATTCCAATTTGCACAGGTGGGCAGAGACGGCGACGGCCTCCGACGGCCTCCGACGGCCTGCAGGCTGAAGGATGAGGAGGCGAGGAGGTGCAGGAGGCACAGGAGGAGGGGGAGGAGGAGGCAGAAAACCGAAAGTGAGATTAGCTTCGTTCCGGCTGGCGGGCCGCCAACTTTCCGCCCCTCCTCGCCCGGTTTTATTGGGCTCACGCATGCACGCAGACCACGGCCGGGTTTCGAGCGACCCGCTATTCCCGTACATCCGGGTCTTGCTCGGTTGCCGGATACATAGGGTGGGCCAGGTTTTCGCGACGAAACTTATCGAAATGATTGTAGGAAAAACGAAACTTTCATCTGGTTCCTGTCTCCTGCCATTGATACTGAATTCTTCTCATCTGAACGTTTCAGCTGAGAACAGTTTCATACTCCCTGTGTCCCATAATAATAGCAGCAGTTGAATTGAATTTGTCCCATAATAATAGTTGGAAAATAAAATAAATATAGAACGCAACATTTAGGTATCTAACAGCTAGATTAAATTAAACGGTAAATTAAAAATATTACTTCTAATATTTAGTTTGAGTGTCCAGATTGTTTCTGGAATTTTCAATAATTTTGTCACTGCATTTTAAACTTGTACGTGTGAGCTTAAAATTATTGGAACCATGGTTCTTCGAACTCTCTTTTTTTCATCTTACTTTTACAATGTGTTGACATTCAACTGAAATAAAACAGTTGATTTCGAGGGATGAAATTAGAAAAATAGTTATAACTCGTAGGAATTAGGTTAACCTAAAAATTGAAAGATGTGTCAAATGACAGATGTGATGAAACACTGATTTCGATCGAAGGCTTTTTGCGCTACAACACAACTCGCAGCCGCATTCGCCAATAATTCCCGTTTAAATATTCACTTGCTACTACTATTATGAGATAGACGGAGTATTTTGAAAAATTGTGCGAAGATTCTACGTACGATTCCACGTGCCATGCCGGTTCATCGCGAGCGCACGTCTCTTCACTTTTATAAATAGCCAGGTTTCGCCTCCGGATTTATCAAACTACCTCAAGCACGCGAATCCTCGCCCTTCTCCTCGATAATTGGACACGCGAATCACGGATTCAACGCGTCTACCCTTGCAACTGGCTTCGGGGAAGGGATTCGATGTTTTCCTAGAAGGTTTACGGTCTGTCTTCGTGGAAAGAATTTGACCTTCTTCGAAGGACGTTCGTGGTGGGGTGGAACCACCCCTTAAATGGCCGTTGAGAATGTTTTCTGCTGTGTCGTAATAATCGCGTGCAAACTTAATGGTGCACTTGCAGCGATTGTGGAATATGTAGATTATTGTGTGACGAAACGAAGTTCCGTAGCGTCGCTGTAAATCAATTTCGAAAAATATTGCAACGAACCAAAGTGCAATTAAATCATCGTCTAATTGTGGTTTTCTAAAGATCTCCTGATCGACAATAGCTCCAACTTTCAACCAATAGAAAAATCTACTGCATACCAAATAATTCCATTGATCAGACCACTGTATAACACATCACTGCAAATTAAGAAAAATATTGCAACAAACCAAAGCGCAATTAAGTCATCTTATAATTGTGTTTTTGTCTAAAGACCTTCTGATCAACAATAGTTTTAACTTCCAACTGGTAGAAAAATCTACTGCATACCAAATAATCACTGCCTAACGTCACTGCAAATTAAGAAAAATATTGCAACGAACCAAAGCGTAATGTAGTCGTCGTCGTCGTCGTCTAATTGTCTCTGCTCGTCGAACACAGCGTTTCCTGTCGCCGGGACAGGAATACCCAGGCGTAGGATAAATTGACAGCGAAGCGACACTATAGTCGCAGCCGAGAAGCTCATTGATTGCATTCCAGGTTGACTAAGATCGATAACGGTGATCGAAGTCGAAGGTTCGTTAAAGGGCGGCCGATCACCGTGTTCAGTTCGGCTCTGCTCGGCTCGGCTAAATGCATCTGCACTGCACGCTTGTCCCGCAGCTGCGCACGCTTTCGCGTGCATTATGCATGCACGCGTTGCCCGGCGACGACGCGAGCCTGGCACGCCCACCGTTTTCAAGCTCGAACCTCCACCGGAGATGGGCTGAACTTTTTATCTGGTTATTAGCTCGCCGCATAAATTCTGCCCACTTCTTTTTCCCATTATGCGCGCCGATCGACGATCCACCGCTTCGCGAACCCAGCGCTTGCGAAATATAAACGTTTAACGTGTTTGTCTACGATGCGTTCGATCATTGAGCTGTTTGCGGATTTTTCTGTGCCATTTTCGGTGCCTTGTGGTTGCTCCTTTTGAGCAGAAATTCGTTCGTTGTTGATTTGTTTCTTCACAACGAATGTTTTTAGTGTTCGTTAGAAACATGGTGAAAATTCCTCAATAATTGAATAGGGACCCTCTCTGTAACGTATACTTCCTTGTAAATATTTCTTACCTCATTTGCAGTTATTTTGTCTTTTTCGTGCTACAATCATTAAAGCAATGTTTAATGTCGTGAATAAACGAGTTTATGCATTTACAACAAAAATGATCAAATGCAAAACGGTAAAGTAATTTGAAGAATTTCAAAGTACTGTATTATTGCCAGCTTATTAAAAGTTATTACTTAAAGTAATGAACGTCCATGTGGCTCCGGTAGAAATTAAAAAGAAATCCACAGTTTAGTCATGAGGATTGTTTCCGCATCCTGGTTCATTCAATAATCTTCTTCGTCTTAATTCTGGCTTCCTCTAAGAGTTCTTAATACTAGTGTACATCGCAATCTTCAATACCATAAGGGTTGTTCTTCCGTTGAAGGGTGGATTTTAAAGCAGCCATCTGTCGCGCCAGTGCTCAACAGTCACCAAAGGAAACCGGCTGCGCGCTGCATCCTATCAATCTATAAAACCCGCCACAAAGACAACAGAGTCCGCCGCTAATAATCCGGTAATAAGACGTAAAAGGATTCACGATCATTATCCGCCAAGAAGAGAACAAAAGAACCACAATACGCAGCCCGAAGCGAGAGCTTTGATGTCCCGGTCGCAGAGATACACAAAATAATTTAATACCGAACGGAGAGATTTCGCTGGGAGTTCCACTGAAATTTTTTCTCATAATGGAACATCAGCTTTGATCTAATTTCATGCGCGATGCATTACCGTAACCACGCCGACCTATCCTGCACAAGTTCCGCTCCATTCTGCGCGAGGATATTCGGAGGACATCGTCGAACGTATTTATGAATCACATCGTCGCGTATCGCGAATACAAGAGTGTAAAAAAAAAAAACGGGGAAAAAGGGGTGAGAGAGAGAGAGAGACACGTGTTCAGTTGAATAACAGCTGAAAATTCGGACAGTTTGATCGAGAGAAACCGAAAACTCAGCCACACTTTTTCCGTAGTGGCGTGGTGCGGCGCGGCTTTTTTATTGCTCGCGCCGATGAAAGGCCGGCGTTAATTAACTTCCCGTCTCTCCCGGTCCCGGTTTTTATTCCCGCCGCCACGCGTCTTCGTTTCCACCCCCTTCTCCGTTTCATTTCCGGCCGTCCATCGGAATTCCGTCTCGGACGCGGGGATGGACACGGGGAAAAAGGGGAGGAAACATCCCCCGGTTTATCCGGGCCGCGTGTTTCGATCACTAAAATCGCGCTGGTACCTCCGGAAAAATGAAAACCGAGACCCGAAACGGTCCCGGCAAAACATATACTGTGCAAACTTTTCCTAGAATCGTTCTGTTAGCGCAATTTCCGGCGGGAATAGCTAAAATAATTTTCTTAAAGGTAAACGTTTCCACCCTTGTGTCTAGACTGCGGATTTTTACGTGTAATCATATTTTCCATGGCAATTTTAAAAAACAGAAATCAAATGAAACGCATTTTCTCCGTTAATAATTTTATCATGAGTCAAGAATAATCGCTTCCACAAATTGTACCAATAAGTTTTGTACTGGAAGTGAAACATTGTTTTTAGAAATAACTCTCTCGGAAAAAAGCGGAAACAGGAAAATCGAACGCAGGCAATACGAAGGGGAGGAAAATATTTGATATCTTGGGCCATTCGCGGTTAGGTTCGCGCAGTCGATTCCCATGGTTAAACGGGACCTCGCCGCAAAAAAGCCAGACGAAAAAAGGAAAGCTCGGCCAGCCCCGGTCGCCGAAAAAAAGCTGTAACGAGCTTTTTGATCGAGGATTTTTCGTCGGGGCCGGCCAGGAAACGTTGTTTCGCCGCGGCGGATTACAACTTTCTATTTTACGCTCGGAATGAACGCTTCGACGAGGCGTGGGCGGACCATCGACTGCTTTTAGCTGTGCCTTTTTGCAGTGGCGAGGTCTAAATATACCAGACATTGTTTACGAAACAAACGCGGCGGATAGAAATAATTTAATTTGACGCTGCAGGAGCCCTGTGGGTCTCGAGGAAAATGACTGAGGAAAGACCGAGAATAATGGAGATGTAAAATAACAAAGTTAATACAGCAATGCGTTGCGAAGGTCACTTTGAAAAGGTCACCTTCAGTTTGGCTTGTATCATCTTTCTGTAACGATCCTACAGTGTTTCTCCATTCCCTTTTTAATTAACACGTTGACTGCCGGACGGATTTTCCATGATTTGTCCCAGGCGCCAACATGAACTTTTCATTATGCGGTGCATATTATGATGAAATATAGTTCCCAGCAAATAATATGAGTTATAAAATCATGTTTGAAGCATTTTTTTGGTGGGGGTCACCGGTGTCCCCCACGGCGCTGTAGGCAAGTATTACTTTTTTTTTTTAAACAATCGTGCTTCGGTTCTAAGTGATTACTCTCAGTGTTTCGAAAAAAAAAAAAAAGATTATTTTGTATGTTCTATATTGCATTAATTTCTTCAAACCATTATAGTAACAATGGTATTATTGAAAAATTGATCAGTATCCATATTTACTATAATTATGTACTTTTAGTATTGACCACGCCGCCGGTCACCGGTGGCCCCCACGGCGCTGTAGCAAAGTCGAGTGCCGGTCACCGGTGACCCCCACGGCAGTTAACGTGTTAATGTCTACTGCTATCAAAGAACAACTCCCTGACGAAGTCTTGTTGATTTTGAAATCAACCATTTTGTGAGTGCTGGTCCGGTGGACTGAAACGATAGTCGAACAAGTTAACAAGGTTTTTTCCAGTTAAATTCTCAAATAAATGAACTTCGTTTAAGCAGAAGAAACCTAGAAGCAGCGGGAATTTTAGACATCTTTACTTCAAATTATTTCCTGAAACAGCAACTATTTCTAGCGGTACAGAAAACAATTGGTTGCTTTAATCGAACAGAGACACCCAGTAGAGAAACGACCGAACAGCCCGAGGACAAGCGCAACAAGGGGCCGAATAAAAACGCGGAGAATTGGACGGGCGAGCAAAACAAACGCATCGAGAGGTCCGCGCTATATATAAATTGGAATGCAAGATCGAAGAGCGTTGGAAAAATACCAATATTCTCGCGAAACGACAACCTTCGTGCGTCCCACGAGACCGGGACCAGTCTGGGTTCAAGAGTGCGACAGGGAAAAAACGCAAGACAGAATTTGATCGTGTGGGACGGTTCTTCCCGCTGGTCCGCCCACGCGAAACCGTGGCGGATAGTGTGGTTCCTCCGGTGGGCCGGTGGATAAAAGCTCGCCACGGGACACAGAATAGGCTGTCCTAATTGCCGGTCGAGCGTCGTGAGTCAGCCCATTGTTGCGCGGTCCCGATAGAGCCATAAACGAGCGCAGGAAGTCTCGAATCCTTTTGATCGGTTCGAACGCGGAAAACCGCGAGAATCGAGCGCATACGTTATGAATCACACACCGGAATACATGTAGAAGGTGGTGGGCTCACGGGGACTGGCATAAACTTACACGCACACCGGCGCACAGTGGGCAAAAACGGCCTTTTTCGATTCAAAATCAAAGAACTTTCGATAGGAATGAGGTAGAGCGATGAAATTTTTTTTAAATGAAAGCTGAAACTTTGTGGAATATGGGAAAAATAGGGAGATTACGGTACGAACGTTTTTTGACCTTGAGAAAATTCGTTAAAGTTGCACAATTTCAAGAAAGTGCCAGTAGTAATGACAGTGATAGGTCAAGTGATGACGAGATGTGAAGTGCTTCATGTTTCGTAAGTAACTCAAAACGTTAAAATACTTCATTATTATTATCTTTATTGTGTTTTATATATGAGAATACGATATACTTTCAAACTAGTGTGTTATCAAGTCATTTTAACGAAAAAATTTCATTAATTTGTGTCACAAAAATCTATTTTTTTCAAAAACCAGAGGTCGTAGACAAATTTTGAAAACAGATTTGAAATCAGCGTGAAAAAATCTATGGGAAACGATATATAGCATGTTAAAAAAAAATTTTCCGCGCGTATTAGCCACAAAAACAAAATTTTCTTGAAATTGTGCAACTTTAACGAATTTTCTCAAGGTTAAAAAACGTTCGTACCGTAATCTCCCTATTTTGCCCATATTCCACAAAGTTTCAGCTTTCATTTAAAAAAAATTTCATCGCTCTACCTGATTCCTATCGAAAGTTCTTTGATTTTGAATCGAAAAAGGCCGTTTTTGCCCACTGTGCGGCGCATTCGGATTCTCTCGGCTGGCCTTGGAGATTAGACAGCAAGACCGCCTCGAAGAATTTGCAACGAGAGAAAGCTGCCCGTTAGGCGCGCCGCATGTTAAACGTTGCCGCGGCCGTACCCGATGTCTGGATCCGGCGATGTAATACTTGTCTACTTCCCAAGCTGGAAAAAAAAATAAAGAACTGTTTCGCCGCCGGAGAAACAAGTGATTTAGAACGACTGATTTTATCCGGCTGCAATGTTGCGGCTTGGGAACCTGTGGCAATGAAAGCAACCGGCGGATTGCGCGAATCCGCTCCCAGTTGCTAATGCATTTGCGTTATTCTGGGACGAAGAACTTTCTGCTTCCTCGGTTCGGCAGTTTTTGTTGTCTTTAGCGTCGAGTTCCCGACGATGTTTCGATTGCTATCCCGAGCACGGGATCGCGCAATTTTATTGGAATTTATAATATGCGCTACGGTGAGCCGTTCAGGAAATTGGAACATGCACTTAGAATTAAATTGAATTACCGTTGACAGTCTCGAAAAAGTCTAGTTCTTGTGCAATGTGTGCAAATTGTTCAAATTGAAATTTGTTCCGACAAGAACATTAAAGGAAAGGTCTGCTGGTGAAATTGAGTGGAACAGTGCGCCGGGATTAATATTATTGGATATTCATTTAGGATCATCGAATCGAGCCGAAGTTTTTCTTGGAGAGTAAATAAGTGAATTACAGCAGATTATTTGAAAGGGTTGAAATTTAAATTTTTATATACTCGGTACTGAATCATGAGATGTGATATTAAAGTCATATGAATGCGATATTAATATCCGGTAATAGTATTCCTTGGAATAGGGGCATGTGAGTTATAAGGTTCGGCAATATTTTTGTCGCTGCTATCTTGAATCTATGGGGCCGTTTGACCGTCTCTATTGTATAATTTGACGGCGAGTTTATTTTCGTATATATACCGCCGTTAATTTGCAATGCCGTGGAAGGTTGAAAACCGAGTGCGATCCAGCATCAATGAAGAAAAGTGTTACAAACGGCTCATTGTTCGGCCAGGAAGATCCAGAAGCGATTCACGACGGATGCCAAGAAATCGTTGTGCAATGGGTGTCGCACGCACACGCACACGTATACGCAGACGCGTGTACGCGTTGGCATAGCGCTCGGTTAAATATGCATTTATCGCGCCGGCCGTTGGGAAGAATAAATAATTCCTTCGGCGCAACAATACGAATTGTTCCATTGTGTGTAATTTCATTTATAAATTATGAGCGCCGCTCTCGGAAACTTTTTACCTCTCTTCACGGGGATCGCCGACGGTGCCGAGCTATACGAGAGCGCAACCGAACCGTACAAAGCGAACAAATTAATTAACTAATAACAGAAGCGGCGAGGCAATTGTTAGGAAACGAGAGAGTGTATTTTTCCGTCGCGTTTTAAATTCAAATATCGTAATTTACGATGGAATTGTATCGCCGGTATTAATTGGCTGGCTCCCGGGATCGCTTGTTCCCGGCCATTCAGGGGAAATGAATTTTACTTCACGCTTTCACGTTGCATCGCGCCGATGAAAAACTCTCTATGCATTACTCAACACCTTGCTATGACAAGAAAGCTGCGATTCGACGAGCACCGTTGCTTTAAACAGTGAAAACATGTAATCTAGATCGAATGGCAACGTGGGTGCAGCGGCTGCAGTCCTGGTTTAACACCAAAACGATCCGGGTTTCGAATCCCCGGGACCACCAAACAAATTCGGTTCATATTTTCCCGTGGGTTTTTCGCCAAACAAAAAGCGGTCCTCTATCATTTAAACTGTGAATACGCTGCATCCGGAAAATAACTTGTTTAGAATTTTCTGGGGGCCCTATAGGTCATCCAACGATTCAATACAGATATTTATGCTGATTTCTGCAGGAAAATATAAGAAGTTCTTTGGATACAGCAGGAATTGCACAAATAGTAAAAAAACAATTGTGCTATTAAAACTAGTACAATTGGCGCTGTTCACAGATGTCACCGAAAATTCCAGGTTCCAAATTCGTACAAAAAAAAAAGATTCATTAATTCCACAACTTCCACTTCCTCATTCCTCCAACTTCCATTCTTCCTCCATCATCAAAGTGTGAACAAGTTTCATCCAAACACGTCCCCACTCGCGATTCATCATCCAACGATCACCACTCGTGGTGAAAAATGTGATCCAAAGAAAATGAGAAAAAGGGGGTTGGAACGAGGGGATGTTTGGAGCCCGGGGCCATTAAAGACAGCCTCGTGTTTACGAGGAGGATCCTCTTTAAGGCAGCCACGGGGTTGGGAAAACCGGTCGATAACGCCGTCTCGAAACAACACCCCCTTCCGGCAACCCCTCGTGCATTGTAACTACCGCACAGCCTTGCCACGCGAGGGTACAAAGGGGATGAGAGGGTGAGGAACGAGGGGAAGTTGCGGGGGTCTGCGAGGCGAGGGAGCGGTGGATGATGCTCACTCATCCAGAGTGGGCGCTCTGTGTGTTTATCGAAAGGGGTTGCTCGCGACCCCGCAAACACCCCGAACGGCGCGCTCCATCCCTCTCGTTCTCTCTCTCTCTCTCTTTCTCCTACCGGTTTCTCCTGCTCTCCTACCTCCGTCCTTATTTTCCGTGTGCGCAAACATCGAACTCGCCGCTCGTAAATTGCGTTACGGGGTCTTTCGTCGCCGTGATAAAATTCCTGGGTGTTTGAATGCGCCTCGCTTCCTGCGTCACGTGCTCCTCTGTCTGTGTACGTGTGTGCAGGCGCGCGCGCGCGCGCACACTCTTTCGACTCTGTTGCATTAAAGGTTGCGGTTCCCAGGAGAGAGTAGCAACGGCGGCAGCAACACAGCGACAGGAGAGTTCGCGTCCTGGAAATTCGATGGGAAATTAGTTCTTCCTGGCTCGGGCCGGAAGTTGAGCTAAACGCGTTAATATCTCGCGACTGCGTGGTCTCTGACGATGACATGGTGGAAAATAGGGTCGGGTACGGTCGGGTTCCCGAAAGCTCGCGCAGTTTCGCTGATCACAGACATCGAAACGTCGGCTGCGGTATAACGAAACTTTGAGGAACAGTTTCCAGTTAATTCCGAACCTGCTCTCTCCCTCTCTCTCTCTCTTTCTCTCTCTCTCTCTTTCTGTCTCTACCTAGCCAGCGACAAGGTTTCCGGACAACGAGCTCGAAAGGAAAACGGGGGTTCCGGAGAGCGGTACGAGGCTCGATCGAAGCGAAATTACGGTGTAAACGGGAAATTATCGAAGCCGCCGGTTCAGCGTCCGCGGTTGACCGCCAATCTCGCTCCGCCCCTCGATCAGGCACGAAATTCTGCGGCAGGGCGGACTTATTCGGCCGCAAATCGAGTTTAGATCCTCCTGCCCGCGTTCCACTCTCTGCCGGTACCCTGTTCCTTTCATCGTGTGTAATCCCCAGCGGAGCTCTGATTGCAAAAAGTAACTTTGCGGGTCCCGTTTGCACAAGCGCCAGTCCCCCGCACAGATTCCTCGAGTCGAATAAACCGTTCCCTCTCTCACGGACCAGAGATGCAGAGAGAATCCGCTACGAAATTTTCCAAATATCGGGAACACAGGGTCGCTCGTAAACGACGAAATACTGGCTGCTAGGGTATAGAACCATAAAATCGAAACCGGATTCGCCTCGTGGAACGCAAACAACCTCGGGATCAACCTGTCGCGGCGCGCGCTGCTTGTCGTCGTTCCAGTCCCTTCTTGTTTGTTCCACCGTATTTTTTCGTTTCGTCGAATATTTATCCCTGGTACGTGTATCTCTCATTTGTGATATATATGTCTAACGATTCACCGAGAGATGAGGCCAGCAGCTAGAGTCACCAATTATAGGGCTACCATCCAGGGCAAACAAGTAGGGCTTAGAAATTTTAAAGAATGATTAAGAAACACTAAAACTTGACCTAGGATCAACATCTTGGCATAGCAGCTAGGGCTAACAATTAACACTTTATCGACCGGAAGCCTATTAATAGGCTTTCCGATTTCTAACGCTTATCGACCGCTAGCCTATTTATCGGCTCTTCGATTGCCAACGCTATTTATTTTGTGAATGTTAGTTCCCAAGGTCCTTTATTATATAAAATAAATGCAAAATAAAGTATAAATATCAATAAAAATACACTCCTTTGAAACAAAAGGAATAAGCACAACACAATAAATAGCGAAAATTTAGCCGGTACTGGGGGTAAATGCGCGGCGGATTAAGCCGGTACTAGGAGTAAATACGCGCGCGACTAAGCCGGTACTTGGTGAGTGGCAGCCTAAAAAACGAGCGGTCGATAAAGTGTTAAGACCAACAGATAGGGCCACCAACTAGGTCCACCAAGCGAAATCAACTAACCTAAAAGTTTAGTAAAAGATGGAGATAGCAGTTAGGGCTGCCCAGTTGTAAATCTAGCCAAGAACTAGGACTAGCAAATAGTACCAACTTTTCTTCGTCCGTATAAAATTCTTTTCTGTCACGATACTATGATAAGAGGGAGTATGAGGGGCTCGGGGCCGCTCGGTCCTGGGGGTTCGACACTGTCGATGACCGTCGCGTCGGACCATTACACGCGATCTGTCCCCAGTGGCCGTTCTATTATCGCGAAACGGGGTTCTTCTGAACGTTATCGAGCGTTTCACGCGTGCCTCGTCGATGATCCGGCGTCGCTCGCCGGAAGTCTCGGCCGACTGGGCGCGTAATTGAATGGAAAACTCGAACTCTCGGCTGTGCGAGATAATTGCACGGGGATAGCGCCGCGCTCGAAATGGGACCGAGAAGATTTAAATGGACGTTAATAGCGGCCGGGGACTATACCGGGAGTCTATTCTCGCTCCGCGCGACTCGGCTCCGTTCCGGCGTTCGGGGCTTTCTAAAATTACGGGTTTATACATAATAAAAACCCGAACCTGAGATATACCCGGCGCTCCGGCTCTGCACCCTCGTTCCTGCAGATATTTTTTTTTTTTTCTCGTTCTTTCGCCTGCTACGTCCGCGACGCTCCATTTGCATTCGGGGTCAACTTTCGATCGACGTCCCGTTTCCAGCGGCGCGATATTCTCACGCTCGCCGTTACGTGGCGGCAAATAAAAAGCAAGGATTCCTGTTGCGACGGCGCTGCGCACATCGTCGCCGATAAAAACCGACCGAAGTGACGGCGAATCTCCGCGAATATCGACACGGCACGCTCCGCAAACATTTGTCCGCGAACGTTTCAAACCTATCCCCCGCTTTTCCCCCGACTCCGTTCCGTTCCTGCCCTCGCGGACCTCCTCGCTTTTCCGGACTCGTTTTCCTCGCTCGGGACTCTGTCCGTCACTCGTCGACCTGTCGTCGGTGTAACCTGTTATTTCTGCTATCGTTCGTACAATTCTAAGACGTATGTTGATTAACGCGACGAGTATAAGCTTTATGTATCATGCAACGAAAAACAACTTAATTTTCTGCACGTCCTTACTTGAAATTACAATGTTTCGTTGTGTAACAAATGTTTAACATTTTTGCACAAATTTTTATCTGGAAACTATACGTCGACATAATAACGACTACGGAATAGACATTCGGAAGAGTTTCGTAATATTTTTGAAACGTTAAAGATTGGCAAATGGATAACGTGGTTAGCTGCACGAGGGTAGAATAATAGGCTGGTCAGAGTTTTTATTCTGGATTCCCCATTTGGCCCACTCCCCGTTAGGCTCGCGTTCCTCGTTTCCCAGTCCTCGGGCCCTTTTTTGTCGGCGTTCGTCCCGTATGACCGCATCGCGAATCGTTCTTGCCCGACCGAGAGAAAAACCGCGACGGCTGATTTATGCGACTCCTCTTGAACCCAACAGCCCCGAGAGCAGCTGCGTTTCAGCGTTTACGACAGGAAGCTGCTGCAACGCTTCCAAAGGGACTACGCGCGGAGGCTTTCTTATCTGCTCGAGAACCTGGATCCTGCGGAGATCGAGTTCCCGTGAATCAGGGCTGATATCCCGTACCAATCCAGAACCACCAGCACGCGAATTAGAGACCCGAGGTTTCCCCGGCTACGCGCGAAACACGTTCCCAACCGCCTTAATGACCTTGTTATCCGCTTCCGTTCGGTCGTTCTAATTGCACGGCTCGGCGCCGCAACGAGATGAAACTCGCCCGAGAGAGCTTCGCGTTCTGTTTCGTTCCACCCTGTTTTTCCCGGCGGCGCCGTTTAGGCGACTCGCGAAAGGAAAACTTGAATCCGCCACGCTCTAGAATCGTTCCAGTCTGGCCACGTCGGAATTGAGCCAGGTCAGAGCGGATCTTTCTGCGAGATCAAAATTGGCTGACTGCGAGAAACAAAAGTTAAACGAAAGTGTGTTTCCTGTCTCGGCAATTTCGATAACTCCTACTTCGATTTTTCTTATTCTCCTCGTGGTTTTGTATTTGACCGATTCCTTTTTCCCGTGAACGCTAAAATCCGCAGGGGAACAGCAATTTAAAAGCCATTCGCAATCAATCACTGTCACCAGCTAGACACTTGCTACGAAATGATACAATTGTATTGGGTATTAGCCTATTTAGAACAGTGGAGAAACACTAGGATGTCTCTCACGTGCAATTGTAACATTAACGATGAGTCCAATAAGAATCTATGAAATAAGGAACTGTCGGTGTAAAAGTGAATGTCGAGTCGAAAGTTTAACGCGTTGACGGTCTTCCCAATAAATTTTTGAACGAATGCTTACCCCGAAAGAGGAATTATTCTGTACATTCTGTTAGTGCTTCTGCAAAAAAAAAAGCCCAGAATGGATTTCCGAAATAGCACGTTATAAATATGCACGGGTCTCTAAGAAGCTTGTTCCCAATTTTATTCCTCGTCGCACGGTAAATAGACTGTGGATTTAATTGTAAAAGAAACACCTTGCGCTATCATGTATACACACATGTAAAAAGTGTCGTTCTTCAAACAGTATTATGACTCGCGCTATAAGGACAAACATATAAAAACCGCAGACACTAGTCTTCGTTTTGAATAATCCGTTCGGCAAGGAACAGTTAACGTTTAGACTTTGTAGAGAGCAGTGAATAAAGCATTTTTATAGATTACACGAGTCAATCTCCTGAGAAGACCCTTCCACTCTACATAATATATTTAGAACATCGATCGATGTTATTTAAAACAGTGAAGACAATAGAGGAATCTAAAACTGTAGAAATACTGAGCTTGTCAAAATCGTCGTGTAAAGGAATTCGACCGCTGTTTCTCCGAACCGATGCAGACGATTTTCATTTTGCACGTGGATATGGCGATAAATATCGAACCTCAAGTACCGAACAGATCCTCGAGGAAGGGAACCTGTCTGGCGGAAAGCTCGGAAAATCGGGCACGGTCTCCCGTGGATCTGTTCGCGATCGTTCCGCGGCGAGTCACGAGAGGATCGATTTCCAAAGCGCCGAGCGTTCGCTGAATGAGACGTGCCTCGGAGATCGAGAGAGGAGAGCGAGAGGAGAGCGTGAGAGAGCCTCGGCACGATACCGCAGCTGCAACAGCGGCAGCAACCGGTTCGATAATGACGTGTTGAACGAGTAAACGAGATAGGCTCGAGAGCTCGAGGGCCTCTAGAGAGGGGAAGAAGAGAGGCAAACGTCGATGAAACGATAGAGACGAAAAAGTGAGGAAGAGAGAGGAAGAGAAAGACCAAGGGGGAGTCTCTCGAGCAAAAAACGAGAGTCCGTGGACTCCGTCGGCGCATATTGAGCGGCACGACCGTTAAACCCGGCTGGCCAGCTTGTTTCCCGTTCCTGCGGAGGAAAGAAGCGCACAGGAACTCCGGAATCTCTGGTTTCCCAATGGTCGTTCCTTTTTCTGCGCGCTGCGGCACGCACGCGTTTTCCACGCGGGTAAAAAGGCCAACCGGTTCTTTTGTTGACCGCGTTTATCGCCGGAAAAAAATATAGGCAAAATAACCGGAACCTGTTGACGCCAGCCAGCGTAAATTACCCGGGAAAATAATGGGCCGACGGGGTCCTAGAGACCATTCTCTTGCAACCTCTGTGAATCACTCGGAAACCTAAACGTTCGGTGCATATTATTTTTGGGAGTACCAATCGTACCATTTCTTTCAAATTCTGAACTACTTTAAGTAACTGCAAGGACTACCAACGACGGTGGCATTTTAATCCTTCGACAGCGGTGGCCGAGTCTATTTTGACCCATAGAATCAAAATCGGCATACAATTACTCCGATGAAATTGCGTTGAAGCAACAGGGAGATTAATAGAACCTAAGTGTAAGAGAGTCACTGTTTATAGGTTACGTTCTCGGTTACTAGAGCCCATGTCACGCTATCACATGCGATCATTACGTCTGCAGTAAGAACATAAAATAGCTAAAGCATCGTCGGTTTTACTGTTGCAAAAATGTCTTCCAAGGACAAAGCTAGAGATCATCGCAGTCAAGGAGTGATTCGTCCGTGTAATTTTGACAGCAGATTCCAGCGGTTTCGGGGCGTCGATTCACGTTTAAAAATAGCGTCGAAGAAGGAGGTGGAGGAGGAGGAGATCCGGACAGGTGTTCAAACATCTGGTGTCCCGTGCCCCGGACCGTTTACACATCGGCACTCTTACTTGTCCGCGGCGTTCGTCCGAATGCGCTCGTCCAAGGATCCTTGACCGGCTTTCGAGCCCGCGCTCGTTCGTTATCTGCTACGTCGTATTGTCATGGTAACAAGCGCGAGATCGAGATCCAACGGTGAGACGGATCCAAGGGGAAACGGATCGTTCGTCGTCGGACAGATCCCTCCGCCGGTCTCTTCTCGCGAGGACGTTCACTGTGCGCGAACCGTTCTGCCCGGGGTAAGAATAACCTGGAAATATTTGTTCACCTTGCGACGACTCGTTTTCGAACGCGAAACGGGTCCGGCGTTGCGTCAGACGATGACAAGTTGTGTCAATATACAGGAATCTTGCTCCCTCGGGCGACTTTGGCGGAGTTGGCTGCGAATTTTTTTGCGTTACGATACGCCGCGGTTATTTGTGGCCTGTTGGGTAGTCTTTTCTGTAAATATTTGCGGTGGCTTCCGCGGGCTGCGATATTTGCTGAATCAATCCTGGCGGCTCCGAGATCCGCGGAAGTAATTTAGGCTTTAATTACTCAGGTGAGGTCTGCTGTATCTCAGCCTCTTTCTGTATGCAAACATTTTAGATTTAGTCTGCGTGTTAAGGTAGCAGGCTCCATTGAAATTTGATTTGCGATGGACACGCGAGGTTCTGACGTGTCTTCAAAGCACACTAGCAAATATTATCAATTTATCAGAAGATACGGCTAGCAAAAACGACACGCAATTGGGACCATCCATTGAAGCTCGCAACCAGGGCTAACGATATTGCCAACACCTTGGGCTCGCAATCAAGATCAACAATTATGTTCAACTCCCATGGTGAAGGAGTCTTAAGAATTTATTAAAAAATATTAAAAGTTGATCACAAGCTAGGGCTAACAATATTATCAACACCTAGGGCTAACAATCAAGATCAACAATTATATCTAACACCCATGGTCAAGGAGTCTTAAAAATTGATTAAGAAATATTAAAAGTTGATCACAAGCTAGAGCTAACAGTATTGCCAACACCTAGGGCTAACAATCAAGGCCAACAGTTGCGTCCTACACCCGAGGCTAAAAAATCTTTAAAATTGATTAAGACATACTAAAAAAATGTCCAAATCTAGGGATAACAGTAACAACAAAGGCCAGCAATAGATACGAATTTTTGTACAAATACAAATTTGAGACTGGAATGAAAGTTGCATAAAATCTGCAGTCCAAGTATCTCTTCTTTATTTTTAGAATGGGTAACTGGCTCGTGGGTTTCGCAAAGATCGGATTCTCCGAAGACTGTTTGCGCGCACGGTGCAATTATCCAATAGCTAGCAACAACCGTCGGATAGGAATCTCTTGAAGCGTGCAGCAGATGCGCACGAAGGAAAAGTTTCCGTCGCGAGCCGGGTGTATTATTACAGGAGCGATCATTCCGTGCTCATCGTGTTTCAAGTTGTTTGGTGTGTATACCATAACATTAAGCGGCGAAATAACAGGAACGTTAATCGCGAGTGTGACTCACCCGGCAACCTTGGGGCCGGAGCTGTTTCCTTGCGTAACAAGCGAATCGCATCGCCGATAAGCATTCCGCGTATCGATCCGTTTAATCGCTGCGCTCGGCAATCCGCGTCGATGTCAATTACCTTAGGAGACCGGCGATAAAGGACGATTAATCATCGACCGGGTATCCGATGGTCTCTGTCTCTCTCTCTCTCTCTGTCTCTCTCTCTCTCTCTCTCTCTCTCTCTCTTTCAATTCCGCAGCCGTTCGTGGAGAATCGCGAAAACGGTCTCTGGGACGAGAGAGGCGTGTAAGCGGGCAGTCCTTGAAGGCAGAACAGACCTCGCGGACGGTTTCCTGTTCTCAAAAGCCGCACCTGGCGTCGGGCTCTTCGTGCCAGACATCTTTAGCCCGCCTCTGGGCGAGAGAAAAGACCGTCCAGAATGTTTTAACCGGCCACTTTCACTCGTAATCGCTCGGCTCGCTCTGCTATTCTTCGCGATAACGTTTCGCCGGTCGAAAACCGCGTATTTTGCGTCTTAACCTGTTCCTGTCTATACCTGTTCCTACCGTGTGTGGTAAAAATGACCGGTCTTTAAAGAAAAGTTATTGTTAATACATTAAACGTAGATAATAGTCAATTTGCCTTGGTAACGATTTGTCTCGATTTGTTTGTGGTAACGTCATTGTAACGTTGCGCTTTTGTTCCAGGTAAATGTCCAGTCTTTCGGTGCTCTGTGAAGTTGAGTTCTCTTCTGGGTTGGTAAGTCGTAAGCTTTAATCGTTGCTCGTTTGTCAAGTCTGCTAGATTGTCTATAGAGTTGTTTGAAGATAGGGCTGTCATTCAGGCCCGTCAGCTAGGGCTAACAGATCCTAAAAAAGGATCAGGTATCATTAAGAACGGGTTCAGAGCTAGCAACTAGGGTCACCAGCCGAGGTCGACGATTAAAGTCAACAATGAAGGCCAGCAGCTAGGGCCACCAAGTAGAACCAACAACCAAGAGCAACTGGTTTTAAAATTCACTAAGAGGTAGGGCTAGCAGTTAGGATCAATCCAGCCATGCCAACGAACAGGGCCAACTTCTCCTAAGAATGATCAAGAAGCTAGGGATAGCTGTTAGGGCCAGTTTGCACTAAAAATTAGCAAATTCCAAAGCTCACCGACTGAAGTTAGCTACCGAGTGCTACGACTAGCGGCAAAGGCCCCTCAGATCCAAAATTGGGTCAAGAGCTAGAGGATCAACAGCATTTCTATCGGGACTAACCCGAGCGATCGATCGCAGTGGTTCAAGGTCCCAATACCAGTTCGATTGAATAAAATTCCTGGCCAAACGACCGATCTTCGATGGTTGGCGAGCGATCGCGTCGCCATCAGGAATTTCTCCGGCGATTAATCGTCGTTCCGTTTGTCCCGCGGCTGTTTTATCGCTCAGCCCCGTCGTAATGCTGAATCTTATCGTCCCGGCGATTCATAAAACCGGCAATCACGACCGTCCCTGGCACGTCCTCGTTTCCCGGGGCTAGCTCGTAAAGCGTAGAAAGCGCGGAACACGTCTCGTCTAAAGTCCGCAGCCGATAACCCGTCACCTATCATCGATAGACAGAATAAAAGCCCGGTTATTTATAAAATCCTCGAGGGATCTCGACACTGCCGACCACTCGAGCCGCATCCATCGACTTCGAGGAACCTGTTGGTCTCTTTTTCGAGTGCACGGCGAATCGTGGAAGGAAGTAACAAGCGCCCCCGCGCGCATCCGCTCGCGGAATATTTCGCGCGGTCGAACGATCGGCTCCGCGTATCGGCGCGGAACGCCTCGCGTTGCAGCAGTAGTTTTTTTCCTGGCCGAGCTATCCGGAAGGTTCCGGCGTACGATGAACCTGACGTATCGCGCTGATAACCCCGCCATTCTCACCGTAAATAGCGCGGGCCTCGCGGGTTATCGGTATCGAGCGCGAGCGCAACAGATTACCGATTTCCGGCTGAAGAGCAGGAAAAATCATATGAAAAGTGTGCCGGTCGAAAAGTCCTTTTCACCAAAGTGTACCGATTGAACAATGCCAAATTATATCGGTAACGTTTTTATTTTTACTCGATTGTAGTTGTAGTCATCCATCCTTTGTGAAACGCGGACCTCGGATTGACCCGAATTTCAAATCGCCGTTTGTTCGTTTGCTGTTCCGTGGACTGAAATAAATTTCGATGGAATTGAATGTACACCAATTTTTTTGTTTTAAATGTTTTTCACCGGGCTCGGACTGCAGTCAGATCGTCGCTGGGTTTGATCGAGCATGTCGCGGGCGTCCGTGAAAAATTCCCCGACCTCGATTCCTCCGTTTTATCAGCGTTTTTACTCGGTGTAATCCCGCCACTATCGGTTTCCTGGCCGAGGTATCGCTGGCACGTTGACTCCCGTTCACGCGATCGAACGGGCTGCACTGTCCCACACCCGCGTCTTATCGCTCATTCTAATTCCATGCCATTCTGTTTATCTTTCCACTCGCTATCGGCGACGTTATTGATAGAAACGGAACAAAACGACCGGCTAAAATAAAACTGAAACGCGTCGATGCACCGCGAACTCCGTGTAATTCCGTTCGTCACGACTACGCTCTGCGGATTTTTATGCAAAATGAACGTTTTCTGCATCGATCAAGTTCACTTTTCAGCAAAACTGTACTTGTTGAAATTCCACGGATTTTTCCGATACGTTTTCTGCTTCGGTTTCCGACCCGACGAGTACACTTTTCAGCAAAATTGTATTTGTTGAAGTTGCGCGTATTTTGATGTATGTCTCATCTTCTGATGTATGTTGCGCGTATGTCTTGCTGATACGTTTTCTACATCGGTTCCTAACCTGACGAGTTCACTTTTCAGCAAAATTGTATTTGTTGTATTTGTTTTCTGCATCGATTGCAGACCAAACAAGTTTGTTTTCCAGCAAAATTGTTGAACTACATATTTTTATGTATCGATTATTCTGAGCGCGAATTAAACAATTTTTAAAATTCCGTTTTCCTACAGAAGTCTTCGATTGCAATTTAATCATTTTAATAAGCTGCTGGTAATATTGCTCGGAAATTTCGGTGTGTTACTGTTATGTGCTTCGTCCAGTCATTACCGTCATAATTGCATAAAATCCGCGGCGTAGCGGTCGAGATTTTTACTGGTGTACGATGGCCCGCCGTTCGTGGTGTAGTTCATAATGGTATCGATTTCATTTGCATAATTTACGAGGTTTGTTGGCGAGTGTATTTTAAATGGAACGGTGTCTGATTTTAGCATTGCATTAATATTCGACGTTGTTTAAAATTGATGCCCGGTACAGGCTCTAAATGAGATTTTGAGTACATTGTCCGAAAATAATTCAGAAGACTTCGGTGCGACTCTTAACAAATTTATGGAATCCGAAATTCATTACTTTCCGTAAATCAAAAACGAGATATCCAATTCCGTCGAATATTATAACGAATAAAATAACACAGCTCCTGAATTATGCGCCGGGAATAAAATCAGCGCGGAGTAGCATCGACAATACTGTTTCAAGTAGAATGAGACAGCCACGCGCAGACGTTCTATAGAAAATCGGTAAAAATCGCGGGAGCAAAGTCCGACTGGCGTTAATATCAGAATTTCTCGACAGGCCCCCGAGGGAGGGGGTAATAAATACGATTTCATACATTAATGAGCGCTCGCCGTGCGTTGACACATTTAATTTCATATTGTACCGATATCGTCCGGGCGCAATTAAAATCGCATCCAGCCGGCATTGAATATTACATGGCCGCGTCGTTGGACTGCCGTTCGATTATTTATCCGCGGTCGGGACGTAATTACGCCGTCTCGTCGGACACGCCGAAATAAAATTGGCCGAGCCGTTTCACCGGCGGCACGTTTTAAAACCGATTTCCACGATCGGCGGAATTTCGTTAATCGAGCCCGGAGAAAAAGCTCGCTTTGAAAACCGAGGCAGATGTCGCGCGATTACCTGGTACCACGCGAGCAATTTCGGTAATTGTATTCGACTACCGTGTTCGGTGTTCCATCGGGACTGGTTCCGCTACAAAGAAACACGGTGCCGTGCGTGAACGCGAACCCGGCCCGAAAGAAGAAGCGCTCACAATGCAGCCCGGAAACAGGTTTCGGCCCTCTTAAATGGCTGGCACCTTGCCAGCTCGGTAATACGTCTGCGACTAATGCATCCCCTCCTCTCCCTTTCTCCTTTGGCATCCTCCTACTCGTTCTCTTGCCCTCCTTCATCGTCATCGCTTTCCCACCCCTATCGTTTCTTTAACGATCCGGCTATCTGGCCGGCAGTTAATCCTCGTCGCGGCTTCAACGCGACCCGCTTCATAAACAGCTCGTTTTTATCGCTCGGCACGACCAGGCTTGATGAGCCGGCGACCTTGACGGTGTCGCGACCGCTTGATCTCTCTTTCGGACCATCCTCCGCGACGCCATCTTGGAATGCTCCGCGATTTTGGCGGCTATAGATCTTCGGACCTGTTCCTTCTGAAATTGTGGACCAGAAGACCTGTCCCTCTGGAGTATTGCAGGGACTCCCCCCGACTACCTACAAGCCAATCTGCCTTCTTTCAACTAATTAGCTCTATTAAACCTTCTGTCATTTTCAATTATTTGTTGACAGTAGACAAACTTTTTGAATCTTTATCGAATCATTGCTCATGAAAGTATCTTTATGATTTCAAAAATTGTCAAATAAAACGTCTAGAACCGGTCATTTCACCGATGGTGGTACCCGGTTTAGTGTGAAATATAATTTTAAAAAAGTTTGGTGATAAAGGCCTTCTTTTCGTATTTCCTTATCATGCAAATGGGTTAATTCCTAGATGAAACCCTGATCTGTTTCCCCCATCGTCTCGCGTCCCCTCGAAACGACACTAATCGTGGCGCGCATGGTTACGGCGTGCAGCGGGCATAAATTCAAATCAGCGGCGTTGGAGTATGCAAACGGGGTCGTCCGCCTTTGACTGAGTTTCAAGGCGACCATAGGAGGCGTAGGGTCCCGCGGATCTCGCAACGAGAAACGCAAGGGAAATAAAGAAGCTCCCCCGCGATCTGCCTCGAAGCGAAGAGGAGAGGAGAGGAGAGGAGAGGAGAGGTGGCCGGAGGTCTCGCGTGCTCACGCCGCCGCTGCTTAACGATGTAATTCGTGGCGGCCGATAACGACCACCCTTACGCAACGCGCGGTGCTTCGAGTGCCGGCAATTACGGTAATTGCATTCCGCGTAGAAGATCGTGGGCGAACGAGGAAAACAGGCGAGCGCCGTGAAACCGGGTAGGGAGAACGCGAACCGATTTGCAAGTCAAACGCCTCCTTCTTTCTCTCTCTCTCTCTCCCCTCTACCCCATTACTCTCTTTCTCCTCTTTTCTCCGTCTCCGCACACCAAGCGGAAAAAATGCACGGAAAATCCGTGGAACGAGACGAGTTTTGTAACGAGCCGTGCCCCCCGGGCTCCTGGAAAAACGACCCGCCAGATTATTTCTACTTGACGTCGTTAAAGAAACGAGCCGCTCCGATGTGGGCTTTCTTTCTCTTTCTCTCCACCTGCCGTAGGTCTTTGATTCGTGGGATAGTTTGTAATAGCAGGGTAGATAATCACGTTTTGTGTGCCTCCTTCCGTTCGATCGTTCATACTCTTCGCGTTCAAACCACGTGTATGTGTGTGTGTGTGTGTGTTTTTTTCTTGCCATGCTGCGTTCTCGAGCCGCGGGGTGCCGAGCTAACGAGCCTGAAATTCTAATTCGTGGAGGTTAAGGGCTCCTTTTGTGGCCGCTGATACGGTATCTGATGGAAATCGGTGACGAGCGGCGTGGGGAGAACTATAGAGGCGAGCCTAGCATTCTGATATCCACCGTGATATCCCAGAAAGTGTTCGTAGTCGACGTAATGGACGGTCGAATTTATTTCCGTAAGCGGTATCGCCGGATCGTGTACAATAAACACGGTGAACAACGCAACTTCACCCCTCAAAACTTCTCTCAGCTTCGTTGGTAAACAAGTATTCGAGGAAAGAAATTGTTTGTTTTGACCGGCCAATGTGATGTACACAACAGTTCTGTTACCTTGTACGAGATTCGTAAGGTCGTCGATGTTTGTTTCAGTGACCCACAATACCTTATGTTTACAACACCTTGTTACGCCACCTTCGGATGACATTGAGTGCGAAGAACCGAGGTTCAATCACGTAGAGACGTCGTGATTATGCGTTTCAGCATTCTGATAATCTGTACCATTTCTATGTGTCTGTCGCGGAGGACAATTTTCTAGATACAGTCTTTATATATGTCCCAAATGCCTAGCTAGTTAGAGTCCCAAAACCTGCTAGTTATACCCCGTGAGGACCTCTGAACCGAAGCCGAAATCAAAGTTCGGCATCAATCATAGAATAGTATCTCCTGGCCGATATATGTCAATGTTAGACCCGTGTTTTGAACATATATCGTGTGCACACTGTATTAGGTTGGCAACTAAATTCGCAAACTTTTGTTTTGTGCCCACTTCTATTGTTTACAAGGACCATATTCGTACCGACCAACTTCTAAACATTATTTGAAAACATTGTCGAATCAAACGAACCGTGTTCAAGGAAATTTAAAGGTCGCAAACTTCGTTGCTAACTCTAATATCTATTTGATTATTTTTATTGTTTTCAATTTACGACAATGCGACGCGTGAGAAGTCGCTCGAACACACTTCGAAGGACAGTTTGCATCTCAAGAATTTAATTTCCCGTGACCCGGGTATTTTATCGCGGTAATTTCGGCCCGATCTGCGCGCGCTGTCAAATTTAATTACAATTTCTACTTTACCGCGTTCCATGAATTGTCGCGATCTCCGGTCCCGCGCGACAGTTGAACTACGCGAACGGTGAAACAACTGAACGTCCCCGAATTCCAGCGGTTCTTCCAGGAATGGTCTCCGATACTGGGGGAACCATTTCGGGAGCAGCGACGTAAACAAGGGATTTCCCCCGGATTCCAACAGTGGGCCGGGGTTTCGCGTTTAAAGGCTTCTTGTATCGCCGAGAGAGAGAGAAAGAGAGAGAGAGAGAGAGACAGAGAGAGAGAGAGAAGTCTCTCCTTGTTCCGGATCGAACCTCGCTCTCCCCCCGATCCTTTCTCAACCCTTCGTCGAGCGTCGAATGGCGGCTGGCTCTTCAAAGGACACAAGAAAACGAAGGTCGAGGGACGAACAGGGTGTAGTAGAGGGGTGAAAGGGAACCGGTTTTTAAATGGGCGCCGTAATTATTTCCCTCCGAGCACGGAACACTATACCGCGGGATTTCTGGCCGATGCGTAACCTGTCGGGCCATTAACACTGAACTCACCGCGATCAAATATTTTTCTTGTACAATCGAACAAGCGTCTAGAAGAAGGGCGCGTATATTACAGATTTTCTAAAAAACCGATTTCCCGTGAAATAAGCGCCAATGTACAAATTACTTTGGCATAGCTTCCGGTACTAAACAACGGCACTGTGATTACGGCGATTCTTTCAATGCTATTGTTTTTATGTCTTCTGTTCTTGAAATTGTTATTGAAATTGTCCAGTAGATAACACGGCACGTCATCATAGGATGATGAATTTGTCCAAGTAAACAGTAGCTATTTTAGCAGAATTTTCAATTCTTCGACTAAATCCTTACCAAAATTGTTAAAAGAAAAAAATTTCCAAGTGGCACCTGTTCGTAACCTGTGTGTAGGCGATTTTTCTTTTGCATGAAGTTCCGGAGTCTGGTCATGATCGTCAGTAGGCTTGCCAGGACTCAAAGGGAGGCAAAAGGAGTAGCTGCAGCTTTTCGACGCGACGCAGCCTACTCCAGTTAATGCAAGCTAGAAAATGCAGTCGCACGCGAGTTCGGGAACGCCTACCTTACTGGTCCCGTGCTTGTCGTTCCCGTCGCTTTAACGATTGTTTCGTCAAAGTATCCGAGGGGGAGAGCCCTCTCCGGGGACCCGGTCCCGGACGTGTCTGGTACACACGTGCGGGAAACACAATCCCGGTTGGGTCGAGAACCCGGCTCGAATGTCCTTTCTCGTCGAGAGGTCCTTCCCCTGCGAACTACTCACCGAGAGCACGCGGAGTGCATCGAAATCCGCGCGAGACGCATTCCCGACTATTTCGGTTCGCGTCGATAACACGCGACAGGAGGAAGCTGGACGAATGTGCCTTCTTCATGTCCGGCAATCGATACTCGAGTCGAGAATCGTTTCGAACGAGACCGCAATAAGTATGACTTCTCAGCTGGCTAGGTTAATTCTGGTTAGTCGACTGTGGATCTTCGTGCAAATTCAAAATGTTCTGCATCGATTGTGGAGACCAGGGCGAATCATGACCGGTTAAGATTACTCTGTTATTAGCAGTTATGGTTATTAGCAGAGGTCATAGAAAGTGTTGAACACTCTTTTATTCACCTGCATTCGTCATTGCAGTTGACAAACACCATTTTAGGGGAGGGTTAGGAAATCCTCGAAACAGATAGCCGTAAAAAAATTATATATGCATGTGCAGAAAATTGAAGGTGGCCTTGAAAAATTACGAAAGACGTGGTTGACAAAAAATTTCCTATAATCACGGAAAGCAGAGTAATCTCTACTGGTCATGATTCAATAACAGAGTAGTTTCTACTGGTCGCGATTCGTGGTTCACCCGGTATGTTGAAAACAACGTAACAGTATTCTTAGATTTTTTCAATCTTTCATTGTTTTATAAAAATTATATGTATCCATTTTGAGAGACAGGGACCAAGTGGAAGGTTCTTCCTTTCTTTAATAATTTCAGTGACCTGAAAATAATGTGATGTTCCCAAAATTCTCTTAACGTTTAGACTATTTTAAATTGAACCCGGTCATGCTTTCGATGACTGCATAAAATCCGCGCAGTCTATTGATGGGAAGCTATGCCCCACTTGCTATAAATACGAAATAGTGGACATTAAAACTGCAGCACTCGATCGAGAGGATAATTTGAACATTTGAGCCCACCGGCTATATTAAATTGTTCTCGGGTGAGCTCTCTTGGTCGTCGGATACATTTCGCGCGTTTGTGCTTTAATACCGTTGCAATTCGCGTGTGCAGAGTCGACGAGTGTATCAGGAGCAAAATTCGGGCGCGTCGTTATCGCGATTCGTTCCGAGATTACACGGTGCATCGGAGCAGTCAGAAACGGACCGGCGAACTGACCACATAATCGTCAAATTTAGAATGACAGGAAATACCGTGGCCCGTTAATTTCCCAGGCGTACGTATATACACGTGCATTATACATACATACATAGATACATACATACATACAGACAGACGCAGCGGCGGTTGCCGGACAAATTTAGAGCGTCGCGATCGCCGCTACGGGATGATCTACTTCGCAAAACGTTTCCACCGACAGCTTTCGTCTCGTCCGAGGATCGGCCGATCGATACCGTCGATCGCTGGCCGCGCGAGAAACTAGAGAAAGATAGAGAGAGGGAGAGGGAGAGAGAGGGTGGGAGAGACAAAGATAATTAATCGTCGCTCGACCTCGTTTCAGCCCCCGGTACCCGTCATTCCGCTGTGTCCCGGCCGGCGTTTCAGCGTCGATTTCCGTTCTCGTTGTCCGGCGTGTCATCGTTAATTCCGCGGGAATAGATTTGTTGTCCAATCGAGGAATTTTCATATCTACGCTCGACCGACCGGGACCGAAATACCGTCGCGAACCGACAGCGAAATTATTATCGCTCCCGAAACCCGTAATGGCCGCGGATCGAACACCGACTGCTCTACAGGACGCTTCAGAACTTGCTACCAGATAAATCTGACGTTATTTTCACTATTTATAAAAATTATATTTGGTCGCCTGAAATGCTGCACAATTTTGATTAATTTCAAATCTCTGGAGATAAATCTATCGAACACTCCCAACTTTGAAATCGTATTTCTCGACCCCCGTGCGAGATACCTGAATAAACCAAATTGCAAATAATAACTACACTTTCCCTCTGTACCCTGTAATTTTTCCGAAATTTAAGTCACCCGGTGGGGACAGAAGAGTAATTTCAACTTAGGCTTCTGAAAGCAGCGTCTTGGGTTGACCTAACTTCATAATCGTCCTTCTCGATCCTCGTGCGAGATATCTAAGCGAACCAAAATGCAAATAATAATTACACTTTCCCTCTATACACGGTAATTTTTCCGAAATTTTAAGTCACCCGGTGGGGACAGAAAAATAATTTACGTTTCAACCGTGGTTTCTGAAAGCAGCGTGTTGGTTTTGCCTAACTTTCTAATTATCCTTCTCGATCCCCGTACCCAAAAAGTTAGCAACTCTCTACGTCGCATAATTTTTGTCAGAATTTCAACTCGCTCGTTAGGGGAACAAATAATTTATCTCCGAACTGTGGTTTCTGAAAGCATCTCGATTTGGGTTCCAGCAGAGTGAAGCTGGCGAACATCGTCGGGAAGATGAAATTGCGTGGGCTACAACGAAGAAGAGTGTCCAGAATCCATGTAGAAAGTAATTTACGGAAGCCTTAAATCACGGGGTACCGTAACGCCGATGTAACAATAATGATTTATATCGAACCGTTCATAGACAAGTTTCCCAGAGCCGGCGCGCCGGTAATTAAACTCGAGCGGCCTCAAGTATGGACACTTAACCGGTTCATTAATCACATCGGCGTAAGAAGCGAAATTTATTATCGCGCCGGACACGGTTTACAACCGTGAGCCGGGTTTCCGCGTGTACTCGGCATGATACGGAATTCATGCGCGGTACATACTATGACACGCTTTAACGGGCTGCTCGGTCCGTTTCTCCTCCTCGTTTCATTAAGCCCGCGTAATATTAAAATTTTGACGGCGTCGCGTTGCGTTTAGCAAATGTCAGAACCATTAGAATCTAGAAACCTTTCACAACAGGTAAACTTTATACAGCTAAGGTTGCTCAGAACAGAACATTAACACCGGAAGCCTGTTAATAGCTTTTCCAATAACAGCACTTACAGATCTTCTTTTACATAATAATCCCACACGAAATAACAAACGTTACTGCCGGTGACTTGTTGGTTCACTATTTCTGTTGAAAGATCCATCAAACAAAAATATGTAAATAATTGTTATTATTTTGAGGACGGATATCAACACCTTGACATATTTAACTAATACAATCTTTTCTGTCCGATATATTAAACTGTGATTCATAAAACAGTTCTCCGAGAAAAACAAATTCAATATTTGGAGAATTCCGGGGTGAAGAATGAAGCGATTTTCCGGCAAAATGGCCGTTTGGTCATGAACGGAATCACTAGCGCACTCGTCGAGGAAATAAAGCGCCACGAGCTGGTCATCTATCAGGAACGAAGATCTCGCGTTTCCGTTTATCGTTCCGCATGATCGTAAACGTCGGCGGTCCGGGGCGGTCGGTGTCGCGCGTGGCCAGCGTACTATGTGGCATAATCGGCCCGTAAATCGGTTGGATCGAGACCCGGTCGCGTAACACGCTCTCATAGAGACATTCTGCCGCGCCTGCATTATATTTACGATCGATCGAGCTCGTCGCTCTGTCATTTTTCCGTTGGCGTGCTCTCTCGTCCCCGGCCGTTCTCCACCCCCGAGCGACGACAGTCGACTCGGTTCTATCCAGATCGCGGGCACGGATATCTGACTAAAGTCACGCGATCGTAATGCGGTGCCATTAACCCAGAATTCCTGGGGCACGAGGACGTAGGAAGAGGAGGGCCGCCATCTCGTTCCCTCTGTCTGCCCCCTTTTTCTCTCTTTAACTCCCTCTCTCCCTCCCCCTCCTCTCTCTCTCTCTCTCTGTCTCTCTCTTTCTCTCGTGGAGTTGGCTGGTCGAGCAAGCGCGGACCTATTTCGCCGTGGATGGAATTTCAAGACGGAACAAGAGTTAACCTTGAGAAGGTATGCCGACTCCACTGACCGAGGAGGGTTTAGAATTACCTCTCCACTCTCTCCCGGCCGGCCAGCATGGAAAAAAGAGGAGCTCGGGTCCCCGGGGACCCTCCCGAGACCCTATGTCTACGTTTCTCGCCCCCCACCCCACCCCATCCCCATACCCTCTCGGGACTCTTTTGTTCCGCCCCGATCGTGCGGTTTCGAGCCACTGAATTTTTCAGACGACCTCGGAACCATCGTCGGCAACGGTTTCGCTGCATCGTTGCAGAAGCTGCACTACCCGTTGCACGGCCCGGTTGAATGCAATTAAAGACACTCTCGCCGGCCGGAGACAATGGCGGAGCAGATAACGGAGCGGCCGGAAAAGTTTTCCAGACGAGGAGCAATTAAACGTAACACGGACGGAAGTTTCAATGACGCCCGGGCAACCAAGAGATCGCATCGTTCCCCCGTTGCTGCGCCACGCTCGTTATATTGTAATGCGATTGTTTTTTCTTTTTTGCTCGAGTCATCGAGGAATGACCTCGACGCGACCTCCGTCTCGAACCGTTTTCTAACCCCCCGTCTGCAGTCTGGATCGTTTATGGCCGGAGCGAAATTTCACTATTTTTTTTTTCTCGATGCTTACAGTGATATGTCAACAACACGGGTCTTATATCGTCCAGGAGACATAACCGAGTTGCTTTGTTTACGCTGTACTTTAGAAATCACTGTACTTTATCAAAGCTTCAAACATTTGACGTTCCAAATATTATAGTAGGGACTTCGATGCGTATTCTGAAATTGTTCAAGATTGTTTGGAAACCTAGTACAAAAATTAGTCGTGAACATAAACCAATCGGTATGCGGCGTCGAGAAAAATAAAATTGAAAACGCAGGGTTGAATAATACATAATTAATTAAACTACTGATATTAAAATTTTTGCAAAATATGACACTTCGATAACTCAAATTTGGCCCCCAAAAAGAACGGGTTTTCAGCCCACCGTGGATCGCCCGGGAAGATCAGAGATCTCACGCTGGTGGCGCAACCTTGAAGGCACGGGGCCACAGCGGCGAGAAAATTCGAGAGAAGCCTGCGAACGCTGATGATTGCCTGGTTACCTAACCTGCGCGTAGGTTACTTCCTCATTGCTGGCACTCGCCGCATTGTACATTTATATCGGACGATTATTGCGTGCGCGCATCGTAGCGGATGATAAATAACGAAGCTGCACCACCTGCTAACGACGCGACCTGGCTCTTTCTCTCAGGGATTCGAAATTGCTTTCATCGAATGCTTTTCATTTCTGCTCGGAATTGGTGATTACAGTAATCTCTGTGACAGTAACAATTTATGAGCGCTCCCGCGAAAGAAACTGTTCCAGTCACGTTCGTTCAGACAAGATGTCAAGGTTTCGCTGTGTATTCGTGTGCTTGAACAAATGGCATGTTTAGCAATTCTCGCTCGAACAGCTTCCCCGGTATACGGAAAAATGTTCTATTGACAGATGGCCAAAGTTTCACGTTCCCTCGGCAACACGTGCTCCCGATAATCCCGACCGGAAGTTGCGGCAATATCGTTTCACGCTGGCAACGACGCGACCGTTCCATTCTCCAATTTCGCGTCGCAGTTGCAATAAGAACGAATAGTTTCCCCGGTAGTGGCTTCCATAGGGGGTGTCCTGCAATCCTATGCTCGGAACATGACTCCATTCCCATGTCAACTTTGTTCCATCTTGCTACGTATTTCAAGGAGATAACCAATCGCATTGTTCTTCTATTATCAGGGCACCTGAATAAATTGAAACATGTATGTATACATTATAGAAACCTTGAAATTCAATCTCTGAAATTATTCGAGGATCATATTCGTATTCTTGAGTCAACTATGCGTTGTTTAATGTCGACGATTATGACCCTGGTTTATGGGGCACTAAATATGCATGTTCTACATTACTCTATAAAAATAACGAGAATGTATCTATCCAAATTTTTAGCCACTCCTTTTTTACAATATATACTCAAAGAAATAAATTTGTTGAATAATTTCTCGTTCGTGCATCTTTACAATTTCGACAATTGTGAATTAAGAATTCTAGAACTCTAAATAGAATTAAGAATTCTAAATAGAGAAATCACTGTAGCTCGTTTCTGCTGTTCTCTGAAGGAGTTAGGGCTACAGTAAAAAATCTCAAAAGTTAATTACCTTCGCTTTTGGAGAGCCTGTGCATCACAGTCACAGTACGAGAACACAGTGCTCCGCTTCTCATATTTAACCGACACAGTTTTCTAAAAGATCCTACGCGATTGTTCTTAGGACCAAGCGTTTCCGAAGGGATATTGGCAACTTGCCAAATTTCCAGCTCACCCTGTATGCACGAGACCACAGTCTGGTCGGCACGGTGGAAATAACAGAGGTAGAAGGCAAGGTCGATCCGGGCCATGGTCGTTAAAGTTCCCCGCGGACGTGGAACGATCGAGCGAATCGGGCCGAACGCGTGTACCCGGGATCCACCTCCGAGATCCCTGGTTGTTCCCGCTCGCAGAATCACGATCGATCAAGGGGGATATATCGTGGGCGGTCCTGGGGCAGGGAGAGAGAGGGTGAGCACGCTCGGTTTCGCCGAAAACGGGCTCGGTGGCGTGGCAACCGTGAAAAAACCGGTTCTATCGCGCGGCTTGAAACACGAGGACGCTTCTCCGCTCCGCTCCGGTCCGCTCCGGTCCGCTCGCGAGGCTCCTCTTCTCGAGGGTCGTGTACCTGCTCCGGGGGAAAAAAACAAGCGGAACGAAACCCGCGACGTCCAGTCACGAAGTCTCTCTCCTCCGAGGGAAAGAATCGACTGGGTTTCCTTCTCGGTGTACCGTACCGGCCATTACGAGTCGTTAACGCGCGGAGACGACGCGGACGCTTCTCCTTCGTCTTCCTCTTCTTCGGCGTTCCAACCTTTGGTTACAAAGTACCGAGCGTTTCGAGAGAACGAGGTTAATTCCACGGTTGCGTAACGCGTGTACCGGTGTGTTACCCAGGCCGGTTGATGCATGCTAACGAGGCGATGTTAGCACGAGTCGAGGAACCATTAGACTTATCCTATTGCAAACATTCTGACACAGAATTGACCCTTTGCGCCCGAAGCTGCTCTGACTCCAGAACTAAGAGACTTCACCGCTTTCTGGTATTTTGTTCGAGCTAGGACATTTTTATGATGTCGTTGTTGGGTTGAATTTGATCGAAAATTACTAAAATGTATAGAAGTCTATAATTTTTAGTAAAGTGCAAATTCAGCCTGTGTAAGGTTTTATATTTAAGAAACCAAACCTTCATCATCGTTTGTTGTAGAAAGTTCACACGGTATATAGATCGTTTGACGATGGTCTGTGGAAACAGTTGCACACAGCAAAAAAAAAAGAAAATATTTACGCATTACTTGGTAAATTAATCCTTCTAACATCTCCAACAAATTCAAGCAGTTTGGTTCAATTTTGAAAAAGTTACTCGTTTTTAACACTAGATTTACGGGACCCGTCAAAATGACGGGTTCTGGTACCTCTTAATTCACAATTATCGAAATTGTAAGGATGCATGAAGAAGATATTATTCAACAAATTGGTTTCTTTGGGTATATATTGTAAAAGAAACGGCTATAAATTTGGGTACATAAATTTTTGTTATTTTTATAAAGTAATGTAGAGTAGGCACATTTAGTGCCCCGTAAACCTAGTGTTAAAAGGTGTTCGAATATTTTGTACACCGATTGCAATGGTACGCGAGGTTGAGCAACGCAAAAATCAATCAGATTACATCACCGAGCTTCCCACAGATCCGCAATTAGCCTCTCCCCTAATTTTCAATAAGACTCGCGCGGCCTCCCACAGGGGTTAATCGTGATCCGGAGCGGAGACTATCAGCCCCCGGCCGCGATTTGATTAACCAACGTGTCTAATCCCTCTGGCCGGCGTTAAAAGCGGCCGCCACGAGAGCAATCTCCTTCCCACAGCCTCGATGGAAATCTTTCAGGCTTACAAGCCGCCGTGCTCGCCCGTCCTTTAGGTTTTGCGCGAGCTACAAGCCGCAATCTCTCGCCGGGCTGCGATCTTCGGGCCGATAGCGGTGACCGAAACAGGCCCGGCCCGGGAAGTGCAATATCGCGTTTAATGGGGGAGATCGCCGCCGCTATCAGCGTCTTCGCGCAAACTTTCATCCTCGCGGGACACGATAACGAATTGCTCTTATCCGCGCCGTATCTTGTCCCATCGCTTGGAAAGCTGCACGTTCATTCGAAACGGAACGGTTTTGACGATTTTGGGGGCCTTAGATACTACCTTTCTAAATAGAAAATAGTTCTAGCTCGATTTTTTAGGATTTTTTCCAGAGAAACTATCGACCATTTCCTATTAGGATTTTGCAGACATATTTACCGACATTTGTAGTAGACGTCTAATTTTTGTCAGAGACAAGTCATGAAAATGACGGGAGTTATATATTTTTTCTGTGGAGTATGTTTCGACAAGAATGTGTTTGGCACTTGGAAATCGAATTAATTTTTCAGCCTTCGGCACGATACCAAATTGATTGAAAAAATCATAATTCGTGCGATAACGGGTTGTGTGCTGGGATTCTCTAAAAATTTGAAGTTAATGGAAAATGAATTAATTTTAAAAATCACAGTACCGTCTTAACCTTGAAACGAGAGCCAAGAGCGTACAAGAGAGTGCGCCTATTTTATGGGAATGATCCGCCGTTTCCTTTGTCGGGGCCCCCTCGGTCTAAGTGTCGCAAGGCGTGTCCCGGTGTCGCAAAACCGGCGTGCGGTTCGATCGGAATGGCAATTACGTTGCCGCGCGTCGCTCCGGTCCCGTAATTTGGCCTCGGCGTGATTGCTCCCGATCTCCGGCGACACGGAAAGGTTCGGATAAGGGATCAATGATGAATAGCGCCTTGTCCATCGATCACGGGACAATTAGCGGTACTCTAATTGGAAAGTAAAACGGCGTTGCATTCTGCAGGACCGTCGATAATTGTTTAATCGAATGAACCGGCGCGGCGATAAATAATTCGCCGGCGAGAGCCTGACAGCGAAGGAGAATATTTCAGGATTGTCATAGAGCCGGCGCCCCCCGAGTATTTGTAGACGCGGTTACACGCCGAGACGTGCACGTCACGTGGAAACGGATGCACTTAAATCAGCCCTTCCGATAAGAGCATACAGAGATAGGAAGATAGAGAGAGGAGAAGGGGGATGACATTGCTTTATAAACACAGAATTCAATCATTCGTCGATCCGTTGTATTAACGCTGCCAATAATACATTCCCGATCGACCCGGTTCTTCGAACAGGAACTGTCGGCCGCAATTAACGATGGAAATAGAATTGCAAATGAATTTCTTCGTATTTCACGATCGGAAATATTTCACGCGAACTTGCCCGGAGTGACGGCAATGAGCGTCCACGACGGCGGCGCTCCGTTCGATTGAATTACAAATGATCTACATTCCCGAGGTTTCGAACGACCGACGCCGTCGACCCCTTCTCTCTCTCTCTCTCTCTCTCATCCTCGGGACCAACCCCCTCGTAGCACACCGCAACCCCCCGGTGATCCAAGATTCTGCGCCCTGAATTGGTTCGAACGATCTTTATTTCCGCCGGACTATTTCAGCCCGACCCGGCTGAATCGATTTCGCTCCGCTCCGCTCCGTGTGCTCTCGCCGCCGCCTGTTTGTGTACCTTGACGCGCGCACTGCCCCATCACTCATTTACCAATGACACTAATGTCTCCGTTAGTGCACCGTCACCGTGCGCGCACCGGTGACGCAACCGTCTTCGTTTCGCTCGGAATCCGCGGTTGCATAGGAAACGCATGGAAAATTATCGCGCTGCCACTACACCTGACCCTCCGTTATCCGAACGTTGCAACGTACGCTCGTAATTTTTATATACTTTGTTTTAAAAAATTCATTTCGAAAAAATTCCTATACTTTGAGCTCCGAATGAAATGAAAAGTTTTCGGAAGTTGATGCAGTATACCAACATCGACACCATCTACCAGCTGAACACGATGAATAGATCCGCAGGCCTGTGAAGACCGCGAGGGATGTGTTTCTTGTGGGTTTATTTAGGGGTTCGGCTAAAAATCGTTCCAAAATTATGCCCGACAGGTAGATCGAAACCGGTCCGATCGCATTCGCGTATCTTGGACTTGTTGCTGCGTCGCCAGCCGATACGAGAAAAGGTTAATCGAGCGCGGCGAAATAAAAGAACAGAGGAGGAAGAGAGAGCGAGAGAGAGAGAGAGAGTGAGGAGGGAAAAAAGGAAGAAACGGAAGAGGAGGAGATCCCGTCCGCGATCAATCGTCCGCTCAGGCATTCGTGTTCGCGCGACCGTACTTGCGCGCCGATTCCTGCGCAGAAGCGAACGTGGCACGCTGGAAGCCGGCGACTTCAGCTTCGGCCCGCTTTCAGTCCACCGCGCGATACTCCGCGGGCGTTTTCGTCTCTTTCCCTTTCTTTCCTCTCCGCGGATCACCCCGAGGGGCGAGAACGAGCCGGGAACGAGGATCGTTGACCCTGCGGACAGCCTCTTCCCGCAAACTTTGTCCAAAGAAATGCAGACGACGGATTTCCAGATTGGAACGTTCGAACGAACCGCCAATTTCTAATCCCGAAGTGTTTGCAAAGTGGTTCAGGAAATTTGTCGGGACCGGGCAGGAATTTCTATTTTCTCAGCAGTATGGTTCAGACCAGCTGAACTCTACGGCAAAGACCAGCTGTTACTCTTAGCCACCTTTGAATACTTAAAACTGCCCCGAAGTAGTATCGTCTTCAATCGAGTAGGGTACCATAAGCATCTGAAGACTGGTCCACTTAAATGTAGCCCCATAAATATCTCCTTCAGTTGCGTTGATATGTAAAATGTATTGCCTGTAATTAGAATTAAATGAAAGCATTAAATGACACCGTTTCTGTATTACCGTTTCAAATTTCGCGCGCCCAGTGAGCGCACTCAGTGTGCGCCGTTTCGGCGGTTCATTCAAATTGTCCAGAGTCTCTGCAACAGTTTAGAATATTTGCCGAGGTGTGCGAACGAACTGGTGGTCTGGTTTTCGTAGATCAAGAGCCAGTGTCGTGTGAACAACGGATTTAGCAAATACAGTGGTCCCGTTCCGGCGCGATGAAACATCCCCCGGATTGTTTGAACGCCGCGGTGTTCCATCCGGCGTGGCCGACTGTCGGAAGGGATCGGAACAATGTACCGACGAAAACCAGGCGCAGAACGTAAACCGAAGGATGAGGAGATATAGTGGCTTGGGAAACAGCTGCCACGATCAAATATACGAAAATCGAGCGTGGGTAACCTGTACCAGCGGCGCGGGTTCCGTGGCCGGGCTCCTTCGGCACGGCTCGGCTCTGTTCGCGGATCTTCGGCCGGCCGCGGACGCCGTCGGACGTTCTCGGCCCTCTTCGGTTAAGCTCTCAGCCACGCGCGAACCTTCTTGTCTCGCGTTTCACGAAAATCGGAATCGTCGTGCAGTGCGTGCGCTCGGCGTGCTGCTTCGGTTCGAACACGATCGGCACCTGTTATCTGTGGACGTACGAACACCATCAGTGCTATTGTGATCATGATCCGTTTCGGCGGTGGTGTGCCCCAGAATGGATGTCGTTCGACACGGCGTTAAACGTGCACCGGTTGCCCGGCGAGTTTGTGCTAAGTGGAGGCGAGCGTATTTCGTGACGTGATGATTACCGCGGCTAAAAGGGATTACCGCCGGCTGAAAACCTAGTCTGGACTCTCAGGTAATGTGCTGCACAAACTCTTAATGCCGTGCAATCCGATTAAAAGTCAACGCGAAGCCCTCCAAGTCGTGGCAGCCGGCGAGAACAAGTGACAAGTTGCTGTCGCATCGCCCGGCCCCCCTTAAGACCCTGTCCGCCATGATCGCCGCCGTAGATCATTCGATCTTGAGTCCGCGCCAAATTTAAACCGCTTTACCCATCTTTACCATCTTTTGCTCCAGAAAATAGGCGGTACAGGGCATAATTGAGCTGCTTACACTCGACGTTCGATAAAACAAAAAATCGTACATCAAATTTTAGTTGCAATAAGGAAGCTCGAATCTTTAAGTCTGTGTTAGACTCGGTTAGGAAGAAAATTTTCGAAAAACGAGTTCAATTTTTCTGTTCCGGAAGGAATAACGGAATTTTGAAATCGCAAGGGTACGAAAACAGCGAGAGTTCGTTAGACAGAGCGTGCTGCCATGGAGGCAGAGGGTACTGGGTAACGGAATTTCAGATACGAAATATCGGAAACAGGACAAGTACGAAGCGAGTGGTAAACAGACGGCGCCCGAACAGTTTACATTCGGTGGTCGTTCACCCCGGTCCCGACGTCAAGCTCGAACAGCTGAGCTGTCGAAGGTGTACTGAAACGGTGGAAACGCGTTAGGGTGTCACACTTAACCACCCGACGACAGGCAAGAAATGTATTAATATGAAAAGTAAAAACTGTGTGTTATGGCCTCAAATAAATCGCAGAAATTGCATCTAATCAACGATTTTAATATCTTGAACAAACAGAGATGAACTTGACACGTAGACTGCGGATTTTATGCATTGATATGAAAAAAAGGGTAGACCAAAATTAAAATAATGAAAATATTCCAACAATTTAAAAATACTGTTTCATTATTGTGGAGTGAATAAAATAATTAAGAAAAGAAATGAATATGTATGTAGCTCTTGTATGTCGTAACGAATGACAGACAATTTTTATTTTGAACATAAATCCTCGGTCCATTGATATGCATAGAAGGAAATAAATCGTGTACAATGGAAATATTCTGTGTAAGAGAATGTCTTGAAAATGAAACAACATCGAATGCAAAGGGTTAATAAACTCACGGATGGAGCTCGCTTATGGGCGACAGCTGACACCAGTGCAATTACCGATTCAGCGAGCGGCCACGATTGCCAAATAAGATGCCGACGATCGAGGTGGCGCCTATTCATTAACGCCATTTACTTATGAACACGATCTCGCTTTCAACCGGGTCACGTAGCTGGCGGCAGGTGCCGCCGATAGAAAGTAACGGTATTATCCGTAGTTTCGTGTTCGTCCGCGAACAATACCTCCGTCGTCGGGGCCCGGGGTCGCGAGCTCCCGATCGACTTTCGATTGTTACCGAATTAACCGGCGCAGGTTCGACCTCGAATTAAGTGTACGTGCTCGGCGGAGCACGAAATGAAAACAGCCCCCGGGGGGATTCCGAGTGAAATCAACCCTCGCGCACCCCTGGTACACCTCTCTCTCCCTCTCTTCCCCTACCGAACCGTCGCTCGGTCACAGGTCTCTGTCCCCGTGTCTATCCTTCTCCTCCCTCCACCTGCGAGAAGAAACGGGAAAAGCAGCAGGTGGTGTTTGGAATTTAAAACGCGCGCCACCGGCGCGGCGGATGGGTCTGCCCTTTTTCGAGTGTGTCCCCGTTTAAATTCCGAACGACGCCCGGGGAATGTTAAATGCCGACGACCCGTAGGGCTTTCTACCTGCCAACGACCATTCGACAACAAATTTTCACTACGATCGAACGCCAACCCTGACCAGGGCGACCATCGGTTGCGAGGTTTTTTTGTCGAAGCCTGTTAACCCTTTGGGGAAATTCTCAGAATTTTCTACGAGGTTCTTGTGGACTTCATAGTTCTTAAAAATGTACGTTGAAACTGTAAAGCGTATCCTTCGATACAGTGATTTCTCTATATATGTCGCCAAGGACTGGATGATAATTGTCGCAGAATTATCCCCACTACCTCGGAGTATAACCCGTGAGGGGCCAGGAAGAGGCCTCGGACGCCGAGGAGTGTAAACACAACACGGTTATGTCTCCTAGACGATATAAGAGCCGTGTTGACATATATCGAGGATTCACTGTTCATCTGTGGTTATCGAAGAGTTTTGAAGCATTCTGTGCAGATTGAGAAACAAAAATGGTTTCGCCCAGTTTTCCGCGGGTCAATTCGACCCAGGCTCCGTCGACGGCGGCTCGTAAACGCGAACTCGTATTCCGAGGCGATTAAACGCATTCAATCCCCCAAGCCACCCCCGTCAGGAGGGTTGAATAGAGCCGATTCCTCCGTGCGCGCGCGTCCCTTTGTTATTCAAAAACGGGTCGGCTCTCATAAAGGCATTAATGCGGAACCATTCCGACGAGAGACGCAGCAGGTGGAGTTTGAAATTTAAATACGCGGCGACGATAGGTGCCCTTTAAAAAGCCCGGCGGCCGTCCCCCGATCGGAAGAGGATTACCATGTAAATCACTGGCGATATCCAGGCCCCGTATATATATACCTCTACATACAGTTTTCCGCTGTTGCGAGATCGGGGACGGTTCCGCTCATATTTCAAGCGTACAGAGCCGGATCCGGCGTTTCCGCGACGAAATCGACTCGAAATCGAGCCAATTAACCCCCAACAACGCCCGAAGGTTCCCGGGGTCCAACGTTTCCAAATTGATCTACATACGGACTCAAAAATACTCGCTTCACTATGAAATCGCCTCGTCCAACAGCTTTTGTCTCGCAAATTGTGTCACCTGGCCGATGTATGCCCCTGGCCAGCCCCGTGTTTTGGACATATATCGAGTAAACACTGTAGAATTTGTGAGGGATGGCAAATAGTTGTATTTGGCTGCTGTTACTTGCAATCGACGGAGAAAATCTTTCTTTTGCAGAAAGATTCGCAGTATACTAAGAACAATTGTAGCATTTTTCGTTGTTTTAAACAAAGTTACATGTGAGAATATAATGGAGTAATTGCAACGGAGAGGGTTAGCGACGCGTCCATCGGCCATTGGTGGTCAGTGACGATATAAAATCGTATCGGGTCGAGCTACGGCGTTCATCGACGCCGGTTTTCTTATGAAGACATTAGCCGGGCCATCCGGGGGTTGGGGAGGGTGTGCTCGTTTTTCCGCTTCCCGTTTGTTTTTCTCGTTCCCGTTCCCGCGGTCCAGGGACTCGAAATCCTGCACGCACGCGTACGCAGGCGTGTGCGAGCGTGTGCGCACAGGCATCGCGGACCCCCTGGAACCCAGAAGCGGTCGTCCTTCGACGAAATAATTGCGGAACACGAGCCAGAGCTCGCGCACTCTCCGCCGTTTAATGGCGGTATTCGCCGCGCGTACACCGTGCAGTCGTTATCCTCGATTTATGGCCGTGCCTGGCCTGAATCCTTATGCGGCGCTCGGCTGGCTATACACAGAGAGCCAGCCCCAGACTATACGCGCGCCGATCCCCGCTCGAAAGGATACCCGGGGAACGGTTTAAAGGAAGAACATCGCGCCGGAGGAAGCCGTAACTCCGGCACGGCCGTTACTCTCCATTTAGAGTGGCGCCTCCTCCGGCTAGATCAATTTCGACTCGATCGATCCTCGCGCCGAACACCGGAAAAACTCGGCACGGTTTACGCGAGCCGCATCTGCCCGTGGGCTATCGATCCCTCTTTGTTCCTAGCTCGCGATCTGTCCGGCAAGAACCATAAAATTTCACGGCCCGCCCTGTAAAGAAAAATATAGAAAACAGTGTAGAAGGAATTTTTTAGTGGACACGTAAACCGGGGCCTGGTTCCATCTCTCGACAGAGCTTCAGTGTTATTTACGATGCGTGGTTGATGGAACTGAATTTTTATACAGTGTTCTACCTGAAACAGGGATGTCCTTTTGTCAAGGATGTGCCCGTAACCAATTTACGAACCGGAGTTTAAGCAACGCATTGGCACTTTCAATTAAGCCTGCAGCTTTCGCCGGTGCAGTCTGCAATCTCTCGAGCCAACCGTTTCGCAAGAGCGCAGCTTTCTATGCACGTCCCGGCCAACTTACCCGGAATGGTCCCGAGCAGAGAATTCTAAAAATTATGATATTTTTGGGATACCTTCCCTTGTAAATTGCTCCAATGCAGTCACCGATTAGGCGATAACGAGAGATAGTAAACTCGAATCAGATAACTGTGCAATCTCTGCTGACTCAGTCTGCTAATTCGCAAAAATTTCTTGTCGAGTATTCTACCGCTTCAAGAAGTTTGGAAACCGCCCAAGTTGGAGCACCCGTCAGTATTTTCTTTTTTTTTCGACTCGTGGATTATTTTCGTGCGCAACCGTGGGATTCTATTTTTTTTTCCCCGGCGCGAAAACAGCCGAAAGTTGCGTTTCCGCCGGTTCTCCCCGGAGGAAACAAGTCCGTTTATTTTCCTCGGTCCGCGGATCCCTAGCTCGCGTATCTCTCGGACCACGAGGATTTATTTCGCAGAAACTGGGTCTCGAAGCGTCTCGCGGCGATAACTCCCAGTAGAAACCAGGCTTCCGAGGGAAATCTTCGATTTCCATAAAAATGATTCCGAGGCCTGATAAACGCGCGCGGGCAGCCTTCCGCCGACCCTAATCTACCCCCGTTTCGTGCTCCTCTGTCTAGCGTTTCATGAATTACTGGTAATCTGTGCGAGAGTTTTCTTGTTATTTATATTCACCTACATCTGCTAATTTCTCTATTCTCATATGTTCTCTTGTTCCTTTGGAGAGTTCTCTGGTTTGTCTAGACGATCTAGAATTAACTCGTAGCATTCGTTGTAGTGCGAAGTGAATTATAATTGTTAGATTAGGGTTCGTAATCTGCCGTATTTTTAATCGTAACGTTGAACATGTGCAGCTAATTTTGAATCGAATATTATTCAAATTGGGGAGATATATCTTATTTATCGCTGGTTAACCTTTGACTAAAGCATACAATTACGACTAATATACATAGAATTCGTATTTTATCTGGCCAATTATTCGCGATAAGCCACTGTAAACACGCTTTTTGTTGCGAACGAGTGACACTTTTTGTTTAAAAGGCCATTAAATGAAAACGAAAAATTGTACGTCATGTAGCGTGTCATTGCAAAGAGGTGACTTTGTACTTTTTTCCGATGTACGTCGAGACTTTTAAATCGCTTTTTACACAAATATCAACTTGTTCGAGAACTCTAGAACAAAAGCAGTTTTAAAGGGTAATGAGAAAAATAGTAAAAAGTTGTTCTAGTATTCTGAGTGTTCTGAGCCTGGACTAAAAATGTGTGCCATAAATTATGAGTAAACTGCGGAATTTATGAGTTTGTGACAAGTATGAGTGCTGCAATTTGGCATGAAGTAAATGTTAAAGTTTCGACCTAAAATGATTAAAGAAAAGATCGCGTTTTTCAGCTTATGTTTTAGAACTGATGCAAATTTTTACTTCGCACAAAAATCCGAAATCTAATTATGAGTTGCTGACTGTACGTTTGAACAGTGATCGAACACAAACCTAGCGATTCTTCGATTCCGATCGTACGATTTCGTTGAAACACCAAAGGGAGAGCAATGGTGGCACAGTATCGCGGATGTTCGGAGGGGGCCTTGAACTCGAAAGTCCGTCCAAGGCCGCGCCTATCAGGCAGATAGACCGCGACAGCGACGGTGTTGTTCGCCGTCGTGCGTGCCCCTTTGTGCAGGCCGTTCTCGATGTGGATAAACACACGTATCGCGTCGTAGCGTTCCGACTTTCCATTCGGATGCGTAACGCTTGCGCAACGAGCGGATAAATATGCAGCCCGGCGAGCCCACGCTCGGTTCGTTATTGGCACGCGTGTATCGGCGGCGTGTCGATTTAAAAAATGCATCGGATTCGCATGGGAGGGCTCTCGAACGCGTCGAGTCCAGTCGAGGACAAACCAATTAAATACAGTCAACCCTCCTGTAACGCGATCAATTCGTACCCTCTTTAACACTGGGTCCACGGATCACCGGAGGGGTGACAATTTTGTATTACTTTACAAAAATAACAAGAATATATCTATCCAAGTTTTTAGCCACTTTTCGAATAAGAGGTAATTATTTACATTAGGAGCTTCCGCACGGATTTTGATGACCATGAAATATGTTGTCAAGGTCATCATTCTGAACAACTTTTTCCTATACATGTTACCGCCGCTCAACTTTACTTTCCCAGATATTCGCAAAAAAGTTTGAATATCTCAAAAAGTGATCGGAATAGGTGTGTGTAGGACTGTGTAAAATAATATTTCAAATAATTGACAGTAACATATATTTTTATATTTTGTTGCCTGTAATGTTATTACGATATTGTAGTCTGTTTATCAATATGTTACATATTCGTAATTAAACTACAAATAATACTTTCTAACTATTATAGCTTCTAATGTTAAAAATTATAATTTATAATATTAACTACTTGCTCAACTTATTTCCATTGTAAGGAAATATTTGAAATACAAAATAAAAATATTTCATTTTATCTATCTGGTTATCAAAATAAAAATATTTGGTTCAAAGTAGTATCTTATTTGAACGACATTAAATTATACTATATACCAAATCATTAATGATCGTTAATATACATTGCAAAATATGATAGAAAACCTTGCATCCAATGTTCCACATACGAATAATAAAATATAATACTAATGTACTACAAACTACATTATAAAATACTAATGTAATGTGTACTTACTTCTGAATCTTCTGTACCTCGGTCGGATCCACAGCACACAATTGTTGACTCACGAGGATAGGTCCGAACAACAATTGAACAACAATCACTAAACACTACACAACACACTTAACGAAATCGTGACAACGAACGAGAAGATGTCACTCCGACCACGAACAAAATAATACTGCGATTTTAACAATGATCCCTTCCACAGAGGTGGTACGATCAGGTTATCCTAGGAAGGTTAGACGCTGAGGGTCTACAAACACTAGATAGAAAACCAAGGTAAAAAAATTATGGCGGGGCGCCGACGCTATTTCCCGGAATTCCCTGTTTTCGTATCACTCGTCCGTGGGAGGGGGACGGTTAAAATCGCAGTATTATTTTATTCGTGGTCGGAGTAACATCTTCTCGTCTGCTGTCACGATTTCGTTAAGTGTGTTGTGTAGTGTTTAGTGATTGTTGTTCAATTATTCGGACCTACTCTTGTGAGTGAATAATTGTGTGCTGTGGATCCGACGGAGGTACAGAAGATTCAGAAGTAAGTACACTTTACATTAGTATTTTATAATGTAGTTTGTAGTACATTAGTATTATATTTTATTATTCGTATGTAGAATATTGGATGCAAGGCTTTCATATTTTGCAATTTCAATGTCCCTTTAACCCTTAGCACTCGAATGGCGACTGTAAGGCGCCACTAAAAATTTCTCTATCGTTATTCAAAACATTGTTTACATTATTAAATTCGTTTGTACGTAATAAATTACTAAACACTTCAGTATTGTACGAGTAAATTGCATCATTTTCATATGTATAACATAAAAAAATATATATATACAAGGGAAATATTCTAGGTCATAAGAAATGTTTCGTTTTGGAGTTAAAATAGCTTCGAGTGCAAAGGGTTAACACTAGATTTGACTACTTAACATTATTTTACACAAATAACAAGAACGTATCTATCCACATTTGTATCAATTTTTTAAATAATATATACCCAAAAAAATAATTTTGTTGAATAATTCCCCATGTACGTCCCCAGATACGTCTTCGCAATGTCAGTAATTGTAAATTATAAATATTAGATCCCGTCATTTTGACAGACCCCGTGATCCTAGTGTCAAATTTCGTTTCTCTCGAGGCACGCACACGACTTATGTTCCATCTCACACCTTCGCATTATAGGAGTGTTTACTGTAATGTTCGCGTTAAGCTCGGTGTCTGGTTAAGATCGCGGGGGATAATCAGCGGCGAGATAAAGAAATTCGAGTCCTCTCGAATCGGATCTTCAGTTTCACGGAATTCCGGGGGGTGGGGGGTTGCTGCGTGTGTGCGGATGCGCGACGGCCCTCTCGCACAGACAGCGGAACATTCTGCAAACAAAAAGCACCGGTACGAGGGGCTGGGCGGGGTGAGTTTCACGGTCGATCCTCGAGGAAGCCGGGGGAGACAGGGGGGAGGAGGGGGAAACAACAATGGCGGGCAGGTAAGTCCGCGGCAAATGTTTGCCTTTCCTAATTAAATGAAACTCCGCCTCGCTCGTTGCCGGTGCTTCCTTTCGAGCCGGGAGAGAACGGTGTGCAACTCCGTCGACGGAGGAACGAGAACGCAGGGGGTGGAAACGGCCCGGCAAAAAGGTGTCGAGACGCGGGGCGGCAGAGAGTGGGTCGAGCAATTTTTTGCGGATCACGGGCTAATTTTCCCGAGGAACTTTTTCTCCCTTCCCGGTGGTGGTGTCTCGTCGAGGCTTCTCCGTGAATTTCTTTATCGATCGCCGTGCAGCCGCCACCTCGAAGTTTTCTCTCGTTTTCGAAGAACCAGGCGGCGGCGGCGACTGTCGAAAATGGCAGAAACGCCCGAGACAACGAGTGTGAGTCACACTTAGCTTATCGTGCAGAAAGTAAACCAGCTCGGCTGCACACTTTCTGATAGATGCATACCGGGAACGCGCCTCGGGCGCGCTCCATATTTTTCCGCGAGGCGGCCTCTAATTAAATTTCGACACGAAAATGCCTCTCTCGCTCGACGCCGGGACACGCGATGGCTACTCGTGCACCGTGCGAATATCGCTCGCCACGAAACGCGAATAACATTAGCCGCCTGTTAACAATTGGGATACGGTCTCGTGGTTGTCGAGTCTCGCCGGCGAACGCCGGTCGCCTGAAGTAGGTCCGAGAGAAACTGAGAAGCAATACAAATTAGACCTATAGTCGAACAATTTATCTCCGACCCCGTCTTACTTGAAATTAGCATCTCCGTGTCACGGGGCTACATCTTGGTAAATAAAACGGAACAAAACGAATCACGAAAGCAATTAGAGAAAAATTGAGTACGGACTTCCTTACAGTTATACTACGACGACCCTTGTAGAAATGTTTAGTCACCGTGAATGTTTGTAATCGATTCACGGGTTTCTCTCTGGAATCATTTAACATCGTTTCGACGAGGAAACATCTTCCGTTGTAGAGTAGACGATGTCGGTCACGGTACGGCGGGATCGACGGTTACCTGCGGGCTTCACACGCGCGTCTGAGAGTCGCGCGATGCGCTCGTGCACCTACAACAACACACGGTCGCTACGCGCGCACGCAAGTGCGTGTTTTCATGCGCGGCCAAAGCGTAACGCTCGTGTAGCGCCGTGATTAGACACGCCACGGAGTTCGCGGAACCGGTTCTACATCGTCTCTGTTCTCCACGTGGTCGTGGGGATTCTTGTTGTCTCCTTTCTCTCTCTCTCTCTCTCTCTTTCTGCTAGGCCGACCGTCTCGATTGTGGGTCGGCGGAGAAGCGAAGATGGCGAGGGAGACCCCGGACTCGCAAAAAGAGTCGCCGTTTCGTTCGTTTCGCCGCCATGCGACTTTCTCCTTGCGTAATCGAACGCGAGAGACTTTCTTCGTCTTCTCCTGCCTGCAGGACTTGGCATCTCTCTGGGGAAGAATATATTCTTTGCTCGGAAACTATTGACATCGCAACTGTTAGACCCATTAACTTCCGTAATGTCTTCACAAGGCATCGAGTAGCTAGCAGCATCACCTTAGGGCATCCCTAATGGCGACTTACACAGGAGACAAACGCGAACCTACTTACAAAATGACTGCTCCACCCGAATTTCTAGTCGCAGACACACAAACGTCGTGGAAGAGAGGAGCAGGTTCGACGTGTGCGTGCGCAGACACATGATCCAACGTTATGTAGCCCTATCCGGCGACTTATGTGCCCATATAGATACAAGCCCGGTTCCGAGTAGCGTGTCTGGCATCTTCGTGTACATATAGCGTGGTGGCGTGGGGCTATAGCTCGCTCACTCGCTCGCGGCTGGCATGCATTATTCACGAACCAGTCGCAAGCTGAACCCGCTCTCCCGACTCCAAACCGACCCGCCAGTGACTCCGCGGCGAGCACGCTGCTGCCTTCGCTGCGGCTTCTACCCCTTCGACGGGTACACACACACACATACAGACATATAGACAGACAAACACACACGACCACACGAATTTGCTACAATGGGAGGCCGCTTCGGCCGGAGATTGAGGCGTTCGGCCGAGAGCATGCCTCCTTTTTATCCCTCTCTCGATCCGTTCGTTCAACCTAATTCCTTTCACCGGGCTCGCGTCGTTTTTCTTCGGGATTCCGAGGCGGTTTTAGTGGATCGACCCGTTCACCGGGATTCGGCTCAAGTTTAAGGTTCGGTTTCCCCGTGCAGCTAGTTTTTGCGGTGCTATTTTTAAGGGGCTGCCTGCTTCGGGCAACGGGGTGTCGGGTAACAGGGGCTGCAAATGGAAAGTCGAACACATTTTCCACCGTGCAAAAGAACCTTTTGTTAACATGTCGGTCGGATTCCTAGGGATGCAAAGAACAAGTCATTTATTACTAGACATCGGATGTTTATGCAATTTCCAATTTTTATAGAAACATTTTAAGAAAGTGGAATGAAATAAAATTTTATTTTTAATGGGGACAGCCTTTGTAGATCCAAAGCAAATAAAAATCGTGTTAAATTCTCTCGAATTTTATATTATAGCATTTTTTTTAACATTTCCATAAGCCATAAATGCATAAAGATCCGATGTCTATTTATTACCATTAACCGTTTGAGTCCCAAGCAGCGCGATCGCGCTGTTGAGATTTTTTGTCGAGAAAACCCAGCACATTTCGAGCATTGTGGACAACTGACGGTGCGTTACCGATTGATAAAACAAGCGCTATCGCGCTGCTTGGGTCTTTTCATACTCATTTAGAGAAAGCGCGGTCACACGCTGTTTGGGATTCTTCGACCGTGTTTTTTCAATACCCCCTGGGACTCAAACGGTTAATACTACCATTTTCAGGGAAATGTTGTCACAGAGATTTGACTTGAAATTTTTCGCTTATCTGTCGCGACATATGTATGTCATCCAGTGCAGAGTCCGCGACATCCGCGGGGATTTCCGTAAACGTCCGGCAGTCCGGGACGCCTTTGAGGAAGTTTTTGGTCCGTTTGACGATCAAAGAGTGTCCCGGTGCGGTGGTCGGTAGAACCGTCGCGTCGCGTCGTTTGTGCGATATTTTATTAAATTCCCCGTAACAAAAGCGTTTAACTAACGACTGTTACGAACGTTGAAAACATTTTTTGCCGCCCCCCCCCGCGGAGAGCCACCGCGATGCGTGAAACTCGGGCTGGCTCCGGGCTCGGCAGTTTCACCAGAAAAGCTATGAAAATTATTTCCGGCTCCCGATCCCCCGGTAATGATCGCGGAACCGCGCCGCTCTTTTTCCTCGAGGATTATTTCATACCCTCCGCTCGTTAAATCGCCAATTAGAATTTCCAGCCGTTTTTGCCGGGCGTTCGAGCGACTCGTAAATCAACCATCGAGAGCGCAAAAAAGCACGGTGCAAACAATATAGTATACATACATGTCCGCGGCGCGCATTGTGCGCGGTCTGGCCTGCGTCTGGCGACCGCCCGCGCGTTCCGCAGCCTGGTCGGTGGGGCTCGTCGCACTTGGCCCGACTTAATTACGCTAATGAGAACGTTTTGGCTGGTTCTCCGGCATCGGGGACACCGCACCGCCTGTCACTGACCCTGTCTGGCGCGACTCTCGCAACAGTTTTTGCCCGGCCAACAGGTTTTAGGCTAAACGCACGCTAGCACGGCCCGGCCACGACCACGACCACGGCTGGCCGTTTTAACAAAAGGTCGCATTTTTATTTGGTGCATTTAAACTGGCCCCCATACGATCCACTAACGTGCGTAATTTGTCTTTAAAGGGGCACTGTTATTTTCGAAGCCGTTTTTGCACGAAGTTTTAGGAATTTTTTTTATGAAAAACCATGCAACCCTTTGCATCGAGATTTTGCACACGTATTCGTTGGTGCTTGAAGGGAACGTGCAATTTTTTTCAAGCAAAAATAATTACAATTGCTCGAGTTATATATATTTTAGACTAAAAGCATGAAAAGAAAAATTGATTTTTTAGAGATGGAAAACCTGAATGCCCCTGGTTAATCTATTAACCGTAACGCGAAAGGCAGACCCGCCCCTATATCGGGTTAATTATCATTTGAATCTTCCCGGCGGCGGATAATCTGTCTACCGGTGGAAAAAAAAAATGTTATTCCCATGGACGCGATGAAACGCGTCGACCGGAAAAATTGAAAGCCCCCCTCGGAGCGGAGTCGTTCTCGCTCGGGCCTGTTCGGTCCGCGGAAAATAAGGATCGCGGCCCGCCTCCTCTTCTCTCTCCGGCATCGCCATAAAACCCGATATAAAACGGAAAAAGCGACGGGGATCGTAAAACCGGCGGCGCATCGGGGCCAATTTGATTTACGGTCGATCCGGTCGCGTTATCGTATTGTTGTGCCGTTTGCAGGAACACAAGCGTACCCGTGCTCGTGCTCGCTCGCGCGCGCACACGCTTCGGTATCGCGCCGCTTACCCGCTCCGGCTAATGATACACTTTCGCCTGTGATTCAGGCGGAAAGCGACGTTTAACGTCCGCGCCGGGGACTGCAATTACGGAGCATTACCTCGAACTTGCATCGGCGTTATTTACGCGCGACCCGTGTTTCACCTAACTGCTCGCGTTTTTGGCCGAACAATCGGGAAACCCGTTGTTCCGTTCCTCGTTGCGCAACCGTGTTCCAAATACCGATTTGTACCGCTTCGATCCCAATTAGCGCCGCGATTGCAGCCTCCCGATAACCGCTCTTTGCTCTAGATTGCTTTTGGGGGCAATATTTTGGCGCGAATTACGTCACGGGACGCATACACCCTCGATCTTGCTAGTTCCACATGGACACAAGACTGTAAACCTTGGTTACTGTGCGTAGAGCGCTCCGAGTGGGCGTGGTTTTCTTGCTCATCACTCCCGGGGAGCAGGAGCAATGCCCCACAGGGCAGTCCGTGCACCCAGTCTAGACTGTACATCCTCTAAAATTATAGTTCGGAAGACCACAATAACTGTCTAATCTAAATAAACCCCTTCCCCTTGGAAGCAAGTGGTTTAAGTAGGCGTGGCTTCGCTGCTCTCGGTTTCTAGAGAGCCTCAATAGTGCTCCATAGAGCAATGTGTGCACTCTCATACCTAAAGACCACAATGCTAATCTAACTTTGCCCCTTTCCTGAGGATTCAGTGGACAAAGTGGGCGTGGCATCGCTGCTCTCGGTTCCTAGGGAGCCCGTACAGTGCCCCACAGGGCAATTAGCGGCTCTACTCGATTTAACGAACGAGTCTACGTCACGGAAACCCGGGACACAGGCAAACACGGCTTTTTCCGCTGGTCGAACACGCAAACTGTGATGCGGAATTCTTTCTCCCTCTCTTTCGCTCTCGTCGTTGAAAACTAGAGCCGGAGAATTCTGCAGCAATGGCGGACGTCGTCTGGCGAAACGAAATCCAACGGATGGGCGGACGGTGATTAATTAAGGCAAATTATTAATTTCTGTCGCGAGCCGGCGCGGCGCGGTAGGGGCGGAGTCGAAAGTTTTTCTCCGGATTAACGAACCCTGGAATTTTCAACTTTATCGCGGTGAAAATGACGAATCCGATTTTGAGAATCGCCGTTCCGGTTAATGAAACTATCGGGAAAGTGCCCGGCAACGATCGACCAGCTGTTTTATCTTATCGCCGCGAGTCAATATTTCTGCACGATAACGATTCGAATTATTTTATACCGTCCCTCTATCGCTCTCTCTCTCTCTCTCTTTCTTTCTCTCTCTGGTTTTCCCTCCCGCTCTGTTCCGCTCGCGCGAGCGTATTTACACAGTTGCATGGCCGAGTGTATCTAACTGTAAACTTTCTCGGAACCCGTCCGTCCAGTCCCGCGAGTTAAAAACGAGCGCCTCGAATTATTACATAAGCCGGTATATATCTTTGTTTATCTGCGTGGCGGCCTCGCGTAATCGCTTCGATCCTCGCATAGCCGACCGAGGAACGCTTCGTTTTCTCGGTGAATAAAAAGCAGATTCGTTCCGAGCCGTACCGACGCGATGCGCGATGTTCGTCGGCGGTTGCGCGATCTTTGCCGAGGCCCGTTACGTACCGTCGAAGGCGAGTCGGTTGCTCAGAGTCTGAAGAACAAGGCGACTCGGCTTGTTTATGCAAATTCGCATTTTTACAGCGTTCTATCTCCTGTTCAATGGGGCATAAAATTTTATTTTTTAACAGCCGACACTCGCAGCCGTGCTGAAAAATTATATCATAAGAATGACGTTTCATTCCGATATCCGTTTTATCAATACTTAACGAGTCCCCTCGATGACTCTTTCTCTCCGTTGGCTATTCTTATCTTTTTCTGTTTGCTTTGATGGAAAGAGATATTGTTCTGCATTCCAAAATTTTCTCTCCAACCATTACAATTGTTGTTATTTATTTTTCTTGGTGGATCTACTTCCCCTTTAATTCATTTTCTTTGTCACTGTTATTTAGAGGAACACTCTAAACTTTTCTCTTTTCGTTAACACACTAAACCTACCAAGATGCTTTCGTGGGAAAAGATTAATAAATATATTTAGGAAATTCAAATAAATTCAATCTCGTCATTTCTACAAGACAACGTGTATCAGTTATTTTCGAGGCTCGGTAGGATCAGTGTTTAAAGTTTTTTTCCCGAATACTAAAAACAATGCAACATTAACAGAGAGTTACACGAAACCTGATAAAAGACCACTGTTTCTTCCAATTACGCTAACAAATTGGTCAATGTCTGCAACACTTTTCCAAGTTATATTACGCTCACCAGAAGGGTGAAAACAAAACTCAGATCTCGCAGCACCGAAACTCGTTATACGCAGATAAAACTGTGACTCTTTGCACGGACCGAACACAGTCGTCGTTTGCTATGCGAGTCCTGAATGGATATTTGACGTGAAAAGAAAAGTATCCAAGTCGACTCGGACTCGTGAATACATATTGGACTTGATTCCAGCCCCATCCACGAACCATGGAAACGCGCCTGGTTCGCTAGGACCATAGGGTGGGGGTGGGAGGGAGTTCAGAGGGAAAAGAAAACGAGAAAGAATATGGTAGCAGCGACAGGGGGGTTGGATGCACCCGGAGTTGTCTCTCCGTCGGGACACGTGCATGGAGAAGAGAACTATTCGTGTGCGTCTGCCGAGACGAGACACGATGCAACGCGACCAGCCGCGTGCACATTGTTTCAACTTTCCAGGCGGGGTTCGCGAAGGAAAATGAGCGACTCCGCCGGGCAGGCTACGCTCCCGGGAATCGTGTGCCAGTTTCCGTTCTGAACAATGATCGCCAGAGTATTGGGACCCATCCTATTGTTCCGGGTCCTCTGGGGGGAGACCGATCGGTCTGCGAGACATCCACTTGTTCGGACAGTGATTGCTGGGTGTCTGCGAGAATTCCAGGTTTCGTTGATAAATTTCCCAGACAAGTGGAAACATATTTCCCCTACTCCCGCTTGGACAATGAGTTTGTCAACATAAATTATTTCGATAGAGGCTATGGTGGTCACCAGTCGACTGTGGATATGTTTTATGCATTTAAAAGAGTAATAGTACTTTAAGATTTAAGAGACGCTCTGTGTCAGATGTAAAAATTCTCTCTCTCTCTCTCTCTCTGTTTAAATGGTAAATATTATGTACTACAACATTAATTGTCAACCTGTTGAAATTATTAATGGAAGAAGGAAATTTTGGTTCTGTTGAGAGGTTATGTGTAAATAATTATAGACGGTGGAAGAAATATATTTGAGTAAGAGAAGATCGGAGGTGTCTACAAGACGGGCGGACTATTAGAACTGACTCCTAGAACACAAGCGTGGCGGTGCGTACCTTCATATCTGAAGTGAGGACGGCATACAATAAAACTAAGGGGAATCGGGTATTTCCCAATATTTTTAGGATGTGGGGTTTTCCTCAGAATACAGTAAAAAGGCCTAACGTTTTACTTTGACAGGTTCCATTACTCTCTAATCGAAAATTTGTATTCAAGCATCCGCAGTCAAGTCATCGATGACCGTCTCAGGAAAATCGTATTGCGATTCCCAAGGGAAAACGAACAAAGGTGTCCGGTGTCACGAAACATGTTAAATTAGTTGTTATGTGGAGGAAGACGTAGGATGCGTCGTTATCCATCCGCGCCGGTAAATCAGCGGGAGCAGCGCGACATAACATGAACTTTTTGAGCCTCGTCTCGGGGGAAATTAACAACTTTCTCGCTGGCAACCGGAGCCCGTAAGAACGCTATCGCCGTAGTTCCGAATAGGAGAGCGTGATAAACGGCTTTCGCAGAAGTGCCAGCAAACGGGAACCAAAACGCACAATTAGACGGTTGTGCATAGGCGTATCGTGACATCGGTGGTATTGTTCGCGTACGAGGGTACGTGTGGACGCGCAATCTTCGCAACAGGCGCGTCCCGGGCGCGCAAAGTTTGCAAAGTTGCTGGCCGGGTCGTCGGGGAATTTCAAAGGACTCTCGGGAAGTTTGAAGTTTCGTAGATAAACTAGCGTTAACTCGCGCAACAACGCCGTGACACCGGAGTGCACGCAGATTACCGGAAGAGGAATGTGTTTTTCGCCGGTCGAGGGAAGTTTCGTGCACCAGTTTCGGCCGGAATTGTAGCGCGCGACACTCTGCACCGCTCTGCTTCGCTACGCCTCGAAACTTCGTCCCGTATCGCGCAAGTTTTCCGATTGGTCACGTCCCTGTCCCCCTCCCCACCGGAATCCTCATACCATCCGCAACACCCGGCAATCTCGGCCGTCTCTCTCTCCAGACTCGTTGAAATTCAGATGTACACGAATTTCGTTCCCCGGGTTCTGGCTCCCGGCACTTTTCGTTCGTCTCTTTCCGTTCCCCGTTCCTCTCTGTCCCGCGTAACTTTCGCCGAAAAATTGCGGCGAAAAGTTTCGTCGTTCCAGCGTTTCCCGGAACTTTCGCATTCCATTCGCCGGCACGAGACAATGCCGGGAATTATAGACAGCGTAACCGGCCGCCGCGGAAAAATGATAAGATGGAACCGGAGGCACGCCCTCGCCAATTTAAACTTTCGGATCTACGCGCCTAGCCGATTCTCTCGCCGAACTCTCGCCGAACTCTCGCTACGCCGAGCTTGTTCATTTCCTTCCGAAATTAGAACGCGACAATTTTCGAAGTATCTGCCGCGCTAGCGAAAAATAACTGTCGGAATATTTTTGCTTCCGGGAAATTCCAAACGTGCCGACGCGGTGCGCGCGACTTTATTCGATCCACCGCTAAATCAATGGGAATGAAAAAGAAGCTCGTTCGTTTGTTCGAGCGCTGCGTTTGAAGGGTTCCAGATTAAAATTACTTCATCGCACGGGCGCGTAAGGGCTGTAATACATCAAACATTTTAATCCAGCTGAATATGTACATTTGCCCCGGTACGTTCCTCGAATGAAAATTCACTGATTTTCCTTTCCAGGATACCGTAAAATGCTTGATTTCCCTCTGACTGCGTTGTAATTGGTTATATTTGTTTCGGATATAAAATTGTTCAGCTTCGTTATAAAGGGAAACTCGACGAAATTCATATGCAATTATGTTTAAAAATACCCTGAGCCACTGCTTTTGATAATGTAAGCATACTTGGTGCAGTATTTTATTCAACTCGTACACGATGGTTATAAAATGTTTAAAGCGACAGGAATTCGCAGGAAAATCCACTTTGACCAATTTCTGCGAGCCAGTGTCTATATTTCGAACAATATACAGTTTTCTAGAATCTCGGACAAAAATGAGATGGCGAATTTTTCGACGGTTTAAAGGTGCCCGTTCTCTCCGGTATATTTTCCAGGCATTTTCTCGCGACGGGAAACACGTAATCCGCTCCGTAAGTGTCGCAGTCACGAATCGCGACGGACGATCGAGAAAAGTTCTTGTCTCGTCGCGCGGTGGCAATTTTCGCCGAAATCCCCACGAAAAGTGAAATGAATTTCTCAGTTTTTATTGTACAATTATTTCGAAATTGGTGCCGGCGAGTGGTGTCTCGCCGGTGGTGTTGTGGGAATGGTGATCGTTGAGGTTAAGTCACGTTGGTTGGGGCTCATGGAAAGATGGGTGACCACCGCGCATAGGTGTGAACCTATAGAGGATTGTAACCCTGAGGGGAACAATAATAAAGAATTGAATTGAATTTCGAAATTGTTAGTTGTACAGTGAATTCTGGATATATGTCAACAACACGGGTCTTGCCAGCGTCGCGTTATGTTTACACTCCTCGGCGTCCGAGGTCTCTCGAGCTTAGTGGGGTATGCCCCGCGGTAGTGGGGATAGGTCCGCGACATTTATCATCCAGGCCTGGGCGACATATACAGAGAAATTACTGTATGGTGCAGAAATATGGTCTAGTCGTAATAGTGCCAATAATTTACCGCGGGAATATTTTGGATTTGCCAGGATTTCGGGGAACTCGTAACTGCGGGACGTTGTCGCGGTGGCGGGGGTAGGAAAGAAGGCTGTTCTATGGGGAATGGCTTCCGTCGAAGGAGAGTAGGCTCCTCGGAAAATGACGGGGAACCGAATGTCTCGTGTCTGGCGTGGAAAACGAGGTTACGCGCCGCTGGATCGAATCCTCGACGTAGAAAGGCTTTCTAGGGCATGGTAATCGGAGCCTGGGGACCGAGTAGACAGTCCGGGGGGTGGGAGTAGGGCTTTCACGAGGTAATTTCTGCCATGGTGAAAATGCAGGAGAGAGAGCTGGAGGGGGAGGGGGGTGTATAAATCTCTCGCGACACACCGACGGCCGACGGCCGAGAACGACGGGGGAAAGAGAGCGCGATAGAGGGTTCGGGTGAGATGACTAAATAAAATCAATTAAAAAGTTTCGCCACGCCGGGGAGCTCGAGAGTTTTCACGAAGTTTTCCGCCGTGCACGCTTCTCCTCCCCCATAGGCGGGGGCGGCTGCACGGGCGTCACAGTAGCGAGCGGAACTTGCGCTATAAACTGGCGATACACCAACACCGACGACCAACTCGTGGTAATTTCGCTAACTTTCCGACTTTCGTGTCGAACTTGTTAATGGCTTTCTGTGGCGGCTCTGTTACCATCGCTTCGGCGCGATCCCGTCCCACTCCCCCCTTACCGTCCCCCACCCTGGCAATCCCGTGATTTCCATTTGCCCCGTTCCACCCTAGAAACCGTCTATGAATTTATCTGTCGTTCGGTGTACTTATCAAACTACGCCTATCCACCCCCACCGTCTAATAAATTCCCTTTCCCGCGCCGTCTTCTCTCTTGCTCCTCAATTAGCGAGGATTAAATCTCTAACCCTCTTTGACTTTCGAGACGCGCCAGGATTCCACCGGTTTTGCACTATTCAGCGATCCAGCGAGATCTACTGGATCGGTACGGTTATTTCTCGCTAACGGCGCGCACCTCTATCCCCACCACCGCGTTTTCACTCAGACGCTGGCCAATCCGAGCGCCAGGTGCATAGCCTCTGCTTCTCTCTTACGGAAAAATGACTGTAGACGCATTTTTCTTTGGTTTCCTCTCGCGCCCTACAATCGAGCCGTTTCATCCAAAAGAGGAGTAATTCAATATTTGTCTTTCTGGTGACATCCAGAATCTCAGATTGATTTTACACACTCTGTTGTTTGAAGTCGTGCAGAGCATAATACTCGGAGGTGGAACGGTGCATTTGATAACAAATTTTGAAAATAAAGGCGGGCGACGAAACGGTGGTAGAGAATGCGTTAAATTGATATTTGACGCCGAAAAATATGCATCGAAACTGTAAGGTGCAACGTGATTGAATATCGTGGAAAATGTTGGTTATTGCCCAAGAAAAATAGCACGATCAACCCAGAACTGGCGCGTTGTAAAATCGTTATAAACTGCAAGTGTTCAATCAATTTCCAAATTAACAAATGTTCTCTCTTTCTGTTCCAGGTAAGGGAAGGCCCCAATCAATTTGATTCGCGAGATTGGTACGCGGTGAGTTCAGTCCAATGATCGAACGGATGACAAACGCGGCCTCGGTTTTCGAATGGCATTGCGCCTCGCTTTAAGAGAAACATCTTGAATTTCCGTGAAGTGCAGGTCTATCCGATTACGCGCGCAAAGTCCGTGTAAAGCGAAACCGTAGGAACGCGCCGACCCGACACGCCGTTCCGCGTCGCTCCCGAACCCGAGCGTTTCGCTCGGCGAGAATCAGTCTCGAGGCAAGCTGTTCAGGAAGCGACCGACGAGATAACAGTTTCGGTTATCACTGGCGAAACGCGCCACGCCGCGCGTTCCTTCGATAACCGCCCCGCTCTTTCTGTCGTCAGCGTAAGATTAAACCTTGGCGGACGCGATTTCGCGTGATTTTCACGTCACGTGCTTCCTAGGAAATCCCGTTTATCGCAGGCGTCAAGATTCCCCTCGAAATTCCTCGCGAACGCTCGCTCCATCTCGATTTTCCTTCGAATCAATACTACTGTGCGCTAACTGTGTCGCACAGGAACCAAAGAGGAGTTCATCTCTCTCTAATTCAGTAGTTTTATTAATTTTTAAGAGGGGCATTAATTTTCTGCAATTGTTTTAATCTCTTTACCGTTTGAAATTGCAGTTACTCATCTTTTTTAAATACATTTAATAAATTCTAACACGGTACTGTGATTTCTCTATATGTGTCGCCAAGGCCTGGGTGATAAACGTCACAGAATTATTCCCACTACCGCGCAGTATACATACCCCGTGAGGAGCCTCAAAACTCGAGAGAATGTCTCCTGCACGATACACGTCGCTGGCAAGACCCCTGTTGTTGACATATATCGAGAATTCGCTGTATTCGTTCCGTCCTTAATTACTTAAAATTTTCGACAAATGTTAATAAAACCCTGAGTGAGTCTTGTTCGTAGACAAATCATATTACAAATCTAGCATCGTATAAATGATACTGATGACAACCTCAGATATTCTCTGAGACAGGATGTATCCTGTTGTACCAATCAAATATTCGCCAGAATATTTTCGCACGATGCTCGGCAAAACAAAGAACTCGTTTGCGGTAACAGGCCGAACCAGAAATAGAGAGCAGAACTAGCTGACAAGTAAAAACTCATGATTGAGTCATTATTCGCGAGCGGCAGCGATTCCGCGAGTATGTCGTCATCAGGTCGACCGAAAACCGTCCATTACGATCGGTTGGCGAAACGTTAATTCCAAAGTGTCGCGGCGGCTCGATCCACGCGATTGCATGTAATTAAGAACGGGAACCTGTTTCGGACTTCGGCCGGCAATCTTAATTACGATCTCGCGGCGACGTTTCCAACCGAGAACGGCCAGGCCGTTCTTATAATAATTCTTCGTTCCCGCGAGCGCTTTCCCGATAAAGAAGCTATTCGTGTTAAACAAAGGCGCACGAAGTTTCGGACCTGGTTTACAGCCGACTTTAAAAACAGGCCATCTTGTTAAGGTATCGGCTCCGGTAAAACCACGTAGACTAACCCTCTGTGTACCGGGTCGTTACTGACCCGTAATGCTCTTATTTTCATCCTTGTTCGGCATTGTGATGAAGACTTTTATGCATTTATGACAAAAATGAGTAGGTGTAATTTAAAATAGTGAAAACATTAGAAGATTTTAAACATACCGTCATATTATTTCCAATCTGTTAAATATATTAAGAAAGAAAATAAATTTCTACTTCACTCCAGTTCCTTGCAATTTAGATAGAAAATTTTTCTTTTGCATACACATCCGTAGTCTAGTTGTAACAACTAGCTGTACCAAATGAGCGAAAATCGTGAAGGAAAAATTCTTCCATTCTTTGTATATCTTGTCGTACATTTGGCTATGCTCCAAAAAATTTCGGTGACATGCAGCAATAAAAATTATCGGGCAATGTTCTAGAAGGTGTAGGTGTATTCTAAAAATTTTCGAGACGTTTCAAAGCAGAAGTCATCCAATGAATTTTGACTTAAAGTATCCCAGTATGCAGTGGATCTACTATTCCTCTATTTTAATAAATATTTCTGTTTCGAACCGTTCCAAAAAATTCTAGAATACACCTAACTGGAACATACTTTTGCATCTTATCTCAACTTTACGGAGCAAAGGCAAACGTAAGATATAAGAAGAATTTGTCCGAACTCGGATCGCGTTGTGGAGGGACGTTTCAAAATCCGCGAAAAATTCGGATTGGTGTTTCCGTTTTAAGGACAAGTGGAAAGAAACCGTGGCACTGGTCAATTCGCCGAGGATGCCCAGGTGTCTGGAATTTAAATAACAGGATTATCCGCGCGATAAATCCGCCGAAGCCATTTCCATTTTAATGTCCGGCTTATCCGGGTCCGATCGCCGCGCCGCTCCGGCCGGATATTTTAATTATCGCTCGCGTGGAACGAGTTAGGTCTGGGTTAGGCGAGTTTACCCGAGCAGCCCGTGGCTTCCTCCTTTGTTGGCCGGGCCCCGGTTCCAAGTAGTTCCACGCGGAGCCGAGTCAATATTGACTCGAGCCGAATACCGTGTACGTAACCGCGTTTAACCCAGATTCCCATCCTCGCGATATCGAGATCGTTTCGCGAGATCCTGTTTCTCTCCTCTCCTCCGTCCCTGGTCCCAGGAATTTTCAGTTTCGCCCCCGATTATCCATTACGGCTCGCTTTGAATCCCTCGCCCGGATAAATAAACGGTCCCCAGTGTTTATTTGCCCGGCTCGCGAAGACTCTCCCCGTAGTCTCAAAAATAGAGGGTCTTCTGCTGATTCGCGCGTTCCGCAAATAATCGCCGCTGGAAATTGCCCAAGAGTAATTACCGTGTCACGATTATGTAAATCGACGCCGTTCAAGGCTGCCCGGGTGCCGCGGCTCTACGGAGATTACGCGAACGTAAATCCGCGAAACGAGTCACGACCATACCTATACGCCTCGCTGCGATAATACCCCGGTGAATTAAAGACGGTTCCCAGACAAGACGACGACGACGAACGACACAAGACGACGGCCCCAGCCGATGCATAAAATATCGTCGCCTAGGACGCGTGCAGGCGACGAGAATTTACGATCGACCGGTTTCGGCGATCCTTCTCCGTCGATCGCCATTCATGCTGACAACCCGGCCGCTCCCGGATCCACGCTGTACATTCGAAATGATCGCCCGGCTGCCCGACCAGATACCATTCTATTCCGTGCTCCTTTTCAATCGGGAAAACTGGATATTTTATGTGCGATCAATCTCTACGGGTTTCGTAAATTATCGGGATCTATTTTCAACAGCTATTCAATTTTCCAACGGGTTAATATCCTCGTTTTTGATATTTGGCAATTTATTCAGCACGAAGACGTCTAGTAATACAAGCTGGGTTTCATAATATAATTTTTAATGGAGCTCTACAGGGGACAGTAAACTGCACATACTTTTCGGGGTTGTTTCCACCCCTTAAACATATAGCTCAGGAATAATAAATCCACGATTCCCCTCGACGATTCAACGTCATTTAACGACCCCTAAATACCGAGCTTCCGAAAAACCAAAAACGACGATGGATTGCTGAAACAGTGACCCCCTCTTGGTCACCGACTATGCAACACTCTTTTCAACAAAACCAGTTGGTCACGAGGGGTCCAGGGATCGAGAATGATCAAGAACGAGGAAAATATTCGAACGGCCGTGTTCCAGTAATAGCAGCATTCCGCGGATTGCTTCGGCGTCGTTCAATGGTGCTTGCAAAAGAGAGAAAGAGAGGCAGTTCACGCAGAAAGGAGAGATAGGTCGAGAGGAAAACGCGGGACGGAGAAAGTGGACAATGACGAATAAGTAGTTGCGCGGCGCGAGCGAACCAGCTGGCCCGGCTCCTCACGTTTTACACGATGGTGATAAATTATTTATCCCGCGACGTCTGGCCAGCGGCCAAGATTTTCCGTCGCGTTCCTTTTCCAGCCTCCCTCCTCGTCTATCGAATCAGCACGAGCAACAGAGAACCTCCTCCATTAGGACTCTGTCCGTTGACGTCGCGCGGCGTCGCGTTTCTTTTTCGTTGCAGCTCGAAATTCTCGCACTGTTCTCTCTCCCCCCCTCTCTCTGCCTCTTCTCTCTCCCACGGCTTTGCTCGTATTTTTTGCGTAACCCAAATACACGGGGGCCCTTGCCCGCGGAGACAAAGAACGCGAAACGGGAGCGCAGTCACGCGGAAAAAGTAGATTAGATAAAGACCCGCACGCGGACGAGGCGTGAACGATCGGAAACAAGCGCACTCCGATTTTAACCACGTTACGCACAATTTTCTGCGATTTTGTTAGACTACCATCGAGACGAATTGAAATTTTCACGATTTTTAATCGTCTCTGGCTCTCTCTTCTAGTATGGCGCGATTCTCCGTAACTGTGCTTAATCCTCGGATGGGTTAAAAGCCACTATAGTGGTTCGTAGCGTTCGAACTGACGCTTTCCACGGAAACCACTATAGTGGCGTACAGCGTTTAACACTAGATTTACGGGACCCGTCAAAATGACGGGTTCTGGTACCCCTTACTTCACAATTATCGAAATTGTAAGGATGCACGAAGAAGATATTATTCAACAAATTGGTTTCTTTGGGTATATATTGTAAAAGAAACGGCTATAAATTTGGATACATACATTTTTAGACAAATTATTTTAGACCTTCTGGAGATTTTTATAATCTACCAGTGCATAAAGAGTAGCAAATCTAATAAGTCAAAATGCAATAGAGTGCAATAGAACTAACAACTCGAGTCTTTTTCAGGGCCATGCAGGTTAAAAATAATCTAAACTGACTATAAAGAGATACATACATTTTTGTTATTTTTATAAAGTAATGTAGTGTAGGCACACTTAGTGCCCCGTAAACCTAGTGTTAAGAGGTTAAAGGATTTTGGTGAAACTTGAAAGCAGTTCAAATTGCAACCTGTGCTATTTTCTTCGAGATTCAGACCACGTGCAGTTCCCCAATTTTTGTACTCGTTCAATTCGCTTTTTTACACTTCTCAAAAAATCGTTTGATTGAATCTGAAGAACAGTTATTCTGATTTGAAATGGTTATTCTTGCATTTTAAAAAAGCTACGTATCAGGCTAATCCCTAGAACTTCTCAAACAATCGCAAGTCGTTTGTGTCGGATCGGAAAATAATTGTTCCGATTTGAAAAGTTCACGGTCCAGCGTTGAAAAGTTTTTGAAAAGAGCATACAGAGAACTTTTATCGAATTTCTCTTGGCTCCTCCGGCTCGCTGCGTAACCGGACCGCTCTCGGCGTGTTTTTTCTCCGGCAATTATTCTCTGCTGACTTTTTTCCTACGATTTTTGTCGAGGGTTTTTTTTTCACGAGCCACTCTTAACGCTGGTCTGATACTCGATACTCTCCTCTCTCGAGCTACTTTTTTCTTGTCCCCCCTCCCTCTCTCTCTCTCTCATTCGTGTTTCTTTTTACAAGTGAATCAGCTGTCGTCGCACGGCTCTGCGGAGCTCCGATAATTAGTCCGGTTATTTTTGTTGCCGCAGCTCTTTTCAGACTTTTTTCGACCAATCTTCCGGCTTTTGAACCGTTAGCCGGTTCAACGACACTTTCACCGTAAATGTGATATAATTATCGTAACTTCTTGGCAGCTACTGTCCGGGACGCTCGATGCGATTAATGAACTGTGGATGCTCGCGTGGTCGTATGACACTCGCGCTCGGTAATTATCGGGACCGTTTGCGTTGATGAGAAAGTTACCACTCCTTTGCAATCTGCAATTACCCCTCGCGTGGGCAACCAGAATTTTGCAGCTGTAGTATTTTAGATATTATAAATTATTTTAGACCTTCTGGAGATTTTTACAATCTACTAGTGCATAAAGAGTAGCAAATCTAATAAGTCAAAATGCAATAGAGTGCAATAGAACTAACAACTCGAGTCTTTTTCAGGGCCATGCAGGTTAAAAATAATCTAAACTGACTATAACGAGTGCCAGACACTCGGAATGATTTCAAGATATTTTTAAAAGGAGACATAACACATTGACAAAGCAAAAATAGTAAGAAAACAACCACGAATATCCGAAGCATAATTATTTCTGCTCGACTCATCCTTAACGCAGTCTTTCCAACATAGTCCTTGTGCCTAAGATTTAATGTCTCTTGAGACTTCCAAGCCTGCCATAATTTTGATGCTAAAATGCCTCGCTAAATTGTGTCGAGATTTTTCAGAAATTAATTTCGGGCACAAGGGAGTGCTTGAAACAGCACACTCTTGTTTTCGAGCACACTGTATATGGATTCCCAAGCGGCTGCCAGCGCTACAAAGGCTCGTCGGTCTCTCTTTGACGTAACAATAGGTTTCGGAGAGTGTTTCTTACCGAGGGAATTGCTTTAAATAGAAGCGGAGGTATTCGAAGGTGGCAGGGCTCTTGAGTACGGTCAAGATCGTTTCCGTGGTAACGATTACGCTTAACCAGCGCTCGTAATTGCCGCTCGTAATTTACTAACTCCGGGGAAGGGTGTCCCTCGGAGGTACGGGTGGGGGGACTGAAACGCAACAAAAGAATCTGGGACGGACCATTGATCCCTTGCGGTCTAGCCTTGAAACGTTGCTAAACATCGCCTAACCGTGCTCCGCGACAAAACGTAATACGGACAATAGGGATTATAATTTAACATAACTGACAGTGATCGAAATCCAACTCGTGCAACATGGCAACGATAAATAAATTTTGATGAGTCCCTACTCGATAAATGTCCCAAATATTTAGTCTATAATTGTCTCAAAACCATCCCCATGGCAGTGGATCAAAGAGTAGTATCTTCTAGCCGATAGTTGTCCCTGGCCAGACCCGTGTGTTTGGACAATTATCGAGTACCGAAGACAGTTTGGCCTTCTCCAAAAATTTTGCAGTTGCAAGTGCAGCTTGTAGAAGGTCTCCGCTGGCAAACTGGAACGCAGTTCCCCTCGAGAGAGGAACAAATAAATTTCCACGGTGCTCAAGATCGAGACCGTCCAGCTTGCCCTGAAAATTCCCTCATTCCGAACGAAACCGAACAATTGCTTCCAGCGCAGCAAACTCTGTTGTAACCGGGGATTTAAAAAGGCAGCACAGGTCGTGTCCCGTGTAATTTCATTACAAAACCGGCGGACGGTGGTTAATTCCGCGGGGTTAAGTCAGCGGTGAAACAATTTCGCTTCGATATTTCAACGGGGAAACACGAGGCGAGCCCGAGCTACCCGCTCCCGTTTGTAGCCGTTGTACGTGTGCGTCGGATCGCGATGGTGTAGAAGCGAAGGTAGAGAGAGGAGAGAAATGAAATCGCTATCTCGATTGAAGCATCGCGTCTGAATCATCCGCGCGATATCTGCGTGCATATCGACGTGTTTTCCGAGGGCGAGGGCGGAAGGGCGAAGGGTTGCGGAGGGTGTGAGGGGACCTTCGCTCCCTCCGATGGCTCTGCCCACGGACGTTACACCGCAATTACTCGACGGCGTATTGATCCGACGACTCGCAGTCCCACGGCTCGCAGAATCCCTCGTGCCGAGCAACCCTCTCTCTCTCTCTCTCTCTCTCTCTCTCTCTCTCTCTCTCTCTCTCTCTCTCGTTCTCTGTGTTCGTGGCCCGTGGGCCGCGCGCGCGACTCCACAGCACCCTTTTCGCATCGGGACCAGGAGAAAAAGAGCGACACGGAAGGGCCAGGAAGTAGGGAAGCGAAGATACGCCCGGGAAATAATTGCCGAGGACGTTAGTGTCTCTCCTGGTCTCCCTCCCACTCTCTCTCTCTCTCTTGCTCTCTCTTTTAAGCTCCATTGAGTCACGGGAATGAAAGCCGGTTGATGTCGCCGACGAAAAACCTTGTGTGCATGTCGCAGGGAAACCTGCTTCAGGGGCAGCGAGACTGGAGATATGCGTCGACGATGACGACGACGTCCTCCTGGACGAGGGTTGTTTTCCCTTTTTAATTATCAGACCCCCACGCTGTCCCCTTCTCATTTCTTCCGACCACGACGCTCCGGGCCTGTGTATTCTACTCGCAGATCTACTTCGGGCTGAAGGCAAAAAGAGGGTGGTAGGGATTCAAGGACGCGACGACGGTAGAGTCGCGCGAAATCGAAAGGAAGACGAGTTTTGTGTTGGCTAGGACCTGTTGCCCTGTAATTTACATTCGACCTTGTTTATATTCGAGCTTGTTGGCTTTAACTTGCTGACTTGAGAAGGTTTGATCAGGATCCTCCTAGACGCTAGGAGGATCCTGACCACCCAGTTCTATTAGGTGGTTTGGCCTCGAGGACATTGTGTTTAGGGTTCTTGTACGAGGGTACAGGTGTAGTGAATGAAATCGTTTGTTACACCATACGAAATCTGAACGAACGACCTCAAACACCACACCATTGTCCAACTACGGTGATCTCGATCGCCGGCCATTGGCCTGGCTAGTGAAATCATGGTCGTCAATACCACCGGTTACCGGCCCTAACAAAAGGCAAGTGTCCACACGATTAGCTGTAGCATCATAAATCCACGAAACAGTCTCTACGTCTCGGCGGCCCGTTTCCCAGCCGCCAAAGGAATAAATCGCAGCGATATCCTCGGGAACCGGGAAACGATCTCGCATCCAGTCTAACAAAGAAGAGCAGAAAGATCCGGAGAGAGGAAGAGAGTTCCGGCGATAGAGGGGGATGGGGAGGAGGAGGAGGAGGAGGAGGAAAGGGGGGTATAGACAGAAAGTTAGGGAGGCAGCGAGTTTATATCGCGACGGGACTATCAAACAGGGGCGGATACGGCGGTCGCCCGTTCCCCGCGCCATAATTCTCGACCCAGTGGTCGTGGGTGTACTCTCGGTTAAGGGGATTTCACGCAGACAGACACGCGCGCACACAAGCGGGACCCGTTGCGCGCGGGCAAACACGGACACACAGGCAGAAAGAGGCAAGGTTACAGAGCGAGAGAGCGTGCGCGCGCGCGGGTCTAGCAGACGAGTGCAGGAGTCACTGACGGCGATCTGTGTCTGAGATATGCAGTCCGGGGAACGAGGGGCGGAGAGACAGGAGGGGAAGCTAACCCACGGAGTCAGGGAACCCGGGTGTCAGGGAGGAAGAGAGAGAGAGAGAGAGAGAGAGAGAGAGAGAGAGAGAGAGAGAGAGAGGTCGATATCTCTGTTCCCTTGTGCGCGAGCGCGAGGGGGGAAACGGCGACGTGGCAAACGGAGAACCAGCTGAACCGGTTTGACGGACCTCGGCTGGTTTCATTAAACCCCGGTTGTAACCTCCTCCGTCGCCTCTCCCTCTTTCTCTCTCTCGCTCTTTCTCTTTCTCTTTCTCTTCTCTTCATCGTCTCGTGGCTGTGTACACGCACGAGTGCGGCTGAAAAGCCAGCCGTCCGTGGCTCGTTTCGTTCCCGACCCGAGACTCCAGCCGATTTGCCTCTCCTCTCCTCTCTTCCCTCCTCTTCTCGCCTCCTCTACGAGTCAGAGAGAAACAGAGGCGAAGGTGCACGAGCACGCGCGTGTGCGCGAGACGAGAAAGAGGCAAGGTGCAAAAGGAAAGTCCCGGATAATTGCCGTGGTCCCGTAATGCCCACACACCGGTGCAGTCGTTCCCGCGCTTCAGGGCCGCGCCACCATTGCGACACATGCACGCTTTACTATACTCTCGGCTTCCAGCGTTCTTCAACCGGTGGTTCGCGGAAATTTCCTACCGGTCCTTGACAAATTTTGGATATCGCTCGTAAAGGCATGTACATACATCTCAGACAACAGATTTTATGCATTTATTACAAGAACGAGGTGTGATTTAAAACAGTAAATACGCTGGAGGAATTTCAAAATAATGTTGTATTATTTTTACTCCTTTAAACTTATCGAACAAGAAAATAACTGTCTATTTCGCTCCAGTTTGTTGCCGGAAAATTTTCATTACGCATGCTATTCGATAGGAATTGTCTGGCGCGTCTGATCATGACCAACCAAATCTACTTCTCCTGCATATACCGTAGCACACAAACCTGACAGACCTTCAAAGTCGATTTTCTCGAAAACAAAGCCTCAAACGAAAAATGTTTACTCCATATTTTCAACTTACTCTTTCATGTAGAATCACTCCTTTTTCGCTTGTACCACCAGTTACCAAACACCCTGTATATCCCCTGTTCTCAGACTGGTTCGAGATTCGTGGAATACAGTAGAATTTATTCAATCATTTTTCATGGGAGCCTGTTTATGATCTCGGTAATTGCAATATAGGAAAGTGGTCACTTAACCGTGATGCGTTGAAGTAACTAGCTCGCGAAGTTGTTAATTGATGCGAAGGCCGAATAAAACAGTAGCTGCACGTTATACCGCTCGTAGGTGATTTATAATGAAGAATTGCAGTAAACCACTGGCTATACTTGATTCCGTGCACTCCAAATAAAAACAACAATAATAGTCAGCCGGGCAGATTCAGGCGTTCATAACAAACGTCGTTTTATAAATCACAACATTGAAGAATGCATTAAACTTTAACGATGTTTTCCTTTCCTTCGAATTACTATTAAATTTTTAACAGCTAGTAAAAAATGTCTGAGGGCACTTCGACGGTAATGACGGTACACACTTACGCTTAAAATCTAATAAAACGATTATGAGAGACGCTGAACATGTAAACTGCCCGCGTCTATGAACAGTTTGAAGGAACGTCTAGCAGCGTCGACAGCTTGTGTATTTTACTGAAGAAGCTCTTGCAAGTGCATATCCACTCAGAAGTGTATCCCCAATTTTCCCAAGAGGCTCCACGATCGTGGGAATCGTTCCAGGCGGTATGAATCGTTGTGCAGGAAAAAATAGTTCAATTAAAAACATACAAGAGTATTCTATGACGCAACCGACGATGTTACACTTCCAGAAAAATCTTAATACAATTATTATCGGACCGTAGATCGACTCGACGCTCGGAGATCACAGATATGCAGAGACAGTTACAACCTCGTTAAGTAAATTCCAATCTTATCTCATTTTCGTTCCACATAACTGGGATGCTATTGCTATAAATAGACAGAACCATTATACTAGGTATAGAATTTGTGGATCGAAACATTTCACAAATCGTCGAATCAAATGGTCATTTTTGCGAAAGCTTAGTTTTCCTGGTTTAATCATTGGAGTGTTAATTTATTTGTATTGAACATATCTGGACTGTAATTTCTGAGGTTGCAAAATTTAATCGTACACGTAACAAAATGTTATACTTGAGACATCGATGGGCAATCTAGTTCTCCTGGGAAGTAATATTTAAAAAAGTGGATTTAGGGTATAATTAAACCGCAGATTTCAATCGAGGGATCCCCGGAAGATCGCGGAATCGCCAGGTACGCGTGTGCACAGGTGTTCTGTGTTCGCGTGAACGTTGAATGGGCGCCGCGCCTGCCGAACAAAGTGGTACCGGTGTACCCGGTGTTCATTTCCGCGATAATTAATCCTTTCTGCAGGCTGGTTCCACGTTTAATCGGGATTCAACCGGCTCGCTAATTATCAGTTCTATTCCTTTAATTAACGGCGTCGTTAACTGTAACGTACTGTCCACGGAAAATATTTTCTGCGGATTGCACGTTGCGTGTACCGCAGAAGCTTCTCTCCGCATCTAGTCTCCGCTCCTCTCCGCTCGTCGCGTTCTCTCGAAAGCCTCGGTGGAGAACCTCGCGCGCACAATGTTATCGGTGGAAACTTTCATCCGGCTGTGTGTTTGCTCTAATTGCTGGCTCAGCCAGAAAGATTGGCGAACGCTATTTTCCCCGTTAATGAGTAAACGCGAGCGGCAACGACTGCTTTTAATAGGGAACAACTTTCCGGGCTCCCGGCCGAATGAACCGGGCGCCCCGGCAGAACGTAACGCAATTATTCCCGCGGATACAATGTCTGCCACCTGTTCCATTCGAAACCGCGCCGACGTTTATTAGCTGAATTAATTACCCGGCGACGAGCGATCGCTCGATCCGCAACGGAAATCGATCGACCATACATTACCCACTCGATTACCAATTTTACGCGACGAAAACCGCTGCCCGGAGCTCCGCGCAGCGCTACTTTTCTCATATTGTCATTTTGACCGGCGGTGGTAGGTGTAGTGGTAAGGGTCGGTTTACTTTCCTTCAGGAATAAAGGGCTTTTGTGAAAAGGGAAAGCGAGGACCGAAGTCGGTCGCAAAGAAGCAGTCCTATTAAGAAAAAAAAAAACCCACTTTGTCATACTCTAGGTTTAGTTATACGGTTACATGTATGGTGCACAACTGTTGATATCTTCAGCACTGTACACGCGATATTGTATCATTCCATTTGCATTAATAAACTTTGCGGATTTCATGCAGTATAACTCTGTGAACCAAACAATGCAACTTCTGTGTTCATTAAAGTTAGCTGGTTGTTGGAAGTTTGTTGCCACAGACTCCCGGTATTCAAACAAAAACAAAAATAATTTCTGCCTTGGAAATGTTTCTCTGTAAAATGTTTTACTCTTTCTCCATTTAACCTCTTAAATATTAGCTATAGTGGTTTCCTTGGAAAGCATCAGTTTGAACGGTACGCCACTATAGTGATGGTTTTAAAAAGAAAGAATCGAATTTTTGTATGTACAAAATTACTGGTTGTGAATTTAAAGGAACAATATTTTCCCACAAAATGCTCAATCCGACACCTAAACAAATAAATTAACTATGACCAGAGGCAGAAGAGTCAAGCGAATCGTCTCGTTTCGAATATTTTTAATAAGCGGTCCGGTATCGCGTCGAGTGTCCGATAAGGAGATGCACTTGACGTCCGGGTTGAGTAGAAAAAAAGTGGGCTGAGTTAATGTAGACATGCAATCGGTATCGGCGCGGGATTTTTAGATTACGAAACGTCGGTCCTAGCTAACTCCGGCAACGTTATATCGACGTGGGTGTGTACGCGATAAGCCTGCAATCCGTTCGACCGGCGACTGATACGATAACTCCTCTATCGCTACGTTATATCACTGGTTATGTCAATACGAGACGGCACGCGAAAAAAAAAAGAAATAACATGGAGCTTATTCACGGGGATAAAGCGCGCGTTCAACGTAGCGGAAAACGGGCTGGATTCGCGAACCGTACGCCGCCATCTTCCCCCACTAATTGCCCGCGCGAAAATGTTACTTCGTTAATCTCGACCGTAGATAACCCACCCGTGACCTAAAACCTCGAGTCATTCCGACGGATAAATTCCAAGAGGAAAATATTGTTTGCGCGTTGGAATTCAATGTAAAAGGACTTCTTCTTCTTCTTTATTAAAAGTAACAACCTTGGACTGTGTCGGTCGCATGCATTCTGTCTACTTACGGGGGGGGGGGGAGCCTTGTATAAATGGCCTGTTTTTCTAGAATTTTTTTTTTAATGTAATGTATACATTAATTTAAAATTTCAGGTGTCATTTATTAATGTTGTAATGTAAACTGACGAAAGCCCGACTAACTGAGTTCACTTTATTTCGAAAATAACGTACATCTCTGATCACTTTCTAACTTTCTTTATCGTATTCCCGAGGAAATTTCCTATCGATTTAAACAAAAAAAGATAAATATTACGCCTTCAGAAAGTAAATGATTTTTATAGCTGGTATATCGAGTCCCTGAACAAAAGGACTTCTTGTCCACTTTCTGCGAATTCTGGCCATTCGTGTTTTATCGTTCACGAGTCACGTCTTGGGTAAATCCCGGACGGTTCAGCTACGAGAAGAGCTAGCGTGGAGAATAGATTAGATTTCAGTACATCTTTATATTTTCCGCTATGCTGACACGTGTTTACGCTCTGCGTGCTCAAACAACGTGCGATAAGGATAATAAACATTTACCGTTTAGAGTTTGAGTAACGCGAGAAGTCGCGGATTGGAGTAATCGAGTCTGGTGTATTAATCTTTGCAGGAACTGTTGCATCGATGAAAATTTTCTCCGGGTATTCAGTCACAGTAATACTGGGACCCTTTATAAAGACGATAACTTTTTCAATATTGGACCATACGACTTGAATTTTTTTTAGACTAATTAGTTTACCACATGACGAGGAAGAAGGAATTTTGGAAAAATTGCAGAGAAAGTACTAAAAGTTGTTTTTCACGACACAGGTTGCAGAGGGTTAACTCTAGATTTCCGGAGCGAGTCAATTTGACTCATTTACGATTTTATTGCTATAGAGTAGCTCAAATAATTTTTTTTCAAACATACATATGTTGATATTTAATAGAATTATGAAGGCAGGTATCTGATCACCCTTATTATCATACAATACCACCAATCTAACTGACAGGATATCTTGTTTTTCATCCGGCAATCTAGTGTTAAAATAAAGAAAAAACGTTGTTTCCCAGGAATTCGGCGAAATTTGCCACCGGGCGGCGTAGGGGTGAACATGCGAGTGTCCCGATGCGATTTCACGCGAGAGAGGGTTCCTCGAGTGTTCGGTATCGAGAAACGAATCACGAAGCGGTTGTCTGTCGCGTGGGAGGCTGGCTCCGGTCTCGAGCCGGCCGTAAAAAAGCGTATTACCGCTGTTGAATCCCTATTTCCACGCAGGCATGGTCGGGTCCCTGCCAAAAGCTACACTTCGCCCGGCCGTTTGCTCGGGTCCGATACCGAGAAGCCTTTGAACCGAACTCTCGTCGACTGCTTCTGCTCTCTTTCTTTCCCTCTCTCCCTCTCCCTCTCTCTTTGGGGAGAGCGTCATGTCGGCGCAGTTCCAGAAAAAACAAGGGAGACTTTCCGGCGTCGAGACGCGACATTAAAGTGGCCCGTGTCTCTGCCCTCCGTCTTTCGCCGTCTCCTTCCCTCTTTGCCTCCGTTGCACGCATCAGAGTACCGTCTGTCTCTCCTCGTCCAGGAATAACGAGCGTCACATACGAGAAAGAGAGAGAGAGAGAGAGAGACCCTTTGGTCATTGGCTCGCGTTAAACTCACGGAGTGGCCTCAGGGGAGGTCAATTGGTCGTGACGTCACCGGCGCAACACAATAAAATATAATGGCCGTGCCGGCCTAAGCAAAACATGCGACCGGTTCGTGACCCGAACAAGACGCCGCCGTTTAGACCCTGCCCGATCTCGACGCTCTCCGTACCCCTCTTCCGCTTCTTCATTCGACCCGTCGACGGTTCCCCCTTTCGAATTGGCCTCGCTTCTTACCGAGAAACTGGCCTCTTTTGCTGAAAACTGATTAATTACCCCTTGGGAACTGCTTGGTCACCATTTTATTGAAATTGAACGAATACGTGGTGGAAGTGTCACTTCATTGAGCCAGGAAAAAATAGTGGACGTTTTTGATGGGATGTAGGTGAATTGGACCAACAGCAGTCCATTGCCTCGACCGTTGGCTGCGCGACATTGAGAACCGCTTCTGGGACCAGTGGTTGTCAGTCGACGGTACATTCTATCGGTTCATTCAAACTCGTTCTTCCAATCTACTCATCTACTAAATCTACTCATCTCCATCAAGCTGAATAGCACAATCCAATAGCAATGATTAGACTACGGGATTTTATGACAAAAACGAGTAAGCGTCAAATAAAGCAGATTAAAAGAATTTGTGAAACGCGTTAGTTTCAGCTGATTCGAATTATTAACGCTAGAACTACCGAATCAATCAAAATAACTGATTCCCAATTTTTTCTTTCACAGTTACTTAAATTATAATAATATTTTCATGAGAAATTTTTGAATGAACTTCTTTATTGAAGCACATGTTAGAATCGAAATGGTATGGGGTTGGAATAGATATAATCTTGTCATTATTACAAAGCAACGTACATCAGTATACGAATGAAAATATTCGACTCTTATCGTTATTTTGATTCTCTGTCTAACGATGCTAAAAGGGCATTAATTTCTGCAACTTGATCTACAATAAAACGTTGCAACTTCATAATAATTTTCAACAGCGATTCAGAGCATCCTCTACACCGTCGAGCGATAATAACAACAAAAGGCGTGTTTCGCATTCAGCAGTGTCATTCAATGTGGTCTCCCCGAAATTTTTTGGTCGCAACGGACTCGTTCAGAGGTTAATTGCCAGCGGCGTAAAAACGGGCAATTTTCTGTCGATGTAAATATTTTGGGACCGGTAATTAAATCGCGTGCAAAAAGTCTCGCATTCTACCGGCAGCTCCGCGCGCACGGGAACCCGATACGCTGAACCCTTTCAAGGTCCCTCAGTCGTCGAGGCCCCTGTTTACACGGCGGATCGCCGAGAGTGGCGAGCCGTGTATCGCGAGCATTTCGCGCATACTTGTCATTCATTTGCGCTCGTTAATGACCCCTCCGACGGAGAGACAGCTGTATTTGTCCGGTGACTCCGCGACGGGATGAACGGCTCCGTTCCTGGAACCGTTGATCCTGCTGCTGTAGATCCGAACACCGACGACCATGGATCTTTATGCAAATGCACACGGTTTTATTGACTGATACGGACAGAAGCCAAACATACATTTATCCTCTAGACGATTTTCTTCCGCTAGAACTGCCTTTTTGAAAAGCGTACGATATTCTAGACACATTTTGATTGAACGGCAAAATTAGAATAGATTAGAATTAGAATAAACGTGTTTCGAATGATTACAACTAAACAGCAAAGTAATTGGACAGTAGTCACAGACAAGACCGTGAGAAATGCAATACATTATTGATAAGCCTGCAATCGTATTTAATCACGTTATTTAGTATTATCATCACAGTCTTGAATTATGAAAATTCGCGTGACAGTCGGCGAGATACGCTATTGGAACTAATAATTGTTTAATGCATGCAGACCTATTATCATTTTCACGCAGTGTTTGTAGTACGGCGACGGGTAATTGATTTCCATTAACATACTCGGTAGAAATCAACGCTGGACGAGTTAAGTGAGCTGTTCCGCTATTAACACATCAAATGCCCTATAAATAAAATGAAATAGCTATAAATAAAATATGTTGTAAAAATTGATTTTCATTAAACAAACAGAAAATGTGTGTGTGTGCGTGTGTGGCACTCTGAACAGACAAAATAGCACTGAAAAGTCTAAAATTGAGGAGACCTTGCACGCGAGCGGAATATACGGATTTACCATAGTCTTCACTGACTTAGCAGATGTGTACCGAGTCGTACTGAAACAATTTGGCAAAAAAATCGTTAAGGGAAGATATTAGGGGGTTCGTTTAGAGGGAGCAGCCCCGAACGAAAACGCCAGGATATTGGCAGCCATGAAGAGGCACCACCGGGCGCGATTATCGATCGTCAGACGGTTATTAGAGGCAGCGTGTTGCTTGTATTATGGTGTAACGTGTCGTCCGGAGGCGGCAGGAAACGATAAAGTCGAGGACACCCTGTAGATCGATCCGAGCCCCGGAGAGAGCTATTCGCAGGGGTTAGGTCAGCGTGTGCAGGTACGCGTCTAGGGCCTGCTGCGCCCTGGCCATACGCTATTTCCGCGTTTATGGCTCCCCATAAACCCGAGAGGGCCAATAATGACCGGCTGCACGATGGAAGAGTGAGGGGGGACATCTAGAACTTCTGCGATTAAACCCCTCCTCCGATGCTCCCGGAACTGTAACGAAACGCTGCGAATCGGGAAACCGTACAACGAACTTCCGAATTAGGATAATCTGACTGCGAATCTTCACCTGTGACAAGCATTGTTTGCATTTGTTGCAAGCGACAGGAATCACCTAGCAAATATTACTAATATTACTTATTACTTATTACTTAATTACTTAATATTACTTATTCTCAATTCTCTTTTAACGCTAAACCTACCATCGCTGGTCCCACGATTTTTTTTATTGTACACATGTGGTAATACCGATTGCGCAAAATCGAACTAATCACAGCCTTGTCATTTTTATAAGGTAAAACTTTTCAGCTGCATCGAGTGCGTGGTAGGTTTAGTGTTAAGCTTTCTATTGTTTCAAACTACAGCTACTCATTTTGATCACGAACGTATAAAATTTGCAATCCAGCGGTCACTATGAAACAAAGCAAAGCACAAGCTTCGTGGACGGCACAAGTTCTTTTAATCAGTCAGAGAATTCCGCCTGGAAACCACCAGTAACACGAATCCACCGTTCCCATTAGGCACACGAATCTTCGGAAGTTTCCGACGCACAAACCTCGACATTCCCGTCATTCCGCAGAATAATCAGGCTTACAAGCGATCAATGTATCCCGGCCGCCATGCCCCTAAATGCCAGAGGGTGCTATTCAACACGCCCCAAGCTGGCAGTCCCCTCGGCTACGGGAGTTTAAGGATCGAAGACTAGACTTCGACGTCTGCGAGGAAGTTCGCCCTTGTTCGTTGCTCTTCCAGGATTATCTGAGCCCATCAGGGACTTGTCCGTAAGTCTAATGGAGCTGGATCAGGTGGGGGGGGGTTGGGTTTCGGCCGACAAAACTGCTGACTCGGCTAAATAAAGTCCGGTCGAAAAAAAAATTCCAGCGAGGTCGCCGATGGAAACACCGACCGGAAATGATTGCGGGGACGTTGACGAGGGTTCGGCCGACCTGTGAAAAAATAATTAGCCGCGCGGCAGGTTGGCGAGAGGAGATTTTCAATCCGGTCTCGGGGAATTAGCGGGGCATGTGCACGGCCGAGAGCGCCCGAGGCTGCGTCCTCTCGAATTGCCGTTGAAACGCGACGCGAACGAACGCGGACGATATTTATCGGTCTATTACGAGCAACGGTGAACACCGAAGCCACCTGGTGTCTCCCGTCGACGTAATTATCAACGGTGATATATTATCGGCGCGCGAACTCGCTCGATGGGAAGGAATCACGGGCAAGAAAGCAACGGTAATTTATTAATAGAACGTTGCACGGTGTCGGCGTGCTCGATTACGCGCGGAAAATAGTATTCCGGTGACGGTGACTCTCTGTCTCTCTCTTTACGGTCGCGTTTGTCAATGCTGTTCCCTCCCTTCCCCCCCGATACCGAGCGGAAAACATGCGACCCGCGTGATTTGCGCAGAGCGGACCGCTTCATTCCGCTCCGTTCCGCTCCGCTTCGGTGATTTCGGCGTCCGGAGATTCCGGAGCCGGCGTGCCGTGACCGACGCGTCTGGTAGGAATCATTTTTACTGTTACGCTTTCAAGGCCGTCGACTCCGGGCCCCGATAACGAGCACCGGCTATAAATACAGCCACAATTAAGCCCGGGGTGTTCCGAGCCTCGTCGCGTTTGATTTATCCCGCGATAAAAGCGGAACCCGGTGCCGGGGCCGAGTCTCTAACCGCGATCGAAAGTTTTATTACACGGGCCCGCGGTACAACGGCAGCGAGCCAGGACACACTCGATTCTGTCGCTGATACTGCTCTTCTGAAATATCGCTGTTTCAAACTTCAGATTTTTATTCCCCGCTTGATAAAGGGGCTACGGAACTGTTTAATACGACCGCGAGAGGATTCGAGCGGGATTTGGAGAATCGCGAGGCTGCGTGGGCGTGGCTTGGGTGCCAGGGGGCTGGACCAGTGCCCCACGGGCTAATCTTTAACGGTGTTTAGTCTCGAGAGTGCGTACATCTCAGAAATTTATCAGTGAAGTGGCAAATATTGTTTTTCGAGTGTGAAATGTTTCGAGTGGGCGTGGCCAGTGGGCGTTGCCAGAGAACAGGGCCACTGTCCCATAGAGCAATGTCTAATTACGTTCAACCTAGAGACTCTGTATGTACTCCCTTGAAATCGAGCACAGAAGTCTACAATCTATGTCCGAAGTTGTCTCAGTGGGCGTGGCTGGAGTGCTCTCGAATTTTTCAAGGGCAGAACAGTGCCCCAGGGACGAACCTAGTGTTTGCCTTACACTGTTACTGCATTTGAAGAAAAACAATCTGAAACATTCCAGGAAAGAAACATTTCACTCCTCTCAAAGTCTACAACTTTCAAGGTCCAACCAGTGATATTTAGTAACAGTATGACAACCACACCGGTCTACAGACGCTGTCTAACCTCCATCAGTTTTTGCCATGTCCATCTGCAGGCGATCGAGAATTGATGAGAGAATATTTTCACCGGTATGTGAAAAGAACTTTGGCGAGGCGGAGAATAGATTTTTATCGTTCGCGGAATGGTGGATAAAACGAAATAAAAGAATTTACCGAAGAACACAATGGGGAAGCGAGGAGACAGAGCCCCCGAGCCCCGGTGTTTTAATATTCTCGCGACCGTTCCACTTTTTCGCACTCCAGCGTGCTTCGCGCGCGGATATGGAAATCGTTTCCCGTCCGACAGAGAGATAGAGAGGGGGCTTCGAAATTCTGGCAATAACCAGTGACAGTGCCATCAAATTGCATCGAGCCACCCTCTGTGTACACCCGTGTCGAGGGCCGTGCTCGTGACATTTTGTGTACGCTCCAAACACACACGGCCACCGGCTCTCTCCCTCTCGCGCACGATTCAGCCTGACAATCTGCGCGTGTGGGCATATAGGTGTTCTCTGTGGCCCATGTAGGAGGTGGGGCATTCAAGCTTTATCGGTCGTAAACACGCGAGTAATTATCGTGGCCGGCCATCTTGGTCCACGGGCGCGTCACATCCGGTCACTGACCATTCAATCGTTTCGAGCCCGACCGGAGTTAATAAATACTGCATTGCCTCCAGAATCGCTCGTTAGTGCGGACCGGTGGCGAGCGTGTCGTGTCCTGTCCTGTCCTGTCCTGTCCTGTCCTGTCGTTCGGAATCTCCTTCTCGGTTCCCAGTTCCCTCTCCCCTTTCCTCTGCTATCAGGAATTTAAAGTTTCAGCCCGTTTCTCCCGAGTCAGGGGCGGTCCTGTCGCACGCAGAATCCGAATTGTTTCGTGCTCCCAGCCCCTCCCAAAAGTCACACGACCGTGCTGCGTCACTCCTCGGTGCTCGGCCAGGCCGTTAACCCCCTCAACGTTCGGATTACTGAATGGGAATTAACCATCGCCGCCTTCCGACTCTCCGTCAAGTTCAAGGCTTAACCTCCCGCTGATCCCCGGCTATTTTGTCAACGACTTAATCTCCACGCGATCGCTTTAATCGTCAAAGGGTCGAGGCGAATCGCGGATAATCGTGACGGTCGTTTAATTAACTATTTTTTTTTTTTGTTTTTCGAATTGAAGTGGGGAGTCAGGTGGATGGTTCTCGAAGGGATGACGTAACTGTGAGAGGGGTTTTCGACCCTCGTTAATCCATTTCTTTCGACCGGAGGCTCGCGAGGTTCGACGTAAAGCGACACGTGGCGAGTATTTTCGTCCTCGAGCCGACCAGACAAAGGCGACTCGGGAAAACGTGGCCGCGAGGCAGCAAAAACGCTCGACGAAGGTCTACACTAACCCCCTGAACCCCCCACCCTCCGGCGGAGTCGCTGGAATTTTCGTCATGTGTCGCCCATACGGAATCGTTTCGTATTTCTTTTGTTTTTTTAGGGACCTCTCGGCGCTCTCGTAACTCCTCGCGGAGACGTTCGGGTGTCTCGCGAACGGAAAAATGTGTCGAGGGCCATCGTCTTCCCGAGACGAGTGGGGGCTTACGTGTCCCGCGTTCGAACTATTTTTAAAGCCGGTTTCACAGTTTACGTCGCAAATTAATCTTCTCGCGAAATAATAAACGACACCGACGCGGCCGAGAAGTTTTCTCGCACGGCCGATTAAATTATTAGAGACACGCACACGTTGCCCCTGCCGTTCGGACGGTATTTGTAACGATTATTTTCGGAAACAACGCGAGAAGAGTCCTCTCGGCCAGCGCAATAATAACAGAAAATTTTGTTTCAAAGCGCCGAGCGAGTTGCGGCAAGCGCTGACAGTGACCTCAATTCCGTTCTACACAGTTTGGGCACGTCCCGCCACATTTCTGGCAACGAATTGTAAAATATTTAGTCGACGGTGTACTTCTGGCGTGCGCGCACTGTGTGCCCAGAGAGATTAATGAATAGAGGACCGGAGCCGACTCGGGCAAACCTAGGTGGTGCTTTCATTGAAAATACCTAGAAGGGTCAAATGCCATAGGGAGTATATATTAGCGGGACCCATAAATAATCAATTATTTTAATTTATTTATTTTATATAATCTCCATCATTATCAATCCCCCAAATTTTCAATCCACCTCTTATAGAAATCCAGGCTTCGTGAAGCAAAATATGACTCAAGGTGCCTCCTTACATCTTCTACATAAGCGAATGCTTTATTTCTTAAAAGTAAAGAACTAAAGGCAAAACAAATTCGTGCAAATAATTGATTATTTATGGGTACCCCTAATAGTAGATGCATCAGGGACATTGGCACTGGCCTGCTTAACAGTTCTGAAATATTTATTGTTAACACTGCTGGATTAACCCCTTGCCATACAATATCGAGTCAGACTCGTGATGAAGGTTCTGAACAGAGTCTAATAAATATGCATGTTATTAATTTTCTTTAAACCGTAATAAAAATCTACTTTGTTGTAGTTGATATACACCCTTTGGAGAAAAGATAGGCATACAATGAATATAAACTATTTTTTCTTTTCTATGAAATCCTGAACGATGAAGAATTTCTAATCATTATAATCACAAAATAAATAGTAGTGCAAGGGGTTAAACATTCTAGATTCGAGCGTTAACATAGGAAACAACCACCCTCCAAGATTTAAAAGGGGTAGCTGCTAACATTGACAATGCCTCCGAGAATATCCTCGTCCAATTTTACAAGCGACATCATTCCTCAGCCCCAGCTGAAATTTTCAATTTCCCAGAATCATTTAGCAACTGCCACCAGTTCAGCCGTGTTTAACAATGGAAGATATGTTCGAGGTGCTGAACGCTGACAGCTAGAGAGCTCTCGCGATCCAGGTCGACGTCTTGACAGCAGCCGAAGACGCCCGCGAAAGAAATCGAACTCGGATTGACCTAATTCGCGTCCGCGGCGATCGTCGATCCTATTATAAAAGATGGTCCGCTTTAATTCGAGCGACGCCGCGCCAGTGCCGCGTAGCGTATCCGCGAGGTCGGCCGGCTCTCTCGTCACGCTTTATTTTTACCCTCGTTACCGTTTGTTTTTGCCGGACGTTCAATTTCTGTGCCCGGCCGTGCGCGCGAGCCCGCGTCCGCTCTCGCTCGCCGAACAAATATTTATGGGCCTCGGTCTCGCGGATAGCCTTTCAGACGGAAGGAAGAGAGCGTAATCGAATCTCACGGTCCAGGTAACGTTAATTAATCCGATCGATACGTTTTTAAAAGACGAGCCTCGGATTCAATAAATTACACCGATGACCTCGATACGCCGGCCACCGCCGCCGCCTCGTCTGCCGAGCACCATGTCTGCGAACCAATTTTCGACGTCTGCTGTCACGAAAAAAGAGAACACTAATCTTTCTCCGAACAGTAATACACTTGGTCAACTAATGAGATCTGTTAACACCTCGTATGTTAACCATCGTATACTCGAGCGTCTCCGTTGGAAGTTTATGCCTTTGTTAGTAGATTGTTCAATCGCTTTGGATTCCTAGATGATTGCTTCAATATTTTTGCTCTTGAAATTCTAAGTCTGATTATCAGCGAAATAAAAAGTTTCTAAGTCGATCATAGGCAACAAAATTTAACACGTTGACTGCCGGACGGATTTTCCATGATTTGTCCGAGGCGCCAACATGAACTTTTCATTATGCGATGCATATTATGATGAAATATAGTTCCCAGCAAATAATATGAGTTATAAAATCATGTTTGAAGCATTTTTTGTGGTGGGGGTCACCGGTGCCCCCCACGGCGCTGTAGGCAATTATTACGATTGTCTTTTTTTGAAACAATCGTAATTATGTACTTTTAATATTGACCACGATGCCGGTCACCGGTGGCCCCCACGGCGCTGTAGCAAAGTCGAGTGCCGGTCACCGGTGACCCCCACGGCAGTCAACGTGTTAACCATATTCATTACCAGGCAAATTTAGAGCGAAGAGAACATTTTCGCAAATTAAAAAGTTACTTGAAATTGCGTCAGGAATTACCCCCTCTAAAGAAATACATTTTTGGGACAATCTGTAGTACTAAAATGACATTTTGAAAATGCAAAAACTTTTGAATACTTTAATAAGCCGAATATAATGTAGTAATATCAAAAATGTTTATTTTTGAGGTTTTGTGTTTCACCTGTTTTTTGTCAGGAATGACACGAATACTTCGGTCGGAGGATTACCGAGTTGGGAATTCCTATTAAATTATCGAAAGCAAGAGTCGCGTGCGCTGGCGAGGCGATGCGATGCGTGTAACGATGATCTAGCAGGTGCACCGGCGACCGTACCCCGGAAAAATTGGGTCTGCAGTCTGGAAGATACATGAATCCCCCCCTCGGTGATTGTAAGGATAAACGAGGAACGCGAGTAGGGAGGGGTTAGGGAACGGCATCGAAATAGTAGGCGACTGAGGAGAGAGGAACGGACAGGTGGAGGAGGTAGAGAGACAGCAGGGGCGCGGAGGAGAGACAAGGGAGAGGGATTTATTACTCAGGATTTACTGTTATTACCCGGAGGGGGAGAAGCACTCAAGCGGGCAACGGCGTTGCATACGTGGGGTGCGTTTATCCGATGCGCGGACCCTCGGCTCTCTCTCTCTCTCTATGTCCCTTTCTCTCCCTCTATGTATCCAGAATACATGGGCGCATGTAGCGCGAGGATGGGCGCGTTTGCAAACTCTCGACGCTCCGCGTTTCCTGGCGACTGCGGTTTGTCCTCCTGTCCTGGCTTGGTCCGCATGCATTACGCTCCGCGTAATTGAACAGCGCCGACGTGCTTTGCTTTACATTTTAATTCGCCCGGCCATTATTTCTGGGCAACGCGCGCGGGCAAAAGCGCCGACGACAGGGACAGAGAACGACGACGTCCAGACGATTATTGTTCGGAACGGAGCAGGAACGGGGGATAAAAAAGGAATCGGGAAACAGGGACAGAGCAGGTCCGCTCTCCTACTTTCTCTCTCTCTCTCTCTCTCTCTCTCTCTCAGTTTGTATGTGTGTGTGTGTATGTTCTCCCCCGTCTTCGTTACGCGAACGATCGAGCCCGCTGCTCGCCGGTGAAATTGTATTGCACTCCGGAGGAAACGGAACCGTCGACGACCCAGCGTTACCATAACTGGTCGGGCGAGTCGGCGCTGGGAAATCTCTCCTGCGAATCGTATTTGTTTGGACTAGAAAACGGGTCGCTGGCTGCGGGTCCTCCAAGCCACACCGGAAACACCGGTCCCTGACCGAGCTCAACTCGACGGAGCGCTTTGGGATCTCGACGTGAAATTCCTCTACACCGTGTCCGGAAATTATTCGTACGTTTCTGATAAAACACAAAAGTATACTTGTCCGCGCTTTATAAACCGACTAGACTATTTCGCGTTGAAATCAGTTGAACGTGAACGTCGTTGTAGGATTAAAATTCAACGTGACGTTGAGTTTCTGTCTCTGGAAATTTGCATAAATTCTCCCGGTCCACGGAATCAGAGATTGAACGCTCCCAGGAGCATTACGTCGTCGCCGTCGAGGATTCCGGGCGTGTCCTTTGTGGAAGAAACACGGAATCCTGTTTGCCCGGAGTTTGCTTTCGGATTAGGATGGAAGTTGGCCGCGCGTTTATCGAAATTGAAGGCTCGGCACCGGAAGCCACGTCGCAGCCTGATAAACGGTCGATGGGGAAATCGAACACATAGATTCGATCCAAGGGGATCCTCCCTGGATCCCTTGGCTCTGGTGTGTCCAGGCCGACGCCATTTCCAAGATTCCAGGCCAGACGGATTTCCGCGTTTAATTCCAATATTCGCAGAGACAGAACGACGAGAGGAACAGGATAATCCGGGCAACGAATTTCCCCGGGATGGTAAGCGGATTCCTGGAGGAAGGTCGGCCGGGGGCGTGTTAGAATATTGAAAGGCGCGGGGATTACGCGGTCGGAGATTTTCACCGCTCCTGGGAGAAGAGAGGAAAAAGAAATGCTCGCCCGTGGACGGGTTATGAATTTTCATCTCGGCGGAATTTTTATTTGCCCTTCGAGTTGCGTACTTTACCTGGACATTTTCCTTCAAGTTATAACGGGGGCTTTTCCGCGTCGGACCGTCCCCGATTTTCGACGATCTTTTCGCATTTTCGTTGGGTTCTCCATGGCGCCCGTCTCTTCTAATAGTTTTCCCTATTTTCCTCGGGAGCTTTTTTTTTTATCCATATATCCAATTTTCCACAAGGCTCCCGCATTTTTCTAAACTTTTCTGGGTTTTTCCTCCTGGTTTTTACCAATTTTTTATGGCGCACATTTTTTTCCTCAGCACCAGTGACTCTTTTTTCTCTCACGCTTTTATTCGGTTTTCCCCATTTTACTAATATTATCAAGCGAAACACGTTTCTTCTTTTCCCTCTGATGTTTCTTTTAAACCTTTTTTTAATTGTTTCCCACTTTTTGTTGAAGTATTTTTTTTTTAAGTCATTTCCCGTTTAGTATACCATTTTTAACTTCCAAAATTCATTAATTCTACACAGAATTATTTTGTTTAATGTTAAATGACCGTAATTCGAAGCCCGGCCCCGGATCGACAGTCAAGCACGCTGTCGCTGTCCCATCGATGATTTCACAATATTGCACTTCACTTTTCCCCTTACTATTTCGTACTTTTAGCAGAATATTTCAATTATAAATGGAATAATTAGTACAAACGGTTCAATAAGGATTAATTTATCGACCGCGAGTAAATATGTCCCAGCTTAAAAATTCCGACGCGTAAAATGCACGGTATAGAATCAGTGCGGCTGGTATTTCGCTTCGAGGAACAAACTTCTACTATATTATATGCTGTCGATACATAATTTCCATTACGCGGTGTTACTTATAGAAGCCGAGGGAGCAGTTGCCATTTCGGAAGGGTAGAGTTCAGGAAAACAGCTATGTAGACAGTCTTTGTCGCTGCGGACAAAGCAACCCCTACGCCGATCGATATCGATTCGTCCTGACCCGGGGTCTCGCAGGGATGGAATTAGACACGGCTGGCCGAGTTTGCCGGTCATTTAAACGCTTTGTCGAAATCTGAATGTCGCGCACAGGTATCCCCCCGTGCACCGTTCTTTTCTAACATCATACTCCCGTCTCCCGTTCATTTTCGTGCCTTTCGTACAGCAGACCGTGGCGTTCACACCTCTGCGAGCAGAAACGTTGGCGAATCAGTGGCCCGGCTTTGATTTAATCAGACGATCTATTTCCAACGTGGAACAATCTATATTTGCATAAAGATCCGCTGGGCAAAAAGTTAGTGACTCGCTCCGGAACAACAAACGCCGCGTGAATAATTAACCGAGCCGTTTTAAAACCGGTGGAATGACATTCCGCAGCCTCCGGACGGCAGCCGGCTCTTTTATTGCTCGTAAAAAGCTCGCATCCCTGCAAGTTCAAGCTTGAGCTGCGGGTCTGCGCCAAAGTTTGCGGAATCGAAGCTGTAAAACGTTGGATCAACGCTGCCTAACCCAGACCTTTCGAAGTAACGGACGTTAGCTCCAAATGGGGCTATTAAATCAAATATTTTTCTCGAGAAAGATGGAGAGTCACGAAAGCTCCGGAATTCGAAGAAGCTGTAGCGTCTTCGACCTATTAAATCCAGGAAGACGGGAAATCTGTTCGACTTGAAATGTGTTGGTTTTTGGGAAGCAAAGTATTTATTTAGAAAGAATAAAAGCACAGATATGATTTAGAACGATATTTGATCGATGTTTCCTCTACTAAGGCTAGGCTTAGACTGACCGACTTCGGCAGCTCGTCGATACGTTTGAAAACGATAAACATCTGAATGGGACACGTCGGCGGACCAAAAGAAGCGCGGCTCTGTCTTTGATTCGATACCTAAAGATACCGCGAGATACAATGTAGCGAGATACATATGCAACAGTTCCTGGAACCGTATTATATATAATTTCTGTACATATATATAAGACAATAATCTTATTTTCTTCCTTTTTTTATTATTATTGAGGATTTTCAAGAAGTGAAACTCAAATTTTGTTGCTCTGTAATAAGAGTATTTAATTTTTTATTTTATTATATAGTAAAACCTGTCACACGTGTTTATTACATAACCTTCACGAAAGTGAGTTGTTAGAGAATGTTATCGGGAAATCTTTCTATTGATCGCTATCTATCGTCACGGGATGCCAACTAGATCATTTGCATATGAAGCGCGGCCTATTCAAATGAAGAAAGTATACTTTCTTTACATATATCTATAAAATGTTCGCGTAAAGATTCGCAGGCTGGAAATAATGTTGCTCGCAGGTTCGGACTCTATCGGTGGAGGTGAGTAATTCGGGCATGAATCGGAAAGCGATTGTCGAGTAATTTACGAGCTGTTCGCAGAGTGGGAGAGTGAAAAACGATAGCCGGTGAATGAAGGCAGAGAGAGAGAGAGGGGGGCCAGTGGACCGAGTCTCCCTCGCGCACGGTTATTTTCGAGCCGCTCTATTTCTGCCGTAGCACCCTGCAACGGCCGCGAGGATCTCCCGCGGGCGCGTTTGTTGATAAACTTATTTTCAACGGGACGTCGGAGATTTTCGTGCGAAAGCGGGGGAAAATGGCGATCGCCGGCGGGGGTGAGGACGAGAGAAACGACACCGGGGTCCCGGTGTAAAAATAAAAGCGTTGGCCGGCCGCCAGAGACCTCCTTCCCGCTCTTCTTCGTGTTCTTCTTCTTCTTCTTCTTCTTCTTCTTCCGAGACTCGCAGGCCCCATGCCAAGCCGCGCGCACGGCGACTCTCTAATTTACCCGTAAAACGACCATCGTCGTCGACCTCCGCGCCCCTTTGATACAGCTGACGAGGCAACGAACGACCGATTTCCTCGGCCCGAACCTCATCGAACTCTCCTCGCCCTGTCCGCAATAGAACAGCGCTAAAAGTGACTCGCAGTCTCGTAAAAATTGCTAGAGCACGCTCCCCCAGTCGATAAACGAGCCGTTCGCACGCCAACGCGTTTAACACGTTCGCATAGATCACATACAGGTGACGTTGTTCCCTGATTAGGTCCGGAAAGTGCCACGACCAGCTTGCGGATTTTATGCATTCACGGCAAAAATCAGCGGATGGAATTTGAAACCTTAAAACCATTAAGACAATTTAAGAACATCGTGCTAATACTTCTTAATTTTTTGAACGCTAAACCTACCATCGCTGGTCCCACGATTTTTCATTTTACACATACGGTAATACAGACTTCACAAAATGGAAATAAACACAGCCTTGTCATTTTAATAAGGTAACACATATTTATTACTAAATTACCTAATATTTTCAGTTCGGTAAAATTGTCGAAGATAGAAATTTTTATCCGGTTTCTGTGTCTTCCAATCAAAATTTTTATTTTGCTCGAAGATCCCCAGTCTAGACGTATTCATATTAATTTAAAAGAACAAATTGCACGATGGATTTTTAAATCCATCCAACCCATGCGACGCGAGGATCTCGCGGACTTTACTGCGCTATAAATCCGAAATATAAAGATATTTTTACATTTAATTTTTATTAACTTCCGTCGTTGATACAGAACACTTTCTGGCCCGCTGCAAAACTGGAACACTTTGACGGCTAGCATCGTAAAAAATTTAATTCCCGACTGATTTTAAAATTTCTTGCGGGATTTTATTGGCAATTAGTCTTGCGCCGGCCTTGTTCTCCAACATTAATTTTGGGACGTTCATTTTTTAGGGGACGCTTGTGCGAAGAGCTTCGCTTTATAGTCTACAACAGACCTGGATAGCTCAAATACGTTTTCATCAAGCGTTTCGCAATTTTGTTCGAAAAAATTCATAAAAATCGCGTATCTTCTGGTCAAGTTAACGTACTCGCTGTCACACATGTGCGACGCCCGCGATTTTGTGTTTCGCTTAAAGAACATAAAATTTATTCAGTTTACGATGTTATTTTTAAAGCACAGTATGACGTTCGGAGAACTTTTCAATTCTCACGTGATAATTTTCCGTGCAACATCGACTCATACTATGTGATAAAAATTCTGAGCAGAGTCTAATAAATATGTATGTTATTCATTTCCTATAAAACGAAATAAAATTCTACTTTGGCGTCGTTAATGTGCAGCAATTGAGGATCATATTTTTCAGTAAATAGCGAATTACAAAAAAATTCTAATCAGCTGTAACCGTGAAATTAGTCATAGTGCCGGGGGTTAATAATTAATATTAAAACCAGGAGAAGAACGTGTTTGTAGCGTTGTGTGATTACGAGCTGATAGCGATTGCTAATAGCGAACAACGGTACGGGAGGAATGACTGCGATTTTGCAGATTCCGACGAAAACGCAGGTTCTCGAAGGGTTCCCACGCACGTCGGCAATTTCGCGGTGATGTTATTGGCTAATGACTGGCTCTCCCGGTTTCCTCCGGTTTCTCTTGGCAGGCCGATCTCGTCGGCGCAACGCCATAAATTATTCCCGTATTACTACCGTGTTCATAGCGAATTAATCGAAGACCCTTGAACCGCCTATATGGGCTGGCACGAACATCGGCCGAACACCAATTCCCGGGATGCAACGTTCGATCCCTATTGAATATTAGAGCTTGGCGAAGACTGATCGAGGTCAAGGAGATGAAAGCAACCACGTCGGCGCACTGCGCATCCCGAAGGTCGGTTCCGAGAACTATGTGCTCGCAGGATTAGCCGACGGGGGTTTGGCCACTTCTTGGTCGCGTGCCCTGATCGATAACTCGAAACTTTTATCGCCGGAATATTTTCGGCGTTCCGCCACCACCCCGCCGTCTAAAAACAGAAAAACAAAAACTTCGATATCTTGTTTGTTACCACGGGCGACTCGAGCGGCCATAAATCTTCGTCCGTTCGCGGCAAATGCTTCCGAAAACAGCCCGGAGAGACGAAAGTTTACGGTGATGGTGCGAGGAGTCAAGGAAATGAGATACGAAGCGAGGGGCGACTTAACAGATTCGATTTAGGTGAATTCGGTGAAATTTTCTTCACTGTGTACACTCGATTCGGCAGATTTATCCATACATTTTCCATGAGACTGTCTACAGTGTTTCAGTGATCGTAAAAGTCTAAAACCAGTCGGTGTTAGGTTTGGTGTTACAGATCGATATTGGAACACTGTTTTCCTGAAGAGTAGGAAATCTCTGAACGTCCTTTTAATCTGATGATTAGACCGATTTTATGCATTTATGATAAAACAGGTCTAGCTAAGAAAAGAGATTAGTATATAATGTGGTCCCTATATTTTGCATAAAGGTCCGCAGTCTACTGTGCAGAGAATGGTAAAAAATGATTCCTGAAGTGTGTCATCTGCTCGGTCCTCTTAATCTGGGAATAGTGAGAGGATCGTTTGTTTGAATTGCGAGGTTTTGTGCCAGTTTCCGCGAGTTTGCGTAGGGTTGCGGAGTTCAGGGATAACAACGATAGTGTAACGGATGAATCACGTATGCCGTCGAATTCAGGCCAGCTGGAATTCCCATTGCAACGGGGCCGATTCGTTGCCCGCATAGTTCCGGGTGTTGTGCCGGTGGTGCGCGGGGGTTGCAGCACCTTTTCCAAAGGTCACGTCGAATTATGCGGCACGTTGCGCGCGTGCATCAAAGAGATTAGCGAATCTCCAGCATAATTGCCGGCGGCGGTGATAAACGGGCAGCGCGACACGACGCGACGCGACGCGACGCGACGCGGCGTCCAGGGTACGCTGAATCGATCGACCTTAATCGACAAGGTTGAACAAGGCTACGCCGATAGGCTCCCGGTTACACCGCATAGAGCGTCCGACACGAGTGCGTCTAGCCTGTGTGATCGATAACCGTGATTATACACCGGACAACGTAATCCGATGTTGACGTGACCCTGGAAAATCGCCGGGTCAGTTGTTTGCAGCCCACACTAATTGTCAAAATAATAGATCCCTGACGAGGAAACCAGAACGTCCGTGTGGGACGCTTCCTTGATCGTGCTGAGATCGGTTCAGCAACCTAACCCAGACATAACCCTTAACTCTAGCCTAATACTGGAAGAAATCCGAAATAGTTCTACCCTCAAGTAAAATACGAGTCCGAATGAATATTGTCCTTAACGCTGAACCTACCAAAATGACTGGTTTTAAAATTTAACAATTATTGAAACTACAAAAATTCATTTATGAAAAATAGTAGAATCAATTTCCTTGTCCAAGCATTTATTACATTGAAAAATACGGACAATAAATGTAGGGTTGCCAATTTTACAAGGCAACACTTACCAGACACTGTTAACGCTTGGTAGATTTAGTGTTAAGCACAAATGGCTTAATAAACTCGCTAACGAGAAAACGGCAAAGAGGTCTGATCGAACCTGTGTATTTTCTTTTTCAGAAAAGAACACCGCGCGGAACAGTCGGCGAAGACGCGTGAGCGAGGGCGCGAGTCGCGACAGGCTCGAGAAGGACACAGAGACCGGTCTGTCGACGCGGCAGGAGGACCGGGAGAACAAGGGTCCGCAGTCGAGTCGGCCGAGCAACCGAATACCGCGAACGGTATTAGAGGAGGCGAACAGCGCGTCGAGCAGCGCGTCGAAGCTCCGGAAGCGCGGCACCGCGGTCAAAAGTCCGGTCGAGAGCGGATCGCAGAGACCGGTGCGACGAAGGCCGAGGCCGCCGGCCGTGCAGGAAACGAAAGCGGAGCCTGGGGACGAGGAGCAGCAGGAGAGCAACCCGAGAACCGCGAAGTCCTGCGAGAAAGAGGAGCGATTAGGGAACAACAGAGCTGAGGTCGAGGAACGTCGAACGGAGGGTCAGCAAGCGGCCGAGGAAGAGGACGAGGATCACTGCGATCCCCTGACCAAGAGACTACGGACAAGCCCGATCGGTAGGAAGCTTAGGTCCGAGCGGAAGGGGAAGGGAAACAGCGAGGAAGTAGCGTCGGATCAGGAGGAGGCGGAGGAGGACGGTCGCAGGAAGCGCAGGGACGGGGCGGATAGGGAGACCGAGAAGCTCGAGGAGGACGAGGAGAGTCAGTCGAGAGAACGGGACAGGGAACCGGAGCCTCCACCTCCGGACAAAGTAGACCCCGGAGGCGACGCATCAGCAGCAGCAGCCCCCGAACGGAAACCGGCGGACTCGGACAAGGAGGATCGGGGGAGGCACGGCAAGGATCAGGTGTTCGTGAATGGCTCGTCGTTGGCCGAGCCGTCGTTGGTCGGTGACAAAGCGAGAAGCGTCCTCCTCGATGCCGACGCCGCGTTGCTGAAGCCTGCAGCAGCAGCAACAGCCGCAGCCGCAGCCGCCACCGCCGAACCGAAGGCGAAGGGCGTCGAGGAGGAAGAGGAGCCGGAGCGTGAACCGGAGCCGGACCCGGACCCGGAACCGGAGGAACACGACGAAGAACTGCCGGAGGAGCAGGAGGAGGAAGAAGACGAGGACAGGGGCTCGAGGAGGACCGAGCTGACCACCGAGCTAGGCACGGAGGATAGCGTGGGCAGCGTAAGCGGCGCGAGGGCGGCCAGCGTCGAATCGGTCGTCGAGCTGCTGGAGTCGAGCAGTCAGGACTCAGGCTCCGTGCTGGAGAGGCTGAGTCCGCTTAGTGGCAGCGGCGGCGGCGGCTCTGGCAGGCAGAGCCTGCTCCTGGAGCAGCAGCGGGAGCAGGAGCGGAACCGTCACAACGAGAGTCCCGTCATCCTAGCCGAGAGACTGAACAAGCCGCCACCGCCGATCGCTGGACACCACCATCACCATCTGCAGCAGTACCATCAGCACCATCACCAGCAGCAGCTGCAGCAACACCATCATCAGCAGCAGCAACAACGTTACTCGAGCAGTCCGGTGATCCACCATCACGCGCAACAACAGCAACAACACCAGCATCAGGTGCAGCAACAGCTTCACCAGCACCGGGTAGCTAGCAGTCCCCACCAGCACCATCAACATCACCACCAGCTAACCCCCGCGAGCCTCCTAGAGGTGCAACAACAGTCGCACGCTGGGAGGGGCGGCGATGAGTCCGGCCTCATGGAAGTGGAGGCCGGGGCCGGTTTACCTGGGACTGGTGTGCTCGCCGGTGTACCGCCGGCCATCGGTATCCGAGGTGTCGGGCCCGCGGCTGGCAGCGTCGCCGCGACCGCAACCTATGGCGACAGCGGCTCCGACAGCGGGGTAAGCTCCCTGAGGAGCGCCGGCTCCGGCGACGAGAGGAGCGGCAGCAGAAGCTCCGCTCTAAGCGTCGACGAGACAACCACCTCTTCGACACCAACCGCGGCCGCAACGCCAGCCAGAGTCTGGCACGTGCAAAGCGTACAGCACACCTCCCTGCTGATGGCGCATCCTCAAGCACCGCCGCCCAACACCGGGCCTAATTCCGCCGCGGCTGCGGCTGCGGCCGCCGCTGCCGCAGCAACCGCGCCGCCGGTCGCCTACCAGACCGCGGCACCACCGGGACATCATCATCCGGCAGTCGCCTCCGAGATGCTATGGAGGTCGCCGAGGTACCCGCCCTTGTCCCATGCTCTGCTCGGTCCCGCCCAGCCCAATCCCGAGGAGCTGCTCGAGAGGGAGAGGATGCTTCGGTGAGTCCTCACGATCTGTTCGCTTCTTTCTTTCGTGCGCGCTGGGTCGCCGAGGTCAATCCGGACAAGTCAAGTTCTAAGGAAGGGACAATATACGTTGAATCACCTGACTCTACCAATTGAATGTAACTCTAGTAACCTACTTGTTGCGAGAACAAAGGTTTCAAACAAGCAAACGATATTTACACACCTCGATGTCTCACCTGAAAAAAGAGATGACTACAGTTGACGGTGGCTATAAGGTCCTGCGTGATATCACTAATGTCTAGAGTAGATGTGAAGGTCAATCCTGTCTGTTTATGTGGAATGGTATGTTCCTTTGTTTACACGATGCTAGGTAGAGCATTTCAAGGTGGTCGCAATGACCTACCTCATGAAGGACAGTAAATATTGACTCAAATCGCTCTTGAAGTACCTCACCCTTAGCAACTGTTGGATGACAGACAAAATTCCGGGTTCACTTCGACGACCCGGTACGTGTACACCATGCTCTGATCCTCCGCGATGTAGATCGACGATTTACAATAGTCTGTCGGTTTCGCTACCGATGCCCCCGTAGAAAGTTTGCACGAAAATGTCTGAAACGATAATAGTCCTCGGGCGGAGCACCTTGCGTGCGGCTCGTCCCGAGGAAACGGAATGCCGTCGAGGCGTCGAGCAGCACGAGGCAGCTGCGTGCATAGTTTCTCGCTCAACTTCGAGCGTCTCTTTGTTTGCTCTCGCGTGACTGCCGGCTGTAAGAGCGTGGAGACGAAAAACCGGACGGCAGGACGCAGCCGCGCGTGTACCTGCGTGCGTTTCCGGGCGCCAGCTGCGAGCGTCGAACTTCCGTCGGATTACTATTGCGATAGTCGACGGGGCTGGCTGCCTCTCCCCGCTCGAGAACCAATGACCCGAAACGCGCCGCTTCTAGGCGCAAACGTAACCCCTTCTCTGTACTATGGGTCTGACCCGTCATCGCGTTTAGGAGTTAAATTGGATTGCTACGCGGGTCAGACTCGTCACGCGATTTTTGAAATTATTTGTGACGTTTATGCGGTCATCAATTTTTGCACATGGAACTATTTTATATACTTCGCTAATTCTTCTTCGTATCTCTAAACTAATTCTTGACATGGTTAGAAAGTTGAGGAGGTATTAGGAAATGTATTGTGCCATCGATTGCACTATTTGTCCTCGGAAGCTAAATATTATAAGTTAGAATATTTAATACTATCTTTTGTCAACAACACGGGTCTTGCCAGCGTCATGTATCGTCTAAGAGAGATATTAGCCGTGTTATGTTTACACTTCTCGGCGCCCAAGGCCTCCCGTGGTAGTGGGGATAATTCCGCGACGTTTATCGTCCAGGCCTCGGCGACATGTATAAAGTAGTCACTGTATTTAGCTTGGCTGTGTAGACCCAGCAACTAGAAGTCTAGCGAAGGGGTTAACCACCCGATGTTGATCAACCTGCAGAGGATGACCTCGTCGAAGGACGACGGCGACTTTCCGCGAATTCGTATGCGAGGTTCGCGCGAGTCTTATTTTCGGATTACCGAGGATTCCAGTCTGTCGAGAATAGCACGGTGAAGTAACTCCGCGTTTGTTTGCACGCCGGACAAGAGTGATTCATCGTTCGAAGGAAAAATGCGAGAGATTCGGGGGCTCCGATGCACCGGGGCGCGTCCGGTTACGTTTCCCCGCGGCGACATTGGTATTGAACAGTCCTCGGGACTCGTTTATTTGCCGGCGAGATCGCCCCGGCGAAAATAAACCACACAGCCTCGCGCCGTTTATTTGCTAGCGAAGACAGAAAAATCGCGGAATTCCGCGAACCGGTCGAGGACGGGCTCGACTCCAGCAGCCGAATATCCCCGACGAACACATTCGATTCATCAGGGAAACCGTGTCGGAACCACACCACGCCCACACACAATTTTTCGACGCCGCTGTCATTCGTTTAATGACGGACGTCGGTGAATTGCGACGCTGGTCCTCGATTTTCGAGCCAGTGCGAGTATAGGTCACGATTCTTTCTCTTGGTGCACGAAGTTCCAAGAATTAGAAAAATTTTTCCGTGCAATTGGAGTATTTCATCGGGAACGCGGTATGTACTGTTTTCAATTCGTGCAATAATACTACACTTTCGGTATCACAAATTTCAGCTGTTCTACTTCTTTCTCGTCAAAAAATTATTTTTTTTTCGCAGAATTATTGGCGCTGATCGCTCAATCGCGAAGAATAGTTTGAATAAGAAGTCTTTTTGTCGTACTAAAAAAAAAATGAGGTCAGATTATCCTCCGAAAGATCTGCGCTTTTCACGTTACTCCCGCCAGCGATTCTTAATAAACCGAGTCTCCGTACTTTTAATCTGCCAGCTTTAATGACTTTAATCTCTATAGCGATCGCGAGCAAGTACGATCTTAAAAATTTATTTCCTCTGCGCTCCTTTCTGGGGTGATCTCGCCCCCAGAAATCGCTCTAAAGCACGAGCAGAAAAAAAAATATAGAAGAAATAGGTTTGTGTTACGGGCGAATTGCTCGGTTTGCACGGAAAGTTTCGCGATTTTCTAAATATTGGGTCGTCCCATAAGTTCGTGCCGTGGATATGTTTATATTATTCACCATTGAAAAGTATTTGAATGAAAAACCGCAGAAATTTTATAGTGACGATATAACGTCTTTGCCAAAAAAGGTCAGAAGAGGTTGTGGAACGAAAGGTTGATTACATATTTTGTTTTTAGAATTTAAATGATACAAGAGTAAATGGCATGAACTTATGGGATAACTTAATACATATCTCGAGACTCTCGGACGCTCTCCAAATTATTCGGTCGGAAGCCTTATCCTTGAACAGTTTTTCCCGCGAGATCGTTGAAACACGTACGGTGAAGAGGGAGGGAGGGGGGGGGGGAATCGATCGTGGCCGCGGCACAGATCCCGGCCCGATTGCACCGGCCGTATTTTCCGATGTCACGCGAAATCTTCATTAGCCGGGAGATGTTCGTGTTGCTCGGGCTCCCGAAACGCACCGGCTCGGAGCTTTCTCGTTTCGTTTTCGTGCACACCGTTGGATGCATGCGCCCACGAAACCTCTGCAACAGAGAGCCGATCTTAATCGCGACCGGGCGGGGAGCGATCGATGAACCGGGAGCGCGCGCGCGACCCTGCTCGATCGACGCGTGAAATTCGCCAGGCCTCCTGGAACCACGTAATCGCGGCCGACCGCACGAAACCTGGCCCTTTGCGAGGCCCAAGGCTCTATTAACGTTCCTCTGTTCCGTGGAATACCTAATTAAAGGTCCGCCGCTGCTCGATCTAGTTAGGGCTGACCGGCTTGCACCATTTACCCTGCTGGGACATCCTGTTGCGGAGCTGCGAGCCGATTATGCATTAACGACTACGACAATTACCGTCATAGCGTCGTCTTTAATATGTCATCTTCGAGACCCGCTGGCTCCTCTTAGTAGACAATGGTTCTTCAATGTTGTGTTAAGGGTGTAGGATGTTTTTGAAATGTGGTTGAATATTTATCTAAGTCCCTATTTTAATGTCTACTCGTTGGAACGTGAAATTTTTTAAGCATTACTATGAGCCAAGACTCTGTAGATTCGCGATAAGGTATATACGAGAATATTTGTCGCTGAAAAAGGGCTCATTCGAAAGAGAAACTATTCTCTTGAAAAACAACTTTAAGGGTGCAGGGTGTTTTTGAAATAGGGTTGAATATTTATCTAAGTCCCTATTTTAACGTGTACTCGTTGGAACGTCAAATTTTTAAAGCATTAATGGGAGAAAATGGATATTGGAAAGACGGAAATTCGAGAGTGAAATTTCACTCGAGATATAAACGACCCAAGGTGCAAACGAAGGGTGAATAACGAGAAGGAGGAGGATTTAGGTTCGCGGATAGGCTGGTGGGGAAAATGAGCGATCAAAAGCGTGTTTCGAGGAGCGTAACCGACAGTTCTGTTCCGATCGACCAGCGCTAGTGCCGGAAGACCGCGTAATTCCCGACTTTTCCTCGAAGGAACACGAGGCTCGCGGTGCCGCGCTGTTATTCTGCTCCAAATACGTTCAATTACGTGGCCTCTCCGTGTAACGAGCACGATTTAACGCTTATGCAAGCCCTCCCTCTTCTCCCCGGTCGACCTTTCCGCGCACATATCCATGGTGTGTCCGAGAGAGAGAGAGAGAGAGAGAGAGAGAGAGAGAGAGAGTGAGAGAGAAGTAATCGGCGACTGTGACAACAGAAACTGGCATTTGGGCACAAGGTCAGGCACTCGGCAACTTTTCTGCCTCCGACGTCTCCAGCGTCTTCGCAGCTGGAAGACCTCGTCCAAGATCGTTCGGTAACCGGTACGGAGGGAAAGGACTGGCTGGAATGCTCGATAGGAAGCTGTAAAAATTGTTAGTCACTCTGCCTGCGAGCGATACGAATGATCGATGCATCTGTGTTGAGACTGCGGCCTTGTACGGATCTATGCCCGCTTCGCACGATTCACTTGATTTCTTCCTGAAAAAGTTCTGCTGATAATTATCGACCTTCACTCTGAGTACTTGCTTCTGACGTGAATACTTGATCAAATTAATGTTGTTCAATAGTTTGCCCTCTTTAAGGAATTTAAGGAATTTCTCTTAGTGCTCGATCATTACGCTCATAGTGCTCGGTTCTAACACAAGAGCCACCAGAAATGGCGATTGGCTGGTCCAAAAGTTCATCTTCTTTTTAAATTGCTGGATGAAAAATAAGTTACTGATTCCCTCTGACGGATTGGTGCTACTGTATTATAATTGGGGTGATCAGATACCTACCTTCTTGTTCTATTAAAAGTTAACAAATGTTTTAAAAAAGAATATTTGAGTTTTTCTATATACATACATAGCAATAAAATCGTAAGCGAGTCAAATTACTCACCGCTCCGGCAATCTAGTGTTAAAAATGGCTTCTCATATTGCTCGTACATCTCCCATAGTGCTCGTGCGACTCCAATAATGCTCCTTTTCATTTTCGTATGATTTCGCTCGATTTTGTCGATCGCGATTTCGGGTTTGCGAGTATCATGCGAACGATTAGAGGTCCAACTTCGCCTAGCCAATCCCAGGCACGTATCTCGGGCGTTGCGTAGCCGTTGGTCAGACCGATCCATCTTCTGGTGACATGGTTTCGGTGTGCGCGTACACACCCGTCGCGGCGATAAGCTCCGATAAGGCTCGATAAGAGGTCGCAACGGGGACGAAGACGTTCATTGAGCTCTCGGTTCGGCCTGTCCTTTTACCTCTTTGACATTTCGAACGAATTCATTGCGCAACCAATTGGCAGCCGCGGCACGCAGACTTTCTTCTTTCGTCGGGCCGGGTCGGGGTGTCATTGAACACTGCTCGCGCGCGGATGACCAATTTATCTCGAGGTCATCGCGTTATCGTCTCTCACGGGGGGACAAGCGCGTTCAAAGGCCGAGTGGGCGAACGGTCAGCCAATGATCGCCACTCATTATGCGGTTCACGTGGCACACGTCCATCAGCGCCGACAGTTTACACGCTCGTCACGCACATGCGTGCAAAATCTGTCTGCTGGATGACCGTACTCCTCTCTCTCTCTCTCTCTCTCTCGCTCCTCTTCTCCAATCCATTCGTGTGCTGCTTTGCGCGCTCTGTCCCGCTCGCTCCTTTCTCTGCGGCCCCGTAATTACCTATCGGTGCTCGCGGAGCCACTCGCTGTTCTGGATCCGGTGTAACAGATTATACGCCACCGTGAAAGCAGAGAACACGCGGTACACCGACCGAGTTGTCTGTGGTTACGTCGAATAGCGGCCCGATTACAGCTGCTCTGCTCTGGCGGATGCTCTTTCAATCTAGCCGGGTTTCCTTTCGGAGAGCTCCTGTCGAGTTCATTTTACGATCTTATTTTACCGATCGCGCTCGGCCACTGGATCATCTACCGTCGCACGCAATACGCTCGCCTTCTTCCGCCTTCCCCGCTCGTCTAATTACCATGCCTGATCGACTATCAGCACATTTTTAGCACAAGCTTACAAGCTCCGATCCGTGCAAATGGGAATTCCAACAGCCTCGGAATATTTGCAATCGTTTCTACACTGTCTACGAACACGCTGAGATTCTGTAATATCGCGGTACAAATTTACCGAACGAAATCAAAATCGGTAAGCGGAGGAATTTGCTAAACTGGATAAATTAATTTCAAAATTTGTTAACAAATATAGAGAAGTAATTCTGTCTCCCATTTTTGATACACGTGGCACTGCTCAAAGTGTTAAACCTACCGAGCCTTAAAAGTATCATATTGTCTTATACAAATTGCGAGATTGAATTTATTTGAATTGACTAATAATCCCTTGGATTAGATTCTGCTAAATATTTAATCATTTCCTGCGAAAGTATCTTTGTAATTTCGGTAATCGTAAAATACAAATTTTGACCGGCGGTGGTAGGTTCGGTGTTAACCAATGGTCCAAGACTTTTATTGTCTTCGAGAATTTGTTACGTTCGCAAACAGTAGTCTGCACCTCTCACACTTCACTGACTACAACGCAATACTTCACGCTATCGATCACTATTCCTCCGACACCGGTACAACTTCGCAGCAGCGTTCTTTGTCACATTATAATCAACAGCAGTGAAAAAGAAGATTCACTACAACAATAGCAATAATACGGCTTCGCGGCATGAGTAACACAATTCCGGAGCAAAGGAAGACTACAAGGAAGCCCTAAACGAAGTTCGAACCGGTGGATTAGGATTATTTCGCGGCGTGCTAAACCGTTCCCGTGCCACGGGCCCGTTAATTAACGATCGAGGAGCGGCGAGAGCAATTAAAAAGTTCGCTATCGGCTGGTTCGGAGGTGGAGCAGCTAACTGCTTCAGAAGAAAGGCGACATTTTGTTGGCCGTTACTAATTATCCGACTGTGGAAGACGTTCCGGGGCGTTTGAAACGGTGCCAGGTTAGCAAGCAACCGGCGGAAGAAAAAGTGAAGAAGAAAAAGGAACGGTATCGTCGTGGAGAGAACGCCAAAGAGAGAGAGGGAGGGGGGGAGAAAGAGAGAGACAGAGGGTGGTTTAAAAGGCCGAACACGCCGGTCTGGAGAGGAAAAAGGAAATTCAGCGTGCAACCGATTCCGAAGGTTTCGTTCGGCTTCATTGAACTCTCTCGTGTCGGCAGAAAAATCAGCGTTGCGTCAATGACTTCCCGTTTCCTCCTACGTGGGCTCTATTCGGGTCACTGACTTAACGAGCAGAATCCAGCTAGAGAGCAAGAGAGAGGGAAACAGAGTAGGAGAGAGAGAGAGAGAAAGAGAGAGTCTGTATTCTCGTCTCGAAATCGTGTACACAAATAGCACCGTGTATAATAATGCGCGCTGTACGTCGCTATAATACAGTCCCGGTCAAAATGATAGCCTATCTCTGAGAACGTGTCTGCAATTTACACATTTTCTAATAGAATCGTTCGGAAAAATTATTCGACGTCCCTGGAATCTATGTAAAAATTATTTAGACCGCGGGACCTGCGAGCGCACAATTTCACAGCGACTGCAGCTTGCGTTTCAGGGAACGCGTCTGGTTGCAGCGACGAAAAAACGAGGCAACGGGGGAAGGTACACCGGTCGTTTCTAATACGAGAGACCATTAGAAAGACAAGCGCACCTTCCGACCCTTTTCTCGTCCGGTGAGAGGCCTTTCACGAGTGGAAGAACGCGAAACGAGATTTGCGTGGCCGAGAGCCATAAAACGCGACACGCACACGCGTGCGTGCACCCGCCGCGTTCACCGGGCCCCCATTAGCATGGATCATAAAGGTCCTCAACCTAGTGAGTCACTGCGGGTTAATAATTACTAGCGAGAGAGGAGAGAGAAGAGTCTGGGTCCGTCTCTCTCTCTCTCTCTCTCCGCGTGTGTGCAAGACTCTCGTGTTATTCAGAGCCCCGGGACCGAGGAACGACGAGGAACGGTAGCGAGATGAACCGCGTCCCAGTGCTTCAATTACTATGCTGAAAGAACCGGTGACAGGGAGAGGAGAACCACCCGTATAATCTCGCTTTCGTCGCCGCGATTCGGCAGATTTAAACGCTTGGCAAGAGTGCCGGGCGATCGTGATTAATCGAGGCCCCCGGCCGAGGGCCGCAAGCTACATTAAACGCCCCGCGAGAAAATTCCGTCGTCGTCACCGTGCACGCGATCGTTGTCGCAGGTTTGGAGAGAGAGAGAGTGAGAGAGAGAGAGAGAGAGAGAGAGAGACTCGCAACAAGCGACGGACGAACCAGTGACGGCGCAAGGCAGGTGCGCGTCACGTGGAAACACCCGGCCAATTATATTTAGATGCCGCGTGTCCCCTTTCTCTCGCGATCAAACTTTCCGCTCGAACTCGGCGATACACGTCTTCAGAACACACAGCTACGAGCTCGTTTGGCCTTGCCTTGGAGCAGGAGATTGCCCTCTGGGGCACTGACTCGGCTCCTTAATCAGCAAGAGTATGCGCGAGGTAGTGAATCTACATAGGGCATTTTGCACCGAGAGAGTGAAATCAGGGGATTCGGAAGTAGATTTTTCTTCGGAGGCTTCAGGATAGGCTAGTTTTTCGATAGATTGCCCGGTGGAGCACTTCCATGGCTCCGCTGGAGGCGTTAACGCTAAAGCCACGCCTACTCGGGACACTCTGAACACAGGAAAAGTAAGTTTAGAATCGTCATAGATAGATTTCAAGGGAATACAGATTGTCTAGGTCAGACGTGAGTACAGGTTACTCTGTGCAGTATATAGAATACTGATATAGCTCCATGAAGGGCGTGAACACTAAAGCCACGCCCATCTAGAGTATACTGAACAGTAGAAGTTGAATTGCATTCCTGAAAGTAAAATTTTAAGGGGATACAACATTCTTTAATCAGGCATGAATACAGGTTGCCCTGTAGAGCACTCTGTTAGTTCCAAGGAAGGCGTGAGCACCAAAGCCACGCCCATTTAAAGGACCCTGAATAATGGAAGCATGATTTAAGTCTTCAGAGCTAGATTGTTAGGGAACATGGAGACTCTGGGCTATCTTTTAACAGAACCTAGGCCATATTTTGCATAGATTGGTCTATGGAACACTACCCTAGCCTTGTCGAAGGCGTGAGCGTTTAAGCCACGCCCCTTTGGAGTCCTCGCAACGAAGAGATCTTTTTCGAGGCCTCTAGATCTTGCAGATTAATCGTATCGCAACGGTTTCCACAATCTGCGGCGTTTCACATAAAATCGGTGAAACGTTTCGGTTAATCTTTCTTCTCCCCGGGAAAACCGAGAGACTTGAAAATTCAAAGAGCACTATTTCTTTAGTGCTTTTTCCCAGCGAAAGGTGATCGATCGGAGAACACATCATCTGCTCACCACATCCCGTCCCGAGGAATTCCAGCGTCGATCTGCGAAGGACGTACGCGCGTTTATCGCCGGTTTTATTGTGCTTTTTACGCGTGCCCGGTTTCCGCGTAACAAAGCCGAATAAATATTTATCAGCAGCGGGACACGTGGCCTCGGTTGATGCGTTCAGAGCGTTCTCTCTCTCTCTCTCTCCCTCTCTCTCTGGCAGCTATCGATAGAGTCCATTGTGCTCTCTCTGCGCGGTATCATCGCCGTATAAAACGCGTTATCGGCGAGAGCCCGTTGCTCCCGCAATCCGCCGCTACCCGTTACGCAAAATTGGAGCGTTCTGTCGTTCCCGGTCCCCAAACGTTCCGCGGAATCACCGCGGAACAACGCCCGAACAAGATGATAAATAAGTCTCGCCGCGCCATTGTCGAGAAATAGCTGGGAAACCGGAAACAATCGCGTAACCTCCGGCGAGCATTGTTACCCGGAGCGTGCCCGTTATTCGACGCCGCGCCGCGGTGCACGAGAGTCCACACACCTCTGTCAAATTGGAAATGTTTATTTATTTATCAGTGAAAATTGTACACCTTTTGAAGGATTATAATGCTTTCTCATTTTCGTAGCAATCAAGTAGTTTCCTTTCGGAATTTGTTACAAAATAGGGGAAGTAAAAATTATACTTTTAGAACAGAACAATATTTCAACTTATGGCTTATATGCAATCAAGTAGAAAGTAGTTTCCTTTCGGAATTTGTTACAAAATAGGGGAAGTAAAAATTATACTTTCAGAACAGAACAAAATTTCAACTTATATATGGCCCGCCTTTCGAGCCGTTCCTCAGCCTGCACCCGCGAGTATTCGCGAGACCAGGTCCGATATCGGGCCCGCTTTTAATCGCTCCGCCCCCCCTCCCTCCTCGCACACTTCCCCCTCCCTGGTCTTTCCGCGGTGTAACGACGGCGCGAGGATTTTTTACGAGGAAAGTAAAACGAAACGGCCCATAAAACCGGCGCGGTCGCAATTCCATCTCTCCTCGGGTCCGGCCTCGAGTCGCATAAACTTCGCAACAAACTTCCTCATCGCGTTGAAACCCCCTCTGCCCGCTTCGCCCAGCTATCTCGTCCCCAACCGGGTGCCCGAAGTTAACGAAACGATCGTATCCGGGGCAAAGGGCCGCGCCGTTTAACGACGCCGCGCTTTACGACCGGAGTCTGGACTCTCAGGAATTTTTCCGTCCCGGGAACCGAGCGAGTTTCCGTTCGCAAAAAAGCCGTTTCGCCTGTCGGTTCGTCGCTCGTTTGGATTCCGCGGGCGGAAACATTCCCCGGAATTTGTAAAAATATCGTCCCTCTGCCCACCTGTGGAGGTTCGACCTCTACTCTCTCTCTCTCGATCTTCCTCTGATGAGAATCCGCTTCCGCGATCTTACCCGGGAGGAGGGATGAATACAAATTCCCTGGAAGCCTCGCTGCTCCACCCGGAACTCCTCAGGGGGTAGTTCGCTGAACCCTCGAGTCGGGAAACTTTGAATAAGAGCCTCCTCTCCGGCCGGAAATTCGCAAAAATTGTTTGTTCTTCTTCCACCCGGGCTATTCTGGTTTCGGCGACAAACTTTACCGGGTTTCAAGATTTTCCTCCGCCTAGGGAGAATCGCTACGCTGTCGGGGCTTTGTTTATACTTTTCGCGGTCTTTTGTCTGTCCGAGACTGGTTCATAAAAGTTTGAAATGTTCGCGACGTACCGAGTTAGAAGCTGTTGTGCTGGTTTACGTCCTTTCGGATAGCCTTGTTCACCTGTCCCGTGTTCCGTTGGTCAGAACTAATTCGACTGAGCATTTTAACAATCCTTATACAGTCGAGTCGGAAAGTAAGTTAACATTTGGTGATATGTAGGCAATGAATATGATGAATAAAATCAAGTTATTGTATTGTTTTTATTTAGGAGGTGTAAGGAAATAAACAAATATGTTAGTAAAACATATATTATCATTATTAAAAATTAAAGACATGTCATATTCATTTGCCGGCATACACCAGTCGTTAACTTACTTTCCGACTCGACTGTACGTGCCACTATTGACTATATTACGACCATAATCTAGAAAAATTTCTTACAAAATGGCAGAAACGATCTCTCGCTGTAACGTTGATAACCTTTGGAAACTGTTTCTAAAGAAATAAAAATTTTGAGAATATCGTATTCTTGAATCATTAGGAATGATAACAATAGATACCCTGAAGAGACAAAGGCAAAAACCATCTGCCCACCGGTTTTAAAAGACCACCGAGAACGTATTGTACCTTCACGACACTTCGAACACTCGCAGCTCGAACAATCGATGCAATTTTAAAGGACCGTTCCGGCAAACATATTCTCCGGAGTGTAAGGGCTTCGAAAAAAATTGTTATCGTCACGGGAGGCAGCTTTCATCGGAAGTATTCTTAGTGGAGGGTTCGCAGAGAGTTCCACCCCTTTGGAGGTTCCAGGTCCTGTCTGAAGCAGAGAAGTGAAATTACAGTGGCGCGATCGATATCAACGGAACAATTCCGCTCTCGCAGATCCTCCCTTTCTTGCTCCGCTTGGGAGAGCGAGTGCCTGGCCGTAGTTTCTTTCGGTGTGAAACGCGATCGGCTCGTTCTCACCGAGTGCAGGCACGAGGACGTTTTTCACCGGGCCTCGGGAGCTGTTTCGGCCCACGGTTTTTCCTACGCGAAAGGCAAACAGCCGGTGCGCGCCACCGAGCATACGAACCCGGTCTGATCTATGCTGGCTTTTTCCACTTCAACCCCGACGCGCTTCGGAATTTCACCTAACCCTCCATTTTTTGGCGACCTGGTTCCTCGTGAATCAATCCAACCCTTCCACGCTGTCCGCCCAACCGTTCTGCTCACCTATGGTATTTACCTATTGGTTTTGTACAATTCTATCTCAAACGATGCAATCGAAAAATTTAGTAACCTTGACAGTAGCAAAGTACACTACCGGCCATAAGTGTTTACCCACCTTCAAATTTCGTTACTATTCAAATAATAGGTATTTTATTGTTATGAAAATGTCCGTAGCATTAAATCCTAATTATAAGGCTAATAAAAAACATCCAAAATATTCTGTACATACACAATCAGGTACCGTAAATGAGTTTACAGCTTTTTATGAAAAACGACAAGTTTGGAGTTCAGGTAAAGAAACCCATTTTTCTGAAATTTTTATAACGGTCAGTAGGGAATATGAACGCAGGTAATACAGGTATCTTAGTCTTCTCAAATTTCATACTGCATTAAGCTTTCATACAGTAAACAGTTGATTTTCACGTGCCTAAAGAATTTTGCGAAAATTTCAAATAATGTCAGGGAGAAAAGAATTATCGATTGAAACGCGCGCTCTAATAGTGTTCCATCATAGCATCGGAAAAAGTAACAGAGAAATAGCAAAGTTATTGAAGCTGAACCGTAGAACCGTGGACTACAATGTTAAAAAATATCTGGGTGGGTAAACACTTATGGCCGGTAGTGTACAATATCCTTCGTCACTCGTTTGTATTCTTACTTTCGTATTAAGTTTACGGGGATAATATTAGATCAACATTGTTCCTTGCTATGGTGGCTGAGAGAATAAATAAATAAATAAAGCTGGATAAGCAAATGTACTTTACAATCCCGGCTCCTAAATATCCCCAAAGATGGCACAGGTTTATTATTCGCTCCGCGTTCCGTGAAAAATCTCTGAAAAATGGCTGATCACCGTACGACCATCGATCTCGTTTTTCCAAGCTCGCAGGGTTTCGGGGGCGTTCTAGATCCAGGAAGATGCCGGGAGATTCTCCGGTAACTTCGGGGAAGTTTCCCGGAAGGTTTTTCTCGCCCTTCGCGTCGACCTTCCAAGTGCCAGAGCGAGTCGGCTCCCTCTTTTTCCCGCGTTGCGGCAATCGGCGATGGTCGGCAGTCTCGCTCTGCGCACGGCGCGGCGGTCTCAGAGTCTCAGCGTTTTTCCCCCTGCGACGACGACGACGACGACAACGTGCTCTCCTCTCTTCGATCGCTCCCGTTCGTCCGTGACGACCTCGATGCTAGGCTACCGGGTATTTTTAGAGGCGGCGGTTTAGGTCCGCGGAGTTCTAGCGAAAAAGTTCGGTTCGATTCATCTTGCCGCATCGATTCCGGTCTTGGAAGGAGGTTACGGTCGCTCGGCGATGTCGTCCTCGTAAACCTGCCCTATGAAGGATAGAATCGGAGGATGGAGGGTGGAATATGGGACACGGAGAACCTCCCTTGGACCCAACGGGTTTTAATAATCCATCCGCTGGACCGTCTAATCGGACGGCTTTTTATGCTCGGCTCGTAAAGTTCTGACGTTTCAGACGGTGCGGACTTTGTGGCACGAATTCGTTCGCTCGACCCTCGCTGGTTGTGGATCCTTATGGTGATCTTTGCCGGTTCCCTAACTCTCTGATAAGCATAAAGCGCGATCGTTCTTCGTTTTTCGTACAGCGAACTTCGAAGCACGTGCTTCGGCGACGAAGGCTGTTTTCATCAACGACGGTGATCTATAAAAATACGTGTTGAATATATTTCTAAACACCGTCTTTAAACTCCTTGTCCTACAACATCGAGTCATACCAGTGATGAAGATTCTGAACAGAGTCTAATAAATATTATTTTGGCGTTATTTATGTACAGCTATTGAAGAAGAAAAAAGTTCTAATCACTGAAACCGTAAAATAAATCGTAGTGCAAGGGGTTAACATGTCGCTCCCCAAAAATTGGCCTCATTAATCATCTGGGTTTAACCTTTGGAGGTCCGTGGGTGGCGACTGTAGTGACCAGTGGCAAACTTGGGAATTTCGGGCAACAAAGAATAACGTCAAAGTTTTCGATGGAAAAATGCCAGCGCTCCGACAGAGAAAAATAAGTGTAAAAATGCAGAGGAATTCCTGCTCGCAAACGACCGTGCGAAACAGTAAAAACGGTATCACAGGACGACGGTGCCTCGAGAATTTTCCCGGCAGAAGTGTCGGAATAATCAACACTCGAGACAGAGTCCCCGAATAAAACGTTTAAAGAGCACGATCGGTGCGCAATGACGCACGAAATCCGCATCCAGGTCGTAAACAGTGAAAGAGAGATCGCACGGTGTCTGGCCGTCCAATATTTTCATTAAAGTGTTCGGTGTGACGTGTATTGGATCCACGTCGATACGGTGCAGCGTCCACTTGCATAGAAAGAGATGCGGTGGAACGGAGAGAGGGAGAGAGATAAAGAGAGAGAGAGAGAGAGAAGAGCGAGGAGAATCAGCTAGCCGAGAGTATCCGGCGTTAAACGTAACGCCAGAAACTGGAACAACCAGTTATTCGACTCGCCTCTCGACTCGTCTCTCTGCGAACTTTCCCCCCGTCGCCGTCCGCCCTTCTCCTTCCTGAATGCTAACCGCGTCGTGACTAGAACCAACCCGACGAGCCGGGGTATTCTGGGTTACAGCCGCTCCGTAAAGTTCGCCGGCGTCGTCGTAAACTCTCCGGGGCTGTCAGCACACTTATTCGCGGCGGAGAGCCGCGCCGGGGACCTGTCGCGTAGCACAGGCCGTTCCGCGTCGCGTCGGTTTTCGAGGCGCGTCGCGACGCCCGGCAAACCTTGGTGGGAACGGAACGACATCGATCCCGAAGAAAGCTTTCCGACCGTCCGCGCCCGAGCCGTGTGCATGATTATTCGGGAGGGACGCTTCTCTTCGATCCTCCAACCTCCTACTCCCACACCCGTAAACGACCGCTGGAAAAACAGGAATTTCTTGATGGAACCGTTGCTGCCGTCGCGCTAGGTATCTCTGACCTGGATCTTCCCTTTGGAGTTATTTGCCTCCTCGTGACCTGCTCTCGTTCCCTTTCTACGCTAGATCAATCGCGTCTCCGCAAGACTTCCGAGAACCGAGATCGGAATCGAACAGATTAGTCTCGTGAGTCAACGGGAGTCCGCGATCGTTCCTCGAGATCTACCATAGAAGTCTCAAAAGTATTGCACGGACTTTGCTTGGCCGGTAATAAAGTCTTCTCGATAACCAAGATGCTTGTCTTCGAAGAGCGTCCAGTAGCAGAACTACAATCGGATGTGTCTGAAGACTCTAGCAACTTAGAGAACGCTACCTCTGTGTTTCTAGTTCTTTAACTATCAATATGGAATCTGTTAATTTACCTAGCAGTGTTAGAAAACCAATTAGATCCTGTCCACTTGCTTCCACACTCTGCCACCAGACCCTAGCAATTTAGAGGATGTTACATCCTTAGTTCTCAGAAAAGCTGCTAATGTACCTAGCAAAGTTAGGAAACGAGTCCTGTCCACCTGTTCCACATTGCATAGATGATTTTGTAGAGACTGGGTTAATGACACGCGGTAGAAAAATCGCTTTGGACGATACACAGTGTTTGTTTGTTTTCGTGAGAGTACAGAGAGCTTGACAGGGATAGTCCTGAACGGCAGCAGGTAACTAACCGAGTTCGGGATAGACTTTTTGGCGGTATTTACAGTGAGCAACGAAAGTATTCGAACGCCCTTTAAATAAGTATAACTTTTTCTTTTTAAGTGAATCGAACGACCTGACTTTTTTGAGGAGTTAGAAGAATTGGTTTTCCAAATGATGTGTAAAAAAGATTTTGAAAAAATTACAATTGGTAAGAATTACATGAGAAAATAAAAATGCCACTTTTCACAACTTTTTTATTTGAACCTGTAGTGAAAATTTAAAATATGCGTTTTGTAGATATATGTTAGTTATATACATACTGAAAATTTCATTGAAATCGGTTAACGTTGTCATGAGATACAAACGTTTAAAGATGATTACATAAGGGCGAAATTCCCTGGCAAGATCAAAAATCTGCGACTTTCACCCTTAAACTCTCATTTTGAAACGTTTGTAGTTCATTGCAACGTTGACCGATTTCGATGAAATTTTCAGTACGTGTATAACTAACAGAGATCTACAAAACGCATATTTTAAATTTTCATTACAGGCTCAAATAAAAAAGTTGTGAAAAGTGCCATTTTTATTTCCTCATGTAATTCTTACCAATTGCAATTTTTTCAAAATCTTTTTTACACATCATTTGGAAAACCAATTCTTCTAACTCCTCAAAAAAGTCAGGTCGTTTGATTCATTTAAAAAAAAAAGTTATACTGATTTAAAGGGCGTTCGAATACTTTCGTTACTCACTGTATATTATTTTACCCGCGCAAAGGGAGGTACCTCAGCTCAGAGGATGCTACTTCTGTGTGATTGATCCCCGTCTCGTGAAATTCGGAACCAGACGTCGCAGTGTCCTCGTTCGCGGCATCAGGACGGTGCTATCGGTCTTTAAGGTGGCGAGGGGCCGCGAAACACACGGCAGCCATCCAGAACCCCAGCCCCCGGGGTTGGCCTGTCCCATTTGGTATTCCGCTCGGCTCGGCCGGAGCGGCGCTCGCGCAGGCATTCCTCCGGAACGTGCTAGGCATCGGGCCCTGCCCCCGTCAGCCCAGCTCGCTCGGTTGTGCGAACGAATTCTGGATTCTAAGCGCGCGTCACCGAGCGGTTCCCTGAAAGAGGCGTAGAAGGGATTGCGAGGATGGCCGGATGAGCCAGCTTCTCGGGGAACTTCCGCCAGTTTCGGACGCGCCGCCGTGAATTCTACGATCGGCGACGCGACCGTCTCGGCCAGGAATAAAGCATTCACAACCCAGAACAACACCGCGCGACGAACTAACAATTACCAGTCTGCGTTTCCTCCACCACACCCTGCCGCGAGTGTTCGTCAAGGTACCCGACGTTCAGGCACGATTCTAATTGTTAGACTGCGGATTGTATCGAATACAAACCGTACATAGCCTTACTCAAATTATTCGAAGAGGAAACGCACTTTTAATTTGTCTTGGGCATTTTCTATTTTGCAGTATCCACTACCACATTGTACCCCAATTTTGTCCCCGTTTTTATACAATTGTGTAAACATAAATTTACCCAGCTCTATTAGCAAACAGCCGAGTTAGTACCTAAAGAACCTTGTCCGTACCCTCTAAACTGCTAGAGGGTACCTTCTGTCCAGCTCCCACCAACTGCAGTCAATACAGTAGCGCCAGGGAAGAGTCGGATTGGCTCCCCGGATGACTCGCATGAGTCCCCGCGCACGCGTCTCGCGATCCCACCGCGTTCAGCCGAACTATACTCGCAGCTGATCGCTGTCTGACCAGTTAGTCTAGCTCGAGGCGCAGATGGGTTCGACGGAATCTTTCGCGAGCCAGTTTCCATGTTCCAGGAAGGGCGTCACCGGGCGTTCCGGTTTCAGATCTCAGTCTCGATAATCGCCCGGCTAGATGATAGCGTTGATAGGTGTTACCAACCGAGCATCTCCGTTTTTTCTTTCTTCTTATTTTTCCGGAATAACACGCTAGAAGTTGACGCAGACCTCTGCCGCGGTAATTGGCGCGTCGATGCTATCTTTCTGGGGTAAATTAATCCGGAGTCGCAACGCCGGCCAATTAACATAACGGCGCTTTTATCGCTGGATCGTTTCGGTCGGGAAAGTAGGGGAACGTTTTCGATTTCGTCGAGCGACAATCCACGGAGATCCTCCCCCGGTTCTTTCTCGTCTACCGTGTACCGTCGCACGGAGATCGATTCCTCGATCCCCCGGATCGGAGACACAATAACAGACCCGGCTCGATTAGCATCGCAAATCGCGCGCAAATCGTTCTGTCCCGATGATCCGTTTATAAGCACCGCCGCGGACCCGAGGAAATTCCCGGTGAACGTGCAGATACGCGTTCCCCCGGCCTCATTAATTCGAGAACGTTGGCTGCGTTACGTGCCGCAGTTCCGCGAATCGATCGGAACGCAAAAAGGAGATACGAACACGCCGCTTTTACATTTTTATGCAATCGCCGTTTAATTCTACCCGGCTGTGTCAACTCTGCCGATCCGGCGCGCAGTCGATTTAAATCCTGGAATTCTGGAAGGAGGAAATGACCGAAACAAAGACCCTATAAACACTGACAGACCTGGCACAATTAACTATTTAACGCATTCAAATATTATAATCGAAAACAAAATAATTATCGTTCCCCTTTAGAAGGGGCTGATTGCAGATTCCATTAAATACAGCAATGTCAAATTGAGCAGAGTGCAAATTTTTCTAAAATAATAATTCTCTTAAATTGTAAGACACTGAAGCCGAATAGAAATTTCCCTCTTTCCGTAATGACTTCAAAAAGTTGATAATCACTCTAGCTCCTAGGAACATTTCTAACAACAAGCGAGACTGTGCGTCGATTGAACACCTAACCCAGACGTTTCCATCGAGTATATACCATGGTCTCGATTTGGCATAAAGGAGCAAATTCAGCTAGACAAACCCTTGGCTGTTCTTCAGGGTACCCTGGAAATTAAGGTCCCGAGGCGAGACGCGATTTAGCGGACTTTCGTTCGGAGGCGATCGATGCTGTTGCAGCAACGGTGCAAAACGCGTATAGTCCTTGTTGCAACAAGCTGGCAGCGGGTCGAATTAGCGAGCGGATCGTGGGCAGAGGCTGATGGTCGATGCCGATGGCGATGGTCTATCGTCGAGAAGAGGCGGTGAGGAAGATGGAGGGAACACACACGCTCGGCGCGTATCTACGTTCGAGGCAGAACAAGAGGAACGCCGGACGAGAGAAGCGGGATGAAGAGGAGAAGGAGGAGGAGGAGGAGGAGGAGAAGGGGTGTAGAGGGAAAACCGGTTCGACAGGTTCGGCTCCCATTTACCTGACCATGTAGCGCCTGCCTACGTTCGGACATTATGTATTATGCAGTCCTGGGTGTATGTGTAACGCATAACTACGCTGTGTATCCGCCGGGCCCGGCCGGTCGAAGAAAAAGAGGCGGCGGGGACCGGGACCGAGCGAAAACGAAGAAAAGGAACGAGCACTCCGGGGGCCCCGGAGACCGCAAAGGTCCGTGCCGCACCATGAAAGCAGGACGGGCCTGACCTCCGGCCCGGTCTTCACTCTCGTCCGGCAACGTTCGATCTCCCAGCACGCTGGGAATCGCTGACGTTACCGCTGTTCCGTTTCTTGCGCCTCCTGGCTGCGGGTACCGTTGATAACCGACCCGAAGAAATCGCCTTTCCCACCTCGCGAATCTTCCTGACCATGAGAACACTTTTTAAACAGCCCCCCCGGGGCCCGTGGATCGCGTCAAAGAAATCGGTGGAACTGTGAAACGTTGCTCTTCACAAAATTGATATATTAGATTGCCAGGGATGCGGCTAAAAACACCTAAGAACTTGTCATAGTTATTGAACACTCTTATTGTACTCTCTCTTCTTCTAACAATTTCTGCTTTTTTATTCAGTTATTTATTTAACGAGTCAATTTGACTCGCATCATGGATTTTTGGAACTATGGAGTGGGGAGCAGGAGGAATTTGTATTTGTATGCATTTCATACTCTCTCTCTCTCTTCGTTTAACAATTTAAGTAGGCCGAGAATATATAAATATATAAATATTTCTATCGTAGCAAAGTCTAGTGCCCAAGTCTAGTCGCCACGTTGTGCACTTTCTCTCCACCTCCGTTGTCTCAATTTTCTTCACCATCGCCACACAAACAGAACATGTCTGGCACATTCGACACGTCAGAAGAATTTCATTAATACGCTCGATGACCATTGCTATTCTTGTCCAGCGTCTCTTATCACTTTCTTCGTGCTCGTTGTACCCCCGATCTGGTAGGAAATTTTATTATCGTCGCATAAATTAAACTCGCAATTCCAAGGAGCGTGTACGCGCATTCTCGCTCACGGTACTCGGGAATCATTTCCATTTAAACGTCGCGCCACTTATCGCCAGCGAGATTTATAGAGTCAGTTGATCTGTTCCAGATAGGGCCCCGATTAAATCTGCATCGATATTGTCTGCGCCGATGCCACGCCAGATAGAGAACGAGTTATTAACATTTTTTTTTATTTTTTCAAAGGAATAACTCAGCTGTACGTCGAGCGTTCCAAGCTCTGCTTTTCTCCAGATCACGTATTAGGTTCTTCTTAACACTAGATTGCCTAAGCAAGTCATTTTGACTGCTTTTGAATTTCAATTAAAAAAATAATTATTTAAATAATGACACAGCTTCTTATATAGGTATATACTAAGCTCCCGTCTTTCTAGTGTTAAGGAACCTAAGCTGAGAGCCCTAAGTAGCTTCCTGGGACCCGAAAGATATTCGGGAAATTTTGGGTCTGTAATTTGTTCGCGGTTAATGGCCGGGATCGTTATTGGCCCGCTCGATCTTCTGCGGGGATTTCTCGAATTTCGAACCGGTGCTCGACGGGGCCCCATTAGCTGCCCCATGGCAGATTGCCGAGAAGGGTAGCCTGATTGCGCCCGTTCGGTCGGAGCGTCGTTCCTAAAATGGAACGAATTACGAAGTGGGTAAACTAGTTTCATCCAATTATGTGAAATATCGTTAACCTCGAGGCGCACAGTCTGGTCCGAGGTAAACACCGCGTGGAAAAACTTCCACAACCGGCTGAATACCTACATACATATATTATATAATCCCCTGTGCACTCGGTGTCCCATAATAAACGCTCCGAGAGGCAATTCGGCGAGCCAAAAGGGGACGAAAATGTATTTGTATACATTTCATAATTCTATTAAAAACCAACATATGCTTTAAATATAATTATCTAAACTGTTCTATAAATGCGGATTTTTCTATAAAATCGTAAATGAGTGATATTGACTCGCTCCGGCAGTGTTAAAAGATCTAGCAGGATCAACATGGGTAATTTTGAATTATTTAACACTATTCCACCAATTCGACCATCTTATTTTTAACGATAGAACATTATTCTTGAACATCGGCCTTGGAGAGTATTTTCCACAACCTTCAACAAGTGATTACTTTTCACCCCGATATTATCGTCAAATGGTAGAAAAATTTGAGATTTTACTGAGTAGCGTTTCAGGCAATGAAATTGTAAAAAAAAAAAAAAGAAATGGAAAATGAGGCCCATCGCGTTTTATAATCGTTCACCTGGTATGTAAAAGGCAGAGTGACTCACCGCGAATTACTGTGCTCGCGAGTGCTCACCACCACGCCGGGAAGCAGTGTAATAGAAGTGAAACTGTTGTTACGCGAAAAGATAGTCAGCGGGGAACGGGTTAACGCCGTTTCCCTCTTGCCTCGCGTTAATTACACCTCCCGCCAGGCCGGGGGACCAGGCTAACTTTCTACACAGGTAGGTAGGTCCGGTGCGTTTGACAGCGCTCTCGCCCACAAAGACTCCGTAAGTTTTCGATTGTGTTTGCGCGATTCTCTCTACACGTACACACGCGTGTGTGTACTCCGGTAGCCGTTGTCTCTGACCGCCGCGTCGGGCTTCCAGTTTCGGTTTTGACGTGTTTACCACTTGACGCGAAACAAAAGCGTTCCCCGTGCACACCTCGCCGATCCTTTCTCTATTTTATCGTGTCGGGCACAACAACGATCCGCGGGCATAACTCGCGGGACAGTTACACGTTACGTACCGGCCCGGCCGTATGTGGAGCAACGAATCGGTGTCTGCGGTTACGTAAACGGACGAACGAAACTGACGCCTCTACCGGCTAATTGCATTCCTTGCTCACCTGCCTGCCCCCCGTCTCGTGCCGTCCTTTTCGTTCGTTACGTAATTCGGCTCTAATCCCCCGCGGAAGACTGCGAAGCACCTTCGATCAAACGCGGACGGAAGCGCTTTTAAACGCAACTGCAATTGGCCTGCACTTTGTTACAGGCTGTCTCTGGAACTTGCTGTTCCACTTTTAGACCGCCATTTCCGACGTCACGGATATCTGTGACCGTGGTGGCGAACGGGTTAAAGACAAAGCTGTTCTAATCCGACAGACAGGTTGTTGGATCATTGCTTTTTATTCTAAACGATAACGTCACAGTGGGATAGCCGTATTCCCGGTGTTTTACAAAATGTTTTTGCAGTTTCAACACTGAGTTCACGGCACCCGTTGTAACGATGGGTTCTACTGTTTTTAATTTGTGATTACTGAGATTGCAAAGATGCATCCACGAGGAATTATATGTTATATAATATAATATATGTTATAAACAAACAAACAAAATATGTAGCTAAAAATTTGGATAGATGTATTCTCGTTGATTTTATAAAAAAAAATGTAAAGTAATCACTTTCGGTCCTCCGTATTTTGTGAACTGTATAAAATTATCTTCGTGAATCTTTTTTATTCCTGTATATACAGTCGAGTCGGAAAGTAAGTTAACGACTGGTGTATGCAGGCAAATGAATATGACATGTCTTTAATCTTTAATAATGATAATATATGTTTTACTAACATATTTGTTTATTTCCTTACACCTCCTAAATAAAAACAATACAATAACTTGATTTTATTCATCATATTCATTGCCTACATATCACCAAATGTTAACTTACTTTCCGACTCGACTGTATTTACGTTGCGAAGGCTCTGCTTGGACTGACATTGACCGTTTCTTTCCGCCCTTAAGGATTGCAAAACTGCAAGTCAGAAAAGACCTGACACCTTTTCTCATATACTTGAGTGTGTCTGTGCGTGCGCATCGTTGAATTCCACAACGCAGGTGTATGCGCAACCGCAAAATCCGAAGCGCGAAGTACCTACCAAGAACACAATTTGTATCTGGAGCCATTTCGGAGTCCCGACGCGTCGAGTTGCCGTTTATGCGACTCGGGATCGGAGTTTCGTAATGGCCACAGAGGGCCGAGCAGGTTCAGGGGGTAGAACGTAGGGTCGAAGTTCCGCTGATTTACGCAAAGTGAGATCAAGAGAGAAAGAGAGAGGGTTAGATTAGTCGCAGAGCGCGATAATCCCGTCGCGTCCCGGTGTTCACTGACCGAGGTTCCAGTTCCAGTCCGCGTTCCAGGTCTCGCAGAAAGCCGCCCCTGGGATCCGCCTTGTTTCTTGTCCCGTGCAGCTTGCTCGCCAATGGGCCGACCCCTTTTCCGCTTACCGAACGCACACGCTCTCTCGAGCCGAACAAAGCGCAAAACTCTCGAGCGCCGTTCCCCGTGTACGAGCGCGTACGTTCCAACGACGTTTCCTCTCCTTTGTGCACCGGCGCTCCTTATTCGGCCTTCTGTCCCCTTCTCTTTCTCGTTCTCCCTCTTTCTCTCTCTCTCTTTCTCTTTCTCTCTGGCTGTTCAAAGTGGTCGGACAGTTGTTCGGATAGAAGAAAAATGACAGACCGCAAAGGGGTGACGTTGACGAACGCGGATCGATGGGAACGTGGCTCGCGCAATTTCGGCCCGCCCACGTGACTCTGTTCTCCACTTGACCTTGAGCCGAAGAAAAAGGTCGAGACGCGACAGCGTGCTAAATTGCCTCTTTATTATCTCTTAATAGCGGCCCTTGGACTCGTCTTCTCATCTCCGCTTCTTTTTGTCCGATTCCGGCGTTGAGGCCGCGCGATTCTACTCCTTCGTGCAAAAACTGGACAGGTACATCTTCGTTTTCCAAAATTCCGGGAAAAATATGTACCTCTCTGTGGTAGGCCCCACTGGTTATATTCAGGAATTTGAAGAATGATGCTCTGAAAATAAATTTCCTTTCTCTATAGCGCCACCTATGATTTCACAGAAATTTTTCTTTCGCCGCAATATATTCACGTCACGTCACTAGACTGTGGGTTTTAAGCACTTGTGGGGAAAAAAACGAGTAGGTGAAATTGAAAACAGTGGCGAAATCACAACTTCAGGATGTCGCTATATTATTTTCAACTGTAGAAAATTTTTAAAAAATATTTGTATTCGACTATTTGTCGTTTCTATATATTTGTCGCCAAGACCTGGATGATAAATGTCGCGGAATTATCCCCACTGCGATCCCCAAAGCTCAGTAAACATAACAGGGCTCGCGTATGTCTCCTGTACGATACACGAGGCTGGCAAGACCCGGGTTGTTGTCATATATCGGTAATTCGCTGTATCACGTTTTGTGAATTGGCGGTCGGACGATGTTGAGGTGTGGACATCGTTATCCTTGCAAACTGTGGACCTCATTATCCTGGCAAGGGGTGTGCTTGTCCAGCTTCTGCGCGAACCACGTTTCCAATTCCAATTTGCGATGGTCAAGCTGTTCGAACCGGTTCGAGGATGAACGGCCGATGGCATTGTTTGCTCGATGACACAAATCGCTAAGACGGATCCTATGCAAATCGCAGGCGACTCGCGGTCGGACAGCTGTCGCGGCGTCATCGTCGCATGACTAGACTCCGAGGATCGCAGCAACCCTACCTTGGCCGAGTTTAGAGAAATTGGAACGGGCCGAACAAGGCGACACGCGTTTCCGAAACGCGGAAGACTCGCCGGGGCTCCTTATCCTTGATGCGCGTCGCGTGCACCGTTGCTGCACCGGCTTTAATTACGGAACGGTCGAAATACACTAGGAATTTCCTTGTTTGGTCCGTTAATAGACCCGCTGGGAGATGCCTTTATGTAACGATGCCTGCGAGCGAAGCCGTACCGTCCGGCCCTGACGTCAGAGGATCCTCGCAAAGGACTCCCGTGACGTCAGCTTGGCCGGTTTTGGCCTGGCACCGATTATTTCGAACCACGAGAACCATCCTTGCATACGAAATCTGTTTTCGAGCGGTACAGTCCGAGGAAACGTTGCTTTCTCTTATTCTCCCTGGAAATAGACGATGTTTGCGCAAACTGGGATTTTTGTGACCCGAATCCGAGGTCCTTTCGAGTCGCGAATAATTTTTGTTGAACTACAGGAGGTCTCGCTGGGCGTTTAAAAAAAAATAGAAAGATCGCGTGACATTCTCAAACTACGTCAAACTTGGTCAAACATATATATTGAATGTTTGGTGATTTGAAATCTAGTCAGCTAAAAATAAAATTGACAGTCTAGGAACTATAATTATTTGCTACATAAAATGTTTAAGAAATTCCAAAGTTCACAGTCTCGGAGAAACCTTTACCTCCAGAAACACAGTGGTAAAGTAAAACCTCTCTTTTCCAATTAAGCCCAACAGCTTCTCCATCATGCGAACGGTAGAAGAAACAATGTTTCAGGTTTCAATCTCACGGTGTTTCTTTCCCGTTGCCTTCGCCCGATCATAAGTATGAATCTTCTTGTTGCCCGATCGAGAAATCGCGGCAAGAACCATAGAATTCGAAGAAGCTCGTCGAGGAGGGCCGAAAAGATGCAATTACTCGTTCCAGGGCTGCCCGAGCCGGCGATCACGCGAGGTCGAGCCACCTTAATATCGTGTCAGACCCTTATCTATCGTCCGGGCCGTAACAAGCGCCGTGCACGTTCAGCTCTCTTGCACGAGGTTGTGCAAGCTATTCCTGGTCCGGACGACGCGACGGCTCCGTCAGGACATCGCAGAGACTCCTGAAGACTCTTCAAGGCCCCCGAAATACATCCTTCCACGTTTCCCGGCCGCTTTTTTGCGGTCCACTACTACGTCATCCTGAATCACTATCGAGCACACGCTCGGCACCGCTTCTCGTCTCCTTTCGACGAACCAGTTTTCGATTTCGTTCGGACGGTGAGTCAGCCCGTTCGAGATTTCGACGCCGCTCGAGAATCGACCAGAAAATTGGACAGGCATCTATCGCGATCAACGATTCGGTTTCGTGGACCGAGAGAAATTTTAGTTTCCGTGGTTGCCTTTTTGGTTTTGAAAATGTTAGGCGCAATTTCATGGAGTTATTATTTCATGGTGTCCCCAATTGTTATCCTGGTCTTACTCTATCTCATCGAGGTAGTTGAATGAAAGTAATGACGCTATAGAATTTCGCTTTTGTACTATTCTTAACCTCTTGAGTCCTGTACGCGCCACTATAGTGGTTTTCCGTGGAAAACATCAGTTCGAACGGTACGAACCACTACAGTGGCTTTTAACCCATCCGCGGCCAGGAGCGCCGTCTCTGGGAGATAGAGTCGCGGACAAGCGCGCCGTATTTAAGATGTTAAATTTGTAAAAAATTGCAAAATCCAGACAATAGAAAGTCCGATGTTCCCACGGACCCGTGAAAGTACGTGGTTCCCCAGGCTCGGGCTCCAACTTGGAATTCAGGGATCGAATTTTTTCGACAGACAGATCCGGAAGAACCGTGTGTTGCATAACAGAGAGGAAGACGCAAGTTTCACTATCGTTTCCTTTCCACGAGTAACAACGTTCGACGGTACGGTTCTGTCGCGTGATCCTCCTTGAGACCCTTTCAGTCGCATCGGCTTGTTCCGCTGGAGCGATCCAGACGCGTTTCTATTGTGTTCTGGCCGTTGACCGTGACAGATCCTCGGTGCTTCTCTTTCTCTCTCTCTCTCTCTCTCTCTCGCTTTCCAAGCCGCGGAGACCTTTTACCGCTACCCGTTTCGGCCGAGTCATTGTCTGGCTGCAACTTTTAGCCGTGCAGGAAAAGGATTTTTCCCGTTCTTCCTGTCTCCCCCTTTTTGCAGGCTCGGTCCCGTGTTCCCGGTGATTGAGAGGAGATTCCTGCACGCGTATCAACTTTCCGAGCAGACTGTCCGCCGCTCTGTGCCTCCCTCTAGGCTGCGGTAGGTCGTCAGGCAGGCTCTTCGCGTATCTGGCATTTCAATTCTCACGATTTTCAATTTTCTAGTGCAGTAAAATATAGTGGGGGAAACCGGTGGTAGTCGGAACCTGAGTGACGTCACAGAGCCATAGCGTGGTTAACGTGACTCCCAAGGGGGAAAAGAATTAATTAATTAATTCGTGGCGAGAAAACGCAGGAATTTTATTTCCGAGAGGGTCTCGCGGTGATTTACGTGGAAACGCGGCCGAGGGACAGGAAACCGCTAAGCGGTCTTCCCATGGCTCGACTTTCGGGTCATCTCGGACTTAGCGGGTCGGGAAAGAGAGAGAGAGAGAGATGGGGAGAGCGATCTCGTTAATCCAACGGGCAGGATAATTTGCCGCGATGCAGCCGGTTAATCGAAGAACACCTCCGCCGGACGGGTTCCGAAGATTTATAGCTCTTCGTCCAGGTGACCTGGCCTCGTTCCCGTCGGCGTGGAGGTCAGTTTCTAGTCCGAAGGACGGGAGACAGGGTCGATTACCCCTATCGGCGGCCCGTTTCATTAGCATTCCTCAGTCTTCCTGATTTATCGGCGACGTCGTCGTCGTCGTCGTCGTCGACGCTGTACGATTCTCCTCGCCTTAGCCCTTCCAGGGAGGAAGAAGAGCGATAAAGGGCACACCGACCGAACCCCTTTGAATAACGGTTCCTCGCCGAGAGATAATTACGAGAGGGTGTTCCCAAAGCGTTCCGTCGAGCTTCGAGGCCATTCCGGCATCCGTACGAGACCGGATCCGCCTTATTCATTAGCCACAATAGCGTCTAGTTCGCCTGCCGGCACGACACGTTCTTAAGACGTGTCTCACGAAGAAGGGGCGGGGAGCCGGGTGGAACGAGTCTTACTACAACGTGCATCGCTCCGAAAACGTTTCCGTGCACGTGAGTACTCGGTACATTCCCCGAAGATAGCAGACTGCGTCTGCTTAGTCGACGGAGATGGGGTCGCAAAGTTTCAAGGTCGCACGAAGATACGCATCGAAGTTGCAGACGCCACCGACACCGACACCGCCCGCCGCGGGGAACTTTCGAGCCGATCTCTCGAAGTTGAACAGACTGACCCTGCCCTCCCAGCGGGCAACTTTTTCGTGCCTGTTCCCTTCTTCAGGGTCCCTCTCTCTATCTCTCAAAAGTATTCTTCACGCAAATTTTAGACAGATCTCTACCTTAATTGTTACATTTTTATCCCTACCACTGGGGGATCCTCCGTGGAAACAGTATCCGAGCCAGATAGGTGTTGAGCATCGGCAAGATTCACGCTAATGCAAAAGATTAGTGAAATAAAATATTGCAACGTTTCTAATTTTTTATTTTTCTAACGAAACTTATACCATAGTATTCCTCTCGTTCTCCTGATTAAAATGACACCAAACACGATATGATTACGATCATAATACCTTAATAACTAAAAAGATTAGTGAAATAAAATATTGCAACGTTTCTAATTTTTTATTTTTCTAACGAAACTTATACCATAGTATTCGTCTCGTTCTCCTGATTAAAATGACACCAAACACGATATGATTACGATCATAATACCTTAATAACTAAAAAGATTAGTGAAATAAAATATTGGAACGTTTCTAATTTTTTATTTTTCTAACGAAACTTATGCCATCGCATTCCTCTCGTTCTCCTGTTTAAAATGACACCAAACGCGATATGATTACGATCATCGTTGTTGCGCAAGTAATTCTGAGCGTAATAATGTCGTGTTTGGTGTCATTTTAATCAGAACAACGAGACGAATGCGATGGCGGAAGTTTGGTTGACCTAAAAACCGAAAATAAAGTATTTCGATTTTTGATTTTAAAAGGCTGAGCTCGCACGAATCCTTTACGCGCCTCGGTCCTTTCTGTTTCAATCATTACGTCTTCCGTGCCTTCGGGACACCACAGAGAACGCAGCACCTCTTCCAGAACTGTGACTCAGCGTGCCCGAAGTTTTCACAGTTACGGAGAGAATGTAGTATCTCCGTTTCTCAGTCTGTCTCTGTTTCTCTCGGTTCTGTCGTTCGAAATAGACGCTCGCGGTCCAAAGATACCGAGACGACCGCGATAAAAAGCCTCTGGTACTGAGTCACCGAGTCTGCCGCGCGATGGAGAACCAAAGAGATGGACACACACACAAGTAACGGAGAGAGAGAGAGAGAGAGAGAGAGAGAGAGAGGAAAGAGGGGGCAGAGAGAGGGGGGGATGGAAGGGAACCGCAGGCAATAAATGTTGTTGCCGTTCCGCTGGAACCAGCTCCGAGCGTTGCTTGCGCAACTAACCGCCACCGCTGTCGACCGACTCGGGGGACTCCCTTCCATCGTGACGCTCCTTTCTCACACACAAATCTCGTTTTACAACAACGCGCAACGCGCAAACCCGTTCCAGAAAGCCGGAACGCCGCTCGATCGTAAAAACAGATTCGCCGGCGAAGGCCCCAATCACTTTTTGGAGGTGTACACGGACCAGACCGGACCGGCCTGGACGTTCCCGACCGGTTGGGAATGGGTCCGAGGCTTCCGGGAGCAAGGAGCTAGTCCCCCGGGGGCGCAGCTAGCCTCCTGCCACGTTGACATGCTGTTTGCTAATTTTTTTTTCTTTATTAAGCATTTTACATCTCTAATGAGATTCATGCCTGCTGCACTAAGATCAAGTGCAATGCTTCCCAGCCTCGGGACACTGATTCACAGCTTCCGAGGATCCTTCGAACTTTCTGGGACATCGGCTCCCTTTCTGAAAAAGAATCCAGTGTCATCTGGGGCTCTCCCGAGCCGTTGACTTCATTCAGTCCCATCTGGCCGGTCTCGTTTTCCTCGAACCTCTTAGTCACATGTCCCCTAATTCTTCCCGAAGCTCCTCCATGTGCTCAGCGTTTTTTAATGGACATCACGATTCCTGTGGTTTTTATTTCTACTTTTTTTTTTTTTTTGCTGAACTTTGTTGTATTATTTATGGATCAGCTACCAGGAAGATTGCCACCGTTAGCAATTGACCGAAAGCAAAGTCCTTCGCAGTTTGATACGTAACCTGACGTCGCCCGTTTATTGCTCATTGACAGCGCCTCTCACGCGTGATTGCGCAGGGAGTTAATAAATTACGGCTGTAAAGTTTATGGGCTGACCTAGGACACGAGATCGCTGGAGTAGGTGTTCCACTTATAGAGATAAATGAGAGCCGGTCGAGCTATTGCGTATCGTCGGCCCGAGCCAGCTCGAGCATGATCGTGCTCTGATCTTCCTGATCCGTGACATTTGCTTTCGTTTCTGGCGCATTCTCCGCAGCTCTGCGATATCGGGAGAGAAAGTACATTCGGCCATCTTCTGAAAATCTAGACTGAAACTCAAACTGTTCAAATCAATTCTGACGAATTGAACGAAAACGTGTTTTGTCTTTGAATCACCTCGACACTAGATTGCCGGATGAAAACGAAGGCCTACACATATACACTACCGGCCATAAGTGTTTACCCACCTTCAAATTTCGTTACTATTCAAATAATAGGTATTTTATTGTTATGAAAATGTCCGTAGCATTAAATCCTAATTATAAGGCTAATAAAAAACATCCAAAATATTCTGTACATACACAATCAGGTACTGTAAATGAGTTTACAGCTTTTTATGAAAAACGACAATTTTGGAGTTCAGGTAAAGAAACCCATTTTTCTGAAATTTTTATAACGGTCAGTAGGGAATATGAACGCAGGTAATACAGGTATCTTAGTCTTCTCAAATTTCATACTGCATTAAGCTTTCATACAGTAAACAGTTGATTTTCACGTGCCTAAAGAATTTTGCGAAAATTTCAAATAATGTCAGGGAGAAAAGAATTATCGATTGAAACGCGCGCTCTAATAGTGTCCCATCATAGCATCGGAAAAAGTAACAGAGAAATAGCAAAGTTATTGAAGCTGAACCGTAGAACCGTGGACTACAATGTTGAGGGTGGGTAAACACTTATGGCCGGTAGTGTATAGCAATTGTGGCCCATAAAATTCTTCTGATGTCTACTTAGTTTCGTATTAGATGTATTAACGCTACACCTCCCACGGTCAAATGACCGGTTTTATATTTTACAATTACTGAAATTATAAAAATTCATTTATGGAAAATAATGGAATAAATTTCCTTGTCCACGAACAATCTCAATAAATTAAGGGTTGCCATGTTTATAAGTCAATATTTACCAGATACTGTTAATGCTTGGTAGGTTAGTGTTAATTTTTGTCCGAAATGCTTAAAATCCGCTTACGAACCACAAAATGAACTATGTCAAAGTTAATCCAGTGTTGAGTACTAAACAATTTGTGCATCGCATGGAAACGCCGACTTCAGAAAAATTCGTAACACGCGCCCATCTGCCAATAACTTTAGTTCACACATGAAAACGAACTCGTTCGACCTGTGTCACGAAAGCGTCGCAAGCCTAATCGCGGCGAGCAGAGCCAGTACATTCTACCGGGGGAACGAAAGGCGAGCAGGATCGGGTTCCGTGCGGCGTTCTGTCGCATCTGGAGGGTAGCAGGTAGCCGTGACCGTCACCGAAAGAAGTCAGCAGGCTTTGCGAGGGCGGGGGACTCTAGAAAAGAGGGGTCCGACGAGAAGCACGGTCGTAGACACGCGAGCCTTTCCACCCTCGTCTCTGGAATGCATCGCGTCATCGCGTCGAGCTCGTTGGGGCGCCCGAAACAGAGTTCCCCCCTCCTCCCTTCTGCCACCATGTTCTCATGATTCTACACATCGTTCGGTGGCACCCTTCGGTTGTCCCATTGTACACACGGCTTCATCGGTCCCGGCACAGCTGGACCGTGTGCGCTATCACGAGCAATTTTAACAGCCTCGTGTTACCGTGACACTCGCGTCCGAGCCGAGGGGACATTTAATTTTTTCGTCTCGCGCCCCGCAGCGTTCCCGATCCACGGGAGATCGGGGCCCTCGTGTTTCGCATTTTTTTTTTTTTTTGTTTCTTTTTAATAACCCCGTATCAGAGCCTCCTGTGAAATCGCGATAAGCGGCCTTTTTTTATCGGGGAACGACGTGCAACCGTGACATCATCGATTCTTGTCGCGCTCGCTTATGGAAAAATCCCGTTGCGTGCCCCGTGACGCGGCATGAATCCGCAGTTTTTACCGAGTGCGCCTTTTCTAATCAACGTGCATTGTGATCGCGAAAGGCTCCACCGCGAACTGGACGTTTGTAGCGTTCTTCGCGCGTAGATTCGCGATAAGGTAGAGCGACTACATCACCGTCAAAAAATGGTTTTACGGTGCCTCAAGTTTTCGTCCTTACATAAGAATACTTTGTCGCTGGTAAACGGCTCATTCGAAATAGGAAGTTTGTTGGGAGCTGCCGAGATTATGCAGATATTTGGTAATATAAGCGTTAGAAGTAGGCTAAAAATTGACGGATATGCATGCCGTGGAGTCCAAGCATTTTTATGCCATTGGATGAGTTTTCTGGATGAAATGGCGAGCACCGCGCGCTAGAAAATATCTCCAGCTACGAGTCGAGCTATATTTAGTCTGGATTCTTTGCGAAATAAAGCCGAAAACTTGAAGCACGTTTCTGGCGAGTCAGAATTCATGACATCGATAATACAGAGCAAAAAATGTGACAATTTCAGTCGCAGACTTAAGATCCGTCGGATCAAGACCAAGACGGATCTAGAGTCTGTGTCTGCGAATGGAAATTATTAATTAAAAAGTCACGTGACTATCCCGGGCCCTGGTTTACCCGAGTCCGAAGAAAGAACGGTCTAATAGAGGTCGGGAGTGAAGCTGTCGTCGGAAATTCGCGAGATCAATTTGCTTGTGGCGTTCTGGAGCCGAGCCAGAACGAGACGAGTGTTTCCTGGCGGTGTCTCGATCGATTACAGGCTCGAGCCGCGAGATACGACGGACAACGGAATGATTATCTGCTAGCGGGGGCGGGAGCAAACTGTGGAGCCGTGAAGATTCCCCAGAAAGTTTGGATAGTTGAAACGTTTGTGTAATACCCGTCGTTTTCACCGGGTTTATCGCCCCCGCCCCTCCCCACTTCGGGGGCCTGTGCTCGTGAACAGCTGCCCGTTATCGGGCGTATACTTTGGAATGTCCCTCGCCACTCGATATACGACGTCGATAATGACACAAACAACGGTCGCCCGGCGTGCCTTCCGCAAGCTTTACAGCCGGCCTTTAACGTAACTTTACAGCGCCGCGGCAGTATGTATGCCGAGGCTTCGTCCGCTTCCTGCTTTTACCACTTCTTTTATTGCGCATCGCTCGTAATGAAAACCGTCGTCCTTGCTATTAAAATGCGCCGTTTATTTTTAGACGTCGGGCCGCGCGAGCCCGACGATGCCCGCGCGAAAGAAAGCACTTCCTTGTCCATCCCCGTGGTCCCCTTTCTTCGCTTTCGCTCGCCCTACGTCTCGCTGAAAGCCGGGAATCATTTATATATCAGGCATTCAAGAAAGTTCCCCGGGTTTACTGGGGTCCGTGTCGCTCCGAAATTATTCAAGGGAACGCGCAAACTTGAATAAAATAATCCTCCGTGTTTCCATTAGTAATTAATACTTGCAAGTTAACAGCTTTATACTGTCGCTGGAAACGTTAGCTGTCCGTGCAGAGAGTCGTGTGAGCCCCTACAGCTCGGAGTTCCAATATGGCGGCCATCGGTGCCATCACCTGCGACTTTTGATACTATTTTTCATACGGAATTCGTCGAATGTCACCGGAAAAATTTATACCAGCTTGAAGCACGAGTGTGAACATTTCTGAATCTATATTTTATATCGTACAATTCTCAAGCGTAAATCGATACTAATCGCAATGTTCGTGACTTGTGAGTCGCTGTGATTTTTTCGCGATTACCTGTGCCGACGTATGCTCGAACCGTTTCATTCGCAGCGAGTGCATCACCTTGAGGTTGGTCAAAACCACCGACGCTGCAATCGCGCGTTGACAATGCATACGGGCACCAGCATGCACCGGCCGGCACGCTCGCCGTTCGTTTCGCGTCAGCCGATACGGTTCCCCGGCTCCGCGGCTGTGTTGTTCCCGAGAAAACGAATTCGTTGTTCTCTCCGGGCGTCGATTAAAGGCAGCAGGATGTGGGCCAAAGGTCGCGACGATATACGCACATCGAACACCGTGTGCCGGTGAGAGCGGAGCAGCTCGTTCAAGGCTATCGGAACATTCATCCTACGCGCGGTTTCCGATCGCGTTCAGTCGCATACCGAACAATCGCGAACGCCAAGGACTCGCGGGACAACAGATCGTATCGGGAGACAGGATTAGATAGTCGCCAACCATAATTGTCAATTACGCCACTGAATGTTTCCTACCGCGAGCTGAAGTCGACTATCAATCTGATCCGTCAAACGATCAGTTTCAGTTCTACTGTCCGACATTTATTGCAGTTTTCTCCAGTTTACAATGTCATACTTATAAGGTAATGTTCCTAACCCTCCGACGGCGGAGCCCGGGTCTATATTGACCCAGGGTATTAACCCTTTGCACTCCGAACCATTCTGGCAGAAATTTACAAATCCTCGTATTAATTCGTATAATTTTGGAACCAAGTAACGTATTATAATGATATTGGACTTATATGAATTGGTTGACATCGGGGAATATATATTTGCAAAAAAATCAATATTTTATTTAAAGTTGCGCTGGAATAAATTAATTCCCCGTAATCAAAGGGTTAAAATCGTCATTCAGTTGCTCAATTTCTGACGAATGAATTAAACGAATAGTAACTGCATTAGGAACTAGAAAATTGATAAATAAAGTGAACGGTCTCGAACATTATCGATTATATAGTTATAAGTGGATCACAGATTTTGTGCATTTGCGGAAAAACTGAGTAGATGAGATTTAAAACAACGACAGGATTTCGGTGTTGATCCCCGTAAACTTTTACGAAGAAAATGATATGCGGAATGATTGGCGAGTGCTTTCGAATCGGTACGAACGCCAGCACGATTCGCCGCTTTTGTTTGGTCGACAGGCCGGGAATATCGATAGGGAATTTTGGAAAAATATCGGGCCTGTTGTTCCGCGAGAAAATAAACTCGGTGTATTTACCAAAGCCCGTAGGGAGCAGAAAACGCTTGGGATTGTTTTCGCGACGTCTATCGTTGCGAGCGTGTGCGTCGAGCGCGCACCTCGCGCCCCGATATTACCGGATATATATCGTCGGGGGGGGGGGTGATATCGTTGCGAGAACCTCTGCAAATAGCGTTCGCCGATAACCCATTCGCGATTGCGACCGGGTCGTCGCTTATTTTTGGGCTGCGCGCGACGAAAAGTCAAACGATCGGCTCCGATGCTCCCGATTATCGACGACGCACACGCACAGAAGTCGTTGTCGTTGTTCTCGCCGTCGTCGTCGTTGCGGACATGTTGTAATTAAAGATAATGAAAGGCGACGTGGATGGATGGCGAACAAATCGGCCGGCACGCCGCGCCGACCAAAGGCCACCGATATTATTCTCCCTCGGACTCGCAGACAGCAGCACGCGATGTCGGAATACTTACGATCGATTCGCGCACTCATTCCCGCGATCTCTCTTTGGATCCCGGGAAACGGAGAAATTCGATCGATGCGGCCCTAATTCGGGGATTTCGAGACCAAAATAAAAGGTACCGTCACCCGTGACCACCGACACAGACATGTATAGACAGATATATAATTATTAACTCTAAATCTAGCACCACCGGTCAAATGACCGGTTTAATCATTTTTATATTAGAATTATTAGAATCATGGAAATTCTTCCACGGGAATCGCACAAATCCAGATAAATACTGCTTAGCCATTTTTATCAGGTGTCACTATTCAGTGAAATTGTACAAATTCTTATTTTAAGACCATAAAGTGATATATTAGCAAACTAAGAATGGACATACAGTTTTGTAATATTTTTAGAGAGTTATAAAATTGCTGAATGCAGTAAATGGGTACTCCTAGGAATGGGAATCTAGGTACAGTGATTTCTCTGTGTATGTCGCCGAGGCTTGGATTATAAACGTCGCGGGATATACCCTTGTGAGGGACCAAGAAGCTCGAGAAGCCTCGGACGCGGAGGAGTGTAAACATAACACAGCTCGTGTATGTCTCTTAGACGATATACGACGCTGTCGTGTTGTTGACATATATCGAGAATTCACTGTACTTTCAAACACGGCTATGGTATACATCGAAAGTATACACGTACGAAAGTGTATCAATGTACACACGTTGCTCGCACATAACGGGCAAAACAAAAGCAAAGAGCAGCGCATAATGTAGCTGCAGCCTGCTCGCAGCCAGCCCGAGAAAGGTTACAGAATCGATTACCAGTGGCCGACACCGGGATTCAATTAACCCGAAGCAACAGCGTTCGATTAACTCGTAAGTATCGCGATAAATCCAAGAGCGGATACAGAAGACATCGGTAATATCGGTGGGCAGCTGTGTCGAACGACTGGTCGAGCTTGTTCCCAAGACTGAGAAGTATTCCGACGACGATGTTATCGCGTAGCAGGTGAATATTAGTTGATCGGAGCCGGTGGTGAACCTGCAGAACAGCTAGTTACCCTCCGATTTCTGGACACGTAGACATTGGTGTTCTCAACAGAAAGATGGCCGCGCCGAAATCTTGCGCCATAATACCTGCCCGATTAGAAATTGCTGTATTACAATAATATTGGAATGCAAAGTGCGCAGGTGGGTGCGTCGAGAGAAAAGAAAGCTGACCGCGCCGAAATCGTGGAGCCATTATACAGACGCGATTAATTATTACTTTGAACTAATACTTGTCAATCCTTGAGCTTAAAGGTCGCGTGCACAACTGTAAGAAATGTCTGTTCCAACTCGATTAAAATAACTATACCAATTTCCGTGTTTAACACTAGATTGCCTAAGCAAATCATTTTGACTGCTTTTGAATTTCATTTTTTTTATTGCTAATACTTATTAACAACTTGTTATATGACTGTAAGTGATATAAAATATATTAAAAATTACTGTTAAACAAATTTCTTTGCGCATTAGTTATTTTTTCACAATGCAGTCATTTTGACTGCTTTCAGGCAATATAGGTATATACTAAGCTCCCGTCTTTCTAGTGTTAAACAGAAGATAATTGACCACAAGTATAGACAGATTCACTGTAGCGATACCAACAGTGTTCGGCGAATAAAGTTGTTCAAAATTTTAAGATTTATAACATACTCGAAAATCATCGAGATCGGTAGCTAGGTGTTCTGCAGATTGATCGGATCCGGTGTTCCCCAATCGGTTCTTAGAGAGGTAGTTCTTCTCTTTGCGCAACAAAGCCGGGACAATTAAACGCGGCTCGAATAGTTGGTCTCTCTGCTATGTTGGTCTCTCGGTAGCGAGCGAGCGTGTGTGCGCGCGCGCGCTCGCGCGAACTCACGGTGTCCGAGCAAATTGCGCCATTAACGTGCGCCCGTTCGCATATCCGCGTCTCGAGACGCGGCTGACGCCTCGAATTGAATTTCATTCAAGCCCCCACAGCGCTCGGAACACGTTCCGAAGCTGCCGAAGCGGTTACAGTTACCGGACTCGACCCTCCCCTTCGCCCTCCCACGTTCCTCACCTCTTCGTCGTCTCCCCGCGGCCGGCACGAGATGGCACACACCGATACCATCCGCGGGGATAATCGGTTCACGATATTCAAATTGAACCTGTTCGCAAAAGGGGGGCATAGCGTGCAAGGAGAGTACGGGCTTTTGAAGGGGAGGGATGGGGGTGGAGGGGGAGAGGGCCTTTGAGCAGCAGAGCAGGGGCAAAAAAGACAGAAACCGGCGAGGCCGTTTTTCACCGGTCGAACCAGTGGAACTGGTTCCGCAGGCCGGACCTCGACCAGAACCTGTTTCTCGTCCCGCGGCTCTCGCTGACAGGTCTTACTGGTTTTCACGCGGGCTCGTAATGTCCCGTCATCGCCCCGCGCCACGGCGAACGACGACGGCCCTCGATCGATCCCGCCGGATCGATCGATCGATCGGCATTATCGGCCGGAACGAGGCCGACGTAACCGCGCGCGCGATATCGAAACCATCGGTTGGGATAATTGTCGCGATACCTCCGTTTAATACTCCGTCTAATAAGTAGTACTTCCACGAACGAAGCCTGCCACGATGCTCGCTCGTCGATGAATTCGGGCCATCATTGATGAATTGACTCTTGCACTACCATTTATTTTACGGTTTCAGTGATTAGAACTTTTTTGTAATTCGTCATTTCCTATAAAAGGAGAAAATCTATATCCATTGTGTGCCCATATGTTCTTCATTGATGGACTCAGCACAGTGTAACAATTTTTCTATTAACCCCTTGCACTACGATTTATTTTAGAGTTTCAGTGATTAGAACTTTTTTGTAATTCGTCATTTCCTAAAAAAAAAGGAGAAAATTTACATCCATTGCTTGCCTATAGGTTCTTCAATAGTTGCGCATCAACGATGTCAAAATAGAATTTTATTTGTTAGACTCTGTTCAGAATCTTCGTCACGAGTACGACTCGATGTTGTAGAGCAAAGGGTTGAAAAGACTTCTTGTAAAGTAAAATCTAGTGTAACAGGGAGTAAACCCGAGGTTGCCATCTAGATGGCTCCAGGAGACTGGCAACACGAGGCTTTTAGTGCCCCACTTCTCTACGACTCTAGACTTTATCCGACATCTTTTCACACCCTTTAAACGCGGATACAGGTTCTGTATCGTGCTGCGAGTGTCAGGTTCATCAGCATAATCCTGTAGCGAAGGCCATCGTGGAAGTAGAAGCATAAATTAAATTGAGTCAGCTGGAAAAATATCGAATACTTTACAGAGCTGAGAAAGATGACAATTCAGCCTACAAAGTCATTCCATCAGTCAGAGATATATTTTCAGAGGTTGTACGATCTAGGTCAGTCATAGGCATTGTCCTAACTCACGTGTAGCTGTGCGATAGTCCTCGATGCTTGACACTAAACGTATCGAGCAATAAATGTATACACGTTGCCTTGTTTAGATTTAATTTATTCAAACTTCGTGTGGTTCTTATTCCAGCGCGTGCTCTACCAAAGATATTTATTGAATCATTGCTCGTGTGAAAACGTCTTTAAAATTTCAAAATTTGTCGAATAAAAAATCTAGAACCGGACATTTAACTAAAATCCGCCCATTCCACCGAGAAAGAGGAAATTCAGGTTACAGAGTCACCCACCCCGATCAGCTAGATTTTCAGGGCATGTAAAGCCTCGAATCCTCGAGTCCTAGATCCGAGGCTAGGGACGCGGGCAGCGTAGAGAATTCTGCACGAAAGGGATAGAGAACTGCAGCTAGGAAACCGGGGCAGAGGTCGTTGCGGGCAAAAAGCCGTCAGCATCCCGTTGCATCCTCTCCGGTTCGGAAACGCCGTGCGTTTCGTTACGCTTTCACCTAGGCCAGGCGTTCCGCGAGGAAGACGATCCCAGGTCGCGTGTTGCGTCTCGTATTCGGCGGCGGAAAAGATGCTCGTTCGAAGGCGCCGGTCCTCCGGGAGGATCTGGGTCGTTGCCTGTTATCCTAACGGTATATCCGCGCGGCGGAGAAGAGAGGAGCCGCGGGAGAGAAGAGGATGTTCCTCGCGTACATGCACGGCAGGCAGACACGCGTCTGCTCCGCTCCGCTCCGCTCTGCTCAGCTCCGCTCGCTTCTATACCGTACACGTATGTATATCGAGGGGAAAGGAAACTCGAAGCGAGAAACGAGATTCTGCCGCGTCGCACGGAACGATTCCTATCTAACGACCCGGGGACAGATATAGCCGGCTGAATAATTTATGGCGACGAGCTGGAAACTGCGGACGTGGCCGCGCCGCGTTTGTTTGCAAATGTGGAAAAGGAAGATATTTAAATCGGCACGCCGCGCCGAGCCGAGCCGAGCCGAACCGAACCGGGCTACCGTTCGGCCAATCTCGTTGGGAATTCACCTGCGTGCGTTCGCTCATGCTCATGCTCTCATGCTCCCGCTCCGCCACGGATCGATGCCCAGCCGAGCAACGATCGTTTCGACCCTCTACACCGGTCGCATCAGCTCATTGTCCTCTGCAGGTCCTCCGGCTCGCAGCTGAAGGGACCCGAACAGTCGCGGAACCTTTTAATGGATTCTAGTTAACGTCTACTAGGTCCCTAAGCGGCTGCTCCTCGTTAACGCTGGGTTTACCGTGCGCTACCTGCCGGACAGGGAGAGGCAGAGGAGGGGGAGGAGAGGGTAAAATGATTCTAGCCAGGGGTCTAGCCTTTACCGGCATTGTTCGTGCCAGCTCCGGCGCGGTGTTTCGCGGCTCGATACCGTTGACCTTCTCCAGAAAACACTCTTGCCTTCATTCTCGCTGGCTGGGTCGGGACACGCATTACAATATTCCCCGGCGTTGTCCCCCACCGGTGGGCGACACGGCTGGACGCCATACGAGCTCTCTCGTGAACGCAGGAGAACGCTCTTGCTCGCGGGAGCACGTCCCCGGGAGACGCTTAAATGCGCTCCCGAGCGTGCAAACGCGCATGCGTTCTCGTCTTTCGAGCCGAGGAGGTGCTCTCCCCCGGTATCTCTCTGCTCATCTTTCTCTCTGTTCCGCTGATGATCCTCTCTGTCTCGTCCTTTCTCCGCTACGCTCGGTGGAAATAGCGATGGGAACGATGCCGGGGCTCCCGACACCAGTGTCCTCTGCTCCCCAACCGATGCCTCGGCTTCGTAGTTATCTCCGGGAAGCTTCGCACTTTCAGCTGGCACCGTCTTCTCGTTCCTCTGTTCACTCGTATCTAGGTCACAGCGACGAGTCATCGGGTTTTTCGAGTGTTTGAGGAAGTTTGATCCTGGTTCAGGTAGTCTTTACCTCGTTTCGAACTCACTGCAACCCTCGACGAAGTGGTTGTTACACAAAATGGTCCCAACAAAATTGGTTCGCCCGAACTAATCTCTTGGAATGTTTGGCAAAGTTTGCCGAAGATCGAGATAGTCTGTATCCCGTTTTAACCAGTTAAATGTTTCGGCATCTTTGAAAAATGTCTACGTAAATTGAGTCGTACAAATGAACCGTATAGCTCTTTTGACGAGTATACTCGTCGTGACACAAAATATTGCCATATTTTCATGACGTGTTAGAACAAGGTGTCCTCTATAGACAGTCCACCTAAGTAAGGCAACATTTTGGAACATTAAAGAGAATTTGAGGAAGGTCGAGATTGTTTTTCAGAGAGGACATTTTTCCACAATTTCAGAGTTATCGATTCTCACAAATTGATCAGAGTAGAATGAGACAGGATAGAAAAATGATTTTCCGTGAGCCCAAGCCGACTGCTAAGAGGAGGACCCACCGAACCACAGAACGTAAAGCCAAAAACCGTTTGAAAATTAAATGTCGCCGCGACTGCAAAGTGCATTCCCGATAAAATTCCGGCGATTAAAGCGCGGCATCGAACGCGACCCGTTCCAAGGCCACGCGCGTCGGCTCCTCGAGTTACTTTTTCATCGAACGTGCCCGCCGCGCGCAGGCAGCTCGTATAGTCGTCAAACGAGGCGTGGATAGATTGCGAATTTATCAAGTTCGGTATGCCGGAGGATCATCGAATTAGTCCCATCGCTAGGTGTGTAACTGGTTTCTCGTCTGCCGATGCGTGCATCGTGCGCGCTCGTGTGCACTCGGCTATGTATGTGCGCCTACGTGCGCGCGCGCGCGCTCGCGTGTATGCGTGTGTATGCAGAGGAATACGTTATCGACGAGCACGGAGGGAGAGCGGCTCGCGAAGCGTTTGTAGTGGTGCCAATGCTGTGTGGAGTGGAGTGGCTCAGCCGGTGGTTACTCATGGCACATTGGCGCTGCACGGAGGCCTTTGACCTCCCGTTTCTCTCTCTTTCTCTCTCTCTCTCTCTCCCTAGGTATCTCTCCCTCTCCCTCTCTTGCTCTCGCCTGTCCACCCTCTCTATTCTCGTCTCGGTTCCTCGCTTGTCTTTCTTTTTCCCGGTGGTTCGCGCTGCTCTCGCCGCCTCTCCTCGTCTCCCTTCTTCGTATTATACAGCCCGCTGTGGCAGTTCATCGTCACTGTATGTTCTCCTCTCTTTCTCCCGAGCACGCATTCTAACGGGTGTCCCCTGTGCAAACGACAACCTCCTATGCATCTCCCTCCCTCTCTCTTTCCATTTCTCTGTCTCACCCTCGAGCAGAAACAGTTCCACCGAAATCAATTTTCAATGTTTTCTCCCGGTCAATTCTCTTCTTCTTTGAACAGGGTTTCTTGTTCGGTCGCCTTAGGGGCAGGAGGGTAGGGGGTTCGATGGTTTCTATCCACAGTGAATGTTTGATGGATTCTATTCCGGGGACACCCTGTATGCACGTGCAACCGTGCGCCCCCACCATCGACCCTCTCCGCCGCTGTCTGCTCGTCTCGTTTCCGCGTCCCTCGACCCGAACACTCTCCCCTCACCTCCTCACCCTCCCTCCGAGGACCCTGTACAGCCGCCGCCGCTCCACCCCCCCTCTCCTCGTTCCCCCCGTTCGAACCTCTCCTCCCCCCGAAGTCGAGCGAGTACAGCCCGCTACGACCTGCATTCATAGCGCAACAAAACCTCCACGGCTCTCTCGACGATAAACGAAACCGTGCACTAAGTGTATTATAACCTCCCACGTTCCCGCCGCTAAAGGTCATGCCTTAACGAGCTGCTTTTTTCCTATCTTCTTCTCTTCCTTCACCTTCTCCGGCTCCGTGCACCACCTCCTCCGCCTCCGCCACCTTCTACTCGTCATCCTCCGTTTCCCCGTTCTTCGCCACTCCCCTCTCGCCGGTCCCCGTGTGTTTTCGCGGTGTTGCATCGCGATCTCTCTCTCTTGTTCCGGACGCCTCCGCGTCTTCTCGCAGCTCGACGCACGTCGACACACCTCGATCCAACCCGGAGACTGAGTCAACGATTCCCCGGTTGCCTCGAATCTGTCCGAGACGGTTCAATCTTCGTTCGCACACAAAATTTCTGCCCGGGGCCATTGCTTTTCGATGACCTCGGCATTCGTACACCTGTGATTGGGATGGGTGCAACCAGGTGAAAACGCTGAAAACTCTTCTAATGCGATTTGTGAACGAATTACTGACCGATCCGAGGGTTACATCAAACTCGAAGCGTTATAGTCAAGGTAGAAGGAGGAAAGGGTCCAACGAGGAGGTGTAGAATTACATCCGTGCTTCACTGTAAGCACACTACTGGCCCCATTGAGAGGTCTGTGGACAGGGGATAACATCAACAACAAACTGACTGACAGATAGAAAGGCCCGAAGGCGAGCTTCCAATAGGAACTCGCTAAAATCCCAACACTCGTGATAAAGATTTTGAACAGAGTCTGATAAATATGTATGTTATCAATTTCCTTTAAAGCGAACTAAAATTCTATTTTGTTGTAGTTGACATATATCCTTTGTAGAGATCAGAGGCAGAGGATAAATATAAATTTCCTCCTTTTTTTTTTAGGAAATTGTGAATTTCAAAAAAGTTCTAATCACTGACACCGTAAAATAAATAGTAGTGCAAGGGGTTAAGGACATTCTTCGCGAGAACCACCGGCGCGGATTTTTGTCTTCAGTTCTGGACCAGCAGTACGTATATTCACAGCTAACCATCCCCAGTCTATGTATTCGGAATCCGTGTTCGCCGGCCCCGTGGTGTGTCATCTCTCTGGCCGGCAGACACGGGACAGAAAAATCGATGCTGCGCTCGGCGCTCGTATGATTTTTCCCGGATCCCCGGCCTGTGGGAAACGTGGCTGTTTCAGAACGCGAAAAGGGACGAGGAGAGGCGAGGTGACCGTCGGCGGACAGGTTTTCTGCGGCGCGATCAATTAGCTCCTTTTCCTCGGCGCGTTTTTCTCTCGTTCCCCGTGTGAGAGCTGCTGCACACGCTGCACACCGCGCGCGTACGAATCGATAAGCCCCGGCCAAGCTCTCTCTCTCTCTCTCTCTCTCTCTCTCCCTCTCTCTTTGTGTGTGTGTATGCCTGCGAGTGAGAACAACCCGGGTTCGTGCCGCTTGCTCCTCCCTTCTCTCCCGGCTATTACATAATAACCAGGCTGACAATGAATGACGGAACAAAAGAATTCCTTCGCGCGGATTCGCCATTCAGTCGCGAGCCAGCCAGCCAGCCAGGAAGAAGAAAGCGGCGAGGAAGCGCAACGTGTGTCTTCGTCGTCGTCATCGTTGTCCTCGTCAGTCGCTGGTCGTCGTCCTCGGCGAACCTCTCTTCCACTACGAACCGGTCGCGACAGGTTGGAACGGATCGAACAGGACCGACCGGTCACGCGACACAGCGCGACAGTCGTCCGCGTTTCTGTCGCTTTTCGAAACCCGAGAACCCCGCGGGAACCTCCTCCTCTCCTCTCCTCTCCTCTCCTCTCCTCTCCTCTCCACGACACGCTGAGCTCCTCGACTCTCGAGTTTCAGGGGAGAGTTTTTAATGGGGTGCGCTCCACGGGACTCGTTCAAGGCTGGCAGGGGAAGGTCGTGACCCAAACCCGAGCTGATCTCCAGCCAAAATTACTCCCGCTATTCCTCGTAGGCCGAGGGTTCTTCTGCTGGGGAAAAATTCCCTACGAGATACAGGATCCGCATAAACATTCCTTCCTTAACAATTTTAATAGCAGCTCGTTAAACTATTTATCCAACAGCATTTCCAAATCCCTCGAATCTCTTCATTCGAAAGCATCTACAGTATTCTCTCGACATATGTCCTAAATATCCAGCCGATAAAAATCCTAAAACTACAATCCCTACTCTTGCGAGGAGTACACCGTGAGCAGCTCCATAGCTCGAGTGACCTCGATCGCCTTTTCTACGTTCGGTAATGCATCAAAGAATAATATCTTCTAGGCTATTTATGTATGTCCCTGGGTAGACAAAACTCTGTACTTTACTGATGCTTGTCATAAACGCATAAAATCGGCAGTCGAGTCGTGATACTTTCAGTTAGACAGCGGATCTTTAAATGAAAAATTGTTTGCATCAATTGCAAGACACAGGGGGGAAATAGGAGTTCGTTTCTTTAGCAGTTTTGTTAGGTGATGAGAAAGGTGTTGATATTCTTAAATTCGTTTAATTTGCGTTTGGAGTTGGGTCTGATCGAGGTAGGAAAGAATTGTTTTTAATTAAACGACAAAAGTCTCTGGTGGGCACTCTGGATATATTAAGAGTGGAAAACGAAGGTCGAGAGAAAAGTCACCGGGTGCTTCTCTCGGGACTTGAAGGGTTGCCGGTGGGACAACAATAGGTCGCGGTTTCGCCGAAAGATTCGAGCGTTTGGGAAGCATGCGCCGCGCACCCGGAAGCCTAAACCAAATCCGGCACGGTTGGGCGTGCGCGTTTAAATGCCGGTATCCGGAGCGTGGAAGATGCCACGCGGTCCAATGGCGTAGGAACGAAAAATTCCTGACTGGCCGCGATCGAGGCAGGCGAACGCAGTTCTGCGTTATTTTTCCGAAACATTCCCGGGGAGGAATATATGGGTCATTTGGTATGGACGGCGTCGCGCATACGTCGGTGAAAAGCTCCGCGGCGAAACGAGGAAGGAGAAAAAGGGCGTAGAGAGGCTAGAGCATGCACGAAGGCCGCGAGGCAAGAGAGCACACGCGACGGGTGAGCCCGAAGAAGAAGAGTAGCAGAGACAGTCGAGTTTTATGCTGGAGCGTACGCCGGTGTGTTGGCGACGTAGCAGGAAACACGTACGCGGCAACAAATGGTAATAATAAAAGGGGCTCGTTCGTCGGCGATCCATACCAAGTAACAATGCAGGAAGCGTGTGCGTGAGAGGCTAGTGCACACACGAGACCTCACCGAGCAGACTTTTTCCCCCCTGGTAGCTGACAGCGCCGACGCGGCGCGACGCGACGCGACGCGACGCGACTCGCACGATACCCACCACTACCGGCTGCTTAATGGGCAAACTTTTCGGCGGGTTTTTCCCCCAACAACTTGCCGCGATTATACTCGAAACAAGGACGACCTACGCGAAGACGTACCGCCGTTGCTTCCTGATTAGTGGGACCGGCATGCTGGGCTCCCGGACTATCGATCATCCGCGGACCGCTCTGCAGGATCTTTTGCTTAGCTTGGGGCAAAGCTTTGCTCTCCCCTGCAAAGAGCTTGTTATCTGGTCTAGATTAATTGGTAGCTATTCAATACCATCTCCACCAAGATGAGAATTCGGTTCTTCCAAGCTAAAACGACGTAAATAGTGATTTTGGGCCCGCTTGAACTGAACCTTTCGAGATATAAACAACGTAGCTAAACAGAATTAACCTAAATACAAGACAGCAATCCATTGATTCATAATATTAGGGGACCCATTGGTAATAAATTATTTTGAAATCTAAAACAAACTTTGTTTCGTCATTAGTAGACATCGGATGTTTATGCAATTTCCAATTTTTATAGAAACATTTTAAGAAAGTGGAATGAAATAAAATCCTATTTTTAATGGGGACAGCCTTTGTAGATCCAAAGCAAATAAAAATCGTGTTAAATTCTCTCGAATTTTATATTATAGCATTTTTTGAACATTTCCAGAAGCCATAAATGCATAAAGATCCGCTGTCTAGTCATTAGTGTTTCCTCTTCAACGATCGGTGCAGAACTAAAGGCGAAACAAATGCTTTGAAAATAATTGATTTCTTATGGATACCCCTCTATTTCGTGTACCTACGCTTCTTCGTCTATACTGGAAGAAACGCCGAGGCAACCAAGGGAAATCCAGCCCGCGGGTTTACGAGGCAGCATTAACAAGCCTGTTTCCTCGAAGGATCATATTTTCGGCGGTATGGATCCCAGATGTATCGGGGCGATCGAAACACGGAAGCGGCGCGGCAACGACGTCGTGGAATATTTCGAGCGTGCTCGATCCGAGAGCGAGCTCGTGAAGCGGTACCACGACTGGGCGTTCGATGAGACGATTTATCAGAGGCTGCTGACACCGTATAACAGCTCCGCTTTAACAACGGAAATTTATTCGCCGGCTGAACCGCCGAGCCGCGCCGCGCGCGCGCCCGAACCGATCGATACGGCCGATTAGAAGAACGGGCAATAACGGGCAGCGATTTTCTCGGTAGTTCGACGCGACTGACCGATGCCCTCTGGCCATTGAAACTGCAGCACAGCTACCTACCCAATTTGATTTTTATGACTCTTTTCCTTCGCGCGTTAGCGGCGTGCAGAGGAAAAATTTGAGATTTTGAAATCGGCGGGTTGTGCAGGTTCACCGCGAGCAGGAATCGTTTCGTTCGTTGGAATTGTGTAACTGGCAGGCGTGCGTCGGTGCCCTGTTGGTATTCCGGCGGCGCACAATGGGTGTCCCACGCGAAACAAGATACTACGGACGGCGCGGCGGAGAAAGAGGGAGAGAGAGAAAGAAAGATATGGAGAAAGAAAGATAGGGAGAAAGAAAAAGTCGTACCGGACAGTTGTGGGAATTCGAGGCGAGGAATTCGCGGCAACGCAGTTTCCCCGTGCAAAACGCGCCGCGTCGGAGGAGGCCGAGGGCAACAAGAAAATCGAGCGCGTTCCGTACGGTTTCGCTCGACGCGTCCCGTCTTCGTTGCTCTCTTGCCCCTCGGAGCAAAGAGGAGCGAACCGAGCGGAGAGCACACACGCACGGTCACGTGGCGAGTGCGGGCTGCGTCGGCCATCTTGGAAATAACGATCCGTGCATCTGCCCTTCCGCCAAGTACAACGGGAACAGATTCGACGCTACGAAGACACCAGGCCCTGAAGAACCCTGAAGAGTGCCGTGTTTCACCGACGATTCGAAGAAAATCACTTTGCTCTCTCTCTCAAGAGAGAGAGAGAGAGAGAGAGAGAGATAGAGAAAGAGAGGAGTCCCCCCCCCGTTTCCTCGTGTGGGACGAACCAAATTGCCCGCTCGGACGCCGCCGAGAGTAATTGCCCGGCACAAGGCCTACGGGCTTTCAAATGATACACGCGACGATTCATTTATTTATTTCCCTCGGACCGACGCTGGTAACCAAGCTCGTAAATGTCCCGCAGGAACCCGGCCCGTTCTCGGACTCCAACGGGAACCGGCCTGCCAAGATTTCGAACTACATTTTCTGCGTCTCATGCTGTTGTTTATTAGTAGACCGCAGATGTCCAAAACAACAATTATCTAACTGCAATATACTCGAACGAAACAGAAAGTTATTTCCGACTCTGAGGCGCCACTGAAAACTTGCTAAACCATGATTAAAAATGTTGTTCACATTATTAACGTTTAGCATGGCGACTGTAAGGCGTCGGTAAAAATTGCTGTCTCATTACTAAAAATATTTTTTACATTACTAAATTTGTTTCTATTTAAATTACCAAACATTTCGGTATTCTACGAGGTTTACCATTTATATTACCATAACATTTTCGTAGGTACGACATGAAGAAAGATATATAGAAGGGAGATATTCTAGGTCGGATGATATGTTTCGTTTTGCAGTTAAAATAGCTTCCAGTGCAAAGCGTTCAACTTGTATTGAACAAATCAAGTACAAAACGTTTAAATATCTCACGAAATATTATATCAGTTTCGTAGCCATCGAACGAAATACTTGATTTTGAAGTTCAGTTAAAATAGCTTCCAGTGCAAAGGCTTAAACTTGTATTCAACAAATCAAGTACTAAACGTTTAAATATCTCACGAAATATTATATCAGTTTCGTAGCCATCGAACGAAATACTTGATTTTGAAGTTCAGTTAAAATAGCTCCGAGTGTACAGAACAGAATACACAAGCGTACCACAAATATAATTCTTTTAAGAAACCATGAGCGAAAAAGATGTTATGATCGGTGAAATAGTGCAACGGGTGAAATGTCTCCATCCTAGTTCCCAATAAATGTTTCTCCATTCAGCGACGAGCCCGGCGTACATTCTCCGGAGATTCGTAGCTCCGGGCTCGGACGGGCTCTCGAAAAGCGGTTTCTCGGCTGGCCCAGTGATCAGAGGAGTCAGCGATCGCTTCGCGGAACGAATCGTCTCCAATGAAGCGCCGAGAGGATCCGCCCACGCTCTGTAACCGGTCGTTGCGCCGCAGGTTTCGTCGGAGCCTCGGTTCGTTAGCGGTCGAATGACTTGTTGCTCGGCTCGCGCGAGACAAGGTAGACGATTCTAGGTGAATTTGCTGGCGACGAGGTCGAAAGACGAGACCGTAAACGAAGAGAGAGAGAGAGAGAGAGAGAGAGAGAGAGAGAAAGACAGACAGAAACAGAGAGGAAGAAAGAGGATGTTGGGTGGGTGCTCCGCTTTCTCTCTCTCTCTCTCTTTCTCTCTCTATCGTTCAGCCGGAGCTGGTTCTTCGAACTCTCGGCTCGCCTCGAAAACGGTGCGTTGTGTTGGTGAGGTCATGGCACGGTCCCGGAGCAGCACAATATAACCGAGAACGTTCTCTCCCTCTGTCTCTCTCTTTTTCTCTCTCTCTCTCCCTCTCTCTCTCTCTCTCCCTGTGTCGAGTCTCTCCCACAAGTTTCATGGAACTCGAGGCTCGCGCGAATCCTCCGTCAAGGTCGTGGTTCGGTGAATCCGCGCGGAATGCCGGCGAAGGCTGCCGGGATCTCCGAGAAGCTCCCGAAGAAGCGCGGGGAACTCACGGCACGAAATTAGAAGCGCGCTAACGAGCCCGGTAACTTTCCGTTCGGGCTAACGAGCTCGCGAGAAAATCCGATTCCCCGAATTCCGTCGACTTGACGGACTCGTTACGCGGAGACACGCCGATCAAACTTCCCGCGGGTCCCGTCGGCTCGCCCGAAACCGTCCTCGAGCACCGGACCGTCTGCGACGAATTTCAAGGTCCTCGGAGCGGGACTGCCAGCCTCTGCAAGATCGATGGTTTTCGAAACGTACGTTGAAAATGGACTCGGGATGGACGGGAGCTGCTCTTCAGAATTCTTTCTGCTGGCTATGATTTTCGAGACTCTTCGGCATGTGGACTAAATCAGTAATGGAATGATAGCTGAAGCCTCTAGGCTGTAGGTGAATAATATATTGAAAGTGGTCTGCAAGGTACAGGGTCCGAGATAGAACCGAAATGTTCAGGTAACCATTCTTAATACTAAACCTACCAAGCATTAAAAGTATTTGGTAAACGTCACCTTGGAAGAATGACCTCGGACGCCGAGCAAGGACGGCAAGACCCGTGTTGTTGACATACACTCCCGGACAAAAAGATAGCACAAGTGTGCTATCATTTAGTTCTCAAGGATAAATAAAGAATTCTCTGAATTCTACAAATGGTACATAAACATCGTCTCACGGTAGTATATTATATAGCGACAAACTGGAACTACTCTGTCCGTACTTGTATTTATCAACAAAAGTCGTGTAACAGAGGTCGGCGAAATGATAGCACACTTGACTTTCTATTCGGATTTTTCACTGTTTCTACGTTTCGAGTCATATAAACATAGCGTTGTGTAGGCACTCAGTCTTGGTAGAATTTCCAATCATCATTGAACAAAGTGGAACGCGGCAAGAAATTAAGGGTAATTATTTACATTAGGGGCTTCCTCACCGATTTTGATGACCTTGAAATATGTTGTCAAGGTCATCATTCTGAACAACTTTTTCCTATACATGTCACCGCCGTTCAGCTTTAGTTTCCGAGATATTCGCAAAAAAGTTTCAACATCTCAAAAAGTGATCGGAGTAGGTGTGTGTAGGACTGTGTAAAATAGTATTTCAAATAGTTGACAGTAACTTATATTTTTAGAAGCATCTTTATAACTTCGGTACAGTGAATTCTCGATATACACTCCTGGACAAAAAGATAGCACAAGTGTGCTATCATTTAGTTTTCAAGGATAAATCAAGAATTCTCTAAATTTTACAAATCGTACGTAAATATCATCTTACGGTAATATATTAAATAGCGATAAACTGGAACTACGCTGTCCGTACTTGTATTTATTAACAACAATCTCGTCGCGGAGGTCGGCGAAATGATAGCACATGTTAATAAATGAAGCATTAACTTAGGTCATCAAAATCGGTGAGGAAGCCCCCAATGTAAATAATTACCAAATAATGTGAAGTAGTCAGTTTTAGTGCTCTGTAAATCTAGTGTTAAAAGGACATTAGAATTCAGAGAATTCTTGATTTATCCTTGAAAACTAAATGATAGCACATTTGTGCTATCTTTTTGTCCAGGAGTGTATATCGAGAATTCACTGTACCGAAGTTATAAAGATGTTTCCGTAGGAAATGATTAAATAAAATATATTTACTAGAGCATGCTCTACCAAAAAGTATTCACTGTATCGAACTAGGAATAAAATTTGGCTTGAGTCTCCTGCTGGTGACTCGGACAATTTTTATTTTTTGCACGAAGATTCCCAGTCTAGCTGTACCTAAATCCCAGCTGCTATATTTCGCTGGTCAAGGTTTAGAGTCGAAGAAACCGAGGAGCAGAGCAGCCTCGGATCCTGAATCGCGAGTCCCGGGGCACTTAACGACCAGTTCTTCCTGCAGCTTTGAAAAGAGCACCGGTCGATCGAAGTTCGGTCAGCGAGGCATCGTCCTCCGCAGGAACAAGTTTCGCTCAGCCGGGGCACGAAAGTCGATTACACGGCAGCGAACTTAAAAAGTTGTTCCGCTTAGACGACCGGACGGTCGGTCGGTCGGTTGGTTGGCTGGTTGGTTGGTCGTTCGTTGGTGTTCGGGTCGGTTCGCCTCTCTTTTTTGCGGTTTCTTCGGAGCGAACTTATGATTGGAGGCGCGCTAGCCCATCAAAGTTGCCGAGCGAACGTAACCCGGCTCATGCATAAGCGATCGCGCGCGGCTGCGACCTAACGCCGATAATACTCGACGGAAGGCAGCCTGGCAGCCAGGCCAGACGTTTGTCAACCCTACAATTACCCGCGAAGGTTGTGTGCGCGAGTTAACCCTAGAAACGTTCAGCCTCGGGCCGTTACACGAGGAAGCGAGGGAACTTGTTCGAGAACGACCAAGAAACGTTGTTTCTCTTACTTCGAGAAGTTCCATTAAACACTACCTACCTAATTCCCACTGAATCAATTTTGGTTTTCTGGAGACCTTCGGAGGTTCTACGAACTGCATACTACAACTACAGTCTTTTCTCGATATATGTCGCCAAGGCCTGGAAGATAAACGTCGCGGAATTATCCCCACTACCGGGGGATACGGGTAATACGGATCGAGAGTAAAGAATAGTATCTCCTGGACGATATATGTCACCGGCAAGATCTTCTATCTGTACCTTTAATAAGACCTTTGCCGCATAAATAAATATAAAAGTTGTAATTTAAGACTGAGAAGTTGCAAAGTTATAGAAGCAAAAAATAATGGGTTAAGTTGGCTGCAATTTCATCTTATTTAGTAAAATAAATATAAATGTAGTAATTTAAGACTGAGAAATAGCAAAGTTATAGAAGCGAAAACTAGTGGATTAAGTTAGCTGCAAGGTAATTTAATGTAGACTGAAAGTTACACTAAGGCGAGGATCATAATCGCGGAGCAACAGGAAATGATTATATGATGTTTTTTGGAGTAAGAGAAATAACGTGCTCTAGATGGTTCCCGTCCGGTGACCGTTCTAGAGTTAATCCAACGAGACACAGCAATGCTTCTCGCCGGACGACCGCCATTCCCGTTCGAACACGTCACTGGCTCTTAACCTCGACTCTATAAACCCTCTTTTACGGTCGTAGCCGTGCATCGGCTGGAAATTACGGAAGAAACTTTTCACCGAGTTCGCGGCTCGCACGTGCACACTCTCAGCCGAACGCGGCACACATACGGTCGTACCCACACACGCCGATCGCTTTCCTTTCCTTTCCTCTTTCGCCGGGAACTTACTCGACCGACGGTTTAATCGATCCGCGTAACTCGCGGCCCGACTCGGCCCGATTACATAAATCGCGTTGCAAAACCTCGACGCCGTGGTTCACGCGCGCGCGTTACGCGACACTTGTCGCGATGAATGCCGATCAGAGGCTGCTTAGGGGAACGGGTGAGCCTATTTCGGGAAGTGCACCAAGTTGGCGGGTGTGTGTCGAGGTCTTCGTAAACTCCAGGTGCTCTAGAGTTTAAGGTGTCCGATGGAATCAGGCGAGTCTCGACTGTACGGAAGGTTTGAAGGTCTGAAACTGGCACACATTGACCACTGGGGCTCTGACACGGTTCGGTCGAGGTCGGGGGCCACGTGGCCACGCCTACTCGGGATATTTTGCACGCGGCTTTAGATTCTAAATCAAGTATGGGTAGAGGTTGCACTGTCTCGACTCCATCGACAGATTCAGATTGCTCCCTGCGGAACTGTCATGGCTCCTCCGAGGTCGAGAGCCACGAAGCCACGCCTACTCAGGACTTTTTGCAGACGGTATTAGACCCTAAATCAAGTATGAGTAATGGTAGCTCTAGGAAGCACTGTTTTGACTCTATCAACAGATTCAGATTGCTATTCCAGGAACTGGGATGGCTCCTTCGAGATCAAGAGTCACAAAGCCACGCCTACTCAGAATATTCTGCACACGATATTAAACTCTAAATCAAGTATGAGTAGTGGTAGCTCTAGGAAGCACTATTTTGACTCCATCAACAGATATAGATTGCTATTTGAGGAGCGGATATGGCTCCTTGGAGGTCGAGAGCCACGAAGCCACGCCTACCCAGGATTGCACAGATGTCTGAGCTCTATCAGCTTTGGTGGAGATTGCTCTATGGATCATTGTCCTAACTCCAACGTATACAGATCGTCTTCTGGAATGTGTGCACCGAGATTGGCGGCCACGAAGCCACGCCTACTCGTTTTTCCTGTGACATATTTTCTCTGGAATCCTGGACCTCAGGAGCAGTGGTTCAGGGAGCAATCTGTCCCGATACAGTCACCGCGATGCAAATGTGATAGATTCGGTAAATGGGATGCATCATCAAACGATAGCGCGGGATTTTTAAAGCGCAACGCAACCAGAGCTAACCAGCCGAGGGTATTATTCCGAGGGAGAGGGAGAAAGAGAGAGACTCGCGGAAGCCTATGGTCGCTATGAAATCCATCCCAACGGAACGAGGTGGATATAAAACGGACAAAAGCAGCGCAGAGGTGGAGACGAGCGGTACCTCGAGCTGGATAGGGGAGTGGGGAGGGGAGCGGGCGATGGAAAGTGCATTAAACGAGGGGAAAAGGTGCAGAAAACGGGGTGAAATACCTGGGACCGTGAGTGGCTGCGTTCCACGGACACTGGCAGCAGCTCCGGCACACCAGATAAAATCGATAGTCCACCGGTCTGAGCGCGTACAAAGGGCTTTTGTGCACGGCGCGCACGTGAGCGTTACCTCGAGCCGTGTTTGCATGCGCGTGTGCGTGCCCGGCCACGTGTGCACGTGTGCGCGGCCGCGCGCGCGCGAGCGCGACCCGTACCTCTTGTCTCTCGGTCGTGTACGTGTGTGCGTTTGCCGGCTCAACCTCGATCAAGGCCATTTATCGTTTATTGCGACGGAATCGAACTGTGTGTTTCCAATTTACTTATTCCCGCCGCTTTTATCGGGTGACACGCCGCGTTTCTGTGTCACGCAGCTGTTTTGCACGATTCGCGCCCCGCCACGGTAAACAGAGACCGCCCCCTCCCACACACCCTACACACTCTACTCGATTAATCGCGGCTCCTCTCGACCCGTTTAATCGGTGACGATAGAACTTTTCGTTTCCTTTTTTTCGTTTTTTTTTTTTTGCTTGGTCGAGCGATAGCGTGATTTTCATTGATAAGAACCAGCCGGCTCGCCGATCCTGCCGACTGATAATTCGTTTCGATGTCGAACACTCAATTGGAAAATTCCTCTTGGCTCGATGGATTGATTGAAAGGTGCGAGTTTTCCCATTTGATAAAAGTAGGCGGGGCTTTGATCCTTCCGGTAGGGGTTTTCGCAGGATTTGGGAACCCCAAATTGAGCCTTCACTTGATTTTTCAAAAGCAGGTTGTCACACTTTTACTTTTGGATGGCTCTTTAACCTCGAGCAGTAGCATATTCTTAACATTTTCCCCAGTAAATATTAAACGACGGATTGTTTACAATACCAATTTGAGGTCTAAAAATATCAAGTCACGGCCAATGCGCTCCCACCGTCGATCTCGCAGACAGGCCGGAGGTCGGCGCACAAGATCATCGGGGACAGTTATTTAAAAAAGCACGATGACTCCGGCCGATAGGTCCCATATCAAAGCGGCCGAGCGAGAAGTATGCGAGCCGGCTTATCGATCCACGATTGCCGGGAATTCTAACCGGCATTCTCGCGGCACGCGTGAACACGTTTCTGATATAGCTGAAGCGACAAGGTCATCGCTGACACCGGCACGGCGGAAAAATGATGGTGCTGCACATTCCCGTCGATAAGCGATCGTACGTGTCACGAAGTGTGAATAAAGAACCGCGGAGGAGCCAGCTATTGACATTACGACCGTTGAATAAGTCACACTAACTTCTAAAGCCAATTTGCCTAGTAATAAGGAAAAAACGTTCGAGCAATCGGGAAAAACAATTCTTTGGCAGAACCGTGGCTTCCAATAGTCATTTTCATTGCTAAAATGTACGGATAGATTTAGCATCAACAGTTTGTGTACAGAGAGTGTGTGTGCGAAGTGTGGATTAAACAAAGATATTGCGACAATATTTTTGCCTTATAAAAATTATCTAAAGAAATAATACATTTTAATCGAACTTCTCTCCCCTGGAATTGATTTAGAAAGTTATTACAGTCTTTTCTCGATATATGTCGCAAACACCTGCCCGATAAAAAGTCGCAGAACTATCCCCACTACCGCGGGTAGTATACCCCGTGTGGTGATACGATGCTCGAGAGGCCTCGGACAGTAAATTATTTCCTTGACGATACGTGTCACCGGCAAGACCAGTGTTGTTGACATGTATCGAGAAAACACTGTACTTGGCGAATGCGAAATTTGTCAGTTTCCGTAGAATAGTGTCAAATGAAGTATCTCGCGAGGAGCACTGCAGTGTCTCTGCGTCAGAATGCAGCCGGGATCAGGCTCGAAATGCAGCAGTGCAGCACGGTAAGCTAGCAGGGTCGTGTAGCTGGCGATTTTTCTTGCGAATAAATAATGGTGGCGACAGTGACCGAGATCGGCCGTCGAAAATGGCGTATCCGCGGGGCTGGGAGGACGATTCGAAAACGAGGCACGATCGATGCGACGCAGTCCTGCGGGCGTTCTGTCCTTGAACGGGGTACGCAACGAGCGGAGTGGACACGCGTGCACCGGAGTGCAGGCGGGCAGCCCGGCGTGAAGGATGCAAGCGCGTGTGCGTGTGCACGCTGCACATGCAAAATGCCAACCAACCAACCGACCAGCCAGCCAGCCAGCCAGCGAACCAGCCACAGCTGCCGGGAATGCGGGAGACGACAGAAACACAGCTCGGAACGGGCATTAATGTCCCTGCTCTCGGCCGGGTTACATAAACCAAACGGGGCACGGAGTTCCTCGCGGATATCTGGCCGACCGCGTCGACTCGCGATCAACGCGCGCCGCCATTATTCACCGACAGCCTGGATACATCTTGTTTGTTCCTCGGATTAAATAGGTCTGCCGGAACAACAGGCCGTACGTCTTTCTCGACCCGCGATTAATCCCCTAAGGGACCCGTTCGCCGGCTGCGTCGCGTTTCCAGCTCAATTTCCGCAAAGCTCGTTAACACCTTGCCTACCGGAAGCCTACAGTCGATTCGAAAACTTCACGAGCACCTTTTTACCCTGCTCGAACCTTCGATTGAACGATACGATCGATACCATGTCACTGGGGTTTCAATGCATTTGCGACGAGAACGAATAGCTCCAATTATTAACCCTTTGCACTCGAAGCTATTTTAACTCCAAAACGGAACATTTCTTCTGACCTATTAATATTTCCCTTCTGTATATTTTTTTTCATGTTATACATACAAGAATGGTGCAATTTATTTGTACAATACCGAAATGTTTGGTAACTTATTAAATACAAACAAATTTAATACTGTAAAAAATATTTTGAATAACGATACAGCAATTTTTAGTGGTGCCTTACAGTCACCATTCGAGTGCTAAGGGTTAAAAAGAATTTTAAAAAGCAGTACATAGATTAACCTGACATCAGTAATTTCTATATAATTCATTTTATCAGCCCATGTTGTCTTCTTGAACCCTGCGATTTCAGGATAGGTCCAAGGGTTTTCCTTCTGCTTATTCTTCAGGCCTCGAATCTTCGAAGGGCGTAGTATCTTCTAGGACTTCTTCTCGTTCTTCAGCGTTATCTCGCAACGCTTGCTCGTTCAATGTCCGTACAGTAACAGAGCACACTTGGATCGCATCTCTGAATCGACAGGATCCCCGATCGGTCCACCACGATCGTCTCTCCCGCTGGAGCACAGGGTCTTAGCTCCCGGCATTTGAAATTCATCGAGATCCATTTATTCATAGCGCGATACCGGCTCTCTCAAATGGAAGAAACATGAGGCAGGCCCGCGAGCGCGCGCGTGCATCCAGAGCGCGTATGGAGGTCAAACGATTTCAGATAGGAGGACTCTTCTCTCTCGGGCCCGGAGAGCGGGCTTTATCTCTGTCTCACAGGCCACTCGTTTTTACATTGTCCGACTGTGCGTTCTGTTGCGCAATCGTGCCGGCTGTAATCGGAACGCCCGCAGACCCGGGTCCATTCTGACCCTGCATCCCCCGTTTGCTACTGTAAAACCCTGTATCATCTTTCCGTAGCCTCTAAATTCAGTTGGGGTAAAGCAATTCGAGAAATACATTCGGAAAATTCGGTATGCGAAAATTTAAATGTCGTGAGATTTGTGCCCTTCCATAAAAAAATTTATTGAACCATTTGTAAGTGATGGCCGGGATAAAGCAAATAGTTTATTATTTAACACGTCCTTTTCTGGTGCCGGACCTGACGAGACTGCTCGTCCTTGTTTTATTCACATTCGTTTGTCCGATGAATCAATAACATGAACATATTTATTAACAACAATATATACAGTGGCGGATACGTTACAGCTTATCTTACACATTTTTCATGAAGAGATCTTTGCAATAGTTCTAAAGTAAAATATATAAAACCGATCATCTGACCGGTGGTGCTGATTCAGTATTAATGTGACCTCTATCTTATCCTTTGAGGATGGAGTGTCCCAAGTGGGCGTGACATAGCTGCTCCCACAGGAGCCAGAGCTGTGCCCCACGGGGTAATCAACGCCCCCCCCCCCACTTGCTCTAAATAGCTCCAAGGTACCATGAACTGCATAACAGTAGGGAAACTAACTTTCTGAAAACTTTAACGATCCCTATCTTATCGTTTGCGCATGGAGTGCATCCAGTGGGCGTGGCTTTATGGCCCCCACCGGAGCTAGAGCTCTGTAAATAGCTTGACAATACTACCAAGCGTGTAGTGGTAGGAATCTTGCTGAATCCTGCTGAATCTTGCGAAAGCTGGGGCACCCCAACTACTCCAAATATCTCCATGATACTACTAACTGTAACTTAGTAGGAATTGTACATATTGCTTGTGCGTGAATTGCCCTAAGTATGCGTAGCTTAGCTGTTCCCAGTCGGAGCTGTGCCCCAGGGGACAATGGGTGCCCCCCAACTAATGTAAACAGTTCCACCGTCAACTGTATATTACTAAAAATCTTGTTGCTTGGAACGCCTTAAGTAGGCGTGGCTTAACTGCTCTAGTCGGAGCTAGACCAATTCTCCGGGTGTTATAAAGTGCTCCACCTGCTCTAAACGAGCGAGTAACATCACCAACCGCACAGGGGTCGCAAATAACCATTTTTTGCGAAGCTCGCAAGCTCACAAAAATAATAAAAATCCAGAGTGCTCGAGGAATACCGGCTCAGGCGGCCGCGTAGCGGTTCAACGACTTCGAAAACCCAGTTTCCGGGACTCGGCGCGCTCCTCCCAAAATCCTCTCGCAGTGATAAGCCGATAGCGAAGCGAGTCGCCGCGCAACACCCCCGCTCGACCTGGAATTCGTGTACGAGCGGCGGGCAGACTCGCCGCATAAATCGATTCTCGCGAACGCAGCTCTCCGGGGCCAGAGCACACACCGCACCGGCAGAATGCTAAGCCGCGCTGGAATGACTAATGGGCACGAAACATTAGTCATCCGGCAATAACGAGTACACGCCGGTGTGTCGATTCGTGTGTGGACCTTCTCTCTCTCTCTCTCTCTCTTTCTCTCTCTCCATCTTGCTCGTGCGGCTGGTTGCACGCGCGCCTGCGCTCGACCGGGGTCGACGACTACACGACCGTCGTGTCTACAATTAGGTTTTACGACTTGTTTTCGAGCGATTCGCCGCCGTTCAGTTATTACCACCTGCAACGTCCAGAACGTTCCCCGGGCTGCCGGCCGTCGATGAAACGATCTCGCGAAAGTTTCCACGAATTTTTCTCTGCCGCCTCTTGCATCGGGCCCACTGGTTTGCAGAAGGCAATTAGAATGTTATCGTCGATTGACGTCCGGATGGTCCTGTAAACCGTATCGTCCAAATGGACGTGGACTCGAATTTTATGTAGATTTTAATCTGCTTGATAGAATTGTTTGGAGTGTTCCTCGGCGTTAGTATCGGGAGATAAGTACATAGTTGAAAAACGTGAAACTTACGAACTCGTTAAAAGGCAACGCTAAATGGAGTTGCTTTAAGATCCGCTTTAGAGTTAACCGGGGAGACGAGTTTCTCTTTAAAGCCACAGCCAGATGAACAGATACCGCCGCGAGCCGAGTCGTTAAATCATCGAATCGCGGTGAAATACAGAACGGTCGCTTCTCGTGGGCTCGGGCTCGTCGTCGGCGAAAAGTGTCACGGTTAGGTTTCCTACGACGGCGTACGAAAGTCCTCCGGTGCAGTCCTCCGATCGAGCCGCACGATTGCCCGCCATGTGTAACTCCCACGTTTCCCGGTCGCGATACGAATCAGCGAGGAGCGAGGCACGGTCCCTGCACGATAGTGGCTCGCGATACTAACCTGTTCAAAGCACCGTCCGTGGAAAATAATTTCGCTTTACGTAACTCGCTCGCATGCCGATGAACAAACGGAAGAGGCAGAAGAAGAAGAAGAAGAAGAGGAGGAGCAGGATGGAGAAGAAGAAGATGGAAAGGCGAGCGGCAACGTAAACGAGAGAGGTGCGTGAGCTCGGATACATACGTGATCGAGCGAGTCCATCTTGAAGCCGAGAGAGCAAGGACAACCGCAAAACGTACCATAAAACGCAACCATGCGGGCAGAATCGAATAGCACGGGCCCCTCGCACTCGACAGCGAATTATTCTCGCGTCGGAAGCACACGAGCGACGCATACACACACGCGTACGCGCTGCACGCTCTCCTTGGAACTCGCAATAATCATTTACGACGTGCAAATGCTTTCCCTTTAATCGACTGCTTCGAAAATGGATCGTTACTCCTCGCGAGTCAATCGAAAGCAAACGCGCTAGCTGGGACCGTTTCGCAGAGTTGCTCATTGCCATTTTCAAAATATTTTATCGCACGCAAATATATTCTCTCACATATAAAATCATTTAATAAATCATTCGAACGTTGAAGGTAAGCACAACAGTTAAATGGTGGAAACGTTAAATAGAGGTAGGCGCACAGAAATGAAATCACACGTTCGTAAGTAAACTACCCGGTCAATGGAATTAGGTAATGCATTAAAGGACCGATGAAATTATACTGAACAAACTCCGCCCAGTGTACACACAAACGAGCACCGTGCAGCGTGGCCAGCTCGAGCCGCAACAGAATTATTCAAATTCCCGGAAAGCCGGCAACCGGCAGTTCGCAAAATGCATTTGTGAAAAAAAATGCCACCCCGGAAATTCGGCAGGAAAGTTTCGCCGCAACGTTATCAATATTCCGGTTGGCGGGCGGGCGGGCAGAAACTCGGAGGAACCACGAGCGAGATTTTTTTCCCCGGGGGTGCGTAGGAAACAGTGAAAACCTACGCAATTAGGGGCTTAGAGAGCCGCGGCGTGGAGGACCGATGGGGTATAATTTGGTGCGGCGCAAGGTGTTTCGTGGTTCATTAACAGCGATTAACGCGACGCCGCTGAAAAACGAGGAGCGTTGCAGGCAGGCGTGGAGGGCTGAAAGGAAAACAGAGAGAAATAGAGAAGAAACGCTAGAGCGAGAGAAATGAGAGAAGAGAGCGACAGAGAGATAGAGAGAGAGAGAGAGAGAGAGAGAGAGAGAGATTGGTCGCGTCGCGCGCGCGTTCCGCCGCTGGCAAAAACCGAGGAATCGGGTTGAGGAGCCAGCGGCGGGTTCGCGGAGCCGGGGCAGGCTCGTGCGAGCACGTGTGCGTGAATGCACGCGGAATATTTTTTCGCCGGCGGTCGGTAGTGTGGTCGTGGCTGAGTTGGCCGAGCTCCGGGCGCTCGCGCTCGCGCGCTTCAACACACGAGGAAAGAGAAACGGAGCTCGCCGGAGCTCGAGAGAGGGCCGGCGAGAGCTACGGAGCGAGCAGGACGGAGCGCCGGGAGCTCGGAGAGGCAAGGGGGCGGGGACTCGCGGGGCTCGAGAGGCGGGGAGGTGGTAGCGACGTTAGGTGGAACCGTGGGTGTCGACGGGAGAGGGGTCGCGGCGACGTAGCGGCGGTTTCCCCGGGTGGGGGGTGGGGGGCGCCAGGGGAAGGGGTCGGGGACGGGAGAGAGACAGAACGAGCGAGCGGGGGCAGGACACGTCGGGGAAGTTTGCTCGCTGTGGGCGTGGTGGGGGGCGAGCTTTCCTCGCTGCCGCAGTAGAGTAGCGGCCTTCGACGCGATCTGATCTCGGTCCGCGTCGTGTTCTCTCCCTTGCGTGTGTCAATATCTGTGCGCGTGTGTATGTGTGTGAGAACGTGTTACATACAGGCCATAGTTTCACTACCCCTCGGATCTAGCCCCCGAAATTCTCTCATCTTCCGACACCGACACCAGACCGGGCGGTGGTTGCGCCGAGGGGATACTCTAACACGGAGGAGTAGAAGATATGGTTGTTCTCTTTTGCCGCGAGTGTGCGAAGACAGTGATATATCAGTGATCGACGAGAAGCCTTCCTCTACCGGGTGTCGTTCCAAACCCGTTGTTAGGTGTGAAGCGACAGTTACCTCTATCACCAGGATTTACCATGCAGTGCTCCGAAACTTCTGTTGCGGCTCCCTCAAGGACTCGCCGCTAGATCTCGAGGCGAGCTAGAAGATCAGAGGAACGCGGTGCACCGTTGCTTCCCGAAGGGACAGTGTGCAGCCTTGAATCTCTTCTCCCCTAATCACTGTGCTAGCGGAATGGAGCGAACGGTGTAAAAGCTTCGGAAGCTGTGTAAAGAGACGCTGCGAGTGAGCGAGCGAGCGTCCAAGTAGGGTGTGTAGGGTGAAAAGGGAGCAGAGCAGCGTCCGGGACGCGAATTCCAACCGGAACGAGAAAAGTAAACGGATCCTCGGGACCATTGTTCCGTCGGTCGATCAACGTCTCTCTGTCGGCGAGGCTGGGTGTTCGTGGCCGTTCGGCAAGCTTCGTCGCCGATCGTACCCCCGTGGCTGGTTGTTCGTGCGGTTCTCTCTCGCGCGACGACGACGACGACAACGACGACGAGGAGCAGCAGCGATCTCTCGCCGTGCGCACGCAGTGCGCGCCAGGGTGCTGCCGGTCCCTACGCAAAAAGGGGGAAGCCAGATAGATAGTAACAGGGAGAGAGATAGAGATACATATACATATATGTATATAGTACATAGTCGGTGGTGATTCTTTGTTTTTCGGTGATCGTATCGGTGCCGTTTCCGCGGGCCCAGGATATACCCAGGAAAGGGACCGAGAGAGTGCTTATTACACGGTTGTGCGTGAATTGTTGTTGGCAAAAGTGGAGTTGGAGTGGTGGTAGTTGGGTGGGTAGTGGTGTTGAGCGCGCGCGGCCCTATTCGGTGTCCGCCCAATCGAACGGAGGAATAAAAGCCTGTAGCGTAACGCAAACGTATCACTGCGTAGCGCAACGCATCGCATCGCATCGCACGGCGTCGTTCCGCGTCGCGCCAGCTTTCCCACGAGCAGGCGAGGATCGTCGGGACGCGTGTCCCGCGACGATCCCACAAAAGCCTTCTCTTTCGTCTCTCCCCCGGTTCTGTCTCTCCCCCCCCCCCCCCCATTGAGTCGCGTCAGGTCCCCGTGTCACGTCCTCCCAGGTCATCTCCGGGAAAGAGATGAGCCTCGCAGCCGACAGCGCGGCTCCAGCGATGAAGAGAACGTGTCTGGCGATCGGTAACGCAGCAGAAGCGAGAACGACAACGGTAGAAGCATGCCACCGGTGCTAGGAGGCGCGGCAATGGCGGTCCTTCCGGTAAGCCCGCAGACGGCCACGCAGGGTAACCCGCACCACCATCATAATCATCACGTACACCAGGGACAAACGCAAGTTCTACTAGCGGCTGCCGGGCCAGCAGCGAGCCAGGCCCAGCCGCAGCTGCTCTATCAGCCGTATAATTTGATGCCGGCGGGCAGCTCACCCTCCCACCAGACGGCCGCCGCGGCCTTTCAGCATCATCCTCCTCATCATCATCAACACCAGCAGCAGCAACAACAACACCAACACCAACAACAACCGCCGCAACAGCAACCCCAGCAACAGCATCATCATCATCATCAACAACTGACGCCCAGCCAGCAGGGCAACTTCCTGCCCGGAGACGTCGCCAACGCCGCCACAACGCTCGCTCTGTAAGTCCGACGACACAACTACCAGTTTTCACTGTCGGATAGTACACGCCGAGAGGAATACATGTACACGCATACACACATGCCTGCTCTCCGACGACTTCTCGGATCGAGCGAGACACTACTCTACGCGAGGAGGAAAGTTTTACGCCGACGTCCTGTTTGACCTTGATTCCCCCGGGCTCGCGTTTCAGCTCCGGGCTTTTCGAGTTGGCTAGGGATGTGGGTCGATAACGCTAGGGAATATTTATTTTAACGTGACTGCGTGTCGAGGACACGAGTTTCTGAACAACCGGCCCCTTTAATCGCGTTTCTTCGGAGTTGCGAAGTCTCGAACTTCGTATCGGTGGTTCGAGACATGATCAATGAATCAATGGTTAATGTACTTGTTTAAACGTTTGGGTTATCCTTTATGTTAACCAGTTTCTTGTCAATCAAAGCCCCACTTTTGAAGCCTACTTTGGATTCGTGACCTTTAGTATATGACAAGTCAGTTCGTCAAACTGTTTGGTTTCTTTCTAATTCGAGGGATAGTTCCCTCGCTATACCGTGCCATAGTGAGTTCTTATAAGCGTTTATACTTTAGAAGTCGCTTGGTTGCAAGGTTAGATACGATGTCTACGAAAAAATGTTCGAAGGTAGCCCTGGGGCGTCTGGCTACAACAGACCGTTTCTACTTAGCATCTTCCGTGCGAAACGCCGTGATTAGACAATAAATACTCGTTTGGTCGAATAAATTTGTTCGACCCAATAAAAATAGCAGAATAAACGATCTATCAGTATAACGTTTTCTGGCGTCAGAATTCGTAATATCGATAATACGGAGCAAAAAATGTGACAAGTTTAGACGCAGACTTGAGACCCGTCGGATCAAAACCAAGACGAATCTCAAGTCTGCGCCCGAAGGCTGTGAATGGAAATTAACTATTCCGGGCCCTTAATGCTCGATGGCTTTAGCGTTAAAGTGGCTTCGAGCGCAAAGAGTTCGATTCACTTTCTCGCGAAGAATGTAATAACTGACAATGAGTACTCTATAACTGAACCATGAGCAATGTCTAGGGTTCGAGGGACTGTAGAGCGAGACGCAAGTGCAGTAAGGTTAGGAATCGGCAGAAAATCCCAGCCGAGCACCGAGCGTGTAGCAGGAGCCCGGGCAGGGTGTGTTGACCGGTGCAGGTGCGCCAGGCGTTCGTTCAGGTTGACTGAATCCTCGGGCCGTCAGGCGGTGGAAACTCGTCGTGGCCTCTCTCGAGGATCCGCGTTGTTTGATCCTCTCTTTCTCTCTCTTCGTCTCTCTCGGCAGGCGAATTTCTGCTTCGCGAACGAGCGTATCGGGCAAGCCGGTAATAGGCAGCTTTGTATTCGGTGGAAGTTCCGCGTGAATTACTGCCCGCTTCTATTTTGCCCGGCAGTTTTATGCAGGCCTGAGAGAAGCAGCGTCAGAGAGGCAGCACACAGCACACAGCACAGCAGAATGCACGCTGAATATAAATCGGCCGCTACCCCGGCTCTATATGGGAACACCGTTATATCTTTCGGACCCGTACTGGCCGACTGGGAAACGTGTAAACGCTTCGAAACTTCTCCGAGAGACCTCCAAGTTCTCCGCACCGCTAGAAGTTTAACTATCGGACAACGATCCGACATCGGGGACCTATAATAATGATAAACGTCTTTATTGCACCAATCAAATAGTTATAAGCGTTGGACGAGCGGTGTGTAGAGACCGGACTGCTCTCTAGCTTGACCTAAATCGTTGAAAGAGAACATAGTAGTGACGTAACGAGTGTAAAGTACGCTGAAGGCGCTGGAACGCACGACCAATTCTGCTCGATACTTTCTCGAGCTGTCGCCGAACTATTTGCGGAGGTTTTACTCGTGTTACGACGTCGTTCTCCCAGGCGAACTTTACGAATTTTTTAAACAACAACCACACTGAATCTGTCAATTTCGAATTTGGTAGATCGGTTTACATGTGTTTCGAGGATGTACAGTATTTTTCTTGCCCGCGAATATCCATTCCGTCCAATGTTATACACTGTTTTATACGCTATATTGCTTTTTAGAAAATGTCCTTACATTTTTAAGGTTCAAAAAGCTCTTGATTATTATAAGAAATACTGTTCGATAGAGAGTTCAACAGTAGAGAATACTTCGTTTTAAACTATCTTTACTCCATGAGAAACTATTGAAATAGAATTTTTTAGTGTTAGAGGCACCTTATTTGAAGGATCACGAAACACCGAGATTTCCGAGTTGGCAGAACGCGAAATTTCTGGAGGCCTTGAAAATCGCTCGGAGTTTTCGCTGCTCGACGATTTGTTTTGCTCGACGTCGCCGGTGTGGGTTTCGCAACGCGGTTCTCCGCGCGCGAAACAAGTTTCATCGCCGATCGTATTTCTCCGTTCTCCTATCGCCTTTCTCTCAATCCTACAAACCCGATACCTCGATGATCGAACAATGGCTCATCGGTGTATCGCGATGCGGCCGTGCATTGGCTCGGCCCGAGGCCGCCCACGCCATCGCATTCTGTCGGCTCGTGTTGTACACCGGGCGGCTCGTAACTTCTCGGAAGTATGCGGGTCATTCCGAGCGGAATCGGACGCTTTTTCAAATAATTCTTTCGAATTTAGTCGAACCAATCCGGCCAGAAACATCTGGGACATTGAATCCACATTTACAAACTGTTTTTCACCACGAATTTTTAACCGTGGCAAAATGGAAATTTTTCCATTGTCAAATCTCTTTTTCTCTTCGAATAATTTCGAACATCTCGATTACCCTTAACCCTTTGCAGTCGAAGCTATTTTCACTCCGAAACGAAACATTAGAATATTTCCCTTCTGTAGATTTTTTTTCATGTTGTACACACGAAAATCGTGCAATTTACTCGTACAATACTCAAGTTTTTAGTAATTCATTGAATGCAAACGAATTTAATAATGCAAAAAATATTTTGAATAATGATGCAGCAATTTTTAGTGGCGCCTCATAGTCGCCATTCGAGTGCTAAGGGTTAAAAACTAATACTTGTCGTCTGCATTAGACGAGAAGAGCCTACGTAAACGACTCCCAAACGAGTCCTCGCGTCCAACAAAATCAGGTTCGAGCGTTCGTCATGTTAATCAATAACTTCCAAGTAGAATCAGTGTGTCATGGTCAGACACGTCAGCCGAACTTCAACACGAGTTTTCTCGAGAACGAGACCCGTTGCGAAAAAACTTTATTCCACATTTTCGACTGACTTTCGCACGCAGATTCTCCGGTTTTCTTGCCACGCCTCTAGACCGGTAACGGCCCCCGAGCATTCTCGAGAGAAACAACGGCCTCGGAATCGGAGCGCGATCGCAGCGTTCCGGGAATCCTAATCGCGAGACGACGCGCGACGTCGTGGAACCGGGATCCGCGGGTTTACGGTTCTCGTAAATGGGTAAAATTAGAGCCGCGGTGTCAGGAATACGTGGCGAGAGCCAGCTTCTCGGACGATCGAACGCGACCGAAATAGAAACGGCCGCGACTCCGAGCCGCATAAATTCGAAAGTGCCGCGGAAACGATGCTTTGTTCCCCGAGACAGAGCTGTTTTAAACTTTCCCCGCGAACCGTGGAACGCGTGTACCCGCCATCTCCACTCTGAAAAGCGTTCCTCTCGAGTCAAGGTCAACGTTTCCGCTCGCCCGAGACTCTCTCGGCGACATTTCCCTAAGAAAAAGCGACGAGACAAGCTTGATTGCGTTAAGAATAGACCGTGAATCTTTTATGCACGCTTCCACCGAGTCGGACTGTTATTGAACTGGAAATTTGTTTTTCCACTTGGAACCCTGTTGAACTTAATAAAAATAGGTTGGAATTTTTCATCGATCGAGGTTCCGAAACAGTTTTGCAGGAAATGTTGGAATATTTATCAGTGGTTTAATAAATTGTGTGGAGAGAGGGTTCTAGTAGATAAAATTATAAAAATATACCCGAACGTGTTGAAGAAAGAATTATTTAACGCTCGCACGTTCTTCGGCTATTTCTTCAATTTCTGCACTAAAATATCCACCTAAACAATTCTTTCCCTATAGATCGAAATAAAACTCGATTTAACGAAAATCTCTCCAAGCATAAATACTTTAAAAGCTTTTTCGATTAACAGTCCCAGTCACCTAAACGAATCGCGGACCAAGCTGTTGAAGTAGAAGCGAGATTACGGGTCATCAAAATGGACTAAAATCGTATAATAAATTCCTCGAACGTAAAGCAGGAATGCGCGGAGTATTATTTTAGAATGCGTTGCACAACTATTTCCGAGAGGCTCGCACGAGGGTCAAGCGTGTAAAACGAAACGCTCGGAGGGGAAGGAGAAGCGGTGGGGATAGAAATTCCATAAAACGTGATCGGGTCGTTGAATATTCACTTTTGCCGTCGATCACGATCGGCCAGCTGTTCCGGTTCCACGCGTTCCCCTCGGAATAACGGTTCGTCGGCCGAAACACTTGTCTCGTCGATTGGATCTCGGATTCCCCGAGCGAAATACGTATCCAAAAACGGAACACCAACGTTCGGTAGCTCTCTCTCTCTCTCTCTCTCTCTTTCTGTCTATGTCAGATCGCCTCGCGTTCGATCAGAGCCAGCGAGAGAGGCTAGATGTGCTTATGCTCTCGGAAACTGGTTTCGCTCGCAATGTCGACAACGTTGCGTAATGTCCGGCAGAACGCGAGCCTGATTTGTAATCCGTGTTATTCGACGCGCGCCATTGCGCGTAATTAATTGGAATTCGTTTCGTCGCCCGCGATGTGTGCTCGCGATTTCGACCCAAAGAAATCGCTCTTCCTCGAATCGCCATTTTGATCGGAAGGATCTTGGTTCCTTTCTCTCGCTAGAGGCAAAAGTTCAGTCTTTTTATTGTAATCTTCTTTGATCCTGAATTTTTATCAGCTCTTTGATGTAAACTCTGTTTCCTCAAACATTGAATTTTTTAATTGACACAATTTCACTCGTTTCCAGAGATCTCTTGCATTCTTTAATCCCTTATTATGCATAATCCTTTAAGCTAGAAGATTTCATGTCATTAAACGTTAAATTCGTTGAGGAATTTGCTTGATCGTTGTAAATTAATCTGTGCGTCGTTTCCTGCTTGTGTCTTCACTTTGATCCTCTCGGAACAAGGATCTATCTAGCTTGTGTACATTCATAAATCCATTCTTCGTAAATTTCCAACAGCAAATGCTAATTTATTAAAGGTTTAAATCCGCCTCTCTGAAAGAAGCTCGTTCCTTTCTCCCTTTTCTTTCCCCAGCTGCGTCTTTGATCCTTTCACCCTGGCCCACCTGGCGATCTCTCGTCGATCCCTCGATAAAATATTAAAAACCAAGTTCTCTCTCTTCCTGGATCAAAGATTCGTCCCTTTTTACAGCGTCTGCTACCTGTCTGCAGTAAAATCGAATCGCTACGATCCTCCAGGTAGATCCTTCTCGTCCGAACGACCGAGCTTTATGCACTCTGGACCGGAGAGCAACGCGCCCACGTACCTGAGATCCAGAAAGATACATTTCCCTGAATCGACCGGTCGCATTTAGCCGAGCGTGGCACAACAGACTCCTCCGGTGACTGGTCGGCCGTTCGATCCGCAAGTTTCCGAGCGAGCAATTCGATCGAGTCCCTTCCTCGATCTTACAAAGAGCCGCGGTGGTAATCGATCGGAACGTGGCTCTCGATCGCGCTCAACCCTGGGACCGGAACACCGAAGAGAGAAAACGTTTGATGGTCGAGTAGTCCGGTGAAAACCGGGACTGGTTCAGACGGGCACGCTTAATTAGCCGGCCGCCTTTCGTTTTCTGCCCGCCGAGTTATTAACTCGACGATAAAATGAGTTTCTTTTTCGACGAGCAAAACTCTGGAAAATGGGAAAACGACAGCCCCATTAGCACACTTTCCCACCGAGTTTATTGGTCCTGTAATTTATCTGGTCACACGGGACGTGGACATTCATAGTTCCACGTCAATTATAGAAATAATTAATACTCTCATAAATTGCTGATTTGTTCGAACGAATAACAGTTTAAAGAAAGTTACGAAAACCGTTGCATCAAACTGCTATCTTGCTTGTAACGGGCTAATTCGATACAGTTTTATCTACTTCCTGTCGTGAAAAAAATTGCAAATTACCCATCCAGTGATACAGGTTTTTTTTTAAACGCATACCGATTGGAATAGCACGTTAGCAAGAGAAAAAGAAGCGTGTGTAGGTTTAGAACAACAAAAAAACGGAGTCGCGTTTTCCGGTTCTTTTTTTACGAGATACTCCGCGTTCCGTTAGAGAAGGGACTAGCTAATTGGAAACGGTTCGCGTGTGCACACCTGGCGAGATGCGTTCGATAGACCGTCGCGTAGCGAGTTGCAATCCGCGAAGGATGCGTCGGTTTGCAACTCCTCGTCGCTCGATCCTCTCCTCCCGCGGGGCCTCGTTAGAGGATCGCCGGCCCGGAACGTGGGATACACGGCGAACGGTACACGCGATTTAAATGGATGAATTATTTCCTCGGAGTGCGACGACGACGACCTTGGAAGTCGCTCGCTCGAAAGTGCAACCCGAGAAGCGTAGCGTGCACCTGGAACAACCGGATTTATGGGAACGCCGGCAATTAGAAAGTTTTTGATCAGCTATGCGTCGAAAGAGGAAACTGCCGGTTGCACGGCAAATTAGATCACTCCGGACGATGCTCCGGGATTGATGTCTGCGCTGCCTTTGAGTCTCGGGGGAACCGTTCCGGGCCTGTGAATAATGCATCCCAGGGAGAGAGAAATCTGGGAGACCCGAGGTGGCTGCATTCGAAATTATTTTTCAGATATTGGGGCTGGGCTAAACAATTTTAAAATTAGCTGAAAATGCTCTGCGGAGACACTACTTTCTATGTATAAACAGAAATTTTGCAATGTTATTTGTAGCGGTGTTGAGGGACAGTTGAGGAAATATTAATCCTGTGAACGTAGGCATCATTGAGCTTATTTTTTTTTTTGTACACTTTGTGAATATCCAAAAAAATTTCTGATCAGCTGAAAATGATCAGGCAAGATCACACTATCTACCAGTGAAAGGAATTTAACATTGACGTTATAGTAAATTCTAGACAAATGCGATAAGCTAGTTATGGCGGTGCATTTATGCTGTGAACTTAGTCATGTTCGAACTTATTTTTTAGACACTTTGTGAATATCCAAAACAGTTTGTAATTAGCGTAAAATCTTCAGGAAGGATGTCGCTGTATTCTCGCAAAAAGAAGTTGAGCGTGCGTGGTCTGTACGATTTTAGAAAGTCGATCAAACTTAAGGGTTGCGCAGGGCCCAAAGGGGCGAGGTCGCTTACGGTGGCGTTTAGGCTTCCCCACGGCAGGAAATCTGTTTCGATCGGTGTAGTCTGCCAGTTTTCGCGAAAACTTGTTCCGTCCTGTTTGGGACTGGCGAAGAGGGGAAGATAGGAGGGACGGTAGAATCTGTTGGCGCTGTAATGGGCTCTGGGAAAACGTAACAATGCGGTTAATCGGGCGCCTGGCTCCTTCGCAGGGACCAGCAGGACGGAAAGGGGGATCGGTAGGGCGCGGGAGGAGAATGGGGGACATAGGAGGGGCAGGGAGAAAAATTTCGAGACGCCAGGCATTGCTCCCTTTGTCAGAGAGCCCGGGGTTCTCTCTGGCTGGCCTCAGGTAGAAAGAGAGGGGGAGAGAAATCACGAAAGTCTGCTGCTGCCGCGTTCTATGGAAATACACAAAGGCGCGACTGGTCCTTTTGTTATCCCGAGGGTTTCTACCTGCCCTTCTCGACCGTGGCTCGCGCGGAACAATGTAACGCTCCGCGCCGGAAGAAAGAAGTCCGTCGAGAGGGAACGGATCAGAGAGATGTTCCCTGTGACGCACACGCATACACGCTTCGAGGTCATCCGAGGTCGAGCAGAAAGCCCCGAAATGCCCCACGCACACGCACGCACACACGATCATACTGCACGCCTGTTCCGCACAGGAAACCGAGGATCGCAGGGGCGGGGCCCGATCGATCCACCGACTCTTCGCTCGATACATTTTCTTACCAAACAGATTTCAGGTTGCGATCCCCTCCTCGATCCCCTTGAAAAATTACTGCGATCGATCTCAGGGGCTCTCAGGCGGGACACCCGCGTTCGATCATGTTCAAAAACGTACCCTGTAATGATTCTGGGTCACTGGTTGCTCATTCGATCACCTTATTCCACTTTTACTGTTCCAGTTTTAGTAGAGGGTGGTTTTCAACTTAGGAACTTTTTAGGGTCGACCTTCTAGGATCGTTGAACCTGCGAAAGCTGCAGCGAAGCTATGCGAAGATTCAAGGGACTTTTTTAGGGAAAAATTTACAATTCTGCAACACTATCAACTGATTTGTTTTCATGACGTTTTTTCGGTAGAGGAACATTTACAATCTCTCTCTCTAAAAGACTTTGAACTCCTTCGGTTTGTTTTTCAGTTTGCTTGAAAGACGGTATAATTGAGTAAATTAAGTATAATAAGCAGTCAATGAGCCTACAAAGTGTATAAAAAGACTCGGCAAAAGAGTGTACAGGTGTACAATTCGTAAAGGACTAGCGAACAAATTTTTCTTCCATCTTGGGGACTGTGTGTGGACGAAACTTTGGTCCCTAATTTTTCGGGACACCGAGTGTGCACGGTTTGATCGTCGGAGCAGATGATGAGGCGCCCCGTCAGGGCAGAAAGTGTTACAGCAGCGTCGAATTGAGAATCCTCGATCCTATCTCGTTACGTCTCCGCTCGAATCCCCTGGAATCGTTTCTTTCAGCCACGCATCCGCCGGATCATTGCGGTCTCGGGTTTTCTTTCTCGATTCTCCGAGCGAGTCCGCTCTTCTCTCGTCCTCTCGCCGTTCGCTTCTCTCTCTCTCTTTTTCTCTCATTCTGTTCGCCGCTGAATCACAACCGCAAATATCCTTCTCGGGTAACTGGTCCCGCTCTGCCCGAACGAGAGAGAGGATCTCTCGCAGCTCTCGCAGCATGTACCCGTGCGAACGAACGCTCGAGAGGCGTTGCGGAGCGTTTGCCGAGAGAGCCTCGGACGGGTTCTTGTACACTTTTACAATCGCGCTCCACTCCGCTGAGGCCACGATCTAGGTCAACCGAGATGAGGTCGGTCGGCTCTCTCGTTTTATTGTCTCGTCTCGCGTTCGACGGCGATTCTAAAATTTCGCGCCTCGGTTCATGATCCTGCGACGCCATCTTGCTCGATCGCCAGGACACCCCCTCTCTCCAAGTTATTGATCTTCCACAGTGATCTCTCGATATACGTCGACAAGGCCTGGAGGAATGTAAACATAACTCCTGGACGATACACGACGCGGACAGGGCCCGTGATGTTGACATATATCAAGAATTCAGTGTATATCATTGTTATGTGCAGAGAGAATTTTATTTGACCCTTTACGGTCTGAATTTTTTATTTAACCCCTAGCACTCGAATGGCGACTGTAAGGCGCCACTAAAAATTGCTGTATCGTTATTCAAAATATTTTTTACATTATTACAATTTATTTGTATTTAATAAATTCATAAACACTTCGGTATTGTACGAGTAAATTGCACAATTTCGAAGAAATGTTTGGTTTCGGAGTGAAAATAGCTTCGAGTGCAAAGGGTTAAAGGAAGTAGTTTTTTATTGTCAGGTAGTCCGAGCGTTGAGTTCCAGCAAAAAGAAAATTCCCTGGTATCCCTGTCGTCAGAATCTCGATCGGGTTTCGCAACGGACGCGAAGTTTCTCTGTCGGCGCAATTAAACGCGGTTCTTCGCAGCGCCGGCGTCTCTAGGCGCACAAAGTGAAAAGTCGATCTCGATCGAGCGTCGTTGCGTCACGATCAAGGGAAATCGAGCGCCATGGAGCCCCGGTTAGGTTCCCCGGAGTGTAGTGTGCCGCCATCGATTCAGCCGGCTAATTAACACAGTTCCAGCCATGCGAGCGTGATTCAGACTCCCGATAAACCTCTCCTCTCCGCGTTTCGTAACCCGAGAGGCAGCGTCGCCGTCGCAGAATCTTCAACAGAGTCCATGGAAGCCGTGGTTATCGTTTGCTCGCTTCCGTATCTCTCTCCCTCTGGAGTTTCTTGCGAGTTTCTTGTCAACTTTATGACTCGGGTCCGAAGGTCGCTTGACACCGCTCCTCATTCTCTTCTTATTCATCTTCTTCCTCTTCTTCCTCTTCTTCTTCTTCTTCTTCTTCTTCTTCTTGTTCGCCCCCGGAGTTTCTTTGTATATCTCGGCCACTCGAACGATATCGCAGTTTTGCGTTATTGTTCGTTATCCGGGACAAAAATCGCCATTGTGCGTCGGATTCGTGCCGATCGCCCATTGGCGGCGCCGGAGACACGCTCGGACGAATGGAAATCGTTCGACACGCGTGATCGATCGCGTACCAGATTAACTGTGTCAATAGAATCGCGTAAATATTTGCGGCCGGGCGACAGCTTTGGTCCGAGATACTAGCTCGCTATTTCGCGATAAGAGCTCGCGAGCCCCTTGGAAATTCGCTCTAGATCGATTAACACTGTCTCTTTATTCACTTGTACAGTGTTTATTCTATATACGTCCCAAATGCCTAGTCGATAAACGTCCCAGAACTATCCCCACTGCCGCTGGGTGTACCCCCTGAAGAGCCATGATTCGAGGCCTCTAGTGTTGTGGACATATGTGCCCATAATTATGAAAGTGGTCTGTCATAAAAAAAAAAAAAATTACATTGAATAAATTTAGTTTAAAATCATGTCGTGTGAAATAAGTAATAAATTCATTTCTTTTTTAATTTTGACTTAGACCACTTTCATAATTATGGGCACATATATCGAGTAAACACTGTACTATGCTTTCTGTCTCTTTTGTGTCTCTTCCCCTCACACTTTTTCCAGAAGGAAATCATGCGTTCCGTAGTAGATATCTAGCAACAGACAATGGGCGAATCTTCGACCTCGAACGAGTTCTAATCTCTGACGCAGGATAGGTCAGTCGTTGGGTCAGTGTTTTTATTTACTGAATGAAAATTGTGTGGAATATCAATGGAAACGCTCTTGATATTTTTACAAGCAATCACCAACATACCAGACGTTTACAGTTCGATGCTTCTAGCGTAAATATTTTCCTTTTATCGAACGAGGAAAACTGCCAGTGGAACAATAAACAAGAATTGTTTACCGAGAATTTGTTACGCGCAGGAAGATGTTGTTCTGGCTGCCAAAAATTTACGAATATACAACCTGAACATTGAACGACCACTTTTTCAGCCGATGATGATCAATATTGCAAAAATACATTCCCGGAAAATGGTGGTATAAACTCGTTTATTCGAGCATTTGGTTTATTATTTTAAAATTTGAAGAATTCAGCTGTGACTCACTGCAGATGCACGATACTGTGAAAATGTTCTATAGGAGGGCCTCTTGTAATGAATAAAGGAGCCAATTTTCTATATGAAGAGCATCGAATATAGGAGAATTTATTTACGGTTACGATCTAATAATAAAAATCGCGGGTAGTCCAATTAAATTGAATGTTCTCATTTTTTTTTAGATACCCTTCTCGGTAGAGTTGAATATTAAAAATCGAGGCCGCTCTGTGACAACGCTAGTGAAACGATAGAGTGGCTAGAAATTCGTAATCTGCATTCCAAAATTAACAGAGAATTTATCCGAATCCAAGAGAATGTTTTTTAAAAGCGATAAAGCTGGACCGGTTTAAAAATCGTGCACGACCCATCCGGACAGCCGAATACTATCTCCCAACGCCTTATCTTATAAGTGTCGCAGCGCAGGTTGCGTTATCGGTGTCACAAGCAGCGGGTCGACCGTACACGTATATCTGTCTTCCTCCGACACATCCGCGTGTCGATGAAATAGTTCCAGAACGATTTTTCGTTCTGCGATTCGCGTAATCTCGAGCGGGTGTCCTATCAACGCAATTACTCGTCGACTCGTTATCAATGTTTTGCAATTTCGGCCCGATGAATCGGTCGAATTTAATCGGTCGATCAACCACGCGAGGCTCGCGCAATAGAACCCTTCTCCCGCGCGTTTCGCGCCCCTACTCGATCCCGTTGTTTTCATAGTTGCTCGAGCTTATCGATCGGGCGTCTCTCGCACACTCCGAGAGACGCTTATCTGGAACCGTGTTTGTCATCTCGGAGAGCTGCGACGCTATTTTTCGACGCGGCAGCCGGCGTTATCTGGCGGTGCTCGACGCGCGCACATGCCGCGCTTACATGTATCGTGTGCTCGCGAAAATTTTCGCGTCGTTGCGAAACGACCCGCGCAAGACCGAACGTTGCGAAACGGCCGGACGCTAAACGGGCCGGTACACGGCAAATCGTAACGCACTCGTTGACCGAACCCTTTAGAAGCGTTTCATTCTTCTCTTCGATTACGGCGACTCGTCGCAATTGGCAAGTTTTCCAAAACGTTCATACGGAAAACGCAAATTCTCCTTCGATTCGTTTCTTATTGCATTTTTCTTGAGGAAATCTCATAAGTAGACATCGGATGTTTATGCAATTTCCAATTTTTGTAGAAACATTTTAAGAAAGTGGAATGAAATAAAATTTTATTTTTAATGGGGACAGCCTTTGTAGATCCAAAGCAAATAAAAATCGTGTTAAATTCTCTCGAACTTTATATTATAACATTTTTTTAACATTTCCATAAGCCATATATGCATAAAGATCCGATGTCTACTCATAAGAGATTTATTACAACAGTAGGAACAAACAATAAAATCGTATTAAATTGAGCGATAGAAACACACACACACACACACTTATAAACTAAGGGTACACATCAGTTCTTTTCCTTTTTTTATTTTTAAACACACAGTTTAAAATTTTTTGAGAAAAACAGCACATGAACGCAGGCTTTGATATTGGAGCCAGGTGAAAGAGGCAGCTGAAATCTCAGCTTGAAGAGATTTTTCAATAACATATGATTCTTTTCACCGCAGTTTTGCTAGAAATACCCCACAAGTCTGAATTGAAGAAACAATTAATTTTCTCTGAATTTTCGCATGAAATATTTTTCTTGGTCGATTCAGCAGCCTTCAAGTAGAAGCGTAAAATATCAAGATTTCGAAAAACCGAAGTTAAACAGACGTGCGTTTTCACCATAACAAAATTCGTTTCAGCACACGAACTTCAGCCTCTGTTGTGGAATACTGTCTCGCTCTCCCGATCAGAAGAAAAACGCGCAACGCGAGAAACTTCGCAGAAGTAAGCGAACCAGTTATTGTGTTTTCATTCGCGAGCTTTTTCCAAGCGCGAGGCGCACTTGTTGCCTGCAACGAAGCTTGCACCGAATATCGGGACAATTCGCGAAACAGACGCAGGCCACTCGAACCGGTTTCGGTGTTCGTTCGTTTGATTCCAGTTTCCGTAAATTGCTCCATAAATATTTATATTTGCCGGAACATCCGCCGGGGCAAACACTGGCGAAACAAATACGTCGTTGCGCTCCGCAGTCGGGCTGAGTATTGCAACTTGTTTCGACGTTTCCTTTTGCGTTTATTTGTCGACGGTCTGAACAACAATTTTAACGACGATTACGGGCTTCAATTTGTTTTCCGCTGGATACGAGATTCGTGGAATTTCAAATGCTTCATCTTGCCACGCCAAAACAAAGGGAAATTGTATATATTATTTTTGGGACTGTGTATGCAAATCAATTTCATCGTAGCACACTAAAGTAATCAGAATAAATGAAATTTTATTTGCGATGAGGAAAATTTAAGTATACCTGTACTAACTCTACTATTGGAATTAAATTGACTCTTCTAGTTGGGAATTTTCCTCTTGCAGTAGTTGGAAATAGAAAAATACAAAGTTTCAGGATTTATTATTAATATTGTTAATTTCACTCAAGAAAAGTTCCCTGAATACATATACCACTCCAACAAAAAATTACAATCAAAATCAGTCCAAGGAATAAAGAATTTAAGTCACAGGACCCAGCATTTTCAGATATTTCTGTGCCATAAAAAATTGTTCGAATCAAAATAGCTCCCAGAAATGAAGAATTGCAGTGGCAGGGACAAAAATTCCAAGAATCAAAATTGCATCAAGAAGAGTTGTAGTTACAGAAATATTTCCGCAGACACTGGTTAATACAAACATCGTATCCCCCCTCGAATTAGGGAGACGTTTCGCCGAAAAGGGGTGCACGATCGGACGGTAAATCTGACGAGTTTCCTGGTGGTTCGGGAGATCGAGGGACTTGAGAGTGATTTCCCCCGAGAGGATCGGGGATCTATTCTCGACGCTGATACACGGTTTGGATCCACGGGCCGTCGCGATAATTGCGGGCGTATAGGCGCGTTCGTTAGGGTCGGATTGCGTGGAATTCGAGGAAGAAGATGAAAGAGGGAGTTCTCTCGGTTGGCTCGGCTCCCAGCTGGCTCGCGGATTAGCGGGGGCGAAATAATTTCGCGTTTGGAATATCGGTGAAAGGAGGCGAGGGGGTGGAAGGAACGAATTCCGGCGCGAGTGGATTATTTTCGACGACGCGTTTTGGCACTTTCGATATTCGGGTCAGCCGCTCTTTATCACGGATTCCCACCCTGAACACGCGCGGAGACTTCAACCTTTCACTATTCCGATCGTTGCACGAAATTCCAGCCAGTCTGGCGATCGCATTTTATTGGGTTGGCAACTAAGTAATTGCCGATTTCAGTTATAGATGAAACTATAACTTGACTCAGTTTTTGGCCGAAAAGGATCAGACTTTCTACGAGCGTGGAATTTTCAAGTTGTCAGAAAGATGGCAAAAGGTCATCGAACAAAATGGAAAATACATCATAGATTAAAGTTCATTCCAAGTAAAAAAAAAACTCTTTTATTTCATTGAACAAATCGGCAATTACTTAGTTGCCAACCCAATACTTAAAATGCCTTCTTCCCTAGTAGCACAAAATATTGTATACACATTCATATAATATTAAAAAGAGATTCAATCTTTTTTTAATATTCGAATATCCATACAATATTTATTTTGTATTAAGTAAAAAATATTTCTTTTTAAATATTCAGGAAATATGTATTTCATGTTACGAGAAAAATATTTTTTTCTAAATATTAAATAAATTTTTATTTCATATTAGAAGTAGAATATTTTTTCGTAATATGCAGATAATATTTATTTAATATCATGAAAAAAATATTTTTTCTCATTATAAAGTGAATCTTTATGTAATATTAGAAATAGAATATTTTTTTTAAGTATGCAGGAAATATTTTATGTTTATCATGGAAAAATAGTTGTTCCAGAATATAATGCGAAGTAAAATATTTTTTAAATATCTATTTTATATTCTCTGAATATTTAGCTTATATGTTCTAAACATTCAATTTATATTTCTTGAACATGTATACAATATTAGATCTAATATTTATCTAATATGAAAAAGTGTGGCTCAAAAAATATTTTTCCAATATTCGAAAAAAATATCTATCTAATATTTTTGTGCTACTAGGGTTCTGTCTCGTTTCTTCAGACTGTGGATTTTATGCGTGTACGATAGAATTACTTAAATAGAACACAATTTTTAACACACCACGTTCTTAAGACAGACTAAAAAGATAGTCCTGATAGTCCTGAAAATTTGTGATCGTGAATTTGTAACAGCTACGAAAATACTTGGAAGATTGAAAGCAATAAATTAAAATTATTTAAGCGAGAGATAAATGTCTGCGTAGCTCGCGTATCTTGAAATTATCGCAGACAATTTTTATTCTCCATAAAAATCCGCAGTCATTGCTTTCGTGGTGGAATCGTGCTCCATTTAGTTGCAGAAATAAATGTGGACAGATAAGGACTGTGTGTTGACATTCGGAATTCTTTTCGGTTCAATCTCTTATCGTCCAGTGTCTACAGATAACCGCATGCTCGTCGGAGTATGATGCACTCTCCTTTTAACCCTCGTACGATCTTCGGAGACGGCTAGACAAAAGATTGTAGGACTTCGCTCAGTTTCACACCAAGATAATGCGTTAAACGAAATAAAAATTGACATACATTAATTTTTAACCTCTTCCAACCTTGTTGCAGGACCGAATTAAATTTGTTTACACTCGACACATGAGCGCCAAAAATTAATTTATAAATCTAGACGAACAGTTCCGTCTCCCATTGCTAGAAGGCATAGCACTGTTCTTATTTCAAAGTTCACGATTTCAGGAAACAGACTTGAGAAGATGAAGCGACACAAGCGTTTGTAGATACAAGTTTCGACCAAAACTGCAAATCAGATCGAATCGATCGGATCGTTGATCGCGAATTCCTCGGGTTCGCCTAATTGACCCCGAGAAGGCGCTCGAAAGAGATCTCTCGCCGGAGTGGGAAAAAAGGGGAACGTCGATCCAGTTTCCAGATCGCCTTGATTTCTCGTTGAGCAATTGACCTTCGCCGCTGACTCGGCCATCAGCGTGCCGTGCGTGTTTTCATGTTCCACTGACGATAAAACCGGAATCGCGGGTGGTGGATCATCCTCCACGATCCACGATCCTTCTCCGTAAGCCCGCGAGGTCTTCAAGTTTAAAGGATCCTCCAGAAGAGAGCCAGGAGGATGATAGGGAGCCACGTTCAACAACCTTGTGACCTTCCTTGACGCGCTACGCATCTCTCGCTCTATTTTCGAGACTCGCGAACGCTTACGCAAGGCTCGTTTAGCTCGATGGCTTGCGTTAAGCCGAGTTCTCACGTGGGACACGCGTGACCAGGAATTGGAGACCTTGCTGCAAAAATCGGACGCTTCTATTTCGCCTTTCAGCGAAGTTGCACTTGTTCGAACGGTTATGCAGTTTTGTGTCGTTGGTCGTTTTGTGTAACCTATAAAACAGCTTAAAAATATGGATTTGTATGGCTGTGGATTTTAATTACTCCTTGGGGCGAACTGTCCGTGATTTAACTCGTGATTTATCTTTACGACTGTAATTATTGAAACTTAACCTCTTAGGCACTCTACGTCGCTATAGTGGCTTCCGTGGAAACAATCAGTTTGAACGGTACGAACCAGTATAGTGGTTTTTTAGTGCTTAGGAGGTTAATAATATGACAGAAGAGAAAACAAAATTTTTGTTAATCGAATAGAATTTTATTTCGTCCTAAAAACAAGGCATTCGTATTTAGTAGATTTTGTTTGATATGTTTGTGACTCGTTATATGGCAAGGGGTTGATGTGATATAGGATGCTCATGATCTGTGGACTCTCTGGAATCGGCGGTAGTAATTGTTTGATAACGTTAGAGGCGATCGTCCAAGTAGATTCTTATCTAGAAGCTGTTGCTTGCTTTAGATAGCGTGGGCTATAGTTGTTCAACAAACATTAATTTTTGCACAGCGATTCAAGAAAGCTGCGACCATGAGAAAATTATTTTGTACTCTCCAGACTACTTTCATGCTAGGAAAAGATTTGAATAAATCTCTCTGTACATTTCACTGCATTTCAGCCAACCTGAATCATTAAATCAGGTCCCGTTGATTCATAGGCTTCCGGTGGATAGATTGTTAACCCTTTGACCTCGAGTGGCGACTCTGTGGCGCCGTTAAAAATTGCTACGCGAATATTGAAATCATTATTTACGTTACCGACTTTCTGATCGTACAAATGCGAGAGGAAAGGAGGGAAAGGGACAGGAAACGATCGCGTCGCAGGATCTACGCGGCGGGATTTCAAGAAATAATTGCTCCGGCACGGAGCCGCGGGTTAAATCGACCGTGCGGACCACTGGGAAGCGACCAAAGCATTCTTTCTCGCTGGCGGAATATAATTAGACGCAGTCGAGGAGCAATGGAGCGGTAAATCACTCGCCGCGAGTAAAGATCAAGGGGAACGAGGAACACGGCGTGTTTCGGTTGCCGAACCCGCGGTCTCCTCTCCCGTGGATCACGATCTAGATCTCCGGTTTGCGACGGGACAAGTCTCTCCTTCTTCCCTAACGAATCCCCGGTGAACCAACTACGCTAATCGCGAAAACGATCGAGCAGAACGACCGATTAAATCGGCCTGGTAACTATATCGGTGTCGCGACACGCGGAATACACAGTTAACCGGGATCTTTGTGCGTCCATGATGATTCAGAACTTGCGTAAACGATCGTTTACATAATGCTCGATCTTCGTTTGTTCTTCCGGTTATAGATCCATTCATTTTTTGTTTCTAAATTTGGTTAATTCCTTCGTGGTCTATTTTCTATCACGGTGATGACAAATTATGACACAGTACAATTTTGTAAATCGAGGAAAGAGCGTCGCAGTATTTTTTTTATATAATTGTGTTAATAATCAACACGTTGCTAATGTTTTCATTGTTATGTCCACTTCATTGTTGCCGTGAAAAGAGCTTTTAGTATCCAGTAAAAATTGTTTGCATCTTCAAATCTGCATGAAATGGTGTACCAGAGAGTGCGATAAACGATACTCGCATAAAGGTGGGCGTGTCGAATCGTCGCACAACGGCGTAGGATCACGTTTCCCCGGTCAACATCGAAAATAGCGCTCGAGTCACGGTTTCGCGAGGCCTCCGTGATTTGAGAACCGTTTCCAGGAAGCGAGGCCCTCGGCTGGCCAGCAAAAACGACGGGAAAAAATATGGTCTCGTGTAAAAAGCGACGAAAAAACTCGGCCCACAAGGCTCGGTCGCAGGCCTGTCATTGATACCGGCGAAAAAAGAACCTCGGTCATGCTCCGAACGGTTTTTATGGGCGTGCGAGCGGTGCTGCCTGCTTCTTTTTTTTTCCTTGCCCTCGGCTCGCTTAGGAGAACGGGCTCTCCGGTTTCACGCGAAAAAAAGGTCGGCACCGTAGGGATCGGCAGTTTTCAAACGGAAAAAATAGTCTGGGACAGTACTAGAAGCGTACTAGAGATGCACTGCACTTTGTTTTTTGCGTCGTGGCGCCTCCCATTAATAGGAGTGGTCCAGTTCAACGGAATTCGAGGTATGGGACAGTGGCGTAGCCTCTTGGCAAGCTCGTGAGATTCATTTATCTATTCTCCTTAATTAAATAAATTTTTAGAAAATAGGTTCCAGTGGAATTTAATTAAAATGGTCTATTCCAGTGTCTCTTTAACAGGACGAAAATTTATAGGGCTGAAATTTGGAAAAAATATTCAAACTATTACTTAAAACAGTACTGTATTCTCTATTACTGTTTTATAAGACAAATGAGAGAAATGGGAAATAACCTCCTGAATGTTCCCTGGGCTCTGATTTGAATAATGCTTCTACACTTATTATCAATGGATGCGGAATTTTTACAAAATTTTTCCGGAGCCAATTGTGATTGAAGAATTGATATCTTTTTTAGAGCTGCAGGTTGAAAGGGGTTGTTGACGGCACAAGATAACTTCGACAGCGTTTAGGGGTTCAGTGCGTGCGTAAAATATTTCTTAGCGAGGACAATGGGTCGAGGCAATTTCGGTTCGAAACGGAGCAGAAAACGAAAGGAGTGTTCGGTAGACGCGGAATCGCGTTTCGCCGTCCCTGACAGTATCAAGCTTTTGTCTCGGGGGCCGACACATCCGTAAATACATAGAGGCCGTCTTTCGCTCGACTGTGGTCTCCTTATCTCCGCTCCCTTTACCCCGTGATTTCCGTAAACATATAGCTGGCGGACGGCCAACGTGGAATGGAATACATTATTCGAGAAATTGCGGCCGGCAACGGAGCGTGGCGCTCGTTACACGTCCCGCGTGTATTAATCGAATCGGACGCGTAATCGGTTACACCGTGTACGACCGCGCTCGCGGTTATCGCCCCGGTAATCGTAACAGTGAGATAACGCCCGATGGCCTTTGTGTTTTTCGAGTGCTGATTACAAATAATTAATTGTGTCCCCGATACGGGCGCCGTCGAGCACAGATAACTCGTCCGAGATTCTCGAGCGAAGTGAACGCGTCGAAAAACATTGCTTCCAGCACACCCCACCTCCAAAATGTCCAGCGATTATCGATCGCGGAGACGTCAAACAGTATACCGAACCCTGGTAAATTTGTTAATCACTCGAGATCCCCTGGAAATTACGGCTTAATGAAAACCCGGACGGTTTTATCGATTGCAATCTCTTAATGGCGAACTAAATTTCACCGATAATTTACTTTCGTTTTTTTCCATGTTTCTCTCTCTCTCTCTCTCTCCCTCTCTCTTTCGTAGAAAAGGTTCACTGACACAGAACGCTCCGCGGAAAGGGTTGAACCGGAGGCATATGTTGCCCCCGGCGCACAAAGTGAATTGCTTTCGCTCTCCGTCCCTCTGTATCTCCCTCTTTCAACTCCCTTCGACCCCCGTTTTCGACGAACGATTACCGGTGGTGCACGGCTGTTGGAAACCCGACCCCTCTCTCTCTCTCGTCTCCCTCCCCCTCTATTACCTCCCTCTCTCTATCTGTCTCTCTCTATCCCTCGCTCTCCCTCGTCATTATTCGATTTTTACGTCGTTTCCAGTCTCCATTCAAGCCCCGGGTCCGGACTCACCCCGTGGAAATCACCCTCCTACGATCGATCAACCGTATCAACCCTTGGAAGCGAGAGACCCACCCTCGCGCGCAACCGTTCGACCTTTTATGCCGCGTTTCGCCGGATTTATTGATCGTCCTCGGGCTTTCGCTGAAATATCCATGTCGAGGACCAAACTGCCGCCCCACCCTCTCTCTCTCTCTCTCTCTGTCTCTCTGTGTTCTCCCTCTTCCACAACCCCCGGCAACCCCCAACCCTTCGGCATTTATACGCCGGAGAAATATTCATTCCGGTGCCAGCCGCGTGTATCGCGCGCAGATTCACGGACAGACGACTCGCTTTAAATACGATGACCGCTCGACCGCCGTCTGCGACTATTCCAGGGGGTTGTCACCCCTTCTCCTAATGATTCCCGGACTTCAAAAAATTACTGTGATTCGTGCCCCAGTAATTTTTACGTCGGTATTTTATACGCTGAATTACTTCGGTGTCCACTTAGGGGTGGTTTTTTCCTTAGTACATATATCAAGCTTCTATATTTGCGATAAATGTCATTTTTCTAATTCATTTTTAAAGGAAGAATTACAAAAATTGATCTCCGCAGATCCGAGAGAGTTAAAGATTACTATAGCCGATGCCACTAGATGATTTGACGCGCACGGAACCCCTTCTCTTGATAATAGCATACCTCCAACTTATCTTATTTAAAACGTACATGTACCATGTATTGTTTTATGTGTATTATCGCATCCTGTCGAAAACCGGAAAAAAAGGTATCCAGAGAATTTCAATTTGCTCCCGGCCAATTATAAATCGAGCCGCGCCGCAGCGCAGGTAAAAACCGCGCAGCAGAAGTTCTGTTAAGACCGCATTAATGTCTACATTTGTTTGTAGATTAAGTACAGTTTTAATTGGCCGTGGATCTCGGCAAATATTTAACGAGGCGCATTGTGCTCGGTAATGATGGGAAGGGAAAGAGATCCTCGAATCTGTTCGCCGCCGTCAGTGATACCGCGAGGGTGAATCGTGAACGCGTCGAACCCATTAACCGAGAGCCGAAGGTTGAAGAAACAGGTATTCCCATGGACGCACGAGTACGGCAACTATAATTAGAAGACGTGTATTTATGTAATCGTGGGAAGAGCCGTTCTCTCGTTTTATTTCGAGCCATCCAGTCGATCTCTCTCTCTCTCTCTCTCTCTCTCTCTCTCTCTCTCTCTCTCTTTCCCAGCTATTTGTAGAAATTCTTTTTCCGTGGAACCTCTTTCCACGAATCCAGACTACAACTGTTTCGTAGACGAAACCGAGACCCTGGCGCGAAAAGCATTGCAAGCGTCCGTGATTAACTAAAATTGCACGTCCTCAAATTCTGCATATCTGTACCGCTTTTTTATCAATCGTCTGGTGCAATTTAAGCTCCTCCAAAATCTGGATTTTCTCAATTTCTGCAAGGAGACCTTTAAAAATTTCCCTGGTCGAGAATTTATACTATTAACACGTTAAATGCCAAAAATGAATCCCAAAGATTCTCACAAAATCAGTGTACGATGTCTTAACCATTCTGAATTCTAAAGATTCTAATAAAATTCGGTTTATATCTGGACATGTCACAATAAAAATGAATTTCTAAACCTAGTCAAAAATCACTGGCAGTCGTATTGTGACTGACGTGGCAGTTAACGTGTTAATAGATAACTAAAATTATTCAAGGAAAAAAGAAACTCCCAAGTGGCTCTTGTTTCCTCCGATAGACACAGAAAGTGTTTATTTTGTGGAAAGATCCACGGTCCAGTCGTAAATAAATGCCACCCCCCCCCCCCACCGTCCTAAAACGCTCATTCTTCAAACAGTTTGAAAGAAACTCGAAGATCAAAGAAACAAAAATAATTTAGCAGACCGAGAATAAAAACGGATACTTTGTGCACCGTTTCGAAAGACGTCGATGACTGTTGCGTGGCGATCAAGGAAAATGTAACGAAGCGAGCACATTGTTTTCCCGACGCGGTTGCGTCACACGCGTTACGGTTTCGATTGACGCTCGGACTGAAATGAATTTCACTATTTTTACGCGGAATACGAAATCACGGGCGCGTCATGAATATGCGATCGTCATAAATGCATTGCGACGTTCCCGAGGCCGGGCGAGGCCTCGTCGCCTATGGATCGGCATCAATATTCAACGTCACTGAATCAGTCATTTTAAACGTGGTTAATGCGCGACAATTACGGCTGCGTATTTAGAATCGATTACTCTTGGCTAGCCGCTTGCAACGAGCATAATAATTGGATCTAGGAAAAAGTTGTTTCTGCGGCGAGAGACTCGTTCAGCAATTTATACCGCAGCGCCCTCGTCGATGTCCCCTTCGCTTCTGTGTGGGAAACTTTCGCTGAAAACAATTAAAGCGACAGAAACGTTGCACCGATACCATCTTTGGAACAATAATATAACTCGCCGGCTAAATTTACACCGGGAAAAAACCGGAATTTCTTCTTCTTTTTCACCTGCGTACACTTCTCCGGTGAAAATTCATTTCTACACGCTGCGGATTCCTATTTTTCTATCAGTTTCGCGTCGTTACATGTGTTGCAACCTTAGACATTGTGATCTCTTCTGTTCGAAGCGTATCGCAATTTGTCGTGTCACCACTTCGGACGAGATAATCGGCCGCGTCGATGTGTGAAACGAAAATAGCCGAAAACTATCGCGCAACTATTCTCGAGGATCGCACGAGGGTTAAGAAAACGTTCCTCCGCGATGGTTAGGCTCCGAAATAGAACGATCCGGCCGCGGCGATATTTTACTGTAGCTATAATTTCATCTTAATGGTAATATTCTCGCCGTGCCCGATCTCCCGAAGAACGCCAGCTATTTGGCAGCCCATCAAGCCCATAATTCAATTATTCCGAGCGGCGTGTATTTTAAACATCCCAGACGAGTCCGGCGACCGACCGTTCCCCGGAAGGTTAACAAGCGGAACTTCTGCGCGGAATGATCTTTGACCGTCTGTTCCGGTCTCGTCGAGGCGGCTTCGCAAAAACCGCGTCCGCCAGTTTCCGAAGTCGAGCCACGGATTTCCCGAGATGAATCCCGAGCCAAACGAGTGCTACTCCCTTGCTCTCTCTCTCTCTCTTTCTCTCTGGTCGACTCGTCCGGCGAAAATAGACGGTAGTAAGACGTTTTGGCACGTGGTCCTCCCACCGGGACCAATTTTACAAGCGTCGACCACTCGTCAAAGCTTAAGCGGCCGGAGCCGCGAATTCCGGCTGCTGTGGGCTGCCAGCAAAGTCCCCTCCGTCCCCCCGTACCGTCTCCGCGATTTTTACGCCAATTTCATCCCTAAAGATAGCGCCTGACAATTACAAACACCGCCGGCTCCTGTCTGCGCGCACAGAATGGCTCCGTAACGTCTCACGTCTAGCAAAACACTGCGAGACGCTAGGCAGTGGTTCAAGCTACTCTTCTGCGCGCACAGAATTTCACCCGTAAGGTCTCACGTGTAGAAAATCACAGCGTGACGCTAGGGAGCAGTTCAGACCAATCGTCTGGGTGTCGTCTAACGGTTGGCTGGGAAACGTGACCCTATGGAGATCTAGAGAACTTATTATACATAGTGGAAGTAATTGCAGGTTAAAGAAAATTTGGAAAACTGGTAGTAGAATGACATTTCTGCTTGTGTTAACCCTTATGTGGGCAACCAAACTTTTCACGGTTGTTGGGCAACCGGGGTACCCGAGTACCACGAGCGTTCGGTGCCGATATATAAAAAATAAAGTGACAATTTTACTTTCATGCTTTCCCATAACTTTTAGTTTTTTTGTCTATGGTATACTAAGTATTGTTTTAAACAGTTTAAGTGAAGCAACTGCTTCAAAAAATAGTATAACTCAATGCTAAGATCAAACTTTTATGCTATTCGTATGTGGACGTACGGTATTTGACTCTTCGACTTACACAACAGTACAACAGTATTCAACTTTATTTGGTCACAACCAAAATGTTACAATATATTCGTATGTGCAAAAAAAAAGAAAAGTTTGTTGTATTACTATCCACAATGCACAATGATAATGTTGTTTCTGGGCCAAAGAGGAAACCAGAAATAGTCCACTTCTATAAGAAAACAAAATCTGGTGTCGACATGATGGATCAAATTTTGAGACGATACAGTATACAAAGACGTACTAACGGATGGCCATTAGCATTTTTTTTTTTTTACATAATTGACATTGCTGCTCTTGCCTCGTACATCATATATATTTCTAATAACGATATGTTGCCTAACAAATCCAATAATCGCCGAATATTTTTACGCCAAGTGAGAGAAGAACTTTGTCTTCCAATAATTAGAAGTCGATCAACCAATGTTCAAGTGATGAGACATTTCTCTTGTAAATTAGCAATAGAAAGCATGCTGCATAAGTCACCAACAATGACCGACGTTCCTTCAACTTCAGGCACTGTACAACAACGAGATAAAACTGGACGAAAAAGAGTTGTAGGCTCATGTTATATATGCCAAGCTGACCCTGATAGAAAACGTAGAAAGACACGAAAATATTGTCAAAACTGTATAAAACCAGTTTTCCGACGAACACGCAAATACTCTGACAGTTTGTAAAAATTGTCCTATTATTGGTTAATAATAGTAACTATATAAATAATACCAATTGAAAAAATTTGTGTGTTGTATGATTGTGTTGTAAAACTTCCCTTCATAAGCATTCAACTACACTTTCTATGTATGGGTACCCGGGTACCCGGTTACCCAACAACCGTATAAATAAGATTGAAGCCTTATTATTTAATATGTTTTGCATCAATTTTAATTCTGTAACCATAAATCGACAGAGAACCTTCTAAATAATGGGGATCCAGGGCGGTTTTGCGATATCTTCATAAAAACATAACAAATTATTAGAGCAAACATAGAAAGGGGTACCCGGGTACCCGGTTGCCCACATAAGGGTTAAAGTAGCGATATAAAATTGTCGAGGATTGTAATTTGAGTGACGTTGCGGTAGTAGCACGAATAAACGTTTTATGCCTTATAGTATGCCCGCGTCCAGGGAAGGCCAGCGAGTGTGAGTGGTTGCATCATGCGGAGCGAGGTTTGAAAAAGTTAATTGTCCGGTGCGCGGCGATGTAACAAGTTAAACGGTTCGCAGCTCTGAATGTACATCTATATTCGTGCTCGCGGACGATCGCGGAACGAGAGGCAATACATACGTGGCCGAGTCAACAGGTTAATCCCGTGCAACATTAACGTGACGAGTCTCAATTACGTTCCCGCGATAAAACGCCGCCTCGGCCAGAGTCAGTGTAGTAGTCACGGCGTTCTCTCTCTCTCTCTCTCTCTCTCTCTCTCTCTCTCTCGCGCTCTCTCTCTCTCTCTCTTGGTGCTCGGCTCTCGTACCCGAACGCAGAAACTAAATCCGATTCGTATTATTAACGGCGGGGGCTATCGCGGTTGCGCCAGCCGCTGCCCGCTGCCTCCGGATATATTAATGGCTTCCGAGTAAACGTGGCAGCCGGTAGCCGTCGCCTGGCTTTTGCAAGGTTAGTGACATTTACCCGAGTCGCTTAGACCCTCTACACAGCGGTCGATCTCGACGCTTGCCCGGATTCGAGACCCTTCTGTCTGCGACGCCCCAGGGCGAGCCCTACGGTCGACAATGTAGGAAACTTCGGCTGAAATACTCGTTAAAAATCTGTACGAGCTTTTTCATAACATTGCGAGATTTCGAAATGTTGTTCTTGGCTGGAAGAATGGGATAGGCTTGTCTAGAACAGTCTAGTAGTATTGTAAAGGTCAGTTTAGGTCTGCGGAAATAATTACCGACGCCTGAAAGAGCTTGCCAGTGAAATCGTCTCATAGCAAAATTAATCATTGTCAATAAGAGGGATCTATACGTGCCCGAAGCTGTCTCATAATGTTATGATAATCGTTGTAAAGCTGTAGAAATAATTATCTGCATGAAGGGGAGCTTGTACATTCCCGTAGATGACCCACAATATTTATTAGCAAGCATAATGCAACGTACAATGAAGATAGAATAGTGTAGTTTGCTGAAGGTTCTCTCGAAAGGGTTCTCACGATCATCAATCGTCTACATCGACTCCCTATGTTGCTGACTCGAGGTTTCTTTCCCATCGACAGGTCTGGAATCGTGCAAGTCACCGGGAATCTCAAGTCCGTTCACGGTTTCTATTAATCGTGTCGTTTCCTGGTTTCGGTGATGCGTTTTTACGAGACGCAAGGTCAGGATCGAACACGTCGTGAGTCATCGTGTCTGCTCGCACGAATGGAAAAAAAAAAAAAGAACGAGAGATACGGTACGCGATGATCGTAATCCCGTGGCCTCGATCGTCAGCCATTGTCTTGCCCCGAGGAGCACCGGCGAGCTCGTGTGTGTTCTTTACGGCGAACCGATCAATTTGCATCCGCAAACGTTGCATTAACGATCTCTGCTCATTCGGAACAGAATTCCTCGTCGTCATCGGGCTTCCTCCTTCTGCTTCCTCCGCTCTGTTCCTCATAACAAAGGTTAATTAAGGTTAGCCTAACAACAGCCTTCGAGGCCTCACCTCTTATTCGCAGCGCTGTCTTCTTTCTCTTGATTACCGCCCTCCCCCCTGCCCTTCCTCGAGAAAACTGTACATTAAAGACGAATAATAACGATGGCGGTAATTAGTCGACGATCGCGTCGGCCTATGGCTTTCATCAACCTGCTCCGGAAACAAATAAGACCCCTTCGCATTAGCATTCTTTGGAAAACCTCTGGCGAACGCGACTTTGATTTCAATTTGATTCCTCGGACACAGGTGGACATTATGAACTTAGATTACGGCGACTCGTTGCGTTGGCTAGATTGTTGGAAGCATGTTTGTGGTGGTCTTTAACATTTTGCCAAATCGGCGGTCTCAAAATGTTCATAAAAATAAAAGTAACAAAATACAAATTTGAGAGATAAAATGTATGGTACCGAGTACTGGGAATTTTGGATATACAGTCGAGTCGGAAAGTAAGTTAACATTTGGTGATATGTAGGCAATGAATATGATGAATAAAATCAAGTTATTGTATTGTTTTTTATTTAGGAGGTGTAAGGAAATAAACAAATATGTTAGTAAAACATATATTATCATTAGACATCGGATCTTTATGCATTTATGGCTTATGGAAATGTTAAAAAAATGCTATAATATAAAATTCGAGAGAATTTAACACGATTTTTATTTGCTTTGGATCTACAAAGGCTGTCCCCATTAAAAATAAAATTTTATTTCATTCCACTTTCTTAAAATGTTTCTATAAAAATTGGAAATTGCATAAACATCCGATGTCTAATTATCATTATTAAAGATTAAAGACATGTCATATTCATTTGCCTGCATACACCAGTCGTTAACTTACTTTCCGACTCGACTGTATGTCAACAACACGGGTCTTGCCGGCGTCATGTATCGTCCGGGAGACATACCCGAGCCGTATTATGTTTACCGAGGCCTCTCGAGTAGTGGGGATAATTCCGCGACTTTTATCATCCAGACTTTGGCGACATATATAGAGAAATCACTGTAGTTTCTTTTTCGTTGTGGAATCTAGTGTTAAATACATGGAACTTTGAAGGTGATATAGTAAAATCGGTGGTAGTTTATCGTCGACAGAAGATTTGAAGGTTTTCCGGTGCCCAATGGATAGCAGAGGGATGCAATTTTTCGGAATCGATCTGATACGTCGAGCTGCGGGCTTATGTGGTTGCGTGCAGCTCGCGAGGAGGGTAATTCTCGTCCCACCCGGTACACGTACCCGTTACACCGTATATGCTTGGAACGTCGACCGTGTGCCCAGCCTACCTGTCCAAATGATGCATTGGCCGAGCGCATAGGTGTGCGCAGGCCCGGCTGTCCGTGAGACGGGCTCTCAACCAGCACGTGTGCGTCACGAAAACTCGTTTCGTATCTCTTACTTGTTTTTTCTCCCCTACCTCTTTCTGCTCCTCTCTCACTCTCTTTCTCTCTCTCTCTCTCTTTCCACGCTCTCTTATCCGTCTCCTGGGTTTACGATACCCGAGCATACGTGTGCGTGCGTGTAGGTTCGTGCACGGTCGCTCGCGCGCGCGTCAGAGCTCCGTCTGCGGTGAAATTACGTCACGTAGAAATCATGGTAATCACACGGTGGGTGCAGAAAGCGTAGGAATGCAGCCGCTAATTTGCACCGAACGATACACATTGGTCGAGCACAAAGCCGCGTCGCGACAACAGAAAGAAAAAAAAAAAGAGAAATAGAAAAACCGAACGACCGAGCTGGATTTTTTTCGCCTCGGTTCGCCTGGGTGTCTCGCTGCCGTTGTCGATTCTTTCATTTTTTTTTTTTTCAGCGGCTGAAATTCGGTAAAACTGCGCCGCTTTTCCCTTGATTGTCCGGGAATTTATCGAATCCATATTTCACACAGTCCTCCGAGGTCCCTCGGCGCAGAATTCTTTTTCAGGATACACGGTGTGACCAAAATGTCCTCGTAATTGCCACGTCTCCCGTGACAGAGGGATTTAATAGAGAAAAAAATTTCGTTCGAGCATCGTATCGATGTGTTCTGCAATTTCGAAATCCGAGAGCAGAAAATTTACGAGCGATTTAATATTGAGAATAATGTTAACCCTTAGCACTCGAAATGGTGACTGAAGCACCACTAGAAATTGTGGCATTATTTCAAAGAAATTACAAAAAATATTACAAATTTTGTATTTAATACGTTACGAAACAATTAAATATTATATGTGGAAATCGGATCAGTTTCGTAAGAATGAAATGAAAATATTCTAAGACGAAGGAAAAATTTTAGTTTTAGAATGAAAAGAGTTTTAGAATTGCAGGAATATTGTAGATCAGTCCTAGACGCTTTTCGGAGCACGGTGCGAATAAAATTGCAATGCGTTTCAGAATCTTTTAGTAGCTTTCGGTAAAAGGCCCCCACGCGCGTACAGAGAAATCGAATTCGAGCAGATTGATTAATCGAACTTCAAGAACTCGTGTGGTTCCAGCTCGGGCAAGGAAATGGTGGTCGACGTCGAATAGGATTTCGGTCGAACGAGTCGTCATTCTCGTTCGACGGCGTCCAATTACGAGGGTGACCGAACGCAGAAACGCGATCGGCGAGCAGACGGCGAATGAAACGCAACGTGCACCGTCGCACGAGTAATAATCCAGTGACCTTTGCCAAGCTGGTTTTCCAGTCCAATTACGCCATAAAGAAAAGCCGCGGGGACACGTCAGCCGGCTAAGATACCCGCGCAACGTCGAGGTTGGACGTGCCTCTTTAAAGGACAGCGGTCGACTAGCGCGCACAGCCATTGTGCCTTGTGAATGCATTGATATGCGATCGACGCCACGACTTTCAAAACTTCTAGTCATCCGAATACATTTACAGCGGTTCGATGCTTCGTGCGTTGCATTGTCTTTCTATAAATAAGCTCCGCTGAACTCGCAACCGTCTCATCCCCCGACAGGATAGTCGGTGGGAATTCGATCTGCCGGAGAAAATTACTGTGCAATCAAACTCTGATTGTTTTGGCGCAGCGATCATCTTTCGGTCGACCTAGCGTAGGAGTTAGGTTTATAGGAGTCGAGCTTTTATTGCAAACATACTGTGGCAATCTCTTAACAATAGATTGCCGGGTGAAAAAGAGGGCACAGTGGATTCTCGATATATGTCAACAACACGGGTCTTGCTATGCTACGAGCCGTGTTATGTTTGTACTCCTCGGTGCCAGAGCCCTCTCGTACTTCGCGGCGATAAGTGGGGATAATTCCGCGACGTTTATCATCCAGACCTTGGCGACATATACAGAGAAGTCACTGTATCTTGTCAGACATTGATTCCCTCTGACAGATTGGTGGTATTGTATGATAATTGAGGGTGATTTACCTTCGTAATTCTATTAACACGTTAACTGCCGTGAGGGCCACCGGTGACCGGCGGCGTGGTCAATACTAAAAGTACATAATTATAGTAAATATGGATACTCTGATCAATTTTTCAATAATACCATTGTTACTATAATGGTTTGAAGAAATTAATGCAATATAGAACATACAAAATAATTTTTTTTTTTTGTTTTTTTTTTCGAAACACTGAGAGTAATCACTTAGCAACCGAAGCACGATTGTTAAAAAAAAAAAGTAATACTTGCCTACAGCGCCGTGGGGGGCACCGGTGACCCCCACCAAAAAAAATGCTTCAAACATGATTTTATAACTCATATTATTTGCTGGGAACTATATTTCATCATAATATGCATCGCATAATGAAAAGTTCATGTTGGCGCCTGGGACAAATCATGGAAAATCCGTCCGGCAGTCAACGTGTTAAAAATCAACTTATGTTTAAAAAATATAACAGCAAAATCGCAATTGAGTCGAATGGTCTAGCTCCGGGAATCTAGTATTAAAGAGTTGTTCAGGATTTATAGCTCAGGCTGCAATGCAACGTTTCAAGCATGTTCTGTCGTAGACAAGTTGTAGTTGGAAATTTTCTACTGCCGGGAGTGAAGTTTGTAAAGCAACGGTGAAGCTTCTACCGTCGAAATGAAGGTCCATAGTAGCAGATGAAGGGTCGCAACGCCCACAGAGTTGCCTAACCCGGCGTAAAAGAAAAGCGTAGCACCGAATGACCAGAAAATCGTGGCACACCTCTTCGTAGAAACACACCGGAGTCACCTATACAGAGGCATATCGAGCACTCTCGGCTACCATCGCGCGCAACGAAAGGAAAAATAGTCTTTGCAGAGTCTCGGACCGGGGGGAACGTTAGCTCCCCGTGGCGAGAGCAGGTCAGGTAGAAGAAAGAAAGAAAGGGAATCGGAATGAAAGGAAGAGAAGCGAGGAAGAAGGCGGGCAGACAGGTGTCTGGCGGCCATCTTGGCCGTCTCGAGCGCCTCAGAATGTCAGCCGTGGTAAGGTCGAGCCGAGGAAAGCGGTATTCAGCGCATCCTACAAAATTCATGAGCCGTAAAATTCGAGGTCCCGGCATAATCGAGAGACTCCGCTTCGCTTATGCTCCGCGGCGGTGTTCCGTGCTCCCCGGATAAGAGTGAAACATCGTCGTTGTCTCGGCCGGGGAATCGCGGCCCCCGGGTTTCCGTTCGGTACCGCGATTACTTAGCGGTTCGCCGTCGATCGTCGAAAGTTTTCCACCGACCGACCAGATAGCGGCCGAGTAATGGGTTTAATGGCGGCCATAATTCCCGAGACACGGCTTTGTTTTATCGAGAGCTATCGACCGCTCGAGAGCACACCTCCTCCGAACGCGAAAGCACCTCTCGGTGATCCGAGCACGGGTCGAGACTCTTATCCGATGCGTGTTTAGAGTTTTTCGAAGCCTCGTGCGAATTTGCGAAGCTAAATTGGCTCGCACCTTGTTCGCGAAACTGGAGCGTTTGCGAAATTGCAGTCTTGGCTTGTTGCTAATTGTGTTGTGGAGTCGCAAAGACTCGTTCAGAATCATTCGATTTTATCGAGCTTACATTTGTTTTTAAATGTACGTTGACATGTTATTGGGACACGAGGAAACACTGTTTGCAGTGTTTATTCAGTTGAAGATAGTCAAATTAATTTCATACGCTATTTAAAGTTGTCGTACACGGCATAATATATTCAGGGACTCGTCTTTTTCAAATGTTTTAACACTTAAACGTACCACGACAATTTTTGAAATTATAAAGATGTTTTCATGGGCAATAGTTCAATAAATATCTTTAGGAAAGATGTTCCTGTTACTTTTATACTTCGGTACGTTTAGTGTTAATATTCCGTGGCGAGTTGCGTTCAATAAAACATTTTAGCGAAGGTATGCCGCGACAAAAGTGCTATTCTTCCAAAGGCAATTATCTGAAACGAAGGACTGGCCAAACACAGTTGGCTTTTAAAATTCTCGGAGCAGCTGGAGAAAAAACTTTAAAGGACCGTCCAGAATTTCCAGGAATCTTTCGGGAAAATATGGGTCCGAAACGGCGCGAGGGAAAGAGAGGAACGGTTGATAAGCTCGCTTCCCCGTCCTTGGATGGGTTTCCAACGGAGCATAGGCTGCCGAGGTGCGTGTTACGTATACGTGTCAGGATTTGTAAACAGCCGGGGCGACCGATCAATGGCCCCTTCCAAGAAATTTGTCTCCTCGTCTGTTTTCCGAGACAGCTCAGGAGATGAGCGTGTCTATCCGCCTCGAGTCAGTGTCAGCGCGTCTTGTTGCCTTTAACGCGTGTTGTAACGTGCCGGGGGCCCCCGGTGTTTGGTAAATACCGAATGAAAATAAATTCCTGGCCAGGGCCGGTGGAAAGGGAAAGCGGCGAAGGTCGTGGCAGATACGCTCGCGACACGAGTCCTCGTGGGCCGCGTTTTAGCCTGGATCGCGCGATCTATCCCGCATTTCCGTTTACAGCGAGCTACAGGCGATCCACAGCCCCGGTCGCGTTCCCCGAAAATCACGAAATTCGTCTTAACGCCGCTCGCATAGTTTCGTTTATTCGATTGTGAAATTAGCTGTTCGTGAATCGGGAACGCGCTCGAGTGTGTTTATACCTGTGCTGGGAAGAGAAGCAAGACACTGTGCGTGCCGTGGGAAGCTCGTTGACTCTTCATGGTGACTCGAAGAAAGGAATTTCGGAAGGATAGTATCGCGACCGGTATAGACAAGTGCGAGTTCGGTTCGTTGCTTCGCGAGTCTCTTGAGAAGGTTTCCGGAAGAACTTCTATCAAAGAAGGAAGCGGTGGTTGAAATTGGACCTTGATGAGGGAAGAGGCTAGATCTGGAGGCTAGTTCCGTTCGCTTCGAAATAGTAAGGAATCTGTTCCTAGGAATTTTGTACGTACACTGTACGCCTGACCTGTGACATTCAATTTTATTTATTTTATATCGTGATTTCGGGAACAGAACAAACGTTCATGGTACTCCGGGAAATGTTAACAGCTAGCATATGGAACACGTGTGTGCACTTTATCGAAAAGCCACGGTATAAACTGAAATAATATACTTTTGCTTTCTCGGGGCAAATCGATTTCGTCAGCTGAAAATTGATAATAGAGTGCTTTTCATTGTTACACCAATAAGCATAATTTTGAATCTAATCCTCGATCGTCTTGGTACATCTTATGGTACCTCAAACTTCTCTCTGTGCTCGGTGGATATTTTTATGTTGAATGAACCTTCATTATTCACTGCAGTGATAATTATGCTGCGGATTTTACCCGTTTACGGCAAACATGCGTAGGTACAATTTAAACCGGTACAGATTCAGACTTGTGATGAAGATTCTGAACAGAGTGTAATAAATATGTATGGTATTAATTTCCTTTAAGGCTAAATAAAATTCTATTTTGTTATAGTTGATATATATATATATATATATATATATATATCCTTTGGGAAAAACGTAGGTATACTATAAAGTTCTAGACGATGAAGAATTTCTAATCGTTACAATCACAAAATAAATAGTAGTGCAAAGGGTTGAAAGAATGTAAGAACATCGATGATTTAATTTGTCTGTCTAATATTATGTAGCAGTGGTTGGCACAAAATACATTACTATCGACTGGAGAGCCCGTCAATTGCCAATTTTCGAAAAAATACGGATAAAATTTGAAGTTTTGGTGAAAACCGTGGCTTTTCAGGCCACCGATGCACTCGGTCGATGCAGTAAGCTCGCGTTGCATAACGCGGACACATCGAATCCATAAAAAGTGATCTGTGTGCATATATATATTCTCACGAGAAGAGGCCCTCGGCGACTCGTCATCGGACGCGAGATAAAGAGAGCGAGAGATGAGGCTAGAGAGAGAGAGAGAGAGAGAGAGAGAGAGAGAGAGAGAGACCGGGCAGCCTCGAACGAGCAAAACAAAAGAGGCCGCGAGGCAAGGATGCGTAAGGCCTTTTTTGGCGATACTCTCGGCGTATGTCGCGAAGAAGCGAGCAGACTCGGTCTTCTGGTCAGGCCAGTTCCGAGGCGACCGGATTTTTCAAAGGTTGCCTGCGCACCCCGAACCTGTCCTCCCCTGTTCCCATACCGGCGACTGGTTTATCGACCGGCCGTTCCTGCTCTGTTGCTGTTTGCTATAGCTGTAGATGTAGCCGTAGCCGTAGTCAGCCTGCCTCCTCTTTTCTTCTCTCGATGCTCGATTTCTGACCACCGTCCGAGAAAAAGAAACACGCGGCACCAGGAATTCCTGTCCTGTCGGCCTTCGAACATCCACGCTCTGCGATTAATCCCCCTCTGTCTCTCTATTCCTCCCTCTCTATCCTCCATCCCACGGGAGAATCATTTTGTCGGCTCGATTAGAATTGGACTGCTACCTGAAATCATCGAAAATTAAACGTTGCGGTCCGTTGTTCCGCCATCTTGATAACAGCCATTCGGTGTTCCGTCCGATTGGTGTTCGATATCTTGTTTCGTGGGATATTTTGCGAACTGGTTTGCCGAATGTACTAACTATTGGGTTGGCAACCAAGTAATTGCCGATTTCAGTTATAGATGAAACTATAACTTGACTCAGTTTTTGGCCGAAAAGGATCAGACTTTCTACGAGCGTGGAATTTTCAAGTTGTCAGAAAGATGGCAAAAGGTCATCGAACAAAATGGAAAATACATCATAGATTAAAGTTCATTCCAAGTAAAAAAAAACTCTTTTATTTCATTGAACAAATCGGCAATTACTTAGTTGCCAACCCAACATATACCAAAAAAGAGCCAATGTCAATTCTTTTTAAAGACACAAGATTCAGTCATATATAAAAATTCATTATTTCACGTTCCAATCACTGATTTCCTACGAATAAAATTTGAGAAAACGAAATTCAACTTGGTTTTTGAAATCGGGTCCGAGTTCCTGAAAAATGTTAATCCTGCCAACGTTGTTCCTATAAGCGTGTACAACTTCTTTTAGCATAATCGGTGTCTACCAGAACATGTGTACCCATACGAGCTTTTTCGTACCGTCGCCGTGAGTCCCAGAAATAATGAATTCAGATTCCGATCTCCGCAGTCGTCCGCAAATAAAATTTCAAAAATATACCAACGAACGCTTCGCATGGAATATCGATTGGAGATCGCACAGCACTTCCTGCGGAGCAAGTTTCACGGTGCAAACCCGCTAAAAACCGGCACCGATCGTCGCTACCGAGAGAACACGTCGAAAAAGAGAGAACGCGAGAGAGAGAGAGAGAGAGAGAGAGAGAGACCAGGACCAGGTCCCAAGAAAGTCGTCGCAGCTGGTTCCAGCTGCGGCGGTTTTTCCGCACGGGCGACTCGTGTCATTTGTATGGAAAGCAGGTTCGCCGAGTTTCGCCGTGGCGTTAATAAACATCAAGCGGCCATGTTTAAAATTAACGTCGCCCGATCGGTTCGTTACCGGCGTGTACTTTTTTTTATATATCCCGGGCCGCTGGTCTCTCTCTCTCTGACCAGCGACGAACGACTTCCCCCTCCCCACCGAAAGTTTTCCCTGGAAAATTAAAAGTTCGCCGATCCAACGGAAAAGAGGAGGAAACTTGCCGTAATTTATGCATAACGCGTTCTTTCGCCGGAAACTCGGCTCGGCTTCGAGAAAATCTCGCCCCGGGAAATTGCTCTCGAATCTTCCGCCGCTGAGTGAATCCCCCTGGGCCAGAAGAATCCATCTTGAACAGCGTTCTGCGCTCGCTTTGCGACTGTGCGCGCGGTTTCGGTGTATCTACCGGTTCTGCAATCCTCTGGAGGTGTTTCCGCTGCTCGATGTCGAAGAAATTCGATTTTACCGAACAGTTTTGTCTGTGCTTATTTCAGGGATATTCCGAAAATATTGATAATTGGCCGTGGACCTTTTAAAATATGTCCAAAGTTTCTCGTTTTAAATCTTACAAGTATAGCTATTCAAAATTCGCAGTCGCAAATTTTCAGGACTATCTGTACGGGGCTAGGGAAAATTATTCTATACATTTTAGTCCGTCTTAAAAACGTGGTATATTAAACATTTTTTTTCAATTTAAATAATTACTTATTTGAACTGGAATGGGAACATTTGTATGTACACACCAAATTCAATTGTTTCTGGATCTTTATGGAAAATAAAAATTTGTCAGCGCGTCAATAATTGTTACTCTTCAATAATGTTAATTATTCCACTGCTTCGTGCAAACCCATTCTTGCTAAAAATGCACAAAATCCGCAGTCTAATAATAAGGAGTTGCATTAATTGGGAGTTCACTGTTGCCAAGATTGGAATACAGGGGTCAATAAAAATTGTGGTGATTCGCAATTACCTAAATGGCTTAAGACTGCTCTTCCAGGAAGAGCAACACAGAAACACTTCACCATGCAACCTTGCGCACGGATCGGTAGCCCCGCGCGATTCACACGGCAGTGGCTGCAACAAAGCAGATACCGTTTAAAAATCGCCGATTCCCAGCAGCGCAGGAAGTTAAGAGCGGAGAGATGGAAAAAAAAAGGTGGAAAGAAAAGAAAAAGGAAACTGGAAACGGCAGCGACGCTTTCACCGAAGTTCGGGTCCGTGCACGGGGGGTATCATTTGCGGTAAACGTTGCAAAACACGGGGCCGATTTATGCAGCGCCGCGGCCGACTGAATAAGTCAGCCTCGTTTCAGAGATGCAAATCGCTCGGATGCAGAAACTGGTTGTTCCGGTACACGTCGTAGCGTAATAATAAGCTCCGCTCCGTTCTCGGAACGGGTACGAGAGAGGCGGCGAGTCTCTCTCTCTCTCTCTCTCTCTCTCTCTCTCTCTCCTCCAGGGGCCTCTTTCGATCTCCTGGAAAACGATCCCATCGGCTCTACTCCCGGTTCCCCACGGACTCGGCATTATGCTCTGCTGAAAACTGCACCGGCAAATTGTTCCTCCTGCTAACATATTTTCCTTGGAAACCACGCGGAGAATCGGCGCCGATATCCCGAACCGATTGCACGATCTTCGAGTTTCTGGAAGTTCTGGAGTTTCGAATTTCGGGCGAGGTTAATCGAGTTTTATCTCTCTCGCGAAAGACGTAATTTTTCTAAATGATTTCGCGTCGGTGCGCGCGGAGCAAACAGCCGGCGATAAAAGATAACGCGGTAATAAATCGACTCGGTTCGCGAATTTATTCACCTGTTCGCGGAACGATCGTTTTTCCTATTTCCCTGTTGATCGTCGATTTCAATTGCAAAATCGTGTCGGTGTTTTTTTTTTTCCCCGCCGGGTATCGGACAGAGTACACACGCTCCCACCGAAAAACCGAAAGAGACTGGTTTTCCATGCGCGCACTTATTTATCGCGTGAATCCAACGCGTGCATTGTAAAGTCCGCCGACCGAGGAGGCGAGATAAACACGCGCGTTCCGCACGTAACAGTATAAATAACTTGCGCAAGCATTAATGAATGCTTATCTGGCCGAGTTCGTTAAAAAGTCACGATATGTACGCCGAGCTGCCACCGTCGTCGTCGGCGGCGTTACGTTATCAAGGCTCTTTTTGTACGAGCATCAACCAGCAACGCCGGCGGAGACACGCCGATTTTAATTGCGCTATTTTAACGCCGGTTTATCTATTCTTCTATTCGCTATCTCGCTCGGCTATCTCGCTATTAATATAATAAACAAATGGAAATAGCGGCGAGCGTTCGCGTTGCGACGTAATCGCGACAGAGCGTACCGAGAATCGATTGCATTAATCGGTCACGTGTTTCGGCAGGGAAGAAAATGTTTAATAAACGCTGCGGATAGGTCTCCGATGAATTCAGACGATCCAGTCGCGCGTTAGACGGGATAAAGAAGTATTTTTAATGACATGCTAATGAATATTTTATGACCAGACTGCCGCGCGTTTATGCATTCAGGAATGAACAAGCCACAGACAAAACAGTGAAAACATCGGAACGAATAATTACTGCTATGCTATTTTTGACTTGCTGAAGTTGCTTAGACAGTTTTTATTTTGACGTAACGTTTATAAATTTTGAAAATAACCGATGGAAAATATTCACACGATCTCACGTAACAGGCATTTGTGTTCTGTAAAATTTTTTAATTATTGATTGCAAACTGAATTACTATTTTCGGTTCCCTTGCCCCAAAATCGACTAATTCCAGTAGAGTTGCCTTAATTTAAAAAACGATTTGAAGCAAAGCGAAAGGATGCGTATTTAAAAAAAAAAAAAAATTGTAGAGCACAACCTTAGGGTTTGCCAAGGTCAATAACATCGAAAATCGATTGTCGGGAGGTAGAATCGACGCGTCAAGCGGAGGATCGACCGAGAGCATCTACTCCGAGGTGAACCCGAAGAGAACCGTGTGTAACCTTGAAACTTTTGTGTGCGTTGCAGGGAGCGGCGAGAAGCGGAAGTCCGGCTGGAGCGTGAACGCGAGAAAAGGGAGGCCAAGATGGAAAGGGAGAGGCTCGAGAAGCAGAGGGCCGCCGAGCAGGCAGTTCACAAGCACTTCGAGGAGTCCCTCAGGCTGGCACAACAAAAGGTTAGTCAGCCTTTACTGCCTGTTTTTCGCCGGCGCGCGTGTTTTTAATGACCTCCGGCCTCGTTCTGCCGGTGCCGGTGCCGGCAGCGTGTCCGACAGATGCTCGACACAAAAATTCACGGGAATTATAGTCGCCGGCACTCTCCAAAACCGAGGCCCGATCCCCGAAACAACCACTCGACTTTTTCCCTTTCTCTAGACGGTCGAGGCCCCCTTTCCCGATCCCCGGCGAATTAATCATCGAATTCCACAGAAAACCTTCCTTGGTAGCTCGTCGAAATTTATTCATGACGTTCTTCGTAATCTCAGGGGCTTCCGAATGGACTCCATAGTTGGTCCAAATCTCTGACTCCAAATGGTAACTTTGAGGAAAATTGGAAACGATAGTTTTTGTTTTTTGGGGGGGGCTGTGAAACAAGCCTTGGCGCTTGTGTGTGTGTTTTTATTTTAAACTTCTACGGAGGATGTTGTGGTAGTTCGTACAGAAATATTCGCAATTTAATAGTTTTAATATCTATGCTTCAGGCAACCCCACAGGGGATGAATTTTTATTCCACTCCAATGTCTAGAAATTAATTGATAAATGTCTGTACTGGCAGAAGCATTTATAATAATCTTGTAACTTGACTGTCGTATCTTCAAGCAACCCTTAACACTAGAAAGACGGGAGCTTAGTATATACCTATATTGCCTGAAAGCAGTCAAAATGACTGCATTGTGAAAAAATAACTAATGCGCAAAGAAATTTGTTTAACAGTAATTTTTAATATATTTTATATCACTTACAGTCATATAACAAGTTATTAATAAGTGTTAGCAATAAAAAAAAATGAAATTCAAAAGCAATCAAAATGACTTGCTTAGGCAATCTAGTGTTAACTCAGGGGATAATGTTTTATTCTACTCCATTGTCTATGAATTAATTTATAAATGTCTGTACTGGCAGAAGCATGTATAATCTTCTAGTAACTCGACTGTCATATCTTTAAGCAACCCTTGACAAAGGAGTTGAATTTTTCTGTCACTTTATGTCTATGAAAAGATTCGTAGACTATTAGGAATATATTTTTTAAAACGGGTTGAAGGCTGTGAAGCGATTTCTCACAGCCTGAGAAATTGCGCATGGAAGCACGCCGTCCCACGGCCTGAAAAATCATTACGAAACGGTTTTGTGGGGTACTGGGCGAGGGGGGGGGGGATTCATAACAAGGAAAACGGAGCCTGGCCCCAAGGGGAAAACCACCCCAGAGCCTAGTAACCCAACGATCGTTGCTTTTCAATCCGTATCCGCGCGGGCAGCCGAGTTTTCCGGGAAATTGTCTTGGGGTGGAAGCGTAGGCGATTCGATTAAGGTCGCTCGATGGGAATGAAATACAATCGAGGGGGATTCTCGTTTCGAAGTTGCGTGATTCGACTACAACAATCGCACCTTTTCCACAGAAGCTCCACAAAAAATAAACAACTTCACAGCAACTTCAGAACGAATAAATTAATATTCTTGACACACTCGATCAACGTGTCAATAAATAAGCAAAACGTCTTCAAAATCGGAACTCTCTTTTGTGCGCCGAAGAAATTTTCTTCGAATATGTGCTCGGATTTCTCGGACGCAGAAATTCGGCAGAATGTAATCGCAGTTCCGTCAGCGGCGGAACTGTTTGAAGAATTCGCGCAATTATGCAGCGAGTTCGGGGAACGCGTTCCGCGACTGTTTACGCGAAAACAGGATATTTCCGGTAGCAATCGGGAGCAAAGAGACTGCGCTTCATTCCGACTGTAAAATATAGACGAGTCGACGGTCGTTTCGTAGCCCACGCGCGGAATAATTCAGTACATTTCGAGGCGGGCTCAGTCCCGTAGAAAGCAAGTATTTCTCGGGGAAACCGCGACCACGGTTACACGAAACCCTAGGAATTCCCTTTGCGGAATTTCGCGGGAAGTTTGCGCTTAGTGCCAGCTGTGCCCCCCGCCCCCGGCTCGACGGAAACCCGGAAATTTTCCAAAGCCGAAACCGTTGCCCTATTAACATCTCATAAAATTGCCTCGGATTCCTTCGTCGATGCCGCGAATTCCCGGGAACATTGCGAAAACCACCCCCGATGGAGAAAGATTAACCCCGCTGCTATGTTTCGCTACCCTTACGATCCTCCCGGGTTTCGCAAAAATTATTTAACATTTTCTGCATACTTCGACGACACGATTTTACCTAAAAGTTTTATCACAGAGTGCGACATTTTGTGAAATTTCGTGTCGGATAATTTTTAGTGAAATTGTATTTGGGAACAAATGTAATATAAAAATGGGTGTAGAAATTGACAAGTGGAACTGTGCACGGTTCTCGATCATTCGGTAGCGAAAAATATGCGTTGCACGACGGTTAATGATATTAAAATTTGTCATCGTTTCCATTGTCTTCAAATCGAAAAAGGTTGTTTCGAAACGTTCATAACAAGTCCGCACGTCAATGCATCGATGTTTAGAACGTTTCCAGGGAAACCGCACAATGTTCTCAAAAACAACGCTTGGGTTTCTCTGAGACCAGTTTGTGGACTCCCACATTACAATAGATTGGTATTCTAAGTTTATTCTAATCCGTTTACCGTTCCAAATTCCACTTAGTCGCACAGGCCATAAATGCATAAAATCCGCAGTCTACCTGCGACCTACAGGTAGAGACGACCATAATTTTGACCCAGAGTCATTGAATTACTGGGGAATTCATGCAATCAGTGCTACATTAACAACAATAGAAAGATTAACCTGTGTATAAGAAGTTGAATAATACGAATGGATAAATGAAACGGTAAATGGTTCTAGAAATCCTCAATCATAAAAACTGCGTGTCAAGAAAATTGCATCATCCTGAGGAAGTACAATGAATTCTCGATATGTGTGAACAACACCGGAGCCGTGTTATGTTTACACTCCTCGGCGTCCAAGGCCTCTCGAGCTTCGCGGCCTCTCACAGGGTAGTGGTAGTGGGGATAATTCCGCGACATTTATCATGCTGGTCTGGGCGACATATACAGAGAGATCACAGTACTTGAAAAAATCGTAATCAAAGAAATCTTGAGAGGGTTTGCAGACCTGCAGATCAAGTCGGGATGAGATTTCCAGGTCGCCCGTGTCGATCACGATAGATCGTTCGATCCGTGGGCCGTCGATCATCGGGCTCGAATAACAAATGCGGCCGATATGGAAAGCAAAACGAAAGAAAGAGAGACGCGTTTGAGTGGTGTTGGAGGGGTGCGGGGAGGGAGGGGAAGCAGTCGATCAGCGGGGGCCGCCCTCGTGTCCCGAGAAAAGAGGAATAATCCGAGGAGAGAGCGAACGAACCGAAGGAAAACGAGTTCTCCCGGGGCTCGAGGGGTCCTCTCTCTCTCTCTCTCTCTCTCTCTCCTCCTGCGTTCCCTGGGAGAGAAGGGTGGTTGTTCCCAGACCAGATACGGGTGGTAGAGACACACGCGGATGCTGGCTGCGAGCAAGTGAGACGACCGACAACACACTGGCTGGGAACGAGGGGTGCGGAGGGGGAGGGGGACAGCAGGCAATCAATGCATTCCAGCACCTGCCTTTTGTGCGTGTTACAGCCCTGACAGTCACCGAAAACCTGCCCCGCACTTCTGTGTACTTGGCTGCCTGCCTCGGACCCTCAGGGTCTCTCATTTCTTCGTCGTTCTCAACCTATGGCAACCTTCAACAGTTCCAACATCCCCCGAAACATGCTACTGCAACATTCGCTGCAAAAATCCCTGCACTACAACTGTTCGGTGTGCACAAGTTTAACCCCTTGAACTCGAAAACCAAACACCTCGTCCGACCTACAGTGTTTCCATTCTTTTTTCATTTTGTGCTTATGGAACTGACGCAATTTACTCACACAATACAATAGTCGAATGGCGACTGTATCTTTATTCAAAATATTTTTGACATTATTAAATTTGTTTGTATCCAATAAATTACTAAAAACTTCAGCATCAACTTCAGTATCAACATGGAAAAAAAATCTGTAGAAGGGAAATATTCTAGATCGAAAGAAATGTTTCGTTTTGGAGTTAAAATAGCTTCGAGTGCGAAGGGTTAAATATTCAGTGACTAAAATATGAACAAATTTAATAATTCAAAAAATAATTTGAATAGTGATATAGCAATTTTTGGTGGCGCCTCGGAAGGGTTAATAGCGTCAGACCTCGCGATCGATCGATTAGTCTAACGATCCTCGAACTGTTTGGGGTTCCAGCGTCAGCAGTGAGAAGAATCGTGTGCGTCTATTAATTAGTGTTGCCTCTTCGTGCCGCCTACGTGTTCCGATTTGATATTTCGATATGTCGAGCGCGTCTGCGTGCGATTTCCCGCGTTGTTCGCATTTCCAGGCGGCGTGTGTTCGATAAAAGAATTGCTCGGCCTTGGTAGTAGCCGCGATTGCTTCCGATAGAGACCGTATGTGCTCGAGAATGCGAGGCATGAGCATGAGCTCGATGACATGGAATTTTTCACGGTGGCTGTGCGCGGCGTTCCACGAGACCTTACGCAATACAGATAATTCGAAACGTCGAAGCTCCCGCGAGGAGTCGGTTCTTATCTCGGTATCTCTTCATCGGGTCGTTGTATAATCTCTTCCTGTCTCCCGCGTCGAGCAAACAATTTGACATTGTCGAAAAAAAAAAACACAGTTGTTTCAATCGGCACAACCGTTTTTTCGTACAACGTTTCTCGGGCGAACGAATTTTTTTTTTCTTTTTTGTCGGCGAGGTCTTTTGAAATCGTGGGAAGAGGTTGCAAAATTTATAGATAGAATAAAATCGCTGTCTTCCTCGCTCTTGCTCTCGTCTTCGGCTCGAACTTCAGGAAGAGAAAACAGCCGCAGGCGATGCCTCTGAGGTCAACAAGCTGCAAACACTGATATCTCCGCGAGGCTTGTGTAATCATTGTGAATAATGTGTCTCTTCAGAAGAAAATAATTCTCAAGCCGTGGCGCGATAAGATTGCCAGGCTTTTTTTACGAAAATACGATGAGTCAAACGCCGCGTGAGATGTGCCATCAATTAAGCCACTGTGTTTTGTCAAACTTGATGAACGATAACGCTCCCTGCCTCGGCTGCAATAATATTTGTCCTCGATCTGAGCAGCCATCTTCGAACAATTGACGACAATCGCGAGAAAATAACTATTCTCAGATTATCCACGAAGAACTGCTAATTGCTCTGCAATACGCACAAACGATAAATAATCGTGTGATAAATTTTTAATCACCCAACTTTTTTACAAGAAAATAAGCAATAATAATTCTAGAAGGATCACTCTAGATCTGTCCTCTAGATCACCAATCTCGTAAGCAGTGAATCTTTCCACTCGTTCGAGTTTGTTGAAAATGGAAATTCTGCAAGCACAGTGAAATTCTACTATCTACATTTTCCGGGTCACAAGTCTCAGGGGCACTAAATAAATTATTCTTCACTCAATTCTAAACAAAAAAAAACAATAGTAATAAAAATTCTGCCTATTTAAGATTCCAAGTCACACCGAATAAACGCGTTAAGACGAATCCGGCGCCGTCAAATAAATTTGTTTTCCAAGGTTTCCAACGAAAAGCAGAAATTCTCAGAAATCGTCCCGGCATATCAGGCTCTCGAAAAAAGATCGTTAATCTTTCCGGGGGCCACGTGACAGATCCACGAAAAGGTATTATACCGAAGGAAGAAAGTGGCGGAACAGGTTGAGAACCGGCGGGTCGCGTTACGTCCACGTATGGGTGCGTAAACCCGAGAGGATCCTTTCACGCGGGGTCCCGGGTAGGACCTCTACCTGCCCTTCTTCCACCCTACGAAAACTGTGTCCTGCCAGTCCTTGGCGAGCTTTCGTCCCGCTCGGATCAGCGAGAGAAAGAGTATATCGTCTCCTGGTATCGTCTCGAATCTCTTTCGTCGCTCGGTTCGCGAGTACTCCGACGGATCTTGCGCAGGGTGTCTGTTCGTTGCCGCGCAGATAATTCCCGATAACCGACTTATCGTCGGCCGAGTGTTTTCCATTTTGCGGCTCTGATAACGCTCGCCCGCCTCTCGGCTGCTCGGCGATCCAGCACGTCGTAGTCTTCGTGAAAAACTCGAGCGATTTGGCCGCGATCCGCCGGCCGAATTTTTTCGCAAGCAAAAAGTCATCGCGTTTCGATCATCGAGTGAGAAACTAAGCGTTGCTGTGATAACGCGAATGGAGGCCAGCAGGATCGTGAGAAAAGTCTGCGAAACACTCTGCTCGAACAGAGAACCGTCGAGTCCTGGGTTTCCGTAGATCGTCGGAGTGACAGCCGTTGGCTTCCTGTAGTGATAACGTCGCTGGGAACGTGAATGGAGGCCAGCCGGATCTTGGATTTCGGATCTAAACCGCCGTGCTTCCGTCTCGTCGCTCGAAGGTCAGTCTAACAGTCCTGCCGCGGATCGCGCGACCTTGCCGAGCGTTGCATAAAAAGGAACGATCTTTTCCAACGAGAGATAACGCGCGTCGATAAGAATATGTATCGAGAGTCTCGGATATTTTTCCCCCGGTCGGGGTTTTCCTCTTCCTTCGCTCGATCCGCAAGGACGAGATCGATAGAGAAGAAAAACGCGCTCCGAAGGCTGAGCTGATTTATATGCTCCTGCTCGCTGCCGATTCCTCGAAGCTTTCCTGGATTCTACATTCTTTTTTTCTCTCCTCTTTCCACGTACGTACCGGGTGTCCTGTTAATCGTACCGGGGAACGTTTGTTTGCCCCGGTGCGATAATTTATCTGATCACGTGCGCGATTACGATCGGCATTTAAATTTCGCTTCGCGGAACTGCTCCGTCGGTGAATTTCCCTTGAATTTATCGGAGCTTTCGGAATATCTCCGGGAGCTTGATTCGTATCTGGCGAATTGTGTTCCTGCGGTAATGCGAAGAGCACGAGAAACATCGTAGCATAAATTAATTCAACGGAGTGTGTGAGTGGCAGAGACGTGTCGAGGGATTTAAAAATGGAAAGGAGATGAACGAATTACTAAATTAGATAGTGTGTGTGTGCGTGTGTGTGTCGCTGGTGTCGAGGCGATCCTCTCGATCACCGGCGGATCGATCGAGGACCGATCGAGAAACTTTCACGGTGTGTTTATCGTAGGAAGGAGCAACGGGTACACACATGCACGCAGGCGCCCGTTTATTTCTGCGAAACGAGAGAGAGAGAGAGGGGTTGGGGGAGGGAGGGAGAGCGAGCGATTCCAACCGGCATTTGCATTGCAAAACTCGACCGGCACGAAGGTCATTAATTATGCACTCCACGGTACGCAACAATAGAGCCCGACGGTGTTTCGTTTCGTGCCACGACACCCTGCCTCTCTCGATGTAGTTTCCCCGTCGATGGGCTTAAAGCGGATTAAAGCTGACGCTGCCATTTTAAAAAATCATCTCCCTTCCTCGACGCCTTCTTCTTCTTCTTCTTGTTCTTCTTCTTCTGCTGCTTCTGCGTCTTCTCGTTCTTCTGGCTCAGTCGTTTCTCGAAACTTGAAATTCTTCGCGTCGTCGCCGCTGTTCGAGCCCCCGAAGTCGTTATTGGATTTTATTCCGACGAACTTTCGCTCCACTTTTCCCTTTTTCTTTTTTCTCTTCACGCGAGCAAACCTCCAGCGGAGAAATTGAATTTGCCAAGCTCCGAGTTTTCTCCAAGTTCTTCTCCCGGTGACCTTAAAAGTTCCTAGAAATACCCGGCAGCTTCTGACCTTTCGGCGAGCATGACCTTTGGGAAAATCATCGCGTCTCGTACATCTTCCTTTTCCACGCTTCGGTTTTTAGCTTGGAATTGGTTTCCCGTCGGACCTTCTGCTCCGCTTCGGAGAACGAAGCTGCAAATTAACCCCTTGCCCTACAACGTCATACTCGAGACGAAGAGTACGAGCAGAGTCGAATAAATGTGTGTGTTATTAACAGACTGCGGATCTTTGTGCGTTTGTAACAAAATTCTGTAGATATAATTCGAAATTGTGGGAAAATGTTTAATGTCCGTATACTGATCCTCGTCTATTAAAATTAGCAACGGAAGAAATAACATTCTACTTAGTTACCATTTCTTCTAGTCATACATATAGGCATAGAATAGATATAAATTTTCTCCTGTGTTTAGGAAATTAAAAATTACGTAAAAGTTCTATTCACTGGTAACTGTAAAATAAAACTTAGTGCAAGGAGTTAACGCGTGGGACGTTGATTAAAACTAAATTATACTGTCCCGAAAGTGCAACTGGTTTAACAGTTCAGAGGATCGAGCTTCGATCGAGATTCGATCGCTTTGAAGTGGCAGCGCAAATTTCGTTCGTGTTTCGGCTGTTAATCTCCGCGGCCCGTTATGGCGTTAAGTTACGGCCGCGCCGAGAAACGCGAACTTCTAATTGGAACGCATTATTTATAAACGCACGATAAACCCGAACGCGTCCGCGCGAGCTTCCTCATAAATTACCGGAGCTAATTAGTCGGCGGGGTAACCGAGCCGGTAATTAACCGAGGCTACACGCACTTGTCACGTCCCTGTGAAGCCGTGCCACGCAACGACAATCGAAGTGACACACACACAGAGGACATGGAGGGGAGGGGAAGGGAGAGAGAGGGGGAGAGATCGACAGGGTTGTCGTGCGAGAGAGTCGGCGGTTGTCTGATCCAGAAACTTTTTTATTTCCACGATCGCCCGCCGCCTCGATGATTCTTCATTAATGATTGAGCTCGTGTGTGTGCGCGTGATTTCGACGAGTTAGCGGTTAACGACCGGTGTCACGTAGGCGTGACTTGGCTCTCGTTGTCTGTCGTGGCATCCTTGGCACAATTTCACTACTTTAATGCTCGCTCGCGGCTAGTTTTCTGTCCGCGCTCGTTCATAAATATTCATGAAACCGGAAAAATAATGCATTTCACGGCGCGAATAGCATTGCGACTGCTCGGCGCGGAATTAATCGACAGATTTATTACTGTAGAGCTAACGGCGAAAATATGTGTTCTGTTGTTGTTGTGTTTCCCTACGTAATTCAACCGTCGATAAGAAGCGAAACTCGATATCGAAGAACTCGCCGATCCGAAATGATAAAACCGGGTCTGTTCGAGATTCCGATATAGTGGTTTCGTCGGCAATCTTCGAGTCGATCAGGGGTAAAAAAAAAACATGGTCGTACAAGTCGTTCGGCATCGTTCGCAGCGCTCGTTACAGTTTGTTGCGCCTGTTGATGGCGGTGTCCAACGCGGAACGCGGTGAAATTGACGGGCAAGTTGATGTAACGCCTCGTCCTCGCCGCTCCGAGCGCGTCTAGCATTCCTCTCGACTTTCTTTCTCGCTCGCTGAATGATACTTGTACAGGTTCCGGCGATTCACGGCTCTCCATTCAATGGAACAGGCTCGGTACTTGCAGTTTCTCGGGGTTCATCGACATTCGGGATGCTCTACTGGGTGTCCTTGAAAGTAGACGCGTTTCGGTTCGCGATAAGGAAGCGGGATCGTGACGGGAAGTGGTGGATTTTTACAGTTGTTCGGTTAAACAGGCAGGTGCGAACGTCGGCGAGGATTATAAAATATGGAACAGTTTCTTTTTCCCCCCTCGCGGAACTCTTCGAAGGCGAATAAATTTCGCCACTATTAATAGACCCGCGATTGTGATCGCGCGCCGGGGGCCCGTTAACATTTATGAGATGCCGGCGAGGCAGCTTTTTAAAATCGTAATTGCATCACTCGCGTCCCTTCGAGGCAGCCTAGCGGCGGCCTTTAAAAACGGTCTCGAGACGTTTCAAATTTTATGTTTATCGGTGCTGAACTGTTTCCTTGGGAAGATTCGAGCCCGTCTATCCGCCTGGAAATCGACGGAGATAAGATTATCTCGATGGCGAGAGGGTCATTTGTGTGTCTGTCTGCTGTCCGTGTGTACGTGTCTACGTGGTTCTCTCGGATGCCTCGCACGGCCGAGGAAGTCGATGAAATTAAAATGCACGGGACAGACCCGATCGTGGTTGACACTCGAGCCTGTTTTTCCGTTCGACAGGAATGCCTCGCGTTGCACCTGCCTCTTGCCGTCTTCTGCTCCGCTCGCACGAGTATCGGCGGGTTCGTTGCTGGTCGATGTCCCTGAACCGTCGTCGTCGTCGAGCTTCGTTTTCGAGCAATAAATTCTAGCCGCCGATCGATACGGTGTCGCTGGGAATACCACCGACCCGACCCACTTCGACGAAACAGGCTTACGACACACCGCCGCCGATGTAACTGAACATTTATCAACCGCTAACATAACTTTCGTTTGATACCCAAGATGGCCGACCGGTGAAAGGAGCGATCCTCGAGCTTCGTTTCCTCAAAACCCACGTTTGCCAATTTCGACTTCCAAGCTGTACCGGAAGTCGAAGCGAGTCAGAGTTTAACCCGAGGACTCTGAACCGAGTCTAATTAATATATATGCTACTAATTTCCTTTAAACCGAAATGAAATTCTATTTTGGCATTGCTGGTTTACAGCTATTGCAGAACATACAGGCATACGATAGATGTAAATTTTCTCCTTTTTTCTTTTAAACCAAGACAAAATTGTATTTAGTTGTAGTTGATATGTGTGCCCATAATTATGAAAGTGGTCTGTCATAAAAAAAAAAAAATTACATTGAATAAATTTAGTTTAAAATCATGTCGTGTGAAATAAGTGATAAATTCATTTTTTTTTTAATTTTGACTTAGACCACTTTCATAATTATGGGCACATATATCCTTTGGAGAAAACATAGGCATACAATAAATATAAACTATCTTTCTTTTCCAAGCAATTCTGAGCGATAAAGAATTCCTAAACACAAAATGTAGTGCAAGGGGTTAACTTTTTGATTATCGCTGGATTTACGGCGGATCGAAACTATTTTGTTTGATAAAAATAACCGGAAAGTATTTATCCAAATTTTCAGCCATTCTTTCAAGCACTATGTCGAGTGGAGAAGCACTTTCCACGGATCGATCGCGACGATTTTGGTCAAGGTCAATTGATAGTTAGGATCGCGGAGATACTCTTACGACGCTCCCCGATCTAATAATCTCAATCCCCTCGGTTAATCAAAGAGTCGAGGGCACCGGGAAAATAGGCGGCCGGGACATATTTACCTCGTTCTACGCTAGACAACGCGGCTCCCCGGCCAGGGAATCGAACAAATTAACTCGGGAACCCACATAAGTCAGCTTGATGACCCCACGCTGTTTTCTTATCGACCGCGGCTGCGTTCGCTTTCATTCAGTACCAACAACAATCCCGGCTAGCAGAGTCTAAATAAATACTCGAATCAAACTCGGTTCAATATCCATCCACTCTTCGCTATCAGTCGAGATTACCGAAAACAAATAATCGAAGATCTTCCTGACAGAACCCAGACAAGCGCATTTCCTAATAAAATCTAAATGTTCAACTTATCCTATTTTTGCAGCCAGGTTTCCTTCGAGAGCTGTCAATAAACAGCCAGAAACACCGAATTCGGTTCTCGTCGGACAAAATTGCACAAGCGACTCGAGAGAGAGCCTGTAGAGGTCGATTCAGAAGTAGAATCGTGTGCAGCAAGTGTCTGCAAACCGGGCGACGCTGTTTATTAATTACTTCGGTTGCCGAACTTCCTGGATAAAGTTACAGAACCGGGAAATTCATCTACTTGAGAGTTCGAGTCTCCCCTTTGATTGACTTTCCAGATTAATTCGCCAATTGAGTGCAAAGTTTCTGGAAAAGTTGCGCAGAGGGCGATGTGGATTAAAGCCTGGGTAGGCTTTCGAGGGATAGAGAGAGAGAAAGATGGTTTACCGAAACAATTTCTCGTTCCCTCGTTCGCCCGTAAATTCGCTCTCTGGTACCCACGCCTTCCAATACCGCGCGCGGAGTTAATTACCTCCTTCGGCTCCGCGGAAACTCCTCCGGGCGTGTGCTTTCCGGGACTCCGAGCCCGAGGGTAGAGGGCCTATATAAATCCCGACTGTCTCCGCGTACACGCGGCCAACCGCAAGCCTCCGTTGACGGTACAGTTACCTCCGTTCTGTGTACCGGGTGCTCGCGAAATGTTTCGCCGAACTTGCAGATTTAGAGTCGCCGGAATCCCCGGGACCAATACGCTGGAACGCGCGTTTCCCGCTCGGCGAAACGGATGGCGCAACTTTGCAGACCTCCGGCAGGTGTTCCTCGAGTTCTAAGACTCTCGTCAGGCTCTCAGAGTGTCGAGACTGTTCCCAAAATGTCGAAGAAATTTCGAACAACTCGGCTGCTTCAATCCTTGGTCTTTGGTTTTGTTGGTTTTGGGAAGCAAGGTATTTATTTAAAAAGAATAAAAGCACAGATATGATTTAGAACGATATTTGATCGATGTTTCCTCTACTAAGGCTAGGCTTAGACTGAATGACTTCGGCAGCTCGTCGATACGTTTGAAAACGATAAACATTTGAATGGGACACGTCGACGGACCAAAAGAAGCGCGGCTCTGTCTTTGATTCCATACCTAAAGATACCGCGAGATACATATACAATAGTTCCTGGAACCGTATTATATATAATTTCTGTACATATATCTATAGGTTTTCTTAACCCCTTGCACTACTATTCATTTTGTGATTACAACGATTAGAAATTCTTCATCGTTCAGGTTTTCATAGAAAAGAAAAGATGGTTTACATTTATTGTATGCCCATGTTTTCCCCAAAGGATATATATATCAGCTACAACGAAATGGAATTTTATTTCGTTTTAAAGGGAATTAATAACATACATATTTATTAGACTCTGTTCAAAATCTTCATCACGAGTCTGACTCGATATTGTAGGGCAAGGGGTTAAACCCTCTTGATCACTTGTCTGTGGCATTTTTAAGGGTTTACTAGGTTTACACTAAAAATTACTATTTCACATTATAAAAATAACCTGAATGAGTCTATCAAAATTTGTGGCTATTTTTTAAATAATATATAGCCAAAGAAATCGATTTGTTAACTAACTCCTCACGGATGCATGTTTACAATCTAGGTGAAGATTTCTTGTTTGATAGAGGTATTCCCTGTTTGATAGTGTCTGAAAAATTGAGTAGCTTTTTCAAGAACTGGTTGTGTTCGCTAGATTGAATTGTCAGTACACAAGCGTGTTGTATTGTGTGAAGGATTGCAAATTTTGGAGCTGCAGGCAGCAATTTTCAAGAAAGATTGGAGGCTGAATATTCTCAGTAGCTGGATGGCAATCGCATTTCCGATTAGCGTATTGCATAAAGGACAGCCTGATGAATTCTGGGACTCGAAGCAGCAATTTTCAAGGAAGATTGAGACCGGGTAACCAGATAGCCGAGGATGCTGCCGGCGAATCTTGGCGTTCCGAAGCAATTTACCCCGAAGAAGAGACAATACAAAAGACCGAGGGGATCAGTCAGGGTTCCTTTTCAGAGAGAGAGTATCGCAATCGCCCCGAAATAATGGAGCAGCCCGAACACACACACAGAGAGAGAGAGAGAGAGGGAGAGAGAGGAAAGGAGGGAGGACAGAGAATGAGAGAGGTAGACCACTCTACAGGGTCTAAGGAATCCAAAGGGCGAGAGAACGGTCGAGCCGTCGCGCCACACGGATCCCTTTGGATCCTTTCGGTTGTATCCTTTTGTGTCTGGGCTAGCTCCGAGGTCTGTCCCCTTGGTGCCCGTCGGTTCCTCATAATTGGGGAATAAATCGTGGTCAGGACACGGCGCGCACGCATTCGGCATCGGCCTGGAATGATCTCGTTTCTAAAAGCACGCACCGCACCACGCCAAGCAGAGGCCAAGCAGAGGCCAGGCCAGGCCACGGTACAACCAAGCCGAGCAGCCACGCTGGAAGTAATAACAGACGTCGAAACGGCGGGGAATGCGAGAGAGCGGGCCGCGTACACGGCATCGGATAAATAATTCATGAAACGATAAACTAAGGCGCGGGCGCGCGCGCGCGAACCGAACGAACGGATGCGTTATCTGTCAGCACGACCCGCTGCTCACCTGCGCACGTAATTTCGACCGGGATTTCGGGGGACCGTCTCGATACTTCCACCGTTCGCTACTTGACTACACTTTGCTTCTTCTTTGCGAAACCGGCCAGCAATTTGCGAGAAGGTTATTTTCCATTCGTTCGAATCGTTCTAGACATATCCTTCTACAGTCGAGTCGGAAAGTAAGTTAACATTTGGTGATATGTAGGCAATGAATATGATGAATAAAATCAAGTTATTGTATTGTTTTTATTTAGGAGGTGTAAGGAAATAAAGAAATATGTTAGTAAAACATATATTATCATTATTAAAGATTAAAGACATGTCATATTCATTTGCCTGCATACACCAGTCGTTAACTTACTTTCCGACTCGACTGTATTTAATGCTGGCTAAAGTGAGTTCTGTTTGTTTGGATTGGCGACCCAATTCTGGTGAGATATTCTTTGATCTGGGGCTAGCAAAAGGGCTTTCAGTTTCGTTGGATAAATGACCTATTCTTCTTGAGAAGCCCTGGGTCCTAGGACTAGCAAAAGTGACTTTAATTGACTTGGACACTCGACCTACTTCTGGTGAAACGTTTTTTGATCTAGGGCTAGCAAGATGGGTCTCCAGTTTTGTTAGGTCAATGCCCTATTATTGAGAGACTCTGGGTCCTAGGACTAGCAAAAGCCACTTCAATTGACTTAAATAGATGGCCTACTTCTGGTGAGACATTCTTTGATCTAGTGCTTCGAAGATGGGTCTCTAGTTTTGTTGGTTAAATATCCTATTTTTCTTGAAGAGTTCGGTGTTCTAGGGCCAGCAAAAGTGACTTGGTTTCGTTTGGATAAAGAGCTGGCACACGTTGAACGGTGACATTATGTGTGGCCAAAAGAGCTCGATATGTTGAGAAATGTGATAACCTAGTCACAATCACAGCGATTCCATAAAACACTGTAACGCATCAAAGAATAATTAAATCTTGTTGGGTCTATGCGAGGATCGAATCCCGAGGTTCCTCGGGCTGCCTCCGAGAGCCCGCGTCACTCTCTGCGTTCGCATTCATTGCAAACATGCTTCCACTGCAATAATGTAATCGGCAGTGAAGAATTTCCGAATTAGACTTTCAAATAAAAGAATAACCAGTTTCCTCAATGGCAGCGAGCAAATATTTACGACCCGCGTGGTCGTGCTTTAGACCCTGTTCTCCCAGTAGCCATCAGAGAGTCGGAACGTCAATGAAGTCGTCCTGAATGAATATTGAATAAACATCGAAGCCTATTATCAATCGAAGAGAAGACGTCAAAGAAACTAGCGGGGGATAGGTTGTAGAGGACGAGCGTAGGGGACGGTGGAAAAAGAGTTGGTCGAACGTTCGGCAAAAAGACGTCGTTCCCGTCAAGGGGGGAATGCAATTTGCAATTCCCGTTCTTGCGAGCCCGTACCGGGGACGATAAAACGCTGCTGGAAACACGGACGGAGGAATTTCGAAATTACTGGAATACCTGTCTGTCCTCCTTCTCTTTTAACGTTCTCTCTGTCCGTTGGGTTCTCTCCTGGCGCTCTCTTTACACCGTCGCGTTTCTCTCTCTCTCTCTCTCCCTATCTTTCTCGCTCGCCTAACTTTCCGCGAGTGCTTCGTCCCATTGCGAGCGCACAGCGTTTCAGCCACTTTGTTTTCCAAGCGTTACCTTTCAATTCGACGGAGCGAAACGCGGTTACGCCGCGATGGAGGGACAGAAATGCGGATAGTCAGCAAGTCCCGACGTCTGCTGACCGGGCACGTACATAGGAAACCTCGAGAGTAGTTTCTCCCCGCAGCGTCGTCAGCAAGTTCTATCGGGCCGGGGCTCTCTTATAGTCGTTTCCCGTGGCTGGTCTGAAATTTAATGCGCCGCGACGCGACTACCACCGTACCGGGTGGCCGTTAACCATCGATCCATTCACCCGAACCCCATTAAAAATGAGCCGTACGTTTTACGCTATTTTATAACGCAACGAATCCAGTCGGACCGGTTCGTTTAATAGACAATCGCCTCTGATATTCTCTTTAACGCGTTACACGCTACGCCAGTCCCTCGGAAACGACGGTGTCGAACTCGCGAACACGCATAATTCGTACGATATTCAAAAATTTGTTCACTGTCTTGGCAGAGTTTGAAACAGACTAAGCGGAAATGAGCTTTACGTGTCTTTCGTTTTATGCATGGCGAAACGGAGAGCTAGACAAAATCAACTTCACGTTCAACGGGTTGATAACATCGACGCACGAGAATTTTCTCGATAAATTGTTCGATAACCCTGATCGTTATCAAAGAAATTTATCTCTTCTAAAGAGTTTCTTTATCAAGATTTATCTGTAATTTAATCGGACTTGTTCTGAGAACGTCGCGTAGAGGAATGTTATTGACTAGATAAGATGCAGTCATTAATAGACTGTGGATTGATTTCTTGAAAAATTTATAATATCTACAGTCATTAACAAGCCTACTGATAGACTCCCTATGGTTTATAAACAATCTACTCCCGTTGAGAAACTCTTTGACCTAGGGCCAGCAAAAGTGGCTTCGGTTTCTTTATACAAATGATTCATTCCTGTCGAGAATTTCTGTGACTCATGGCTAGCAAAAGTGGCGATTGTAAAAATTGCAGGAGCAGTATATCCGCTAGATTAATCTAAGAAATTCCCCCCTAGTATTTCATGTTTTGCGCCGACAGCTCGAAGCTCGAGAGCCGGCAAGAAATCTTTAAACGCCGAGTATACAAAACGGCAAAGCGAAGGAACAGAGTAAAAATCGAGCAAGAAGCATAGTCGAAAAATTGCGTTGATTACAGTATCGCAACGGATAAAACAAGATCGATCTCGCCGCGCTCGCTGGAAGACCAGGACGATCTCGACGGCAAGAAACCGATCGGGAATGATCGTGAAAGTGGGTCGAGCTCGAGGAACTCGATCGTGCGCAAGGTGTTCTCGTGGCCGGAGAATCGAGGATCGACATGTATTCGCAGCTGTGATCCGCTCGATCGGATCGTTATCGAGGTCCTCGGACGATCGAATCGATCGTCGCGGCAATGAAAGATCGTGAGACAGGCCGGGTTGTTATCGTTACGGCAACAACGGTATCTTCGAGCATAGGTGTAAAAAGATCCGCGACGGCTCCGATTCCCTACCACCTTATCGCCTGTTATCGCGCTATCTATTTTGCTGGAACTATATGAATACATTTCTCGCGATAAGATACCGTTTCGCCATATTACTCGCAAACAGCCGACGCAGTTTCGAATTCGAGACCCCGTGTCTCGAACGCCATTCGATCGTATTGCACGAGAACAAGAACCTCGACGAGCCTGATGCCTCTTGCTGTAAACTGGTCAGCGAAACGGCCATTTTCTCTGTTTACGTTACGCGAGCTCGTTCAGGGATCGCTGAGTGGGCGGCTGGATTTAATGGCCGGGAGAGTATGCTTTCGGGTTTCCGTTTTCTTTGGAGGTCGTCCCTTCCGCAGAGTGCACAGATTTCAGAGTTAGAGGTCCTTGGTTGGTCGAAATTAAATCTATATATTTTCACGTGAATAAAGTCAGCGAAAAAAGAAGCAACTTTTTAGTGGCCACCTGTTTCTTACGATGGACTTAAAAGATTTTTATTTTGACCTTCAGTCTAATCGTTACAAAGACAATACACTCTGGAACCGTCGTGATAAGTCCTGAAAAAATTGCGGAACGCCGCGGATTTCTCTGTGTGTCAAGGTCGGCACACCGAGTCACCAGATAAAATCCATCAGCGGCGATGTGCACAGGAGGAGCACGAGGACGATGAGAATTAACGGTGCGTGCGGAGAGTGGGGGGGGGGGGGGGGGAAGAGAGGTGGCACATGGAAGAAGAGGAGTAGAGTAGGAGGAGGATGAGCAGAGCAGAGCTTTAAGCAGCCTGTCGGGAACAGACCGCGAATCTAATTATAGTCTCATCCGAGAAGAAGGTTTACTATGCTAATCGAGCCGGGGCGGTCGAGCAAATGTCAACCCACGTGTTCTGTTTACCCGGGCGATGATCGCGTCATCGTTCCACGTGTCTGTTTGTATTCGACGCGTGTGTCCTGCGCTACGAACCGTACACAACAGGCTTTTTCAATGATTCCTGACGCAACGGTCAACGATATGAATTCCGAGGCACAGGGTTATCTGGAGGGGGCGGCTTTGTCCTTGATAACGGGACGAAACGCTCGCAGCTATCTGGGCCGATTAGGCGGCGACCGCTTTGAAAAATTTCGCCGCCTCCCGGAGCTGAATTTCGACCCCGACATTTAAATCCTAGGCGAGATTTAAACTTTTAAATTTAAGAATTAATTTTATACATGTTATTTAGAACTGCACTGCGGATTTTCTGCGTTTATGGCAAAAACGAGTGGGTGCAATTTAAGGATGCAGTGAGATTAAAATTAACTTGCTCAAGGAAACTCGTTAAGTTGCTCAAGGAAAAATTAAATTTCTACTCGCTTATGTTTCCTTGAAATTAACGTGGAAAATGTTATGTAATTATTACGCATACATTCGGCGAGCTAGTAAGTTTTTTGCATTTTTAGTTGAGTATTTTCATTACGAAGTGACTCGTCGTTTGCATTCGAGTCGCCTCGGAACATCGTTGTCGACAGGAATATGAATTCCCAGAGGCGGCAAGTGAAACGGACAAATTAGAGTAGCTTTCGAAAAGATGATCCGGCGAAGAACGGCGTGTAAGCTGCTTGTGCTCGCTCGCACGCACACGCGCCGGCCAACAAAAAGCAGATTAAACGTCACGGGTTAAGAGTTCAGGAAGAGAAAGTCAACGAACCAATGGCAGCCGGCCCCTGATTGAGCCTGAATGCCGCGTTCTGGCTTTTATTACGTGCAATCGCTCGGATTCGGACCCTCTCTCTCTCTTCGTCTTTATTTTTCTGGCGCGAATCGCGCGTGTCTCGCGCCTTTAACAAGCGTTTTACGAGCTTTTGTCCGTGACTCCGCGCTCGCTCTGCACACCTTTTGTCAGGGGGCTGCAATATCACGCGCACAAAACGCCGCGCGTATAATGCCGTTGTACCCGCGGACAAAACGCGTGCGCGCCTGCAATCATGGCTGACACCGAGAGAGGAACTCTCTGACAGTGAACACACACCGTCAGCGATATCTACTCGCCTCCTCCTCCATAGCTGTTCTTATTGTCTGAGAGCCGAGCGTTTTATCCATCGGTGGGACAGACACTGTTTCTGCTGAAAAGTCTCAGAAAATGGAACACCGATCTGCCTGCCGATAGAGCCAAGCGGAGCTTCGGGCGTTTATGGCATTCCAAATGTGCAATGTACAGGATATTTTTCACACGGCGATTATTTCATAATTTACGAAAGCCCATGGTCCATGGCTAATGACTTTTTAATGGCTCCTTCAGCGGCAACAGCTGTTTCAATTGTAAGCCAACACGTCACATGATCTATAAAAATTTAAATTAAAATTAAAGAAAATTAATCAGATTTCTCAGTTCTGGAGGAAAAGAAAATTTCTTAGTTTACTTTTGGTACAGTACAACCATTGAAAATTCTACTAACCCCTTGACGAGCCCGTGACGAAGATTCCTTTAAACCGAAATGAAATTCTATTTTGGAGTCGTTAATATATTACTATATTTGTTTAGCTATTAAAAGGTCGTGTAGAAAAATTTTCTGCTTTTTAAGGGGAATTTCGAATTACAAAAAAGTGTTAATCACTGAAACCCGTAAAATAAATCGTAGTTCCAGAGGTTCATAAAATTCTGATGGGAAATGTTATCTTGCAAATAACATTTTCACCAAACTATGTGCACTTTAGTGCCCGCGTTATGGAAAGGAATGTTCTATATTAATTGGAAGAACTCTCACCGGATACGAAGCGGCGCAGCGTTTCCTACTGCGGAAAAATTACGAAAGTAACTACACATGTAGGCGGTGCGACAGGGTATCGAAGCGAATGAACAGCGTTTCGTCCAAGGATAATAAAACCGTGCTGGTTTTATTGATTGCCGGGTGTCGGCCGGAGCGATATTCCCGTAGACCGTGTCTCATTCTCTCTTCCTTCTCTCTCTCTCTCTCTCTCTCCCTTTCTGTGTAGCTGGCGGTTCTTCCACGTCACGCTTTTTAAACGTGCATCAATTTGCCCGTGTTTCGCAACGAGCAACGGCTGCGGCGGCGGCTACGTGCATGTGTTTGCATCGTCGAGCGTCTCGTCTTAACGAGCGCAACGATTCATGCCGTGCGAATTACCGGCGAGAGAATCTAGCCTGGAACGGGCTGAGTCATCGCGCGCGAATTTTCTTGTCGGACGTTGCGATCGGATCGGATCGGATCGGATCGAATCGAATCCGACGAGCGTGTTACGCGTGAACATCGCCGACGCGTATCGGGCCCGAGAAACACCGACGAACAATCTTCCCCGTGTGGGTGGAACACCGGGAGACCGTGTCGTTCACCGGTTTCCTTGAAAAATCGCTATCAAAGACATGATTTGTACATAAATCGACGACTTCCGCCTCCCAATATACAATTCACCTTTTCAGCTGATAAAAATGAGCGATCTCTTTCACGTTCCTGCTCCGGGAACGATATGAATCTAATTACATAATTAAATTGATTTCGAATTATTTCTTGAGTTTAGCACCAATTAGGAAAAAATTGGGAAAAACCCAGCTGACCAATTTTCATAATTAAAACTTGGTTTACCATTTTACAAAGCCGAGAGTAGTTGAAAGGAAAACTAATAAACGTATTCAAAGAGCTTAAGCACACTATTATTTCCAGCAAGATCGTTGAGAAAAGAAATAAACGTGTAGCTCCTGTAACCTTGGAACGAATGGAATTTTTATTTTGCATAAAAATCCTACTGATAAGGCAATCAGCATGTTAATGTTGAATTTAATCGGAGATTGATCTGCCAGTCTCTCGTTCACGCGAACCCTTTACGAACAGGAAAGGTTCAGGGTTGTTTATTTTTGTGGCTGCAGCTCGTTTTCACGAAATTTCTAGAGATTCCCTGAATCTGCCTGGACGAGTTCTGGCCAGCATAGTTGTTCAGGAGTTAATTAACTCGTTCGCGAGCGGTCGCGTGCAGTCTGCGCTCAAATACCGGACAGCAAGACGACGTAACGAGTCTGAACACGCGGTCGACGATCATGGTACATAGTACAGTGACTCACACGTTCGTTCGCATGCTTTCGAAATGGCAATTAAACGTGAAGATTGTTCTGCGTTCTTCCCGTCACTGTTTACCTTGTCGCTTCTCTCCCTCTCTCTCTCTCTATCAATCTCTCTTTCTCTCTCGCACTCTGTGACATATATTTCTCAATTTGAACACGAAACCTCCGACTTTACGGGCAAATTAGGCGCGAACAAACGCGTCAATTTGCGAGTCGCTGTCGAGACCCGTTAAAATTATGCCGGAGCATTTTTGGTTGACTTAACCCCTTCCACTGTGATTTATTTTATGGTGTCAGTGGTTCGAACTTTTTTGTAATTCGTATGCCTGTATGTTCTTCAATAGCTGCACATTAACAACGCCAAAATAGAATTTTATTTCGGTTCAAAGGAAATTAATAACATATTAGACTCTGTATTCCTCGACTCCGAATTTTATGAAAATATGGCAAAAGTGTGTCGGAAGGGATTTTAAAGAGTTTCAAAGAATCGCTACATTATTTTCAGCTTTTCGTAGTTATTGAAGAAGAAAAGAAATTTCTGCTTGGTTCAAGTTTCATTCGGTTGACGTTGAGAATTTTTCTTTTTGCATAAAGATCCGCCTTGACAATTTTGTCTACGGATGCAAAGATCGGTCGAGTAGTCGCCTCGGAGACGCAGCGTAGACGTGTCTCGATCCCGACAGCAGATCAAAAGCGTCGAATATAATGGGAAAGCGGAGGACCAACGCGGAATGTTCCGCTTCTAACGCGCGACGAAAATATCCGGCGGTCTCGTCGTAAATGACGGGGACGGGAGAAGAAGAAAGTCAACTCGATTGCGAGGCGAGAAAACGTGGTAGACGAGCGTCGGCTTCTCCGTTCACTCGGCGGTCCCCCCGCGCTGTACATATATATAAAAGTATAAAAATGTCGGACAAAAATAGAGCGTGAAAATCCAGCTAACGAGAAAGAATCGCTTTGTCCGAGAAAACCGCGGAGAAAGTAAAAATTCTCGCAAAAATAACTTTCCACTGTCCATACGAACCAGCACACACACACGCAGAGGACCGATGAAATTGTGGAAAAAATGTTCGCACCAAAACCCCGGAGGGATATAATTTGTAACGAACGGCAATTTTGTAGCGAGTTGCGTGTGCGTGTGTGTGTGTGTGTACGACGATTGCGAATTATTTCATTAACTTCTCTGGCGCGGAACATTGACATTGGCCGTTCGCGCGTCCGGCAGAAATACTCTCGGCGCTTTCCAATTAATGAAACCGAGTATACTTTAATCGTTATCGCGGCTCCCTCTCGAATCGAACCGGTCACATCGAGGCAAGAGACAGCCGCTTTCACATCTGCGACCGGGGGCCCCCGGTTTGTTCGAGGAATTCGAGGCCTTGGGAGCCGGCTCGATCGAGGAGAACAGTGTGCGCCATTATTATCGGCGGCGAGCTACGGCCGCTACATTAATTATGTAATTGCATGCTTGCCCGATGACAAGCTACGGCGAGAGAGCCAGTGACATTTTCCACGATGCAAATGCACGCGGATGCAGTTCGGTTTTTTTTTCCTCCTCCTGCTCCTGTGTGCAACGCTGGTCGGTCGGCTTCGCCTCGATTATCCAACGATCCCGAGCCGCATTTCCATTTTGTTTATCCGGGCGCGACGCTAATTGAGCCCCGGGCTCAACGTTTAATCACACCGCCCCCGTTTCCGCGCGTTCGATTAAAATCGCACGCTCCCGTTCCCGCACTGGCGAACACGCGAACACGATAATCAAATGCTTTCGAAAACACGCTGTTTTCCCGAAGAACCATTTTCTTCGAACGATCGTCTCGTTTAATTGCTACGTCAGGCGATAGTCGCTTTTTCGATTAAGCCGTTCGTTATAGGTACTATTTAACGCCTATCAACGTATTGCTTCATAGGTATATTCCATGCTATTAAATGCTACGTAAAAGTGAAAATCGTCACGAGCAAAGTTTCTAGAAGTACAGTGACTTCTCTATATATGTCGCCAAGGCCTGGATGATGAACGTCGCGGAATTATCCCCACTACCGCGAGGTGTACGAAGCTCGAGCGGCCACGGGCGCCGAGGAATGTAAACATAACACGGACGTTGTTGACATGTGTCGAGAATTTACTGTATCACGTTACGCGTTACAATTTCTTTATGTAAAACACAAAATCGTGGTCGTCACACTTGTGATTCTCAGTAGGGGTTGTGTAAAGTCAAATCTATGTGCATATAATTTCATGTAACGTGTAACGTGTCACCGTTACTAGGTGAGATAATATCTCGATATCTGCAGGAATTTATTCAAAGAAAATCGAGCCACCTTTGCTAGCCCTAAAGTTGAAAATCAATTTTTACCATGATCTATTGAACCAAATGTTATTGAGATTCACACGGTGTGATAACGTTACCAAATTATTGCCACGATAAACATTTCTATTCTCGTATTGTTAAATAAGTTGTTTTGCTCCTGTGTGTAACTTCTATTGACATTGAGGTGGCGCTCAACGTGTTAAATGAGTCGCAAACATTATCTCTCTTTTCACACGACTAAACCAACAGCTGCAAGAATTTCCGAACAATTTCGAACGATTCGGCCAGCGTTAAAGCGATTTGCTGGATTGAAAATAACGGCGCTTTCTTTTCTTTTATTCATAGGTTGACTCAAAACTGGCCGCCCGTTGAAAGCCGTCGAAAGCGAAAATTAATTAACCGAGCCGAACCGAACGTTTAATTAGGAGACCGCGGTACGATCGTCGAGCCGTTTCGCCGTTGTGATCCATGTATCGCGAAGACGACGCGTAGGCAGGATATCAACGGTCTCTCGAGTCCCTTTCACCGACGATGTTCAATCTCCCGCGTTCCTATCTGTAAATAATTACTTAGTTAATGGGTTAAACAATTCGTCGCTTTCAATCCCTCCCTCCACGGCAGTCGACGGCTTCCCTTTTCTTTTCATGGAGGTTTCGCTCACCCCCCGAGGCCACCGCGTTCAAAATGGCCGTACACGATAATATTCCGGCATTTGTTATTTACCGGGCTGCGGGCTGCGTGAAAAGGGGACGTATTAACGCCGGGGGTAACTCGCACAAAAGAGGAACTCCGGGGCAAGTAAATCAACCCCCCATCCCCCCGCTATCTCTCTCTCTCTCTCCTCTCTCTGTGGTTTCAACCCCTCGCTTCAATTAATCCACGTTCGCCGATTCGACCCTCCGACCGCAGAAAGAAACTCCTCTCGCTGGTCCGTTTCGGTTTTAATGTCGCGGATGTGGGGAATGGTCGGATCGCTCGTATTTTACACCTGCGTGTTCGTTTTGGGACGAAAGAGATTCGCTCGAAGCTCGAGGGTTAAAATTCGACTTCTATATCCAGCTATTCAATTTTCACTGAAACTGGACAAGAGAAAGTCGATAGAAATTTAACAACCAAACCTACCAAGCACAAAACGTATAAAAGTAAATCGTCTTATAGAGGAGAGAAGATCAAGTCAATTCAGTAATTTCCTATGAAAACGGTTTTATAACTTCAATAATTCTGGAATAGAAAACCGGTCATTTTGACCGTGGTAGGTTTAGTGTTAAGAATTCACGGGTCGGACTATGATTCGGTGTTTAATAGAGTTTCAAGGGCCGGATGCAGTTTTATATTTCGCCTATTCAGTCTCGTCATGGACCGATAAAAACCGCGGTCCAGTTCTAATTAGCCAATTTTAATCGTTCGGTAAAACACGAAGCAGAATGTAAATTGATGAAAGACACGTCCTCGGAGCGATAAAAAGAGGTTCGATCGTTTCTCCTGGTTTTAATTGGGTACGAACAAATCAATCGTCGAGAGATTACCTACGTCGAGAGGTCTCTCTCTCTCTCTCTCTCTTTCTCTCTGTCTGCGAAGAAAACATGGCTGCTCGATCGTAATCGGGAACGTGACACGGTAGTATTCGGCGTGTCGAAGCGGCTCTCACCGTGACTCACTGGGCCGCTGTTTGCGATTCGTTTTATCAGCATCGAGTCTCGTGGCCTGATATCTCGACAATTTGAATTCTTGCTAGTCCGCGTCACGCGGTTTTGTCTTCCCTGATCGTGCACAGTTGGCCGATGATTCAGCAGACCAGCAAGGCGCTGGGTGTGCTGTTTCAGCCTCGGCGCAGCCGTGTATCCGCTATTTAGATTCGCTGAACTTTGAGATTCGCCGAAGTCACGAGGCGTTCGTCGGACGTGCAAGAAAATCCTGACGAACACCTTCTGTTTCCGCCGACCGGGATTAAGAGAGCACTCGTGTCTGTATGTGTGCGTTACTGTGCGTGTATCTCTCTTTCTCTGTGCGTGTACACTCGTATTTATCACTCCTGTGTACGTGTGTCTGTCGGTTGCACGTGGAAAGTACCAGTCACGCAGACGCGTCTTATCGGTTTCGCAAGTTCCACATAATACGATTCCGGCTCGTATGGCACGCACATTCGTGCATATCAATGAAAAACGATAACAGTCCGCGGCATAATATCTGACAGAAAATATAGAGTCGTTCGCGAGTCTATTCGAAACCATTATCGCCTTCGGACACCGCGTGTACAGTCCTATCTAAATAAAGCTGGCGGTAGAACCTGTTCCAACAAGACCGTTTGGATAATAGGAGCTAAGAGTTGAAATAATTGTCGGTGATGAAAAATTTGTTCCACAGAATCGGAGTTATTCTCGAAATTGATCCAGAGTGTCGTTTATCGCGAACCACTCCAAGATCTCGCCGAGCCAGCGTGCTCGGTGGGTGGAGTGTCGGAACGAGGCGTTGCACTCTGGTCCGTGTCAGTGTCAAAAATAGTCCGGCCGAGAATAAACACATATTTGCCGTCGAACCTGGCAAAACGGTCGCGTCAGCTCGCGTAGCACGCTTTCGTCGTGTCAGTATCGCGGGAATGCGTTTCCGTGGTCGACGCGCAGCGTAGTCGAAGCAGCTCAACATGAATTCAAAAAATGAAGTGGTGAAACCGGGGCTGAAGTCGCTATGTTCTATTCTCGATGTCCGTCTTCTGTTTCCCGAAGAATCGCTCCTCAAACTGTAATCGTACACCCGATACAATTTCAAACCTGAAACGGTCTAACTCGAACTGAAGAAATAAAATGGTAACAATTGTGAATAGAACATTGCGATTTCAGTCCTCTATTTCCTGAAAAATCACTCCTCAAATTGCCTCGCAACTGTGGTCGAACGCCCAGCGCAATTTCCAGCCTGAAATCCTTTTTGCCCTTTTACCGGACGACGAATGACAGCGCCGGCGCGAAAATAGCGTGCGTTCGGACGACTATACCGAACGAACAGGGAAAGGGCGTGACGAGTTTGTTTCGCCGTTGACGCGTCGAACCGCGAAACTGATTGGCAGTATTTATTGAAGTAGGTGTCTCATGTTCCACAGAGAAACATGCAGTCGACCTCGATGGCGTGGAACACGTTCATCCCGCTGCCGCCGCCGGGTAGCAGAACGCACGGGGCACCGCACTCGGGGATGACGGCGCACGTGGGTCATCATCATCCAGGAGCGGGCGCTGGCACTGCGCATCAGGTCACCGTGGCGCAGCAACAGCAACGGGAACGCGAAGAACGAGAAAGAGAAGCGAGGGAACGGGACGCGAGGGAGCAGAGGCAGAGGGAAACCGAGAACCTGGGTATGAGGGAACACCTGGCCGTGGCCGAGAGGCTGCAGAGGCAAGCCGAGGCCAGGGATCATGCCGCGGCTCAGCAGAGGGCTGCTTACTATGCAGCCACAGCACCTCAGACTCAACAGGTATGTGATCTTTATGTGCTCCTGTGTCCGAGGCCTCTCGAGTTCCGCGATAGCGTTATCATCCAGGCCTTGGATGTAGAGAAATCACTGTATCCACAAACATGTGCCTCGCTCAATTGATCGAGTACCTTAATAACAATGATTTTCTGCCTCAGGTGTCAAGACCATCCAGCGTACCTGGCAAAGTCGACTACCCACCTCCGCCGGCGCACTCGAGGACTTCGAAGTCGTCGCTTCCAGTCAGTAGTCTTCACGAGAAACCGCCGCAAGTGGTGGGCCCGTCGCACAGTTCCCTGCCGAAGGTGGAGCCGAACGTGGGCCTGTTCAGCTACTCGACCTACCAGCCGCAGACGTCGTACATGCACGACATCAAGGTGAAGAGCGACGTGGTGCAGTCGCACAAGTCCAGCAACAAGGGCGGATTAGCCGGAGGTCTGGAGAGGGACCACCATGGCAGAGAGGTGATGCAGAACCCACCGTCGTTGTTGTCGGATCACAAGAGCTCGGTGATCGTGAAGAACGAGGGTAGAGAGCTGCCGAAAACGCCGGTGTCGCAGCAACACTCCTCGCCGAGCCCAAAGATCATGCCGTATCTGAACGTGCAGTCGGTGGCGCCGCAGCACAAGCCGTACGAGTACCGGAGTCCGACGCAGAGTCCTCACCATCTGCACCACCTGGACGGCGGGATGCAGGCGGCGAAGAGCATACCTCAGGGCCATCACAGAAGCGGAAGCGGCTCGACGACCACAGCACAGTTACCGAGCCCGCACGGGCACCCACCGCACTCGCACAATCGACAGTCACCGCACGCCCAGCATCCTCATCAGCCACCGCATCCTTCGCCGCCCGAGCCCCGCTATCTGACAAGGCCGGAATCAGGGTTACCTTACGCCTCTGCCAAGTCCTCGTACCCGTATCCGCATCCGCATCCGCCCACGGCCTCGCCGACGTCCCATTACACAGCGCCGGCCGGCTCGAAGCCAAAAGTGAGCAGTCCGGCGCCGCCGCACATCTACGGGAAACCGAACTCCGGTATCATGACCGGTACGCCGGTCTGCCGGGCCTCGGAACCGGCGGTCGCCGCGCCTATACCCCTCACCTCGAAGGCTGGCAGTTCGCCTTACCAGCAAGTGCCTCATCATCACGGGGCGCCACCGCCACCCCTGCCGCCGCCAGCTCACAGCAGATCCGTCTACGATCCGAGAGGTTTCACCGGGTCTATGCCAGCCGCGAAGCTGCCGCCGCCACCGTTGCACGGTTCGCCACCTACGGCGGCGTCCGCGCCGCTTTCGAGGCCGATCGCCCATCCCGCTCATCATACCAGCCCCCACCAGCAACCCGGACAGACGGTGCAACACGCGCAGCCTCAGATCAACACCACCTTCCAGACGCAGCCGCTCGACCTCGGCGTCGAGAGGTCCGGTTCGCCGAAGAGGAAGGCGCCGACCCCCTCGTTGACCGAGAACTCGGGCCAACCTGTGTCCCTCGAGGTCTGCAAGAAACGCAGGACCGAGGAGCAGCAACCCCTGCCCCTGCAGTGCGTAGGCCCGCCGATTTTGTCCCGGGTCAGCGAGCCCAGTCCGCTGATCGCTTCGGCTGCCACCTCGATCACCACCGTCGTCAACACCGCCGCTCTCCTAGCGCAGCCTAATAGCCAAGCTCAGGAGCGCACCATGGCTGCCGTCAGTCCGGCGCCAAGAACAGCCAGCGGCGATGGCTCCGTCAGGCCCGCCAGCACAGGCAGCGTGAGCTCGCTGAACCCAACGGTGAGCGCGGCCCCAAGTCCTGCGCCAATACCCAGCCCTGCCCCTTCGACCGCACCCAGTCCTGCACCCAGCGCACCTGGAACACCGGCCAAGGCGAACGCCAGCACCGTCGACAGCGAGAAGTCCAACAGCCCAGCGCCGAGACCACCCAGCAGCACCAGCTACCCCGGTCACAAGCTGAAGAAGGCCTGGCTGCAGAGGCATTCCGGCGAAGACGGCACCGAGGACACTACCGGCGTCGTCGGAAGCGGATCCTGCGTCACATTGCCCCTCAACATCTCCCAAGCCACCTCGCAACCGCTCAACAACAAGGAACGGGACTCCTCGTCGAACAACAGCAACACCACCACCACGTGCATGCCCTCCGCCGTGAACTCGATTCATAATATCGGCAGCATGGCGGTGAACAGCATCAACAAGAGCAAAGTGGCCTCGAAAGGAGGCCGCAAGTCCACCAACAAAGAGTCACTCAACGGTCACGCGACTGACTCGAAGAACCTGCAAGAGGACTCGTCCAGCAGCGACCCGGACCGGAAGTCGCCGCCGAAAAGGAAGCCACCCAAGGTATCTATATGGATCGTATTTAACGGGATGTTTCATAACTGGATAAAGAGAAATTGTACACCGTCTTTTACTAATTTTGGACATGTCGAATTTTCGAATTGTTTCTGCCCCAACCGTGTTGCCAAATTGGCGTTGGACAGTGTAATAATAATGATTTCTGTTCCAAAGAGAATCGTGACAATGTGCCTTGTACTCCCGTTATGAAACGTCCTGTGTTCCAGTCTTGGCTTTTCTTAGCCGGCTGTTTACGTCTAGGAAGACTATGATTTCGCCGTTGCACGTGTTATAGTACCATTGCATGTGCGAATAGATTATACCTTGTTAATTGCCAGCTGTACTCCTAATAGATCCTGGCCCAAGTAATTGCCGCTTCGTCGGAATAGTGTTTGTTCTTGAGCTCCTTTTTCTTTTGCTCAAAAGAAAGTCGATTAGGCGGGGAGAAATTCGTACACGGCTTCGTTTCTTAGAAAACCAGACATTCGACTGTTTTGGTTGGTCATTATTTACTATTGCAGATGCGCATGTGCACGTAACAGGTGGATTTTCGAAATTTATTTCCTTGGAAACAGAGCCTCGAGTGAAGGAATTTCTTTTTCTGCTTTTTTCTTAGTTTTGCGAAGGAAATCACCTTTTTCCTGTTGGTCTACAATTTAACGAATCACCTATTTAAAAAGAATTAAATCAATAAAAAACTAAATCAATAAAAAAGTTAAAAATCATTGATACAGTCAAATATGGCGAGTTGACTAGTCTTCAATGATAAACAGCTTAAATAGTTGTTTATCGTGAGAACTTTTGAAGCAATTTAATTTACATATCAAGACAAACCATAAAATTGCTATTTGAATTTTTCGAAACTTTGATGCACCTTGTACTTCGAAATTTAATTAAAAAATAAAGCAGGTGTCCAACCGCGTTACATATCGTTTATTTGTTTTTCATATCGAGTAGGTATTTTTTAAATTATAGGATGGTGATTGTTATTGGAGCTTGTTAGAACGGTTGAGCGTCGAAAAAATTGGAACGAATTGGAACGACCGTTATCGCAGCGGTCGTTTCTCTATTACGTGTTTGAATTTTCCGCTCGTTGCGGCGCCATTTTGATAACACAAGCCACACGCAGGAAGAGGCGGTTTCTTCCTATGATACATTGGTGCAGTAGTTGCCTCGCGTTTATTTATCGAGTCTTCAAATTAAACGTATGTGTAGTACGCACTGCAATGATTCATGCGAGGAGTGTGACACCGAACGGATAAAAATGGTAACGCATAGATTATTTTTAATTCAAAATATTTGCTTTCTTCGAGAGAACATAACCTGTCTATACATTGTCCAGAAACACTCTCTCTTACCGATTGTTTCTACATATGTACAATCATTTCTCGTCGATTGTTGTCTCGAAACATTATTAATACTAACGATTTTCGTTCAAATGATTTTTATTTATAAAAAAGACATTAATATTTGGTAAATACAGATTACCTATATTTGTTTTTAGATTTAAGTTCCAATTTTTCTGCATGTATTTAGAATAAACCTAGTTTTCCATAGCTGGAGTTGCTTGTAGTAGGCCACTGTAAACAGAGTACACTAGTAAAGGAGCTAGAGCAGAAGCCACACGAGTCGATAGATATTTTGGCAGTAGTTACGGCAAGAGCATGAACTTCCTGACTACTTAATAATCTGTGCCCTGTGGTAGGTAAAACGAAAGAAGGGCGCCGCACGGAGGCAGCAGACTACCGCGGAAGATCAGCGGAGACGAAAGGAAGACAAGCAAGTAGGAGGAACGGGTGTGGGAAGCGAGTCTAGCAACGAGAGCGAGGCTGGTTCGGCTAGTGACACCAGCGAACAGTTGGGTTCCATTCAACCTGCGTCGAGGGTGCGCCATTCCACGGCCAATTCCAACAATTCCTCGGGAAACGGTTAGTTGACGTAGCTTGTTGTAAACGGACTTCCCATCAGGTGAACTAACTATTCACTTGCAGGGTAAGTGATCCGCGTTCCATGGTCATACGCTTACTCCTATCTATAGAGCTGTACGGGAATCCTAAAAACTCAGGAGTAAACGTTCAATGAAAAATATAAATATCTTTTTATCTATTCACATGGGGAAGGTATGGGTGTGGGAATTTCTTTTGCAGCGGCACTCTAAAGAAGGTATGCATTTATTACAAAATCCCCATTAAGTTTCTCAGAATGGAGTCCTCTTTGAGAAAATTTGAATTTAAATTTTAAGGGAATACAGGGATTTAAAATATATTTAAAATATAACATTTTGAGCCAATCGCTGAACCGCAAACACTTTCAGTGTTTTCTACTGCTCATTGATTATGACATTTGTATGATATCTATCCGTAAGGATGGTTTTTGTAAGAATGGTGAAATACAAAAAAGAAAACAGTAAACAAAATTTATACGACCTTTATGGTGTTTGAATCTGAACAGTCTTCAAGCAGACCTCTCTGTTATTATTCAATGCTCCTTTTATAGTAACTGTCTCATGTACTTCAGGTATCAATTGCGTATCAAATTTAAATTCGAAATATTTCACAAACAGAGGCCCATCCTGAACAAACCAATGAGGGTTTTATAATGCTACATGCGTATTACACTTTCCATAAAGTACCTTTCCAAAAGCGATTTTCACACTGGTGTCTGCCCCTTGAAACAGAAAACATGCTGCTGCATCTATAATATTTTAGCTGTCTAACTTCCTGATACTCTTTAGGTTCGCGAAGCTCTCTTTGTAATCCTGTTTTACACTTACCCTGTTTCTTTGAATATTTCACATTCCACCAAATTTATATGATGACATCAATTTCAATTGATATCCATGAAAGATAATACATGAGCTTTTTAACACTGAATATACTTATACACCCTACGTAAGCGATCGAACGAACGTTAGACGGTGTTACTTGAAGGAGATGTGTTTTCTGTTTTGTAGGAAACAACAAGGAACCTAGAAAGCGAGGCAGGAGACCAAAGACTACAAAAGGTAATGAGTTAGGAGGCGAGGACCAGCAACCGCGGCAAAAGAAAGAACGTAGAGACGACAGCACGAGCGGTGGTAACAGTGGGCCAGGTGGTAGCGGCGGAAGGGGCGATCCCTTTCGCAGGCCACCGATATCGCAACTAAAAAAAACCGGTGACAGCTGGTTACAAGATGGAGCTTGTTTCGAGGTTGCCCCGAAATTGGCTAAATGTCGTGAGTGCAGATGGACACCGCACCAGCGCTCGAAAAATCTTCCACAAAATATTTTCTGCAGATTTTATGCATTCCGTAGATTACGGTACACCAAGACTGGGCAATTGGCTATAGCTGGGTTCAGTGACCCACACAAAGATGCGTCTGAGGTGGGTTCACGGAAATATACTCTCAATGTTAATCCTTTACCAATAAGAATTTTCGGAAAATATATTCCTTTTTTTCGCGTTACAGGTAGATCTTCGGTTGTGGTTACCAGGGAAAGATAGTCTAGACTCGAAGAAAGATGAGAAATCTGATAAGAACGATAAAGAGAAAGCTGACAAAGAGGATCTGGACCTGGAGATGGCTCACCGACTGCTTCGGCAGGTCGGGGACCAGTTTTGCGATCTGCTACACCAAGAAAAAGACGCTCTCCAACAGCACAAGGCAGAAGGTAAGCATCGACCACTCAATCAATACCTCCCCGATGAGCAACGTCTTAAAATACGAATCTGAAATGAACAATGCATGTTCGACAATACCGTTATAATACCTTAATATTTTGGTTTTATTATATTTATCGTTATACGTGTGTACCCACTACGTTTGCTTCTTTCGATTTCCTTTGATCGCATGGTTTAACGCTTCGCATATTCGATTGTTCCTTCACCTTGACAGCAAATTCGGGACTTGTAGACGGAACGGTAGCTTGGAAGCGAGTGGTTCAGGGTGTCCGAGAGATGTGCGACGTGTGCGAGACGACACTTTTCAACTATCACTGGGCCTGCGGCAAATGCGGTTTCGTTGTGTGCATCGACTGTTACAAGGTAAGAATCCTTTTGTTCACTCTTCTTCTACATTCCTACATTCTTGACGCGATATCCGAAGAACGTGATGAAAGACGAAAGAATCGAGAATCCGTGATATGAAATACAACGAGCTTTTTAACACTGAACGAAATAACAGTGTCGAACACGATACCGCTAATCTGCGGAGCACGATTGATTGACCCAATACTATTCTAATCAGGGACGCAAGAACGGAACGACCAAGATTTGGGGTGAGAGCGGGAAGGACAGAGACGACTTCTCGTGGCTGTTATGCACCAACCGACAAGTACATGAACCGGAACGACTGATGCTCACACAAATCATCGCCGGCGACAGCCTGGCACGTCTCGGGCAAAGGCTGCACGAGTGCCGGGGCGAGTGGGGGATTCCCCAGCACTGCGGTTGCTCGTTGGTCGTTCAAACACCTACGAACGAGTATCTACGTAACCTGATCAAGGGCGACACGATGCCGGTGATGAACGGGAACGTGAAGCAGGAGGTGAAGGAAGAGAAGAAAGTGAACGAGTCGAACGGGTCCTCGGAGAACAAGACGAACGGGGAGGACAAGAACTCGCCGTTGAACTGGCTGGCGGACGTCGCGCTGCAGAATCAGGACAAGAACGAGAGTGGCTCAAGCTCGGACTCCGACGAGGATCGGGACGGTAACTACTCGACGCTACGGGAGCTGCTGATCCGGCCATCGCACAAGTCGAACGGCAACGGGTCCAGGTCGAACTCGCCGACGAATAATTCGAGCAACGCGAACGCCGCGTCCGGGAACAACGCGCAGAACAACGTGACTAAGTCGAGCAAGAAGTCGAAAATGGACACCCTGGACGAGGTGATCTCGAGCGTAATCGAGCATAGCGTGAAAAAGGAGAGGGAAGGTGGACTGGACGACGAGAAGCCGCGGGAGTTGAAGCACTTCGTCAGGAGGTACAAATGGACGCAGAAGGGAAGGGAGCCGTTGCCGATACGGATCATGACGCTCACCGAGAGCAAAAGCCTCTACCCAGACGTGCCGCACTCCTGGCTCTGCGACGGCAAGCTGCTCAGGCTGAACGACCCGAACAACCCTAACAACTACAGAATATTTCAAGATCAGTGGAAACGGGGACAGCCGGTGATCGTGTCGGACGTCGCCAAGTCCTTGGACATGAATCTCTGGCATCCGGACTCGTTCGCGAGGGACTTTGGCGACGAGAAGAACGATCTCATCAACTGCATGACCGGCAACCTGGTGCCGAACCAACCGATGCGCAAGTTCTGGGAGGGATTCGAGCACTTCTCCAAGAGACTCAAGGACGAGAGGGGAAACCCCATGCTGCTCAAGCTGAAGGACTGGCCACCCGGCGAGGACTTCGCGGAGCTACTACCGTCGAGGTTCGCCGATCTCATGAAGGTCCTACCGCTGTCGGAGTACACCCATCGGAACGGGAGATTGAACCTGGCTAGTCGACTGCCGGATTGCTTCGTCAGACCTGACCTCGGCCCGAAAATGTACAACGCCTACGGGTCGGCCCTGCATCCGAACAAGGGCACGACCAATCTTCACCTGGACATCTCCGACGCGGTGAACGTGATGGTGTATGTCGGGATTCCGAAGGATTCCGACAACGATGAACATGTTAAAGGTATGTACAAGTGGATTTCAGCTTTCATTTTTAGAATGTTATTTTTATAAATAGACTGCGGATTTTATGCATTTATGACAAAAATGTGTAGCTGCAATTTGACACAGTGTACTTACGACATATATTACCACATATTACTTTCAAATGCAGACAAATTAATTTTGCTTGAAAATCCGCAGTTACCACGTCTGAAAAATTCTAAACATTACGTTCAATGTGGTGTGTTTAATGATTGCAGAGGCGTTGAGAGCGATAGACGAAGCAGGCTGTGATATATTGACGAGGCGACGTGTCCGCGAACGAGGAGAAGCACCCGGCGCGTTGTGGCACATCTACGCAGCCCGAGATGCCGATAAGATTCGAGATCTGTTAAACGCCGTGGCCTTGGAACGCGGGGCCCGTTTGGAACCCCATCACGACCCCATCCACGATCAGAGCTGCTATCTGGATGGACCATTGCGGGAACGCTTGTATCGCGAATACGGCGTCGAAGGGTAATTATCCATTTGATTGTGCAGGTTTTGGTTCAAGGGAACTTTCGGCACTCTGGAGAAGTCGCTATGCGACACCAGCTGCTAAACCGTTTAGGAATGATCACGTTCTTTGCCTTGCAGGTACGCAATCGTCCAGTGCCTAGGCGACGCGGTGTTCGTGCCAGCAGGCGCGCCTCACCAGGTCCGCAATCTTCACAACTGCATCAAAGTGGCGGAAGATTTCGTCTCTCCGGAGAACGTGTCGCACTGTTTCCACCTGACGCAGGAGTTCCGGGCGTTGTCGGACACCCACACGAACCACGAGGACAAGCTGCAGATCAAGAACATCATTTACCACGCGGTGAAGGATTCCCTGACCGTCCTGTCGAACGTGAAGGAGGAGACACTTGCCAAGCCGAAGAGCAACAACGAGATCAAGAAGGAGGAGACGTAGCCCTAGGCCCCCTGTCGCGGTCGCAAGAACCGTTGTTGATTACTTTGTTCGACGAGGAAATCTCACTGCGATCTAGTGAGTGAGAGAGGAACCTGTTGCCGCCCCTCTGTGCTCTCCCGAAACGCGCGTTGCGTGAACACACACATTATACACACGCCCGACCGCGAATCGAGATTCGGGATGACCTGGGAGGTTCCGCGATAATGATTCGCGCATTTCCATCGGGGGGTAGAAAGAGAATAAGAAAAGCCTGTACCGAGGTGCAAGAATTTGTTGTGATATTTGACGAGTAACTCAAAAGTTTGATTTAAATGGCTGTTGGCTGAGCCAATGGAGTTCAGGAGCGTGATGATAAAATACCGCGACGATGGAAAAGGAGTATTCTCGTTGTTTCATTTGAATGTCCTTTTTACATATTATATATAAATATATATATATAAATATATTTTTTTTTTCTGTTTCCTTTCTCGAGTAAACGCGAGCTGAGCGGACATGAAGTCCCCGGCGAGTATTTTGCATTGAAGCATTGGAGGCCGGTGACATAGACCGAGAATCGCGCACCGCGGCGTCCATTTACCATTGTGATACCGGGAATGAGGACTTTGGATCATACATTATTTGTAATTACTTATATCGTGCCTGTATTCAATACATACTGTCTATATTATATAAAATGTAGATAATCGATTTTACTGTGTAATGAATTCTTACTATAGCGAGTAAACGAGAGGATTGTCTAGAGGTACCTTTGTGCAATTAGATGTCGAATTATAAATGCGGCGGAAGCATCGCGCCGATCGTTTATGAAAAGAACACGAACACACACACTCACACGAAGATTTAAAAAAAAAAACAAACAAACAAAAGAAACAGAAAAAAGAGAACGTGTATACCGTTGTTTAGATTTTTTGGATCAGTGATAATCGTCGATCCCGTGACCGTGCTCTCGTGATCTGGTGCTTTTGGTATATTCGATTGTATTAAAGACAACAAGGAGGAAGACGATGACGTGTAACGATGATGATATTTCGAACAAGCGCTTTGCCAAAAAATGGCCGATATATGTTTCTCGCCTGCGATACTCTCGCGAGCTGAGCGATAACGGCCGCGAGAACGTAAACACTGCCTAACCCGTTGTTCGCGTCAGTCCAAGATAACAGATAAGGTGACTCGAAAATTCATTACGCGTTAATCTCTTTCTATATCTCTCTTTCTCTCTCTCTCTTTCTATCCTCTCTCTTACTCTTTCTCTCTCTCGTTGCAGTGTTCGATGCAAACTCGCGTGCGCGCGCGCACGATAAAAACGCGTCGTGTTTCGGTTTTTGTCCTTCTCCGAAAAATATATCGGCTATACGGGAGCAAAGTACGCGATTCGCGAGAGGAAAAAGAAAGGTTTGTATCGCTTGTCGTTTTTAAAACAGAGGCATCAGAACTTTAACACAAAAGGTTTAACAAAAAAAAAAAGGCGGAACGCTTATGGAGGAAAAAAATATTCGTCGATATTAATTATATGTATATACATATATATATATATTAATCGTCTCCGAGACGACGCAAGATTGAGACACACGCCCTGTACAGACTATTGAATTTAATGTTTTTATAGATTGGATTTTGACGTTGTGGCCCAGTGATGCGACCCAGTAGCAAGGGTGCTGAGACAAACAAAAATTCAAATGAAATGAAATGTGGAAAAGAAACGTGGAATCTGTTATTTTTGTCAAATCACGCAAATGAAGAACCGTCTATCCGATAGAACAGCGATATTCTAATTGTATTGTAATTAGTAACTAATGACTGTCGTAAACGTTATTTAACGCGAGGTGTGAGGGTGTAACACACACACACACGACTCTCGAAGTGCCAATGTTTTTGAACGACGTGGACATTCTCGCGTGGTTTGCGCGATGCGAACACGGATAAGAAAGGAAACGGATTTTAGTCATGCAACAAAGCCGCGGGATGAGAGGGCTCAGTTCCTATCATTTTAGAACCGACGTTGTTCGCGTTATTCGCGTTCAAACGCGTTCGACTTCGAAAGCGATCGTCGGCCTTACTTGTGTTTTGTTTTACTGTTTCTTTTAAACCGTTCGCTCCCAATGTCTCAACAAAAAAAAAAAAAAAGAAAAACATTCGTTTCGAACCACCGTTTTATTTACAAACGCAAATGCTTAAACGAAGCTGATTGCCTGTTCGAGTCTGTGTTTTGCATTTTCGAATGGTTTAAATTAAAAAAAAAAAAAAAGAGAAAGAAAGGGCGACGACGAGAACTTTCGAGAGCGGACACTTGCGCGTAATTCGCCGTGACACGCTTATCGATCGTCGAACGATAGAACCACGGGCTTTGGTAATCGCGAGACCTCGAGGCTCGCGCGCGCGAGAGAGGAGAACGAACGAAGAAGAGGAAATGGAAGAAACCGAAGAACAAATCACTGGAAAATATCCTGGAGACCCGCAATTTCTTTGATCTCAACATTCGTCTAGCATACAACGACTTGATTAAAAGTAATATTTAACGAGTAAATTTTTAAATATCCTTAGTGTCGATAAGAGTAACGTTAATGTTTACGGGAGATACATAAGTGAACGGGACAGAGCAAGAAGAGGAAACGGCAGAAGTACCCTTTTATTGATTCACGAGCGTGTCGATGTTGATGATACGATGATGACGATAGCGATGATGATGATGATGATGATGATGATGTTGATGAAACGATGAACAATGATGATGATGATGATGTATAAAGTTCTAGACAGGATGAGAAAGAAACATACTCTGTGTATTATTGCTGCAGACAAAGCTATTATTTGTCCCCCCTAAACCCCCTGTCCCCCCTCCCCCGAAACCCGCTACGTGTATGTAAATACATTTATACATACATATATGTATACATATATACATATATAAATACGAAGAAGAAAACCGTAGAATTAAGGGATACACACTCCACGAAACATGGACAAACAGGAAGAAAAAAAAATCATACACTTTACACGCGTAGATAGATAGTTTATTATACCATTATTAATTATTATTAATTATTATCATTATTACGATTAATTATTACGGAGGAATACCGATATTTAAATGTTGCTAAACTACGCGGCGATGAGAAACACGATTTAAACGAACGAGCGAGAATATTGTGTAGTGTGTGTGTGTGCGAGGAAGCGAGTGAGCGAAAAAGCGAGAGAGAGAGAGAGAGAGAACGAGAGTAAAAGTGAGAAAGTTTCGAAATGATTGTTTATGTGTGCGAGTGATTCGGGCGTGCGCGCGCATGTATGTTGTTTTTTTGAGCGAACTTCCGGAAGGATGCGCGAGAGAACAAGGGGCCGTGTATTGGGGGCGGAGTGGAACGGATGATCAGACAAATTGTACAGCCCTTAGCTCCTAACGAAATCTATCCACCCCCAAAAAGTCCCGCACTACCCCACCACCGGCCGCCCCCAGTCATAGCAATTATGAACCGCGGGCCGGCAGGTCTGAGTATAATTTTTTGTACTGTGTAAATGTAAGAACATACGTTTGAATAAGAAAAATGTTTATATTACAAAAAACATCAACCGTGCACCAATCAATCGAACATTCCCCTCGAAACCACGCCGGATCCTTTAGAAAACCATGGCGAGAAAGGTGTGATTAGGCTGCTAACTCTGCTAGCAGTTAGTTTAAATTATTCGCTATTTGCATCAAGTTGCGCTAAATCATTAAAGGCGCGAGAGATTAAGACGAATTGTCCGAGTCCTCATTATAGCGACCAGAGTGAGTCACCAGTCTCTCCACACCTTTGCACGTTGACTCGTCTATTATCTTTTTTTCAGGAGTCTCGTTAACGGACGTGGTCGAATAGATTTTTCAGAGGAACCAGACCGCACGAACTTCGAAAGTTAATCTCATTATAGGGACTTGTTGCTCCGAGGCGACGCGGTAACTTGTTGCTCGTTGGCAAAGATTCAATAGTAATTTCTTTCACACAGCAGTAAGGTAGTAAGGTTTCCCGAGACGTCAGTGACCTTGCCATGGCTCGTGCGCGAAGATACTTGGCGTCTCACAAGTCCGGCCGCCATAAATGAATTTATAGCGATACACGTGGAAGGTGTTTCTCAATACGATATAAATAGTGGCGTGGGGGTGGCGAGGAAGGCTCGGAGTAACGTATCTAAAGTTAACGATGACGATAAGGAAGGAGGAGGGACGAGGAATCAGCTGGGATCAGTGGGAGTGGCTGTAACGTAAGAATGAGCAGAGGAAGAAGTCGTTTTCCATTCATAGATCCCACTCGCGTCCACGGGCGAAACTTTCTGATTCGAATTCGAACAGCGTTTATCCGCGGAAGAAAAATGGAGAAAGTTATTAATTTATGAACGCGGCCACGTGCATTTAAACACGTGTCGATGCTCAACTTATACTGGTCCAACGCGTTCTTCTAGTGCTTTCTTTGATTTGCATGAAATCCTATAATACTGAAGCAGTGTGACCGCAGGGCCTTTTGACGATGGCTATACACTACCAATGATAGCATATATCCAGCGGGAGGAGGACAGACAACCGATAAAACTGGCGTAAATCTGTGGTTAATGGTATATAGCGCGTGACAGACCTAACCGCTTTCGAAACACGACGATTACTCATTGCGTTCAGAATTCCCAAGGAGGTGATAAATTAACCGGAGAGAAAAACTCCTCTTTATTAAAGCAGCCTGGCTAATTAACCGTGAACTGTATCGACAACCCCTCTCCATCGATCTCATTAATCACGCTATTTTATTTTTATCACGTTTATTTTTAACATTACACGGAAACAGTTGAACCCGGTTATCTTGTACCTTCGGTGCTTATGTAGCCCCTTAATTTATCTTTGACGATTAACAGGCTGATTCACCTTTGTCAAACTCTGGTAGAGAGATAGCGAAAGGAAGACCATTTTTACTGGTAAATTTTCCTAATTGAAGGTAATTACAAGACAATAAATTTTTTACAATTAAAAAGTTGCCCGTGGTAGCCCCTGAATCTACCCGGTAGACAGAGACTCCAATGATGACACAAAGAAACAACGATGAGTTACGGAATAATTTTTACTGGAAAACCCGCTTAAATCTCCACTCTTTCGAAGCCTGTGCACAATTTTTGGTTGGAGATATTATTTACATTAAAAAATATCATTTTCATTGGGAGTTCTAGACCCGGTCGGCCCCTGAATTCATGCTTCCCGATCAACAGGTCTATGTTTACCCGGCTGGCAAAACGAAACAACCCTGAACTATGAAACATTTTTTATTGGAAAATATGCTCGAGTCCCCACGCTTTCAAAACATCCAGACAGTTTTCGGTTAGAAACATTAATTACATCAGAAAATAACATTATCATTGGAGGTTCTAGATTTGACCGGCCCCTGAATTCATGCTTACCAGTCGTCAGGGCCATGTTTACGAGGCTGGTACAACGAAACAAGACCGAGCTACAGAATGAGTTCAATTGGAAAATATGGTTCAATCTCCACTCTTTCAAAGTATCCACACAGTTTTTGCTTACAGACATGAACAAAATCGTAAAATATGCTCATTGCTGTCCTAGGTCCGATCTGCCCCTGAATTCACGTTTCCTGGCGTACAAGTCAATGCCCCCACTCTCCTCCAATCGACTAATGCCTAAGGTATGCCCCCCACTCTCCGGTAAAACTGCGTGACACCCCTTATGGATCAGGCAGTAGCGCGTGGTACAGTGTGTCGCCTACACGGGGTTGTGCAGTCCGTGCGTTCAAGATGGCGCTGAACCCGTGCCGAGAAAGACGGCGATCGAGCGTCTGAACGGACAGAGAGAGAGTCTGCGGTGCACGGCGTTCGTGTTCGCCTATATCGTGGTGTCGAGCGTCGGACAATGAACGTGAGCCGGACCGATCTATCAGTCGACGAAGTGACTCGGACCGGCCGTCGATCGCGAGGAGCCGCTTGAAAAAAAGGAAAAACGGAGTGAGACAGAGCGAGGATCCCCGGCGGAGGAGAGGAAAACAGGGAAACGCGCGGCGGCAGCAGCCAGCGGGCACAAAATGTGGCAGTGGATCGTGGGACTAGCCTCGAAACGAAGTATCCGTTAGCGAGTGGTGCGCGGCTTTTTTGTCGGTTATGTCAGTGTGCGTCAAGTCAAAATGGCAGCCACGTTAACCGTCGAGCAGGAGCAGGTAAGAGCCTTGCTTGCTTGCGATCGATCGTTGTTCGACGACGATGCTTCGAAACCGTTTTTGGTCATCGGGAACGGTCGCCACGATTTCAAAACGTGTTTACAGGGTGCTATATAAACACACGTCGACCGTTTCCTCTCTATCGTCTCACTCTCTCACTCTCTCTCTGGCTCTATCTCTCTTTCACTCTCACACATTCTCTCGTTCTCTCTGTCTCTCTGTTTCTCTATCTACGTGTTTCAGTCTCGCGGCCCGTCCGGTCCTTTGAGTCCGCTCTTTTTCTCAATAAAATTCGAGCGGAAATCGTGGGACAATAGGAACCGGTATCCATTTAAACCGCTTCCGCGGATATCTCGCCGACGATTATTCCATTCGAGAGGCGGCATACGTGATGCTTGTTGAATGCGCGCGACGGAACGGTCTCGCTCTCTCGGCACTCTCGCGTGCGTACGTCGACTTTGGATCGTCGACGTTTCCCATTCAGCCGGGTACGATACTGTCATCGCGGGAATGTAATATTCAACCGCGCGGCGACGACGACGGCGACGGTGACGGCGACGGCTGGTTCCTTGCCTCTCTCCTCGTGATAAATTAATGGCGAAACGGCCCCGGACTAGAATCTAGCTCCTTTTTTTTCTCTCTTTTTCCACCCGTTCCGTAAACACCGACGGGACACCGGCGGAGGGGGAATCGCGGGAAAGGGAGACGGAGGACCGTTTCAAGGGGGATATGAAAAATGCAGGAAAATCGATACGCGGCCGCCGGCACGCGTACACTGCCGCTCAAAAGTAGCCAGACACGATTACGATACTCGGCGATCTGTGATGCGTGCCACATCGATTATTAACTGAGGATATTCTTTTCGCTAGGCTCCTCTGCAGATTTTTATTCAGGGTAGACTGTATTAATGAACTACCGGAAGCATTCGAATGGAGCATGATCGGTAGACTGTGGATCTTCCTTGCTTTTATCAAACACATGCTTTAAGTCGTACGAATAAATCCAATTGCATTTATTGGATCTTTATGCAAAAGAAAAATTGTTTCCATCGGTTGTGAGGAGTCACATAGAAATGTATTCCCTAGATTCTGTAGATTGATAATAATGTAACAATATTTGTTAATTCGTCCCATGCACTTGCTGTTCATAAAATCTGCATTAATTGAAAATTCCCTATTAACGGAAAGCAATACCAGCTGTGGCAATACCAGCAATGCCACATTGTATTTACAATAGCCAACGTCGAAACGCGCCGAGAAACACAACAGCGGATGTGTCAGTCGTCGACATTGATGCCGCTGCTGGGCCGATACCGATGGCTGTTCTCGGAAAACGGCTACGCACTTAAAGGTCCGTTCCGAGGACAGTCAAACCTACAGACGATTCAGTCGATCACCGAAAGTTGCACGAGCAACAACGACCTGCGCTACGAGACGCCGTAGCCAACGGTTTGCATTAAACACGCTCGCAGTCACGACCCAGGCGTACGTTTACTTTCCCGTCTCCCACAGTGCAATCTATTGATCAGTTCGTTTGAAATAATAGTTGTAAGATTACGTTACTCGGAGGCAACTCGATGGTTTATGAATGAATTCAATTCATTGAAAAGGTCCTGAAGTATTTGTCTGTGTAAAGGAGCGCTGAAGCTACTAGACGATCTTAAAGAATGCTTTCTTCTTGCAATTGTTGAAGATTCGTAGACAACGATTACAAGACGTTTCTCCTGTGACTTGTGTAAGACGATTCAAACTAATTGCTTGTAGATATCAGCTGTATTGTATTGCATTGTTCTTGTAGTGTTAAAAAGCTTACTATCTTACGTCCTGACACGTGCGGATGGTTTCTCCGATGATTGCATAGAGTCTGAATCAGCTGTGTGTATATCTTGCCGATGATAAATGTTTACAGTATTATCAGTGGTGCTAAATTGACTGATTTGTAAATTGCTGTCTATGAGCTCTGCTCCAAATTTGGAGTAGCCAATTTCTCTGTAATTAGAACTGTGTCCAAATACAGGGTGCCCCATTTTTCGCTATAAATTACCCACATGGAATTAAAAATAACAAAAAGATGCTGTAACAAGCATTGACCATGATTGAAAACAGCACTGAAAACAGTTATCCTATAAAGTTTTATAAAAACGAAATTATTGGATTCATGTAGAGTTTGTGCGATTTTTATACCGATACATACCTGAATGAAGAATTGCAAAATAGAAAATTCCAGGTCGGTCATTTTACAGGCGCTAATAGGTTTAATATCAAGACCACTGTTACAATGCTTTCCTCCTATCAAAATTCTTAATTTTCATCTAGTCTTTAAAAATTGACTGGGAGTAAAAAAGATTTTTATCCTGCATAAAAATCCACAATCTAGTACCTTCGTTTGCGTAGCATTTTCTCTTATCTTATCTCCTCGTAATATTAAAATTTTCAATTTCTATTTAACGTCTATCTGTGAAAATTGACTCGAAGTGAAACAGATTTTTATCCTGCATAAAGATCCGCTATCTCGAGCCTCCGTTTGCATAGCGTTCTCTCCTATCTTATCTTCTGGTCATATTAAAATTTTCAATTTCTGTTTGACGTATCTGTGGAAATTGATTCGCAGCGAAAACAATTTTTATCTTGCATAAAGGTCCACGATCTCCGTTTGCGTAGAATTGTTTTTCGTATTTTTGCTCGCGTGCAGATAAATTTCGGCGGTAAAAATCTGGAACGGTCTGTAGTTGAAGAACGTCGAGCGTCGACGTTTTCCGTCGACGATGCCGGGCGCGATCGCTCCCGGTCCGTCGGTGCGACGAGCAGACGAGTAGAGGGGAATTTAACCAAAGTATCGATTCGCGATATTAAGTTTCTTCTTGACCCTGGAGCGAACCTATCCGTTTACCGTGGCCGCGGTCCCCGGCGAGCGTACTATGGCGGAAGTGGCCGGTGGGGAGGCAGTCGGCCACCGGAAGTCAGATCGGTACTCAGAGCATGTACACAAATCATTGACGAACGACTGTCGCGCGTTTCGAAAGCGTAGAAACGCCGTGAGACCGTTCGATCATTTTAAACGCCCGTGGACAGACTTATTCGCGATTAATTAGCGGTGGAACCTCGGGGAATGAATGCCCACTTCCGGTGATTGTTGATTACGCGCGCCACGCCGCCGGCTGCCAGGAAAACTAACTTTTCTTCCCGACTTCGCTCGTTCTTTTTTTAGTTGCTCTCCCGGCTCGAATAAAACTCGCACTTTGTTTGCCGTCTGCTTCCTGTCTGCGAATTCTAATCGCTCTTTGCGGCTTCTTTCGTACACCTGGCCAGGAGTTTCTCGCGCCATTTTAAACGGCGTTGAAAGACAGATGGCAAGACGAAATTACGAAGAGAACCACGTCTACGTTCTTTCTTGTTTCGTTTGCTGACAAGTACAAAACAGTAAAGACATTCAGAGAATTTAAAAACACTTTTCCATTATTTTCAACTCCCTGAAATTATGAAAAAAGTCTCCTGTAGCGTGTTATTTTGCATAAAAATCTGCATCAGATATGCACAGAAACGATTAAAAGCAATGCAAATTATAGAATGCCCTTGTAATCGCATCGATACAGCTTCCGCTAATTTTCTTGAGAGTAACGAACACTGTATTTTCATTTCAAGGCCACGAAAGAGTTTATAGAAGCAGTGAACAAGTGTCGGGCAGGCAGAAGAGCCGGTCCGGTGTCCTGGAGCACAGCAGTGAAGTTCTTAACAGCCAGGAAGTTCGAGGTAGCAAGAGCGTTAGCTCTGTACGAGCAGCACGAGGCCACCAGAAGAAGAGAAGGCCTAGCTCTTCTGCATCCCACTCAGGAACCCTTGCTTAGCGAACTACGCACAGGAAAATTTACAGTCCTGGTAAGGAGACTCGCTCTAGTTAAAAATAAAAGAAAAACCAGAATGATTCACGGCCTCGTTGATTAAACACGTCCAATGAAACTTCCAATTTCAGCCTTCCAGGGACGGCACAGGGGCAGCCATAGCGATCTTCACGGCGCATTTGCACCTTCCGCAGAACACCACGCACCAGACAACCCTGCAAGTGAGTAATTCCACGATCGTCGTCCCTCGACCTGGTCCCTCACCGCCGCGCCGCCTGATGATGCAAATTAGACCGGTGACAAGAGAGTTTACAATTCCCATTTAGCATCGGCAAACACACAATGCACTTCAATACCGAATAATAAGGGATGACGCAACAAGTCGACGCCTAATGGCCGCTTTGTCACAAGACGCCTCTAACAATGGAACTTTCTCTCTGTTGCGTCGCAGGGCGTTGTGTATCAATTGGACGCGGCACTCGAGAGCGCAGACACACAGAAGCATGGTCTGGTCTTCATCTACGATATGTCGGATAGCAAGTACCAGAACTTCGATTACGACCTCTCGCAGAAGATCCTCACGCTCTTGAAGGTGAGTTACGCAAGCACACACCTGCCAGATCTCCTTCGCAACATGTAATTTCAGCGATCTTTGCAACTTTGAACTGGTGGATTTGTAAATATTTCGGGGCAAATTTCATTTAAATAGTCGCGTAATTGTGGAAGGTATCAGACTAAACGTATGACAAGGGTGCACACTGAAGGGATGCAGGAATTTGATACTCTGGGAAAAGATAGTTCTCGAGAAAGGTGTGACATATACTTTTTTTTTTAGTGATCATTGTAATTACTGAAGAGGCGAAAAGAGCCCTCGAAGTTGAGGGTGAAAACATTCTCCTTGAATGTCTTGGAAACTGTTACAAACTACTGCGTTCAGCATTTTACATTTTTAGAAAATCGAGAACCATTCGATCGTAGTAACTACACTGTGAAAAATGAGTATAAATACTCTTAAAAGAGTGTCGATGCACAATTATCACCTTGTTGAAGTTGTAAAAAGAAAGAAGAAGGACAATTTTATCTGGTTCCAGTGTCTCGCAATTGATGCAAACAATTTGTATATTGCGTCAAGAGCCGCAGTCTAGTAATAACTATTTTAAACACTGTAATGTTAAAAAAAGAAGTGACATTTCAAAACGCGTTCGACGAAATAGATTTCTCACCTCCAGCATCGAGGGTTGTTTCCACCCTCTCTACGCCCACGAAGCATCTAAAAAAAAAATATCAGTCAAATTATTTTCCGAGTACCACGTTGTCCAAAAGTTTCATCGAGATCTTCACTTCGGTGTGCATTCTCGCGAGTGCTAGAAAAACTTGATCAATTGCACTCAGGTCCACCTGTGACGTTCGAGGCTCGGTGTCCGGATTCGACGGAGCCTCGTGAAACAAAGGGGCTTTCGTCGCCGCCAATTGTTCGCTCCAAATATGGCCCATTATCTTTGCACAGGAAATTTAATCAACATCTTTGGCTTTTATTCTGGCTGCGAACGAAATCAGGACGCGTAACGCACGCGTGCCGTCGGTGCGCGAAAGCGCTCCGAAATATGTAGAAATCGTCGCGGAAAACGCCGGCACGCCGTTTTCTTTCTAATTTACACGTTCCGGTGAACGGACATTGTTTCACGTCGGATAAAGACGCGTTTATATTTCCTGAACCCTCGACTCGCCTTTCTTTCACTTAGGAATGTTCATAGATTTGTTCATCAATTTCTTTAAAATCGATCTCATAGTTTTATTCATCAATTAAAACCAATTTCACAGATTTGCTCATCAATTTCTTTAAAGTCAATCTCATCGATTCTATCATCAATTTCTTGTCTGTAGGTGCTCTCCTTGTAGACTCATTAGTCTTTCTGTCTGCAGCCTAATCTACTAGTCATTCTCTCTTCATTCAGTTCAATCACTCGAAATTGAGTAATCAAATTGTGCGCAAGTAATTACCTGGAAACGAATAACGGTTAAACTGGGTCTAAACAGACCCGAAACTCATCGCTGTAGGATTAATATCTTGGAGTATTAATTACTTCCAATGCATGTAATGCAATATTTTCAGTGATACACCACCCACAATTTGAGCCCTTCAAAGGCCCCAAGGGTTTCCTAAAAATTTTATAGAAATTTCCTAACATACTCTGAAGAGTACACTTGAAGACTACAGGCTCCGATTTCTCAAAGGAAGCGAGACTTCGCGTTTGCAATTCATAATTCACGATGCAGCCGGGAAAGTCAGCGAAGGGAAAATTGTCGCTAGGGTCCGTGGATTGTTTCCTGGAATAAAATGAATCACGAAGGGAGGTTTTCAGGGGCACGATCCACTCAGAAATCATCGATCGGTACTCGGTGCGCGATGTCTTTCGAAGACACCGTGTATAACGGAGGGTTAGGGGCACGTAAAGTGATTCCGGAGCGTCTCGTGCATGGAGGGGTGCATCTCAAAGAACAGGAAAGCTTTAAGGGGGTTGTTCACGCTCGACGAAAACCTCTGGGCTGCGATTGCCCAGTGAACCGCGGCGGCAATGGGCTCGCCAAGGGTGTCTCAAAGGTTTCGCCGGAATGACTCAATTATGGGGTACTTATGGGACTATTTATAACGAGGTGTTTGCGTCACCGCACGCCGCGATAAAAATACTGTCTCTCTCTCTCTCTCTCCCTCTCTCGCTCCTGCTCTCACAGTTCGTTTAGCCGATTGTTTACCAGGAAGCTCGCGGACCGAGGCTATGAAAACTATGGCTGGACGCCGGCGTCGCGGACGGAAAACCGTTCGCGGAAAGAGAAACGCGACGCCGTCGACGCCGCGACGCCTATTCCCCGCTTTTCAGTCGGATAATAGCCGGCCGATACTCTTTCGGTTCCGCTCTATTATTCATATTTATGCTGTGGCAATCGCCGACCCACGCCCCTTCGCCGACTGGAACTTCCACGACGATGAAACTCGCTCTTTTCACCGGCCACCTGATTGATAAATTGCCGTCTGAATCCCGACCGCCGGATCCCCGCTTTCCCGGTATTTCTACGCCAGTGGAACTCAGGTTCCTTGGAACTTCACCCTGTCCGTCTGATTTCAATCAGCGAAGACGTGCCGGCGCTGTTCTCGAGGGCCAAGTAGATTCGGACGACCGTGGTCAGACCAGCGCGCGGAAAGAGAACGTTCGAATTAACTCTCCGGTCTACCGGTCGAAAGTGTTCATTTTTTCGTCGATATTTCTTCCAACAATTCGGGGTTTTCTTATATAATGCTGTTTTTACTATATCGCAAAAAATTTATTCATATTAAAACAAAAATTCGTGGAGGAGTTCCAAGATTAATCAAAGAAAATTTTTAAACTAAATTAAAGTTTAATTCAATTAAATAGTTTAATTTTTTTGGTTCTTAAAGGCCCGATGAAGGTATGAAATCCACAGTCTACTAATCTTAGAGATTATACATTAATGTATATTATAAAACGCCAAGCATCTAGAGAAACATTGCCATTCTTATGGTGCAACGCTTGTGAGTCGCTTTTGCAGGTTCAGTGTTAATCGTAAATCTCTTATGCAGCCAGTGGGGCTATAAAGTTGTTATTTTTCGGGGAAATTTGTTTTTGGTAGAAGCTGCATTTACTCTTTGCGTGGGCAGAGGAGTGTTTATTTATACATCGTTATTTTGAGATGTTAAAGGGAATGTACAAAGTGAGTCCACATACGTACGTGGTTGGTTGAACGAGGGGTAAATGTAGATATTCTATGAAAAATGGGGGGACGAACGAGGGTTGAAAAAAAATTCCTGCTCGTCAATTCTACGTTCTTCCAACACATTAATTTTTTACCATTGCGTGAATTTTCCACGGAAGAACAGACTCAGTTGGAAAAATAGAGAATGATCGAAGGTTAAAAAAAGGTGTTGCTCAGAGCCAAGGTTCTCTATAACCGTTCCAGCAACCGAGATCGATATTCCACCGAGTTTCACCCCCTTACAGAACAGTCCTCTAGAAAGGGGCAAGTTTCACCATTTTTAGAAAAATAATTTATTGACGAGGCTTAACAAAAATTCTTGTTGGAAGTAAACGTTCCTCAAAATCGCTCCAGCGACCGAGATCGACATTCCACCGATTTTCAACCCCTTTCTATCCCTGAAAAAAGACGAATTTCACCACCTTCGAGAAAAATAGATGAGGGTTACAAAAATCTCTGAGCAAAGGTTCTCTATAATCTTCCCAGCGACCGAGATCGACATTCCACCGATTTTCACCCCCCTTCGAGTTTCCCTCTAGAAAAGGTGAATATCACCGTCTTTGGAAAATTAACGTACAGCTGAGGCCTAAAAAGAATTCCCGTTCTAAGCAAAGATTTCCCACAACTGTTCCAGCAACCGAGATCGATACTCGGCCGATTTTCATCCCCTTTCGAACTATCCCTCAAAAAAGACAAGTTTCACCGCCTTCGAGGAAAATAATGTACAGATGAGGGTCACAAAAATCTCTGCTCTGAGTCAAGGGCTCTCTATAACCTTCCCGGCGACCGAGATCGACGTTCCAACGATTTTCACTCCCCTTCGAATAATCCTCTAAAAAAAGCCGAGTTCCAGCGTCTTCTAGGCTTTAAAAAAAACCGTATCGTTCTCGAGAATCAATAGTCTTTCCGCGAGGCGGAGAGAAAGAGAGAGAGAGAGAGAGAGAGAGAGAGTGCCCCGCCGGCAAAGTCTCCTATTTTCGAAAAATCGATTTTTCGAGCGGCGTCGAGCCAGGTGCAGGCACGCACGCACATCCCCTTAAATCTCGTTCGAGTAAGCGTCGCGCAGGGGTTGCTCTCGCCGGTTAGGGGTTGCACGTCGGTCACCCCCGGGTAAGTGTCTCGTTGAGAGACCCTGGTCGCGATACGTCACCGTGCGCACAGAGTGGGAGAGAGAAAGAGCGAGAGAAGATAGCCGAACGATATAGACAGGAACGGAGACAGAGAGAGATAGACAGAGAGAGGGAGAGAGAGAGAGAGAGAGAGGATCGCGAACCCCGCCGGGCAGAAAGAAATTCGCATAAGGGATGTTGGCAGCGGGCGAGTGGCGGCGAAAAGAAGGGGTCGGTTTGCGCGCATGCGTTTCTACGCGGGAGAGCATCGCGACGCTCGCGGTCAGTAATCATCGTGACCCCTTTGCGGCGTTATCGCGGACGGATCGAGAGAGCGAAACGGAGAGACAGACAGATAGAGCTAGAGAGAGAAGGAACGAACGAACGAACGAAGTCGCAGTCCGATTTCTTTTCCAGCAGCGAGTTAGTTGCTCTCTTTCTCTCTTACTCGTCCTCTTTCGAGCCAGATTTTCACCTGGTCTCGGCTCGCGAAGGTGTCGTCGTCGCGCGATGTTCGACGGACACGCGTCACCGTCGTCGACGTCCGTTCGATCCGTGTCAAGCGTGCGAGCTCGGTTACGCTAATTCCGCGGTATCGATTGACTGACCGAGTGCCGGCAGTGATTTTTCGATCGCATTCGACGCCTCTCAATCGCCTTCTAGAGCCTTCTGGATCCATCCGAGGATCGAGAAACGCGGGACTAAATCAGTGGTGTTAGTGATCATCGTGAACGGATTCCAGAGACGTACTTGGACGAACCCGTTTGCGAATCGATGCCCGATCAGAAAGTACTCGGGCCCGGTGCATCCACGCACCGTCACCGAACTCTCTAATCTATCGATTGACCGTCTCCCAGCCCGCTATCTGTCCGGGTGACCGAATCTACCCTGCTGATCGTCTCCTCTGCTTCGAATTTCTCGACGAGATTGCGATTGGAAAAAGCAGAATAATCGGATATACCGAGAGGCGTTTTCTTCGGTCGCTGGCTGGCTGGTTGGTTGGCTGGTTGTCGACGTAACCGGGTTTGTGTGCTTAAGATCGACGGAGATATCTGTAGTGGTGTGCTGCTGACGTCGTTGCCGTTACGGTTACTTCCGCCCTCTATACACACCGCCGGAGAAGGGTACACCGGAGGGTTAAGTTCCCGTGCCCGCTGCGTTTTGCATGCTCCACATCGGGAAACATTTTTTTCCACCTCTTCCTCTCGCCAGCTCCCCTACTCTTCCACCGTGGGCTGCTGTCGGTGCTCGTCGTCGGTGGTGCTTCATTGTCCTCGAGACTTTTTCTCCCCGTTGACCTGAAAATTTCATTGTGCTCCGTTTCGTCGACTGAATTATTCTCCACGGGCATTTACCAGCTGGCCCGGCTGTTTTCTTATTAATTTCCACGTCGGGCATGCCTAGGACTAGGGACCTCTGTCCGCGCATTAAACCTGCATAGCCCCGCGAATCGCCTCGCAGTTGGCACTAACTCCCGGCTTATATACCCCCGGTGTGTGGTGCTATTATTGCAACGTCTTTGAAAGGTCGCTCCGTTTCGAAAATAAATTATGCAGTCACCTGTACCGATCGCTTTTTAATACCGACAAGCCGAGAGGCCTCTCCTTTTTCTTCTGCTTCTTTTTTCTTCCTTTTTACATTGTCTCTCCCACCGCCCCGCCGGATGTGCGGTGCGTACCACGTCGGCCCGAAGGAAGATACATCGTCGCACACCACCACCTCGAGCATGCTCCTCGTCGCATTGTGCGAACGCGCGTCGCATTAGTGTCAATTACTTCGCGGGACTCGGGCTTTTTCCGCTTCTACTGCAACCCGATCCTTCGGGAACTGCAGGCGCAGGCGATCGCGGGGCTTGGGATCATCTGGATCTGTGCTTGTCAATCTTTTTAGTCTTCTGTGCGATGTATATCGATGTTAGTGCGACTGATTCGACAGCTGTCGATTCGATTTTCTCACCAAAAACTAAACAGTGTCACCAGTGTCAGTTCCTCTCGCTTCTTCTGCACGTTGATCCTTGAGGAACCAGTTTTTGACGATTGCGGGCCTTGGGTTCATCCGGATCTGTACTCAAGAATATTTTTAGTCTTGTGTGTGAGGTATATTAATATTAGTGCAACTTATTAGGCAACTGTCGATTCGATTTTGTCACCAAAAACTAAACAGTGTCACCAGTGTCAGCTCTTCTCTCTTCTTTTGCACCTCGATCCTTGAGTAACTGCAGTTTCCGACAATTGCGATACTTGGTTTCATCTCGGTCCTTTACTCATCAGTAGACTGCGGCTATTTCTGCATTTATAGTAAGCGCACATTTTTAAAATCGAAGAAAACATGTAGAGTCGCAAATAACATCTTTACTCCATGTACACAGCAATGAATTTTCTAATTGATAAATTGAACTTTTTCCTCGTCCTAGTCAAACGTCGTCCGAGGAATTAAATAAAATCTACTTCCTGTCTAATACTTTTAAGAAACCAAAATAGCGTGATAGTGCTGTTAAATTCTTCTAATGTCGTCCCATTTATGTCACCGACGCAGTTGTTGCACAATTGCATAAAATCTGCAGTCTACTTATCGGACCACAGATCTTCTTATTGGAACTCCGAGTGGACATCAATTTAATGCTTGTGTCAGTGCTGAGGCTTTCGACTTGTCTTCAAGATTTCTGCATGCCAGAAATCTGAAACTTTAAAGTTCAACGACTGCAATGTTATTGAACGTTTGGGTATTGACATGAGGAGTAATTGTCACTCGTCACCGGAAACTGGATACACTATATTTTTCATGCACTAGGTCGAACCAGACCTAGGCACCGTATTCCAAGGATTGACGCACAGTCTGCCAAACCTTCTTGGCTCGCAGCCTCGTCGTTTTTCACGTTTGAATAAATCGTCTCTGTCATCGGAACATTTCATACGTTGACTGCTGTGTTTAACCCTGCGGCATACTCTTCAAGTTTATTCGACCCACATTTCGATTCCTCAAACCCTAGTTAACTAGGCTTCCATGCATGCAAATGATACCCTAGCTCTGCTATAGCTAGAAGAAGTTTCATCGTTTCGTTTCAAACAACAATTTCCGAAGAAATCATTACTAATTGTGCGGCTCTAGTTTGAAACAGTAGAAAGATTAGAAAAGTTGAAGACTATAAATACGTTACTTTCGGCCTGTAAAAATCATTAAACAGAGAAAGACATTTCCAAGTAACCCCAAACTCTTATTATAGCTGCTGGAAATTCTTACTTTCCATAATGATCCGCAGTTCATTAACGAGGTTGATATTTCTATTGAAAAATGCACTCCTAGCTACTTACAGGAGCCTTCTCCTTCGTCTATGAAAAATTATTAGGACACTGCTGATAGATTAAGTGTCAATTAAACACAATTTGTCGGACCCAAAAATCATTTTCACTTAACGAATATTACGTAGATTAATATAATGAACAGTAGCTTCTGGTCCGTGTCAAGTGCAGTGTTTGGATTTTGAAAATTGAAGTTTCAACGTCCCACAGACGTCTTCAGCAGCCACCAGCAGTTAATTATAAAGATGCAAGTTGTGATAACAAGTCGTTTTCAACGTGGACAACTTGGTGTTGCAGGGCGGCTACCCGGCGAAGCTGAAGAAGGTGTTAATCGTGACCGCGCCGCTCTGGTTCAAGGCGCCGTTCAAGATCCTGCGGCTGTTCGTCCGCGAGAAACTGAGGGACAGAGTGTTCACCGTATCGATTCCTCAATTAACGTTACACATCCCACGGGAATCATTACCGCACCGCTTGGGGGGCACGTTGGAGGTACAGCATGAGGCATGGTTGCTCCACTGTCTTAAATCCATGACAAACAGAGGCGGGGGTGAACTTTGCGAGGTCAGTTTTTGCTCCTTGCAGTCCACTTCGACTGCCGAATTCCCCTAAAAACGCAACCGAGTCGCAGACCAAGACTCTTTGCACTCGGAGACTTGCTTTAGATCACTTGCCTGCAACTCGGACCCATCTCTTCATTTATTATTCAGGCAAACAGTGACTCTATTTAAATTGGGATTGGGCATGACATCTGAAAACGTAATTAAATTGTTCACAGATCAAAACTCTTTGTCGTTCGAAAACTTTCCTTGGAAAGAAATATCCCACAGTGACATTTAGCGATTTCACAGATTCTATGAAACAGAAATTTTGGTCCTGAAGCACTTGATTGATGTTTAATTTTTTGGAGAGAATTCGCGCCATCTTTTCTAGTTCTCTGGGGTTAATCGATTCGACAAATGAGCGGCTCAATTATCCCAGAGTTCAAGATCTCTCCAGCGAAGTGAATTAGAGGCTCTTCTGGCTCCACGAAATAGTTACTCTCTAAAGAGAGACTGCTACTTGTGGATAAAAAAGTTAGCAAGGTCACCTTGGAGAGAGTAGCCCTCTCGTGGCGCGAGAAGTTCGCTACCATAGCGATGACCTTTTCTGCTAAATGGTTTCGGTGTAGCTAAAATTGCTAGAACTCACCAAGCCCCATTAACGACACGCGGAGAAGGTCATCGAATGATAACAGGGGCGGTTTTGTTGCGCAGGTTACCCCCAGAGTGGGTAGTCCTCTTTCGCCCACATCGAAAAACCACACGGCTGCCCAGAATCCGAATGGAACCACGGTCAGTAGCTCGACTAGTCCTATAATCGATAAGAGCAAGGTGAAAAATGGTATCTCGAATATCGGGGACATCGAGATCACGAACGGCGACGTCTGGATGGGAACCGATGAGGCACCGTCTCCAGTCCAACCTCCGTCCTCAGCTAGTTCAGGTTTCAGCGATGACGACAGCCTTCACGGGGACCTCGGGCTTCAGGCAGTCAGCATGGAGCAGCTCATCGAGGACATACATTCGAGGGGTCGCGCTGGACTGATAGCAGAGTACGCGGAAATCAAGCAGAGACCCCCAGAAGGATCCTTCAACAACGCCAAGTACGTTGTTTTTGGTTCAATCACCTTTTGATGAGACTCTGCTTGCTCCACGAGTCTAGGATAGCTAGATGACGTGGTCTCATCGGTAGATGAATATCAGGTCGTTCCACAAATTGCGTTGTTCCTCATTATGCTACACGTACGGGACCTTTGATTAGGCCACGTTTCTATGTGAAACTTCTCTTCACGTCTTGAATCTCTGGTTAGCGATGAATTCTGTATTAGAAGTACATACGTAGAACCATATACAGTTCTACTTAACACTGACTCGAGTATTAAAAATGGCTGGCATGTACTGCTTCGTAAAACTAACAAAATGCAATTTAGTTAGATTTTGTACTACCTTTATTAGAATATATGGTTCAATAAAGAAGTGTAATATGTCTTGAATACTCTGGTTAATATATTAATGATTGCAACAACCTAGACTGAAATAGAAATTTATTTTCTTTCTTCGTATGTTTAGTCTATACGAGTTATTGATTGCAACAAATTAGAGTGAAATAGAAATTTATTTTCGTTCCTGATACGTTTAGAAGGTTCAAAATGATATAACAGTATTTTGAAATTCATCTAATGTTCTGATTTTTTAAAATTACACCTATTCATATTTTTGTCATAAATACAAAATACATGAATTTTGCTGACTATTAAAGGGAAATGTAGGTATGTATTAGATAGCATGATTTATGGAATGATCTGATATAGTCTCGAGAAGTTTTATCTTGCTGCACGTTTTGCGAGGCGAGTTTGATTGTTCTAACCGAGTGAAAATTGCAACGTTTCAGACTAAGACCTAACCAGTCGAAGAACCGATACACAGACGTGCTCTGCTACGACCACAGCAGAGTATGTTTGTCCCAAGTGGACGGCGACTCGACCTCCGATTACATAAACGCAAATTTTGTCGACGGCTACAAGCAGAAGAATGCGTTCATCAGCACGCAGGGTCCCCTACCGAAAACCTGCGGCGATTTTTGGAGGATGGTCTGGGAACAGCAAACCCTCGTTGTCGTCATGACTACTAGGTATTTATTCAATTACCCAAAAATGTCCTCCGCTTAAAATTTTTTAGGGTCAAAAACCTTGTAGGTGTAGAAAGGGACGAATGAGATTAATCTTTAGTAGATTAATCTGACTCTATTGTACAGAGGTCAAATAATGTTTTTCTAGCTAATCCGCATAATAAAATCCGAAATCTAATTATCAGGTGCAGAGCATATTTAACGCTTGAATGTCTGTGGTGTAAAATTGTGACCAGTCGATTCAATGAATAATTTTTGATTTTAGAGTGGTGGAGCGAGGACGTACGAAGTGTGCACAGTATTGGGGCCCCGAGCCGGGCGAAGAGGTTCAAGCGGGTGGTTTCACGGTAACAACGTTGGAAGTCGACACCAATCCCGATTACACGATATCTATGCTGCTCCTGACAAATAACAAGGTACGGCGAACAGCGTGTTACCAAACACGGTGCTGTAGTATGAAGCGGCGCGACCGGAGCGATAAGGAAAGCAAAATATGTTATCATTTCAGACTGATGAGGCAAGAGAGGTTTGCCATATGCTGTACACAGCGTGGCCGGATTATGGCGTTCCACAGTCGGCCAGGGCTCTGCTACAGTTTCTAGCCTTAGTAAGACAACAGCAAAATAAGTTACTCGCGTACAGAGGGGACACATGGGCCGGACATCCGCGGGGACCTCCCATAGTTGTTCACTGTAGCGCCGGAATAGGAAGGACAGGTAATCCGAGAACTCTGATCGATCACCCGTAGCATTCGCTAGATGACTGACCCTCTTCAGGGTTTTTGATCTTCACAGCCCCAAAAAGACGATTCTTGCATGCATACATTTTTCAACTTTAAGAATTTTTCCTGCTGTAACTGCGAAAGCTATGCGAATGATTCTTGGCTAGAATGACTCTGTAGACTCTCCCGAATACGATGGTATATTTTTCGATTAGGTTACCAACATGTAAGCTTGTTTAAACAATTTTTGAAGAAACCGAGGTACCTCTAGCGCGCCAGTTTTCTCGACGTTTCATTTCCTTAAAAAATTATTTAAATATGATTAAGCGTTTATAATGTTATAAAAAAGTGTATCATTTTATTCAGGAGGGTCTGCAGAATCATTCTAGGTAGGAGTCATTCGTGTAGCTTTCGTGGTTGAAGCAGAAAAAATTTTTTTCTCCAACGAAAGATTAAAGAATTGCATTGTTTGATTATCCTGTTGACCAATTGGTATTGTTGGCGAATTGGCTCTCGAGTCTAATGAGTTGACTCGTTCTCAATGGTTAGCAGGTTAGAGGATGGTTTGTGCTGAAGGATAGAATGAAATGTTGTTGTGATTTTTGTACAGGAACGTTCTGCACGTTAGACATTTGCATATCGCGGCTAGAGGACACCGGTACGGTGGACATCCGTGGCACGGTGGAGAAAATCCGAGCACAGAGGGCCTACAGTATTCAAATGCCAGACCAATACGTCTTCTGCCATCGTGCTCTGGCAGAGTACGCACTCTCCAGGGGGATGCTTAGTCCGCAACATCTCGCTATGTTACCTCCACCCATAGAAGAAGATTCCGACTAGAGGATAAACGCTCTATTATCATGTACCAGAGATTGATGTTCTTCCCGAAGTATGCGTAAATAGTTCTCCTTACATAGCCTATCTCTAGCTTAAATAACTGAAAGTTATTTTTTGCTATCATCTCCATCGATGTAATATTTCCGATTTCTACTTTTACGTTAGGCTACGAAAGAAATACCGATCTAAAATAGGGGGGGTATCCCGACAGAAGAACTAGACTTTTTTCAAGGCCAAATCCGCGGAATCGGAAGTCCTCGAGAGGATTATCCGCGCTACCGCGATATTTTCAAATCCGTGTGAGAGAACCAGACGAGGGGAAAGAAGGTGGATAAAGAGAGAGAGAGAGAAAAAGAGAGAGATTTAAAAAGAACGCAACATTTGTTGTGGATTGAAAAAACTAAAAAAAAAAAAAAGAAAAAACGGTGTGCCGCGGACACCGATTCTAGAAGAAACGAGAAATAACAGAAACAAAAATGGCTGTCGATCGGATACCGCCGATCCTACTTTTAACCCTCTCATATGTAAATTTTATTGTACATTCTGTGAAAGATGATCGCGAATTTATTAGAGAAGCGCTCAGAAACGCCTCGACCTTGTAAACATTCCATTGAGAGAAAAAGAAAAATGAACAAGTACTAAGTCAATTAAATTAAATATATACATATTTATATATATAAATTTATATATATATATAAATATAATATATAGACGGGTACGACGTTGTGTCCTGTTTCATAGATTTTCAACGATACCACTATTAAACTCTGTTGACGCGTTGTTCCACGGTACACGTGTTTCCGAACGATCGTCGAGAGAGGATTGTTTATCGAACCGCCACGAGGGAAAACGGTTTGGAAAATTAGCGTTGCTTCCGTTCTAGAGCCGTGAAAACCGCTTTGCTACGTGCCTGTGGCGGTGCGCCGCGTACGCATATTTTTCATTCTGGACACGGTCGATCTGCATACTCGATTTACGACGCACCGTGGTTCCAGATGCGGCTCCGGCTATGCAGATTTATTTTTATTCGCGTACCCATTTGTCGTTATTTTTATCTATTTGTTATATGCATGCAAGGAAGGCCATAATTAGCATCCTCTATTTTTTGGAAACTGTCCCTGAGAATATTTTCACAGAGAGAAAAATCAGCAAAAGCTGTGCTTAAATTGTGTTAATGTATTTTTCGAAGTACACGTCTCTCTACATGGATTTTTAAATGTATTGAATTATTTATTTGGAAATTCATAGTAAACTGATTGGAAAGGATTCTGTATTTCTGCTCAGCCAGAGCTGCATTTCAAACTAACGTGCGACGTTCAGCTGCATTTTATTTGAGTCTCGCCTGATTTCGGACGACTCGACAACTATTTCTTGTTGCAACGTTTCGTTCGCGACTGCGAGCAGAGTGCTTCTCGAAAAAGAATGTCCCATTCGTAAAATCCACAGCCTGAAACAGTGATTTATAAAATGGTAAACTGATCAGAATTTAATATTCTGTGCGAAAGATTCTACAAATTCTTCTAACACACGAAAATGTTCAGAAATTTGCAAAATCAGTCAAATGTCTTCGCAGTGAAAAAAGTATAATTTTGATTGGATTATGAATTCGTTAAGGGACGGTAACAGTGCTGTACAATGGGATATTTCTTCGATTAGGACCCGGCTCGTCCTAGAAAGCGATCCTCGAACGAATCGTTCCAACAGTGCCGGTCCCGCGCTTCCGGGCCCCGCCCGAGCCTGAATTTCCGCAAAGTACAAAGCTCGTAACGATAGATTGTTGTAGAATCTTTATATGAGAGGGTTAAAACCGGCGAGAGCCTCGTATTCGCGACGGTCGACCATTTCTAAAACGGGATTCGTGGGAAATATCAATGTTACGAGGATGTGGAGGTCATTTAAAAGCAGGGAGAGGGAATGCGATGTTCTATCGGTGTCCAAATGAGATGGTCGCATGTGTTTCTGAGAATCCTTTATTATTATTATCATTATTATTATTATTATTATTATTAATATTATTATTATTATAAACGTGTTACGACGCACGGCCTTCGTCGCGCGTAAAATAAATAATAACCAACACGATCGTGTTGATAGACAGTTTTTTGGGTGACCAAAGATTATCTTCTAAAAACCATCTCAGAACATTGAGGTAGAAACTAAAGCTCGAACGCGCGGAGACTAAATTTCGCTGTGGTCGTCGATCTCGTTGAAACTTCTCGGTGGTGTCTCACCGAAAGAATAGAAGCCAGTTTATTAAAACGATAAGCGAGAGAGAAGTTTATAGATTTAACTGTGAGGAATATTTTCGCAGATTTATTTTTGCTGAATGTTCGCCGAGAGACGTTGGATCGAGATCGAGGATCGCGGCACTGCTCGCAGAAGAGACGATTTCGCGGAACAATTCCCTTCGCAGGGTTTGCTAATCAGGGATCATCGTATTATAGTTATATTAAAAACGTACGGGTTGAACGTTTCGACGGGCGAATCGACGAGGATCATTGACAGTTTCGAGAATGCAGTCGCCTCGGAGAACGAATGAATAAAAATTTTAATTCTCCTGTAAAAGTGAGAAAATTGTTGTTTATCGAGTCTACGAAATTTTAGATATATCATTACCGTAACCGAACTCTCATACGTCCCTCAGTATGGAAATTCACGCGTTCTTTCACATATTCTGTTTGTCGATTTTAGGGCGAAAGCAAAAATGGACGCAGCCCAGAAGTAACTATATCTGAGGAGCGTACGAGTGTTTAAAGCGTTCGAGATTTTCCACGTTTGAACAGCTGTTAACTTGTTTCTCGAGGAGCCGACTGTGGAAGTTGTTTAAAGTTCTTAGCGGAATGACGTTCGCTGATTCGAAGTTTACGTTCTTCCATGAAAGCCTTCTAGTGTTGCGCGAGGGAGAGAGAAAGAGAGATTACAAGGAGAGAGGAGTGCGATTTCTAATTTAAGGCTTTTACCGAGCGAGCTCTGAATAGAGAACCACTTGCGTTGACAATGTCAGGGTTGCGCGAGACACGTGCACCGCCCTGAGCTTCCCGCAATTTATTTTTCGACGTTCTCGAGCAACGTTCCGAGCGAAGCATCTGTCGTTAACGGATGTCACTATCTATCCAGTCTTCAGTTTTTTAATCAACAGAAAGTAGACTGAGGGATCGACTAGAAATCCGTTTCATCACCATTTGAATAGGTCTTTGTTCTTAATAACTCTTTGCTCAATCATTTCGACAAGTTCTTTCAATCTTACTACCATATTAAATTTCTTTCAAATTCCACAGTCTGTCGAGGAAAATGCGTTCTTAAATTCGTCTGACGTTTTAACCGTTTTATATTTAACGAACTTATTTTTAGCACAACAGCATGAATTCCCGCAGTCTACTATTCTACCGAAAGCGAAGATTATAACTATCGAACTATAGTTACTCCGAACGCATGACGATTCGCATTCACGCGAAGAATAATAGTAAACGAGCTTCCGGCTTCCGAGAGTACCAACATTTCACTAAAAACAGAACTATTGCGATCCTGTTTCAAGCTATATAAACATCTTAAAAATACAAATTTCATATACAGCGACTTTTCGTAGATCCACACCGCTCGCTTCTGTGCATTTACAGCCGATCAAAATCTCAAAAACATAAAGCTCCATAAAATCTAAACTCGGTGTTATCTAAAGCTCGACCAGAATTGTTAACATCGTAAATTGTTCTCGAGGGCTGTAAATTAGCACGAAAGGTTGCGGTTCGTGAATCATGGTGTCGCGAACAGTTCCGCGAAAAGCAGCGCCTGCACAAAGTTCCGCCGTAGAGTATTTTATCGAGCGATTCGAGTACCCTGAAGTATCGAATGAATGAGTGTGGAAACTGTCCGATATCCAGCCACCCAATGTCTGATTATCCGTTTGTTAAATGTGTGTCGAATTGTTGCGAAAGAGAGTGAGAGTGTGAGAATGAAAGAGAGAGAGAGAGAAAGTTGCGACGCTGGATCGTTGTTGGTACGACAATATGGCGTCGCAGCGTGTTCCCCGCGCCTCACATTGGTCCAGACCGAAGAATTACCTGTTCGTATATTGTCTCCGAAATGTCAAGAGGTTCTTAAGGTTGCCACATGATTGTCTTAAAATAAGACGACCGTACAATCGCAATTTAATATAGAAAAACACATTATTTCCAGAATTAAAGATTATTGTGTTATTTCAAAACCTGCTAACAGCTAAGGTCAAAACCTGAAAGTCGAGGGTAAAGAACATTTTCCACGAATATCTTAAAAACTACTGTAGATAGGAAAATGGTGTAAAATTGTGTGTCTTTTTATAAGAAATACGCCTATGGAGACAGTTTTTTTTTTTTTATTATTACCATTTGTTTCAATAATATACTAAATATCATTTATTGTTCACATTATATCGCAATTTTTCGATTTGGACCAGTGTGCGCCTGTGCGATCGTGAACAACAACCGAGGCACGATTATGTGATAGCCGATTAGAATTCCTATTCTTTTCGTTTCACCGATTCGCAATCTTTCCATCGAGCCCTGCCACGGCCTCGGAAATTCGCGGTTCTACTTAATTATCCCTCGATTCTATTCGATTTGCCATAAACGACGTTGAGCGACGCGATTATTCTCGCCGGGGAATTCAACGCCGCGCAAAAATCTTTGTCGTCGATCTGCATACTCAGAACAGAGGAAAAACCCTCTGATTAACACTGGAACTGAAATTCGAGCCTATTCGAAATTATCATAATTTTTAAACAATTTTTAACAGCTCAAGTCTATTCTCGCGAATTTGCGTCGCGTTGCAAATTAATTGCTGACCAAACCCGGACGAATTTTGGTAATTGTAGAAGAATTATTTTGTAGTTCCAGTGCGGAGGAAATGAATCTAATGAATTGCAAGCAATTGGAATGATGTGTAAATTGAGAATTGTGGTAACTATGATTGAAGAGAATTTGAGAGAGGGCAAACGTTTGCGCGTCGTTGCAGCTTAGTGCCCAGAATCCACCGCGTGTATTTTTCTGTACAGAGTCTGTGTATATTAAACGCGCAAGAAATTTTTAGCACCGTGATTGACGTCTGTCGACGGTGGGCGCTGTTTGTTAGAGAGATCTTCGAATTTTATATAACGAGAGGCGCTGTTGTAAAACGCTTAGTCAAAGTTAAATAAGTTCGAATATTTGTCGATGTACGCACGTTCCTCCTACTCTTGGGTTACCTTACGAAGGGCATGTTATCGGTACAATCACGTTTATTACTATTTTATTACTATTATTAATGATTATCGCTATTACTACTACTATTATTATTATGATTATGATTATTATTATGTCTCTAACGTTTGTAATTAGTTTACGATGCCCTTTTATATTATCTATATACGATATTTATTAAAACGTTTATCTGAAAGTACTCGTACGATGTATATATATATGCGCACATATTGTTGTCAAATTGTAAGGTTCACTTTTCAACCTCCGTGTCCTTCGAAAGCATAAGTGTTCATCTTTCTCGAGATCGTTTAGTTTGAGAAGAGGTGGTGGGAGTTACATCCCACGCCTACTTTCAGCCTGAAAATTTTTAATATTTTGCAGTATTTTGTTCACAAGTTTGGTCAATGAATTTTGAACGGAGGTTGGATCGCGATCGAATTTTCTTTAGAGCGAAACGGAGATTCGGTTTTTCCGACGTTTTCATCCCTCGCCACGCCCCCCCCCCAACAGTTCCCCCGTTCAGTGTGAATGTAACAACGTGTGATTTTATAGAAAAACTTGTATGTGTCTATCTCGTTATATCCTCAGGCGTGTGAAGGGTAGCTGGCGAGAAGCGCGTGAACGATTTGAGAGAAAGGCAAAGCGAAAACAATAAGGGAAAGAGACCACCAGAGCAGGTACCAAAGTTCTTCTTCTGTTTTTGTTCGTTTAAAAAGTGTTCGAACGAGTAACGTGCACTCTAGGCCCCAATTCGTACAGAGTTCTCTGCGCACATTCAAGCAAACTGCGGGCGGATAGACCGAGCCCATCGGTCCGACAGTATTACGAATTATGAGTTTGTATCTACCGGCTGCTTCAAAACGTGCGGTCCGAATCGAAGGAAAATTTACACTTTACCTGCTCACGATGACTCTATAAGGCTTTTCACAGTGACATATGCTGAAACTACCGAGCAATAGAAGCAAGGTCCCAAAACATTTAGTAAAAATTATTCATTAGCTAGCCTGAAATTTTCTGCATATTTTCATAATTATAAACTACAGAATTTGAAGTGTTACGAATCTTCTGGTAGTCGCAGCGTTAACAATTGAGGGATTTTTACACCAAGTTAACTTAAATAATGTAGTCTAATAATATCTGTTGGAGCTGTTGCATAGGAAGAAATTATTTAGCTTATTTAAGGTCTAGGTGTAATGAATGGTTGTGAATCTTGGTTTTTTTTTTTTTTAAGCAAGTTCATCTTTGAACAAGCCGTACGTTTTGGAGCAGCCTGTAGTCCGTGTATCGTCTTTCGTCCGTTCTCCCTCTGTTCTCCGTTCGGTTACTTTCAGACAAAGTTTCGAACAAGGTGGGAAACACGGAGTGGAACAAGATGAGTAATATCAAAAAAAAAAAAAAAAAGAAAAATCGGAGAGAAATATTTTAGCGCGTAAATCGAATGCACGCGATATTTCTGTCGTTTAATTCGTTGATTTGGAACGTTTAAAGCGAAGCGTGCCGACACGTTTGTCTGGGAAAACGGAGATTTAAATTAAGAAGGAGAAAACAAATTGTACATACGAGTGACATGACTTCGAAACGACTATCGCACATAAATGTATCTAATAATTATTTAATATATTGCAGATATAAATGGCATTAATTTTCTTTGTTCTCATTTCCCTCCTTCGTCAATTCACCATAAAAGGAGTACCTGTACGGAAAATAGGTTGAAATATAATAATTTATGAGCTAAAAAGATGGTCTCGGGCTACAGAATTGTTCATGAGAATTTTTTGCACCGATATTATACAAGGAAGCCTATTATTAAAAATGGGGACAGTATTAAATAAGTATTCTAGGCACAGATGATTCTTTCCGCGTTTCCCATAAGATACAATGCTAATTCCGGCAAGAATCATCTGCTTCTGAAAGGCTTCCGTACAGCGCCAAAGGATGCAGCGGCAAAATGCTCAAACTGTTAGCCAAATTTTAGTTCTACTCATTTGCCCAGGTGGCGCCACATACCATTGCCGCTAAAATTTCAAAATAGCGCCACTGGACGTAGCGGCAAAACGCTCAAACTGTTAGCCTAACCTTTCTAACTGTTAGAAAAGTATTATCGACCGTGGATACTGCTCTGCGAGAAGAATGTTATCGACCGTAGATGACTTGTTCTGTTCCAGGCTAAAAAGATGATGCAGAAAAGTGGAGACACCAAAACCACCGGTGCTAAAACCTTGAGCGTGAGCACTCTCATTTCCTCTCTGACCTGGTCAACTTTTTAGCATGAAACAGAACGCACATCATCTTTTTAAAAAGGTGATGCTGATTAATATTGATTATACTTATTAATTTCTACTGATGTTGCAGTCTCTGCATTATCGCAAGGATATTTTTCGCTTTCAGATCTCTGAGTTTCCAGCATGCACTGTCAGATGGTGCCACTGGTAACGCTGGAAACGCATCTGAATATTAACTAAACGATGTTGTAACAAAATTCTGTTAGTTAGTATTGTTACACGTTGTCTGCTCAACCAGATTTTATCGCTAATCTGATCAGTCCACAATGTCGAAAACTTTTCTGTCTGATCTAGACCTTTCTTCAAACTTTCTCACTGGTATCAAATCGCTAGAAAACAACGGGCAGTAAGTACATACACAAAACAAAAAGCATATTATGTCATTTCGATTCTGCAGTGTGCAGAATTTGCGATATCGGTTTCGTGCGAAAATAGTAATATTCAAAGTACACGGTTGGGCTGAACTGTTCACGGTCGATCGAATTTCAATGAGAATCACCGGTGACAGATCGTGCAGCAAGTTTATCCATTGCGGTGCAAGACAAATTGACGTAGCGGAGTCGGATGACCCTCTTAGGTACATCGGTGGCTGACAAACTGGTCGGAGCCCTCTTACAACCCTCTCCGCTGCCAAATTATCGGACTCCTGTGGACAGCAAACCCATTTATACTGTCCACCGGCTAAGACTTACTAGGGCCACGGACAAAGAGGACCCTCTGCCGATCCGATCAACCGATACTCCGCCCAGAAACGTCACCGTGACAAATAGCTCACGGACGTTCACGCAAATATCCTCGTCCATCTTTAATTTTCAACTAATCGTGGAACCGGAGAAACACCGTGGAAAGAATCCAACGCGTTTCACGATAATCCCACTTTCTATAAAATTAATCCGGAGTATCAAATGATCTCTGTTTCGAGCAAAATTAGGGCCATAGGAAATAAGCTTTCTTCTAACACGCACAATCATCCCGGTGTTTCGGGAGTCGAGTAACCTCCGGTGGCCCGATCTTTAGAAACGTATTTAGCAGTTTCGAATGCCGCGGCGCTTAACTACGTTTTGATCGCATAGCCGTCTCCCGATGTACTTTATAACGTCGCGGCACGGCACGGAATTACGTGTCTCGTTATTCCCGTCTCGTACCGCGCCGCGTAACACAGTCTGCGTCATTAACTAGAATTATTCGCGAAAAGGAAAATCTGCGCGGGAACACGTTGCGCTTTTTCAAACGGTTCACGTGTCGTTCGGCATCACCGGCGAATTAATCACCACAATGTTCTCTTCAAATCACCATTTCATTCGTCCGGATATTAAAAACACTCCTGATCCCCTCCTCTCGAACGTTTACCTCGAGTAAACGGTAGCTCTCAAAATCTAACAATAAAAATCAGCCGCTTCGGTTAATAGTCTGGAGAGGAAGAATATGTTATAAATCTCTATTTATTATTCTGGATGTTAGGGACACTTCTTTCTCGAATATTTTGTGAGCTTCGGTCTAGCGATAGTCTTCGAAAATTGGGCGTTAACACTCTGCTAACAGGGAGCGAAAAAATGAAAGTTCTACGTTGAGCGTTTGTTATTCGGAGTGCACGGTTGGATAAAAGGGAGAGAGTGAGAGGAGCAGAGGACAGTAGAGGGAGGGGCAAAAATGTTAAGAGATTGGAGTTTAAAGCCCGGGGAACAATATGGCGGACCGGAATGGAGTGAAACGGTGCCGGGGGCTGTCGGATGGAGTGAGTACGGTCGACAGTAGTTGGTGGGCTATAATAACGTATAAAGTAATTAAGGACATCGGGCGACAGCGGGAAAAGGGGGACAGGGGTATGGGCACGGGGTCGCGGGGGAGGGAAAAGGAGGATGGGTGGAGGAACGGGGGCAGCCGGGAAGGGGAAACGGACAGTTTAGGGAATGCGACATTTACATAGTAATTAAATCGCGGGAGCAAGTGGGACCGTTGGGGAAGATACTGGTGCTCGAGCAATTACAGACGCATTAGATTGCGGTAAGCACTTGTTTATGGCCCACCCTGGCCTACGTCGCTTCACTCGACTCGATTCCGACTGTGTTCACTCGTTCGCCGAGGCAGTTACACCGCACCGAGGCTTCTTCCCTTTTTCCGCCATTAACTTGTCCCGGGGATATCCGCGATCTACGCCGTTCCGAATTCCGCGTAGTTCCTTCGCGAGAATGCCCGTTCGTTATCGACAAGCCGGCGAAACGGTGCTCCATTCGAAAATTTAAAACGTAAATGTTTCTACTCGCGTGTTTCGCGATCGGCAGAAACCGTCACGATTTTTACAGTTATAATTAGAGCACGAATCTTTGCACAAAGTAAACATTTTTTCACGGTGATTGTAAGAAACAGACACCAAAAATCGATTCATTTTTGTTACAAGATACGATTGCTTTTACTGTACTGTAAACCAAGGTTTTCAATTTTAAGTAACACCATGCACAAAATTTGATTTCCTCCAAGAGATTTCCTATAATCGTCTCAATCTCGTTCACATGAATCGACTGAAATTAATTTTTGCCTGTGCTGTTATTTAACAACACGGTGTTAATGTACAGTGAGTAACGAAAGTATTCGAACGCCCTTTAAATCATTATAACTTTTTTTTTAAGTGAATCAAACGACCTGACTTTTTTGAGGAGTTAGAAGAATTGGTTTTCCAAATGATGTGTAAAAAAGATTTTGAAAAAATTGCAATTGGTAAGAATTACATGAGAAAATAAAAATGCCACTTTTCACAACTTTTTTATTTGAACCTGTAGTGAAAATTTAAAATATGCGTTTTGTAGATATATGTTAGTTATATACATACTGAAAATTTCATTGAAATCGGTTAACGTTGTCATGAGATACAAACGTTTAAAGATGATTACATAGGGGCGAAATTCCCTGGCAAGATCAAAAATCTGCGACTTTCACCCTTAAACTCTCATTTTGAAATGTTTGTGGTTTATTGCAACGTTGACCGATTTCGATGAAATTTTCAGTACGTGTATAACTAACAGAGATCTACAAAACGCATATTTTAAATTTTCATTACAGGCTCAAATAAATAAGTTGTGAAAAGTGCCATTTTTATTTTCTCATGTAATTCTTACCAATTGTAACTTTTTCAAAATCTTTTTAACACATCATTTGGAAAACCAATTCTTCTAACTCCTCAAAAATGTCAGGTCGTTTGATTCACTTAAAAAAAAAGTTATACTGATTTAAAGGGCGTTCGAATACTTTCGTTACTCACTGTATTTGATAATAGAGGTACGTTGCATTTCACCGAACATGTTATAACGAAACAAATGTCGGTATCGAGCGTGCTAAATGCATTTATCTTAATTCATACGTAAACTGTCATAGAAATGCTTCCATTGTGAGGCTGCAATGGACGCGTTTCCGTAATTTTCATGAGATCCGGGGAACGAATTACTTTTCGATGGGCTCGGAGAAGAATAATATCAGGAGCCGCGTTATGCTAACAGCTGGTCATCCCCGAGGGTCGTTTCCGCTTCGTTTGGCGACGGACGAAGACAACGATGTGTCATCGTTGTCGCTAATTGAATATCGCACCCTTACCCGCCGCCCGTTTCTGCCGGCGCGGCGCGGCATGGCGCGACGACGACGACGATCGAACAAGCTTTTAAGTAAAATCCCATTCCCGGTTTATACACTGCCACCCACACCATCCTGCGCCAAGCCGGAATCACGAGTCCGCAGTCCCGGACAAAATTAATAACAACAATCGTTCCAATTAGTTAATTGAATCCGGGGCGGGAGGACGCGGTCGACGCGTGTTTGTTTCGGCACGCGGAGAATTCATCGACGACGTACACGGGCTCTGAATAAAACGTTCGCGGAAAGCTTTCGATGGAACATCGTCGAATTGAACCGGCAGAACCGGGATACACGCTCGTTAGTTATGGTTATCGGCTTGTCTTTCGTTACAAATTCGCGTACCAACGCGTTCGCGTCGGATGACGTTGAGAATAAGGAAACGCGTCGACGGAGTTGCACCATTTTTTCTGTTGGGTATTTTAAGGATTCTCCTTTGTCTAAAATGTACAATAAGTATGGTAAAAATTGCTACTCCCTCTGCCCCATAATAATAAGATTTTTCAATAATTTTCTTACCGTATTTCAAACGCTCTTTCTTTCATCTTACTTTCACAATGGGTTGAAATTCAACTGAAACAAAACAATTGATTTCGATCAGCGGATGAGATAAGAAAAACAGTTATAATTCCTAATAATAAGGTGAACCTAAAAATTGAAAGATGTGTCGAAACAAATGGCAGACGTCATGAAACATTGATTTTGTTTGAGGGCTTCGCAGTTTATCTCTACAACATAACTTACAGCTGCATTCGCGAATAATTCCCATTTAAATATTCACTTGGTACTATTATTGTGGGACAAAGGGAGTATCAAAATTTGAAGAGAATAGTCAATTGCTGAAAAGAAACATTAAGTTTATGTCCTGTGATATCCATATTTGTATGCCAGTTCGAATGCGTTCAATGCGTCACAGCGTTGTGGCTACATTTTTACAAGAAGCTAATGTTCCAAAGGAAACAGGGAAGAATCTGTCCTCCAGGGGAGGGGGTTCGTCCTGTATTTTCACAGGGAATCATGTTCGTTACAACGATCACAGTCTCGCAGCTTGTTTCCAGATTCACTCGAACTAGTTTCCCTCGCGGGCTGACTTTGCTTTCCGAATAAATATTACGATCTGTTTGCACAAGGGGCGGTAGTAGGGTTGCACGGGATCAAAGAAAAGGGGGTAGGGAGGGGGGAGACAGACACCGGGCATTGTTAATCTACTTTGTACCCTGCTGGTAGCCGGGTGGAGGACGCGTTTCTGCCGAGAGAGAGAGAGAGAGAGAGAGAGAGAGAGAGAGAGAGAGAGAGAGAGAGACGGATCCGAAGTCAATAAATAGAAGTACACTTGGATAATAAAACGCAATTTAGGGTTGTAAACCGGCGTTAACTGGTCCGATTCCGTTCGAACGGTTCTAACGCGATCCTCGAACTCTTTAGATCATTATCTCGTCCCCTTTGGCTGTAAGCATCGCAGCATCCAGCAATTTCTGTTAACTCGTTGCAATTTCAATTGCATTTTTTCACCCTGAAATGAAAGATCACGAAACAGTGTCAAACGGTGTAAAGTGCTCTTTCCGAGCAGGTTGTGGAAGGGCAGATAGGGTGAGTTTCGACGACAAATTGCAGACACTCGAGAGAGATCGTTCTGGATCCAGTCGGATCGTTTCGATCGCGTATCAACCGTCTCGGAAATTGACGTGGACATTGTACGGAGATTCCAGCTTCGCATCCTGTCCAGGAACATTTTCGGAAGAGAGGGGGAGGGGGAGGGGTACGTTTTTGAGCGGGCCCCATAGAAACGGCGTGCACCGACAATAGGTTAAAGCATCAAATTAGGCGGTGCAGGTCAACTGCATGGGCGTCCCTACGGCTCCGTGACTGTCGGCTGAATCCTGGTCGAACAGGGCCCCCGGATATAGGGTTGCCTCTATAATGCCATAATACAAATAAGTCAGTCAGTCAGTCGGTTGGTGCCCCGCCGCGTATACCCTAAGGTCTATTATGGTTCTTGATCTCCGACCATTATGCGTCCACCTTTCTCCCTCGATTGTTGCCTGCAAAGTCATTCGAGCCAGCTTCTGTTCCCCTTCACACTCTCTCGCTCTCATTCTCTCTCTCTCTCTCTCTCTCTCTCTCTATCGTCTCCTTTGGATCGGCTCTATCGTTTCGATGCTCTTTTCAGGGCCCGGTCCAACACCGACTAGCACGTACCCCTCGTTTCGCCCACGCTTCGCTCGAGAATTCTCTCGGATCTGCTTTCGCAAAGTCAGATTAGCTTTGTTCAGCTGTTCATCCGGTTATAATGGACCGAATTGTTGCAGCGACGAGGAATAACAATTTCACGTCTTCCGATCACCGACAATTCTACAAACCGAGTCTGAAGCTTCAAAGTAAGTACAATTTAAAGCAGTGGACACATTAAGGTCATCAGCGTATTGGTTTTAGCTTAATAAAATAATTCAAGGAAAAAAGACATTTTCGCTCCCGTGTCTTAACACATCTTGCGCGGGCACTTTGCCGCCAACCCGACGAATTCATAGGAATTCATTCTTGCAACGCACCTTTTGTATTTCTGCAACTCATGTCTATCTGATCTTATTGTAAGAACATCACAAAAACCCATCGATAACAATAATCCATCAATAATCCGCGCAAAACGACTTTAGTCGCTTCCCGCGCAAGATGTGTTAAAATCGAAATATTTTTCATTTTGCATAAAGATCTGCAGTCTACTGATAAGTCTTCAGCAGATCGAAGGGTATACTGAGAGTCTCGCAAGATTTTAACAAGAACATCGACGAGTATGTATGACACATTTTAAAAAATGTACAGGTAGCTGTCCAGGTACCCCACCACCCCTGCAAGGGTTGAACGAGGCCGCCATGCTCCGTCTCTCAGACTGAACTGACAAAGAGGCAGCGTTCTTCGCTGAAAAAAAAGATTCCCCATCGCTTTCACGCGTCTTTTGTCGAGGATTTCGGGAAAACAGTCGGCCGAGGTGTCGTGAGAAGCGTTCCTCAGGGTCCCGGTTCCCCGGCAGGCTAATTGTCCGTCAAGGTCCAGGGCCCGGCGGGTGCAATAAGCGAGGCAGCCGCGGGATAAAGATGGAGGCCCCGATGCATCAATGTCATCGCGTACAACATTGTTCCCGGGCGCAACGACTTACCTCTAACGACGTATTTATGGCGTCAAGTTGCGGCTTAAATAATAACCAGTCGATGATGGATGGTCGGTCGACGCGCGCACAAAATCGACATCATTATTGTTGTTGCGGGGCTCCGGCGCAAAGATATATTCCAGGATCGTGTCCGACGCAACGACGCGTCGGGCAGATGCGTATAATCTCTCGGCGTTTAACGATATTCTCGTTCGTGGCGCGTCTGTTCCCCATTAGGATCGTGATTTGTCCCTCTCTTCTACCCCCCCCTTCCCCTCCCGTTTCTCTATTTCCCTGGGAACGATTTCTCCGTGTGCTGATTTCGATCGGATCGTACGGATCTTCAAGGGCGGCTATATCGTGTCAGATAATTGAACGGCCAAACAAAAGGGGCCGATAAGATAACACCTTGGAACAGACGTATTAACTGGCGAATAATCTCCTGGTTTGTGTGCTCATCGAATAGTACAACGTGTCGACCGATTGAAAGAATCGGGAAAATTGCGCGATAACGGTGACACGGAAATTGTAATGAAATTGATAGACAATGCTATAGCGACTGTGTCCAGCGTGGGATATTCAGAAGTAGCATTTAGGACAACGAGTGAAATTAAATTCTTTCGATCTTTCAGATATTTATATAATGTCTATATCCTATCCCGTGTTAAGGGTCAAACAACAGACTAAATTTGTTTCTGTAAATAAAGAAACGACAATTACAGTCTATTGTTCACTCTCTTTATTTACGCTAACTTTATATCTAACTTATTCTATTTATTATCTGCCACTATCTTCGCTTAATTTCTGTGCACGTGTGCTCTCTATATTCTCTTTCTCTTTTACCTATCTCTATCCTTCTCTGTCTATCTCAGATGTAGGGACAGTTCAGAGAGTGCGCTGAGCATGCAAAGTGCGCTCGATTTGAATTAAAGAAAGTATATTTTCTTTACATTTATTTATCAGAAAGATCCACGGAGAAATTGCTGGACAATTTCATAAGAGCAACGATGCGTTGCGTCGATGGCAGTGTAAAAAAGAAAATTGGAGTATTTTCGAAAATCAAAGTTCACGAGTTGTTCAAGCAAAAGAGAAACTGCACGATACCGAAAATTGCTCGACAACAACGCGATAGGGATCGTAACGAAATTACTGTAACGTAGTAACCAGCAGCATTTACATAGTTAAACACAACGGCCCCGGTGACCAACAAGCGAGTTCTAAAAAGAAATTTAAATCTGTAATTTTTTATTTAGAGGTTTGCTCGAGCGTTATTTTCGTTCCTTATTGAGAGGATTAATATGTTGTTTGGCGTTGCAGCTTTCACGAAAGAGAGACAGAGAAAGAGTGAGAGGAAGGGTGAGGGGTGGGGTAAAAAGTACTGTAAAAGCGCGCAATGAAAATCGGCCGGCCCAGCGGGACTGCAATTCGCGAAAATATTTGCGTCGAGCGTATCGGTTTATTAGAGATAATACGCGTCGCGGACAATATGGATTCTCTGTTTCACATTTAAACGGGACGATAACCGGTAATTTATTCTTTTATTACGCCGTAATAAAACGGTCGATTCGCAGTAACGGGACGCGCTGCGGAAAATCAGCGGGACGCGGGGCGTACGTGCACACGGTCCTTTTAATCGAACAACGCGCGCGCGAGACCGCGAACCAATGTAACCGTTGCCGAGTTTTATTAACCGGTTATCTCGTCCGAGAATAATGGCGACGGAGGACAAAGTTTCGCCGTGGAATTATCATAATAACTCCTCGCAGCGGACTTTGTCGTCACTCCGCGGAACGGCCGGGACCCGCGGCCACCAGACTGCCTGCAAAGTCAAGCCAATATGGCGGAAACGTTCGCGAACCCTTGCTCCACAAAAACTATAATAAACTCTCCAACTGGCGATGACGAACCAGTGTTTCATAAATAGACTGCGGATCTTTATGCATTTACAGCATCTGCACAATTGAACGTTTATAACAACTAGGTTGTGGATCTATGTGCTTCAATTTTCTACCTGAATTACAACAAACAAATTCTTTCTTAACACTATACCTACCACGGACGGTCAAATTGACCTGTCCAAACTTTTCCGTACATTTTTGTACATGCAACGTCATCACATCGCTATCTAGCTTTACGACTTTCCTTAAAATATGTATACAATGTATTTTTCAGTATTTATTTTTTTTCCAAGAAATCCATGTATCTTATCCGAGGTCTCTCAGCTTCGTGACCCCTCATGAGGTATACTCCGCGGTAGTGGGGATAATTCCGCGACGTTTATCATCCAGGCCTTGGCGACATATACAGAGAAATCACCGTACACGGTTATTTTTAAATATTTTTAATCCATTCGCTGTTTTAAATAGCAACTACTCGTTTTTGTCATCAGAAGTTGAAAATGAATGTTGACTATGGAAAGCGTAATGCACAATGCACAATGTTGGAAGTACAGAATATTTTGAAGAAGGCGGAAAAAGCCTTCGGTCCCCTTTTCTCTCTACTCGCGGAATTTGTTGGTGAATCACGTATTCGCGAGCCACCCTCATGACGCAGAAACATTTGAATTGTCCGGGAATCACGGCGCTCAACCCTCTTTACGCCCGTGTTCCTACGCACCCGCATTTGCATATTTCAGTCTGACTAGAGTACCGTGTGCATTTCGTGCCCGAATCATTTTTACGTTCGCACGCCGAGGAACGAGGACATTGTCTCGTGCTAAACCTTTCAGGTGTCGTGTTGTCGCGCTGTATACAACCGCTCTGTGTATTCTATTCTCGGGGAAGCTTCTCCGCTCTTTCTATAATAAACATTCAGCCGCGTTCGGATCACTTTCACGGTTGCTTCGCGATTTAACACATTCGCCATATACTCATTCCACGTAGACGCGTTTTTAGATTGTTCAAACTTCTGAAAACAAATGGATTGAACTTTGCAAATTGTTCTATTTATCTTCGGATATTTTAGAATAGATGTTTCAAGACGTATTACAGTGAATTCTCGATATATGTCAACAACATGGGTCTTGCCAGCGTCTTGTATCATCCAGGAGACATAACCGAGACGTGTTATGGCGTCCGAAGCCTCTCGAGCTTCCTGGCCCCTCACGAGGTGTACCCCGCGGTAGTGGGGATAATTTCGCGACGTTTATCATCCAGGCCTTGGCGACATATATCAAGAATTCGCTGTAATTGGTTCAAAGGGTGTAGTAGTTTCTTGAAAATAACATTTTGCAAAGTGTTGCGTAAGCTTGGCAAGCAACCGAAAATGACCTTACTCGACGCCAGTGTGCTAAAATTGTTTAATCCACTGCAGGTTGAAAATGACTTGTGTTAATTCTCTAGACGCTGAAATGGGCGCCGATGTTGAGATGTAAGGGTAGTTTAGAATCCAATAAAATGTTTGTGTACTAATTTCCGCTACTGTATTGCACGGCAATTGCAAGTATTAAATTTTTTAATATTCTTTAGGCGATTTAGGTTCCGTAGCCTTAAATGATATACCCGGAAATGCCCCAGTAAATTTTTCTGGAATCGTTTAAAGGTCCCAGTGTGATGCTTCGTTGTTTCAGCGAATGTGAAACCACTCTTAATTGCGAGCGTTTAGATAACGGAACGGTATCATGGGAAAATTGGCGGATAGAAACAGAAAGCACGGCGGATGAACAATTGTAATTCCGTTTGTAAATTGTCGGGAAGAAAGACGGTCGATCGGCGCAATAACCGGAGCCGGCGACCCTTTTCGCAGGACACTTTACTACGTGCAAATCTCGATATTGTACCGATCGCATTAACCTCTAACGCACGGCGATAGACTAATGAAAATTGTATGCAAAACTGCGTGGATACCGTCCACGGAGCCGACCAGTGGGCCGCGGTAATTACCAAACGAATAACTCTTACGCTAAATACTAATTACGAAACAAATTACTTGCCGGCGTCATAAAGAAAACATTAATAGCTAAATATTTGCATAATATACTATCCGCGGCCGTTCGTTTCGAATCGTCGATCGATCCGGCCCTCGTCCACGTGGCAAGTCACTCTCCGCTGTAAATTTATCGCCGATGTCGGCCCGAATGTTAATAAACCCCTAATTCTTCGTACGATCGTCCCCTCGATCCGATTGATCCCGGCGCTTCTAACCAGCAAAGATCTGTTCGAGTCTCGTCGCAAATGCGAGCGTTGGATTTTTCAGTGGACTCCTGGATCGTTTTGTGGACTTTTCGCTGTCGGCTATCTTACTATTATGATACAATAGTCAGTGATAACTAGACATCGGATCTTTATGCATTTATGGCTTATGGAAATGTTAAAAAAATGCTATAATATAAAATTCGAGAGAATTTAACACGATTTTTATTTGCTTTGGATCTACAAAGGCTGTCCCCATTAAAAATAAAATTTTATTTCATTCCACTTTCTTAAAATGTTTCTATAAAAATTGGAAATTGCATAAACATCCGATGTCTAGTGATAACACATCAGTTTAATCGAAACATCAAGTAATCCGCATGAAATGTCACAAAACTCCTGCGACTTTTGCGTTCAAGCAATAACTTCGAACAGCAAGCGTGCCGGGCTTATAAGCGAGAGTAATTTACCATGAATAATTAGGCGTAAAAGAGGTGACTGGTGACATTGTGGGCCGGCGGAAAGCCTAGGAAGCCGAGGTCCGCGAGGATCAGGTTGAAAGCGATAAGCCTGGTCGCGGAGAAAATCAGAGTTTGAGTGGCGTGGCCGTCGTCGACGGACACGGGGATCCGTCAGCGCGCGTGAATGGACCCCCGTGACGTATTCGATCCCTGTCCCCCCTGCCCCCACCCCCCCCAAGCTTGTTCGTCGAAACGATGACTGATAGACCCGAAAAGGAGAGACGGTGACTCGAGCCTGTTTGTCGGAATCGGAGCAGCTGTGCCGGCTCGGTAGCCGAAGGGCCTTTTATAGGGCCTCGACAAAGCCGACTGTCGTATTTGGACAGTATTAGCGTTAAATTTGGTCAATGAAATAGTTCGACTGAGGGGGGAGGGGGGTAACCGGGCGTCGAACGAGCCTCGAAGAGACCGTGAACGTGGACCACTTTTCGGCTGCTGGCCGAGCGAAATCCCGGGCCTGCGCACGGCTCCTCGGGCCCGCCTCGGGGCCCCTGGACCCATTATCAATCATCCATTCAGCTCCCTCTATTTCCGGCTTAACTTTATAATCGGCCGGGTCCCGGAGAATAGCAGGTAGCCCAACACTTTTTTGCCTCGGGCCGACCGTAATTGTAATTAGCCTATTATTCCCGGTGTCGGAATTCACGTTTCAGATTCTTCTTCGCGAAGATACACGCCGAGAATACAAGATGGCCGTCTTTTGTTCACCCGCACCGGAGGAGAGCCTTTGGTCAGACCACGAAGCAGCTTCTCTGATCCGTATTTAATGGTCCCCTGGACACTTCAGGGATCCCAGTGACGCCTTGCGCGTCGCTCTTTGTCCGTTTTATTAATTCTGACACGGCGGGGGACCATGGGGTGCGATTGTTATTAACAGACTGTAGATCTCTATGCAAATTCTCATTTTCATTATGTTGTTTAACAAAAATTAGAACTGGGAAAAATTTACCCTCGTAATTCCTAGCCTTTTACAAGTCTGTACATAAATGCATTCGCAGTAAGGTTATAAATACTACCAAATGTCGAGAGGGGGGGATTACCAAAATTTTTTTACTCAACACTTTATCTGCTGGAAGCCTGTTAACAGAATTTTTAATAACTGTGCTGTACCAGAAGGAAGACACGAGTTTCATTTGGGGTCAACTGAATTGGTAATCTAGTTGTCCAGTGATGCAAAGGTGAAGAGCTCGTAGAGTGTCAGCCGGTGATTTACGCTGGTTTAATTTCATTAAAGGGGGGTTGCACCCCGTGGATAGTGAATGGGGGGACGCCGGAGCTCCTAAACCATCGAATCGGTGGACATCGAGAACAACGCGCGCTAATTGCGAGCGACTAATTCCGCGAGTACCGGCGCGGCGCGAACGTCTCAATTAAGAATCAGCTTGGCTTGGAATAAAACGAGACGCTAAAGAGGTGCCGGCGAAACTCGATCCGGGTGAAAAAAAGAAGCGAGACATTTATCGTCGGCGCTCGGTTAAACCGAGGTGCGGCTCGTCCTTTTTTCTTGCCGTCGCGAGCAACGCGCGTCGGGAGTAAGGGATCAGGATACACACCTACCCACGGGGGCCAGGAATTTGCAAATGAACGCTAATTGGGATTTGTTAAGCGTTTCAATTCGTCGCCGAAGACCTAATGCGGCGACTCGATTAATCGGCGCCGTTTAATCACCGGACTCCGGGCTTTATTGCCGGTTGATCGCGACAATGAGGCACGGCCCCACCGATCCACGCGATTTTATTGGCCGATCCATCGGCCCTCCGGTAATAATTTCGCGAGGGTTGCCGGGATTCGCGAGCCGTAGAGAGGAAAATTTTGCGAGAGAGAGAGAGAGAGAGAGAGCATAATGACTTTCCATGGAGAGAGATAAAACCGAACGACCGGTCCTAGTTCTTAACGATGAATTTATCTTCTGTCGCGACGCCGATCGCGCCAACAAAAACGCCATTTTCTTCCAGTTATAAGATACAAATGGACGACAAACGGGCGAGCGTGCACGGCCCCCATGCAAATCGGTTTTAAATTGCTCGGTTCGAAGCGGACGTTCAACGCCGCGGAGAGCCGGGTTCGATGATGTATTCGAACGTCGTTGCTGCTCCCAGCATAATTACCTTCGCGTGTTATTGTTGTTATAAAGTTCTACGCTGTCATTATTACCAGCATAATTGCCGTCGCCCGTTATTATTATTGCAAAGTTCAATATCGGTGCCGGGCCCGCATAATTACCTTCGCGCACCGCTATCATGAAGTTCCTGGTCAGACGCGGACGTTGTTTGAACAATTGTTATTTAGTTGCACGTTAGATCAGTCGACGATGTATCATTCTCCAGACTGTCTCGTTGTTTGGACGATTTTTGACAGGAAGATCGTTTCCAAAAATTGGGTAATCGTACTTAATCCTACTATTGTCACGAATAGACTGTGAATTTTATGTATTTATGACAAATGTGAGTAAGGACGTCCGTCTCATGTCCAGTTTACGTTCCAACGTCCTATGTCCATTTCGGACGTCCCTGGGACGTTCGTTTTTTAAGTCTTACGAACGTCCTTGGAACCTAAACTGCAGATGTCCTTAGAGGGCTTGAATTTCGGACGTCCCATGGAGGTTAACACGTTGACTGCCGGACGGATTTTCCATGGTTTGTCCGAGGCGCCAACATGAACTTTTCATTATGCGATGCATATTGCGCCGCCGGTCACCGGTGGCCCCCACGGCGCTGTAGCAAAGTCGAGTACCGGTCACCGGTGACCCCCACGGCAGTCAACGTGTTAATTTCTTAAGCCTTATGGACGTCCTTAGGACTTAAATTTCGGACGTGATCAGGACTCAAATTTCTTTGAATACGCAGTCTAATCACGAAATTCAGCTAAGTTAATTTTCACCAGAAAATGGAGAATTTTTTAAAATGAAAATATCGAAGTGATGTGCGTAGTTCATTAGCCCAGAGGAAACTTTGTCGAATCCTGCAGCAGTGACCAGCACAATTAGCAGGTGATCATCGCGACAATAAAGTCCAACACCGTCATCGTGGCCAATAAGGACACGTTGTCGTTTTGTTACAAAGTTCGAAGGGAGCCGACGAGGTTGATGAACATTTACGAGCCTGCCGGACGATTGTAACAAGTTTCGACCGGGCCGGTAGCATTTACGGGATTAAAATGGTAGGATTGAGACGTCCCGGAGAGAGCTCGCACAGTATCGGGTTTAATGGGACCATTCCGAAGGAGGCAGCGACGCGGAACGAAACGGGTGACGACTGTGAAGCCCGCACACGATAATGCGATGATCTTTCGGGGGACAATATTAATGAAACTCTGCCTGGCCGGGTACGAACCACCGGGGATCGATAATGGGACCTGCAAGCCCGCTATTTCATTCTCACCAGCGAATATTAATCGACGCTCGCTCGATCGCTCGACCAACTGTGCTCTCTTCTAATTTCGTCAGCGTCGGGACAGTCGTTCGATCTCTTAATGCATCAGTAAACTAAGAAATAAAACGTCTGCTCGCAAATCCATGTCTGAACACTAAGACTGTGATCAAATTATTAGGTATACAAATTAATTCGTGGTTTTACAGAGTCACTACGCACGTAGCCAGGAAGGTGATTAGGAGAGTCAGAATTGGAAATGTTTTAACACGAAGTATGTAGTAAATATTGGAAATTTGTCATACTTATTACAGAAATGACTAAGAGCTAAACTTTTTCCAGTTACTTCTGTCGGGTCAAACGAAACAGTCGAAGCACTCAGGGGTAGTTAAGGGTCTAAACAAATTTGTGAAAGACGTTGTCGCTAAACCTAAACACGACAGTGTCCAAAACTGGGAAAATGCTAGCTCAATCAGTCGAAACGTTCAAAGAGGCATTCAGCAGCGGTTCTTTCACTTCGGTTCAATCAAAACGATAAAACATCGAGACTAAACGTGTTCTTCTCGCCACCCCTCGCATACTCAGTTTCAGCCCCAGGGCTTGGGTGTCCGGATCGCTTAAAATCCGCTCTAAATAGGTGGAAATAAATCGTGTCTCCATTCACGGTTAGAACGTCGTTGAAACGTTTCGAGGACCATCGAAGCCCACATGAAAAATTAGGTGGAACGCGGTGGGAAGAAGGGGGAAAGTAGGATCTCGCAGCAGATGCGTCCAGACCCGGACCAGGCCCGAGCAATATTCAGAGGGACGCGAATTTCGGGAATTTATATTCGGCCCGCGATTACGCGTCTCGTGACCGCGTCCTGAAAAAAGAAACTTTTTCCCGCTGTTGTATACCACGGCTCGCGAGACTCTTCCCGACACCTCGAACCCGACCCGATAACGCTCGCGCTATTGGCTCGCCCCGAGCCCCGACTTCGGAAACAAACGTTACCGGCGAAGAAATAGGGGGTGACGATACATGGCTATGTATATGGTGATCCGTGGCCGCGTATGGGGGCTACGGGCTCCGTTCGAGCGAGTCACGAAGCGACTTCTCCTGTAGTTGCAAACTTTCTTTGCAACGATGATTTATCGACGATATTCTTGCGCCTTCGGAAATGCACGGCTCTCTGCTTCTTCAACACTTTTCGAGAATCCTGGAGCTGCGGCGTCGCTCGTTTTCGAACCTTGTGTCCATCAAACGTGTGCAAACCTTGGCTGCAATTTATGGTTTATATGTCTTTCAAAGTCTTTTGAGAGATTGTCCGTCCTGTTTCTTAGTCTCGAGTCACTTTGTGCTGTAACACAGCTCGTTTTAGAACCTTGTGTGTGACAAACATGCTGAAACCTTGACTGGGATTTGTAATTTTCGATTTTTTCGAATGTCCTCTCAAATTTTCCATCCTGTTTCTTATTCCCGAACCTCTTGGTGCTGTAGCACAGCTGGTTTTGGAACCTCGTGTGCATCAAACATGCTCAAACCTTGGCCGGAACTTGCAATTTTCGTTTCTTTCGAATGTTTTCTCAGATTGTCGATCCTGTTTCTTAGTTTCAAGTCTCTCAGTGCTGTAGCACAACTCATTTAGGAACCTTGTGTGCATCAAACATGTGCAAACCTTGGCTGCAATTTATGGTTTATATGTCTTTCAAAGTCTTTTGAGAGATTGTCCGTCCTGTTTCTTAGTCTCGAGTCACTTTGTGCTGTAACACAGCTCGTTTTAGAACCTTGTGTGTGACAAACATGCTGAAACCTTGACTGGGATTTGTAATTTTCGATTTTTTCGAATGTCCTCTCAAATTTTCCATCCTGTTTCTTATTCCCGAACCTCTTGGTGCTGTAGCACAGCTGGTTTTGGAACCTCGTGTGCATCAAACATGCTCAAACCTTGGCCGGAACTTGCAATTTTCGTTTCTTTCGAATGTTTTCTCAGATTGTCGATCCTGTTTCTTAGTTTCAAGTCTCTCAGTGCTGTAGCACAACTCATTTAGGAACCTTGTGTGCATCAAACATGCTGAAACCTTGGCCGGCACTTGCAATTTTCGTTTCTTTCGAATGATTTTGAGATTGTCGCTCCTGTTTCTTGCCTGTCACAGGCACGTAGTGAAAATCAGCATCATGTAAAATTTGCAGGCGATTTTTCGAAGCGCAGGGTTCATTAAATAGACGTAGATGCTTTCATACGGAGGATCCGGGAGATGGTTCGATCACCTGTGAACGAGGTCTGCGTTTCGCAGGGACTTTCTCGTTCCGTTTCGTTTCGTTTCGTTTTACGGGACATAAACCGATAATTGAGCGGGCTCTGTGAGCCAGGGGGGCAGGGGGACGGTCTTTCGGTGATAAATGCCGGCTAATTTTACGCGTGATCGGCTTTTATTAACGAGGAACGATGTCACGCGCGCCGGAAAAAGGCGAGCGGTGAATAAGAGAGAGAGAGAGAGAGAGAGAGAAGAGAGGGAACGTGAGAGAGTGAAAGGGAGAGAAAAAGAGGAGGTTCGACTGTTGGCGAAGAAGTCATTTTACACGGACGACCCAGGGTGCCCGGGGGCCGGCATTGTGCCCCAATCATTACACGCCGATGATTGCATTCTATTAGCTATGCAGCCCGATCCTTCGGCCCGCACCCGGTAATCCGTGTCATCGTGTTCCACGGCAGATGATGGAATAACCATACAGTTAGCCACTCTATTCCTGTCTCTCTCTTTCTCTCCCCCTCGCTCTCTTTCTCTCTCTCTTTATCTTTCTCCACGTTCCCCCTTCTGCCGATTATATTCCCTAGTAGTCGCGTGACGCTCTCGGCGTAATCGCGCGAAAATATTGTTCGCATTTAAAACGAATAATCGTATGCGAGGCCCTGTCATGGATGTAGGGTCCGATTCAACGGAATTAACAGCTCCTTTTAATCATACCTCCTCGTCGGATCGCCATAATTGTAACCCCCGTCACTCTACCCCCGAAATCAGATTTTTTCCAACGAAGTTCACACGGACGTACACGAATTAAATGTGCAAGAAGATAATGTTCGCAATATGCTGCGAAATTTAACCCTCGGTTAGCAGGCCTTCTACTACAACCGTACTATACAATAATGTTCTGGCACATTCGTTCATCGGCTTTATTTATCAATTATTTATCAAGCGAGACCCGTGTTGTTGACATACAACGAGAATTCACTGTACTGAAGTTATAAAGATGCTTTCGTAGAAAATGATTAAATAAAATATATTTAGTAGAGAGCATGCATAATAATACGATCCGTACAAAATCCAAATAAATTCAATCTCGTCATTTTTATTATGTACAGGTTAATTTTAAGGCTTGGTAGGTTTACGACCTGCGCAAAATTAATTTGATCTTCATGTGATATACAAAATGCATAAATAATTCCGTCTCCGGTTTTCAGCAGAATCAGCGCAGAAAGTGCCAATGCCGCGATCTTCGGAATTTCAGCGATATTAGAAAGAGAGGATCCAAAACGATAATTCCCCCACGGAAAAGTGACGAATAAAAATTTCCAACGCGCGTTAATAAAATGATTTTATTGAGCGCGGATTCACGGAGCGAAATGCGTTCTTAAAAACGGTAGCTCGTTTTGGAGGTCCGTCTGCTGAATTATTTACGGGGTCTTCTTTTACACCTCTCTCTCTCTCTCTCTCTCTCTCAGCTCGGCTCATCGGCGCGTGTTTATACTGCTTTTCCCTGATTTAAACGGGAATCCCCGAGTCCCGCTCCCCGGGGGAAGCCAGTTGAAAAGTCCACCGGGAGAATCGCAGGGCGTGGATGTTTTCCGCGATGCAGTTGATTCGGCGAGCAACGACGATGCTTTTCCGAGTGGAGTCTTAACGATTCAACTCAGATATCCAACCTGAACACCCGATCCGCCCGGAGAGACGGTTTATCGCCGGATTCGAGATTGTACTGCTCGCCTAAACCCACCCATCCCGACCACGGGCTGTTCTCCGACTTTAATTAACTCCGGCGTCGTGATTACGCGACGCTCCGAACTGTATTTCTATCGGAAAGAACGGAGATTAATTAGCGCAGAAATCGGCCGAAAACTCGCTTCGCGACGGCCTTTTTCGATTCAAAATCAAAGAACTTTCGATAGGAATGGGTAGAGCGATGAAATTTTTTTTAAATGAAAGCTGAAACTTTGTAGAATATGGCCAAAATAGGGAGATTACGGTACGAACGTTTTTTAACCTTGAGAAAATTCGTTAAAGTTGCACAATTTCAAGAAAATTTTGTTTTTGTGGCTAGTACGCGCGGAAATTTTTTTTTTAACATGCTATATATCGTTTCCCATAGATTTTTTCACGCTGATTTCAAATCTGTTTTCAAAATTTGTCTACGACCTCTGGTTTTTGAAAAAAAAAAGATTTTTGTGACACAAATTAATGAAATTTTTTCGTTAAAATGACTTGATAACACACTAGTTCGAAAGTATATCGTATTCTCATATATAAAACACAATAAAAATAATAATAATGAAGTATTTTAACGTTTTGAGTTACTTACGAAACATGAAGCCACTTCACATCTCGTCATCACTTGACGTATCGCTGTCATTACTACTGGCACTTTCTTGAAATTGTGCAACTTTAACGAATTTTCTCAAGGTTAAAAAACGTTCGTACCGTAATCTCCCTATTTTCCCCATATTCTACAAAGTTTCAGTTTTCATTTAAAAAAAATTTCATCGCTCTACCTCATTCCTATCGAAAGTTCTTTGATTTTGAATCGAAAAAGGCCGTTTTTGCCCACTGTGCGGCGTTCATTCTCGGAGATCTGAATCACGTTATTTCGCAACTACATATTTCGTTGCAGTTTTTATAGTCCGATCGGAATTTTCATTTGGAAATATTCTTCCTTGCTGGAATCGAGCATTACACAGATCAAAGTGATAGAACCAATTTTTTAATGAAAGTCAGGCTGTATCGAGTTCTTATAGTGCACTAGACCAGTTGTTGTTTGAAGAAAAGGGTAGACACATTGGGTTCATATTAAATTTTGACATCGAAGGTGACAGGGGGAATAGTTTTCGTATTTTCGCGCGCGCGACGAAGCACTCGGTGTTCTTTCCGACTTCGGTGGAGTATCAAAGTCGAAGTTGAAATATTTCCATTGCGTCGGCCGGGGATAAAAGTCCCGGGAAAAGGAAGGGAAATATTCAGCCGGGAATCCCCGTTCCCGAATCCCGCCGGGAAAAATAGTGGACGCGCTCCTCCTCGTCCCGAATTCACGTTTAATTTCCACGAAGAAGTTTCGCCGGCTCCATTTTCCAGGGGAAACGCGGACGACACGAGAGATCGTCCTTCGCCGGAAGTTAATTTTGATTTATCGCCGCGGCCGGAGGCGGCAAGTCGAAAACTCCCAGGCGCGAATCTGTTCGAGAGACTCTCTCTCTCTCTCTCTCTCCAGACACTCGCAATGATCCGTTTTACGCGATACACGACAGAGACGATGGCAGACAAGATAAAACGGCCGCGATTTAACGGCTCGTGAAAACACCGGCATATGGCCGGCTCGATAGCGGCGTTCAATTATGCTGAATAATCTGGCAATCCTCTGTTTAAATAAGGCTGCTTTTATTAGCGGCTGATAAAGAGGCGAGTCGAGCCGCGCTATTATTATTATATATCTGAAATCCCATTTTCGTAGACTGTTCCATAAAAGCCGGGACAAGAGACAAATGTGTTTCAACGTTCCCGGGATCCCTTGTCCCGAAAACGAAGTAAAAATCTTCTGCAAGTTTAACGCTTTGCACTCGAATGCCAACTTTCGCTAAAAAAAGAATTGTTTAAAACAATTCCAAACGATTCTTGCATTACCCCGCTCTTGTTCCTATTTAATAAACTTGCTAAATTCATTTTCATCCTGTTCACAAAATGTTCCGAGTTGAATGAATTTTCTAATATCTAAACAGCTTCGAGTGCAAAGGGTTGAAGGTACCCTAAACGCATAAAGCCCTTTTCTCTGATCCGAAGATTTCAGTCGAGTATCATCTAAACTGAGCGCTTTATATCGCAGCCAGCAATGAAAATTTCGCTTTTCCGTCAAGAGATATCGGTGCTCGAGAGAATCACGCTACCTTGCAGTAAACCGTGGTCCAAGACGATTCTCCTCGAAGCCACAGGACGTTCGCCTCGGTGTCGTTCGAGAGCGTCGAGGCAACGGCGTAGGATCGTAAAATGCGAGGCCCTTGCTTAGGTACACCGACACCCGGCGGAAAAGCTAGCATCGGTTCGGCGTCGCTGTCACGGTGTCCTCTCCGCCATAACGGTTCGGCGTGGTTGCCTACCTCCGCGGCGTTAGCGTCGAAGCTGCGGGAAGAATAGAATGTAACCGGGAGAGAATGGCCGTGGAAGAGCGGCATAAATTATTCATCGTCGCCGGAGAGCGAAAGGAGCGAAAGGTTGAACCGGTGGCGGCCGATCATTAGATTGGTCCAGCGCCAGAGGGTCGGGTCGGGGCGGGTGGATTTTCGGATGGTTAAGTTGATCCAACATTAGTTACGTCATCCGGCGCGGCTTGGCTAGGCGAAGCGAAGCAAAGCGAGGCGAGGCGAGGCGAGGCGAGGCGATGGCTTAGCTTCAGGAGGGGGAGGGTGGGGGGGAGGGCGAAGTAACCGAATTCTCGTTGACACGTGCATCGCCATACGTGTGGAGGACGCGAGGAACAAGCCAAATGGACCATCGGAAGCAAATAACTCGATTTGCTCGGTCTACGCGTACTTGACTGGCTGGAAAGCTTCTAGGGGTGGTTTCGGGTGGACCGGGTGGGTTTCGGGTGGGACGTAGAAAGTGGAAACGTAACGGCACGAGGACGCGGGGAAGAGGAGAGAGAGAGAGTACAGTCGAGGAGCGGTGGGAGGCAGGCAGGGTGGGAGGGCGGGAGGGAGGTAGGAAGGAAGGAAGCGAGCAAGGAAGTTATCGAGGCGGTAGTGTCACCATAGTCATACAGAGGTGCCCAGTTGTCGAGCAAACTAGCGAGCCAGTCAGCCAAACAGCTCAGCCAGCCAGCAAGTCAGCCAGCCAGCCAGCCAGCCTCGCTAGCCAACCAGCCAGCCAGCCAGCCAGTAAGCGAACCAGCGAGTTCTTGTTTTATTCAGTCGGGATCATAAATTACGAATTTAAACACACAATGAAAGACGCTTAACAAGAAGCTAACGCGAGATTGAGAGGCCCCGCCCGAAACACCTCTTCTTCCGGAGGAACGACCGGCGCCGGCCAATCCGCGGCGAGAACCGCCCCTCGCCTGCCAACCGACCCACCGTTTCCACGCCAATCGACTCGCTCCTCTCACGGCTGCCGCGCCACGGCCGACCTATCGCCGAAGGGAGACCCGAGCCCGAAAACCCGAAATCCGAGCCCCCGCCGAGGAGCGACCATGCCGGGAGTAAGTCGGCCGACGAGCGAGCCGACTCGCTGCCGCTGCTACCCGATGCAACCCAGTCGCACACCACTTGGCGAGTCACTCGGCTACCCCCCATCGGTTCTCGCACGCGTCGATCCATAGACACGGTCCTGCCGGCGTTTCCGACGTCGTTCCGCAGTCTCTCTCTTTCTCTCTCTCTCTCTCTCTCTTTCTTTGTCTCTTTCTCTCTCTCTCTCTGTCTCTCTCTATTCTACCTCTTTCTATCTGTCTCTCTCTCTCTCTTTCTCTCTTTCTTTCCCGCCGGTGACGACGACTACTTCTTGATCCCTGGGACAGCCCGGACCAGGCGACGCGCGACGGTCGCGAAGTGACAGCCGAGCCTCGGCTCGCCTAGGATGGATCGCGAGGATAGTGATCGGAACTCGTGAAGGCCAGCCCCGTACGATATTATCGTATAGACCCCGGTCTGTGCGAGCCCAGTGTGCCTGCGACATGTCTCGTGTGTATCAGTGAAACCAGGAAGAGAAAGTGTAATCCGCCGCTCTGCTTCTGTACAGGAGCTAACCACAGAGGACGGTTGCTCCATAGTCGAGGCTCCACCAAGATTTTCCGTTCATTGCCGAACTATGCGTGGTGCGAGATGGTGTGTTCCTTGACCAGCAATAACGCCAACAGCAACAACAACAATACGAACAACAATAATAATACGAACAACGGTGACAAGAAGACTTGCAACGACACCGGTGGGGAACCGTGCTCGGAGGGCCGGCCGCGATCGCGATCCACTCCCGAACCGCAGCCGCCGGAGAACATGTCGTCGCTGAGCGACGCTCACAGGCGGAACAGCCACCTGGAGGGCGACAGGAGCTCCTCGGCGGGATCCTCTTTAGGCTCGTGTTCGCCTCCGCCCGCCTCGAGCCACTCGCCGCCGCCTCCAAGGCCACCATGGTTGCACGACTTCCACGCGGCCGCCGCGCCGCACGTTCTCCAATTTCTGAACCTGAGCGCGGCCGGCGGCAGCATGCTGGCCAGCCAACCTTTGGCAGCCCTCCACTCGATGGCCGAGAGAAGCCATCACCAGCAGCACCAGCACCAACAGCATCAGCAACACCAGCAGCAACAGCAACAACACCAGGCCGCTCATCATCAACAGCAACCGCAGCCCGGTTTACAACTGCCCAGGATCAGCGTGCCGCTCTCCACCATCACCCAGGGACAACCGTCGCCCACCGGAAGCGGCAAACACAGTCCCGCTACCTCCATCACCTCCGTCGGCAGCAATCCCCATGGGATCGACTCGATACTCTCGAGACCCGCCGCCACGCACCCTCAGGCCCCCGTCTCCGCCACCCACGCCGCCCTGCAACCCTCGCCGCATCCTCAACACATGACGACGCCTAGATACGCGATGCACGCGGGATTCACCGCGTCCTCCGGTTCGTATGCAAGTCAGCTTCCTTTTTTGTTTCTTCGGTCGCGCACCGGTCACTCGGTTCTTGGTGTGTGCGAGAACCCCGATAAAGGTCGGATTTTACTAGACCGGGAAAACGGCCGTCAAGTAAGGTCGCTAGATTCGAAAACAGGGTCTAGGGTTTAAAACCGATGGGGCATCAGAGTTCTCGACTATATTTTTGCTCGCCCCGGTTGGGTCATTACCTCGAGCGTCTGACCATTTCCAGATGGCCCGGTGGACTCTAACCTAGGACCCCAAGGAGTAAGAGAAAAGTATACGGTTTTGGGGTTCTGCTAGCTAACCCCCGTGGTGCGTGGCATTAGCCTTTGTTGCGAGCACTTGAGCGCCTCTAGAACACGGTGAACTCAGTATGGCCTAGCCAAAACCCGTGCCCATCCCGGCCACGGTGAACCGGTCTAGTAAAATCCGACCTTTAAGGTCTGCGAATTTTCCGGGACTGTCCCCATTGGGACCATCGGGTAGTTCTCGCACACTTCGGTTGAGGATCACTGGGGTCGAGCGGATTTTCGAGATGTTGCGCGTTTCGCTAAGCCGGCCAACAAGTCTACGATCGGTCGCCGGCGATCAGGTTCAAGGGAACATAGCAGATGTCGCGCACTTGGTCGCGATCGTCGGTCAGCCTACGGCAATCGGTCGCCGGCGACCGCTGGGGGTCTATTCAGCCCATTTCTTTTATTACATTTGAATAAATAAATCCTACCGAAGCCTGGTTACAATTGTTAAGGGAAGAAAGAAATGTCTATGTCTAGCGAAGCCTACAATAATTAAGAAAAGAACGAAATGTCCACCATGTAGCTCCTGTGTCTTGCAATTAATGCAATTTTGATTTCACATAAAAATCCACTGTCTTACACTTGCTGAACAGAAAAGTATACCCACAGTACAATCTTTACTGTAACATTCACAACTATGAATAATCATTCCGAACGTATCTACCTTCCTGAGTACAGTGACTTAAAACGACGTTGTAACGTTTTTCTACAGCCTGGTATAATTAATTTAAGAAGTACAAGTATAATTTCCCTGGCAATTTCAACCCGAGGACAACAAAGTGAGTCACTTTAGTGGCGTACTCCAAAATATGGCACACACACGGGAGCCACTATGATGGTGTATATCGTCCAAAAAGACGACATCGACGAAAGCCACAATGGTGCTGTGGCTGAAAGGTTAAGAGAATGCAGAAGATTATAGTCATTCCGTCGACGTCCATTCTGTTCGGCAGTCCCTGCTATGTTAACAACATGCTAAACTCATCATTGAATTTGGTCCCAAGAACTTGGTCGTCACTAGTATGTTGCCAACGACTGGTAGACGCGATTATGTTAGAATTGGATGAACGATCTCGGCGGAGAATGTTTTATTCTTTTGGAATGGAAGTGTCCATTTCGTAGAAGCTTAAAACTACCGAGCGCAGAACATATAAAAGTGTAAGGTCTTGAAGAAGGGAGAAGATTGAATTTAGTTAACCTTTGTACAATTTTTATTATAATATGTGCTTAAACGAAGAATTCAATAGAGTAATTTCCTATGAAAACCGGTAATAGACCCGAAATAGAAAACCGGTCGTTTTGACCGCGTGGTAGGTTTAGCGTTAGTTAACCAGGGACACAGGCATTGAGAATCGAATAGGCGTTTCTTTCCTATCATCGTTATCTATTATCGACTCGTCCGCGAAACGCCAATTTATCAAAATCGAATTGAATAAAACGAGAAACGGCTTGTCACATATTTGTAATTTGGCTGGAATGATCGATCGGTTCAACGACGGCCGACTAAAAATGACAGACCGCGCGCGGTCTCATGAATACCTGAATCTTCCACTTAAAATGCTTAATCGATCTTTATGCGATCACTCGTCGCCTTTCGTTTGTCGGAGCGATAGCCAATTTCACTTTCGACAACCCTCGACCCTTGCGTAGCCAACCAGAATGTACAAACAATTTCAAAACTTTAGCACATTTATTGCACAAACATTTATCTCGAGACTACGGTTCAGAGTAGTTTTGTAATATTTTTAGAGCATTAAAAAATAACAGAAAATTGGAATCTCTCGACTCTTAACTCTCAGCACTCGAATGGCGACTCGTAAGGCGTCACCAAAAATTGCTGTATCATTATTAAAAATATTTTTTACATTATTTACATTCGAGAAAGATTCTGAAAAACGAATATATATAGAAGGGAAATATTCTAGGTCGGTGGAAATGTTTCGTTTTGGAGTTAAAGTAGCTTCGAGTGCAAAGAGTTGAACATTTCGCTTCGAGGGACAACAGGGAAAAACAATTTGAAAATTCCCGAAGCTGTCATTACCATTCCCGTCGTTCGCGGACGACGGCATCGTGGATTTAAGGGTTGGATCGGTTCCCGGACGAAGTACGTGAAATTTTCATCCACCTTTCCTCATCGGTTTCGACTCGGATCCGTTCCCCGGACCGAAAGATTTCATCTTGCGACGAGAAAAATAGAAATTCGCCCGGCCCGAGCAGAGGAAAAGAAAGTTCGCTTGGCTCGGGGGCAGCGGTCAGCGACGGTTTCCCCGGTTCGGGGAAGTTGGATTGGAAATCAGGGAACGATCCAGCCCCGCCGAGAGAAACCGAATCGGATGAACGGCGCGATCCAAAGTTAGCATATTTTGGGTTAACCACCTGACGACGGCGGCCAAACGCGGCCCGGGGGGTTCTGATCCGTTAGGAAACACAGGATCGCGAACTATGAAACACGGCCCCTGGCTCGGTTGTTGTCCTTCGGCGAGCTTCCAAATCGGATCTGCTAGACGGAAAGGCGGTTCGAGACGCGCGTGATCGAAATTCCATGATTTATAACGCGTGTATCGACTGGCCGGTTAATGCGGGTACATTTGCAAACGGACGGATAACACGCAACGGACATAAAGATCATTTATTGTTGAAGTGTCGGATGCTGTTTGCTTAAAATATTCTTTCACGGAAACCGTTAAATACACACCTTTTGATCAGCTCGGTACCATCGGCACGCTTTAATCCGATTTATTGGACACTCCGGATGACTTCGGATCACTGTCTATTAATCTCCTCGAATTAGTATCCTCGTAGCAGTCGCATTTCCCCCGGTAATTTCAAATAAAACCGTCATATTAGCTTCAGTTTCTCAATTTCGGGAATTACATTGGCCTCTCGACCCGGGTGACTAAACTATGCCGGACGAAAATATTAACATCGAGAACGACTGAACCCTTTCCGAACGTTATGGTCTGAATTTAATGTAACGAATAATCGGTCAAATGCAAAGTATAAATCACGTTCAGTGAATCTGATAATGCGTTCTGTAGTGTCTGATCACGTTTGATCGTCATTAAGTCGGTGAAACAACAACCTCTCCGGGAACCGCGGCGACCGAGTCGCTTTGTTCTCGCAGGCCGCTCGCCATTTTGTGGATGCGAGGGCCGACGCGACGTTAAAGGGTTCATTCACAAACTTCTGCGCCCGTTATTAATGATATCGCGGCACATACAAGGGATTATAAATTTAAGAGTGCGGCCGTCGAGCACCGCTCAGAAACACTAAATATATTTTACGAACGAGGGTGGCGCGTGACTAGGGTTTATGAGTCGGTGAATTAGATCGAGGACAATACAGGTCGGATTTCAAGGGTCCTCGAATTTTCTGCATCCGTTTGCACGTTTGAAAACCCTCCCGTTCGTAAACCTTCCGTTTCCTGCGTCGTTCGTTTCCCGTCGGAAGCACTCACACCTCGGGAAATCGCACGGTCCAACAATAATTAAACTATAGATTTTACGCATTCGGTAGGAAAAGACATTGGACGATATTAGCGACGCTATGAGACGTCCAGAAGAATTTAAATTAGAAAATAGAATCTAATAGTGGTCGTTACATTATTTTCCACTTACTAAAATACTGAAAAGTCCGGACACATTTTTTAATCGAATTTCTAACAATCGGTTTAGGGAAACTCTCGTTTTCCTTTTTCTAATAATTGTTCCAACGAAACGCTCGAAAAATTTAAACTGAACCTGAACTTCTGGAATCTGTCCTGACCAGAAATTTACGCAGAAACCATCGCGGTAAAATGGCGAAAAACTTTGCGTCGCATAAACAATTCCCGTCTTCGTTTCATTCCGTTCGAAAATTCTCCTCGATACGGAAAATTTGGTATACCAGATTTTTGCAGTGTAATTGCAGACCCCGGGACTGGGAAACGTATTTGGCGACGATAGAAGTGAATATTTATCGCAACCGAATGAAAACGTCGAGAGAAACGGCGGTCGATCGTGACCGGAATAACGAGAAACGAGGAAAAGTCACGGCGGACCTTAAACAATGCTCGCGAGAGGGAACGCGCTCTTTTTAAACTATATCCGGCGCCATTATTACGAATTATGAGAACGATCCCCGAAGATATTTGAACGTTCGCCCACGGACAAAAGTAGCACAGCAGCCGGATATAAATCGCGAAAGATTCTTTCGGGACCCCACTCGGCTGGCTTTTACGGGTGCCACGACGAAGATTTCTTCTTTTATTGGAAGGAAAACAATTTTATAGTGGCCACAGTGTTGCTCAACTACATTCCCCGGTGCTGTATCACTTACCCGGACGCGTAGCGCCGCAAAAATATCATTCGACCGCTCGACCTCTCAATTTTTAATGCAAACTTCCTTGAACCACCCCCAACTGGAAAACAAGCTTCATACAAAATTCGTAGACGTTCTTTTTCCGCTCTATCAACACTCAAATTTCAGTGTTCAAATACTTTTCGTTTCTCCCATTCTCGAGCAAACTCGGGGAATAATATTTTTATTCGTTTTGTCAAGGGAAGTTCCAGTAATAATTTCCAACGCTTTTCGCCCCTTCTAAATTCTCAAAATTCAATCGCTCCAGCTCGTGTAGAATCTTTTGTTTGACGATGCTTCGACGAATTCGACTGTTTCAAACTGAAACGTCCAGCATATTCGTGCGAAAAATCAAATGACTTAATTTTTCGTCGATCAGCGAAGGAAACCAGAGGTGTCTGAGGATGACGCGTTTAGCAAGGCGGTTATAATAATTCCCGGCTGAGCAGGAGCGTCGGTGACGAGTCGAAGAACATCATCGGGTATCTTTATGAAGTGGTTAGCGCCCTAACCGTCGCCAGACCCGGACCCAGCCCAGAAACGTGCGCGTAATGACTCGAAATCGGGTGCTTCGGATTCCGGCGAAGCTCGCGCAGTATTCGGGGTATCCGGGTCCATATACATATTGTATGTACTACATACCGAGAGCAGTCCGGGGCGAGTCTCTGCCTTTATGTGTTCTTAGCACGCCGGATGACATGTCCCAGGGATCCGGGGATCCGTTGGGTAACCGAGCGCGAACTTTTTAACGAACCTGTACCGCCCTCGGGACGAAGCTGGACCGTCGGATCGTTTGCCGAAATCGCGAGACTCCGGGAAAGTCGTGTTAACAGAGAGAAAATGGAGATTCTCAGGTTCGAGTGTCGATCAAGAGGCTTACTCGCGAGAGTTTCCGCAAGCAGAGTTCGATTAGGAATTAGCGTCCCTGGGAAACGAGGGTCTCGAATTAGTCTCCTTCGAGGCGAGCTAGTTTAATTGCAGTTGCTATCAATTTCCCACCGTGGACAAGCGAGCAAGCATTATTATTCGGTTAATCTTCGCTGCTCCGAAGTGCTTCGGTTTCCATTCGTTTTAGGTAGGGAGGCTGAGGCGATTGTTTCGTTTTTTTTCTTTTTTTGTTTTTCTTTCGCCGTTTCGAAGGAGGATGACGTTATTGTCGCGGCGAGCGAGAAACGACGAGAGGAGAAACGAAAAACGAGCGGAACCGGACGATCCCAACCCCTATAAATGTCGCGTAATTGGTTCGGGGAAAGTGCCCGGGCGCAGCTATCTTAACGAACACATTCTCCCCGGCGTTCTAATAACTTTCAGCCGCGATATAAGCTGTTTTGAGTATGCCCTCGACGGTGCACGCTGTATAAACATGTATCCCCGCCCACCACGGCGAGCGAAATGGGCGAGCAATGCATGTCGCGCAATACGGAACGCGCAGGTTCGATACGCATCCTCTTCGGCTCCTACGGGTGTAGGTAGCTGCATCTGCTCAGGCCCGATGAATTCATCCGCGTTCCGCTGCTGAATACTATTATCGCGGTCTCGGAAACCTCGATTCCCGATCGGAAATTCTTACGCCAATTAAAACATCTACAGAAATCCGACTTCTCCGGCCGCTCTGCGCAAAAATTTTTTAACTCTGCGCCATTTCATCCTGTGCTTTCGATTTAATGCCGATAGTTCGACAGTTCTTTCGCTACTGAATATTAATTGTGGCTCCATTTCATTCTCGAAAACAATCTAAAACCATTTTTATTTCTTCGACAGTGCTGATCCCGGTCAGGAAAAGGACTTTTGTGAATTTATTCCGTCAGAACGAATCGAGCTTGCGTTATGAGATTTGTCGGGTCTGAAAGGTTATACTTTCACGTTCGTGTCACAATCTTTTCGATGGAGAATATTAACAATTGCCTGAGATGTAGCCATTCAATCCTACCCTTACTCGTTGTTTCACTGTCTCGTTTGTTTCGTCTAGTACTTTCATCTTCAAAATGAGGAAGGTAGACTAGGCCTTATTTGTTCCTATTTGATCAAGTGCTACAATTTTTGTGCTACTTTAGTGGCTGATTCAATGACAATTTTTTCAATAGGGAATATTAACAATTGCCTGAGATGTAGCCATTCGATCTTACCCTTACTCGTTGTTTCACTGTTTCCTCTGTTTCGTCTGGTGTTTTCGTTCCCAAAATGCAGAAGGTAGGCGAGGCCTTATTTATTCCTATTTGATCAACTAAAGTGCGAGAATTTTTTCTGCTACTTTGGTTGATGATTCGATCACAATTTTTTCAATAGGGAATATTAACAATTGCCTGAGATGTAGCCATTCAATCTTACCCTTACTCGTTGTTTCACTGTTTCCTCTGTTTCGTCTGGTGTTTTCATTCCCAAGATGCAGAAGGTAGGCTAGGCCTTATTTATTCCTATTTGATCAACTAAAGTGCGAGAATTTTTTCTGCTACTTTGGTTGATGATTCGATCACAATTTTTTCAATAGGGAATATTAACAATTGCCTGAGATGTAGCCATTCAATCTTACCCTCACTAGTTGTTTCACTGTCTCGTTTGTTTCGTCTAGTACTTTCATCTTCAAAATGAGGAAGGTAGACGAGGCCTTATTTGTTCCTATTTGATCAAGTGCTACAATTTTTGTGCTACTTTAGTGGCTGATTCAATGACAATTTTTTCAATAGGGAATATTAACAATTGCCTGAGATGTAGCCATTCAATCTTACCTTCACTCGTTGTTTCACTGTTTCCTCTGTTTCATCTGGTGTTTTCATTCCCAAAATGTAGAAGATACACGAGGCCTTATTTATTCCTATTTGATCAACTAAAGTGCGAGAATTTTTTCTGCTACTTTAGTTGATGATTCAATCACAATTTTTTCAATAGGGAATATTAACAATTGCCTGAGATGTAGCCATTCAATCTTACCCTTACTCGTTGTTTCACTGTTTCCTCTGTTTCATCTGGTGTTTTCATCCCCAAAATGTAGAAGATACACGAGGTACCTTATTTATTCCTATTCGATCGGCTAAAGTACGTAATCATTTAGCTGGTTTCCGCCATGGAACAACGTCAAAATCGATGAATCGTTCAGAAAATTGAAGGAGGAACGCATGAAAATCGAGAGCGGTTTCGCCGGAGGGTTCATAGCGCTCTTAAAAAGGGTAGAAGTCGTCGAACTGGCAAACAAGGAAAGGATTTCTCGGCGTTGGCAGAGGTTTGGGACGATCTCAGCTGGTAGAATTTAGCTTGCCGAGCGTCGGAGATTGATTTTCGGGCAGCTTGGCATCCGGCAGCCGCGAGACCGGTGGCTTCTTCGACGTTCGAAAGGGCACGCCCCATAAAAATCTCTGCTGGAGGCTCAATTAAAGTTGGAGGATCCGCGTCGGTTCGAGATCGTCGGTTACGACGACGGGCGACGGTGTTCACCGGCTGCCGAAAGCGGTCGCGGCTACGATCCTGAATATTTTTGTTGATGAGCGTGCAGGTTCACTCGTTTATGATCCAATAAATTTTATTTGATCCGAGAGAGCGTAGCGGACAAAAGGAGTAACGATCGGCCGATCGTATCGCGCGCGTTTCCATACTCGTTTCCCGGTCTCTCTCTCTCTCGCCGGTGAACACTAAAACCGGAATAACGTTTTATTGTGCGGTAGGGAAAAAAAGGACGAACCTGCGCGAGCGCGTGTGAGCATCAATTTTTCCCTTGCGCGCACACACACACACACGCGCGCGCGCGCGCGAAGCGGCAACAATACACCGGTTTTCTGCCCCGAGGATTTTATAAACCCGATATAAAGCCGATCCTCCCGTTTCTACGGGGAAACGGGGCTTGTAACAATTAGTAGAAAGTAACAGCCACCCGTGGAGATCGTAAAGGCTCGCTCTCGATCGCGCGTTTCGTTCCACTTTATCGTTTGAATATTATTGTACTGCTGCCCGGAACGCGATGCGCCATCTTGCTGTACTGGACGCTACGCAACTCGATATTGCCGTGAACTAGCCGAATATCGCGCTGGATCTTCCTTCCTGCGAGCTCTGATTCTATGCGCTCGCCTACGAAATGCAGCAGCTACATAAACAATAGGAAGATTCTTCCAGTCTGTGCAATTGTTAAGTGGCCTCTGTCCCACACAATTGACGTAGACAATTTTTATTCTGCATAAAAATCTACGGTCGACTCGTCTCTTGCTCCAGTCGGAATGAATGAAAAATTCAATGGTCCTAAAAACCGTTTCTCAAAGAAGAACCATGCAAGTTTTACAAAAGTCTTCGACAAATTCCTCGTAGAATATTATTGTGGTGATTCGGAGGATCGAATGGCATAAATATTGGACAATTTTTGCGATCCTCGTGGATCAAATCCTGAGGAGCGTTTCGCGAAGATCGGAACAAGGGGAAGATTTCTTGTAGAATTATATTGCGACACGAATGATTCCGAGTTTTCCACTCGGATTTCGCGGAAGGTGGTTTGCTCGAACGTTTGGGATGCAGTTTTTGCGAGATGCGCAACTTGGCCGAGGATCATACTGTTTCGTGGCCACACGCGTCGCGTTGCGGTTATCCCTGTTGGCGGCACGCGATCTCACGAGCACTATGAGCGTCGCTGTCGATACCGCTTTCATAAATTCGCCCCGCGCCGGGCGATTAATTATACCCAGTGTTTTCTATCCGTCGGTGAACTTAACAAAAAAAAAAAAAACGTCGACGATCCTGCATGCAACGTGTCCCCATCAATTATCCTATCCGCGTGGATAGCGTGTGTCAAGGGTCGCATTTTTTTCGGTGGCGCGACGCCCCACCCGTCGTTCGGCAAGTGTCCGTTTGCTCTTATTTGCGCAAATATTTGTTGTATAGCAACGGCGACGATGGATGTCGGCGAGGCAAGAATTATGGAATCGTCGATAAACGAATGTAATTGGCGAGGGATGGGGGAGGTAGAGGGGGGGGCATGCATGCGAAGGATAAACAGAAGGAGAGAGAATGCTCGTCTGTGGATGTGATCACGCACACGCTCATATTGTGTTTGCTTTGAATGCAGGTATCGGACAATTTCAACAAAGAACGGAGCCACGGCATCCCGCTGTCTATTGGCCGGGTCTTCAGGGATTAGTCAGTGATCCCCTGGCATGGCGGGCAAGACTTCACACACGTGAGTTTCCTTTTCAACCCGTGCGTATGTCGCTGCATTCGTAACCGGCGGCATTAGCTCGCGAAAACCTAACAGTGTCTTTTCTCGAACGGTCCCCGTCCCGTCTGTTTAACTGGATCCTTCTTTTTAACCCCCGTACGTTCTCCAGGAAGAAAATTCAACCGTTTGCTGTGTCTACATAGTAAAATTATCAATCCCTTTCTGTCGGTGTCGCGAGACGTATTTCTCGAAAATCTGAAACTACAAATGAAACATATTTTGTTGATTATTTCTGACGAACGTGTGGGGGTCAAATTGACACGATGATAAAGTAATCGCTAGACTGCGGATTTATCACAGAAATGAGTACCTGCAATTTCAAACCGTGTAAATAATTCAATAGCGTCGGTACATTACTTTCGACATAATGAATTTATTAACCCTTAGCAGTCGAATGGCGACTGTAAGGCGCCACTAAAAATTGCTGTATCATTATCCAAAATATTTTTTACATTATTAAATTTGTTTGTATTTAATAAATTACTAAACATTCCAGTACTCTATGAGTAAATTGCACCATTTTCGTATGTATAGCATGAAGAAATATATATAGAAGGGTAATATTCTAGATCGCGGAAGAAATGTTTCGTTACAGAGTTAAAATGGCTTCGAGTGCAAAGGGTTAAGCAAAGGAAAACGTTCTGAACACGTACTTAACACGTTGACTGCCAACTAGGAGTTATCTCGTAGTTCGTTTACTTGCCATAGTATGATTAATAATATTTTTGCATTAAGAAGCGAAGTACGCGTATAAAATGATAAATTATTTAGAGATTTTTACACCGGAATCCTGAAAAGTACCGTGACAGTCAACGTGTCAATAATTTTTTTGAAGTTCACGAACCCAGGTCAAGTATTTTCTCTAATTATAAACCAACGAGTTGCTCTCGGTAACGTAATCTAATAATTTCGTTCGATATTAATATGTAAAAGGAGATTTTTAAACTTCATTTTGGCACGGTACAATTATTGTCTGTTAATAAACTTCCGGTAGACAAATTGTTAAGTGGCTCCTATGTCATATGTAACAAATGCAGAGAATTTTGATTTCGCATATAGATCCGCAGTCTAACCACGAAATAATTGAATGCGCGAATTAAAGATAAAAGAACGAGACGAGATGAATTTCAAGTAAAGCGAATATCGATTACACTTTGAATGTTTCGAAATGAAAGTGAACGGTGGACGGGGAAACTAAGTCGACAAACCCAATACCTTTGGGAACGGGAGATAGTCGAAACAGAGACCGCAGGAACGAGTAAGGTCTAGAAGAAAAAGATTCGACCGAAAACATCCGAGACACGTTTTTCAGAGCCTAGAGATATTTCTCTTTCCCCCGATATTAGACGGATTTGACAGCTGCTCGTGTTTGCTCTCGCGACAGGGAGATCGAAGTGAAAAAACACGTGCTGCCGAGCCGCTAAATGCTATTCTAGAGATCAGTGAAAACAACCATGAGACGAGAGGAGGAATCTTGGAAAACAATTTTTTTCCCCAGCTAGAGACACGAAAATTCGAGCTGTTGGACAGATCCAGGGAACAGGCTTTTCCGAACGGTTGCGCAAGATGATTTAACACATTGCTGTTGAACAAAAGTGGTACTTAACACCGAGGAGATCGAGAACGATTTTATACACTTATTGTGGGTTTAGTGTTAATTCGGAACACTTCCCAAAACGCACTACAAGCTGAACAAAATCGATACAACAGGAATTTTGTCCAGAGCGATGTGAATATTACAACACATTAAGAGGTTAGAGAATTTTTGCTCGAATCAAAAAGAAAAAAAAAAAAAACACAGGGATAAAAATAAAAATTATCTGTATAGGACACAAGAACCAAACGGAAGTTGCAAAAAGCTGTTGACATTCTCAGATTCTTGTAATCTTTCTACTGTTCTAAATTGCATCCACCCATACTTTCGATGAATGCATAAGATGCATAATGATACCTCGTCTTCCACGTACACCACAGTTGAATAAAAGCTTGGATCGGGGTCTGACCGGAGAGTAATTGGTATGGAGCTAATCAACAGACTCCATAATTCCCGAATAGAACTTTCGAAACAGAAAAATCTGCTAGCTCGATGACGCAGGGGGTTGTAGTCGGGCCAGCGATTTCAGTGTTGATTCAGAAGCCGCGTCGAACTTTTACGAGAGGGAATAATCGACGGGCGAGCTGATCGTCTTGTGGACGAAACGAAGAGTTGCCAGAAACCTCGAAACCCGGTGTCCCGGTGAAATAAAAGTCACGGGGATGGATGGTCCCCGGACCTCTGGCCGTGTCGAGGAGGTCCGTCGCCGCAGGGTCACTTCGTAAACCGCTTTTTCCCGGGGTACGAACCAACGTACGATGGAACAGACAGAGAAGGAAGGCGGGAAGCAAGGAAAGAAAGGAAAGGAAGGAAGGAAGTTGTCGTCTCGCCGCGTCGCCTCCATAACTCTGGCCCCAGCGATTTGTAAAAGCGATTAAGGCCGCCGCAAAAAAAAATCACAAACAAAGTGAAAGAACACGTGACGGCGGCGGAGGAGAGACCGAGCATCCCCTTTCGGGAGCATACATCAGCCCCGGTGGCGGCACATGTGCACGCACACACCCGTCGCGGCGACGAAGAGAACAGAGACGGCGGAAGAGAGAGAGAGAGAGAGAGAGAGAGAGAGAAGGATAGCTATATGGGGGAAACAGAGAGAGGAGATTGAGGAGCCACGGTTAAAAAGGAACCAGAGAGAGAAAGAGAGAGAGAGAGAGAGAGGGTGAAGGGTACAGCACGAGGGTGAAGAGATAGGGAGATACTAGGATGTAAGTACGTCGGAGAAGGCCCGTGGAAGGGCGTGGACGAGCGAACGTGTGTTGTTTCAGCGTCGTGTCGGGTACGAATGTCACTGTGGGACGAATAAGAGGGTAAAGCGGTGGCGGTAGTCCGCTGCTGCGGCGTCGGATCCGGAATATCATATTCAATATCAACCCTCGTATCCCGGCGAGGCCTGCTGCCTGCTGCCTCCGCAGCACCACCGCCGGCACACCCCCTCTGCCTTTCCACACTCACGTGAATAACTCCGGCAATATTTTAACTGTGGCATCACGGTGTATCCAGTGCGAGCCTTCGCCAACCCCGCACCCACAACCCCCTTGCAACCCCCTCCCCCGATAGACGTATATAGTCGATATATGTTTGATATTCCGGGGAGGCGTGCAACCGTCGGGCCTCGCGAGCCTCCTCGCGATTAGTGGCCCTTCGAAATGGCGCCATCCACGGATTAAAATCTGCAAATTCGGCGAAAAGATGACCACATAAATCTATACCATGCCTACCAGATAAAACTCCATTTTGGTTGTTCACTCTGGTCATTCCAATTGTGAGAAACGTATCCTAAATAAACGCGCACTTTCATTGTCAACAATTTTAATCTTTCGAAAGACGACTCTGAGGCGCCAGTGAAAATTGTCAATATTCAAACCACGATGCACGTTACTAAATTCGTTTTTACTCGCTACAATGCTTAAAATTCAGGTTTTCGAATGCGTGAGTAAAATAGTGTGAATAAACCTAAGGTCAATTTCAATATCCTACACTCTGGAAGCACTGTGTTGCTAAAATATTAGACATACAAATTAATTCGTGACTTCGTTATCGTAAAATGTTTCAAGCTGACAATTTTCCAGATGACTGATGAATCCTGCAAAAAGTTTGGACATTAAATGATTAACTGTCAAAATCAGGAATTGATTACTACCTCTAATAGCTTCGAGTGCAAGGGGTTAAGAAATTAGAAAATTACGTATCAGCAGCAACAAATTTTGCGCTCCAGGCAGTGCGGCAGAAGATCGACGATCCGAACCAATTCGGACACAGATGTTTGGACAACGGAACGATTATTTATTCACAGCGTTACACTAAGTTCTCACTATCCCGCAAAGATGTTCGCATCGTCGTGCTAGGTGTTTGAAGGGTCACTCACCTTTTTCCACATAAAAACTGCAGTCTAGCGCGGTAAACCCATTTCCTGCTCGTAACAGCTTCATCATAATCTTCAACACCGCCTCCCAATGTCATTAGCAGCCTACCGTAGGAGCCACCCCCGGTCCAATCACCGATATCCCTATCTCCTCGAGCGATCCTCCTCTTACCGGCTCTCTCTCTCTCTCTCGCTCTCTCTCTCGCTCTCTCGCATGAGAGATGCCTCCAGCATCCTCTCGTCCCCATTTCCGTTCTCTCCGGCTACCGAGTAACCAGCTCCCCCGACCGTCTAATGCCGCTTAATAACCCGGAAGCAGTATTTCAGCAGGTAACAGGCGATCCTCCGCGTCTCCGAGAGTCGTCCTCCTTCGGGCTCGGTCGAGTCTGTTCGCCCGTAAATATCCGACGCGCAACAATCCCGGGATAGGGAACCGAATAAAAGGTGGAATTTCACGCTACACAGGCTATAGCGTTTAATGGAAAGGCGATCTCATGGTCCCGCGACGCTCGTTTAGGCTCGCGCGCTGGCCGATCTACGGTGCGCACCCTCGGAATATTAAACTGTATCGAATATACGGCGCGCCGTCATAATTTCATCCATCTGAAACCCTCTCCACGTCTCCGATAATAGAAAACATTATACAAACAATTCTGATCGCTTGCGTTCTGTGTGTTGTAAAAAGGTTGCTTTAACACGTTGACCGCCATATCAACCATATGTGGGCGACGGAATTATTTCTTCAGATTTTAAAATGAATTTTCGCGTTAACATATTGATTCTACCAACTAGGATCTGTAAAATGCACATTTAATTTTATTCAATTTTTATTTCGTTAAAATAACTTACTTCGATTTCATGGAATTCTCGAGGTTTCTAGTTTGCCAGTCAAAGTGTTACACGGGAAACTATTCAAGGCTGCTCGAGGTCAAGTATACACCAAATTCGATTAAATACACTCCCTCGCGTTAGAGAAAATCAACACCTTCTTGCATCGTACACGAATTTCATACATGAAATTGTCTAGTACTCACCTGTCGGTGGAAGTAGCGGAACCAACAGAGGATTGCGACTCGAAGCGCATCGATCTCGAAGAACGTGGACCCGTGGATGAAATTTCTCCTGTACAGCAACGGAATCAATCTCGTTCTAGGGACGACAGGAAAGAGATACCGGTGCCGGGCGTCGTCGGCGCGACGCTTATAAATTCGTGCAAAAACGAGGAGAAACGGTCTTATCGAATTACGCGGCGGAAAGTTGCGCGAGTTTACGCAGTTTCTAAGTAGATGAATAGGGGATACGTAGCCGCGCGAGCGGAGAGCGTGTACCTCGATCGAAGCAGAGGGTGGAGAGTGCGGTAAGCAGCTCATTAGAACCCTCCCCGCCGACTGGCCATTATTGCCTCGTTCCGTATTCCGTTACAAATTGCTTTATTAAATTAAAGTCCCACAACCCATACTGTTGTGACGACCCCACGCCTCCTTTCCCTTTTCCCTCGCGTTAGCTACCCCCGTCAAGCCCCGCGCACCCCCCGTGCGATTTACCCCATAGCTCTGCATGCGACCACGCAAAAGCGCCTGACCGCGTGCTGCTCGTCCACGAGCCCTTCTTAATTACCCGGCCAAATTTTCTATAATAATTCTTGCCGATCCTCCTGATTTCCTCATCCCCTAAACGGCGCTATCTTCCTCGACTGAACCGTCTCTGGGGCGCGCCCTCGTGCTAGCAATATTCTGTTGCTAGCTCAGAGTCTAATAGAACCCTGAAGAATGTGTAGAATGTGTGTTCGACTTCCTCGAACCGCAGGCCTGAAAATTTTGAATTTGTCAGGAATTGTCTCTTGTTCTGAGGGTTATTGTTGCAGCCGGGATGTTTTATTCTGAGGGCAATTGTCCGTAAAGTCTGTCTCTCTTTCTCTCTCTCTGTTTCGGGTTTAGCAGGGCGAATGCTAATCGCGGTTTTTCGTTGGGGCTCGTGAACATCTTCGCGCCGCGATAATGCCACCCCAATCTCGGGCCGTGTATCGCCGCGGCGTTTCATTCGGCGATCGCTATCTCCGGCAACCCCTGGCACCATCGAGACACACAGAGGATCAACGAGGCGAAGGATAACGATAACAAAGTCCGCCTATTTGCGGAACACTAAGCTCACGTGGCCCGGCACGTGCCGGCCGACGCCGAGACGCCCATGATTGCGGTCTATCGCGCAAGTGTTTAACCCTTGGACGCGTGATTCCGTCAAATTAAACTGCGATCTGCCACCCTTGTTGCGCCCTATCGAGCCCGCCCGATGAACTTTACGATCCCGGGGGTGTGCGCACCGACCGTCGAAACCAAAGTAATGATCCGGCTTTGAGCGTTTTAATGAGATTCGAACAACGAGGCTCGCGATTAGATCGCTCGACGCGCCGCGCCGGAGGCACACGCTCGAAATTCTGGGAGCGATTGTACGTCCGCTGTTGTCTGGTATAGTGAGCGAGCGTGAAACCTGGCATCAATTTTTCTGCGAACAAACGAATCGTTTTTTTCTTGTTAACTCTCTTTCTTTTAAGTCTCGAAATCTCCCGGTGAAGCACTTTTACCGTAAATCATTTTATAATAATTAGACTACGGATCTTTATGTGTTTATGGCTTCTGAAAATTTTTCGAAAAATGCTAGAGCATAAAACTTGACAGATGTTAATACGATTTTTATTTATTTCAGACCTGCAAAGACTACGATCACTGAAAATAACATTTGATTTGATTCCACTTTCTTTAAATTTGTATACAAAAACTGCAAACTGCATAAATATTCGCTAATTATAATAATAAAACTGAAATCAGAGGATCCTTAATTTCCTAGATCAGACTTAGCTAAAGGAAACAGGAATAGTGCTCTCCGATGGGAAAGACTTGATAATATATTGTTCGAGGAACCGTTTTTTCAGTAAGAAAATGGTTGATCTGGGTCGGGCATTTCTCTACTCTGACAAATATAATTAATTATCTAAGGATGCGTTGCGCGGATACTTATGCGCTAGAACGATTTCGCAACGGAAGACCGGCGCGCGCGCGCGTTAATGAAGCGGAAGCGACAATGAAGTATTCGACACGTTCCGGCCGCCGCAAAAGCGATCGATTCGTTATCGCCGGGACAATTGCAACGGTTTTTAATAGATACGGCGGCGGTGCACAACATTTTCGGCGTGTAACGAGATGTAAATTTATGACGTAATTATCGATAGGATATGTAAATCGTTTCCGGCGAGAACCGACGCCCCCTCCCCCCCGGCCCCCGCCGACGCTCCGCCGAGTTCCGCGAGCAAGAAGAATGACGTAAAATTGATGAAGATTAATTGCTCGGTGAAAGGGCTATCGCCGCAAACTGTGCCTCCCAATTATTGAATAAGTTTCACGGTGACGATGATAGCGCTGTTGAATGACAGAACGAACACGCGTCCCCGTACTGGAAAACGCTCGGATATATCGCGACAGGATAAAATGAAAAAATTCAAGAGAACCCCGAAAAAAGAGAATCGATCGGCGCACCGCGCTTTTATTCAAAATACTCCCCTCTCTCTCTCTCTCTAGGAGTCGAAATTTCAGTTGGAATTTTAATAATTACTGAAAAAACTACCGAACCCGGTAGCCCTCCAGGCGACCAGAATAAAATAGAAACAAATTCTGGAAAATGACGGAGCAAACTCGCCGGATCAGGGGAATTCAAGATCAGGATCGAGGGGAAAACTTACCCCCCCTCTGGCAGTGCCGGATTGGTCACGTGACATTGTGACACATGCACGAGAGAAACAAAACGCGTCACATGATCGTGGCGGAAGCGTGGGGGAATAGCGTCGTAGAAGGGGAAACTAGAGTGGAGAGAAAAGTCTTGATCAAGCGACTCTGCTACGGAGATCTTCAATATTTTTATAAAATCTTGGATTTACGTTAAATGATAATAATTCTAAGAATAATGAAAAGCAAAGGGAACAATACGAGGAGAAGGATAAAGATACAAGAAGAAAAGGTACCTACCTAATGGTAAAACAGTCAGCCCTGGTTCTGACGTATGGCCCAGAATATATAGCAATCACTAGACATCGGATGTTTATGCAATTTCCAATTTTTATAGAAACATTTTAAGAAAGTGGAATTAAATAAAATCCTATTTTTAATGGGGACATGAAAGCAAATAAAAATCGTGTTAAATTCTCTCGAATTTTATATTATAGCATTTTTTGAACATTTCCAGAAGCCATAAATGCATAAAGATCCGCTGTCTAGCAATCACACTGTTGCAGTGACAAAGGAAGTTGCGGCGCACTATAGTGCTATAGTCCAGACCCAGCTATAGTTAGGTCCCACCGTTCGAGGAACTCTATTTTCCTGTACCATTTAATTCTCCGGGTACATTTACGCAAAAAAGAGCAACAAATTACTGGTGACTGAGTAGGAAGCTTAATTACTTTCCTCAATATCACAATACTAGAATAAGAAAAACTGGAACAGTCCGACGAGGCAAGATCACTGTAGGGATGTAGTGAAGTCTTCGGAGTTAGATCCTTACGGTGAACAAAAACGTAAGGATAAAATTATTTAAATGATCGACCGTACGAATGAGGAACCCAGCTAATATTATACATTTATTAATGCCCAATACATATACTAATCCGTGAAGCGATTAACCTATTCTCTCACGACCCTCCCGACATAGCACGCTTCTGTTTATCTTTCTTTTCTCGCTGCGCTCGTTCCTAGCCGCGAATGAATAGAAGTAACGACCGAGATAATGTTATCCGGGAAAGAGAGGCAGGTGGGGAGGGGAAGGAGAGTGAGAATCTCTAGAAAGTATCGATGTTACAGTGTCGCAACAGCTGGGTTGTCAGCAGACGATGACAGGCTCGGCCGGGGCCGGGGAGCACGAGGGTGGCAAGAAGAAACACACGAGGCCGACGTTCAGTGGCCAGCAAATCTTCGCCCTCGAGAAAACGTTCGAGCAAACGAAATACCTTGCGGGACCGGAGCGAGCTAAATTGGCGTACGCCCTCGGAATGTCGGAGTCGCAAGTTAAGGTAAGCTGTCTCTCTCTCTCTCTCTTTCTCTTTCTCTTCCTCTCTCTCTCACACACACACTTTCCTCTCCTCCTTTTCCTCCTCCTGAAAGAGATTTCCGCGAGCCGCCCCGCGCGCGCACGGCCGACACACCGATTGCTCCGTCCCTGTGCCCCGCCATTTTCCTTCGATTCACCGGGAATTTTTATCGATCGGATCGACGACGCCTCTGCTCGTCTTCCGTCCGCTTTATCGAAACGCTCGGGCTCGGGCTCGGTTTTCGTGCCTCCTGTTCTCCTCCACTCGAAATCACGCTCGCTACCCCCGGAAAAACAAGATTTCCTAAAGGATAATGATGCATTGGAAAATCAACGAGTCGAGCCGACCAGCACACGTAGAAGAGTTTACGCTATTTTAGTGAAAAAGCCTTCTCGAGTGTTCGATATTGAAGTAGCATTCATGTGACGAGGATATGAAGTTGCTAGACCTTGAAGTGTATTATAGAGCATGTGATTTGATAAAATTCGTATAGATCGTCGGAGGAGTTGAAGAAGGAGCGCAGCATCCAGCCCCCGGTTCGCGAAATTAGACGGCCGTATCGCGTTTAATAAAGTTTATGCTAATCTCCGATAAAAACGTCACGGTGATTTAAGTGGGTCCGGCTAATTATGAGTAACAGATGTAGATGGGTTAATAAAAATTCATAATAGTCGAGCGCTCGCTGCTCCGATATTAATCCGTGAACGATGGAACGACGGGGCCGCGATAAAAACGGTGAAATCAACTCGACCGGCCGCTTTTTAATCTTCGCCGTTATTTAATATTTTCTTGCTGATTTAATTGGCCGGCGATTTTTATCGGCGAAGAATATATCCTCGACCCCTCGAAGTCGAGCGCCCGTTTCCGGGACACTCTGCTCGCAGAGCGTTAATCCGTTCTATTCGCGTATAAATTACCGGCATAAATTTCGAGTAATCTTTTTATAATGTTCGTTCGTTCGATGCGCTCACCGTTGAAACGTTGAACGGCGATCGAAACGAAACGAACCAGCCTCGTAAATCGTTGCGGGGCAAACAGAAACTGCTACGAATTTGTTGTACGTACACGGCAGCTTCGCGAGAGGAAATCAATTCGCAGAATTTCGCGGCGAACGCGTGCCACCGATTATTATGTTGTCCGCCTGCCCGCGTCTGACCAGTGCACGCTCGTTCCACTTGCTACTCGGAACGCTCCGCCCTTCATTCTAATTAGAACTTCGCCTAGGATTATCTAGGAGAACCGTGTCGCTTCGATGTTTGTTGGTTGTCGACAAAATGTAACGAACGGATTCCGAATATGACCTGGTTTTTCAAAAATTAAATAAGCTTTTTCATTGCAACATTGGCGGAACTTGCTTCGTGTCGATAACCGGGCACTTTTAATTCCGTTTTAAAACTCTTTTCATATTTTTATTCGCAAAGTAAATATTGTAGATTTTTATGTCCTTAGATTATAGATTACATTTAAGGCATAAAAATATTCGTTGAGGCCATAAAGTGTCACGTGATTGAATATAGTAGAAAATGTTGGGGTTAATTTGTTGGGTTGTACTGAAATATAATTTTCAAGTCGGAATAGTTCAAGGTTCTTTCGGAGAAAGTAAATCGAAAGTAATGAAATTTGTCGATAGAGACGTTCATTTTTGAGAAAATTGACTTTGGATACTCGTGGAGTGCAAGACTGCACACGAAGGGGATGCAGCCAGTCGTGATCAGACGCGACACAGTCAGACCAACTTTCAGACTAGTTTTCCTCGAAAACAGAGCCACGTACGAAAACATTTTATTCGTCATATTTTATTCATTTTTTCACGTAGAATCATTTCAATCATTTTAATCGTAACATTTTACACAACCTGCAAAACTTTTACAACTGTAGGCGTTGAAGATTCCTCTTTCGGTCGAGCGAGATGTTTCGCTTTCGGGTAGCGAAAAAATGGATTTTTGGCCAGCGAGCCGAGGTTTTCTTGCCTGGGGCGTGCTTCGCGTGTAAGAAGCAATCTGACAAGGCGGCGCGAGGGGGTGAGAGACAGCGGGGAATCCGGGCCAACGACGGAAAAAACCGTGTCATCGAAGTGGCTTTCGTTAAGGGTTGCATGCGAACGGTGTCACCTAGCTCTCTCTCTCTCTCTTTCTCTCTTTCTTGTTTGAGGGGTTTGGAGACAGGGTTCGCACGGAGGGGAGAGGGCGTAATTTTAAAACGCGTTTGTTCAGCGGCGGCTTACTCCATCAACGCCGGGGTGAGCAAGCTTCTAACGAGGCGGCGTTGTAAAAAAAGTTGGCCGGATAAAAGAAGGTGACAAAACAGCCGGAGACGTGTCAAGCTTTGCGGCACCTGCGTCATTCCGTTCGGCTCTCCCTCCCCCACCTTTTGGAACAAAAATGGTAGGAACGCAGAGAGAGAGAGAGAGAGAGAGAGAGAGCCGTGGGTGACGACGGCGAGCGTCACAGCACTCCGGAACTCCGTCGTTGTCCTCTTTCTCCAATCCGCTATCTGCCTCGCCCTCTGTCCCTCTTACCCTACGAGAGAGAGAGAGAGAGAGAGCTCCCTCTCTTTTTTCATATCCCTGTCTATCCGGCTATTTCTCTCCATCTTTTCCGCCATCCCTTTCTCTCCCTTTTTCTCTCCCTCCCCGGGGGCGACTCACCCTTTTCCTCCACCCTACCTCTTGAGAGAACCCCTATTACCTATCTCTCCCGTATCCTCCCCGCTTCGGAGAGGCAGCTACCACCTCCCCGAGCCTCCACTTTTACTCCCGCCTCTCGGAGAGCTACATCTGTAGTACTTGTGCTCTCGAGCCGCGGCTACGAGGAGCCTCTCTCCTCCCCGTTCGCCATCTTCGACCCTCGCAGCCAGAGCTTCCCATTTCGAAGCCTCAACCCCTGCCATCGCGACCATCCTCTCTCTCTCTCTCTCTCTCTCTCTCTCTCCTTCACCCTCACTCTCTGTCTCTCTCGCTCTCGTCTCCATCCCTCTTTTCTCCGTTTCTCTCCCTCTCGGGGAAACGCGGAGCGGAGCCGAGCGGAGCGGCGTCGATGTAGCGCTGTCATTGGCTCGTTCTACGCCGCCATATTTACATTTTTATTGAAAGCTACAAGTCTGTGTCGGTGAGTGATGGCAAGGGGATGAACGCGGCGCCCTCTCTCCCTTTCTCTCTCTCTCTCACTCTCTCTCTCTCTGTCTCTCTGCTCTCCCGTTCTCTCCTCCCGACCACCCTCGGGCTCGGAGGGTTGAACGAGGATCGGAACGGGCTGGACGAGCCGCCGCGAGAGAAAGAGATAGCGCGGAGAAGCCGCGGGGAGGGTTAGCATTCAATTACCTCGGATTTCCTCGGCAAGAGGCGATTCACCTCCGCGTATATGCCATCTTCGAGGGTGAGATTGCCCCCGGATCCGAACCCGGCACCGCGTTTCCCGAAATATTACGACAATATGTACCCGCGGACCCGCTCTGCTCCCGCCTGTCTCGCAACCAGTCGCTGATTCAGAGCCATCGATTCCCTGGGCCTCCGCTGTTTGTTGTTCACCCACCGCCATCCTGCACGCGTTCCTTCGATAACCGATACCACCGCAACCATACCAACCCCTCTATGCAATGGTTAAACAAGTTTCTCTGATTTTTGCACGACTTTCACAGTCGTACAGCAGCCATCGCCGTTAATTGTCGCGCTTGTTACTCTCTCCGGTGTGTAAAGTTCTCGGAATCGTACGATTGAATTACTATAACCGGCCCAACCCCTCCCGAGGGTAGTTCAGAGTTTAATATTCCGAGTGTTTCGCTCGATACCCGGAGAAAAAGTATAGACGGAATTAAAAATAAGAAAACGAAGAGCACGAGGATATAAGAATCGGTAGGAAGCTTGGGAAGCCATTACTGAAAATTACCGTCGTTTTATGAATTATTTATTAATCCTATCGGTGGACCATTAACGCTCCGAACGGTTCCCTTCACCTGTATACGAACGACATAATTCCATGTCTAGTTAAAAATTAATCCCAACATTCAGATAGCTGATCTTCCGAAAATGAAGACAGCGTAGCACTTGTCCTTGGAGGGAACAGTTTCGAACGGGTTTCTTCGCGAATATAGATATATTGTTAAAGTGCCTCCGTAAAAATGTTCCCGTCGTAGAGCGAGAAACTTCCGGTCCGGTATCGCATGATAAATCCGTAAATCGTTGCTCTCTCCGGTTTGATACACTGCCGAAAAAGACCTTCGTCGCGAACTTTGCTCATTTGCTGACCCGTTATGATCGTGCTCGGTGTATTACATTCTTGGTCCGCGCTTCTCTCGATCTCCGTCCGGGGGACAACAGTCGATTTATTAGCTGCTCGGAACAGCACAATGTTCCCTTCCGAGACGCGTTCAAATCAACATTTTGCAAAAATAATATAACGATCGACGCATCCTTAACGGCTTCCATCAATTTTACCGGAGCTCGGATTTTCCATTTACGCGGTGGTCAGGCACTTGGTCGAAACCATCATTGTTTCATAATTTTGGAGTCTATGGAATTTTTTAATCGATCTGTGAACAGCAATAGCAATTTCGATCGCGATCCTACGAGTTGTCCTCCAAAATTCTATCAATCCCTTGCACTACGATTTATTTTACAGTTACTGTGTTTTTGCCGTTCATTATTTATGTAAAGGAAATTAAGGGGGGAACCTTGTGTGAATGGCCTGTTTTCAAGAATTATTTTTGAAAAATGTAACGCGTAGATTGATTTAAAATTCAAGGTATCATTTATTAACGTTGTAATGTAAGCAAAAATATTTTTTATAAATTGTAATCGTTCACTTTATTTTGAAAATAACGTACAAGAACATCTCTGATCTCTTTCTAACTTTTTTGTCGTATTGCTGAGGGAAAAGAAATGCTCAAAAATTTCATTCTACACAAGGTTCCTGCATGTTAATAACATTCAGAATAATAAATCTTCGTCACGAGTCTGACAGGATGTTGCAGTGCAAAGGGTGTGAATAAGATACCGGTAGATAAAGTATTATAAAAAATAAAACCAAGACAGATTTCTTGAAAATTTGAACAAACGAAAAGAACTCTATTCTCTTGGACGTAACGTTATGGGGGTATGTTACGGCGTTTTCGGCGAAGCAGGGTGCGTTCCCTTCGCGCGTGACACGCGTGTGCCAGTCATCGGGCGTTGAAATCACCGGCAAGCCTAAAAATGATCCCGTCCACGGGACTGGATTTATCGGTGGTAAACGGCGCGCGCGACTAAATATTGAAATTGCATAAATCGCGGCTCCGTTCACATCGACGTTTACATTATGTTACACGGCGAATTATTCGTTCGATCCGGCGTGGCGCGGCGTGGCGTGGCGTGTGTCGAAAGTTTTCGAAATATCGGGCCCGATTAAATTATTTTGCAGGACGCGATACACGCTGAATGACACACTCGCGTCCTATTTATCAGCGTATCGTTCCGCTTGTCGCGGATCAGCATAAATTTATGAAGTTTATCGATGCAAGAAGTTTCGACGGAGCTTTCACACGTCGATAAATTCGTTTCATTCTTTCCTCGTTCATCAACCTGCAAATTGTTAATACCCGTATCCCCTCCGAAATAGAGCATAAAATCATTTGAACCCCGCGAAAAAACACGTTCCCTCCAGCTTTGGAAAAACGAGCGCCTTACACCGCGGCACTTATGGATCGTCCTGTAGCGAAGATCGATACGACCGGACCCTACGTTCGTGGTTTCACATCCGAGATTTATCATTTTTTCAGTATCGGAAAAGGATTAGTGCGGCATATAGGGATTCGCTAGTTCCGCCCAACGAAGATATATGCGTTCTGTCATTCCGCATTTCCAGATATATCAGTTTTTCGTTTTCGAAATGCGTGCGCGGCTCCCGGCGATAGATTTTTTTTTTTATTTTTTTTTTTTTTTTTCGTCCGCGCCGTACACATGTCCGAAGTGCCCGCGACCCTCCACGGTGTAAAGTGTCAATATTAATACGTCGTTAAACAAAAGATTAATCGGATAATGCCGCGCGCAGCTTACACGCCGCCCATTACCCCTGTCGTTTCCTTTTGTGTAAAAATCGTTAAAACCGTGTATTTCACGAAGCTTGTGCAGCGCAGAAAATTCGCGTGTTCGACAACACCGACGGACGATTGACTTTCGCATATCGTTCGATTTCGGAAAACGGGCTGAGGGGAGGGGTGGGGGATGAGAGGGGCGAATCAAACGCTCCTCTCACGAGAATTACACGACCGGTCCAATTAGCGTCTGCGAAGGTTGTCCCAATCGACAAAGAGACTTTTCACTCTTGATCAGCATCCGGCGAATGATTCGACGCTCGATGAAATATCGCCCGGGAGGAACGATGCCATAGCAATCATCGTGGAGCGCGGTAACTCGGGTTGGCTCGGGATCGGCCGGCTATTAAGACTATTACGCGGATCGCCGTTCAAATTGCCAACGATATCCGTGGCATGATTTAGTTAGCCGGTCGGTCGAGCGAACGGTGCGCAAAGTGCACCGGAACGGAGGAAAAGAGGGGTCCCGGGGAGGGAGGGTGGACCGGGGGTTCGTTTCGGCGTCGGAGAGAGCTCGGTGAACGAACCAACGAATGATCATATTCGCCCCCCTGGCTCGCTGGCTCGCTTTCACCCCTATTAGAATCTAATACGGCAAAGTGAACGCGGAGCATTTGCGAGCTAAACACCGTGACACCCTATCTAGTAGGCGCATCGAAAACTTGCGTCTGTGTGTGCTCCACTGCGAGACACTCGCTGACACGAATTCGGCGCCGAAATTAACACCACGATATTTCCTGGACTCGCTGCTTACAAAGAGTTCCTCGAGCTCCTCGAAGTGGAATTAAATAAAATATTGCCACGGACTATTGCTCTTAACGCGTCACTATTCTTCTAATAGCCCTTTATTACGAAATCAAAAGATGCAATGGTGAATTGTCATTCGCAAACGCTGGTGCTCTAGGTGTAATAAGAATAAAGGGAACAGTTGCGATTTGGAAAACCGGACCTGCATAAATCGATGAATCTGCACGAATCGATAACATTATTGTGACTCGAGCACAGACGCAATATCGGCGAACAGAATTCTAACCTGTACAAATGTGTTTCGCTACTCCACATTTCGCCGTATAATAAAATACTAACTAACCGAGCAAGTATACCGTTTCCTCGTGCGATTCTGAATAGAAAAAGTAAGGACACAATTTTTCCCCTCCGACGTTACGTTTTCGAGAGAATCGAGCTCTCGAAGATCGGCCGTGCGCGGTAAGTAGAATCGGTCGGCCACGCGCAGACACGATTCACTCGAAGACTATGTCTCGGACGAGAAAATAGTATTGCAGATTTTCCGTCCGGTTTTTCGATCGGTTGGCATGCTTTCCTTCATCCATTAGCGCGCGTTTCATTCGTTAAGACAGGGCAATGTTTGCGCGCGAAGTCGGTGTCCCAGTGGCAGAGGTACGCTGGAAATCAATTTTCCAGGAGCACACACGCGCGTGCAGAAGGAATGTGGATGCACCGGGTGGGGGGTGGGGGGTAAACAAGTACCGTGCACCCCCACCCCCATTAGAATCTAATACGGCAAAGTGAACGCGCAGCATTTGCGAGTTAAAGACCGTGACACCCCAGTGCGTAGGCGTATCGGCGAATTGAGAGACACAGAGAGAAAGAGAGAGAGAGAGAGGGAGGGAGAGGGTGGTAGGAAGGGATGGGGTAACAAGTTGAAGTGCTCGGGAATGGAGAGACGCGAGATAGAGCTAGAGAAGGAGAGAGACAGGAGCTCTAAGGGGGTTGGGCACGGGGGAAGGGGGTGTTTGGTAGATGTAACCGGTGGCGGTGCTTTCGGATGGTTGCGGGGGTGGGTTTGAAGGGGCGTCGAGCGGGGGGACGGGGGAGGGTACCAGGGATAAATAGTGGAGGGTAGAATCGCGCGGAAGGAACGCGAGGGCTTAGATGGTGTTTACGCAGTGGTGGTGGTAGTAAAGTGGCGGTGGCGAGCTTCCCCCGTTTCGGTGGCACCCTCTCCTGCCCCCCTGGAGGGGGGCTCAAGAGCTGGAAGAGGGGGAGGGAGAGGCGGGCGGAGTTGTTTACGGCGGAGTAATCTGCTCGTCGACGGATACCAATATCGATGACGTCAATTAGTACGAGCGAAAGCCTCCTACCCGCTTTTCCTCCACCCATGTATCATCATGGTGGTGTATGTACGTACGGCGGCGGCGTGGCGTGGCGTGGCGTGGCGTGGCGTAGCATGGCGTGGCGTGGCGTGGCGTGATAAATCACGGCAGCAGGCGGTGTTCCCTTCATTCACCTCCCACAGCTCGTACCCTCGAAATTGGCCCACATGTACTTGACTCCATAATGCTCGATTCTACGAGCTCTCTCGCCCTCTCTCTCTCTCTCTCTCTCTCTCTCTCTTTTTCTCTGTGATAACAACCGGAGACTTTATTTCGCGCGCCTAACCATAGGCGTTCTTTCCAAGCCAGCGTCGACCGGTTCACCTAAAGAACTCTCGACGCCAGATTTTCGCGTTCCCCGGGCATTATGTGACCCGTTCCCAAACCCGTAACGTTTTACGCCGCGAGTAATTGCGCCCGATCCGAACCGTCCAGATATATATTTCCACGTTTAGACCGACTTTCACGCGCCCGATATTGCCACCTACCAGCGCCTCGATCACGAGTTTATGGCGCCACCGCGGGAATTAGCGGGACTCGACGGTACCTAACCGCGCTCTCACCGATCCCGAAGGTAAACAGAATTTTCGGACGTCCTTCCGCCGTCAGAAAGGTCGCACAGCTATTGGACTGTTGCTGTGCCTACAACCAGCCAATGCGAAATTAATGTGTCGGTATACTTTGGCTTCGAAATATCACTTGCCACCGTGTTCCAGGTGTAAGGAACAATACCAATTCGGTGACGATACTCGCTCGTGTCTAATCTAATTCTTTATGAAACCTTTGTCGACATGTTCGTGACTTTGTTCCGATTAAAACGACTCCCCACACGACACAATTCGCATCGTTTTCGCGTATTTAATACGCGAAAGAGTAGAACCTCTGTTATCCGAACCGACGTTGCAGGGTCATTCGGACTTCGAGCATTCGGCTTCTGTACAATTTGTTTTCGAGCGCCCGGTCAAACGATTACAGACAGTATTCTTGCACAAATACACAGAGGGAAACCACCCTTGTTCCCTTAATTAGCGAAATGATCGCGCAAATGATCAGTAAACGACGCAGAAAACGCAGTTACGTCTCAGAATTGATTTCCCGGGGACATGGAACTATTTTCCACACGTTCACCCTGCATGGCCGCATTGATGCTCGAAAGTCGACCTGACGAGCGTCGATAGCTCCCTGGTCACGATCCTGATTATTTCGCGATACGATCTTTCCCGCGGCCATAAACGCTTGTCCAATTTTCCCCGGTAAAAGCCCGGCCCTGGTTCGAGAGAAAAAAAAAACCCGGCTTCGATCGAAGGGGGTACAGGGTCGATACGGGGGCGGAGGGTGGCGGTCGAGGCTGAAAATCCTCCTCTGATCAAATCGGGCTTCCATGAAGGGGACGAACTAATCCCGTAACACCCTCGAGTGTTTCCTTGATCAAATTTGATGAATGTATCCGTATCACTGTACACACGTATTAATATTCCCCTTCCCCCATAATTCATTCGGCTCGCAGAGATCAGCGCCGCGCTTACGAAACAAAAGAGAAACACGCAGCGTCGCAGATGTGATCAATAAGATTTGCCTCCGTTCCGACGGGGATTATTTAATTGACTTTCCGGCGTTGAACAAGAACCCCGGGGGCGTTCGATCGCGTCCGATACGCTCGATTTCGTTCGATTGTTGAAACGTTTAACGGTCAAGAGAAACGGTCGGAAAAGATATTCGTGTCTAAATATAGCGATAGAATTGTGGAAATTTTGAAAAGGTAAAAATTTCGTAGGCAATATTGTCACGAGATTTTTGAGTGTGAAATGGACATTAAAGGATTAATAGAAAGTAATGGAGTCAAACACGATTGAGATAAACCAGACGCCTTCTAAATAATAAGCAGACAGGAATCAAAAATTGTTTTCATCGATCGCAGGAAACAGTAGTCGACCAGAAATTTATTCCAGCCATTGACAAAGTTTTAATTTCCGATAGTTGTTTAACGGCACTCGCCGTGGCGCCTCGATAGCTATCGAACCTCGAGAGACACCGTGCCGCCATTATCGAATATTCATTCCGGCACGGGAGGAAATCAAGACACAACGCGAACATCGAAAAATGCGAACTTCGTAGAGGTGTTCTCTCCTCTCTCTCTCTCGTTTTTTCTCCTCTCGACGGTGAAAGAACGAGAGGGAGAGAGAGAGAGAGAGAGAAAGAGAGAACCGGTTGGCCATAAAGTTCGCCCTCCCTCGCGAAATTTGATTCCGAAATAAAAATAGAATATCGGGGATAACGCGAATCGGTGAAGCCATTTGATCTTCGAGTGAAGCCAAATGGTTGGTCGGGAGGGTGTATGGGAAGGGTGAGGAAACATATCGATATGGGGAAGCGGTACGAGAACGGAATACAGAGGAGCGCATTATCGCCAACAGCCAACTACCCTCTGCCATTCTCGCCGCTCGCATTACTTATTATTTGAAGAAACATTCTGCTCCAAGCACTTTGTAATATTACGAGAAATTACTTTGGCCCCGATTGATTTAGAGGATCGTGATCCCGCACCCGCGCCGATCTTTCGATCGTTCTGGCCGCGGTACCGATCCTCTTCTCCGCTCCCAACGCTTCACTTTACACAACTGATCCATTTTTCCCGAATACCTCACCCTATAAACAAAACGCGGCGAAGATGCGCGATAAATAAAAATCACATTCGATAAAGAAATTTATTCAACACTAAACCTACCAAGCCATTTTTGAAATTATTAAATTTGTTTGTATTTAATGAATCACCAAACACTTCAATATTGTATCATTGCACCATTTTCGTATGTATAAAATGAAAAACAAAATATACAGGGTGTTTGGTAACTGGTGGTACAAGCGAAAAGGGGGTGATTCTACATGAAAGAATAAGTCGAAAATATAGAATAAAATTTGTTCATCCGAAGTTTCGTTATCGAGAAAATCGAGTTTCAAATGCAGCGAACACGCATGCTATTCGATAGGAATTGTCTGACGCAACTGTCTGATCATGACCAACCAAATCTACTTCCTGCATATACTAAAGCACAAAAACCTGACAGATCTTCAAAGTCGATTTTCTCGAAAACAAAGCCTCAAACGAAAAATGTTTATTCTATATTTTCGACTTATTCTTTCATGTAGAATCACCACCATTTCGCTCGTACCACCAGTTACCAAACACCCTGTATATAGAAGGGAAATATTTTAAATCGGAAGAATTGTTTCGTTTTGGAGTTAAAATAGCTTCGAATGCAAAGGGTTAAAGGTGACTGATACATGGTGTTTCATAAAAATGACGAGATTAAATTTATTTTCTCTGCTAAATATATATTTAATCATTTCCCGCGAAAGCATTTTTATAATTTCAGTAATCGTAAAATAAAAAATCTGGAACAAGCCGTTTTGACCGGCGGTGGTAGGTTTAAAAATCCGATGTCACAGGACTGAAACAATTGTCATTTTTACGACAGGTTGTTCTCCCGTGGTTAAGTCGTGAAGATTTTGTTCTCGAAGAGCAAACGAGTTCTGCTTTATTCGTGCCGGCTTCCATTCCGTGGCAAATGAAAAGAAATTGATGTCAGCGTTGTATAATAAGGAAGGATCGCACAGCCGCGTTACCACTCAACGTCCGTGTAATCCGTCGCGTTACAATGTTTCCTGTTTGCGCGAATCCGCTATTTGCGAGCCGGAAATTAACGATCGGCATAGATTTCGTTGTTGACGCTGCGGCGACCGACAGTGATCAACACGAGCGGGCGACACTAGGTTCGAAGCTGCGTGTTTGCGAACGTCTGTTTGGCCGACCACAGACTTTCCTGTCGTTCCTATCGCGCTCGCTGTTCGACTATGATCGAGCATGCTGCTGGAGTAAGCCGCCGCAGAGATCGGAACGACCCGTGTTCTCCCCTGCAATCATTTTCAATAACAATCTACAGTCGAGTCGGAAAGTAAGTTAACATTTGGTGATATGTAGGCAATGAATATGATGAATAAAATCAAGTTATTGTATTGTTTTTATTTAGGAGGTGTAAGGAAATAAACAAATATGTTAGTAAAACATATATTATCATTATTAAAGATTAAAGACATCTGATATTCATTTGCCTGCATATACCAGTCGTTAACTTACTTTCCGACACGACTGTAAATCGACTCGCTGGGTCTGATCCAGTTACTCCACTCTCGGTTCTTTGGTCGCAGCGTTTTCGTTTCGATAGTCGAAAATTAAAGAACACTCGTGATCCGTAAGATTTTGTAAGTCGCCTCGGGGGTTGGAGACGTGTTTACATTTGGATTCTACCGGGTAAGCGAGAAGTAACGCGAAAGGTTGTTCGGATACCGAAAGGATCGCGGAAATTCGTTGAAATTCCGCGAAAGCGCGGCCGACCCGAAAAATTTATCGGCGCGCCGATAAAACGGAGCCGTTTGAATGACAAGCGGGCTCAATGACGCGCGAGGCGTCCGAGTCAGTGTCGAGCACGACTTTCCACGCGTCATTAAGCATCGCGCGCGCGCTCCGAGAACCGATCCGCGCCGCCGCGCCGGATGAATTTCATTTTTCCGCTATCCGGCGCGCAGGAAACCGGCGGATATTCTGCGACACGATTCTGAATCCATTACAGAGACTCTCCGGGAACTTTGAATAGCATTAATCTCTGGCCGAACGAGTCTACTTCGCTCCGTCCGACGTCGTTCGTTTCGCGCTCGCGCCGCTGCGTCATCTTTCAAATGATTGCTGCGCGAGGAACGCGCGGCTGTTAGTCCTCGAGAAATTTGCTGGGCGACAACGTTCTACCGTAGTTTGGTCAACAACATTTCGTCAAGTTGCGAACAATTTTGTGGATACCATGGAAATTTGTCTGGTCGAACCATACTGTTTAACACTAGATTGCCGGATGAAAAAGAAGGTATCTGGTTAGTTAGTAATTCCCTCTAACAGATTGGTGGTATTGTATGATAATGAGGGTCATCAGATACCTACCTTCACATTTCTATTAAAAACCAACATATGTTTAAAAAAAAATTATTTAAGTTTTTCCATACATTTAGCAATAAAATCGTAAATGAGTCAAATTGAGTCGCTGTGACAATCTAGAGTGTTAAAATGTACCGGGTGAGCCACGAATTGGGACCAGTAGAGATTACTCTGTTATTTGCAGTTGATGTTTTTATCAGATATAGCATTGTTGCAAGAAAGCTTTTCTGTGATTGTAGCAAATTGTCACCTTCAATATTTTACAAATACGCCTATAATTTTTCTGTGCGCCTATCTGTCAGAGGATTTCAAAGAGAATTCGTTAAGCATCGTAACTAATAAAATAAAAATTGTGTGCATTCGCTGCAAGATACTGGGGTCATTTAAGAACGCTCTTTTTCCCTTAATAATTTGTGTAGGTCGAAAGTAATGTGTTGATACTCTTCGTTTTTAACGATCTTCAAAAAAGTTTTGAATTGCATTTGCCCATTTTTGGCATAAATGTATAAAATCCGCAGTCGGAGGACTGCTAATGACAGAGTAATCTCTTCTCGATTCGTGGTTCACCTTTGAATGAGAAAATTCTTCCGGAAGACGTTTTGTTCGACGCGAAACGTGAACGAAATACTAGAAATGATTCGTTAAAAATAGAAGCGCGCGAAATCGAAAGGAAATTATGGTACGAGAGTGAACGAGAAGTAGGGCGGCGCTGTTGATTAATGGTCATTTGTTTTGTTGTTATAACGACGCTAATTTCGAGGACGGTCTAGATCCGCAACGTGCGTGATCGGTGCTTAGCCAGCCGCGACCACGCCGACCGCATTCAATATAAACACTCTCATTTGGTAATATATCTCATTAAGGCCTCATTGATCCACCTCCCGATGAATTTATCCGGTAGTTTCCGATGATATGCGAACCCGATAAAAAGCCCGGGCGCAGTTGGTTTATTACGCTCGGGCCGATCGATGCATAGAAAAGTGAATCGGACACACCGCTCTGCCTCCGCGTAATTAAATGACACCGAGAGAGGAAAAGAGAGAGGGGTGAGACTGTCGCCTTTAATTTTTATCCATTCGCTCTCTCCGGCCTCGGGCGTCATTAATATTCGATGTTTCGGGAGTCGAGGGGGGCTCTCGATTTAATCATCGAGTCCTCGATCACGTCTTTCTCTTCCACGGGAGAAGCTCCGCGGGGGGTGGGTTTTATTGGCGGACGGGAAAAGTGGACACGCAGCAGCGCGGAATAATAGAATAGGAAAAAAGTAAAAGTCGCGAAGAAGGACACCGTTGAACGACGCCCAGGGAAATTTGACAGGGCGGAAAATCTGAATTGAAAGGGAAATCCTGCGACCGAGGAAGGAGCGTCGTTCCATCCGAAGCTTTTGCATACAGAGGAGGATCGATATCCCCTTTTTCTCGTGCTAACCAATTTTTATAAATAACGCCTTAAATCAGCAATTTCTGCGCTCGATCCTCTTCGGCAGAAATTCAGCAACAAGATTGCGGGCAAAGCGAATTGCGATGAACAATGGCGGAAAGTAGACCGTGCAGCGATCGAATTAACAGCGTTGTTTCAATCGTCGCGCGATCAGATTGCATTTCGCCGAGTGTCTAGTTTGCAGAGGGAGAGAGAGGGTGGTTGTTCGCGAAACGACGCGACGCGTGTCCATGTAAATTTTCTGGATCGCGTATCGAGATGTGAGTCACGCGTGTAATCTTTCGCATAGTAAATTATCCGGTGATATCAACGAGATCAGATACCGTCGGTATTATCTGTTACGACCTGGACCGAGAGGGGATGAACGAAACGCGAAGAGAGAGACAGCGTCCAGAGGGAAACAGAGAGTTAGGGGGTGGCGCAGAGAGAGAGAGAGAGAGAGAGAGAGAGAGAGAGAGAGGGAGAGATCGACACTCCGGTATAAGGGCTTTGCGCAGTTATAAATGCGGTTTTGTATCTGGCTTTACAGGACAAAGTAATGGGCTTAGATAATCCTGATTTAATAAATCGAACAGTTGCGAGCAGCTAAGGCGAAGGGGTGCGCGGGCACGAGTTAGGGGAGGCGTTCACGTTTGCGAGCAACGGCTGCGTGACTAATGCGTTCAAAAACAAGACGAATGACTCGCCGGGAAGATCTTCCTCTGCATTTACATTTCACCACTATATTTCTTCGCCGGGAAAAATCCCGAAAATGCCGAACCAAATCTCGCGCATTATCCCGACCCCGACGAGAGAGCTGGTACATTTTTTTCGGCCGGGATTTGTAGCCGGCCAGACTCAGCTGCGGCCATTTTTGAGGGGTCGCGAGCTTACCGTTTTTTCGCATCTGCGAACCGGGTTTGCGGCTTCGCGATTATTAACGCCGATCCGATGCTCGTTAATAGAATCCGCCCCCTCGTCACGGGCCCACCGACACCCAATTACACGTCGGCTCGCGGAAATTCGCGATTAGCAATGGTGATTTCAGTTATCCTCGATTTTGCGATCCGATAATGGTTTCTTCCAGGGTTGTTCAACTCTTACGTTGACTCCCCGTGCACACGTTCAATTTGTAAAAATTAATTCGGTCCACAATTAACCCTTTGCACTCCTTTGTCGAGTGTAACATTTCGGAGTGCTAAGGGTTAACTGTAAGCCTGCCAAGCACGAAACATGAGAGTGAAACTTATGAGTAGCCTTGTGTAGGTGGAATTGAGGGTATTAAATTACAGTTGAGCAAAATTCGAATCAACGGTTAGCTTTCGAGCGAGATTGTTAAAAGAAGAACATTAAGCTAATTTCCAGCGGGGTACAGTCCCGTTGCAATTAATGGGAAGTTTGTCCAGCATGTTGGAACAGCTCTCGGCGTTTCAGTTTTGAGCATCGGGGAATAAAATGAATTTCTTCGGGCAATTACGCGTGGGCAGGACGGTTTTAATCGGCCGTTCTAATGTTATCGTTCAATTTGAGGGCATGTAAAGCGCGGAGATTTTAATGGGTTATTATCGGGTACTTGCGTCACGTTTTGGCCCCATTACGGTCTATTAAATTAGAGGTAATTCCTGGTTAAACAGCGCGCGCCTCCACGGGCGTTATCCGAAAATCAATTCTTACGGCGCGTGTGCGTGTGTGCGCGGAGGATAGAGAATCGTTTCGTTCGAGATAAAGATAAATCGAATCGCGGCCAAGCCGTTTATCATCGAATCGTCCGTCGTTTTATACACGTTGCTCGAACACACGAGCCAATAAATAGAGGAAGCACGAGCGGCCGCTGCTGATGCTGCTGTTTCAGCTACCGGTCGCTCATTACGATCGTTTCTAACGATAGAGAAAGATTTTAATGAACCCCCTCCCTCCCCCCATCTCGATGTGTCCCGGTGCAAGACGAAAAACCTGGGGGAACGAAGATGTCGGAACTGTTGCTCGGACGTAAAGCGCGTCCCTTAAAAGTTGAGTCGCGATCCTCGGGGCAACGCCGCTCGTAAATGAAAATCGAATTTCTGATCTCGGGAACGAGCCTGGACTTTCAATCCAGAATCCGAGTCGGGTGTCACACTGTCTTCGCGGACTGCCGATAAAAATTTATCCCTGGCCGTTCCAGTTCCAGCTTTCTTTTTCATTTCGCTAACCCCCATCCCTCCCTCGTCGAGCTTTTTCTTTCTTCCTTTCTTTTTTTATTACGGGGAACGATAAAACCGTCCGATCGATCAGCCGCGATCAACATATCGTGCGGGGACATCGAACGATTCATTGAGTCGGCCAACTCAATCCCCGGAAATATTTCTCTCTTACACGATCTTTGATAAGGGATGATCACCCCTCTGCGAAGATGTTCGGGTTTTATCAATTACCCACGGTCAGTGGCCGAGGCGGATTTTTGGCTGGAGAATTTTCGCACCCTTTCAATTTGGACTTCTACATTTTTTGGCACCTTCTTTTTCGTGTCTCGTATTTTTTAATATAATTGCAGTTATATAAAAATAAATTTTTATCGTCATTTTATGGAAGTTGTTCATCTACTAATTCATTCAGCAACAAATTGACTGTTATCTACGTTCAATGTATTAACGATAACTTTTTTTAAGGATCGGTCATTTTGACCACACACGGTAGGGGAACAGATATACAAGAAGTGTCGGTAGGGTTAGTGTGTTAATCGCTGTAAATTTAACCGTGCACTGGTGGTTTAAACGCGTCGGTCGTTAAGTTCTTCGGCACAGAGATGTACAGGGTGTCTCAGGAAAAGCGTAAGAAAGAGCGGTGCGTTCTGAGGTGCTTCGTATCACCTCCCTTTCCTGGGACAGCCTGAATTTTCGAGTTGTGGCAAATACTGACTTCAGAATCAAACGAGTAGTTCCTAAAAAGGGATAGTGCCCAGCTAAAAGTTTGCAGTAGCAAAAAAATACAGCACGAAGGGATCGACGAGACGAGTATAAAAAAGCCAAGAAACCGAAGTGCTGTTAGGTTAATGCGACCGCGCGACCGGAGTCGGGACACAGTTGATGCTAAAAAAATGCAAATTCGTCTAAACATCGGCGAGTTTATCGCGATCCGCCATTTCCCTGGGAACGTTGTCCGGCGTCTTGCGTAACCTTGAAATTGGACCAAACTTATTATTCGACCGAATGAAAACGGAGGGAAACGGTCCCGGGGAAAGAAGAGAGCCGGGGAGGACGGTGGGAAAGAGGACAGCGACTTAAGGTGGTACATCTATAAAGCTCGAAATACGCGGGCAGGAGTCTGTGTCCCCGCAACAATGTATTTAATTAACGTAACGGGCGTCAGGGGAGCGGCGGGACTCGAGCGTAGCGATTGCACCCACAAACCACCCTCTATCCGTGCTAGGCGCCGCGTGACCCCACTAAACTCCACCCCCGCCTCCGCCAACCACCGGCAACCACCCCTCTCTTTTCTCGCCAATCCGCAGGCTTGTTCAATGGCCGCCAAGTCGAGAGCTTAAATTAAAGATATAAGCGCGCGCGCGCGGACGCTCTCTCGCTTTTGCTCGTCCCGCTTCGCTCGGCGAGCTCTCGCGAGCGCGCACCAAGGCGGTAAACGAATTAAAAAGTAAACGGCCAGCCGTAAAAGTTAATAGCTGTTCGGATGAAAATTAAAACACTCGGGGAATTAAGATAACGGAGAGAAAGGAAGCCAGACAATCTGGAGAGATTGACTGTACCGAACTCTCTCTCTCTCTCTCTCTCTCTCTCTCTCTTTCTCTGGGAAACGGCTGGCATCGCCAACCCCCCCGCGAGAGAAACGTCGATTCCTCTTCAAACCCCTCTCACCCCTGCAATCATGCTACTGCTTTCGTTAACCCCGACGACTGAGAAACAACGAGCAAAAGGATTCCTGGTAGAATCTGTTCCCCGAACGGCTTCCTAAAAATTCTTACTCCTATTCCGCGCGATTCGCTTGTTTTTGATCGAGCCGCCCCTGCTTGTCTCGATTTTGCTGTCCAATTCATCCCATTCTCTATATCGAGTCCAGATAAGCGGTGTATCGAAACAGTTAGTTTCTAAATAATACCCCAGCTACATACACTACCGGCCATAAGTGTTTACCCACCTTCAAATTTCGTTACTATTCAAATAATAGGTATTTTATTGTTATGAAAATGTCCGTAGCATTAAATCCTAATTATAAGGCTAATAAAAACATCCAAAATATTCTGTACATACACAATCAGGTACTGTAAATGAGTTTACAGCTTTTTATGAAAAACGACAATTTTGGAGTTCAGGTAAAGAAACCCATTTTTCTGCAATTTTTATAACGGTCAGTAGGGAATATGAACGCAGGTAATACAGGTATCTTAGTCTTCTCAAATTTCATACTGCATTAAGCTTTCATACAGTAAACAGTTGATTTTCACGTGCCTAAAGAATTTTGCGAAAATTTCAAATAATGTCAGGGAGAAAAGAATTATCGATTGAAACGCGCGCTCTAATAGTGTTCCATCATAGCATCGGAAAAAGTAACAGAGAAATAGCAGTTATTGAAGCTGAACCGTAGAACCGTGGACTACAATGTTAAAAAATATGTGGGTGGGTAAACACTTATGGCCGGTAGTGTACGTCTGCATGTCGGAAAACCAATTTATAGTATGATTTTTTTCCACCCTTATTCGGTAACTTAAAATTCTGGAAAAAAATTCAGATAGCAGTGTGAACATACAGGGTCATCCGTTTTTAAACGGCCAAACGTCAAGCAGCTATAGAGGGCCCCAAATGGAACAACTTTCACCCCTAACACTTTTTTTGATTCGGCCTTGTTTATGTTAATTTTTAATTTCTTGAAAAATCGCAAAATTTTGAAATTTTTCCAATAATTTTGTGTTAATTTTTGTCTTGAATTAAGCAATTTATTATGCATGAATCCGAATTTTTCGAAGTTATTTCATTCAGTCTCCACGGCGTGCCCCATGTCAAAAAAACCAAGATCCGAAGGTCATACAAAAAAGTTGACTTAATAAAAAAGATGCCCCTATATATTTTAAACCAAACAAAGGAAAAATCATCAAGATACATAATTGCAGTCCTAATACATTTAATCTTAAGTGAACGCAAAAAATGACGGGTTTTTGCAATTATCTAAAAATCAAGACCGAATCAAAAAAAGTGTTAGGGGTGAAAGTTGTTTCATTTGGGGTCCTCTATAGCTGGTTGACGTTTGGCCGTTTAAAAACGGATGACCCTGTATATGTACCACTGGCTTTTTGATTCGTTCGAATATCCTCAGTGGCGACGAAGAGAGACGCTCCTAAAGTTAGGGGTAAACTTCGTTGCAAGTTGGTGATGGAGATATTTAGAGTTTCTCGCGATTGTACAACAGTTTCCGGCAGAGAAATCATTTTTCTCGCAAATTCTCGCCTTGCAAGCGTAGAAAGTTTAATTTTGATTACTTATCCATTGAACTAGGAGAAAGAAAAATTTGTCTGACGCACACCCGCAGAGAGTAGAAGCCTTTTAGAGGCGCGTAGAATTAGGGGATGAACGTCTACTGACCGGAGGACTCTTGTTACAGGTGTGGTTCCAGAACAGGAGGACAAAATGGCGGAAAAAGCACGCGGCCGAAATGGCGACGGCGAAAAGGCGGCAAGAAGAGGTGGAGGGTGTCGTCGGCGAGGGTGATGACGGTTGCAGCGACACGGAGGGCGACGGGAACAGCGAGACTGCCGCGAAGAGGCTCAGAAGAGAGCTCGAACAACAATACAGGCATTAGAAAGTGTAAAAAGAATAACGAGACGATATTAATGTATAAGAAAGACGACGCGAGAGAGAGAGAGAGAGAGAGAGAGAGAGAGAGAGAGAGAGAGACGTACACTAGGTAGGCACCTATTCAAAAATAGATTATCGCGCGGAGAGGATCTAGGGTCGAAAAATTTCATTCCGCCGTCGAACAATCGATTCGCATAGCGTTCGGGATTGCTTGCTTCCGGAATGTTTTTCCGCGAGCTGGAAAAATGGATTCGTATAGCTTGGTTCTTATCAGAAATTGAAGAGTGTCTGTCGGTGATACGATGCTCGGATTTTTCCGTTCCGTTTCCTCCGTTCGTGTTCGAACGACCAATCGAAGCGGGTTCTCGATGTTCATAGGAAGCAACCGTCGTCTGTATATATTTGTACCAAGGTATTCGTACGCTCGACGACGAGCAGCGTGCCGTGTATCGACGGAGAACGATCGTCGAACCGTGGAACTTTCTGCGAAGGATCGAGGAAAAATCTCTTTCTTTGCTCTCGATAACTCAAAGGCGAAGCAAAACCGTGCGGAACTCTGTTGGATCCTGCGTTGGATCGTGCGTGCGCTACATATTGCATCAAGTTCCATCGTAACGCGAGGCTCGATCGGTATCGAATCGTTCGCAGGACATCGACGAGACCCACAAGGATACGAAAAAGTTTTCCTTCCTGGAAAAGGAGACGACAACCTATTCGCGGTTCGTGAGTAATTTAGTGGTAAACGCGCCAGTGAGTCCCGTTTTCGTGAATCTAGTCAGACTTGTAAATAATCGGGGAAGAGCGAACGAAGAAAATGGCGTCGCGAGGCGGTACGAGTCCTGCCTTAGAATGTCCCGTTGAACGTCGTGCTTATGCGAGAGCAGACTGTCGAGCGAGTCGACGGGAATGTTCGAATGAACGAGACGAAGATCGAGACAGACGAGAGTGAACAGATCCGAGCGAATAGTAAATTCTGGACCTGGCGCCATTGCTGTTCCGGGTTTCGAACATCCTAACACTGTAATAGACTGCGGATCTTTATGCGAAATAAAAATTGCAGGACACGGTAGTCATTTTGAACGTTGTTTTCTATTCCGTGACATCCCTAACTAGCTGAAAACTGGACCCTACAATTCTTTGAAACCCTGTATTGCTTTAAATTGCACGTTATTGTTGTAAATGCAGAAAATCCGCAGTCTAGTAATAAATTATTTACCACGTTTCTGGAACAGTTCAACCCTCCGCCGACAATGGGCCCTCAAGTTCGGTTAATCAATTTTGGTCTGATTTTAATCAGGAAACTGTCGCCAATGAGTTAGGAAATGTTTCCCAACAAAAACTACTGAAAGGAACAAAATTTAGTCATGTTTTCATGTATAGATCGGGTATAGATCTTCTGGGGCACACTCTACGGTAGCGAGATGAAATTTTGTACAAATATCGTGCGCATCTCTGGCACGTATATCGAGGCGCTACTGTACTTCGTTTCTCGATGCATTCCAGGCGCAGAAAAATGAGTTAGAAAATGTTCTAGTCGGCGGAGGGTTGATTGTTACTGAAACACATTCTCGGTCGCCGTTTTTCAACAATATTTTCGTTAAAAATCAGATCTGCTGGGGGGTCTGTGCGAGCGAGTGTGCGTCGAACGAGCGTGTTCGTCCATGTACGTCCCGGTGAATCCGATGGACAGGCGCCTTTGTATATTCTGTAGATACGATAAACGTGAATGTGATATTTAACATATTTAGTAAGAGTCCGATGTAGACGCACCGGGTGGCTCGGAAGTAAGGCTTGCGAACGTGGCTCGCGAACCAGGCGAGATCCTCCTCTTTTCTCTTCGTTTACTGTTCGAATCTTTTTGTAGATACTCCCCGCAGATAACCGGGTGATATGGGAGGGGAGGGAGGGGTGGGGAAGGGTGGGGACGAAAACGGGAAAACGGACGAGTTCGGTCCAACGACTGGTCAGACCTCTGTAAATATTCGAGTTTAAGTTACGTCTGGAGGGAGAAGGGACGGGACCAAAGTTCTCCCGCCAAAGTATTACCGCGTGGACGATTAGTTTTCGCCTCAAACTCGAGGTGGAGCTCGCTAATCGAGTATCGCGGGGCCGTAGGTTCGCTCGGCTACTTTCGCGCCACCCGTTAACCTAGGTAACACCCTATTGATTTAAACAGAGAAAGAAAAAAAAAACCGGCGAACGCAAGAAATAGGAACGTAGACGTACACGTATAAATATGTATGAACGGCCGCGAGGACTCGGGGAAATCGTTGTCATCAAAATCCCCGGACGAGCGAATTTGCGACGAAAATAAGAAACAAAAAAAAAAAAGAAAGAAAACAGTGTCCTCGAACGCCAGGTATACAGCGTATACGCGCTCAGTTGCATACTCGAGTATCTCGACATCGCTGTACAGTATTTAGGTAAAATCGCTAAGCGAAGGATAGAGAGACAATCTGTATAAAGTATTGTATAAATTATACATACGTGTTATCTATCGCTTGTGTATTATATCTCCAATTTAATAAATGGAACACATATTATGGTAATTATCAAGCACACTGCGTACCGTATTTATTCCGCCTACCCAGTAGACACACCACACTGTGGTTCCAGTCCCAGTTTCTTGATTTCACAATAATTTTTTGAGTTTGCAAACTTCGAGTTTTAAGTCGACAACGCTTTCGGGACGGAATTCGAAAAGTTCACGCCCGTGAAAACGTAATTTTAATGTTCTCCGGTGTTAATAGACGTTTGTCGGCGCGGGCAGATAAATCAGAAACGAAAATTACCGGAACTACCGGGTCCATTGATATATAACGACACAGAAGGGTCGTAATGATCGGCGCGGCGGTCATCAATCATCGCGAAGACACCCGAGCCACGTGGTTTTTAGCCGGCGCGATCAACTGCATCGCACCGGCAGATGCCGGAGACTGTCTGCGCAGGTAGATTGGAATTTTCTCGAAAGGTGATGACCTGTTCCATGAAAACATACTGGATCGTCCTCGTGTTGTCATTATCACTCGGAGAGGTTGTATTTATTGGGGGTTCGTCGAGTATTTCACAATAGATTTTATTGCATCCATTTGGGGAAAATCGACCCATCCCCACCCACCCATCCAGACCTTGGTGACATACAGTCGAGTCGGAAAGTAAGTTAACATTTGGTGATATGTAGGCAATGAATATGATGAATAAAATCAAGTTATTGCATTGTTTTTATTTAGGAGGTGTAAGGAAATAAACAAATATGTTAGTAAAACATATATTATCATTATTAAAGATTAAAGACATGTCATATTCATTTGCCTGCATACACCAGTCGTTAACTTACTTTCCGACTCGACTGTATATGGAGAAATCACTGTGTTCTGTAATTTTCTATGGGGTGAGTGTACCAGTAAATGGCCAGTTAAGGATAAAACCATGCTTAGTCTCTTCTTCTGTTATTATTTAGTTGAAAATGGGGGGTATTCCATTTAACAAATTGGAACATGAAATATTTAAAGCCTTAATGGGAAAAAATGATATCATGTTTGTGTAGCTTTATAGTACACTAGTTCCTGAATGAAGTTGATTAAAAATGAACGTTCTCATCATGAATTGTTTCTCCACGATGATGCTCTCCGTGTACACGAGCGACGCGCTCTTCACTTGAACATGTCCGTTTGACGCGGACCCCCGTAAGAATGTAAATTCGCATGATCCTCGCAATCTGGTCGGGAGTAAGCCGGGAACGGAAGCGGCGTCGAATGCAGTTTGGCATCGGGGACCGTGTTGGTCGAGGCGGCGCGGCGGTTGTTGCGAGTCTAATATTTCCGGGAGCGGAGTTTAAGCGAAGTAACCGTGCGGAACGCGATAAACCGGTGTAAAAACAATAGAATAAGGGGCGGTCGGTGGGCGAAGCGGGGGCGTTAGAGGGCGGGGTGGCTCCTGGGAGGAGGAGGATGAGGAGGAGGGGGTAGGGCAAGGGGATCGGGCATTTTCGTAACTGGTATCGATTTCAAATATACGGCACGGTGATTAATGTTACGAGAGTTTTCGTGAGTCATAAAGTTAGCATTGGTAGGTAGCCCCGGCGGTCCTTATGCCTGTCGTCGTCGTTCCCTGCTCCACCCTCCGCTCTCCTCTCGGGGAGAGAGAGAGAGAGAGAGAAAAGCACTGGCGAGATATATCCGGAGGCGCATTGGCAGCACGAATTTATCGCGGTGTTAAGCCGTTAATATTTGCGCTGGGCCGGCTTTAAATCAATGAAAAATATTCTAATTGGAATATGAAAAAAGTTGGCGCAGTCCCGCGTGACAGAGAGAAGGGTGGGGGACGAGAGAGCACGAGGGGGTGCTGCTGCTACTGCTGCTGCTACTGCTGTGGAAAAGAGGACGACGAACGGGGTTGAAGTAAAAGGGGGCGGGAAAAGTCGGACTCTCTGTCTGCCGCGTTACAGAAATAGAATATAAATTGTCTTAACGAGAACCGGCGCAAGAAAAATGGCAAAAAGTTCGGTAAGCGCGAGAGTGCTCTCCGAGAGGCGACGCCGACGAAGGCGACGCCAGCCGCCCGGGGAGATTGCGCTCGAAACGAAACGATATCGAGCTAATAGATTCTCCCGGCGACCGGCTAACTACAAAGCAAGTTTACCAATTTCCCTCGGAATCGACCGAGAACCGTCGTACTCGCGTTAAACGCACCCTCTCCCGCCCCCCCTCTCTGCGATCCTATGCTTTGCTGCACATACCCCCGTACCCCATTCCCTCTCTCTCTCACTCTATCTCACTCTCTCTGACTCGACGTTCACCGTTCGCGCCTGTCGCGTCCCATTAATCCACGCGATCCATTAACATCTCGTGAATGTAACCGTCAAGGAACACGCGCCGACGTACCACGCTGCTAATTAAGGGGGATCAATTCGACCCGCCCGATCCCCCAAACTAGGATCGTCTTCCTGGATCACGATTCTTTTGAAACCGCTCGACCTCCAGATCCTCAGAATTGTGGAAATCACTGAAACGGACTTTACGTTCCCTGATTCATTATGTCGGACATCAGTGAATTACCCGGAAGAACGGTACACACAAAATACAATGTATAAACGCGAAACTGGTAGGGGACGCGTGCCCAGTAGTGAAACAGTTGCGATGGGAAAGAGCCTAATTTAACAAGAAGCTTGTTAGCCTCTTCAACCCTCCGCGAACAAGGCGGAGCAAATTAACCCCAAAGATTTAAAAACTACTATTTTAACACTAAACGTACAGAGCCGTAAAAGTTACTGACACACGTTGTCTTATAAGAATGACGAGATTGAATTTATTTACATTTTGTGCGGTTCGAATTAGAATACATGCTCTACTAAATAGATGTATTTAATCATTTCCTACGAAAGCATCCCGTAATTTCATAATAAATATATTAATAAAATGTTCGTGATTCTAGAGATAGTGTTCATTTTTAAATAGGACTGTGTAAAATAGTATTTCAAATAGTTGACAGTAACTTATATTTTTATGACATTTTGTTGCCTGTAATGTTATTACGATATTCTAGTCTGTTTATCAACATGTTACATATTCGTAATTAAACTACAAATAATACTTTGCTAACTATTATAGCTTCTCATGTTAAAAATTATAATTTATAATATTAACTACTTGCTCAACTTATTTTCATTGTAAGGAAATATTTGAAATACAAAATAAAAATATTTCATTTTATCTATCTGGTTGTCAAAATAAAAATATTTGATTTAAAGTAGTATCTTATTTGAACTACATTAAATTATACTATTTACCAAATCATTAATGATCGTTAATATACGTTGCAAAATATGAAACCTTGTATCCAATGTTCCACATAAAAATACTAATCCTACATTATAAAATACTAATGTAAAGTGTACTTACTTCTGAATCTTCTGTACCTCCGTCGGATCCACAGCACACAATTATTGACTCACGAGAATACTATACTTGACCACTAAACACAACACACACAACACATTTTATAAAATCGTGACAACGAACGAGAAGATGTCACTCCGACCACGATCAAAATAATACTGCGATTTTAACAATGATCCCTTCCACACAGGTGGTACGGTCAGGTTATCCTAGAAAGGTTAGACGCTGAGGGGCTATAAACACTAGATACAAAACCAAGGTAAAAAAATTATGGCGGAGCGCCGACCCTATTTCCCAGAATTCCCTGTTTTCGTATCACACGTCCGTGGGAGGGGGACGGTTAAAATCGCAGTATTATTTTATTCGTGGTCGGAGTAACATCTTCTCGTCTGCTGTCACTATTTCATTAAGTGTGTTGTGTGTGTGTGTTGTGAGTGTTGTTTACCGTCGAGAGTCAATAATTGTGTGCTGTGGATCAGACGGAGGTAAAGAAGATTCAGAAGTAAGTACACTTTACATTAGTATTTTATAATGTAGTTTGTAGTACATTAGTATTATATTTTATTATTCGTATGTAGAATATTGGATGCAAGGTTTTCTTTCATATTTTGCAACTTCAATGTCCCTTTAACACTAGATTTACAAAGCACTAAAACTGACTACTTAACATTATTTTACTAAAATAACAAGAACGTGTCTATCCACATTTGTATGAATTTTTTAAATAATATATACCCAAAAAAATAATTTTGTTGAATAATTTTTCTTTTTTTATTTTTATAGAAAATTTTTTAATATTATTAATTGGATTAGAATTTATGTTAATATTTTATTTAATATTAACTTTGATTATGATAGGCGAGTTAAATAATGATTGAATATTTTTATATATATTAATTATAGGAGTATGTGAAAGAGTAATTGGAATTTCTTTAATAGTTAGAATTGTTCATAATTATGGTTCACAAAGTATAAAAATTTTGAATTTAAAATGATAGTAGAAATTTTAATTATTTTATTTTTATTTTTTTTTCCCATGGATACGTCTTCACAAAGTCAATAATTGTAAATTATAAATATTAGATCCCGTCATTTTGACAGGCCCCGTGAACCTAGTGTCAAATTTCGTTTGTCTCGAGGCACGCACACGATTATGTTCAATCTCACACACTGTACACTTTACATTAGTATTTTGTAATGTAGGATTATTATTTGTATGTAGAATATTGGATGCAAGGTTTTCTTTCATATTTTTCAACTTCAATGTCGCTTTAACACTAGATTTACACAGCACTAAAACTGACTACTTCACATTATTTGGTAATTATTTACATTGGGGGCTTCCTCACCGATTTTTTTGATGACCTAAGTTAATGCTTCATTTATTAACATGTGCTATCATTTCGCCGACCTCCGCGACGAGATTGTTGTTAATAAATACAAGTACGGACAGCGTAGTTCCAGTTTATCGCTATTTAATATATTACCGTAACATGATATTTACGTACCATTTGTAAAATTTAGAGAATTCTTGATTTATCCTTGAAAACTAAATGATAGCACACTTGTGCTATCTTTTTGTTGAGGAGTGTATATCGGCTAGGAAATACTATTCCTTGATCCATGTCGAACGTAGAAAATTGTACACATTAACACGTTGACTGCCGTGGGGGTCACCGGTGACCGGCGGCGTGGTCAATACTAAAAGTACATAATTATAGTAAATATGGATACTGATCAATCGTAATAATTGCCTACAGCGCCGTAGGGGGCACCGGTGACCCCGACCACAAAAAATGCTTCAAACATGATTTTATAACTCATATTATTTGCTGGGAACTATATTTCATCATAATATGCATCGCATAATGAAAAGTTCATGTTGGCGCCTCGGACAAACCATGGAAAATCCGTCCGGCAGTCAACGTGTTAACTGTCGCTCGAGTCTATCCCCACCGCGACGGGTCACGAATAACCCTGTCATAGCATACGGAGGGTCAACACCATTTAAATCGTATACAAAATTTTTTCCCCGCCCTTATGGAAGAAAAGACGGTCCTGTATTCGCTAAGTCGCGCCTAAATGAGACAGCCAGTATAAATCGTTAAAAAATCGAAGAAAACCGGCGATCTTTCGGAGAATTCGACCTTCTGATAATAATCGTCGAACACGCGTTACCGCTTCAACACAAACGACTTCCGGATGAAAAATGGTCGCTGAATCCCGCGGAAAGACTGTCAAGTCACGGCTGTTAGGGGACAGGGATCGGTATCGCTGCGAACGATTCGCTCGGTGGCACGCGCGAAGGTAAAACCTTGCTGGCGGCTATATCGTCGGTGGCGTCCCGTTTCGAACCCCAGTTTGCGGCTGGTTTCGAGCGATTTCGAGATCGAGCGATCGCGATCCCGATCCTGATCCCGGGCCAATAATTTCTCTGTTCGGTAACCGGCCTGACGAGGCGAAATCCCCGGATTTTACTTCGAACACCGCATTGATTAACTTATCTAATCTAATTTAAATGCGAGAGCGGGGTGCGAGGCAGGCGGCGAGCCGGTTGTCTCGTTTCCTTCTCTGTAACAGGCAAGAGGGATGAACAGCCTCGCGGTAGGGGTGGGGGGTGAGACGTCCGGATATCCCGGGGAGCATTAAGCGCGATAGCGAGAGCCCGGCAAGGAACGAGACGAAGAGAAAAATGGGGATTCGAGGGTGGAGGCGGGCCACGGTTCGAATCCGAGCGCGAGAAACGAGCAAGACGTCCGATTGTCGGGGAAAGAGTGCTTCCGAGAGAAAGAGAGAGAGGGAGAGGGGGGTTGGTAAGGAGAGAGAAAGAGAGTGGGAGACGCCGTAAGGGTGCACGAGATAATGAGAGGAGCGAGGGTGAAACAAAATGAAGCGATCCGGCGTGGGGCGGATCCTAGGAGCAGTAATACGAACAGGGTGTACCGTGTTGAGTAAGGCGAGTTAGGGCATACAAACCGCTGTGTAACGTATCAAATCGAGTGCTGAACCCGGGATTAAATCGGCGAGAATGGAACAAGGGTGAACGACACTCGTGGAACCTGCGGGGACGGCCGGAAACCACGCGAGAATCGCAAACCGTTTGCCTCTCGGAAAACCGTCCATGCTCCTCGAGGATCTTCGTTGATCCCCGCCGAAAAATCCCCAACGAATTTTTAGCGGTTCCCTTTTTGCCGAAAAATAGACCACGCGTTGGCAATTTTCGGAGCGTTTTCATGGATTTTGTGATTCCTTGGTATTTTTATTTTTATTTCTCTTGTGCGCACAATTCATGCGGAGAATCGAATACAGAGAATGTAAGATAATATACAGTCGAGTCGGAAAGTAAGTTAACGACTGGTATATGCAGGCAAATGAATATGAAATGTCTTTAATCTTTAATAATGATAATATATGTTTTACTAACATATTTGTTTATTTCCTTACACCTCCTAAATAAAAACAATACAATAACTTGATTTTATTCGTCATATTCATTGCCTACATATCACCAAATGTTAACTTACTTTCCGACTCGACTGTATTACGATTGACTGTTTCCATGCGATTTTATTAACCCTTCGCAAAAATCGGCAAGCTCCGGGCGAATTTGGTTCGAGAAAATGTTTCCGAGTATATGGAAAGGGATGATTTGTTATCTGGAGAAATGATAAGTTGGAAACAACCGCGCCAGATGACGCGCCTCCTGGACGAATCGCCAGCGGATCGTCCGAATAATTTCATTCGGGAATATTCCGGCGGTATAACGGATGATTGACAGTACAATAATAACGGCGATTACGACAATATTGAAGCAGCGGCTGACTTTGTTACGGGTGTAACTAGGGGATTTTCCCCCTGTCCTGGGACACCCTAACCGCCCTTAACTTACTGCATCAGTTTCGCAAATTGAACGACCTTGGCTCCGTATCCGCTTCACGCAACCGCTCGGAGAGAGGGAGAGGGAGAGAGAGAGAGAGAGAGAGAGAGAGAGAGAGAGGGAGGGAATCTTTGATATTATACGCTGTCTGCCGTTGCAATTTTTATCCGCAGCGCCGCAATTTCGAAAAGTATTTCTTCAAGAAATTCCAATCCTTTTTATTCCAGTCAACGAAGTTTGCGAACCGACGACTATGATTCCATTCCGTTCCGAATGAATTCCTGAAATCTTTGAGCTAAGAGCACAATGGCCCACTTCAAACATTTCTGGTCTCCTATTCGCATTCCCATTCTATTTAAATTTGTACCGCTTGTTTGACATTTCTGGGGCAAAAATATATTTGGATCCAGCCCAATAATTATTCAACCATAATTTGTAATACACGCTCTATTACCGATATTCACTCAATCATTTCCCACGAATGCAGCTTTATTATTATTGTATATCCCAACCCCGTTAACACTAGGTTTACGGGGTGCTAAGAGTTACCGTTTTACATTATTTTATAAATATGATGTGTCTATCCAAATTATTCGTCGTTTTTTAAATAATACAAGGGAATAAAGACAGAAATACCCAAAGGAATATATAAAGAATAATTCCTGATGGATGCATCATTACTAGACATCGGATGTTTATGCAATTTCCAATTTTTATAGAAACATTTTAAGAAAGTGGAATGAAATAAAATTTTATTTTTAATGGGGACAGCCTTTGTAGATCCAAAGCAAATAAAAATCGTGTTAAATTCTCTCGAATTTTATATTATAGCATTTTTTTAACATTTCCATAAGCCATAAATGCATAAAGATCCGATGTCTAATCATTACAATCTCAATAATCGTAAAGTAAAAATAGTAGAATCCGTCGTTTTCACGGGCCTCGTAAACGTAGTGTTAATTCTTATTTCGCTCGCCAGAATAATATTAATTTTTGTCTAAACTGTGAATCGATTCTTAACTCGTATTCAGAGAATGATATCTTCTTTTCAAGTCACATATAGTTTCGCAACAAAAATTCGAGTTACATGGAATCGAAAAATAGAGTCAGATACTTACTTGAAAAATAAATCAAACGGAAAAGGATTCCGAGGGTAGGCCATCGAAATTCTCATTTAAAAAGTCGGAAGATTATGTTCGCCAGGAGTGGTCGACTGAATCGAACGCGAAAAGAAAGGAACACGAGAGACAGAGGAGAGTGGTCTGGGGGGTGGGTTCGCACCCTCCACCCCCTAAGCATCGTTTGCCGTTCCTCCCTCCTCTATTTATCATCCGACTACTCGTCTGCTGACTTGTTATTAAATTAATCCTTCGTTTAGTCAAATTGATGCATCGATATCATAGAGCAGTCATAACTCACGGCACCCTTTCCACCGTGATTAGTGCACACGCAGCGCCCCGTTTTCACGCGCGACCCCTGATCCGAGCAACCATAGGGGTCTCTGCTCGCCGATTCCCTATTTGCGCCGATCCCGGTGCTACACTATTTATTAACATCGTTGCTTATCGTTCGCGCAATCGTCCTGGTGACGTCGCGCGGCTGGGAAACTCAGTGGTCGAACACGATATCGATACTCGCGAGCCGAATCGATCTTGAACCGATTTTACGGTTCTCGGTTCCCTGGTGGTCCCTAGACCCTTGGGGATCCTTTATTATTACTTTAATTGATCATTCAACAACCTCGCAAAACCTGTGAAATCAAAGTAATTTATTCTGTGAAATAAAAATGCAGAAGTTATGCGTGATACTTAACACGTTGACTGCCGGACGGATTTTCCATGATTTGTCCCAGGCGCCAACATGAACTTTTCATTATGCGATGCATATTATGATGAAATATAGTCCCCAGCAAATAATATGAGTTATAAAATCATGTTTGAAGCATTTTTTTTGGTGGGGGTCACCGGTGCCCCCCACGGCGCTGTAGGCAAGTATTACTTTTTTTTTTTTAACAATCGTGCTTCGGTTGCTAAGTGATTACTCTCAGTGTTTCGAAAAAAACAAAAAAAAAAAAATTATTTTGTATGTTCTATATTGCATTAATTTCTTCAAACCATTATAGTAACAATGGTATTATTGAAAAATTGATCAGTATCCATATTTACTATAATTATGTACTTTTAGTATTGACCACGCCGCCGGTCACCGGTGGCCCCCACGGCGCTGTAGCAAAGTCGAGTGCCGGTCACCGGTGACCCCCACGGCAGTTAACGTGTTAAAAACCTTTTCTGAACCATCTTGCTTTTTGCGGGCCCTAATCGTTGGTACTCTGCATATATTAGCGCAAAAATTATGACATTGACTTTTCTACCAGTAGTTACTTACTTTCCTGATTTACGTTGCACTCGTTATTAACAATTATAGGGCACTCAAGAACAGTTACTATACAGAAAAGTATTTCTCTGAATAGAACAAAAAATAAAATAAATAAAAATTTGCATATGATACCGTAGGCAAATTTGGACGAATTTTTTGAACCCCCTCTTATTTCTAAAATATGTATGTACACGTTCCTCAAAGTGTTAAACGATGGCCGGTCGACGCGAATTCGTTTCACTCTCATTAAAAAATGATAACATTAATTCGTAGTTCATGGAATCGTCCGATCGCAAACAGAAGATTCGCTTGATATTTCCGGAAAAAGGTTCGCAATTCCGGGAAACGCGTGATATCTGTCGTCATTGCATGGAATATAATTTCGACTGGAAATTAACATCGGAGAACGGCCGGCGCGGCGTCGCGTGGTCTCGATCGCGACGCTCGCGCGTGTTCGCTTTCAATTAACTTAAAAATGAACATTTAATTCTGTCGGGAGTGAAAAAAGGGCGCCGGGGCGGGGGTGGGGCTGCGTACGCGAAATAATTGAACCGGGGGACGGAGAAAAAAGGAACATAAATCCGCAATAACGGGAGCTGTCCGATTGTTTATCGGGCCGTACGATCCGATCAATCACGAAACGACAGGAAGCAAATACTGAAATCAGTGAGTCGCAGCGCAATTAGTATACGCGATAGAGACGTTGATGGCCGCGACGCTGCGACTTTTTTATTTTTCCGTCTCCTCCGGAAAGTGCGCGCACCAATGGTGTGCGTAAGAGAGAGAGAGAGAGAGTGAGAGAGGGGGCTGGAGGATGCAGAGGCCGCACGTTTTCAATTTGAATACCGATTAATCTGACCGAATAATCTTACCGTATATTCCGCTCCGGTCTGGTCCTCCGATATTCGTTTGAGGGGTGTTTTGTTTTTCCGGTTTTTCCCCCCTATGGTGTACGCGCGCGAGTATTTTTTCCCCTCCCCCCCCCCCACGGAAAACAAAGCAACGAAAAAAAAGAGCGAGAGAGAGAGAGAGAGGGAGAGAGAAAAACTAAACGGTTCCACTTTATCGTGCGGCGCGCAGCAATTAATAATAACAACGCAATCGGCCCGTATCTTTTATAACCTTTCCGGGTATAAATCGCGAAATTCTGGAATTATCAGGCAGCCGGAATGAAAGGCTATTTCCGTCGCGCGGAATCACGGGCAATATTTTACGCGGGATTGGGGTTGAACGCGGGACACATCGACGTTTGATATTTTTATGCAGTGGCGCCACCGCGGAGAGATTTACGAGGCAGATACGCGATCACAAAATGTCCGACACTAAATCAAACGTGTTGCATCGGAAAACATCAGAAATTATTATTGGGACTTTTATGGGATCGACGGGAAAGCGAAAGAAGAGCGCGAGCGCGAGCACCGAGGCTGGCTCGCGTGCCCCCTCCGATAGCACCGTGTGCACGCGCGAGCGCGATCGTTTTCATTGGCCAACTATCTTCCCGTCGATCTGTCCTCGGATAAATCCTGATCCATCAGGGGCCCTGCACCTCTCTATCTCTCTCTATCTCTCTCTTTCTCTCCCCTTCGATTTTTATATTCCGACGAAGAACGCGTTATGGCCATTCGTTCGACTGTCTGTCCCCCGTGTCACCGACGCCGCGCGCCGACCGTTTCCCTTGAAACGGAATCCGTAACGAACCTATAAATCGCTAAAATTCTAATATCGCCGCTGTTTCGGCTGTCCGAACGATTGACAGAGATACATTCCCACCGGCTACAACCGGCTAACGAAACTACTTCCACGAATATTTCACTCGCCGCGAGCATTTCGAACTAATCGGCGCAAATTGAATTAGAACCTGACGCTACCACCGGTTAAGGGTCCCGGATAGTCACGTGACTTTTGCAAAGTCAGCAGGTCCGGTAACTGCTGTATAATTTCCATTCACAGCCTTCAGACACAGACTTAAGTCCTTGTCGAAGCTGTCTGATCGGAACGCTCAACAATCGGCACTGCTTAAAAATATAGGAAACGTCCGCGATACGTCGGCTTCAACCGTCTAGATTTTGTGGGTCCTTCAATCGGCACAAAAGCATATGAGCCGTTTATTTTGAGAGTGGCCTAACTCCGTTTTTCAGTTTTTTCCGGTTATCATGGTTACGTGTACAACTTTATGTTATTTATCAGTAAAGCATTTCAGGTTGCTTATAATCCGAGCAAATACGATAATTCTTGACACATAAGTTTTCAGAGTTAGTTTAATAATCGAACCGTGTAGTTTGAAAGTGGCCTAACTCCATTTATACTTAAATAATCAAGATAATATATTTACTATTGATAATGTCGGAAAGTAAGAATGAAAATTTTTAAGTCCTGAATTTATTACCACGTCGGGGTAGACCAAAAAAGTTCGAAAATATTGTATTGACACCACTGTATAAAAATATCAGACAAATTACAACAACAAAATTCAAGGACATGATGGACCTATTACGATATATACCACCATGAACATCATGATTACTTCAAATCCCTTTTACACGCACAAAATGTAGATGAGTAGTAAATTGTTTTGTAATAAATTTATGTTTGTAATTTTGCACGTTATGTAGTTAATTGAATCGCATGAATTATGTTCCTGAAGTGTTTTAAGGATATGTAAAATAAATTCAGTATTGTTTTTTTTTCAATTTGAAGCATCTTAAATTATGTTGAATGGACTTGGGCACCTTCAAATTTTACAATGAATCTGGTTGTTAATTTTGAAAGTAGCCTAACTCCATTCTTGATAAGAAAATGCATATTATTCACTTAATAATTGCCACTATTTTAATAGGAACTATAAATTTAACACCCTTAGATACACTTAAGCAGTGCGACTCATTAATGTCCTATACGTATATTTTTAAATTCATTGAAACGCAAACCCTTAAATATCTCGATTTTAAGATAAATGGACTTAGGCCACTTTCAAAATAAACGGCTCATATAGAGCCTCAACAAGTCCTGTTTTATTTATGAATAGAGCTACCAGATTTTTCTGATAAGATCTTCAATTTTTATCGTTTTGACTGTCTCTAATACCCCGTATGTCTTTTATCAAAATCCGATGGTCGTCGCGCCGGTACGAAAACGATCGGCCCCCGTGGTTGTTGTTGTTAATTCGGTATCTCGGTTGAAAGATTGCTTGCGACGACGACGAAATCGTGTTAGAGCCGTTTCCCCGGTGCTAACGAAGGAATACGGGTTTTCGTAGCCGGATATCCCCTCGCCGCCCGCCCCCGGGCCCCGTTCCTTTTCATTCTTTATCCTTGGAAGAAATAAAGGCAGAGTCGTAACAGCGGAATGATTAATATCCGGCTGACAGTTTGTGAAACGGGCAGCCAATAAACGGGATAAAAGTACTGGTGAAAAATAGCGCGCTCATTAGGGGTACAGTGACATCTGCGACTGGCTGCGCCGAAACTCTTCTCGGGAACAGTCACGGGAGAGAAGCTGCCCGGGACGAAGGGGACAAAGAGGACAGGTTTATTAAAGTAATGCTCGGATCATTTTAATATTCGAATGGGAACGCGCTTGCATTCCCAGCCGCGCCAAACACGAGAACAACGTTTCTAATCTTCCTAATCTACGGTAGGACTGTTAACATCGTCGCAATCGATCGGCCGCGCTGTTGGTTAATTGTTGACTTGCTGCTTCCCGATCTTCGTTGTTTCGTGTACTCTCGTTAATTAGAAATACTTTCCAATTTCATTTCTTTCTGGTTTCATTGGCATCTTCTTACTCATTGAGAATTGCGTATTGGTCCCCCGACGAAACAACTTGGAAACATCTCGTTCTACAAGCGATGGGAGATAACGTTTAAATTCATTACATTTAATTATAACATTACATTTAAATTGTGTGAGAATAGTATCATAACGATTCAAAGAACATTTAGCGGTGTTAAACATAGGGTCTAATGTACAGATGTGCTTCATCGAAGTCAAAATAAACAGAAAAGATCGTCAAGAAAATTAGTAAAGTATCTTGTAGAGACTCTTATCTCAAAGAGGATAGTTAATGATTCTAAATCAATGATTTCAGTCTTAAAATGATGGTAATAATTTAGAGTATAACATCCATGCTATAAATTACTGTACCAGTGGCTAATTATTGCTATTTTCGAAAAAGTAGCCCACCCAACGAAGAATAGAAATACTATAACCATCTAGCGGTGAAAGACTCGAAGCAAACCACCCCTGTAAGGAAAATGCACTCCCAGAAAACCGATCGAAATGTGACAATTCAAGGATTTAAACAGTATTCTGAGGGAACAGAATGGTTCACAAGAATTTTCTACATCCATATCGTACACGAAGGTTTCTTTATTGTTAAACATATTGTTGATATTCAATATTTTTTCCATCCACAAGTGATTCTTGCCGTACTCCCCATAAGACACAATGCTAATTCCGGCAAGATTCATCTGCTTTGTAAGAGCCTCTGTACAGCGCCAAAGGCCGTAGCGGCAAAACGCTCAAACTGTTGGCCAAATTTTAGTTCGACTCTTTTGACCAGGTGGCGCCACATACTATTGCCGTTGAAATGTCAAAATAGCGCCACTGGACGTAGCGGCAAATTCCTCAAACTATTAGCCAAATTTTAGTTCGACTCATTTGTTCAGGTGGCGCCATATGTCAATTGTGCTAAATATCAACATGATGCAGGTTCTATTCCTAGCTAAAAAGATGATACAGGAGAAGTGGGGACACAAACTCCAACAGTGAGCATTCTCATTTCGTCTTTGAACCGGGCGTGAGCACTGTCCTATCCTCTCTGGTATAAACTGTACTTGTAACATCATCTCGCAAATTTTTTTAGTAAAGTATAAGCGCCATCTGTCGGCCTAGACAAATACCCACGGTCGATAGATAACGTTTGGCTACCAGTTTCAGCATTTCGTCACTACGTAAAGTGGCGCTATTTTGAAATTTCAGCGGCAATAGTATATGGCGCCACCTGGGCAAATGAGTTGAACTAAAATTTGGCTAACAGTTTGAGCGTTTTGCCGCTACGTCCAGTGGCGCTATTTTGAAATTTTAGCGGCAATGGTATGTGGCGCCACCTGGGCAAATGGTTCGAACTAAAATTTGGGTAACAGTTTGAGCATTTTGCCGCTACATCCTTTGGCGCTGTACGGAAGCCTTTGAGAAGCAGATGATTCTTGCCGGAATTAGCATTGAGTCTTATGGCGAGAGCGGTAAGAATTAACTGTACTTGTAATTAAAAGAAATTAATTGCCAATAACTACTTCTACGAAGAAGTAGATTTTGTCTGTATTTTTGAAGATATCGTTTGCATACTTTGCTCCTAGTAATTCGCAAATAAATTGCTTCTGAAAACTTCCTTAGTACAATGCGCTACGAAGCTACGAATGACGTCATACATATGTAGGTGCATTCAATTATATTACAATAATAATAAATATCGACAAATCACATGGAATATTTTTCCCCTCAATTCTGCTTAAGAAGATTACTATAAATTTTTCATATCGCTATATATCAAAGTTTACCAGATCGTGTTTAAATAGTATGAAGCAGGCTAACCCAGGCTAACCTACATTTAGACGATTGGGTCTCTTCTGTTGTTGTGAAGATACCGACATATATAAATCTTAGGAAACATGTTATAAAAAGTTTGAATTAGTAGTACAATTCTGAACGATACTTTTCAAAGCTCGCAATTCTACTTATTCATCCACTGTGGAATGTAAGTTAAACATGCTTTTTCTACTTTGCTGTTGATTGTTATTTAAATATCGTACGAAAGTATGGTTATGTTTTCGAACGAGCTCGTCTCAAATTGGAATTGTTGCAATTGTTTAGCATGTCGTGGTTCATGAATACAATACGAACGGCCGTCAGCGTATGGACTCCGCAAGTAACGCCGGTGCGGTTTCGCTACTTCGCGGATAAAGTAGCAAAAGGCCGTCTTGTCCGGCGTTACGGTTACAAGGATCCTATAGACATGAAAGGGCTTTTGCCTCGTAATAGCGACAAAAAATTGCCTATGCCCATGTACAGACCAAGGGACAATTGGAGCGAGAAGAAAGCGTTGTTTGGTCAAAACGATTACATAGATATTTTAGGGAACGATAATCTCCATCCTACCAAAATCCTGTACAATATACCATCCTGGCTAAGAGGCGTAAGCGGGAACGAGTATCAAGTGTTGATACGGAAGCAGAAAATGTGGAAGCGAGGAATATTTCCAATAGCCAGGCCAACAAAATGGAAGGAGATGCAGAAGAGAATGCGTTATCTGTACAAATACCTAAATAGAAAAACGAGAACATTTGCTGATAATCATCAGTAATGTATATTTGAGTAATAAAATATGAATTATAATTGTACATTGAAATAATTCTCGATTTATGCCCATTAATCTTTTATGCAGTTAATATCCCGGGTTCTCGTAACAACGATAAATCCTAATTGAATACAAAACAATGAATTTGGGTATACACTATGTATTCCAATAGTTTTCAATTAATGTTTATTGTAAAAATGTGAATGATTGCTCGCGCGTATGTACACAAGTAGTCAAACATAAAATAGTGACAGCCAAAAAGTCAGATATATTTCTAGCGAATATTATGTATACCTTGTAAGTACAGTTAGAGGACAATTCTAGAAAAATGTATGCTGTTCTAAGGACGCATATATGTATATATGTACAGAGGAGTTAAGAGTATTGTCCATTTCTTAAAAAAGTAACATTCAATCTCATCGTTGTAAAGCTCTACGGTATTTCGTTAAAACGGCTGCACGATTGTGTTTGCTAAGTTATGCGATCCGCTGTTACGGTCAAATGCATGCTGACAAAAAATTGTTTGCTCTTGCTCTCTACCACTAATATTAACTGATAAAAATCTCTTCGTGTATACGTTCTGAAATTTTTCTTATATTTTTCATCTAGTAAAATTATAATAGCATCCAAGAGATAGATATTGAGTGTGTGTGTGTTTTTAGGCAATCTCGTCGCGAGGCTCAGGGTCACGACGAACAATTTCCAATTTCTTTAATGTATGTACATAAAGTAATGGCAGTCACACTTAACCTGTTAAGATCCTGTTGTAACCAATGCATTATCGCTTTATATCCGATCGGGAATAAATGGATTCACAAATGATTTTGTAAGAAAAATAATAACGTAGTCTCATAGTGTTTACTGGCGTCTAAACTTCGAAGGCTGTGCCTTTCGTTCGGGTAAACTTGCAGTTGATACGGTTTTCCGGACTTGACGAGGGCGTCGATCAGCTGACTCGTGTGAAAGAAGTGCACATTTTCGTCGATAAGTCCATGAATGATCAGCAGCCGATTCTCTTCGTCAGGGAATTTGTCCACGTACGTTAGGATTGAGCTAGTGATGTAGCCATGAGGATTGTTCTGCGGCAAATCCATGTAACGTTCGGTGTAGCCGGTATCGTAAAAGTTCCAGGAAGTAACCGGAGCACCAGCGATCGCCAACTGCAAATTTATAAAACGTTTAAAATTTATTCAAACTCTTCCGAGACCAGGATCAAATACCTTGAATATTTCAGGGTACTGTATCAAGCCCATCAGGCTCAAATATCCTCCATAAGACCACCCATGCAAAGCCACGCGATCTAAATCGATGTAACCAGTTGTATCCGCCAACCACTTTAACATTTCGACTTGATCGCTCAACTCAACCGTCCCCAATCTGTGTTGCAGATGACTCTCGAACACTAAACCTCTGTGATGGGAACCACGATTATCAATCAACACCACACAGTAGCCTTGAGCGGCTAGCATGTGCATCCTCAAATGCCTCATCCCCTGGAAAAATAATAAACTCCGATAAATTAGCACGAGTTAAACAGCTACCGTTAACCGCTAGTTCCGTGATGCTGACCTTAAACGTGTTCGATACTAATTGCACTTCAGGACCGCCGTAGACGTTCACTATCGTAGGATACCTGACGCCCTGTTGGAAATTATGCGGCTTAAATATCATAGAATAAATCGTGTCGCCAGACGATATCTTATGCGTGAAAATCTCCGGGGTGAACAAGTCGGATTCGGGAGCTGACGGTTCGAGCAAGTATCCGACAGGAGTCAGGCAGATGTTGTCCACCGTCCAATCTTTTTGCGTTATTCTAAATACCTATAGAAATCGATCGATTTAAATTGTCCTGAGATTAATTGTTCTCCATTGAAAAGTTTTCTTTTTTATATTATGAAAAATAAAAAGGCTAAAGACCTTTCCAGGCCTGTTAGCCCTTGATCCTATCCGTACCTGACAGGTGGGTAATGTCTTGATCGAGCTGTACACAGTGACTAACATCGTGCATTCCTTATTGAAATATATACTGTTGTAACTGTAACCCGGTCTCGTGAGCAGTCTTATCTCCAATGGCCGATTCAAGGAGACAGCATAAACATGCTGCTCCAATGGACCTTCGCGTAAGCCACGAAAATATACAATGGAGTTGGCTTCGTCCACCCATAATTTCCTGCCTAACACCTCCCACTCTCCTTGAGTCAACGCAACTTTGGACGTGACTCTGGGTTGCAAGAAGACACTGTCCATTCTGTCTAACGGCTCCTCCACCTCATTGTTAATACCTTCCAATAAAAACAGCCACGATTACTCGAAATGTCAGCCACGCGAAACGGTGTTCGCCGATGTTTCACCTGATATTCGAGACGTTATGAGATACAAGTGTCGATAGTCGGATTCCTCGCTACCCCAGAGGAACTTTACCTCCGACGCGTTGTCGGACGGCAAGAAATAGAGAAGATCGTTCAGATTAATCCAAGTCGAGCTCTGTTCCGAATATATCACTTGAACGCTTGCCGACGACGGTGTAAATTGATTCTCCCAATTATATACATTCGGTGGTGGTTCCGAAAAATTATCTATCGATAGCAGAACTAATTCGAGCCTTTGCTGTTTTCTATCCAACAGCTGGACCCAGACGCTAAACGTGTACAAAAAGTTATATTTTGTAGCCGTTTGCGTACAGAAAAAGCGAAATACACCCTCCACACCGTGATATGGAACAAAGGGTGTACGTTTCCACTTACTATTGAGCATCAGGAGTCCACCCCACTCTGACCATGTATTCCATCCAGGGGAACATGATGTGCAGTGGGTACTGGAGCTCCAGGATATCGATGTTGACTATCTGCAGCGTTTCGGTTAATCGAAACTGCACCATCTTCAGGTTGCTCTTTGCGTTCGGCGTGCCGGCTCTGGGAAACCTAAATTCATCGATCTCCTCGGAGTTCGCTGGCGACGGGAAACAAAATATTTTGACGTCGCTCTCGTCGACCTCCTCGTAGACTATTCTATAAATGCCGTCGTTGGATTTCGGCTGCCACCAGTAACCGGTGTACCTACATAAATCCACACGGTGCACATCAAGAAAATATTTCCCCTACATGCTACAGCTGAGATCCCGCTATATTCCTACAGACCTAGCGAACTCTTCTTGCATCACATAAGACGGTGTGCCTGCTGTAAGAGGGTCATCTGTTAAATTCCTTCCACCTTTTCTCGCGTGAGTCAGTCTCAAAGAGGAACCCGTGATGCTGTGCGACAGATACAGGTCTCCGGAGCATGTGTGAGCGATCAGTGCATTGTTCCAAGGGCAAATTTGCGGGCACAATTTTGCGCCGGACGTAGCCGCCCGGATCTCTGATGGGAAGAGCGGCCCAGCCTACCGTTTAAAAACATCGCCCATTATTTCCAATCTCAATTACAAGCTACAGTTTATTCTATGACAGGAACACAAAGGAATACCATGAATCCTGTGTCTATACATTGGTAAAGGCTACTAGCAGCTGGAAAAACAAGTTTCCCACTCTCCGGGTGAATTTCGTAACTGGTAATGCCACATGTGACTAATCTTTTCCTCTCTGATAGCAACTGCTCCTCCCTAGACAAGATTTTGGTGCTTGACACACTGCAATCAGGAAAAGAGATTCGTGAGATTGTAGCAAACCTCTGCAGTGGCCAAACTATAGAGCAATTCTATAGGGAAGTCCTATGAAAACTAAACTATAGAGAAATCCTATAGACTCAAATGTATGGAATATTTCTACAGAGATTTTGCTATAGAGAAGTCGCTACTCTACTCGTAAAGAATAATAGTATTACGTTTGAAAATTAGCTTCTATCACAGGCTGCCAATGGAGGAGATACCCGTTGGCAAGATCGAAGTGAGCGATGTCCACATACAGCAGAGTGGTCTCCCATCTGTTGTTGAGGCTACTGAGGAAGTATATCCTGGTCCTGAAAAATAGGGAAACACTTACACTGCAATACGGATGCAACGTAAGGCCACGCAAAGACAGCTGTTCACAAGCAGTTTGCCAAATACGTTCACAGACACTATGGACAGTTTTGCAAACAGCACGAAGAAAACACATCAACAAACAGCGAAGAGTGTTTGCTCAGGAGGAGACACACCAAAGGCCTTACTCAAATACGCTACTATGCTCGCGCGAACAATTCTCTTCAGTCTGGTCGAAGCCTAAGGATATCTCGTACACGGACGCAGTAAACATTTGGCCAACACGAAATCAGGTTTGAGAAGATTTGAGGTTAGGTTAGAACCAGAGGAATTTCCTTACCGTCCATCGGGTAGAGATCGAAATGTGATGCATCCGGGCACGGAAACGGCGGAGATCCCGGAAAGTTTTCTGCGTAGATCGCTGACGACGCCTCTGAGATCCGACCAAGTATTTCGGTTAATCGCAGTGACAGACGGAGTCCGGTCGCCCCCTTCGTTGCATGTCTCCATACTTCGTCCGTTCCCCAGAAGTCATTCGTTAAAAGGGCAACAGCGAGACAACCACGATCATGTCAGACGTTCACCTAGAACCGATAGACGGTGGTCGCGACAAGCTGCGAAATCTGCTATTCACCGACCGTGCGCTCGTACAGCTTTATTTTTAGGTTATGCCCGCTTCGGACGGTTCTCACTTTCACCTTCTCCCCCGGACTGTCAGCCTCTCCCTTCTCTCGTCGGACCGCGACATTAATTTCACGAATTCGCGAGCCCGACTATCCCGGATCCGTTTTCGTCGCGTTCGCTGCCAAAACTGCTTGACAACCTGTCAGAAAGCTGGCCACCGTGACAACCACGGTCTTTTGTTGGCAACGTTTGAAAGACGACGTCGACGGTCCACTGCTATTGTCGCGAGGAGGCAACACGTGCGAACACGATGTCGTTCCTACCTCTGATATGATATCGAACTTTCCCTTTTTAGTCGTTCACCTTCACGATTATCGTCGCACCCTAACAGAAGGTGACGATCAAAATAACCGTGAGACCCTGCCGCATCGTCCCTGCAATTTTTTCTCGTCCGCAACATTGTCACGGATTGTCGGTTGCGGTTTTGCGAATTTTATGCGGCAGGGGTTCTCACCAGAAATCGGAGAAACTTTACTGTCGATTAACTTAACAATCTGGGAACGTTAAATTCTGATTTCTCCTCGATGATTAATGATTCTTCACTGTTTATTATGGATGGGTCCAAGTTGGGTTGAATACCTCAATTATTGTTAATTGAGTTTAGGTGTTTCGCAAATACATCCTCCAGAGTGTATGCGTTGGAACCGAAAAATGAAATTTGTAAATAATTCAGAAAGAATTTCAGGCTAGATATTAATCTGGTATTACCAATTAAATTCGAAATTAAAACGTATTGTATAATAAAAAGTACAAGGAATATTTGCGATCAACAAGAGTCGTTCGTTTGCAATAGACGTTTATTTCAGTCAGTATTAAATATACAGTAGCCACACAGTTGGAATGATTTGAAAAATAAATTTTCCCGGAAAGTCGAGCCTCTTTAAATTCGTCGTAGGCGCGGTTTTACCGGCCACGTGCAATCAGGTGTTAAATATTTAATATTATCCTGCGGCAGGCTCCTCCCTCGACTTTACACACCGCTCTGAATAATTTCTTTTTATTATCGCGCCTCCTATTCGTCCACCGGAAGCGTCGCAAATGTTTAACGACATTTTTTATGAATGGGTTTCACCTGTTAATCTGTTCGAGCACTTTGTCGCTCGAGCAACGCTCCATTCGGATCTAGAATTATGCAAACGGAGGCGCTTTTTCTTGCCGTTTCCGCGTCGGTGAGTCAAACGCACAAAACTAACCGCCTCGACTTACCTGCTGCGAACCTTCAATAGATCGCACCGTTGATTCGATAGAGGAACGAGTTCCGACAAATGAACGGGCAATTATTCGCAACAACGTTCGCAAACCATCGCAGCGTCATAAACATTTTCTCGAGCGATATTTTCCTCAGTACGTCACAATCTTATCAATTACTCACCTGTTTACAAAATAGTCTACTTTCTTCTCTATCAGCAAGATAAGAACGCAACTCTCGTTCATTACAGACTCGGAAACATGGCTTCTTCCTTAAGAGTACCCTCGTGCTTGGTAAAGCATCTCCGTTACTACGAGGAAATGCCAAAGTTTGATTTGTACACTGCGAAAAGTATCAAGAAAACCTACTCGGTAAGGATAGTCATTGCTTTAAAATTAGCAGCCACGTGTACTTAGCTATCATAGAGTACATTTATTGGAGATCGAGTTGCTCCCGGAGCCAGGTACAATGCTCCACAGAGCTCCGTCCGTATGCTTACTCTAGACTCCACATCCCCTAAAAGTCTAGCTCCTAGAATACGTGTAGCCTAGCTGTACAATTCAACTCTGAATTGTTCTTGAAGAGCCCAGCTAAGCCTAAGGAGCGCTCACTCCGCTCCGGGAGCACTCCGGTTAGCCCCTGCGGGCAACGCTATGACGAACACGCAACTTGACGCACCTGGGTTTGATCGACGAGGTCAGAGGCGTGGACAGAGACGGCAGGGAAAACAGGGAAATAAAGGGAACGAGGGATGGCTGGTTTCGATTTGTATTTCGTGGGGACACTCCCTGTTCCGAGGAGTCGACAGAAGGATCAGCTCGAGTGTACAGAATCAACTAGGTGGCCACGTGATCGATACCGTGGACACAAGGCCATTGGATGAAAGACGAGGGGCGAGCCGGACTCTTTGCGACCGGGCCACACGCGTGTCCTGCATGTCGCTAACTTCCGTGATCCACGTAACGAAATTAAACGTTACAACGTTGCTCGAGTCCCTTTCAACATGGGGAAACTGCGCCCCACTCGATGGCCAGTAGGTGACCTTGCTCTTTCCCTGGCTATCTTCCGGAGATCGATAAGAACTCGGCCAGGCACCTTCTCGATAAACCTTCAGTCGCGAGGAGGCCCCGAATTAATTAGTCTACGGTGTGTACGGAACTAGGACGACAATTGGGTTAAAAGCACGCAGGTACAAGGTACCCGGGACCTACAGGCTGTCGAGAAAGTAAAGGCCACCTGGGGCTGCTCCTCCACGTCGCGTGAAGATCGATGTTAATTTCATTTCAACGGGTTCTACTTCACGAGAGGGTCACCGAAAACCTACTTCTCAGACTTACGTGGAAACACCATCAGGAACCTGCTGATGGAGGAACCCCACAGGCAGGGGACACTGCCGGTCAATGACCTAGAAGACGGCGTAAGGGTATCGGGTATCGGCGAGACTGGGTTATGAAGTCAAGAGGCGGCAACACGTGCGAGTATTGACAGATGGAGGCGGCGGATATCCTAGCCACAATCTGCTATGCCTATGGGGTTGCTTTATTGGTCTCAAAGGAGGTCACCCAAAACGTTCAACGGTGATGAGATTTCTGGAATTTGATTTCCTTCGCAGTTTTGTATTTCTAGAATGATCATTACTTTCTCGACATCCTGTACATCGGGAGGAGGCCCGAGTTTATTTTAAATCATTCGCGAGCGCCTCTAACTCGAAGATACGACTTCCTCCGTTTCCCTTCCTCGTTCGACGCGGCCCCTTAAGGATTTCAACCGGTGGACAAATATCGCAGGTGGCTAGCTGGTTGCCTGTACGTAGGCGCCGCTCACGCACGCCTAGCGGGTTGCCTGCACGTAGGCGCCGCGCGCGAGCCCCTGGCTCAGTGTTTCCCAAACTTGCCACATTACCGACCGGCGTTTCTGGTAGTATTTCTTTGCGCCGATCGCAACCCAGAGGACAAAATTATGGTTCTGACGGAACTGGAAAACTCGGGAATAAAATATAGCTAGAAATCGCAGAAATATACAACGTTGGGTCTGCTAGTTCTCCACGAGGAGCGTAATTTGACCGTTGAACGGCCGTTTGGGCTGTCCTAGTTTCGTCTGTTTTAGCTCTTCCGCCGGATAGCTGGTTTCCCGTTCTGTATCCGCTACTCTTTTGCCTCGTTTCCGGGAGAACAAACACGCAAAATGAAACAGACCGCTTCGGATAATTCTACTTCCTCTTAATTAATTTTCTGTTTCGTGTTTCCTCGAGAGCAGTGGGTCGTCTTTTTCTCGAAACTTTCGCCGGTTAATACTGCGGCAAAAGTTGATTTAGGGAGCGACGTTAGAGAGCAGTGGGCGGTATTTTCTATTGGCCGAAGGACTCGGTTACGTTTCGCGGCTGGGATAGCGCTGTTGGACTTACGACGGGATGGTGGGGATAAGAACGCGACGTTAAGAAGGGAAAACTGTAATTGCGTGCAAAGGGACGGCCGCGACTATGATGCTCGGGGAAACAAACGGCGAAAGAATAACGGCAAAAGCACGGGAACAGTCGACGGAGCCCGAGGACATGAAAGATTCAAGCTCCGTATCTCTTTACCCGGTCGCTCGTCCTTTACGCGAGCGTACTCGAGCGGAGTGTCTCTTGGCTCGCCCTTCTTTTCTCTCGACCCTGTCTCGACTACGGCGAAACCGGTGAACTATTTATCAGCAGTCTGAAACGAGTTACTGCGAATGTGCATTTTGGCGGAGGCGGAGGGGTCGCGCGGCGCACCGTCTGGCCACCCTCGTGTCCCTCCCTCGACTCGCTTTTCCGCTTGTAAATGTTTCAAACACACAGCACACGTCGCTCTCGATAGAGCAAAGTTGCCGGGAAACACGATCCTCAGTGTCGAAACAACAATTTTCTACGCCTAAGCCGTTTCAAGATGAGGGTCTCGTTGTATTCATACCTCGATACTCGTGAACTATTCCGAAAATTATTCAGGTTTATTACATTCGGGTTTACAAATTTGTAATGGATGTTACGGTTAACTTTCGGGTGAAATCGACCCGAACGATGCGCCAGAGTTAGAGTAACCGCCCTACGGCGATGCTGGGATGGTTGCAGGCTCGCCGGGAACGCGTGCAATGTTGTGCTCACCCGAGATTTGTTTGTATTGAGAGTAATTATTTCGCAACGCTATTGTACGTCCGTAACTACCTTTCCTCAAACACGATATTCCACATGCGTACGTCAGTACAACATGATCAGCAGAACGTAGTCTAAACCGCGCGGGAAGGTGGGGGACGCGTGTAGCGGGTTGCATACTTTCAGGTTGGGTGAGCAGCGGGCTGCATCCATCAGGGTCCGAAGCTGCAGTTGAATCCTAAACCGTTTAGCTCGCAAACGTATTCTGACTTTTACAGAAATTCTAACCAACGTATTACCGTATACTCCATGGGATTTTAGTGTCGGCTACCGACGCCAACGGCTCTGGCTCGCTTTTTCGTCTGTATCTGCGGAAGAACACGTCGATTCCAGGAACCCACGTGAAACCGGGGGGAAAAGCGCACACGGGGCCACCGGGCCTCCGTGTAGCTTTGCTAGTTGAAATGCGAGACAAGCAACCGGTGTACTTTACTCGGCCAACTTTTTTCCCCCCCTCGCCCGGCCCTCCGCCCCATCCGGAGAAGAGCTTGTCCAACTCGCTACATAATGCAGCCGGTTATATTGAATACTTCGCGGCGGCAAAGTGATAAAGGAATCCACGGAAAGCTCCCCATACCGACGTTCACGGAATATTAGGCGGGCCGCGTTTGTCGCTTCCCGACGGAGCGGAAACACGCGACTGACTCTGTTCGCCCCGCCCCCGAAATTACGAACGTTCCTTAAATTAATACCGCGGCCTCCCCTGTTTTTCTACCGTCGTCGTCCCTCACCCTCTCACCTCCGAAACCCGCGCGCGCTCATTTTTCCGGCTCGCTGTTTGATGTGTAAACGGATCGATACTACGCGCGACGCACGTTCGCCCCTTAATTGCTAATCTCGTCGCAAGCGTAATTTTCGTAAGAAACACAGAGAGCCTCGACGGCGTCCGGTGTCCGGGTGGCGAGACGATATCCGATTCCTATGGGAAACCGAGACCGGGAACGTTTTGCCCATTACGAATCGGCTCGAGTTTCGTTGTCGGACTTCAGGGTGGACTGGTGAGCCGAACGTTTCGCATAACTGGGGCTAAGGTGCGGGAAGTGAGCGCTTTTTGTCTTGGGAACACTTTACATTCCTCCTGAGGCAAATGATGGATCCCACTGAGGTTCCAAGAGATCACAATGTTGTAGGTTTGGTGGTAAAATAGTTGTGGAAGCACTATGCCCCGAGTGGGCGTGGTTTCAAAGACACTGTGCCCCAAGGAGGCGTGGCTTCTAGAGCTCTTGGCTCTCACGACAATGCCCCGGGGCATATTCAAGGGAAAGAGATGCAAGATTAGTAATAGGGCACTGTTTATCTCGCCGCGTTTGTTTGCAATACCCCGAGTGGGCGTGGCAAAGTGGCTCACGGCTTTGACGGAGCCCCAGCGTCGCTCCGCGGGGCAATCCTTCTTCGGTTATCTGGTCGTTCGTTCTCGTTACATTCGCAGGCGCGAAAATGGGGCCGGTTCGATAGGGGCGACCGGCTCGCGTTCAAACGGCGGAGAATCTGCGGCGAATGGCTTACGTCTGGCAATAAATCGCGCGAAAGGGGGTGGCCAGCCACCCTTATGAATCGCTCCACTTCCCCTTTAAGCTAATACCGTTCCGCAAACGGAGGCTACTTACGGTCACCGATTCGCTGAAGTAATGCAATTTTATGCCCAAGCTAAGAAACGCGGACGAGCCCGGATAAAAATAGCATCGAACGATCGATCGACCGATCGAAGTGTGTTCTAACTTTTCGTTAGCGATTCGTGTGTATCACCGGAGGAAATATTATCGGACGCGCGTCGTAACACGGTTGGCGGGCAGGGAGAAGGGGGTGGGGGCAAGAACGTGACGCTAACGAGGGAGAACGGTAATTGTTACTCCACTAACCGCGAGACGCGATCGACTGAAAAACGTAATGGAATGTTCACCTACCTTGGCTGGTGATTCACGGCGTCGGAACTCCGGCGTTTCCCTCGTTGGCGGGGGTGCGGCGCCCCGTATTTTCCACGGCTGGGGCGATAAATAAATAAATAAAAAAAAAAGAAACGAAACACATTACCGGCGATCATGAGTTCGCGTGACCGCGTTCCGTGACGCGGAGAGAAGGTGGGGACGAGGAGCCGGGGCTGGGAACCACGGGGAAACGAGATATTTACGCCGGGATCGTGGAAACACGCGCCCTTCCTTCCCTTTTCTTCGGCATCGCTGACCTCCATGCTTTATTTACGGTTTTCGCCACGCTGCGCGCGAAACTCGCCAATCGGCCAACGAAAGGAAATTCTTTGTTCTCGCTCTCCGCATTCAAATGATTCAAATGATCGTAGAACGCACGGGGTGCGGCCAACGGAATAGAACAAAGGCAATGAATCGATCCTCCACGAAAAAGTCCGCGGAAAATGTAGAATAGAATTTTGTCGTTCGAGGCCCCGTTTTCGAGTAAATCGAGTTTGAACGCAGCCAGAAGACGCGCGCGCACCCCCGAAGCGTCTGCGCATGGCTGACCGTATCCCCTATCGCTCAACGATTTTCAAACTCGATTTTCTCGAGAACCAGAGCTCGCGCGAGAAAATTGTTTTCCGCACTTTCTGTTCATTTTTGCCCGTCGAATCGATTGATACGGAACCGCCGGTCCCGTACACACAGCCACACCTCGCGAGGAAATGAAATAAAAGGAATAGTGAATGAAGTTTAGGGGCACACCGGCCTAATAGATCCATCCTCCCCGTTCCGGTCTGACGTGTTCCAAGGGGTGAGAGCACGGGTGCTCGTCGATGGGACCCTAAGGAGGGCGAGGGACGGTTTCGAGGTGACGCGGGAGGATGCGTGCAGCAGAGTTTCTCTTTCCCTTAACCCCCCGCACCTAAGTGGTGTCTTCGGGGTGAAAATATGCCCTGCTGTCTTGCCGGGGTGGTATCGCGTCGTTTCGTGTCCCTGCGATATTACCGGACGGAGCGGGATATAAAAGGGGGAGGGATATATATATATATATATATAAATGCCCTGGGCGAACTTATGCTATCGAATTACGGGGGTGCGTGTTGCTCCGGTCTCTTTGCGGCCTGCCGGAAAATCAAGGAACAGCTTTTGAAAAATTTAAAGACGTTTTTCTGCCTCTCGCCACTCGGGGAAATCAATTCCCACCGGAAAAGAACCGTGGCCGGTCAGACACAACGGGATGAAGAGAGAGAGAGAGGAGAGGGGGAGGAGGAGAAGGAAGGACACTTCCTAATATTTCTCGAGGTGGGATCAGAGAAACGATACGACGAAATTTCCGCTGGCTGGCTTTTTTCCCAAGGCGGCCGCAATTTACCCGACAGGGGCGTACATAACGCGTGCCCTTGGGGGGTCCCAATATCGATTTCCTTTCTTATCTCCGCCGCCCGCGGACCGCTCGCCGATCAACAACAGCTTCGCAAAGCCCGCCGCCGGCGTTGAATGCCTGCGGAACGCGTTTCTCATGTCTCGCAGACGTTTCTTTATTTCGCAAAGAGCCAACTCCTGAAGAGAGGCGGGTTGTCGGTGATGGTTGTGGTTGTGGGTTGCAACAGGAGACGTGAGACGTTTACAGATTAAAATGCGTGTATATAATAATCAATTCTGGTGTTTGCTAGTCGATAATCATAACGCCGACGAAGAAGACAGTTCCGAAAATAAACGGTACAAAGAACGTTGACAATCGGATAATCCTCGGTGTGTGTTACCCTGCCGTTAATTTCCAGCTTCCGGGTGCTCCTCTCTCGCTCTCTTTCTGTCTCTCCTCTCCTAGGCGCTTCTTCTCTAGCATCCTCGCCGAGCTGCCTCGCTCTCTCCACGTTGCGATTAACACTAATTTTCGGAATTAATCGGTCCCGCGTTCCCAACGGCGCACCAGCGCGTAGGATCACAGGTGAAGAGGGTGCACACCTTCTTTCTCGACTGCATAGGTACTTCCACGGGAGTTTTATCGTTCGAGGCCGCCGGTGGAAACGCGGTGTTTCGACTAGAGGTCGACTAGAATGAAAAATCGCTAGGCGGTCGACGATAAATCATATTGTCGAGCGTACATCTAGCAGCCAGACTGCGGACGCTCTGCGCACGAACTCCGAACGCGAGGAACGCAATAAAGTATTCAAAAATGCTTTTGTTTCACTCTCGGCACCCAAAATTGTCTTGACTTAATCCCTAGCCGACAAGAGAGGCGCGCGTAAAATGGGTGAATTATGGAAACAGCTTCCATCGTCCGAGGGTCAAACGAGGAATAATATCGTTTTGCACAGAGATCCACAGGCCACGCTTCTTATCGCCTAGTAATCGCTTATCGATAGTAATAATACACTTACAGTATGTACAGATTTTGTACTCCGTGAAACATAGAAAAAAAAAAAATGGAAAAAACGCTCGATCAACATTAAATGCTATCTCGTTCGATCTATCCCGTGATCGAAAGACCAACGACGTCCACGTAAATACCTGAGAGAGCTCTGCGGAGCCACGCGTCTTGAGGTAATTCTTCGATGAATTCGCTAAAAAACGCTACACGTAACAAAATAAGTCTTTGACCGTTTCTCGTTTTTTCTTTTTCGCTCGCAGGACCACGCGTGCATCGATTACATCATCGTTCCGCAGTTGCACGATCGTGTGTCGGCCGAAGCGGTCCCTCTCTCTCTTTCTCTCTCTCTCTCTCTCACTCACTCTCTCTCTCTCTCGTTCCTTCCTGCAAAACGGTCATTTTTGTTCGTCGTTTCGATTCCCCGCCACGCTAAAGGCTGGGAAAACGCTTTCCTCGAGAACGCTCTCCTGAGGAAGCGAGCGCGAGTTCGTCTCGCAACTTTGTACTTCCGATCGATATCGCGCGCGGAGCGAGCCTCGGGCCAGTGTTGGGCGTTAGTCGAACAAGTTTATTAACAATCGACGCTATTTCGTTCGCCGTTCAATCCCGCTCGCTAGACTGCCGACCTGTATGCGACACAAAAATTGTTATTCTCTTTTTTAACCCTTGGCACTCGAATGGTGACTGTAAGACACCACTAAAAATTCCTGTATCATTAATCAAAATATTTTTTACATTATTAAATTTGTTCGTATTTAATAAATTACTAAACATTTCGGTATTGCACCATATTCGTATGTATAACACGAAAAGAAAATATATAGAAGGGAAACATTCTAGGTGGGAAGAAATCTTTCGTTTTAGAGTTAAAATAGCTTCGAGTGCAAAGGGTTAACTGTAATTTGTAATTTTTAAAAGTCCATGGCTGAGGATCTTTTGATAGAGTCACAGCAATTACCAATTACAATTATCCTCAGTAATCTAACGATTTGTCCGAGCTTTGGTACAATTATTGGAAATCTGTAGACAAAGTGTTAATATTTCCCTCGTTAGCGTCGCGCGTCCGTCCTCACCGCCTCGCAGCGCGTCCAACGAGCTTTCTCTTCGCGCGTGGTCACGTGACATCGCCACGCCTCCGGCCAATAGGAGGGAGCGTCCACTGTCCTGGACCGTCGCGCAGCAGGCCCCGAATCACGCGCAACCTTAACGAGGGAGCATTGCGACTTGAATATCGATAGATTTTAATGTTTTGCCCAAGACTGGCGCAAGGCGAAGTCAAGCTCGTCGCTCGAACTAGGCCAGATCGTAGCAGTCGATCGACAGGCTGCCGAGAAAAATTGGGCGTGCCTTCCGGATCGATGATTCGGCTCGCCGAAACACCAGGAAGAGAGGCTTCACATCTCGTCTCCTCGCGCTCGGTATCATCGTTGCTCTCGTCCCGTTTTTTTCTTTTTCTGTTTTTTTTTTTTTTATCGTCGCCGGTTCTCCCGCGCCGCGTCCATTCTACATTCTTTTCTCGAAATTCGTGATCACCGGGGCAAAATCTTCGGAAATTCGTTGCATACACTCTCGGGGCGAGATGCCACGTCAGCGTCCCCCTTCTTCTTTCTCAATCTGGTTTCCTTTGCTACGGGGTACGGGTTCAATCACCGTCGAAACTGTTTTCGACGAGAACAATATAAAGATACGTCTCTTTCGATCGCTCTCTACGCAGACTCTAATTAGTCTCGGCCGTTACCAAACATTCTCGTGTACTCCCAACAAACTAAACATCGTCTTTATTACGCTAGAACAATTCACTGTAAACATTGCACGACCAATAGACCGCAGAACTTTGTGCAAAATAAATCCACAGTCCAATAATGAAAATTAGCTTTTTACACAGAACATCGAAACTGTAATGTAGATACAGTCTTGGAAATAGTCCGTGGAACTTTGTGGAAAATAAAAATCGTCCAAGTCAATTGTAAGAAATGGAAATTATTTAAATGATAATTCATTTTCTCTTTTAACAATTTTAATCGGTCGAAAATAAGATAAGAACATGATTGAATTTTGTAATATCTTTTCAGTTTTGTGTTTGACCAATCCGTAATCGTCGCGAACGCATAAAATCTGCAGTCTGTTTGTAAATAATTTTTAGGAAGTTAACAGTGCCCGTAGACGTGGAGAAATTAGTGGGGAGACCATGAAGATGTTTGCAACGACCGGTGATTATAAATTACGTCAGCTGCCACTATGTCTAGAAGAGCGTAACTTGTCGCAAGTGTTAGAACAAGGGAACTGAACTACGGTTTCTACGATGCTGCACACAAAAAATATAGAAAATAGTCTGATCATTCAAAGGTTCTCGGGGGGTCGTTACGGAAGTTGGGGTTCGAGTCGCGTGTCCGCGGGCGGTATTCCCGATGATTTTGTTTATACTTAACTCGTCCGATAGAAAACAGGAATTTCGTTTTACGATTGGCCCGCGCACACGCGTACACCATCCAACCTTTTTCTATGTGTACCGGGTGAACGGAAAAAGTAACGAATAATCATTCTAATCGAGAACAAAAAAGATCGAATATATATACCAACGTGTAATTACGATCGAACAAAAACTCTGTGTGTGTGTGTTTACGCTCTGCGTGTCGTACAAACCCAATACGAAACCTACTGCTCTCTTCGCATACTCGAACAATCTACGATTACTTGCTCGCAAAACGAGGAAAAACACGGTTTTTTTTTCCGTGTTTCGCGCTTCTTCGTCCTCTTTGATCGACCTTGGACCACCAACGGGATATGTAAAAGAATCCATTACACCGAGGTGATCGCTTTAGCGGTAGTCTACGGCACACACACGCCTCGCAAATATTTCAGAATTTTCTGAAATAATGGTTTCCTCGATCGATCCGATTCTAAGCCTCTTCGCGTCTCTAACGCCGTCGTGTGAATGTGTGCATATGCCGCAAGTGCGTTCGTACTCCTACATGAAGTTTACTCGATCTAATTTCACCGTTTCTTCAATTATGAAAAATTCCTGTAAAATCAAATCGAACGAACTCCGTTCGAACGAACAATTTTGCGACCAACTGTACGTGTGTGCGTGTGTGTGTGTATGACAGAGCTTAGGAGAGACTAGAATCGCCGGCTAAAATAATGTGCAAAAGTAATTCCCCTTTGCGGAGGTCACTCACCTCCGATTTTTCCAACTCCGTCGCCTTTCTCTCTTTCTCTTTCTCTATCTCTCTCCCTACTTTCTCTCGCTTTATCTACCATTTCCTCGGCAGCTGTCGCGGCTATACTACGTTTATAATACTCGTTTCGCTTGCGAAATCGAGAGAATTAATTACACTGGTTCATGCTCCGTGAATGAGACTCTTGACGATGAGTTTCGGTGGTGATGATGTATACCTTGCCAGCGTCGCAACAACTTCAAGAACTTCCAGACTACGGTAGGATACAGGGGAGAAACTTCGTTTGCTACGGCGATCTACGCGGCTGGCCACTCGATCGCACACCAGTGTTTCGATCTTTTCGGGATTCAACCCTTTGCACTCGGAGCTATTTTTAAATAATCGATAATTAACCAAATTTACACGATTGCACCGCCTCGAAATACAAATCGCTAATCTCACGGGCATACTCACCTCGAATACGTGGGACGTCGATCGATCTGTTATATAAATTAGTGTAGTGGCGAATAGATTCTTTTATGGCGAATAATTCTTTTCGAATTACAGTGTTACTCATTATCGCAAGAGTGCAAAGGTGTAAACGGCAGAAAACCGGCTCTCGTTATCGGAACCGGGGAAAAAAACGCGCGTGCTTTAGCGAACGCGGGGGTTGAAAATAATAACGAAGCGTCGTTTCGAAGATGGCCAGCGGCGCAATCAGAGGGCCAATTAACTACCACAAAGAGATACTAATATTTATAAAACGAGTACACGGGTATGTACAGAGACGCGTGCGCGAGCGCGCGCGTTGCATCGGGCCAATCGATGAACGCACATCGCGCCGCATCGTTTACACTACACGTTCAATGTATCACACCACTATTCCTGCCGGAAGTACGATTCGATGTAGTAGGAGAGAGCGTGTGGGATTGACGAGCGTCGTCCCGGGATCTTTATGCGCCGTTTATACGCCCTCGATCCGCTTCGAATCCCGTTTCCGTGCGCATCGAACCACCGATGCACACTGGGAACCGAAACCCCGTCGAGGCCAGGCGCGATTCGAAAAACGCCGAGGATTTCGACACACACGCTCGCAACGATCTGTCGCCAGATCGATCCCCCCCCAAAAAAATCGGAAGAAATCTTTCCAGTCCCCTGCTCCCCGGGAAGATGAAAAAATATTGTAAATATTTAGCGGCCGAATTTCACTGCAAAGTTGCAACGCTCGGAACGATCGCAATTTGCGCGCAAGAATTGTAAACGGTTTTAGAAACCGAAATTACGTCGAACAATGCTTATGGAGAGTCATCCATGCGACGGATGACAGGGTAAATTATATTTTGTTTCACGGATATAGACAATTTTTATTTTACGAAGAGTGAGCGATTTCTTGGGGAAGTCGATTTCCGCGACAGACCGTGTGTCGGATGTGGATGGTCGACGGAGTAAGGTGAAAAAATAATAGATCTCAGTAAGCGGTGTTTAGCATGGAATAAGAGTGTTTTTAATGTTTTCAACAACAACAGGTACAGTAACCAATTTACCTGCAGTGAGTACGTTGGTAATTATTCCTTCCGTCTTTCTCTGTCGTTCTCTATCTATCTCTCTATCTCTTTCTCTCTCTCTCTTTCTCTCTGTCGACCTTTCGCTCTTGACACTTTCGTTCGATCTCTTTCTCACGCAGAGACAGACGAACACACGCGCACACGCTAGCCACACGCACGCTGAATGCTCTTTCGCTATTGTATCATAGTTCACTGCATCGTCTCTCGCGTCCCTCTATCTCTCTTTCTCTCTGCCAATCAGACCTTATTCATTACTGTCTTTTTATTTTCGTCCCTTACCCATTTAAATCCGAGTAAGTAAGTAAGTACGTACGTAAGTAAGTAATTAATTAATGAATTAATTACGTAAGTTCGCTACAACATCGTGTTACTATTCGGCTGTCTAGCTAGCTGACTATTCTAGTTGCGTTACGGAGAGTTTCGGGTTTAAACCTACGGGGTGGCCCGCGATTCCCCGGATCTTTCCCATAAACTGTTGCGCGCTACGTTCTCTTTTGCCTGCGTGTCTCTCTCTTTTTTCTCTCTCTCTCTTTCTCTCTGGTCGGCGAATGAGAATCGATGCCCGTCTTCTGGAACGGGCAATCGACGAATCGATTCTCTGTCTTTCTCGTTTATCGGAAAGCCGGCGGAATCGCTGCCCGATCGCGGGAATGCTAACGGGGGTGAAAAAATGCTACGCCGAAGCCTCGTCCACAGAACACGAAAGATACGCAACGCGCGGATGCCAATAATTCTTCAATACTGTGGTGGTAGTAGACGTGGAACGAATAAATAACGTCAGCTCTCTATGTGTGTGACAAGTAACTTGCGTGTTCTTCGAATAAATTAAATAAATAAATTAATAACCATAGAAAAAGACTACGCAACGGGGTTTGGGGGAGAGTGGGAGGGTGGGGGGGGGATGGTGTATGAGAATGACGACGACGATGATCGACGGATGAATTCATGGCACATTCGACGAAAGATTACTGGAACACTACACGTGGTATACACAATGATAATAGTGATGATAATTGGTAATCATAATAATCATAATCGTAATTAGAAGAAGGAGAATGATAAGAACTTGATAATACTTGTCGTTTACGGCTGACGACATCAGCGATATTAATTTACCTGCGATTATCACGCGAGTTACATCGCTACTTGACTACACGCTAGATCGAAGAAACGTGTCCCGTACACCGAGACCTCGTTTCGAAAGGGAAAAAACGATTCCGAAGAATGTATATAGCGGTTCTCTCTTTCTCTCTCTCTCTCTCTATGTCTCTATCCTCTCACCTGTCATGTTTGGATGCCCAATGATCGACGAGGTCTCGCGGAAACGGGACTCGATCTCGATTTTTTCTGCTCAGTCACGCTAGGCGAAGATATCGAATCATCTTTCTCTCTCTTTCTCTCGACCGCTCGCTCTTCATTCTCTCTCTCTCTCTCTCTACCTCTCTTTCTTTCATACATACTCTCACTCATTTTTTCTCTTTCACTCGCGCTAACTATCTCTCGAAGACTACGGCTAGTCGACCCAGTTCAACGTTCATCCCGGTTTGTACTTTTTCAACATCCTCGAGGCTGCAAAGCGTCCCCGTCGCAGAAATTATCTCTCGTCTCGAAACGAACGCGAATATCCTCGACGACGCGAAGCCGACTCGCTCTCCGTTCCTCGCCGCTTTTTATTTTTCTTCCTTTTCGCGCTGAGCACTGCGCGCCGGGTAAATAGACCGATCGCGAAAACGACTCGTGCGAATACGCGCTCGCGAGAACCTAAGGGAGGAAACACACCGGACCATCCACTTGTGAAAACCCGTGGAAATCCGCGCCGATCTCCTCGCGCTCCCTTGATTTATCTGATCATCCCGTATACCAGCTGTTCGGGGATCTTTTCGATCGAACTTATTCAGTATGATTCACGGGATTACTAGAAGAACGATCTTCGAAAATCTACGATCTAGAGACTATAAAAGGTCATCGAAAAAGACAAAGAGATTCCTCTTCTTTTCATACATTTTTCAACTACCGACAACGCTACCGATTAACTCTGGGGAAATTCTAAAGTGCCTCAGTCTTGCGATATTTCGAATATATAAACTCGCGGTGTCTAATTGTAACTCTTTAATAAGGCTTCGAACGACTTAGATTTATAGATTATGATTCTCGTGTTTATGTTCCGTGAAATACGCTGACTAGGTTTGATCGAAGATGAGCCTCTGTTGTATGGGCAGGCATGAGCGAGGATTATTGGCCCCTGGGGGTACTGATCTAGGCTCCGTCGAAATTGTACAAAACGAAACAAACACCTTGCATATGTAGAGAGCATTTTGCGAACAATACTGGTCTAGAAAATTACTCTAGATAGAAAGATTAAATTGAGAGTAGAACTCAAAATGAAAAGATCACTAATATAAAAAGTCTGGAGTTTTTGAACCAACTTCCGAAAATCTCTCTTTTCTCTACACAGTTTCTTGATGTGTCCCACTTTTTAGACTCACCCTAATGCTCGAGGGACCTCTCAGGAGCGCTCCCAAGGGCCAAAAGCGTCATTACCCACACAACAATCGAGAAACACAGAGGAAATCGCGAAGATCGGCAAATGCACGGGGGTTGCAGGGAGCAAACTCGGTCCAGAACGCGCGAAGAAACCGAAATCGTTCTCCGCGTTCTCTACGTCGATATTCTCGAACAGCCAGATTCGAGTTGAAAAAATATATACGGTGTCGTTGTAACTTAGAAATTCGGAAGAGCGTTGGTAACGTGTATCCACGTATATACAGATACTTCGTCGATCGCAGCCACCGTGGAATCGGAACGAATCCGCTCACTTTTGCTCTCTCTCTCTCTCTCTCTCTCTCTCTCTCTCTCTCTCTCTCTCTCTCTCTCTCAGACATACACTCTCTCCCTCTCATTCTCTTTTGTCGTTGTATTTTGTCGTGGTTCGGAACAACTACAATGGAAATTATCCCCTTCCGCAGTTTCGAGTTCCAACGAAAATTCTCGTCCGGCTCAGCGGAGCGTGCAGCGCTTCGCAGCGCAAAATCGGAGCACCGAACCGGGCACCGAGTATCGCGTGGTTTCGCCGATTCCATCGGTTACTGCGACGAAAGACGAACAGACAGCACGAGCGTGTTCGATCGCCGCGAATTTTCACGTTCCCCGCGGAACCAATTATCCCGAGAACATTCGAGAATCCCTATACGTTTGAGAACCCCGATTATTCGAGACGAATAATCCTGCAAAATTTTCGAAAATCCGAGAGTATCCCCATAATACTCTCTCGGGTGTACCGAAATTTTCAAAGCCCGATGTTTTCGAGTGCACACCTGAGTGGAAGTTGCTCGGTCCACGCCTGTTCGTCTTCCGCGATCGACTACGTTCGAGAATAGAAATATTTACAGAATGGTCGTGGTCGGTGGTGTTGTTAGTGGTCAGAAGGGGGGTGATAACGGTGTCGCTCGGGGTCGAAAGCTCGGGGGAACACGGGGGATTAACGGTGTGAGGCTCGTTTACCTGAAACTCGTACCCATCTGTCCTCGGTAATTGCTCGACACGGTCCGCTAGCCCGCGAGAAATTTTCCTCGGCCGTGTTTCTCCGTCGAGAACAGCTCGAGACTCGAAACGGATTTCACCGCGCGACCCTCTCTCTCTCGTGTCGATAATCACTCGAGATAGTCGGACGCGACACTTCGTTGGCGGGCGCACACGATCGGTGTTTTCTCCTCGGTAAACTCGGTGGAACGCTCTCGGTTCGATCGCGCGATCTCCCTCTGAAACGGTTGAAATCGATCAACTCGATCGTAGAGAGAGAGAGAGAGAGAGAGATTAAAAAAAAAAAAATAAACAAACAGAAAAGCGTGTGAACGATTGTTTGGGGAGAAAGTAGCGGCGCGGGTTCAACGAAGTGTCGCGCAACAAATCGCCGCTCGAATTTCGAGCGTCCTCTCGATTCTGTTTTCTTTTTTTTTTTTCGTTTAGAAAAACACGCGTCCTCTTTACGCATGCTCGGCTCCGTCGTGCCGATTTTGCTTCACTAATCCGTACGCTCGTTTAAATACTCGAATGTGTGTATATATATATATATATTTTTATATTTATATATTATTTATTTGTTCATTTGTTTCGTTAATTTAATTCATATATGTATATGCGTATGTATGAATGTATGTATAATATATATATATATTTTTTTTCATATTTGTATGTATATGTACTGGAAGAACAAGACGCCGGATACGTCAACCGGCCTTAAAAAAGCGCTGCGAAAAACGCGCGGGTCCCATTTCGAAAGAGTGCCTCGAAAACGAATGACGAGAGAAAAAAATAAATCAAAAGAAACTCTAGACCAGCCGTCGTGTAACACGGCGGTTTTCGTCTTTCCTTGTACGCGTGTCGCCTGGTGCTTCCTCGAGCGGAGAACCGTTGATTTTCCCCTCGACTCTCACTACCAAGCTGCGAGCCATCGTCTCCCGGAAATTCGTCTGCCACGCCTGGCACGCTGATTCAAACGATCTTTCATTTCGACACTACTCCCGATATCGTTCGCGAGTAAGTCAACGTTCAAGTGCACTTTTGGAACGCTGTGTCGCGTCGCTTTTCGGTGTGCCGCGGACGTTCACGCGACTACCGTGGAAAGTACGGTGTTCGATAAGCAGAGGCCCTTTAGCGAGCGCTGGGAACGCCCCGCGTTCCCATACACCACTCACAGCCGCGCGCTCCCCTCCTCGCGCTCGACACCGCCCACTTGCGGTTGCAGTGGGCGGAGAAACGAACGCGCGGCGGGGATAGCGCGCGCGTGACTGGTCGCTCGTTAACCGCCCCGTCGAAATGCCCGCCCCTAAAGCCCCGGATTTCCACGTTTATCGGATGGGCCTTGGATGAAATGACTTTGGTACGTTGATCGCGTGAACGCCTGCAGTTTGTTCACCGGAGGACCCAAACGGACCTCGTAAATAGAAGGAATCGGCCGATCGATCGGAAACACGGAGATTTTTCACACGTGAAAGCTGACTTTCGAGCGCGTCTCCGAATTGTTCACCGATAAGAAGAACTACAATGTCCCTGTTGTCGACGGAGGCGACGATGACGGTGGCGGTGATGGTTTATTATTTTTTTTTTGGTGGTGGTGGTGATGGGTGGTGGTGGGTGGTGATGGTGGTGGTTGGTCATGGCAGTAGCGATGAACCATTTACCGAGATCAACGATTACAACGATTACAGGTATACTTGTTTGTTTCTCCCCCCGCTTTTCGTCTGTTCTCTCGAACCACGCATGCGACTACGTAAGGCCTCGCTTTGCCTTCGTACGCCGCGACTCTCTCGTGTCACGACACCTCGATCGCTCCCTTCGACTAATTCTTCAACTTCTCAGAGATAACTATTCTTCAAGATAGACTAGCAGGTTTACCAAATTTAGACGTTTCCGAGATATCCAATATCGAGCGAACAAACGCGATACCAGGGAAAATTGACTCCTAGAGACCTGGAATTTCGGGATGACTAGGTTCGAGCTATCGGGGCGGGAGGAGTCGGTCGTGGATACGAGATAATCGCTCGTACGCGCGTTAATATGTACAAATCGTTACACATGCACGGTGCACCTTTGTCGCAGTCTCGACGCCGACGCGTTACCGTCGAATTCTCCGTCGGAAAATCGGCCGATCGCCGTCTCCACCGATTCACGATCGAATTTCCCCCGATTTCATCCGCTTTCCGATACAAAGCGCGTTCGAATCACGAATCGATTCCGGAATCAGATGACATCTTCCCACCGTTCTAGCGTTAATTCTCGATGCCACCAAGGTTCGAGGAAGTTACGGGGGCGCGAAGCGGAAGAGCTCCCTCGTCCGGTTGCTTTCCAGGCTCCTTAACGAGGAAACTTGGGCCCCAGTGGTTGACGGTCATCGAACGCCGATCGACCAGAACGTTTTCCGCGCGGAGAACTCCTCGACGACGTTACTGTCTGTCGTTCCAAAGCGAAACGACCCGTGCAACGGCGCTTTCACATCGGAGACAAGGAACACCTCCTCCTCCGACGACGTTGTTCCTTTTTTTGGTACCGAGTTTTCGAAACAAAACACTTCTTTGCAGGCTTCGATTGTTAAGGCACGAACCGAAATTCTGTGTGTTTGTGTGTGTGTGTGTGTGTGTATTGGAAACGCGACAGCATCGTTTCGCTTTCGAACAAGACACCAGACTGTACATCGAAAGCCGCGATCGAGAAAGCTGACGCCATTTTTTTTTTCTTTCGCGAGTCCCCGAAACCGATCCGAGCGGTCAGCCTCGTCGGTCGCGAGCTGTCTTCGAACTATTCAAAAACTGTTTACGGAAAAAACGTGAGATCTATGCGTGTAACTACTACGCCTACACCATCGACGACTCTCAGCTCTGCTATTAACAACTACCAACATTTACTATGTATCGAAATGCGTGTGGTAAGGTGGTGCCCGCGGACAACGCGCAGAGCGGACCAGTTTTTTTTTTCTTTTTTTTTCAAGGATTTCAACAGTCTTCGCGCCCCATTTTTGTATCACACGCGCCGTTAGGAATGAGAAAATTTGTAGCGCGAGATCTTATGGGGTGATCGGTCCGTTCCGCGGGTTGCGCACGCGGGCACACGATCGGTGGTGGTTCGACTGTCCGAGAACAATGATCGGAGAGCCGAATCTTCGTTACAGAACCAACCAGCGCGCTAAACCTCGCAACTTCTAACACGCTACGTGTACATCTACGACAGAACGATGCGTGTATATGTAATAGAATCGTTTCTAGACAATCAAGGTTGGCCGGGGAGGCGGGCCGAACGGCCGTGGGCGTGGCCAGCGACGCGACGCTACCGAGGGAACACGATAGTTCCTCGAGCGTCCCGAACTCTGTTCCGACGAATCGCGACGCGCTGACCGTGCGCCAAGACGATTCGGCCCGCCTCCGCGCGCGCAGGTAAAGATCAAAAGGAGAGAGGAAACAAAAGAGAAGAAAGTGGTCTTACCTGGTCGTCGGCCGTGATCGTGATCGTCCGTCTCGGGTCTGAATCCGTGGCGGTACTCCCGCGTTCTCTCTAGCGATCGACACTCAATTCTACTCTGCCTATGGGAATTATAATATGCGTCTAAATCATTCCTGGTTCTCTTCTCTCTCTCTCTCTCTGTCTCGGTTGTTTTTTTCTTTTTGCATATGTTTCTTTTTTCTGTCTTTTTCTTTCTTTTTATCCCTCTTTTTTTGTTGTTGTTGTCGGTTTTCGTTTGTTTGTCCGTTCTTTGATTTCTTTTTTTCTTTCTTTTGCTCGTCGTTGATTTTGTTCGTTCGTATATCGAAATGTTACACGGGGTTGTGAGGGGCGGGGAACAGAGGGTGTGGGAGATACACACGATGAGGGGGGGGGGGGCACAAAGAGATGGGATTAAGGCACTCGGGTTCTGTCGAATCGATGATCGTGAAAATCGAGGGAATGAGTGGCCCCGGGACTAGATCGCACGGAGAGAACCATGGGAGCCGAAACGAACGAACGAGCATTCCTCTTCTCTGCCCCCCCAACCCCACCCCCGTTAAAATAGAGATCCAAGGCGAATCGCGGGCCGACTCGAGACTCGGCGAGTCGATTAATGATATGTGACAGGCGGGGATTGAAACGGTTTTAAACTGTTGTACATCGAAAACGGTCCCGAAGAACCCTTGTCCCAAGCAACAGCTGGGAAGCACCGAAATTTCCAACCACTGTTCCCAATTGATCGTACTATTTTCAGTTTCATGCCAATTCCATAATCCATATTTTAAAACAACGCGGTTATAGCATCGATTTTTCTTTATCCACAGTCGAATTTATTCTGAACTCGTCCAAGATGACGCCTGACATTATGAACGACATTCTACTGACATTCCATAAATTGTCTGCGGATTTTAGGCATATTTAAATTTATCGGTATAAAATTATCTACAGAAGAATTTAATTCTCACTCAACTTCTGTTTCTCACAATTGACTTGGGAAATTTTTATTTTCTATAAAGATTCCTTAGATTAGTAATAATTAACGACGGAGCTCTTCCGTGATGGCTGTGAAACCCGTAAAGTGACAATTACGAAATCGATACGGGGAAGAAATGTAACAACCAGCTGAAAATTTCGGGTTTCCGGTAACGGTGAACTGGAACGGTTCCCCGTGACCGTTTCGCGAACCAGAATCGGTATTATCACAGTTTCCAAGCCCCGGTGACAGTCGATATGTGTTGGGCGATAGACGCTCGTCGAATCGGTCCCAGGTACGTCGAAAAAGTGTCCCGATCGAGGGACCCGATCCCCGTTGTCGATCTTCTCCCGAGGAAAGTCTTTGGATCGCCGTTTCGTTCGCGAGGAAATCGAATAATCACAGCGCGGTAACGTGTTCGGTACAAAACGATCTACGATTAACTAGGATACGCGCTAAGCTAACCCGACGATATGTACACCGATCCCGGGATATATGGGATCGTCGCACGAATCCCGAATCCCGTTCCCGAGATCAAGGCAAAAGGTGTTCCCTCCCTCGCGACCCCGCCGACTTTCGCGGGTTGTGTTCCCGTTCGATTTTTCGATCCCGTTTCCTCCGTGCGGATCTACCGGGCGCCGGTCGTTCCTCGCGATCGAGCCAACATGATCGGCTCGCGAATTTCAACGGGTGTCTCTCGCGTACGCGTTCCGGGGAACGACTGTAAAGCCTGCGTTCACATCGAAGCGACACCGAGCAACTTTCCGTCGCCTCTTAATCGTCCTTGCCTGTTTCTTGCCGATTAAAAGAACAATTATTCGAGAAAAGTAGACGAAGGAGTTAACGGTCGACGAAAAACTTGCTCGATGTCGCTCCGTTGTGGACGCAGCTGTAGATGGCTTTAGGGGAACCAACGATTAGGCTTCTACCTGGTCAGTCGCGCGGACTATACGCGAAGCTCGCTGCCGCCCGCGCGGTTTTACTTCAACAACTCTGACCAGCTCGTTCGACAGGTTCACAGTTCCAGGAGGTTAGAGTACAAACATGCTTTCCAATCACACAGCTAAGGAAGCGACAAGCATGTTATAAAATTGTGTTCGTTGTGCCTAGCTCTTAGTCGTTCGTTAGTGCTAAACCGCGTTGGTACATTTTCTCCTAGTTGGAACACATTTGGAAACGTTTAGTCGTTTCGTCTAGTCGAATCATTGTAAACAGCATTCACAATTTGATTATTTTTATACATAACTGGGACCGTGAACTTGTCGATATATGCTGTACTCTGTTCAATCGTTCGAGTGCCAACGTTTAATTGAAAAGTGACAAGATTTGCAATCGTTGTTCCGCTACGTGAACTTGTTGTACTAAGGTCCAAAAGTCACATTTGAGCATGACCGCCGTGATGCTCGAACGATGGAACAGTAATAGGAAGAAACACAGTTTTCCCTCGTTAGCGTCGCGCCTTCGTCCACACCGCTCCGTAGGGCCTCCAATGGCGCTCCCCTTTGTGGAGGGGAGTCTCCGCCCACTTGACTCACCGCCCCGCAGCGCGTCCAATGGCGCTTCCGGTCGTGAAGGGGAGTCTCCTCCCACCTGACTCTCCGTCCAGTCGTCAGCCAACAGGAAGTAGCCCCTCGCTGTTTCACAGTAGCGTCGCAAACGGGGGAAAACTGTGTCGGAAGATGCTCGAATCAGATTTCGCGCGCGAAGCGAGCCGCGTTCGTTCTCGCTTCGCTTTCTCCACGGGGCTGCGAGCGTCCACAGGGAAGAGGGGCCTGTACGGAGAGGATCGTTCCGGATAGAGAATGGTGTAGACATCGAATTTATTAAACTTTGCTCTTACTTGCTGGTTAGAGTGCGCCATGGGTGATCTAGCTAAAATGCATGCGCTACAACAACGTCCGCTGGCTGTCTTTAGACCGCTTAAGAAGCAACGTGGGCCGACAGGAGGGGGGAAGTTCACGTCGAAAAAACGATACGTCGTGTGCGCGTGCCGGAGGGTTGCGTCACCCCTCCCGCTCGATGCCAGTACCATCCCTCAAAAGTATTTGTCAGTTTGGAACCCCGGGCTCCTTTGGAATGTTTCGCGAAGCGTTTGCGAGTCGCATCGAGGACCTTCTGGATCGCTAACTCGTTTTCAAAAGGAAAACGTCGAGGATGATTAACACGTTCAGTCCTGTATGATGGTTTGGGACATCCCCGTGGCACATTCGAAATGATTTAAAAATCTTCCAAGCGACGAGGGCGATGACGCCACGCCTATTAAGAGGCCACGCCTTCTCAGGCGACGCCCAGTCAGCCCACGCCCACTCAGGCCACGCCTATTCAGATCTAGGCTCACAGTTATCCGTAGAATAATTCAGGAAAAATTTAGAGACATTATGATCCACAGAGCTAGACTTTCAAGGTGTTCCCTAGATTAGGGTCTAGGCTACATAGACTGCCTGGTACACAGATCACCCCGCGGGACCTATCATGGCCGCATTGGGGGCCAAGTAACCACGCCCACTGTCAGAGGAGCCGAGGTAGATAATAGTCTTTTCCTTCTTTGATGCGACTTCAAAGCAGCTGTCCCCAGGGGGCAATTTGTGGTGCTCCCAGAGCTAAGAGGGCTCCCGGCCAGGCCTGAACGATGAAGAAAGGGGTGTTGAAACCGATCGCAGCCGAAGTTTAATCGCGATCTAATTTGTTTCGCGACTGTGGGTCGCAAGGTGCAGGGCTGAACGTGTTAAAGGGAAACCGCGAGCGTTTGCGGGAGCAAGGTCCAGGATGCGTGCGCGCTTCTGGTACAGTCTGGCCTCGAGCCGAAGGGTACACGCCGGAGCCGTGTTCCGACCAACCAGAGGGCTGCGCGAAACGAGTGCCCAGCGGGGTTAACGAGGCTAATTACGGCTTAATATTAATCAGCCAATTAACGATGCGCCCGCGGTGGCGCGCCCCCGGCACCGTCGGCTGCGCCAATTTTCGACGCTGCGAACCAATGGAACAATCGTACCGGGAGAACAGAAAAATTTAATAAAATAAAAAAAAGAGGAAAAGAAAAACATTGATAGATATAAAAACATAGGAAAGAAATCGAGAAAAAAATAGAAGAAGGACCGAAACGAAGAGAAAGAAAAGAAAGAAATGAACCAGATTGTAATACGGTTACTGGTCAAACGATTAAAAAAGTACTTCTAGGAGATACCTAGCGGATCGCAATAAATACAATACAGACACGCTATATATATATGTACGTATATATAGATCGAGAAGGGTTAAGTGTGAGATTACACAGAAAATACATGAACAATACGTAAGTACGTGGCCGAGCGAGAAATGGGGTAGTGTGAAGTATTACACAGCACCAATAAAAATAAGAAGTGTATAGAGGACGAAGGAGGGACGATTACGTTCTGGCGAAGGAAACAATTAGAACGGAGATAGATAGTCAGTACAGTTATTATAGCCGAGGTGTTGTGCAGGAACGAACGGACAAAGGGGGGAAAAGAAATAAAGAAAAAAAAAAATCCAAAAATGAAGAAGGATGTAACAGGGTGTCAGCGTGTTGGAGGAATATCGGGGGGTGTTAGGTTCTCGTGAGAGTATACAAAACAGGTACACAAATATACAGGTTAGCTACAAGTTTGAAACGAACTACTTTATTGGCAACTCATCTAGGCATCGAGCTAAACTAATAAATCTGTCGTCGTTCTTGTCGTTCTTCGCGTTCGCCGCCCTGCGTGATCCCGCGCTCTCTGCGTCGTACTCACTCTCTTTCACTCTCTCTCCCTCTCTTTCCATTGTCTCTCTCCTCGTGTCGACTTTTCGTCCGTTCTCTTTTTATTTATTAATTTTTTTTTCTTTTTTTTTTGCCGCGCCGTCGAGGAAAATCATGCTCGTAGTCAGCTTTCTTTGCGTACCCGGGAGACACGATTGATTCGGGCAAGATTGACTCGCGAGGGCGTGTTCGGTGATCCGGGATCCCCGGATTGATCGTAAGGTCGGGGCCGAATCGGTCGAGCACAAGAATCTTCGTGCACGATATTAAAACCCATCCAACCTGATCCCCCATCGGTCTCTTAACAATTTCGCAATCAACCAGGAGCTTATCAACAAATTCAGGTGATTTAAAAAAAGGTCCATCCATTTCGCTGCTTATTAAAACGAGAGCGTGCCTCTACCTTGTTTGTCGTTCGCATGGTTCGATGGAGATAATTCAGCAAAATTTTTGTAGTTCTCTCGAAAGACAGGGTTGAATTGAATGGATGGAGATAATTCGGTAGAATTTTTGAAGTTCTGTTGAGAGATCGACAGGGTTGAATAGAACGGGTTTTCTGCATGTGTACGAGGACTGTTGTGGGTCGTTCTGTATCGTTCCACGTGGCGAACCGAAACACGTACGCGAACCATGGGACCGCGATCGATCGAAGCGTGGGGCGGTCGACGGACTCGAGACTTGGCTTCGACTTTTTCGTCCGCCGTCGGACGTCGACGGAACGGCTTCTTTTTTCTTTTTTTTTTCGACGGAGTTTTCGACCGGTGAAGCGAAAGCTGCGCGCGAGCGTCTCGTTGCACGAGCTTATGGCACGACGAGCGAAAACAAAAGAATAGAGAAATCAGGCGAAAATAGCTGCGGAGAAACGGGGCTGGACAACGAGACTCTCGAACGCGAACGCGAACGTCTCTGCTTCGACGGAACCGACGATGCGACGATCGTGTTTGCCGGAAAAAATGCCGCGTCCATTTTGAAATGAAAATCACGCGGAAATCTGTACTCTCGAGCTTTGCTTTTGAGACGAAACTGTGGGTTTTTTTGGAGACTCGAGTGGCTCGTGAAAAAATTGTCGAAGTATATTAATTTTGTCCATTTGGAGCGAAAGATTTTTATGGTGTTCAGATCGCGGTTTCCGTTTCAAAACGGACGCGCTTTGTAATCGACGATAACAGGAACGATAATAACGGGGCAAGAGTATCGGGTTCGCGAGAAAGGGGTTGCGTGGGTGGGCTCTAGGGAAGATCTGGAACGCGTCTCGTCTCGGGGTGCATTACATTTTGCGCGATCCTCGTCCCTTTCCATCCGAACTCTCTCTCTCTTCGTCCACTCGTTGCCTGACTCGGTCTTACGTCTTCCGTCCCTTACACTCTGCCGGGAACATTTATTGCATCACTCGAATATTGAACGGAATATTGCTTAACCCTTCTGCATTATTAATTCCCCAAGATGAATTAAAAGAGACATTTATTATATACATTTATAGTGACCCGTTGCCTTTCTCCTTGATTAAAACAAGTTGCGCGTGAATTACTTTTCACCGTTTTTCATAAATTGTATACTTTCAATGACACGACGACCGTGCATGCGATATAGAAATTCGTACTTAATTCTGCCGACTGTGAAAAACGTTCGAAAGCGATGCGATAAATATTTCGCCGAGAAAGTTTGTTCGGAAGAACGATAACCACGGATCATACCAAAAGCATGATCGTGCTAGCTGATAATATACATCGGTTCCCGTCGACCGCGCCAGCCACCGATCGAGAGGCGAGACGTCCGTCGGATCGAAGGAGGCGATATCGTTCCGCTCAATCAAAGGCAGGTGTGTGTTCGGTTCCAAGGAATTTATTGAAAAAGCTTTTTGTACCGCGATACAATATATTACCGAAGTGCATGCGTGTATCGTCGCGTTCTCGGGGAACATACGGTGAAACGGGTGACGCGAGGCCATATCGAGACCGGTGCGGAAAGACGGCCGATTTCTGCGTTAGATGCTCGTGGAACACCTCTTTTTACATCATCCCAGCGTTTAACTGCATGGTTTACAACACCCTCGTCAGACCGATCGTGAAGATTTTAAATGAAATCTGCTAATGCTGTTAACCCTTTGCACTCGACTGGCGACTCTGAGGCGCCACTAAAAATTGTTGTGGTATTATTTAAAGGAAATTAGAAAAAATATTACAAAATACTCGTCGCATCACAAAATTTGTGTTTGATAGATTACTAAACATTTGAATATTCTAAGACGGAAGAAAAATTTCGTTTTTGAATTGGAATAGCGCCGAGTGCAAAGGATTAGATTGAAGTTATAAACATTTTAGGAACCATGGAAAATTGCACACAATCCGAACGAATCGTCATTTGTAGAACTCAACGTACACCATCTACATCCAATTTTCTGTTTTAATATTTAGCCATCGAGACACAATACAGGCATGCAACAGAGATGACAAATTTTCCTTCTCTCCTAGGGAATTGTAAACGATAAAGAATTTCTAATCAATTCAAATAAATAGTAGCGCAAGGATTCAACAAACTAGAATTAGTACAGAGGACTATTTCTAGAACGTATGGTGGCTATAAAATTTCAAAATAAAAAGAGAAATCTACGGAGCAAACCGGTCTCCGTTTTCAACTTTAGAATGAGTAATATGTGTCCCATGATCCCTAACGCAGGGTTGAGCATGTTCGCGACGGGTCCGATCCACTGGATCGTGCGGACGCTGGATCGTAGACGAAATCGCGCCGTGAGAACGGCAAACCGCCTGGCGCGTACGTCGCGCGACGTTCGAAAGGGGCGCGATTAGTATTGCTTCGAGGGTATATCCGGCGCGTGCGCACGCGTCTAACGCGCCCTTACACTTCGTCCTCTGTTGTCCTCGCGTCGAGAAAAAGAGGATCTGTCACCGAATCGTTAAAAAAAAAAAAAAAGAAAAACACAACCGCCGACGGATCCGCGTGCGCGCGTCCCTAAAGCGACTCGTGAACGGAAAACTCGTCAAAATGAAACGAAACGGAAAATAGAAACGAAACGGAAAATAAATAAAAATTGCAGTCGAGAACGTTAAACGAAACGAACAATGGAGTACGATGAAAGAACGGCTCGACGCCGGTGGCCGCGCGCGAGATCGGCGAAAAAAAAAAAGAATGCCGGTTGAAATATCGGTCGGTCGGTCGGCAAGAAGACAGAGCAGCGAGACTGTTCTCGAAACGAGCGAAGAAACGACGAAGGCGGTGAAGGATCAACGGGGGATGATATCCGGATGTCTAAAAGATAATTTCCAACCAGCATGCTTCACCTACTGATCATTCTCAACTAATGGGTGGTTAGCGCTCATCAAAATATACTAGCTACGCCAAGTATTACTCTCGACATTCGTAAAATGTGTACAACTAGGTGTGTCTATCGGGAATCTGGTATGTATGTGTGTATATATATATGTGGATTCGTGTCTGTGTGCGTCTGTGGCACGTGGTGTGGGTCTGCGTGATCGTATCCTTGTGTGTATGTGTGTGTATGTTGCGTTATAGAATACATAATCATCGGCAGCGTTGCGTGAAAGGGTATTATCCAGGTGGGGCGGGAAAAACAAGGAGAAATCGTTTGGCGAGGGAGGATTGTCGGAGGGTTGGCGGTGGTGGGTAAGCTGTCAACGATGATGACGTTCGCGTCGATGCGGGTCATTCGAAGGTAAACCCGGACACAGACCGGATATCGGTTCTCGTTTGCATTTCTCGACGATCGCTCGCCTTTCATTTCGTTCGCGGAGAATCGGCAACCTGGGTCGCGAAAAAAGGGTGCGCGGGAGCCGCTTTCAGGGTTGAACTTACCCTAGGACCAGCCTCCTTGGTGCCCCGCCTTCAATTTCAACGGAAATCTGCGATTTCCCGGAAAGAATGAAGAACACTTTAAGCAACAGTCGAGGAGGTAGAAGGAGAGAAAAAGGGGCGGAGCAATAGGATGGGTGGGATCAACTGGGCGGGGCATCAATGTGCTAGGACCACCTTCTCTATACCTTGTTTGTTATATCCATGAAGGTCTGTAATTTTTCACGGAAAAAATAGGGGAAAAATCGATTGAGGATGTAGAAGGGGAGAAAAGGGGCGGAGTAAGAGCGTGGAAGGGATGAAAAGGGCGGGGCATCGATGTCAGGTGGCCCCTAGGTCAGATCCGGAGCGCGCACCCAGTTTTCTAGAGCGCACGGAAACTAGAAATCGGTTTTGCATCGGTCGCGAGATGTCGTTTAGTCGAATCGTTACGCGTCGTCTTTTCTGCTCGGCTCGCGCTAAAGTTTTAGGCGCGCCTGCTCGCTCCTCGTCCCTCTTTACTCTCTCGCCCTCGCCTATATGTCGCTTTCTGCTCTTTCTCTCTTTCTCCTTTCACTCTTTTCTCCCTCTCTCTCTCTCTCGCGCTCTCTCGTTCTCTTTCTCTCTCTCTTTCTCTTACTTTTGCTCTCTCTCTCGCTCTCTTCCTTTCTCTCCCTCTCTCTCTTTCTGCTTATCGTTTTAAGTATCCTCTTAAGTTTAAGTCATAAATATCACTCACGAGCTTTGTCTCGTCGTTTAACATTACGGTACACGTTACGTAAGTATATTAAGGTGTATATCACTAAAGAATATTACTTGTCGTTCGGAAAAAACGATGCTTCTCCGTGGTTTTTGCCGGCTGCTCGCTGCAGCGGCGAGTCCCTCGCGCGGAACGTAACTCTATTACACGCGCGCACAAGATTATCGTTATGTTTCTCTCCGTTTCTCGTCTTTTTTTTTGTTTGTTTGTTTGTTTGTTCTTTTCGCCTCTCGCTTATCGCGAACGTTCAAACGCATGAACGCCTACAGCTTCGAGTTCCAGTGAATAATATCGCTTATTGCTCGACAGTTCTCGCGCGCGACACGTCGCGACCCGATCCTCTCGCGATCGCGGTTTTCTTCTATTCTTCTTCTTTTTTTTTTTCTCTCGCGAATCCGGCGGCGGCTAGACGACTCTCCTTTCGTCGATCTCTCGCGACTTCCGCGGAGATCGATCGTTCATAAATAAGGCGCCGGGGAACGGCTCGATATAAATAAATAAACAGAAAAGTCACCGATTCGACAGCCTACGGCGAACGCTGGGTCCTTCCGAACTCGGATTTCCAGTAAAATCATATTCGAGTTAGAATAATCGCAGAGCACGATACATACGCTCTGTATAAAATGTACAATTTAGAAAAAATAATACACACCCGAACTGTATGATTTCACCACGCTAAATATTCAATATTCAAAGATGATTGAGCAGACATTAAATTATTCTTACGGGCTTAAATGAACCCAGCATTCGCAAGGGTATTCCGGCGATCGATCGCTCGCACTCTTCGACGTCTCTTAATAAAAAAAAAAAGAAAAAGAAAAAAGTAGTAAAAACGGAAAACAAAAATAGGAGCGACGCGCGGATCAGAATGAGGATTCTCTGGAGCGCGAGCGTGCGATCGTCAAAGATCTACGGTCAGAGTCGCGACGGATCGAAGCAGCGAGAGGCGTGTCAGCCGCTGTCGATCGCGATTTAGTAGATCGCGAGAGGATCTGGTCGCGCTCGAACACGTATAAATTAAGTATCGATTTCTTCGTTATTCTCACGAACGTCTTAGCGGTCTAAACTTATACCTGGTTGAAACTTACGAACTAGGATTTCGCGGGTTTGTAACCTACGCTGAGCTAATCTCGATCTTGGGTTCCATTTTGTTTAATCGTAAATCGTGATCGCAGTTTTGCAGTCGCGGTCGCGGGCCCGTGTACTACCTTCCCTGGTGCTCCGCGACCTCAAACTATACATATACATTACGTATACATACACATTCTGTATACATATAATATATATATACCTAGAAACTTGAGTATCGTTCCTCGAAAAAACGCGTCCGTTACTGTGTCTCGAATCGCGTGGCGGCTCCTTCGCCCGCCGGCCCCGGAGAAACGTCGGGAAACGCCGGCTGTGAAAAGCGGGCGCGCGCGCGCGATGGAGTAAATATTGTCTTCCATTACTCGGAGAAAAATATATGTATACCTATACATAACTATCCCTATTTAGACGCGCGTTCCCTGTACGCCGCTCCTTTGTACAAGCGGAGCGTGTCGCGTGCCGGGCCGCGCGCGCGCGCGACCCTTGCGCCCTCGCCGTTCTCGCTGCGAGGGTCCTCGCGCACCTGTTGCGGCCGCCGCGATTAGGCGATCCAATCCGGAGATCGGCCCGCGATTCCGAAGCGTTCGATCGTTGGTCTCCTTCCCCGTTTTCCGAGGAATTCCTTTTAGTCTTCGCTCAGACAGCTAGATCGTTTGCGACCGTGTTTTCACCGAATTCGGATCGCGCTGCGATCGTATAGAGATTTATCCCGTGTAATGATTAAACCCTCGATCGGTCGTATCCGTTGGTACGATGATCGAACGTTTCGAAGCGCAGCCGCGACAGAAGAATCGCTCGCCGATCGGAAGCACGCCGGTAACGAGCGGATTGCAAGTACAGTCGCAAATGGTACCCGGGTGGATTCCCGGCGACGTGTTCCCTCGGGGATCGGTCCAGCGGTTTCGTTTGGCACTTTTCACCGAGGCGGAGGAGGAATTAGAGCGACCGACGGGAGAACTGCCTCGTTTTTTCGGAACAGGAAGAGAGGATGCTAGGTGTCGCCGAACCAATACAACCCAACTCGACAGCTATAGATTTTGCAGCTGGTCTAAAAGTACAGCGAAACGTTTAAATTCGAGATTCATTCAGGATTGACTTCTCAGGTTATATAGAGTCCTCTGAGACTTAGGGTCGCGAGTCGGTGATCGGAAGAGGCGTGTTTCACGGCGTGCTTCCGGTATTTTCGCGAGCGGCTGCGACGAGAGCTTGGGATCGCGCGTCGCGACGTCCGCGGCTCTCTATCATCTCTCTCTCTCTCTCTCTCTCGCTCTTTTTCTCTCTCTCTCTCTCGCTCTTTCTCTCTGTTTCTACCTCCCCTGTTTTATTGCTTGATGGTCGCCGGTATATATCGCTTAATTAATTAGTTAAGTAAGTGTGTAATTAAGTAGGTAAGTAAGTAAGCAGCGTTCTTTTGTTGTTGTTGTCGTTTCGTCGTCGTGTACGAACAGGCGCGGCGAATGGCCGGCGGGAATCACCGCGGAACGCGATGTATTTCGTGTACGTGTCTCGTGTGTGTGTGTGTGTGTGTCTTTCTCGGGGAGCATGCTAATCTAACTATTATAGGAACCGAGTGCGGCGGAAAAACGCGAAACGCAATACTCTCGCGGGTTAAACGCTCTCTCGTTCTCCCATTCTCTCTCTCTTTCTCTCTCTCTCTCTCTCTCGCTCGCCACATTATCATCTCTTTCTCTCTTGAACATCTTTCGCACAACATCCGTTCACGCGATCGCTTTCACGCTCACTCCGAAAAATCTCTCAGGCTCTCGCTAATAAATTAATTGACAAGCGATATAACGACGAGTAAGAAGTAAACGCAAGATAGAATGACTTCGGTGTGTGTCCCGGCCGGAAACAGTCCTCGCTCGCTCGCGCCGGCCTGTAGAAGGGACTCTGATCCTGGTCCGAGCTCGCTTCGCGCTTCCGTGCGCTTTTTTCTCTCGTCCTCGAAGAAATATACGTTCAGCCGTTCGGTGCGAGGAGACTCGCGTGTTGATACCGTCGAAAGATGGAAGCTCGGAGTTGAAAAGAAAGAACCCGGAAGGTGAGAAGGCTGACGGTTCGTTTTTGTGTGGGGGAGAGATCAAGGCCAACACGGAAGGAAGCTGTGTGTGTGTGTGTGTGAGAGTGTTTGAAACGGTGTTGGTTTGCTCGGCGGGTCGGATCAGAGTTGGTCGTGTGTCCGACGAGTATGAGTTGTTGCGAGCTCGGAACGGGTTTACACGTACATGCCCATCCCGTACATGGAGCCCCAGTCGACGCCCTGGAAGCTGGACATGTCGACGTTCGTGAGGGAGTATCCTTGGTAGGGATTCGCCGGGGCGGCTGCGGCGGCCGCGGCGGCTGCGGGTGTGGCTGCCGCTGCGGCTGCGGCCGCGGCTGCGGCTGAGGGCGGTGCCGGCGCGGGGGCAGGAGCGGCCGCAGCCGCAGCCGCCGCCACCGCGGCCGCCGGGATCGGGTACGGCGCGTATCGGTACGCGGAGAGCGCCGGGTAGCTGCTCGCGAACAGCTTCCCGTATCCGGCCACGGCGTTCTGGACCTGCGCGGCTGCGGCTGCGGCCGCGGCCGCCTGTACCTGCGCTTGTGCCTGCGCGGCAACGATCTGCGAGGCTGCGGCGACCGGGAGCGGCGGTTGTGGCGCAAGCCGGACGCCCAACGCGCCAAGCACCACCCTCTTGCCGAGGGCAAGAGCGCCCGGCTGCACCGCCTCCTTCGGCTGCGCCTTCTTGCACTCGACCTTCTTGTTCTTGATCGTGTGGAAATGGATCTCGCAAACACGGTCCACCACGTCCTCGTTCTCGAACGTGACGAACCCGAAGCCCCGGTGCCGTTTCGTCTGCTGATCCATCAGCATCACCGTCTCCTCGACCTTGCCGAACTGGTTGAAGTAGGCCTTCACTTCGTCGCTGCTCGTGTCCTGGCTCACCCCACCGACGAAGATCTTCTTGGTGCGGTTCGCCTGTTTCGCGCGGTTCTTCGGCGTCGCGTGCTTCGGGTCGATCTTCTTGCCGTCCAGCGTGTGGATTGGACACTTCAGCACCTTGTCCACGCTACCCGGCTCGGCGAACGTGATGAAGCCGAACCCGCGACTACGCTGTAACCGAACAAGCCAGAACGGCCACGATGCACAACGACCGTCTCTCTCATCTTTCCCCTTTTATTTTTGCATTTTGCTTTTCCTCTTTCCTCGCCATTTCGCTCGCTCTTTCCTGCCTGCCTATCTATAGTTTTCTTTCTCTTTCTCTGTGTGTGTTCTCGCTTCCCTGACACGGACAACCTAGCTCTCGTGTTCTGCTCGGTGCAGGCCTACCTATGCTCGATAAGAGAGTGGACTAGCCTAAGCTTTTCTCGCTTCGCGGTGACGTTTTAACGCGTGCGGTTCGAGAGGTCGCGCGACACGCCGGTCAGTCAACCTCTCCGCTGTCGCGCAGGCTCTCCTATCCTCAGCCTCTTCCTCTCTCGCGAATGGAGAACCCGTTCTCTCGCTCTCTCTTTCTCTCTCTCACTCTCTCTCTTTCTCTCTCTTTCTCTCTCTTTGGAAGCTCGTCGCACGCGCCGCGACAGCGAACAAGCCGACCGTTGACGCGACGGATCGTTTCTCGCGCGCGAGCAAGCCCGTGGAATCCAACGGAACCGTTTCCGGAATCGTTTCCGAACGAGCTCACGGTCTCACTCACTCTCTCTCTCTCACTCTGTCTCTCACTCTCTCTCTCGTTTTCTCTCGTCGTTCTCTTTTTCTGTTGTGTGTATGTTTTCTCGGTAGTCGTCACGTTACGTCACGGAAATAGTAAACCGTCTCCTTTCTCTCTCTCTCTCTCTCGCTCTCTCTCTCTCTCTGTATACGTCGAAAAAGGTACCGGTGGTATATAAATATATAGATCTCTTCTCTTATATACAAATTAACTAAATACTACCAAACTACCGTTTACATGCAAGACTGTCCAAGCCAATGTAAGACAAACATTCTAGGATTACGTGAGACAAGGACTTCGAATTAATATATAATATAATAATGATAAAAAAGACTCAACTGAGAATTACGATCGTTAATTGCATCGCTACCGGATATATAGATGTATCTATACGATAGAGACAAATGTAATAGTAGTATGTATATTTATATATAAATATATATATAGAAATATATATATGTATAGAGATATGTATATATGCCCATAGTCCTCGTTCAGCGACTTCTCTAGAAATCCCGGGCGTGTCTGTGTGTGAGAACGTACAACAGTTGCTTATTCTTTTTGTTTTGTTTTGTTTTGTTTAGAAACGAGCCTCTGCCTCTTTTCCACCTTTTACGTTTTGTAAATACAAGTCAATGTTTTAATTACAGTAATAAGTACCAAGATACACTTTCTACATCCTTTACACTGTCTCAGCAAATAATTAGTTACATCGATTAGTTACAACTTCTTCTCTACGGTTCTACTGTGTGAAGTCTCGTGCAAAAGTGGAAGGAAGAAACTGGTGCATCGAATCTCCTCGAGGCGAATGTCAACTCCCGCGTGTTCGCGTTTCTTTTCTTTTTTTTTTTTTTGAAATCTTTTTTTCCTTTTTGGCTTTTCTCTCTTTGTTCCCCTCTCTTTTCGATCGCTACCCCCTCCCTCCCAGGAACACTCGAAAAAGAAAAACCGAAGAGCTTTTCGGCTCGGCCGATACGTCGATTCTCGACGGAAACGATTTGACCTATCGAGGAGGAAATAGACGAGAGAAATCTTTTACCGCGGCGGTGGTCGGATCGCAATGATCTTTCACCCCCATTCACAAGCCTCCCGTAAAACAATCGTCCCACCACCCACACGGAAACTGATCTAATCGGACGTAAGCAATCGGCCCCGGAACTATTTTTGCAGAACAATGCCTGATGATATCGTTTCAGTAAGCTTTGGATATATCCATGCCTTACAACCCCAAACTTTGCGACCGTATTTCTCGAGTACTATGTAACATATCTCAATGAAACAAAAAGCATATAGTAGCTGCATGTTTACTCTACTTGACAGAATTTTTTCAAAATTTTAGGTTACTTGGTCAAACTTCTATTCGGGCTTGAACTACGTTTAAGCGATTGGTTTAGAGGATAGTGATTGCGCTCCTCGATAACATCGTACATTATAATAAATTAGGGCTCGTACTGATTGTACCTTCTTTCAAATGATATTGTAGTAGCTAGAGGCTTCAAAAATTTGTCACAAGTAACAGTTAACAAATGATAAACAATCGGCGGTTACAAATAACAACGTTTTTAGTATGCATTTCTTAGGGGGTAGTTTCAGTACCAACTCCCACAAACAGTGTTCTCCTACCCCGTACGGCGAACCAAAAAATCCGAAAAAATTCTACATAGTACAGCAAACATGCACCTACCGTTTCCCTTTTATTTCATTCAAATATCTCACTCAGCATCCGACTGACCCGGCCACAAAGTCGGAGGTCGAGTCCGGACTCCAAAAAGGTTCCGCAAACGGCGTTCCAGCCTCCCGGGCATTGTTCCGTGGGTGTAAATAAATAAAAATGGCGCCAGGGCCGAGCGACCATATCCGGTCGAATCGTGGATTAACCAGGAACCGGAAGTGTGTAGGTGGAAGCTTGCGAGCCGGCCACCGCTCGAGATGGACGAGCCGAGAGGGCTTCCATCGATTAGAGACCGACCTGTGTGACCGGATCCTTCATGATGAGTACGTCGGTGACTGTGCCGAACATCCCAAAGTACTCCCTGAGCTTCTCGCTGCTGGTCTGCCATGACAACCCGCCGACGAACAGTTTACCCGGCGCCGGGTCTCCTCCGTTCGGCGTACTCCTGCCGGAGCTACCAGAATGGCTACCGTTTATAGGCACCAAGGCATTGTGGAAATCGTGCTCGATCGCACCGTTCGCCGCCTCCATGCCGGCACTGAAACACACAACCATACACCAATTAGGGGGCGAATCGTTTGCGCAAGCTTCCAGAGAGACCGATCTCCAGAGATCGATCCTCCGGTTCGCAAGGTTCGACGCGGTTTCGAGCGCCGCACAGTGGGCAAAAACGGCCTTTTTCGATTCAAAATCAAAAAACTTTCGATAGGAATGAGGTAGAGATATGAAATTTTTTTTAAATGAAAGCTGAAACTCTGTAGAATATGGGAAAAATAGGGAGATTACGGTACGAACGTTTTTTAACCTTGAGAAAATTAGTTAAAGTTGCAGAATTTCAAGAAAATTTTGTTTTTGTGGCTAATACGCGCGGAAAATTTTTTTTTAACATGCTATATATCGTTTCCCATAGATTTTTTCACGCTGATTTCAAAATTTGTCTACGACCTCTGGTTTTTGAAAAAAATAGATTTTTGTGACACAAATTAATGAAATTTTTTCGTTAAAATGACTTGATAACACACTAGTTTGAAAGTATATCGTATTCTCATATATAAAACACAATAAAAATAATAATAATGAAGTATTTTAACGTTTTGAGTTACTTACGAAACATGAAGCCACTTCACATCTCGTCATCACTTGACGTATCGCTGTCATTACTACTGGCACTTTCTTGAAATTGTGCAACTTTATCGAATTTTCTCAAGGTTAAAAAACGTTCGTACCGTAATCTCCCTATTTTTCCCATATTCTACAAAGTTTCAGCTTTCATTTAAAAAAAATTTCATCGCTCTACCTCATTCCTATCGAAAGTTCTTCGAAAGTATTTCGACTCGTCTGTCATCAGTAGGCTGCGGATTCTATGCATTAATGACAAAAATTAGTGGAATTTACAACAGCGGAAAAAGATTACAATAATTTAAGGTAGTTATTTTGCCACATTAGGTAGCAAGATATTTTTATTCGGCTTCTGTCCTTTACAATCGGAAAACAGACAATTGCGAATTGCGAATTGTGCAGACAATTTTTATTTTGCACACAAAATCCGTAGTGTACTGATGATGAAACAGGAGGAACGACTTCACGCAGTATAAGCGCGAAAGACCATTTACTTCGACCATGATTTCAGGGTTAATTAACCGGGGATGAAGAACCAAGTTGTTCAAAGATTTTCGCGAGGGGTTGATGGGTTCGATTAACAGTTTAAAAGACAATCGGGTGATCGAGGGAGGTCGGCTATTCCTCTGATTCAGGTACCGTCGATTAAATCTCGTTACAACGGCGCGAATAACGAGAAGCCGACGCTGTTCTCTCTTTCTCTCCCGTATCATTGCATAATTGACGGCAGGCTCCGCTGGTGTTTTAATTACCGGCGGGCCACGCGGCGAAACGTTCTCCCAGCGGTTGGCTTTTCACCGGTAATTTATTGTTCGGGCCCGGAGGCAACGGTCGGTTCCCATTTCCTTTTCGCGTTTACGTTGATGCCGCGCGCGGCTTTGAATATTTCAAACGCGTCGAACCGCCCCCGTTCCGATCCGTTCCTCCTTCGCATTCTTCCCGGGCGCGATGTTCCATGGGAAAAAGTTGTTCCGAAACTCTGTGCACTTTCGCCTGTCTCTGTTCGGTTCCAGATCGTACCGTTGCTGGTGATGGAGGCCTGCATGCTCGTTATCATGCCCGTGTTCTCCCTGCACAGGATGTTTGTCACCACGATCGACGTCTGGTACGTTAATTAAACTCATGGACCGATCGGTTCGATTTCATTCCGTTCCCTTTTGTCCGCGATTTACCCGCCCGGAAGATCATTAATTCTCGATTAGGCAATCCCTCTTGGTTACGTAGCGGTGCCAACAGAATTTTTGAAATGGCCCTATAAAACCCCGGCCCTCCCTGGGCGGTTGCTTTTGATCGCGGCAGCCCAGATCGAATTTTTAGCCAACAATTTTAGTTTACAATTTTATTTTAATTTTCTTCAATTTTATTTCAAAATGGGAATCCTATTTTTTGTTTAAAGACAATCTCAGACGAGATTACCGAGAGTAATTTCTTCGCGAACAATTTCAAACATGCTATTGGCACGTTTATAACTAGACATCGGATCTTTATGCATTTATGGCTTATGGAAATGTTAAAAAAATGCTATAATATAAAATTCGAGAGACTTAACACGATTTTTATTTGCTTTGGATCTACAAAGGCTGTCCCCATTAAAAATAAAATTTTATTTCATTCCACTTTCTTAAAATGTTTCTATAAAAATTGGAAATTGCACAAACATCCGATGTCTATTTATAACACTGAATGATTAAGATTACAAAGGTGCTACCATTTTGTTCACACAGGCTGCCCGACTACCACCGTTTCGAGATCCCACCCGTTCCCCAATTCTTCGACCTACGAAAACCTCGGGTCCTCAAGGTAGGCACCTTCTAATTAACCTTTCTCAGAAGATTTACTCAGGAAACGAGATACAAATCGATGTGCTGACAGACTCATTCCTAGACTACGGATTTTATGCATTATCAACAAAAATTAGTAGTTGAAACTCGAAACAGTGAAAACAGAAGAATTTTAGAATAATGTCGTTGACTTATCAGAATGACTAGGAGTCGAAATCAATTTTTATTGAACGGTTTGTTGCAATCGATGCACAAGATTTCTATTTCGTTTAAAGATCCGCAGTATACTCATCCCGTTTAACCCATCAAGTATAAAATTTTTGGTCTAAATCGCTACTAAAAGACGATTTATGCGAAAATTAATTATCGTCACGGTCAATAGAAAAAACATTCCCATTTGGGGATGTGCTAACACTAGGTTTACGGAGCACTAGAAGTGACCATTTTGCATTATTTTATAAAAATAACAAGAACGTGCTACCCACATTTTTAAAATAATATATACTCAAAGAAATAAATTTGCTAGGTAATTTCTCACGTATGCATACTCAGGATCTTAGTACTTTCAGATTAAAAATATTAGAATCCGACGGGTCCCGTAAACCTAGTGTTAACGAGTAAATGTAATACGTCAATACGAAACACTGCAAGTACAGTTTACAATTAACTGTGTGTAAATTAACTCCAACAATCGCAAAATAAGACCAGAGAAAATCGCAAAGTAACATTTTTGTTGTATGCGACGGAAGCAATCGTTTAGCACTTCCGGAGACGCGAATCCTTTGCTTGCCAAGGGTGGCTACGAGTCAACGATCAACCGATTGGGAAAATAAGAGTAGTATTTGCGCGCGGGAGGGTGACCATAAAGTCGTCGAAGCAACCGAGGCAAAACACGCAACAACGTTTTCCCCCACCCGCGTTCCTTCCGGCAGGAGACGCGCGTTACTTTCGCCGTATAACCCCGCGTCGATGTCGAATCGATAGGGGTGAAAAGACGATGCAATATTTTATTTTCGCTCCGCTGTCACCCTTCGTTACTCGTAACTGGCATCGATTCGGCGGTCCCGCGAGGATCCGAGCCCGGTGCGTGTATCTGTCCATCTTCTTCATCCATCACAGTCATCGCGAGTACTACCGATCGCCGTCTATTATCGATATTCCCGGCAGACCCGGGGTCCTTCTCGCGCGTTCACCCTCTCGCAACTCTCCCCGTCCCGTCCCGTACCGTCCCAACCCCCCGTTTTCCCGGAAACTCGATTCCATTCGTCGAAACAGGAACGAATCTGCGAACGGACGCGCGTGGAGGAATTCAACGCGGCACGCTGACAACCAATTAGACTTAACCTGCCATAACCCAGTTCGTTTCGGGTCCGGACGATAGTGCGTTGCGACGCGAAAGGGTTGCAAAATGTACGAGGAGACTGGAATTGAAAAATGTACAGCAAGGCTGGACTCAACGCTAGGCTTACGGGACCCGTCAAAACGACGGTTCCGATACTTTTTTAATTTACAATTGTTAAGATTCTAAAGATACATCCATGGGGAATTATTCAACAAATTTATTTCTTTGGGTATATATTATTAAAAAAGAAAAAATGTCAAAGAATAATAGAAACTAAAACAGGGCTTCGAAAATGCAAATGACAAGTGACTTCTAAATTACACAACGTGACGGAGGGTTGGTAATCTTCATCGCACTTAATAAATTGGATACTACGGAAGGATGAAATAATGACGCAAGCAAAAGTGTTGATATAGTTTTCTCGTAAGACTGTCAGTGTTACACGAGGTAAGTCTTCTGGATCATCATGCCACCCTCTGTCTGAGTTAATTGAAAAATTCTCCCTCCACCCCCATCCCTTTAGAACAGACACCTTGCAGTGAAAAGTGTTGGGTCACCACTTTCGTGATTCTCTAATCGAGTGCAGCAGGCAGAAGTTCTACATTATTAAAGATTACGTACATACTTTGTCATTATCTCTTCATCCCTTATGCAACAGGGAAAGAGGATTACACGTTACCTTGAATCGTATCGAACCACCAATGGGCTAATCACACTATTCCATAGCGGTTAATATAAAAATATGCTCTACTGGAGGGGTTTCGCCTACCGAAGGGGAGTAGTTACAAGGAAAAATCAATTTATCTACAGTCACCCTATTCTTACAAAATCGTTCAATATTCGAGACCAAAAATTCTGAAATAACTCTCTAAAACTCGTAAAATTTTTCTCAAAATTTTCCCACGCGACTAATCAGGGGAAAATGGAGGAAAATCCTATTTTTCCAGCTACCCCTGAAATAATTGTCGCTAAAAGAATAGCCACCAGGGAGAGTACATTTTCGAGACTATTCTATTCTTTTATTATTGTTCCCCTCAGGGTTACAATCCTCGCTATAGGTTCACACCTAACCTATGCGTTCACCCATCTTTCGACGGGCCCCAAACCAACGTCGCTTAACCTCCACGATCACCATCCCACAACACCACCGGACGAGCCACCACTCGCCGGCACAGTTTCGAGACTAAATATTCTGAAATAATTCTACAGCATAATTCTCTCTAAACCTCGTGAAATTTTTCTCAAAATTTTCCCACGCGACTAAACAGGGGAAAATGGAGGAAAATCCTATTTTTCCAGCTACCCCTGAAATAATTGTCGCTAAAAGAATAGCCACCAGGGAGAGTACATTTTCGAGACCAAATATTCTGAAATAATTCTACAGCATAATCCTCTCTAAACCTCGTGAAATTTTTCTCAAAATTTTCCCACGCGACTAAATGGGGGACAATCCGATTTTTCCAACTACCACTGAAATATAATTGTCACTAAAAGAATAGCTACCAGACGGAGCGTATGCTATAAACAATTGACCAGGGTGGTTCAATCAGTGGCTCAAGGTCATTTTTCATCCTCTAATCAGCTCCGCCAGGTTTTTCCGAGTATTCGCGGTCGAAAACGACCTGACCGGTATCGTTCCAGGGCTCTTGACCGAGTCGCGAGCCGACGGGGGCTCTTCTATGTAGCCCATCGGGTCACGCGAGCGACCGTAAGGAATGCCGTTGGTGGGGTGTCTCCGTAATAGCTTGCCGGGTGCACCAAACTCCGTTCTATATGCGGGTTCTCCTCCGTAGGAGGAGAGCAGCCTCGACGCGGCAGGTTCAGAGCGAGTCGAAGAGAGGGTGAAGCCGGGTCGCGAGGGTTCGTGGATCAGCATCAACGGCACGTTGCTCCGGTTCGGGTTCGGTTCGGGTTCGGGTTCGGTTCTATCGCGAGAGACGAGGACGCCTGGCAAGCGAGAGCACAGAGGTCGCGAGGGAGCGCGCGCGGACCGGCGCGGAACAGCCTCGAGTGCCGGCGCCGAGGGGCCAAGAGGGTTGAAGAGAAAGGGCGTCCGTGTGCAAGCATAGCGGACCTAGAGCGACGAGGAAGAGAGATCATAGGGCTAGTACGAACGAGCAAGAGACGGGAAGGGCCGAGTAGGAACGAGGACGAACGGTGATGGATTCAAAGGATAGTTGGCCATTCCGTACAATGGTTGTACTTCTCGCGGAACACCTTGAGAACTTGCAGAAAGGGGGCGCAATCTTTGGAAGCAGCAAGGTCGAAGCTAGGCGAAGTTTGGATAAAAAGCCGAGGAGAGCTCTAGCCAGTTCGAGGACACAGTTTCTCACTACACTGTGGATTTTTATGCAAAATGCAGGATATTAGGACCATGTAGAAATTGCTCCCTTTTTCGAATAATTTGTAAATGAATTTAAGAACGCCTACACATGTATATGCTACTTTCGACTTGTTAGTTCTCCACTGTTTGATGTGAATTTCTCTAGTTCTTAAATTAACATAAGACCATAACTAAAAGAATTGGTACTTTCGATAAAACACGAGAAATGTAACGTACACTACCGGCCATAAGTGTTTACCCACCTTCAAATTTCGTTACTATTCAAATAATAGGTATTTTATTGTTATGAAAATGTCCGTAGCATTAAATCCTAATTATAAGGCTAATAAAAAACATCCAAAATATTCTGTACATACACAATCAGGTACTGTAAATGAGTTTACAGCTTTTTATGAAAAACGACAATTTTGGAGTTCGGGTAAAGAAACCCATTTTTCTGAAATTTTTATAACGGTCAGTAGGGAATATGAACGCAGGTAATACAGGTATCTTAGTCTTCTCAAATTTCATACTGCATTAAGCTTTCATACAGTAAACAGTTGATTTTCACGTGCCTAAAGAATTTTGCGAAAATTTCAAATAATGTCAGGGAGAAAAGAATTATCGATTGAAACGCGCGCTCTAATAGTGTCCCATCATAGCATTGGAAAAAGTAACAGAGAAATAGCAAAGTTATTGAAACTGAACCGTAGAACCGTGGACTACAATGTTGAGGGTGGGTAAACACTTATGGCCGGTAGTGTACATATTTACAAAAATATGAGCTTCAGTTAATTGTCGTAATGGAAAAATTACATGGTGGTACTAGTATGATATTTTTGCACAAGAAGAACGTTTGGCCATATAATCCTATTCGTATAAAATTTCATATTTATCGCAACTCGAATGTGCCACGTTTTCCTCTTGTCCAATTAACTTCATCTTTCGCAAGAATTATGTTCTCACCCAATGGAGAGATTGTAGGGCGTGAGAAAATCTTGCAAAAAAATTTCACTAGCTACAGCTAAGGTCCACCCTACTACAGCATCAGTGTGTCTTCAACCCCCTGATGAAGCCACTTGACTAAAATCTCTGATTGCGTCGTTTGGCGTTCACGATCATGTACTGTGCGTTCCTAGGAAGTAGACGAGCCGTAGGAAGGCGAGTCCTATTGGTCGTAGTGGAGGGGGAAGATCTCAGCCCATACGTACGTTTCAGTCGTGACTCCTTGTTTGCGGTCACACATACTAATTGAAGTAGTGGGGGTGTCAAGCGTGGGGATTGGCTATAGGGTAGACAGTATGCCCTTAACGTCACGATGAGTCATCTTTCCAGCAACGCACAGTACTTTTCCTAGAGAACTCGTGAAAGGAGAAACATACATTTCCGTGGGCACAGCGAAATAAGGGGTCACCGATACACCACTCTGGATTACTTAATAAGTATAGGTTCTGTAGGGACACTCTGTAAGCTCATTTTTGTTTTCCTCGTCGAGCGATTCGGGCCACTTGGAAATACTTGCATCACGAGGTAGGGACATAAAGTAGTGGGGCCGAGAGTTCCTGCGTGCCATCTTCCCATGAACGAACGATACAGAGAGCAGTGAGGATCGTCGATATCGCTCGCGAGGGCATCATTCCCATCGCTATAGCCGTTCGAGCTGCGGCGAGCGAGACGCAAAGGGGGTACCCGGGGAGAGAAAGAGAGAGACCGAGCCGGGGGTGGGGTGGTTGCGGGCCGAGAGGCGAGAGAAAGAGGGAGGGCAAAGTGAAACGGGGCGAGAGCCGGTTCGAGGGAGTTGGCCAGTGGGGGAGGAGAGGCTGGGAGTACAGCGGGGGCGAGGGGTAAGAGAAACGCGCAGCTGGTGGATCAATACGCCCCTCCGTTCTTGCCCCTCCGAGTTGTCGCGCGCTCCCTTTTGCAACGTTCCGCCCCTACGGGAACGTCTATCGGAAGATGCGACGCTCGTTTTCTCTTTCGCCGCCTAATTTCTCCGTAAACTCGCCTATCCCTTTCTTTCTCTGCTCTCACGCCGGATCCTTCTCTGGCCTCTTGTTGCCTCTCTGGGCTACCATTTCGCATTAGCTCGCTTTTTCCTGCGAATCGTGTCTTCCCTACGTGTTAGCCTCCCGCACGGCGGAGAGTAATCCCCTTTCGAAAAATTCCTGAGGACCTTCTACCAGTATCACTGCGAATTTCTCCCGGTTGCTTGACCAACGATTTTTTTTTTCTTTTGACAAACCCTGCACCTTATGGGGCGAAATAATGCGAATTATCGCGCAGCAGTGACGAACGAGGGGAACCCGGGCTTAGGTTCACGAGTTCTCCGGAGTCGAATCTCTGAAATACTCTAAACTTTGCTGTCTCAACCCCTCGAGATATGGAGGACAGCTTACTCTCGTCGTGGCCGCGAAATAAATCCCGGGGCAAGGGGTTGAAAGAGGTCAATGGATTGCATAAACGAAGATTTTCCTCAATCCAAGATTCTAGCGTCCCTGTTAACCAGCGGATTTTTATACAAAATACAAATTTTTCTCAGTCACGATTACTATAAACCTATGAAACTCGCAGCCTATTTATTGTTACGTTTGATACACAGATGGCTGCTAACTTTTCCGTTTGAATTTCCCTCGGCCGCGACGCAAGGGAGGGGCGGGCGACCAGGATTTCCCGGTGGCCACCCCGAAAGTTTACCCGCGTTGCGTCGCGCCCAGGACGAATTCATCCGGCTGTATCGATGTTACATAATTATTCCATTCTCCGTCCCTTCTCGTCGCGCTACAACGTGTTCGCTTACATCACGCCTCGAGCCTGGCAGATTGAATCTATGGTCTTCCCTCGTTAGCGTCGCGGTCTCATCCCTACCATTCCACAGCCGGGGACCATGGCCTTACACGGCGCAGCCAATGGTACTCTCGCGCCGAGTCCACAGCGTCTCTAACCGCTCCGTAACGTCGCGTTACGTTAACGAGAGAAAATTCCGAATACATGGCGACGGTGCGGGGGGGAAGCGGCGAGGGATAATATCGGTCGGTGGCAAAAACGGCTCGGTTCTTTTTACAAGGATCGCGTGATTAACGCGAATTAAGGCTTCGCGGAAGTCGACGATTAGCCGTGACCTTTTGTACCGTGGGGAATGATCGCCGTTTTTCCGGCAGCCTTTTTGACTGTGCAGAAATCTAGATGGCGTCTCTGTGTCACTGGGGAGCGCGAGGGATCAGCAAATTGCGGACTTTATACGTTTATGACAAAAATGGGGAGTTAAAAGGTGAAAAGCAGTGGAAAGATAATTAACTAAAATTATTTCGAAAAAGGAAAAACTTTTTACTCGACTTCTCCGCTTTATGATCAATGACCATACTTTTGTTTTGCATGAAGATCGGCAGTCCGTGATCGGAGCTCCTCTGAGCGTTGTTCTTACAGGTTTAGATTTCCGAGTCAAATTTTCCTGTGTAGTTCGCGAAAACTCCGGATTCAAGGGAAACGAAAAGAGGAGAGAGGAGCCTCGTCGAATGTTCGGTCGGTCTTTCTACAAAATTCAAGTTTTCAATGCAAATGGCCACAAAAAGAAAAGCCAAGTATCTCAACGCCTTTTAGAAACGATAGAACTGTCCAGATTTACAAATAAACGTAACTCGTACTCGTACATAAATGCAAAGTACTTTCAGTGTATTACCATACACTGTATTCCATACACCACTCTGTTTACCATACACCATATTTTTGAATTTTCAACTTTGATTTCGTTAAATAAATTACTCTTCTTTCATGGAATTTTTGACGATCCTGGCACTGAAAGGTTCACCCTTTATCTACCGGAAGTCTAGGCTTTTAAATAATTGTATCAAATAGAATAACTTCAAACGAAACGATTACATAACATTATTGACTTCTTGGTTTATTAAACTTTCTGATGCTGTTGAAAATTGCAACGTAATCGTCGACTTTGTGATTTCGTTAAATAAATTACTCTTCTTTCATGGAATTTTTTACGATCCTGGCACTGAAATGTTCACCCTTTCTTCATCTACCGGAAAAGTCTGGGCTTTTAAATAATTGTATCAAGTGGAATAACTTCAAACGAAACGATTAGATAACATTATTGACTTCTTGGTTTATTAAACTTTCTGATGCTGTTGAAAATTGCAACGTAATCGTCGACTTTGTGATTTCGTTAAATAAATTACTCTTCTTTCATGGAATTTTTTACGATCCTGGCACTGAAATGTTCACCCTTTCTTCATCTACCGGAAGTCTAGGCTTTTAAATAATTGTATCAAATAGAATAACTGCAAACGAAACGATTACATAACATTATTGACTTCTTGGTTTATTAAACTTTCTGATGCTGTTGAAAATTGCAACGTAATCGTCGACTTTGTGATTTCGTTAAATAAATTACTCTTCTTTCATGGAATTTTTTACGATCCTGTCACTGAAATGTTCACCCTTTCTTCATCTACCGGAAAAGTCTGGGCTTTTAAATAATTGTATCAAGTGGAATAACCTGAAACGAAATGATTGGACAACATTATTGGCATGTCGTCAAAAAATCCTCACGAGTCCTTCGACAATGTGTTAAGTATCGCGTACATGTCCATCCCCGTTTGTTTCAACCCAACTAGAAAAAAATTGAATTCCGGGTAACGATCTGCGAGCCCGGAAATGACGAGATAATCGCGGGTAGGTAACGCGCGTTGACAAGCCGAAAATAATACAGCAAGCACGGTGCGCTGTCGCATCTTCGAACATCTCTCCAGGATTCTGAACGTGAGCTAGCACTTCCGCAAAATCCGCAGTCGCCGAATAACGACAATGGCTAGCAGATTCGGAGCACGTTCGACCGATTCCATGGTTCTTATCGAAATAATCTTGGATGCGTAACGAAGGGGGGTTTTGGTCTCTCTGTGCGACAGTGACGGGGCGAGGGCGCGGAAAGGGGTAGGAAAGCTGGCCGCGAGAATAATTCGAGTATTTTGAGTAGTTTGAATAGACAGCCAATGCCAGAAAGAGAGAGGAAGAGAGGGGGGAGAGAGAGGGTGGAGGAGTATCGAGGCAGAGCGGCGGGCAACGACGGCGCGGCAGACGTTGGCGGCATAGCGTCGGTGTGGCATAGTCCCCCGCTGGCCCTCGGCAACGTCGAGGGTTACTTTCCTCCCTTTCTCTGGCTCCCTTCTTCAGCCTGGCCGCGCTGCTGCTGCTGCTGCTCCCTGCCCTCGTCCGTCTCTGTTGGTCTCGTCGGCCCCCTTCGCTCGCATGTACACGCGGCGGACCTCTGTACGCGGCCAGACACGCGCACTGGCCACCCTTCGGCCGCCCTTCCACCCTCGCCCGTGGGGGTTGGTTCACCGGGGGGGGGGGAGAAGCGCGGACCAGGAGGAGAGAGGCGTTTGGCTGGTGGGGCTCCCAGAGCCTGGAGGAGAAACTACCCCCGTTGGTGGGGCTAGGGGCAGGGTGCGGAAGCGGCGCCGACACCGAGCGACGCAGTGCCGTCGGGACGCTCGACCGTGCGATACCGCCTCCGCAGGATTTCGGACGTCTCTGCGAGAGACACACCGAGAGAGAGAGAGAGAGAGAAAGATCCAAAGGAAAAAAGAAACTCCACAACCACCGACACTGCCACAGCCACCGCCACCCTTTCGAGTCGGGCTCCGTTTTCCGACACCGCACGTTCGAAACCTCGTTGAAACCACGGTCTTTTGGTACGCGACACATCGACCGACGCGACGGCTAACCTCCGAGAGGGCGTGAAAACTCGCGGCCACCCTGAAAGGTGAATCCCCGAAAACCCGAAGAGATCGCTGCCCGGTGATGATGCTTCAGGACCTTCGTCATCTGCTGCTGCTTGCTGCTGCTTCGGACACTTGCCGGGGATATTGTCCTGTCACAGCAGTACGCCTTTCAAGAGTTACTGGTGTGATGGGACATTGTCCTCGTTTGGTGACCCTCGTCGATGGACACAACACCAGCCTCGGGCTCAGTGTGCTTCCTCCGAAGCAACGACGAGAAAGAGAAATCGAAAGAGAGAGAGAGAGAGAGAAATATTTAGAAGTGTCTCTTCTTTCACGGTACTCGTGCTTCGTGAGAAGAATGAATAAACTTGTCGAGTAAGTGGATTTTCAGAGGCGTCGAACGAACACCATATTGTCCAGAGCTCCGGTAGACTCGAGGTGTTTATCGAAAGGTGCGGGGCGTTGCGACCGATCGAGTTTTTCTCTGATAATACTAAGAACACGACAAAAAATTAAAAAAAAAAGCGGTCGGCGCGCGACCGTCGCGATTCGCCGGAAACGATTGCTCAGTTGGTAACGATGGACCGAGTGGACCGATGATGAAACTCCATTGGACTGTGCGGATTCGCAAGATGGCCGAGCCCCGGTCGTGTTTTCTCGGACGCCTAACCTTCTCTCCTTTGCTCGGTAATCTGTTCGAACCGGATTAGTCGATTTCGGGGAAGCTCGAATTAGAACCCGACAGAAAGAACGAGGCATACGGGGGTTTTGCTTGCACCCCGAAGGGCTCTTTTTCTTCTTCAATCGTCTGTCTAAAAAGGGGCGCGCGCGTGTCTATTTCTCCGATCGAAGCACGGTGAAACACGGTGAACGAGGAGAGATTGGCGTGGCCTAGTTTCTTTTTTTTTTTTTTTTCGGGGATATCCAGTCTCGTTCCCAGGCCCGAAACAGTCCGCGATCAGTTCATTGAATAATGAATCAGGCTTGTTTCCGTGCGCGACTCGCCTCGGCTCGGTGTACCGAATTAGAGCGGCGCCACGACGGGGTAGTGGAGAACTCGAACGGGGTCGATGAAAAGGTTAACGCCGGGTTTAGGTCGATCGTTAGGCTTTCTCTTTCCCTCGGAAGCCGACCCCTCTCTCTCTCTCTCTCTCTCTCTCTTTCTCCCCCTCTAGGCAGCACGGTTTCCCCAGTTTCGATCAGAGTTTCTGCTAGCCACGACGTTCGATCGGTGTCCGAATGACGTACACGGACGCGATCGTAACCCTCGTTCCCTGCCATGTATACCACCCGATGCAACTCCGGAGGCAAACCACTCTAACGCGTTGTTCCTCGCAAGGCCCCCCCTCCCCTCCCGATCGATTATTCCCCGGCTAATTCATCAGACGCTGTAAACAACCGAGCGCTGGCACAGGCCTCTGGTGAACCGTTCACCGATCTCTCCCCGAGATTCTGTTATCGATTCGGAACCGGGGGAGGCTCTCCCCTACGCGTAGCTGAAAGGAAGACGGTTCCAGACCTGGTCCGGATGCTGGTCGATACCGCGAATCCATCGGGAAGGAGGATCATTGAAATTATTTGTGAACGGAGACTGATCCATCGAAGAGATTTTGTCTGGTGGTTTCGGAATCGTTAGGATTCGAAAAAGCTGGTGAGAATTGATTAGCCGTTGGATTAACGGGCGCGGCATGTCTACGATTCGAAAGAGAAGAGAAGCTTGGAGGTCGGAGTCGGATTTCACAAATGATGGTGGTGGTGGTGGTGGTGCCGGTATCGGTGGTGGTGCCCTACCCTCGTAGGTGCACGTGGAGGTGGCCGTAGGCTACGGTGCGTTCGTTAGTGTGCTGGTGAAGGTGACGGTGGTGGTGGTGGTGGTAGTGGTGGTGGTGGTGGTAGTGGTTGGTGGTAGTGGTAATGTTGGGGGTGGGTTGTCATCTAACCTTCCTACCGGTTGGTAGAGGGCACAGCCACCAGGCGGCGATGCGACTCGCACAGGAAGCCGAAGAGGGTGCTGCTGCCGGAGGGTGTTCGCGAGAGAGAGAGAGAGAGAAGAGAGAGAGGAGAGAGACTATCGAGAAAGAGAGAAAGAGAGAAGAACGGTGGCCACGACGGCTAGTAGACCCCCGGTGGTCCCCCCGACCCTGTGCGTACTACACCTGCCGGGGATATGCTCCTTCCTGGAAGACAGATCCTCGAGATCGAAGAAACACGAGAGATCCACGGGAGATCGTTTAAAGAGAAAATACTCCGCCATGTTCATCCCCCGTGAGAGACACCTTAGACAAGAGAACCCTATAGATGTGTAGAGCCTAGAGTATATCACACGGTCGCGAGCAGATGTCGTTGTTGTGTAGACATTGTTATAGATTATTAGATAGAGGACGTTTTAGACATCTGTATTACATGTATATTAATTCGATGTATTTCTAAGTATCTATGTACCGGAGTCACACACACACACACAGACCCAGCATCGCCGGCCGGCTCGAGACCACACTGTTTGTACACTACGCAGACGCTGCCCCCTTTGCCAAATATTTGATCGCTATCGTTTCATAGATTTGTTCCGGGCTTGCACCCGTTTTCTTTCAGTTTCCGGAACTGCGAATGTTGACGACAGAGATCGAATTAAACGGTTCAGGAGAATTCTTGTTTGGAAGATCTGAATGAAATTTTATCTTTCGGAACGTTTTCACAGAGCATTCTAGTGGAGCAGACATTTTGGAATGTTTATTGAACAAAAATATTAGCAACGGTTCAACTTTTCCAACAAATCGAGCAAATTACTTTGACCGCGGTGATTGATAACTTTCTCAAAATTCTATTCAAAGCAAGATTTCCGTTTTAATGGATCTGGATGGACGTTTCTAAATAAATTTGAGATAGGCGGCACAAGAATTTTCGCACATATAAATCAGACAATCTGCCTGTAATTATTCGTGTCTGATCAAATTCATATTATTTTCATTTTCAAACTTGTCCGAGATATAAAAAATTTGCTGATAATTGGAGACCCAACTGAGAAATCCAGCCGGTCTATTTTTCAGTAAAATTATACTCGTTGAATTTATACATATTTTAATATATTTCCAACTGTTTAAAGCAAGAGTTCAAGAATTCATAATATCTTTAATTGTTACTGTAGCTTTCAAGATTCCTATTTCGTTCCTTCCTATTGTAGTATTATTACTTCCGCTCTGGTAATTATTTCTCGTTTGTATCAAAAAGAGCTGCCACTAATATAAAATGCTGCTATTTCATCGTTTCAAAAGAAATTTTCCTTCTGTCTTAACCCTTAGCACTCGAGTGGTGACTCTGAAGCACCACTAGAAATTGTTATGGCATTATTTCAAAGAAATTACAAAAAATATTACAGAATATTTGTTACATTAGAAAATTTGTATTCAATAGACTACTAAACATTTAAATATTATATGTGGACATCGGATCAGTTTCGTATGAATAAATGAAAATATTCTAAGACGGAAGAAAAATTTAATTTTAGAATGAAAATAGCGCCGAGTGCAAAGGGTTAACTCTCAGCAATTGCAGATCAATGAACTTTTCCAATTTCCTGCTAGCTCAATTTCGCAGATGAACAGAGGGGATTAGAGTAAGATGAAGTATCGATCGCAAGGGGTTGAAAATCGAATATCTCGATCAAATATTTCCGCAGCGTCCATGTTTGATGCGTGTCGACGCCGTTTCCGCGATCGATCCGCGCGGCTCCTTCGCAGTTTTCGCAAAAGTCCGCGAACGGTGGAAACGCGACCTCGTCGCGAGAGAAACGAGCGAGCTGGATCTCGCGGCCAATTAACGGCGAGCAATTTGCATGCATTGCACGTTGCGGTAGCCCGCCGATCGGGGGCTGCCGTGCACACGCACACGCGTCCGTCGTCACCGTGATCGTGATCGCATATTGTTCCATGCACCAGCGGCGGAGAACTATCGATGACAACTACCAACAATTATTCTATGATCTCTATTCGAACCGTCAGTATCTATCCACGACTATTTATGCAACTCCTCTTCAACGTTGCCAAAAGCTGACGGAGAAAATTTGCAGAATCGGCTAACGAGAATGACAGTAGATCTAAATTGTTTCTACATTGATTCTACATTTTATTCCTGACATAGACCAATTAGGGAGTAGTAATAATAATTAGACAGCAGATTTTTGTGCGAAATCAAAATTTCCTGCGTCGATTGTAAGGAACAGTAGTCATATAGAAGATTATTTCTGCCTTAAATAATGTGTCTGTGTAAATTCAATACTATGTGAAATTCTGTCAGCTAGTTTTTGGAGAGAGAAAAAAGTGCATAAAATGTCTGCTCATCGTCGATAATTCTCCACCGCTACCAAGCACCGCTGCCAGTATCATAGAGATGCACACGTAGAACCGTACTTTAACGAAACAAACACAAATACACGTACACTCGAGCGACGATCATCTGGCCCAAGAGCCGGAGATCTAGGGAAAGCATGTAAAGGCCTCCGAAACGAGAAGCTTTCAATAAACAAAGTGTAAACGACGAGTCGTCTATTATACTTCGATATGCCTACCTTGATCCAAAGCAAAAAGAATATATATAAGAAAGTCGAGTGGAAAAAAAGAACAGAGTTTCGATTTGAGGAACGAACGTGGACACGTCGACCGTGATTCGTTACGCGCGTAAACGTCCATTAAGATAATTGCACCGTGGATCGATGGGGTTGAAAACTCGACGCGTCACGGAACAAGCCCCCGACGCGTTCTCAACCTGTCCCCGGGCCTGGTTTTTCATCGAGAAGGACGAGCAAGAGGCCGGCTCAATTTATTTTAATTTGGACGATATTAGTTTTAATTAAGGTGCACAATTAACGCGCCGGAACACGTCGTCGCCCCGACGCGACGACCAAATGAAAATAACTTCGCTTTAAAGACTTTATGGCGAGTTCTCGAGGGGGACACGAAGGGGGTCGAAGGCCTAACCCCTTTGCAAGGGGGTGTGCGTGCCGTGAGTGCACGCGTTCGGATGCTTTCGATCCATAAACTGCTGACTTTCCTTCAGAAATTCGTTCTTCCACAAATTCGATAGTAAATCTTCGAAAGAGACTGAGAATCGCTGTCGCGTGAATTAGCAACATTTGCGCTATAACTTTAAACGGTGTTAGAAACACTGTATCAAATGAGTCACTTAACGGTTAGGCCTGTTATAGTCTCAATAGCTCGCGATAATATTAACCCCTTGCCCTGCAATGACGAGCCAGACTCGTCATGAAGATTCTGAATAGAGTCTAATAAATGTGAACGTTATTAATTTCCTTTAAATCGAAATAAAAATCTATTTTTTGTAGTTGATATAATATCCTTTGAGGAAAACGTAGGCATACAATAAATATAAACTATCTTTTTTTCTATGAAATTCTGAACGATGAAGAATTTCTAATCATTGTAATCACAAAATGAATAGTAGTGCAAGGGGTTAATTAGCATCTCAATCATCTTTCATAGTCTCAAGAATTTAAAAAAATACATGTGTACATGAAGCAACACGATTCTCTAACCAGGTTTAGTAAAAATTGTCAGATTATAATCGGTAGGCTGCGGATTTTATGCATTCATGGCAAAAGAAAAAGGGATCAAATGCTAAATGGCCAAAAACATTTAATAAATACCGTCGTATTATTTTCAACCGAGTAAAATAAATGAATGCAGCTTCTGTATCTGGGAAAATATTTACATAAAAATCCGCAGTTTAATCTCCTCCTTTTAACCGAGATTCGAAGCAAAAATTGGAACGAAGACTGTGTTTCTCTGAAAATCACACAGGCAGGTTTGTGCATTTATCCGGCCAGCAAAGGGTTAGGGCACGCGACCATCGTCATTATTCTTCCCCTTTGTCATCGAGACACGGTGGGAGTAGATGGTCGCAGGATCCGCAAAGAAGTTTCGAACGGGAGAGCGTTCTCTGTTGCTGTTTCCCCCGTGTCTCGAGGTCCACCCTCTCTCGGGGTTTTCTCTCCCTCGGTTTGTGTATCTGGCGCCCACGTTATTGGATCAATACGCGGGGTTCCAATTAATCGACGGGGGGTGCCCTCGACAGATGGCCTATGGAAAACATCATACCCTGCCGCGTTAACCCTCTTAAAACCGCGACCGCCACGACGCGTCTTTCGCGTAGACCCACGCAATCTCCACGCGATTTTTCTCGCCGGCCGCCTATACACAGCTCGCCCTCGATGCCTCTTGATGCACGAGACAATTATTCTCGGTCTCCCCGCTGAGGGAAAATCACGTTTCAGCTATTACAAATCGGGGTCAGTCGAGTGGGCGTGACTTCGCAGCTCCCGGCGCTCGGAGAGTGCATCGTTCGCGGCCAATGATTGCATCTAAGTCTGTCAGGAATTGTCCCCCAAGCTTGTTTAAACTGAAGGTAGAACTGTGTTCCAAATGTCACAAAGTCAGGCGAATAGGCGTGGTTATAAGTAGCTGTTGTTTAAGGTAGGCGTGGCTTAGGGCAATGGTGACAGGACAATCATAGTTAAGTTCAAAACTGAAGGTAGAACAATGTTTTAAGAAGTATCAGAAGTCGAGGTCCACCGAATGCACTAAAAGGGCAGCTTTAACCCTTTGCACTCGAAGCTACTTTAACTCCCAAACGAAACATTTCTATGACCTAGAATATTTCCCTTGGATAGATTCTTTTTTATGTTATACATATGAAAAAATGGCGAAATTTACTCATACAATACTGAAGTGTTTAGTAATTTATTACGTACAAACGAATTTAATAATGTAAAAAATATTTTGAATGACGGTGCAGCAATTTTAAGTGGCGCCTTACAGTCGCCATTCGAGTGCTAAGGGTTAAGTAGGCGTGGCATTTAGTAGAAGTGCATTTGTGTAAGGCACTATTCCACGGGACATAAACCCATCAGGAATTGTCCCCTACCATAGCTCAACGTTTAAGGTAGGAGGGAGGTATAACTTGAGATATCGGAAGTCAAGGTCAGCCGAGTAGGCGTGGTCTTACGTAGGCGTGGCTCCGCAGCTCCGGGACTTCGTACAGCGTCTCGGAGCAGAGATTGATGGAAACCCGTCAGGAACAGAGTCCCTCGCTGAAGCCGAGCGATTAACGGAGCCTGTTCCTGATCGAAAGTGAAGAAAAGGGCCGAGGATTAGGGTGTGTTTTCCACGGATTTCATCTGGTCGTGCAAAAAGATGATCAGACCCTTATCCAGACAGAAGGAACGGGAGGTACCCTGATCCGATTCGTAGCGGACAAAAAATTCAATCCTCGACGAGCGAGGAAACCGTTTCGATGGCAACAGGGCGGCCCTCTCTCTCCCTCCGGTAGAACCGGAAGGAAGTTCTCGCTGGTAATTCGAACGAGCGATATCTCGAAGAATATCGAGGACAATCCGGCCGCACGCCACGAAACTCGGGAACTGCGAAGCGACGCTAATCTGTTCCGGCGGGCACACGGCCATTACACCCGTGTTCGCCTAACGCGAATCGAGGGCGAGGGTAATTTCGCGGGCTCTTAGGATGTGCAGCGATCTGCCGCGGCGCGAACGACTATCATCATCCGATCGCGTGATCGTTCCCGGACTCCGTGGAGGATAACTTTCGTTCATGGTTCCGTTTTCCTAAATAATATAGAAATATTCGTAAATCCTTCGAAACCATCGGTCGCAAGCCGGTCCGCGCTCTTTCGTTGGATATTCTAGCCGGCTTTTGTTACCGAGCGGATCATCGATTCCACTGCGCTAACGAGCAGTCGAAATTTCCGATCGTCGAACGAGCTCCCCTCCGGATCAGAAAGAAACACAGAGAACTCGGACGTCATCTCGCATCACGAACCGAACGAGCTTTTTCCCGTCTCTCTTCGTGTTTGCCGTCCAATTAACTCACGAACGCGTGACTTTTCCGAAAATAATAGAACATTGTTGGACAAAGGGCAGTCTTTGTTCCGGGGGCGTTCTTGATTGCTCCGTAAGGCAAACAACGGTAGAAAAATGGCCAGAACAGGCGTAGCAATTTGCTCCGCCCTCGGTGGGCGTGGCATTATTGTTCCACAGTTGAACAGAGCTCGGAACGGTGCTCTGGAGAGCAATTCGGTGTCGTCTAAAAATCTATGTCCAAAGATCGCGATGCTCGTTCCCCCCTCTGTGACCGGAGTAGGCGTGGCCTCGTTGCTCCCGATTTCCATGGAACCCAAAAAGAAGCTCCGTGGGGCATTCCATGGCCACGCTCGCTCGAATCGATTCAAAGACCCAAAGCGCAAAGGTACAACCACCCTCTGGTGTATCGTACAGTTGCTAAACTACATATTCGAGGCGGATCGACAAACGGGCCTACATGGAGTCGCGTCAACGCGGTTCCAGGTCTCTGTGAACGGGGCGTGGCCCTGTTTGCGTTTAATTAATCGCGCTCCCCGTGGTGCGGTGTCGCGAAAACGACTCCGTTAGAGCCGACACCGTGGAAACACTTATTATTCAAGACCACTGATCCGCTTCGACACGGCTCCGCTGGAATCGAGTGCCCTTGAACGCGATGTTGCCCCCGGGTGCTACGAACTCGCATCTCGTTGCGATGTCGACCGAATTAACACGCCCAGAGAACCGATAAACAGAGTTCGTGGACGGGCGCATAACGAAATTGTCGATATAAAGTAGAAACGCATAATCGGCCTCCGAGGCAGGTTCATATTCAGCGATTTGATAATGAGACAGCTAACTTGATGAAGAGAGAGAGAGAGAGTCGTTAGTTCAACGAGGTGTCGAGCTAACAAAGTTCAGGACAGTTATCCTTCCCTGTATGAAACTGGGAACGGAAAGCAACGAACTAGCAGACATCGGAGTACGTTTTCCAATTATTCTTTTGGGGCGAAGATGAAATCGAATTGTCAACAAAGTATAGTCTAAAAATTTAAAGTACAAGTACAAAGCACGAATACTCTTTTTTTCGAACACACACCCATATAATAGATTCCCATTCAATTCTTTCATTCGGTAACTTCGGGGGTTAGCAATGAAACAGGGAGTGACAATACTACTTGTCGGTAAAGCGAATCTCTGCGATGCCAGAGAACTTGCTTACCGACAGTCATGTTTTACCTATCGAGAAGGGCTAAGATTGACGTAGTTCCGTTGTATTCCGCAGTTCTGAGGCGCCACGGGGAGTGCTACCACCCCCTAAAGCAGGGTGTGGGGGCACGGGCCTGGACGGCGAACCCCCATGGAACAATTTCGTGAATACTCGGCGATGTTTCGGAGAAAAAAGGTTAACTATCCGTCCGAAATTAACTAGACGCCGAAATAACGAGATCGTCCACATCGCGTTCGCTTATCCCAGGGAAAAATTGCTAGAACGTTGGGGGAACATGGTTGGGGATGAAGTAATTGGTCTGCACGCGTGAAAATAAACTTCGCAAAGTGTCAGCCGTGAGTCGCGACGCGAAAAATATCGAAAAGCTCGCCGAGCTGGAAAAGGTTATTCCCTCCCGTCGGAGAGCGTGGCCGCTTGAATATTAATACCGCGTCGTAAAACATTCTCTCTCTTTCCCCCGGTATTGTTTCCCTGCTTGGAAATCACGGGCACGAGCCACGAGTCGTTAATCAGTTTGTCCGGCGCATTTCTTCGGGGAAAAGACATTTTCATTTCCACCAGGCGATCCTCCCGGTCTGCTTATCTATTCCCCCGGACCTTTGGGAGCGCCGCGAAAAAATTCTTCGTTAAACCCCCTCTTATGAATTATTCCCCCCGGTTCTTTCGCTCTTTTTACAATAGAGCGGAAGAAGCAGGGATGCTGCTGCACGAGAGGAAAATTTCATCCGGGTACGCTCCGCGAATTCGGTTCGCGCGAACGATAAATTCTCCATTGTCCCAGAAACCCGCTGCAATCGCATTAAAAAGTGAACAATGACGCGAAGTGGATAATACTCGAAATTCCGGGAGCATCGGGCGCACCCTCGCAATAATTTCTATTTGCCTCCACGCAACCGGCTTGAAATTATATCGCAATTATTCTACTTCGTGTAACGAACACGCCGGGCGGCTTCTCTCCTCTTTGCAATCCGCGGCAATGGTCTCTCTCGGACACTTTTCGATCGGTCGACTGCTCAAAGGTTTGTCCGCCTCTTTGTTGATACGACCCCGACAGGATTCTACTACATGGGCATTCTGTTTGAACCGTGCCATAAGTAGACTTCGGATTTGAAGCAATTTAAAAATATCAACACCTCTCTCACAACTTAACAGTAGTTCTCATTACCCACTTTAGTGAAGGAGGAATGAACCCGTATTTGGTCCCTGCGCAAACTGTTTTTATTTAACCCTTAGAGCTCTATGGACGCATATATGCGTTTGGCGAAAGTCATACCTGTGGCCTACGGACGCATATATGTGTTTTCTCTAAGTCATTGGCCTGGACTAAGGGCGCATATATGCGTTTGTCGATTTTTTCAATCAATATGCAGTCATTTTCGCGTAAAATTAATACAGGGGTACTCGTTAGTAATTTGCCTTCCTTAGGTAGCGGTTGGGCAGTATTAGTGTCATAAAAATTCCGGGAATTTCCGAAACGGAAATCCCATTTTCAAAAATGCGATGTCGGTCTATGTATTGATAATTGTTTTGAAATTTTTCACACACAATTAAATTATTGATTCCTGTTGTAAATATCAAATTAAGTTTTTTAGTTGATTGTAAAATTTAATGTTTTAAATTTTAATGTTTATAATACATAATTTTAATACGAAAAAACAACAGTCTTTAATTATTTAACCTTCTGCAAAAAGAAACACTATAATTTATTACTGTTTGCGCCTTGAATAGTCACTTCAGTGTGGCGAAAAAGTATTCCGGCCCTACGGACCGTTTCGGCCAGGAGTATTCAGAGCTCTAAGGGTTAAAGTTTAAAAAGTTTTTATTTATAGATCCCCTAGTAACGAGAAACGGGAATTTCCTCTAGAATTTGGTGTCTAGACCAAATGTAGGACCATCAGGAATGTGACGCTAGAGGCTAGCACCCAATATCGCTTTGGTCTACGGGAGCCCCAAACCCGCGCACTTATCGAACCACCGCCGTAAGAAGGAGGTTTCTGTCGCTTTTGAGCTGCACCCGTTACAAGACAATTGCCCTCGTCTCGGCTGTCCTCGATCTCATCGAGGATTCACGCCCGCATCGCGTGGCGTTCAGGATTTCGCTCGTTATCGCACGGAGATCGCAAAGGATTCGCCTCGGAGGCGTCGAGGCCGTGGTTCTGCTCAATCGTGGATCTCGGTTCGCGCCCCTCTCGATCACGGATCGCGCGCTATCCTATCCATCGGACGGGGTTCACCCTCTGCTCTCTTGTTTCCGCAGGCCACTCGAACGTCGCTCGAAGAGCGGAGCACCGAATCTTTTATTCTCTCCTCGGAGAGAGAGAGAGAGAAAGGAAGCAGCATCGTCGCGAGGGTGCAAAGTGCTGCTTCCAAATCACGTTCAACGGGGAACCACTCGCTCTGTGCGCCGGTTATCAATTTTCCTCGCAGCTCTTTTCTCCGAAGGGAACATGAACGAATCAAGCGGATGTTCGATCATCCCCGAAATTATGAGACGCGCTCTCCGAGGCTTCTGGCGACGCGTTAATTCGCGACGTTCGACGCAACAAAACCGTGCTCGAGGGCCGGAGCCTCGGCTAATCGATACGGAAGTTTGTCGCCCCATTGAAAACCCGTCCAATGTGAAAAATCGATTCCCTGCCGTTTAACCATACTACTCGATACAATCTACCGGGGCGCCGGATCTGTGCGAACCCATTGCGCGCAATGATCTTTACGCAAAAGAGTTTACGAGTGTCGTTCTTCCTTTAATAACTCGAGTAAGTCGGTGTATCGATACTCTTCTTCTTCATTCGACTCTTTCAAATGACTCGTTTTAGTGATAAACGCGTAAAATCGAAAGTCTAGCAATGATCTCAAAGTCTCTGGCATCGGGAAACTGTCGGCACTTTAATCGCAAGAAGTATATCTCTTCCCGCCACAGGAAACCTTTCAGTTAATGAAAGAGTCTCTCATTTCTAAAAGCTTCGGAACAACCGCCAGTAGTTGCTATATCAATTTTTAAAAGTCTTCGTCTACACGCGTCGAGCAGAACTCACGAGCTCAACTATAGGCAAAAATCAAACTGTGCCAGCCCGTTGCTCTGAGATTTGCTTTACGGTTGCACCGATTAAAACTTCTTTGGCGTTCATAATTTCTTAGAAGAAGAAGTTCATAATTGAATTATATGTGTTTTGGCAAGTTCCAAACTAAAAGAGAGAAAATACTTCGGAAGGGGGTTGATGATGCTTTCCGCGCGAGTAAGAAAGGAATAACGTAGATTTCACGAGAGTCTAGCTATTATTTAAAAAAAAAAAAGGAAGGTTTCGAAGCAGAATCGACGGGATTCTAGCCGATTTTCGTTCGAAGGGAAAAATCAGGAAGACCCGCGGCGGTTAATCGGCGGAAATTAGCGACGAGAGCGTTTCGGATCGGTCGTCGGAGGTTGAAGAAAATCCGTGGCTCGCGCGAGATAGGCGGTGATAGTTGCCGGCAACCGGTTCTATATCGGGTTCGCTGGTTAAATCGGTTAGCCCGGTCGGGTATCGGTCGGTCTCTCGATTCCAAGCCGCCTCCTGGATCGACCTTCCCTCCGAGTGTTGGTCCGTTTGGCCGTACGCTCGGTCGAATATTCGCGACGAAGCATCGAGAGAGGCTAGGTCGAGGCAAAATCGACTGGTAGCTCGAGGCAATTCTCCCCGCTCTGCCCTCTCCCCCTGCGTTCATCATCGATTTCTCGTGTTTCTCAATGGCACGCCTCTCGCGCCCCTCTCGCTCCCGCGAGCTACTGCTGCTAGCTGCTGCTGCTGCTGCTTTCAAAGATCGATCGCGCGCGAGACGAATAAATGGATTTTTCGACAGGAGGGTGACTCGAGGGGGATGCAAACTCGTGGGAAAGCAACCCTGCTAAGTTGCACGACCCGTCGCGAGAGGGAGACGACGAACCGCGCCGCACGCCGCCGATTAATTCGCCGCGACTCCTCGAACCGATTGCCTCCCTCCTGCTACTTTGCCTCCTTCGACACCTTCAATCCCGTAGCTAGGTCATTGTTACTTTCTTTGAGAACTCTTCGACCCTCGATGACCCCTTCCTTTACGCGTTAACTGCCACATGACATTCCCAGAGATTCTTACAACATCAGAGTAATTTAACTTTCAAGTCACATGCTAATACATCGATATTTCACCACATAATTTTTGTTCTTTCACAAGACGACGCCTTAACCCTTAGCACTCGAGAGGTGACTCTGAAGCACCACTAGAAATTGTTGTGGCATTATTTGAAAGAAATTACCAAAAATATTACAGAATATTTGCTACATTAGAAAATTTGTATTTAAAAGATTACTAAACATTTAAATATTATATGTGGCAATTGGATCAGTTTCATATGAATAAATGAAACTATTCTAAGACGGAAGAAAAATTTAGTTTTAGAATGAAAATAACGCCGAGTGAAAAGGGTTAATATTATAAAGTAAACGCAAGTTGTCCGCGGATAGATATATACTACGGATAGATTAATTGATGAAAGCGAAACTAGAAATTTTAAATGCATCATAGGGGATGCCGTTTTAACCATTTTGAATTCTAAAGATCTTAATAAAATTCGGTTGATCTGGATATGTCACGATAAAAATGTATGTCTGAACCTAGTAAAAAATCACTGTCAGTCATATGTGACTGACATGGCGGTCAACGAGTTAAGGTCTGTTCAATTATCACGTGTGTTAAGTATATGATATTACGTTGTCAAGATCACAGACGAGGTATAGGATAGACCTATCATCCAATGTATTTTCCTGGCCCATTTTTTAGGGGTCACGTAACCCCATCTTGTATTAACAATTGGAACTAAAATTTGCTGACAGCATCCTCGGTGGTAGGAATTAAAATTAAAACTAGCTATATATATAGTCACTGCAGTGTCGCGAATACGAGAAAATAATTCTAAAAACCTCTGATTTGTTGAACGGTCGATATCATCAGAACATGAGACATGAAGTCCCATCAGATGATAGGTGGTCTATTCTTATACCTCGTCTGTGTCAAGGTATAAAGAACCGCTTAACATTGCATTTACCAAAAACAAAATCGATAGTCTCCTGATATCTAGAACTTCAAAGGGAGGTTCCAAAATCGCCTTTCAACTAATGATCTTTTTCGAAATACTGACAGCGCTCAGCCTCCAAGTTTCGGATGGCGTATAGGATATATTGTTGCCTATTTCTCGCGGACAAAAATGATAACAGAATTCAGGGCTCGAAACAAGTCCGGATGACAGAGAAAGCGTCGCGCGTCGGTTCGGGGCCGATGGATCAAAGAGTAACGGTGTCGCTTCGCTTGAACGGCGCCGGATTAATCTTGCGAGACCCTAAAGATTGGAAAGCGTGGAACGACGGTCGGGGGAGAAAAAGAAAATTGCGGGAACGAGATTAAGCGGTTTCCACGTCGCTCCGTTCTGACCGAGTTGTCAGGAGAGAGAGAGAGAGAGAGAGAGAGAGAGAGAGAGAGAGAGAGAGAGAGAGAGAGAAGTCGAGGGTTGGAGACGACGGAGAAACTCGTTATCCGCTGTAACGGCGGGAACGTTTAGACCGGTGAACTCTAACGGTGTCCAGAGATCTAGGTTGCTCTACGAGGATATTACACCTTTTTCCTCGTTTTCTATTTCCGTGTGCATACGCGCGAACGTAACCCGACAGACAGAGGAGTGGGAACAAGTCGATTAGCCTCGCGGACGTTGGAGAGAGCCAGAGAAACAGAAAGAGACATAGATAGATAGAGAGTGAGAGAGAGAGGGAGGGAGACAGAGAGGAAGGAAGAGAAAGGATAGACGGCAACGTTGAGAAATCTCGCAGGAACGGAGTACAAAAACAGGCTGGTGATTTGAACCACAATCGATTCGGCTGTCTCACCAAATTATAGCTTCTTCTGCACCGTTAGGATGGCTGTTCAAAAAGTAGTGACGATTTCGATGCAGTGCCTGGGTCCATTCCGACCCAAAATTTACAGTAATATTTAAGCACGATAGATATGAATTGGCAGCTGCTTTATTGTCAACAAATTGCTGGCACAGTGATTCAAAAATGAATATATAAAACGATTGATTGATTAGAAGGTGGGTCTAAGCGAACCTAAACATCATAGACATCACGAATGTGTCTTGGATCCTACTCTATTCGCTGTACGAAAACAGGAACAGTGCTGCGATTGGTCGTCCGATAACTGCCCTCTAGGCACTCCCCTTGTGGTCTATTGAATCGCTCAACGTGTCCCCACTACCTCGCCAATGTCTACAGTGAACGGAAAAGCTGAGGGGAGAGCGCGAACGCGATTGGTCGCCCGATAACTGGTCACCTCGTGGAGGCTCGCGCCCCACAGCCCGAAATCTGATTGTTTATCGAGCGACCAGTGTAATTATTCGCAGACTACAAAAGGTTCCGACTGGAATCCTGTTGATAACAAAATTTTCCCGCTAGCTTTCTCTGTTTACCTGGCTGATAGTGTTTCGGAGGGTGTTCATTAGGGACTCACGAGAAAGAATACATCGTGTCTCGGTCACCGTTGCTCCATCGTTCGCGACCGGTGGTCCATCGTCGGTTCACCAGGCCGGGCGACCAGGTATCGTGCCTGCATCCTTGAAAAACATAGACAAGACAGGGAGGGGAGTCGCCGTTCTCCCAGGTGAGAACGGTCGTCGGTTTTTTCGGTCGTTGGGCGTGGTCCGGGCGATGCTCCGCCCCCTCAGCCCGACCGTGTCTCTCTTAAGGCCAATGCATACCTCACAGGCCAGGCCGGCCAGGCTCAACATTACAGCCCTAGTTTTGGTCCTAGCGTTTAGTAGCCGGCAACCGTGTCAGGCTTTGGAACCGAATTTCTTCTCTGGCCTCTCGGGCCTTCCCAGATGGCCTTTCGAGAGCGCGTTGACAGTTCCCTGCTGTGCGGGGCACAAAAAAAAAAGGTTTACGAGCTCTACAGCTCTCCTTAGGTAAACTATCGGTATCTCTCCTTTACAATACCATGAAAATAGGAAACGTTCCTGGCACTTAGTGAAACAGCATCGCACATCCTTATATGTATTTTATCATACGTAAATTATAAATACATATAAAATTCTTCTTAAATAATTTATCATGTTATACGCAAATGTAATTTCTTAATGAAAATATATTAGAAACATCTTTGTTCTGCAAATTCTCCCACCGGTTATAAAGTGTAAAAAAATTTTTTAAAATATGGTCGTATTCTACGATTCTTCCTGTTTGAAATTCCGTTTTTTAATTCGCGAAGCAAAAAATTGCAAATATTGGGTACTTGAAATTGTTATAAAAATATATTAGGTTGGAGGGAAAGTTCTACTGTATTTTAAAGAAAACATTTGAATCAATTCATAAAAAAAATACGTATTTAATATTATTCAATGATATAATTTCCATTATTTGTAAGGACTTGTTGCCATCTTTCAGGTAACCTGTGCATTCTTGTTTCCCAATGACTCAATAGCAACATGTGTTTTTGATTTACAAGAAAAATTACCTGCCTATTTAAAAAACGACAGAAGTTTCCTTCAAATCCAACATAGGGTAGCTCGAACCGATAGCTCCGAAAGGGAGTACCGTATTATTAATTATTCTGGTAGCTTTTTCCACTCGGCAAGATTTGGGACGGACAGCAATAATGCAGGTAGAAGGTGTTGAACCGTTCGCCCGCTAGCTCAGGCCCATCAATTGGGGATAGGTTTGTTAGCGTAGTAATAAATTGTTACTTTGTTTGTTATAACATTTAAATTCTTTAACAAGGTATTCCCCATCTATTACCACGAGGGACTCTGAAATGCTCTAGTTTACAGCTTCTTAAATATATAGTAATGACGAATTGTTTCACCGCACAGATTGTCAGATGATATTCTTTCTTTTTCGTTAGCGTAGTAATAAATTGTTATTTTGTTTGTTATAACGTTTAAATTCCTAAACAAGGTATTCCCCATCTATTACCACGAGGGACTCTGAAATGTTTTGGTTGATAGCTTTTTAAATAAATACAGCATGTTCATTCTGTCTTCGTACTGCCAGGCCACGAGCCTGACAGGCTAGCCTGACGATATTCTCGTCGAGAATAGTCGCAGGCTAGCCTGACAGGCTCTGCTAGAGCCTGCGAACCCCTGGGGTTCTGGTAGCAGAGGACACGCGGTGCCTTTGTTCGAGCCTCTCAAGTGGCTGTCCCGGACCCCAAAATGCTTATAAACTGGGGTGTTGAGCCTGGCCGGCCTGGCCTGTGAGGTATGCATTGGCCTTTAACCGATTATCCCGTCTTTCCTCTGTTCCTCTTCGCCGAGAAGAGTCGTGGAAAGCCTGCGAAAATCGTCGATCCTTGTGTTTTGCGTTCCGAGTGAGAGAAAAAAAAAAGAAAGCAAGGTAGGCCGGAAGGGGAACGAGAGGGGGGGGGGAATAATGGTCGGTGGGGAGACGGGAGAGGCGCGAGAGACACAACGCAAAAAGTCGGTCGGGAGAAAGAGTGAAATTTTCGTCGCTAGGTTTTTGCCTGCTTGCTTGCTTTTTTTTGCTTACTTTGGCTTCCGATCTGCGGCGCAGATCTCTCGAACCGCTGAACAACACCAAGATCGTTCGACTGCCTCGGTATTGTTATCATTATTATTACGTATAGTTACTCCACTAATTGCGTACTTCTAACCAGGGATTTATATTATATATATATGTATATATGTATATGTATATACCGGGATCGTGGTACAGAGATCGTGTCGATCTTGTGATCCGGACGATGCTGGTCTACGGTTATCGGTGGCACGACAATACAAATCAATAAGACAAACATTCCTTTGGTGAACAGCGGTGTTAGAAAGAGTGTGGTGGGTGACATAATACTAACGACGACGAATAATAATGATAATGATGATAATAATAATAATAACAATAACAATAATATATAATGTACATCAATATATGTATATATAGATGGATAGATACTAAGATACTACAAGATACACGGTGGCCAACGAATGAAATCGAAAGAAAATCGCTCTAGTGTTCTATACAGGATGGGGCAATTGCAAACGGCCATGTTTAAATATACTAAAATAAAAAAAAAATAAACTTAAGACCCGTCTGCTTTAATAGTATCGATATAAACGAAATTGTATAAACCTCGAGCTCGTGTGCGAACACTTTCGCGTGTGTTTGTTAGCTCCGCCCTGTATAGAAGTTGTTAAGTGTGTATAAATATATAGAAGCGACAAAATTTGTTCTATAACCAATCTGCCGCACTACCAAACATAGTGTTCGCCACACTGACAACGAGTTACCAGTCAGGATTCGCAGATCAAAACGAACAATGTTCCAACTACAAGCGGTATATAGAAATATATATATATATATATGTATACATGTGTGCTCGTATGTATATGGAGACTCGTATGTATACGTGTGATCTACGGACGGCGATTATAAACCCTGCAGCGAACCCGATCGACGCATTTGATCGCGACACGCCAGTCCCCATCGTTGACAATCGGCTTTCGTTGGCCGTACGGAGGGAAAACTTGTAGTGGAAAAACCGGGGGAAAACACGCGACACATCGGCCACGGTCTTCCGACACGCAGGCCATTTTTCTCCGGAAAATCAAATGATTTTCAAATTATTCTCAAAGCGTTCCCTGTGGTCATTTATTTATAAATCTTTTAAGGATCATTTCATAACAATCGGAGCACCTGGGACATTGCTTTTACTCCCTAAGAAGATTCCTCATAGTCAAAATATAGTTTCCCGCGTGCCGTTGCGAGGAATACTGAACATCGTTTCTTATTGGCGGAGGCTAGGCACAGTCACGTGGTCAGTGACGCGGGGGAGAGTCATTGGACGCGCCACGAAGGGGTGGGGATAAGAACGCGACGTTAGGGAGAGAATATTACTATACTCTATTCAACGAGACGAGGCAGTAAACGTAAACACAACTATTTGAATGCGACAGAGCTGAAGTTACCGTAATGAATGCTTCACTGCCTGGTTGGACAGACTATAGTTCGGTCAGGTTACAGCCCCTTGGCGCAGGATTTTCTTCGCAGAATGATTAGAGCTTCTTTATCTTAACAATTTCTTAAAAGAGAAAGGACAATTTATATTCACCGGCTGCGAATATTTCTTTGAATGCTTGAATATTGACACCAAAATACCCTGAATGATTATGCTTGAAATGTTCATCACGAGTTGTATTCAATGTTGAAGGGGTTGATACAGCTGCGGATACAGCCACCGGTATTTTACAAAAACGTACGTGCTCGGACTGCACAAAATTTCGCAGAATTGAAAAAAAAAACGTCTTTATACTTCTGATAATTGTGACGTGAAAAATCTGAAAGCAACGTGTAACGAGATTCTCTGTCACTGCGACGACTACGCTTACCTTCTGGGATGGAACGAGGGTCGAGAGAGTGAAAGAGAGAAATAGGAGGAGGGGGAGAGGCCGTGGAGCTACGCGAAAAAGATGAAAAACGCACGGGAGAGCCTCTGGATGACCCTGTTGCTTCAAGGTTGAGAACTGCCTGGAGGAAAGAGTACGAGGGACCCCGGTAATGTCTCTTGAAGCCGAGCGGCTTGTCGGTGCGCGAGGAGGAAGCAGGAAAATACGGAAGCGAAAAGGGCAATCGTTTGTCGCGGCGTCGCGTCGTTTCGAGAATACAGAATAATAAAGTGAAATCAAGGTCGCCGCTATCGAATCGAAACGAATCGAGTCGTTGTCTGCACTCGCGGCCGGTCGACCGCCGCGCCGCGTCGATTCCTCCGACAGTCGAGGACACGTCGAACAATGCACGTGGAAACCCACGCATTCGACCTACGTGCTGTCGTGTGGGCGTCACAGATGCAACTCGATTCACCGAGCGAGCGAGAGAGAGACAGAGAGAAGAGAGTACACGTATGTATATGCTCGCTGGTCGATATCGGGAGACCCAAGATAGAGATACCCTGCAGCGGTCAACTGTATTAATGGCCGGGTCAATGCTGACCCGTATTCCGTTTTCGTAGGAAAATGGATCAGTATATTTGGGTACCGTTTCGGATGCAGCTTGCAACCGTTGTGCAACTTCTTCTTGGCGTTTATATCGATTATCTTGACATCTTGATAAACGAAACAAAAGAGATGATAAACAAAAATATAATAAAGGATGCTCTTCGAATATACTTGGAAAAGAGTCGATAATATCTCACACAGGATCGTGCACAAAAATAATACGAACTTATTTATAATTCAATTGTTACTGCGGACAGTCTCGAGGAAAGATAGCAGAGAAAAATAAAAGTGAGACAACGTGAGACACCGGTAAATAAATAAAAGTCTAACAAATTATCGACCGGGTATTATTACATATTAATTATTTTGATATTTACCTCCTCGATACACAAAAGAAATAATAAACAAAAATATAATAAAGGATGCTCTTCGAATATACTTGGATAAGATTGAGCAGCACTTCACACAGGATCGTGTACAAAAATAGTACGAACTTATTTATAATTCAATTATTGCCGCAACAGTCTCGAGGAAGAAATCTCGAGCAAAGATAGCAGAGAAAAATAAAAGTGAGACAACGTGAGACACCGGTAAATAAATAAAAGTCTAACAAATTATCGATCGGATGTTATTATAAGACGCCTAAGAGGGCTGCCGCAAAGTTTATAAAAAAAAAAAAAAACAGCAAGATCTATTTTCCCCGGTAGCCAAGAAATCCGTGTAACCGCCTCCTTTCCCAAGTATTAAGCGTTCAACGAAAGAGCGCGGCGCAATTAGTCGAATTAATCGAGAGCGAGAGGGGAAGAGATAGAGAGAGAGAGAGTGCGGTGTGGGCGCGAGCCGATTAATTAAACAAACGTGCACGCGAGAGGGCGGGCTCTCCCGTCGCCGCGAATCTCGGCGTTTTAAACGGCAGCTATGCGAGCAACAAACGAAAAGCTAATTGCCTCGATCGTCGTGGTAAAGAAGTTGTGGAAGCCGCGACGCGGCGGTTTCCCCGTGACTCGACTAAGAAACGAACTCTCCTGCTCGCGGTGTCGCGCTGGTTAACGAGCGCGTTGCGTCGCGCCGAGTCGCCTCGCGTATCGTCTTAACGAGCTCGAAGCGACTACACGCGTCGCAAATTAACGAACCGGCCCGCGGAAAGAGGCGGGGCCCCGATATATCGCAACCTGCTACCGGCTGCCGACCCAGCCGCCAGCGAGATTCGATACCATCGGCGACGCGTGTCTATCAATCGCGTCACGATCTTCTCGCGAGAAAGAAAACAAACTCGAAATATTCCCACGCTTAGACGTTCCGAGGAGTTACTCATTGTCTCGTGGGGCAGTGATCTGAATCTGGAGCCAGATGGCCACGCCTACTGTTCCACATAGAAGCAGAGAAAAACAGATGGTTTTTGGTTTCTGCTTCTGACGTTAGTTTCTCTCGAGGGTAACCTTGAGGGCCACATGACCACGCCTACTCGACGAATTGCACTTCAATTATACTTCCATTGCTTCTTCTGGTGTTACTTGTGCCCATGGGAATGACCTCGGTATAAAGAGCACTTGTAGATCTTGAGCATCTTCAATTGATACTTTACAGATAGAATTATTGGTATCGGAATTAAGTGCACCTAAACCACGCCTACTGGAACGCCCTCTCGAGGCTCCAGCGAAAGGAACCTCTGCCGCCCACACATTTTCAACTGCAAAACAATTTGGAGCAGTCTGTCACCGTTCCGAGACTTCGAATTATTATGATTGGTTACGGGAGGCGGTATCATCGTTATCTAGTCAGACGGGTTTGTATATCGCGTAGAGGAATCGTTTTGCGAGCGACGCACTCCCACGCTTCTCCGCGTAGTCCTTTATCCGTCTGGCTCCGACGAGCGTAATGCCGCGAGTTCGGTCTTTATTTAAGTTGCCAGTCTATTCTACAGCTTGTATCGTGTACGAGTCGGACGAACAGACTGCGAACACACCGGGTATCGTGAATCCGTGGCGAAACTCCCCTCTCCTTCTCTCACTCTCTCTCCCTCCGCAAACGGCCAGGAATCCCACCACCCTAGGCTGGCTCTGCTCTTGAGAGAGAGCAGCCGGCGAACTCCATTCCTATCCCCTGTGCTCTGTGCGAGGCAGCGTCGCCGCCGCCACCGTCGACACCTCCCCTCGGCAACCACCCCCGACGAACCTATCTTCCTGGTCAATAACCTCGGTTGTGCCGTGTGCCGAGAGTACGGAGTCCCGTGCACCGTGCTCGTGTATCATAATCGGCTCTCGACGCGATTCGAAAAACCACGTGCACGCGCCTTCCTCGAGAGCAAGCCAGAGCTAAAGGTGTCGTAGTAGATTGCAGGCTGGACCGCAGATATTAAGTGTATTTGCGATGGAAAAAAATTTGGGGTTGATTTGTAATGGGGGTCGAAGGTGGTAGTGCGAAGAAAAGGGGTTCTAGGTTAGGTTTAGAGACTGACTGCGCTGTGGGGCACTCGTGCAGCTCCGGGAGCGACGAAGTCACGCCTACTCGGGACAGCCCACGCCAACTCGAGACTGTCCCCGCCTACTCGAGACAGCCCACGCCTATTAAAAGCAGATCACGTCTACTTAGGGCAGCCCACGCTTACTTAACCCAGCCGACCGGTAAAAAGAGGAAGATAAGAAGTTTCTTATAATCAATCTCGAGCTTACTAGATTGCCAGTCGCCTCGTTGATGCGATTCGATAAAAAGCATTACCCGGGGAGCTGTGATTTCTTCCTTTTTCTTAGCGTGTATGGCGAAAGAATCCGATTTCCGGTGGCGATTCGATTTCGCACAGTTGACAGGAAAGCGAAGTCAGGTATCGCGGCGGCCTCGCAACTTAACTGGATATTGTTTGAGTGGTATCGCGCGTACCCAGAAGCTTCTGACATCGCGGCAGACATTCCGGCCGGCATCCTCGCGTATCGATCCCCCGCCGAGCCGATGGAATCGTTACAACGTTCCTTTAAAATGCATTCCGTGTATTCCTCGCACGGCGTAGGAGGTCCGCGTCGCGTTATCCCCCGCCACGCGTCCGCACGAAAATTCACGATATCCCCGTTCAAGACCTCGACAACCGGCTCTCCTCGGCTTTAAATCTCGCTAAAATTCACCCGAAAAATTTCAATTCCGGGCAGTCGAACACAGCTCCGAAAGCGTAACTAAACAGTGAATCAGTGATCGAAGCAAACGGAATCTCGTCCGGCCGTGCTTGGAAACGCGCAGAGACGCGGAGACGATCCCGTTGATCGACTATAAAAATAGAGGGGGTGCGAACGGGACGGGGTAGAGGCACGGGGGTGGGTTTCGCCGGCGTAGGAACAACAGGTTCCGTGGGCTGTGCGTAGGCGTTCCGTCGTCGCGAGGTGACGCCATCTGTGCCGCTGCTCGGGAAACTCGTCTTAAAAATCGTCCCTCGTAAGATCAATACGCCGCGGCTGTACGGGCACAGACAGTAAGTTCCCGAGACTCCCCGGCGGACGGGACATGCACCCCCAACCACCCCTTCCCCTCGCTTTTAATTCCTCCGTTCCTGCGTATTCTAAAACGGTTTTTCGACAACGTCCCGCGAAACCGTTTCGCGCCGCGCAAGGCTTCCTTGTGTACCGGTTCACCAGCTGCGAATCGGTACACTCGATTTACAAGCACCAGAGAAAGATAGAAAGAGAGAAACCACTCCGGAAACCATAGAAAACGGGAAAAGAGTTAACCCTTTGCGGTCGGCGGCTTTTTCGGCCGAGCGAGGTGGCAGGTCGGAGCGATTTTCGCGAAGGTGACGGGCGCCTTACAGGTACAAATAAAATGATCTTACAAATTAAATGATCATTGTGTATAAATGCAACGGAATTCTTGTTGATACTGGAAAGTCCGGTCTTATCAATTTTTGTGTTGTAAGGCTGCTATAATACGGTAGAATTCCGCAAATATATCCCGTACCAGAATCTGCCAGTGTATATATTCGGATGCCCCATTTAGTCGGTTTTTTTGGGTTGTATGTAATAAATGAAACCCGTCCCTTGAATTGGACGACAGATTCATCAACACAAATTTCTTTGTCCGGTGTGAAATGGTTCAAAAGTCTGGAGTTTATGTAATCAAGGTAGCCAGTTATCAGTTGCAAACGTGTTCTGGTGTTGCTACCTTGCGCTGAAACTATCTCTGCATGTAGCATCCAAAAAATTTGGCTAAACCGCTCTCTCGAAAATGTATTCGGGTAAAATGGAATATTACTTGTAGGGTCTTTTGACCAATATTCCTTCAGATTGGCCGCTGTTATTGTCCCCATATTTACTATAACTGCGATAAACGCAAAAAATTCTGCATTCGTGACATTATACCACGTGTGCCAAATTGATCGCGAGGATAACGCTGTTTCCTCTAACTTTCTTGCAGCATAGCGGTTTGTGTCTGCTACTACCTGATCCACTACTACCTTTTACCAATTTTATCTTATCTCCGTTAAGATGTGTCATTTAATACTTCATACGAAAGAATATAAACAGCTAAGGAACCTTTCCAAGTACCAATGCTGCGTTCCTATAGCTTGGAGCTAACGTAATCTAACATAAACACCGATTGGCGCCTCTCACTCGCCATCCGACCTGTCGCGCGAAACGCCGTGGCGACTGAGAGTCGCCTTCCGACCGCAAAGGGTTAATCGTAAACGGACACGGGGAAGACCCGTGGATTCGGGTCAGGCATTTGGCTTACGAGAGACGTTTCCAAAGGTTTCCTCTTTCTCTCGGCCTCCCTCCCTCCTCCCCCTCCTCCCACTGTTTCCCTTTCTTTCCACCAGTTTCCGACCATCCCCCGCTCTTCGGAACGTCCGCTTTGCGGCTTCTAACGAGATAATTTGATTTCCAGGCTGCACCGGCTACGATAGCCCGCTTCTACGATCTCTTACGTGTTTTCCCAGCTACGCTGCCATTGGCGAATCGCTCGCAAAGTCAACCGCGACTGCTTTGAAAATGCTCAATTTCTAGCTGTCGGTAGCTTGTTTGGCGGGAAAATGGTTAACAAGACTGTTTCTCGAGGGGAGTACCTCTGACCGTCGAGGAGCACTGTTTGCCCCCCGGGGTGGGGGTGGGGTAATTAGTGTCCCCGTAGAAATAGGGAGCACTTAAGGGACCACGTCTACTCAAAACTAGATAGCAGGCTCTGGTTTGTGTCCATATTTTCTTTTGGATGTTATTGTTTCCTCTACAGAACTTAGGCCCTCAGAAATAGTATTTAACACTATTCCTACCGACATTTTACGTATACCTATTTCTACCGCGACCGGTCAAATGACCGGTCTTTACCACAACTTATATTTTTAATATAGAATGAAGATCAGTTTCTCTGATTATTCTTATCAATAATCAGAGAAAATGCCGTCACAACTATACCTTTCATAATATTTCGTTTACTACACCCTATTGGGCCTGATGTTCCCCTAAAAATATTATGAATAGGTGCTCTTCCAGGATTAGACAATTCTTTTACTTCTTGCCAAACAGTTCCGTCTACAGCAGTTTCGATTACCTCTTCCTCATTCTCACTATCGGAACTAACTAAAAATCTCCTTCTCTTTCGTCCTCTACGTACGTTCGAAACATTCTCTTCGTCCCCATCGGTGTTCGAGTCGGTCTCAAATAGATCATAATTTTCCGCATTGTCATTTTCAATGTCAAAAATTTCCTGATCATCTTCGGAACACTCTTCATCGATATTATTTATTTTCTCTAATAGCAAATTTACGCTCTTCAAACGTCTTGACATTTTGGGAATGAATATTCAAGGGATAAAATAAAAACTAAAATATAAGAATGTAAATCAAGATGGATAAAAAAATGAACAAAAGATAAAATGTGAAACTTACTACGAAGTATTGTTGGTTTGTTCACTTTTTTGAAAATGACACTTATAACACGTAATACAATATAAAATAAAAGTAGAATAATAATAGAATAAAAATACAAAATAGTAAAAGACTGCCGAATATGCTCCTTGTAACTTTCACGTTTTGATGCTCTCTGTTCAAGTCACAAGACTTTACTGACTTGAATTCGTGAGAAAACGTCTAGGCATCCCCTTTGGCTATGATTTTATTTATTTTACAGTCATAGTAGACAAGACGGTGTAAGAAAATCCGAGGTTCTGGACCGCTTCGGATACCAATCAGGCAAAAACACCGCGAGGCCGATAGGCCAGCGAGAACTGTAAACACTTTGAAGTACCGTAAAGCAGTCCCTGGAAGGCACTTTTCGGCTAAAATCATGCCACAACTGCATCACCTTTCGTTTCTAACGACTTTATAGTTTCGGAATTGAGTCTTTGAAAGAATACTATTACAAAAAGATATAAATCGTTCTACCGGTCAAATGACCGGTCGTGGTAGGTAAGATACAATACAAATTTTTCTTAGAAAATAAACAATAAAGAAAGAAGTGAATATTGAGAAAAGTATTATACGCATATTTTAGGAAAAGTCGTGAAGTTTAAAGGCGATTCAATTACGTCGTATATAGGAAATTCTAATCGAAATTTTAAAAACGGTCATTTGACCGGTCGCGGTAGGAATAGTGTTAAGGAAGACCCGGGATCGAATAATTATTTTGAAGATCCAGGCATCGCGAGAAACCGCATTTCCAATTTTCCTCGAATACTGCGAGCCCTACCTTAGCTCTCGAAGAGCCCGGCTTGCCCCGTCAAGGGCAAATCCCCCTAGAACGATTCCCAGCACACTATCTTTAATCCTCGGACCGTTTTTCCCCGTTTGCGGAGACTCTCCTCCGTTTGAAGTTCAAGATCTTTTTGCGTTGAACCCTCGACGGACCGAAGCACGAGCATAAGGAACGGCGAACATAAAGAATCGAGACTGATTTCTTGGAAGACGTTCGCCAGACGATTTCCCCTGATGGACACCACACCATAGAGATCCTCGGCCAAGTCTTTTTCCGGTCGAAACACCTTTCCCGAGATTCTCGTTTCGAGCAGAGCAGCATAGGGGGAATGATCATGCAGTTCGGATGATTATTCGAGGATGCGCACGGCTCCGGGTTTAATATTGACAATGTTGGACAGAAAGTTGGCGTCCGGGGGGAACAGGGCCCGGGTCAGGAGGCGTAAGCAGCTTATTGCGAGCGACGCGGTGCGGATTTTCAGCAACGTCGCTGTTTGACGTTGACTTCTATTCGATAGCTGATGCTCTCTTGCGCCGACGAAACAAGGACCGGCGAAAGCTTCTTTCCTCGACGCGATATACCAGCTGCCGCCCCGAACGTCACCGGCAGTTTCGTGAATTTTTACGACGTTTCACCGTCGAACGCACTCTCGGCTTTTTTTTATAAAGAATGTGCCCGTTAAATTGTATCGACAATTTTTCGGTTCACGCGTCGAACAATTTAACCAGCTTTCTTCCTCCCTTTCCTTTCCCCTACTTAGTATGGGAGAAAGTATGTCGTCACCAGACTGCGAATTTCATGCATTTAACAAAGAATGAATCAGAATATTAAAAAATATTTAAAGAATTTACAAACACCAATTGGTTTCGTAAACACGGCATCTTATAACACGGTTTCGCTATAACACGATTCATAAATTACGGAAACCCTCCTACAACACGGCATCCTATAACACGGTTTCGCTCTAACATAATAAGAAAATTGCAAAAACCTTTGTACAACACTGTACTGCTACAGCCGCGGCGAGGCTTGCCGTCTTAAAGATACAATGTTGCAGAAAGTATTTCTTTTCATCTCCGTGGCCTGAAAACAAAAGTGTCAATTTTTGACCAAAAAAAAGTCATTTTTCTTGAATGCAGACCCTTCCGCTGAAAGAAGCCGAAAATTCAAAAAGGAGCTACAAAACTGTCTAGCTCCATACCGAGAAATTTACAATGACCTGGTAAGAACCAGCAAGCAAAGTAACATTACTGCAAGAACTTTGAATGAAGAAAAAAGTTCTGAAACTGAAGGCGATATCATTCCATCGAAAAAACGTTCTCGGTTGATTATACTGAGCAGTGACGACGAAGAAATTTATTAAATGAAAGTTGCGTTAAATTAAAATAATATTTTTTGTTTTGTGTTGTACATACATTTATATTTTTAATAAAAAGTAAGTTGTTTATGTAGAATTAGAAAAAAAATTTGTTTTTAATAAGTTTTCGGAACGTAACCCCCCTTTTTATACTGGCTCTGGGTCTCATACAACACGGTTTCACACAACACGGCATTTTCTAGGAACCTATCTGCCGTGTTATAGGAGGGTTACCTGTACTTATAATGTAATTGACACAGGGAAGTTTCATTTGGTATAAAAATACAGAGCGAGTTGGCAAAGACGCGAGCAAAAATATCTCCCTTGTTTGTAGAAAAACTTTTTAGAACAAAGTTGTGTGCTGTTTTATACCGGCTTACGCAACGGCATATTATTCTTCGGGTCATTGTTTCCAATGAAGTCTCGAGAGTACAAGACGATAATTTTATTGCTATAGTATCGGGCCTAGTGAAAAAAAAAGGAATTAAACCGTGTGTAATATATTTGACCTTGAGTATGACCACGTTTAACACATTGCCGGTTGAAGTAGAACGTCGAACATCGTTGAAACGTGTTTCTTTTTCAGCTGAGAACGGTGGAGGAGGTGAAGCCGGCCATTCACCTGGACAATCGATACAGACTAATGAGGAACGAGTCGATGCTGAACGAAGAGGGTTGCAAAACCGATAAAATCGGCGAAGACGAGACAGCTCCGCCCGACATGGAGGGAGCCGCTGAGACATTTCAGTACAAGTCGCCTTGACGCCTGATCCCCAAACTCTTCCTCTAAATTATTTATTCGTCTCGTCGTTGTTCCCCATTTTGCAATTTCTCTCATAGCTAATCACATCTTCTTCGACGTTAGCAATTTTGTATTAAAAGAAAAAGAAAATTCGTATTTACCGTATGACCAAACGTAAAATTCGCTTAAATGTTATTATTCGCTATGTTCGCTTAAAAGGAACGAATAAAATTTTTATTCGACAAACTGTGCTTGAAATCTTCACAGTGAACTATACAACAAGCAGATCTAACCCTGAAATCGCATCTTGTTGCCTGAGTATCATATTGAGATATCATCCTAAACTATAAAAATTTGTACTTTTGGTGCATAATTGATAAAAATATCCTGCTGTATAATGATACAAAATACTAGAAGTCGGAGACACATTAAATTCACAATTATCTTGCAAGATAGGCACCGAGGAAATTCTGCAAGGATTCCGCCTAACCGCAGGCCGCTATTCCAGGGTGAATATTTTCGGAAGAATTATCGCAAGTGCCAAAACGTCCTCGCGACCTCGAAATCGGTGTGTACCGATGCATCATGCTCCCGGCTAAGAAGTCCGGAACGGGGATAGTGTTTCCGTAATCCATCTTGTGTTACAACGCAAAAGGTAGAAGAAGAAGAAGAAGACGAAGCCGAAGAACGCTTCGAGGTCGATAAGCCAGGCGGGTTCGGACTCGCGAGACGGGCACAGAATAATTTCCTCGAGGATGTAGGCCAGGCTTTTTCGTCGGAATTGGAGGAGAAGCGCGAACCACATATATTGTACGAAGATGCTTGTCTTCCTGCGACGCCAGGTGCTAGTTTACAGAAAGCGAGAGGCGAACGACCCTCTTTTGATGTCCGATCGTAGTTACATGCAGCGAAGAGCCGGAGAGGCAGCTGTTGCACGTTCCGTCACGAGATTATAAAGCTGTGCGTATTACCGTGAACCGACGGATTCAGGGAAAATTATGTTCACGCCGAACGATGTCCCGCACAAAGGCCTTCCTCTCCCTTTCTACCCTTTTATTCGCAGAGCCCATTGTGCCGGCGCAGGGTCGACACGATACCGGATCGTAAAGCGACAGGCCACTTCGATTTCCTCTCGCAATTACCGGCACTTATATATATTAACAATGTTGTTGGGTCATCGTTATTCTTCCATTCGGAAACTCTGGCAATTAATGTCCGTTAAAAAATTCCTTCATTTTTAACCGTCCCCCTTTTTATTTAATTTGCTGCCCGATGTCGCACCATGATGAAAAATTTGTGCGCCATCGGTAGGCGAAACGCTGATAGTAATTGTCTCTGTAAAGAATTACTTGGCTCTTAGCAGTCCTCCTTTTTAATTTCACTTTAATGTTTTTACCGTTCTAAGTGCTCGAAAATTCTAGTATACGTATTGCAGTCTCTATTTTAATGTACAATCGTTCGAACGTCGTTCTAGGTTCTAAAAAAATTCTAGGATACGTATCGCAGTCCCTATTTTAATACACAGTCGTTGGAACGTCAAATGTTTGAAGCACGGGGGAAAAAATTATTGAAAATAACGCGTCTATATTTTAATAATATAGTTTATTTTCCGCTTTACAAAAAAGGTGTTAAATATAATAGCAAAACGAACACGTCGTGTCGGTTGCCTGGTCAGAGTTTAAACAGAACATCGGTGGCATCGCAAAAACAAAACTGTAACGAAGAGAGCACAGCCGATTAATCAAATCGGTGGGCGCCTTCTCATTGGCTATTGTCATGGCATAGAGTATGAAAAGCTCATATTCCAACAAAAATAAATATTGGAAAGAAGAAATTCAGTAGTGAAATTCCGAACACATAAACGACCTAGGTCTCCCCTCGGAGGGTTAATAGGCTTCCGGTGTATAAAATGTTAATGGAGCACCCTTCCTTTGGGATTCCCCCAACAAAGTTAAAACACAAATTTCGCTTTCAATTCTGTTTTCAGAGTCCAGAAGAATCCTGGTCACACCGAAGCTCGAATGAAAATAAAAAGATTTGTTTAAAAACGTTGTAATATCGCGTACAAAGTGCGGATTTGCAGGGATGGTGTCCGGGAGAGGGGGCGAGTATAAAATCAGCTGTCCGCAACGAGCGGATAATTTCGCGGGGACAAACGATCTCCGCGAACGCGGTTCGCGATCTCGCGTGGGGATAACGTACCACTTCGAATTAGTTCTGGATAATTTCCAGCGGTGTCCGTGTAGGCGGCGGAGGAACGAAACGATCGTGTAGTTCGCGCGCATAAAATGTCCCCGGGGTTTCCCGGCTGTGCTTGGAAAATCTCCAACGCGATACCCCGGGGGAGAGAGATCGCCCGCAATTTTATTCGAAATAAGACGTTAATTATAGCCGGCCGTTTGGTTTGTTGTCCGCCGCAATTTGCCTGGATTCCGGGAACGAGCTCTCCTACTCGCACCGGGCCGGCCCGACCCGACCCGACTCGACTCGCCTAACTGCCCAAAATGGCCGGTCGAGCAAAACTCGGCGCGACCGCCGCACAGTGGTCAAAAACGGCCTTTTTCGATTCAAAATCAAAGAACTTTCGATAGGAATGAGGTAGAGCGATGAAATTTTTTTAAAATGAAAGCTGAAACTTTGTAGAATATGGGAAAAAAAGGGAGATTACGGTACGAACGTTTTTTAACCTTGAGAAAATTCGTTAAAGTTGCACAATTTCAAGAAAGTGCCAGTAGTAATGACAGCGATACGTCAAGTGATGACGAGATGTGAAGTGGCTTCATGTTTCGTAAGTAACTCAAAACGTTAAAATACTTCATTATTATTATTTTTATTGTGTTTTATATATGAGAATACGATATACTTTCAAACTAGTGTGTTATCAAGTCATTTTAACGAAAAAATTTCATTAATTTGTGTCACAAAAATCTATTTTTTTCAAAAACCAGAGGTCGTAGACAAATTTTGAAAACAGATTTGAAATCAGCGTGAAAAAATCTATGGGAAACGATATATAGCATGTTAAAAAAAAAAATTTCCGCGCGTATTAGCCACAAAAACAAAATTTTCTTGAAATTCTGCAACTTTAACTAATTTTCTCAAGGTTAAAAAACGTTCGTACCGTAATCTCCCTATTTTTCCCATATTCTACAAAGTTTCAGCTTTCATTTAAAAAAAATTTCATCGCTCTACCTCATTCCTATCGAAAGTTCTTTGATTTTGAATCGAAAAAGGCCGTTTTTGCCCACTGTGCGCCGTTTCCGCGAATTTTTTGCGAACACACTGCCCCCGTGACTAATTGCTTTAGCGCGTTAACTGTTCATTGTTCGCGTCATAGCGTTGTCCGTGGATCCATCGAAGGGTGGAATGAAAGACGGTAGAGTTCACGAAGATTGTTAATGGTTTGTGGACGAGTGTACCGATTTTGCTCGTTCATTGTTTACTAACAAGATCCGGTTCAGCACCAGTTTCACGAAATCAGTGCACAAAGATGCATTTTACGCAAAAAGGTGCCAGCCTAAGAAAGCAACAAAAATGACCCCGATGACAGCAATCGAAAAAATGGTACGCGTACACTACCGGCCATAAGTGTTTACCCACCCACATATTTTTTAACATTGTAGTCCACGGTTCTACGGTTCAGCTTCAATAACTTTGCTATTTCTCTGTTGCTTTTTCCGATGCTATGATGGGACACTATTAGAGCGCGCGTTTCAATCGATAATTCTTTTCTCCCTGACATTATTTGAAATTTTCGCAAAATTCTTTAGCCACGTGAAAATCAACTGTTTACTGTACGAAAGCTTAATGCAGTATGAAATGCAGTATGAAATTTGAGAAGACTAAGATACCTGTATTACCTGCGTTCATATTCCCTACTGACCGTTATAAAAAATTTCAGAAAAATGGGTTTCTTTACCTCAACTCCAAAATTGTCGTTTTTCATAAAAGCTGTAAACTCATTTACAGTACCTGATTGTGTATGTACAGAATATTTTGGATGTTTTTTATTAGCCTTATAATTAGGATTTAATGCTACGGACATTTTCATAACAATAAAATACCTATTATTTGAATAGTAACGAAATTTGAAGGTGGGTAAACACTTATGGCCGGTAGTGTACGTCCCCTGCACCGATGCAGAAGAGTTAATGCTTTTCCAAAATCGTCGAAAGGTTGTTCAGCTTTGCGGATGACAGTGTATGTCCGTAGTCTAACAAGCCCATGGGGCCACATGTAGGGTTGTCGGGGTCGAGCCAGGTGCTGGTCTGTGCCGGAGACTGCCGGCTCCCTAAACGCGAAGGTAGAAAAGATAGGTAGGTAGGGCGACAGCTGTTACTCGATGCCGAGGCGACGAGGCTATACATCGTCGAACTATACGCATTAGGAGAGTAGCGTGTTCTCTGGGGGCCCTAGCGAGCTCTCTGATGCCAGGTATAGAAGCACGAGAGCACGAAGAGGGCAGGGTCCGTTCGTTCCTCTCCTCGAGAGGTTAGCCAACTTAGGTGGGAGAACCTGGACCGGGCCGACCCGGCATCGACGTCGTCGTCGGGAGCGCAGCATGTGCCCGGACAAAGAGCTCATTCAGCCACGGACAATAGCCCCGGCTGGGCAGGCCTTGTTGCGCGCTGCTGCCTCTGCACATGGCCTAGAATCGCGCGGCGCTCTCTCGGTGAAACCACTTTTTCCTGCGAGCCAGATACACACACCGAGCACCCCGTGTATCGGTTAATTAGTATCGACGCAGTTCTTGCGATAAATCGATCCGCGACTCTCCGCGGCCGAGCGGCTCTCTGCTCTTGCTCTCTTGCCTGTGTTCCTCGTTACTACCGCCGTGTTAGCTCGTTCCTGTTGCTGTGTCGACGCGTTGTCCGACCGTACAACGTGAAAAATTAATCGGCAACGGACGCACGCTCTCGCGCAAGGCCACCTCGGGTCGCCGCTGACCCCGCCGATTCTCCGGGGAAATGCTCCGAATCGCGTTTGCTTTCGTTGATGCAGCGACGGACGCAACAGACCAACGAACTCACCCCTTACGGACGACATCAGCGATAGGACTCTAGGATAGGCTCTAGGATACGACATCAGCGATAGGAATTTAGGGACTCGGAAGACTACGTCAAAATTTACTTTCTCAAATTAGACGACAGCTGCGAGCAGGCTGCGGATTTTTATGGAAACTATAAATTGACTGCCTCGATTACGTGATACCGGTGCTAAATAAACATATTAACCCCTTGCACTACTATTTATTTTGTGAGTATAATGATTAGAAATTCTTCATCTTTTCATGGAAAAAAAGATCAGTTTATATTTGTTGTATGCCTATGTTTTCTCCAAAGGATATATATCAACTACAACAAAATAGAATTTTATTTCGGTTTAAAGGAAATTAATAACGTTCACATTTATCAGACTCTATTCAGAATCTTCATCACGAGTCTGGCTCGTTATTGTAGGGCAAGGGGTTAACCCTTATCACTGGCGACTATAAGGCGGCACTAAAAATCGCCGTATCATTAATCAAAATATTTTTTACGTTATTAAATTTGTTTATACCTCATAAATTACTAAACATTTCATAGCAGGGAAATATTCTAGTCGGAAGAAATGTTTCGTTCTGGAGTGAAAATAGCTTCGAGTGCAAAGGGTTAAGTATTTAGACTTAATGTACAGTGTTTTCAGCGATATTAAATCTTTTTATCGTTGCGTATTTGTTCCGCTCGTGTTTGTCATGCAGGCATAAAATCCGCAGTCCAGCTACGAGGAGTATCAAACGTCTGTAAAATCGAAGAACATTGTATAAAAAGCAACCGGTAGTCGTACGCCGTCCCTGAAGTGTTGCTAATCAACATCTAATAAAAACAATTATTGTGGTTGACAATACGACCACTATAATCGTCGCTGCTTTCTTAAAGAAACACACAGAGAGCGGGGAAAAACGAGTGTCCGGCGCGAAATTCCGCGCAGCGAACGATAGACCCTGATTGAAAGCCGTCGGGGGAGTGCGGGGGGCCGTGCAAAACGAAAGAGTGGAGATCGAGCGAGTTCCGCGGAGAAAGGACAAGAGAGAGAGAGAGAGAGAGAGAGAGAGAGAGAAAGAAGGACCAGGGAATAACGAGCGAGATGGGAAGAGTGCTCGTTCTTCGGTTCGCCCTGTGCCCCCCTTTTCCCCCCACAGCCCGTTTCGAAAGGTCTTTTAGCGGACAATTTGCGGGCTGGCTCGAGGTTCTGTTACGCGGTTGAACGAGACGCGAAAGCGAGAGCGAGAGAGGAGGCCAGACACCGAAAAGGAAAGCGAAAGAAACCGCTCGCCGTGAGAGGAGCGAGAAAGTGAATCGACTCTGTGTGTGCCCCGCGCCGCTCTTTTCCCAGCTGTTTCGCCGTTGCATCGAGAGCGCGATCGTGATATTGCGACTGCAACGTATTACGCGAGCCGGCGATCTTTCTCCTCGACGGCCTCGGCGATCCGCCGCCGGACGCTCTCGGTTTAAATCACTAATTTCCAGGGTAATTCGCGCTGTCCTTGAATCCCTGGACATTTAAATCCCTTCACTGTTCCTGTTGCTCGTACACGCTCCGAACGATAAGTTAATCGAGGACACGTGTGGCAATCAGCTGGATCTCAAAACAGTGCACTCGATGCGCTCGACTTTCGCTGAAATATTATTCAAGTACAATGAATTCTCGATATTTGTCAGTAGCATGGTTCTTTGCCAGCGTCCTGTATCATCGAGGAGACATACTTCGGCCGTGTTATGTCTACCCCGCGGTAGTGGGGATAATTTCGCGACGCTTATCGTACAGGCCCTGGTGACACATATAGAGAAATCACTGTATATCCGTCGCGCTCTACAGAATGAGTGGGCATTAATGAAAATGAGAAAGGATTTGTTAGCTTATTTCAAATAAAATATCCCCAACCCCGAAGAAGTGAAATTGCTGCAACGGATTTCAGTTTCCTAGTTTCTGCCAGCGCAAACAAATTGTTGCATAACCATTTCTAATGTAATGGCTTGTCGTTTTTTTTTATCGCAGCCGGTGTGTAACAACCGTGTTCTATTTGTGCAATCTTTTAATTAAAACTTCTTCCTACGGCTTGTAGGAAGCGAGTCCGGCGATAGTCTAAAATGTGCATTCGACGAATTTAGAACGGTACTTTCTACGATGATCAGCATATTCTACGAATATGAACAGCAAGATTCACAGTTAGAGAATGCTACATACATTTCTGATGCACGTTTAAAGTTGACGTGAAGCAACGACTCGGAGGCTGATCGGGGGCACTTCGATATTTCATCGAGAGCGTTGCATCGTGGCCCATTGAAAAAATGTTTGCTGTCTAAATTTGAACGTTCGGACACGTAAACTCGACACAGCAGTTATTCGCGAACAAAGCTCCCAATTAAATCACGTCGAGCATCGGGAACCGCGTGGTGCGCGCACGATTCCCGAGTTTAATTGATCGAGCGGATACCGCGAGCCGCCTTTGATCCTTTATCTAAACACGGATTAACGCTTCCTTATCACGATACGCTCTTCCTCGGAGACTCGCGTTTCGTTTTGGGTTTAATCGCCCAGTCCGATTACTGTCACGCGAACCGAATACACACACACACACACCCACGTGCGCGCGCGCGCGAACACGCACGCGTTCTACTGGCCGGAAGGACTTTTCACTTTCGCGGATTATCGCGCGAGCGCGCGCACGCGGCGAAATTCGACCCCGCGGCGGCGTAATCGTACCACGGTTGCATCGTTCCACCGATTCACCTACATGCACGTTGCACGCGTATTACGTGTACCCCGCCGCCGCATTCTTTCATATCCAAGGAACTTTCGCTGCAGCACGTAATAGAAAAATCCTTGCGCCCCACCTTCGCGGCTCCTCGAGAGGCCGGTGGAGCACTTGGGAACGAGTCGATACACCGGCTGACGAAAGAATAGCGTGACCGCATAATTTATTTTTCGCTTGAATCGTTGGACGTTTCGCGAAGAAACATTTTCTTGAAGAATTGACTCGGTGTGTGTGTGTGGGTAGACAGCCGTCCGGGGCACTGGCCCGGCTCCGAACGGAGCTGCTGGGCCACGCCTACTCGATACCCCGCCTACTCAAAATGCCACACAAAGGGAGAACATCGTTCCCAGCTGTGCAAGACAGTTAAACGACCACCAACAGGCCCAAATAAGGCCATAATCGCAAACTGCTCTCCATAGTACTGCTCCGAATCACCCAAGAGCGACTATGCCACGCCTCCTCGAGACACCGCACGGAGGGGGAACAACGTCGCTTCCGGGGCAAACAACGCTCGTTTCCCACGCTTCTCAGTCGTCTTAAGAGATTGAATGTTTTATTGATCTAATTGTTTAACGGATAAGGGATCGGAAGCATTGCGGCAGAATCGACGACGCAGCAAAAGCGGTAACCTTGTGCGAGCGTTCCGTGGGACGCGCTGGTTACCGAATAGTCTGATAACGAGCTGGTTAATTAATTACGCGCGGCGTGGACCGATCGTTATGACGCAAATTGTTGCAGAGCTCGCGCGCGAGAGCCAACAACCGCGCAACCTCGCGCTTCAAATAACCGTCGAATAAAATGTGTGCACGGCCTGCCGGCTCGTTTGCTACGCGGATTCCGCGAATCCCCCCCGACACCGTGAATTCGCGATTTTAATCCAACGCGAGAAACTTTCGTCTTAATTTCACGGTTACCAATAAAGTGATTTTGAGACGTTCACCTGGAAAATTTTGTTTCGTTGTGGACACAGCTTTAATAAAGGATCACGGGGGGGAAATCGTATGGGATTTTCGAGGCTAGAGGGCTTCATTTTTCTCAGATTTGAAGAGAATCAGATGTGTGCTCTTTCCGGAGGCCTGGATGCGGAGCCCTCGAATTCGCGGCTGGTCGTACCTCGCAGGAATTCATCGATCCACCGCGATCGATCTTGGCAGCGCGCGCGCGCGCGTCCTCTTTCGGCCGTGTACAACAATCTTGCGCAAAGCCTCCGCGGCGGTCCCGGGGCGTCTCGGACACGAGAAAATCCTGGGGAACGACACGGCGTGCCGGGCACGACACAGAGGCCCCATTGTTCGGTGTACGCGTCCTGTGCACGAACCGGAGAAAGGAAGAAAAGCGAGCAGACGCTAAACAAACGAGAAAACAGCAGGTAGGGACGGGGCCGGCGGTTGGCGCGCAACGAGGGGCGAGACCTGGAGCCGAGAAATCGAGACGAGACGAACAGAGAAACAGAGAGAAAGAGAGAATGAGAGACGAAGAGAAAGAGAGAGAGAGAGAGAGAGAGAGAGAGATAAGAGGTTCGCCTGGAGGATAGACGCAGGGAGATCGCGGTGCAAGCGGGAGAGAAAATAAAGAAAGGAACAAAAATCGAGCGAGGTGAAGGAATGCTCGGCCTTGGCGCCTGCTGCTGCTGCTGCGGCTGAGAGCTGAGAGCTGAGAGGAGAAGCTCGGCTCCTACGGCCGAGAGAAGGCTAAGGATAGCTAGTCAAGAGGGAACAGGCTCGTCTCTCTCGTGTGGGAGTACCGACGAAGACGAGCCGATCGCGACAATGGAATCCGCGCACGCCGGGGCCGAGTCCTCGTCGGGTTCAGCCGACCTTGGAACCTGCGAGGCCCTCCTGTTCGGCTCCAGGGCCAACCGCTCCTGGAAAATCGGCGGGGCACACATCGACAATGTGTTAAAAAGCTCCATACTTCATGCCTCTGCAAGCATGACAACGAAGAAACGCGATTAAGTTATAAATCGGAGCAAGCAAGCACTGTTGTTGGTACTACGCACCGGAGGAGTTCATTCTCTGCGGAGTCGTCTATCCACTTGTATAGCTTCATTATAGTTTTGCGTAGCTCCATTTTAGTTTCCCCTGAGTTTACTAACCCTCCGCGAACGAGGCGCAGTCGAATTAACCCCGGAGGACTTAAAACTGCTACTTTGAAAAATCCTGGGATGGCGTTTGTAGTTTAAAGAATGCGTCGTTCTATTTTAATTGGTAAATCATTTGCATCTGATCTTATTATAATATCCCCTCAAGTTATCCGCGAAATTTCAGAAAGTGAGAATTAATGGCTTTTTATTTCAGAACAGTAAAAGCAACCGGTGAAAAATTCCACACAAAATATATGTGCCCATAATTATGAAAGTGGTCCAAGTCAAAATTAAAAAAAAAATGAATTTATCACTTATTTCACACGACATGATTTTAAAATAAATTTATTCAATGTAAAAAAAATGAAAGAAATACATGACTTAGACCACTTTCATAATTATGGGCACATATCAATGTTGTTTGTCAGATTTTTAGGCATTAAAAATTTTCCTGCATGCGCAACCCGTGACTGTCGCGGGCTGGTCACTTAAGGGGTTAATGATCGGGGTAAAATCAACCACACCAGGTCCAGGCAGTGACTTTAATTCATCTGGTTCGCGTGGGATTGACGCGTTCGCACTGTTGTGGTACCACCGACGGCACAAAAATCGTTAATTTCCATCGGTCGTAAATGTGTTAATAAAGTTCTCTCGTCGGATACATCTCGGTCGTGACTGTCTCACGTGGACGGATACGTCGGCCGCGGTATAAACAGACTAATTTATGGCCGTCTAGCGTGTCTTTCGCACCGCGAAATTTTGTAAACACGCCGCAAGGACCGGCGCGAGGCAGGGAAATCGTTTTCGACGGACGTAGCGTCTCGGTGTTTGCTAATTGAGCGGCATGCGTCGATCGGAGAATCCGATTCGATATTTCATCGGCGCGATAACCGGCCGACATTTATTAGATTCTATCGCCAATTCCGCTGAAATTTATTCCGACAGCTTTAATAACGACCAGAGGCGACTGCGCGATGAATTTCAATTGAATGCAGCGCGATGCACTGCGGCCGCGGACGTCGACGGCGACGCCGACGCTGGCCCGCGCCCGTAAAGCTCGCTATGAAAACAGACGTTTCGAAAACGCGATCGTTTAAGTCGACCGTAAGAGACAGCTGTGAAATGAAAGTGCATTTGCTGTTTCAATCGTGTCAGTCTAACATTCATTTGTGACAAAAAAATTCATAAAATCCGCAGTCCACTAATTATTCTGTGTACAATTTCGTACGTACAACATTATCGCATCGTCATTTATCCTTACGACTTTTCTTAAAGTATGTATACGATGTATTTGATGGAAGTCCGAAATAATAGCGGAGCAGCGCGAAGTATGTGGAAAAGAAACTTTTATTAAAGACGTAGAATAACGTGGGAATAATACGTGTTTACAGCTCAACGGTCGAATAGAGAAGGACGATCGTTTCCGTACACAGTACAGAATACGCAATACATAAGGTCACGTGAATATACACGATTTACAATATATACTAATAGATGTCGCGATTAGTACTGTTCCAACAGTATTTTTCAAACCGCAAAGGTGTACGACACGGTACGATCTTGTAAATCGGGAAGAGAGCATCGTAGTATTTTTTGTATAATTGAAATTATATGAAAATAAATTTTGATCGCCATTTTATGGAAGTTGTTCATCTGCTAATTTATCCGGCAACACATTGACTATTATCTACGTTTAATGTATTAACAATAACTTTTTTTGAGGACAGGTCATTTCGACCACTCACGGTAAGAACAGTTATATAAGAAGCGTCGATGGGTTTAGTGTTAAACCGTGGACTGCTTTATCCCAGAATCCAACAATCGACGATCGCCGTTTTAACGCCCGTGTGAGCCCAGCCTAAGGAGAAAGATTGCAGACCCTTCGGCCGTTCAATTATTGACCGGTGTATCGCGGAACCGTTCCCGCGGACCCCGAAGAATAACGTGCCGCGCCTCGGCTGGTCTACGATCGCCTTATAAATCAAACGTCCTCGGCCGTGAATGGTTTCGTTTCGTTTCGTTTCGTACAGCCCGGGAGCAGCGCTGCTCTCGTCTTCCGGAAGAGAAACGACGGGGAATTCTTTGCCGGGTTTACTACCTACGGCTCTGCTGCGAGCGCAACGACGAGAAATCGAAGGAAAAACCCGTGAGAAATTCTCCGACGGTTTGTACCCAGTCCGCCGGAAAAACAATCCCGCCCAAGGAGAATGGGAACGCCGCGGACGAACGAGAAACCGAGAGAACCGTTCGCCCAGACGTCCCGTGATGGAAATGCAAAGCTTGCTCCGGGAAGACGCTAACCGAATTTCCGAATAGCGGAGAATTACGATTCTGTGTACAGCCAGGTTGCCCTGCGGAGCATTGCTCCGGCTCTAGGGGAGCCCGGAGCAACGAGGTCACGCCCACCCGAGGACACGCCTACTTAATACATTTTGTCGGAAAAAAGAAAGATCAAATTCTGGGTACTACTCAAACCTTTATATAATCATCTTAAATATCGATATCAGAGTGCACTGGTCTTAAATAAGCCCAAAGAATGTTCTAGTGCGGGTAAAGTGCACTTGGGAGAACTGTTTTGGCTCTGTTAGGAGCAGCGAAGCCACGCCCAGCGGACACCCCGCCCATCCAAGGCACCGTGCACGAAGCAAAGAAGGAAAAATGGCTTTCTAGGTTCTCTTCTGATGTCTAGGTTTGCGCCCAGGGTGTGCAGCGCTCTCAGGAAAGCAGAAAGCGATTTACCGACGACAGTGTCGAGGGTGTTGCGACATAGGATCGGGAATTCACGTGATCGTATCGCGCGAACGATATCGGAGACGTAACGAACGACGCGGAATGGGAGTAAGCGGGTACACTGTTTGCACTGTGTATCCGATAATTACATGAACTCGGCGCGCGACGCCCGGGAAGAAGGGCTGGCACGCAGGAAATTGCGGAAAATGAGATCAGCGGTGAAATTGAATTTTCACTTTTACGAACTTGGTTCGCGTAATAACGCGGCTGGCTTTACGAGAGCCGCGGGAACGGGAGAGAGAGAGAGAGAGAGTGCCGATTTAACCTGAAAGAACGGCGAGTTTTCCGGCCGCGAAACTGCTTTACGATAAACGCTTTTCGGCTGGTTAATTGCTTGGAATTCCATTAAACCGAAACCGATCGATATCGGTTGACGGCGAACGCCCATCGGCTGTGGCACATCGTGGTTTTCGACTGTCGTTGCAAATGCGTTCTAATGCGATCGAAGCAAAAAAAAAAAGAATCAAAGAGAGTCTCTTGCGTGTGTGTACGTGAGCGGGAGAGACGGAGAGAGAGAGAGAGAGGGAGGAGCGAAGAAAAGGACGGAAACTCTAAAATCCATTACTACTTTGTGCGCCGTCGAGGGACTTTCATGCCGAACGCATCAGGCTCGGTTTTCTCGTCGCGCCCGTCGAGTACCGGCTCGTTCGCATTCACGCGAGTCAAAAACGCGGCACACGCTCGCCTTGAACGATGGCTTTTCGAGCCTGAAACGCGGCGACGGTTTTTCGAGCACGCGATTCGGGGACGAGATGAAAGAAACGACGAACCGACCGGGGGAAAAAGAAAATGTGCAGGCGGCAAGTGACGACGACGTCACTCTCGCGCTCGACGATTCTCGCGAGACTCGATCGACCTTACACTTTTACCAAACAACTGTTCGTGCATGCGAAACAACCAAATTTTATCCGTCGAGAAACAAGCGCGTCTATTCCCTTGGCGAAAGGAAGCGGCTCTGAACAATGAATCGTTTGCTCCACTATCGTCCAACTGCATCAGTGATGCACATTCAGAATGTCAAAACCGTGAAAAAATTTATTAATAAGCCTGGGAACTGTCTTGAGCGTTGTCAATTGTGTAGTCGCAGAAAAAAGAGGTTCAAATACTCAACTGTTTATTTCAACTAACTTCACAATGACCAGATCACCTAGGAAGTAGGAACTGCATTTAAAGAATTTAAAAATCATACTATATTATTTTCTTCCGATTACAATTATGAAGAAAATAAATAGATGTCTGTGTAGCTTCTGTGTCTAGTAAATAATACAAGCAATTTTTGGATCACAAGGAAAAGAACGACCTAATGAAATTGTTTATTTTTTCTGTAATAGTTCATTAGGAACGACCCTTGATCACATAACTACCCGTTGCATTAAACTGCCCCCAGTGCCCCCCTCTGTGTACACAGCGTCAAGGTCAACGCACTCGTGGTGGGGAGAGCGGCTTCGCGGTTGGCCACTCGATAACTGTCCGCTCCTCGATAAACCCCGCCCACAGAGCCCCAAAACCGGCACTTATCGAGCAACCATCGAATTTTTCAGCTCGCCACGTTCGCAACGAAGACAGCACGCGATCTCGGAGATAAACCACGAAGCAAATGATCGATGGACTCTCGACAACAATGGAGCCTGGAGCCACGCATCGTGCCGTTTCGAAATCTACGAGGCTGGTAATAAGACGTGTAGAACGCCGGGCCGAACTGGTAATTCGATTCTTGAAGAGTGCTTTGATCGAGTCACGTTTCCAACACGGTGTTACGCAACGGCACGGGCTGCCTCGCGACGATTGATCGACACGGCCGATCTCGGCCGAATACGATATTTAAGGTCGCGCGCGCGCGCCTAATTGGATCTCGGGACGAGAAGGGGAGACCAGAGAGAGAGAGAGAGAGAGATAGAGAGAGAGACAGCGTGGGGGAATGAATGGAGCGAACGTTTAATTCGCTGGGGGGGGGGGCTCGCGCGGCGGAATAATGTGCTTGTAGCACGCAACATTATTTATTCCCGACCGAAAGAAATTCCATGACGAGTCCCTATGACGTTCGGATAGATTGTTGAGAAAATTGCGCAAAATTCTATGTCCACGATCGACGGGGATAATGAATCGACGACGAGCGGTAACGTTGGACCTGTTCGAAGAACAAAAAGCGCGGAGTGGGGGGGGGAGAGAGATCGACGGGAATTCGAACGCATCGACGTTTCCGTCGAGGACGATTTCTTACCTGCCACGGATCTGCTCGCTCGCTCTCGTTGAATACGAGGCGAACAGAATTGGCCGTAAGTTCTCTCCGGCGTGGCGCGAGAGATCGATACTTTCGCCGAGCACGGTGCCAACGGGACGACGACCGTCTCACGGTTTCGCGGCTGCCAAAAAAAAAAAAAAAAAATGCCGGAAATCGACGGGGATCGATCGAGACGGGCCGGTGTCGGGCCGGTTGCGACACAATAAAGGCGTCACACTCTCGACGAACCCGAGCCACGGGGATTTGCGCGTCACCGGCGCCGGACACCACCGGAATTACGATTCTCATTATTTATCGCGGGCCGAGTGTTAATTCAGGCCGTGGAAAATTAGTTTCTGTCCAAGGCTGTTTTATTTTCGACGGCGAAGCCTGGCTCGAAAGCGACGTGGTCACATCGTGTATACCGACCGAAATAAACAGGATTTTTCGTAGACGCGGTGGTTTCTCTTCGACGTGCAGACACGACGCCGGTCCCGCGCCATTTCCATTCAAACGCGTTTACCCGCCCCGAAACTCACCACCCATCGGAGGGGGGGGGGCACGGCAATTTTTACCCGCAACTTCCGGTCGAACGTGCCGAACGGAAACGTACGTATCCATCGCCTCGAAATAATGTTTTTCCGGGCCGGTGCATGCTCGTGCGCTCGCCGAATAAATCTTTCGCGGCCGAGATCCTTCGGTCCGCTAGCTCGCTCGCTCGTTCGCGGCCATCGATCATCGACCGTAAGCCGAGAACCGAGAGACCGACGACGATCCTGAGGAAAGAAACGCTGCTCGGTGTTGGTCTCGGTCCAATGGCTGGACTCCCGAGAAATGTACGCACCTCTGGCTGTTTTGTAACCGTTCGAATACCACGATTCTGAGAGACGTCGGCTCGGAAAGCCCTGTGCAGCAATATTGAACCGGGAGCAGCAAAACCACGCCTACTTAGGGCTCTGTGACAGCACCGTGGTCTTCCGAAGATAGATTTTTAACACTAGATTGCATAAGCAAGTCATTTTGACTGCTTTTGAATCTCATTTTTTTTATTGCTAATACTTATTAATAACTTGTTATATGACTGTAAGTGATATAAAATATATTAAAAATTACTGTTAAACAAATTTCTTTGCGCATTAGTTATTTTTTCACAATGCAGTCATTTTGACTGCTTTCAGGCAATATAGGTATGTATATACTAAGCTCCCGTCTTTCTAGTGTTAACGGATCGTTGCCTGAGACTGGCACGAGTACAGATTTTTGGAGAAGAGAGTCAGCTTGGAGTATGGAAGTCACGCCTACCGTGTCGTCAAGCCACGCCTCTCACTGTGCCCCGCCTCTATGAAGAAACTGCAAGACGTCGGATTCTTTGCTAAACCTGATTTAAATAGCGCAGAGGTTACGCCAACAGCTTAGAAATTAGACGAAACCTTTGAAAAGCCGGGTCGGCGCGGACCCGGGCAAGGGGCGACCAGTTTCCCAATCGATGGGCGAATATTCTCGGAAAACCGTGCCCACCCACGATCGACGCAACTCCTACACGCGTACAAGGTTCGCTCGACATTTCATCGAGCATCGCCTACGATGCTCACTGCTCGCTGGCCATTGGAAAAACGTGGAATTTGTACGACTGGACGCCCACGCATACCGAGCGATCCTCGATAATTTAATTAACGACCCCTTTAACGCCTCGGTGCTCGCTGGGGCATAATTAAAGCCGAAGAACAACGAAACGTACGAAATCATCGGGTTCGACTCGTCGATGCACCCGATGATACTGTGTCGTCGTAGAGAGACAGAGAATGGAGCGTTGTGTGTGCGCACTAGCGGGGGACAGTTGCCCTAATAGAGAAGAGCCCTTCCTCGAGCAGCTGGTAAATCGGAAGAGAATTACGAACGGAGGGAGAAAGATAGAGACCGAAGGAAAAGAAGCCAAAGGAAAGAGAGAAGCCCGACGCTGCCCGCCACGTGCATCGACCGAGGTCTTTGTCACTGGATACCACCAACGGTAGTCGAGTTCCCCGCTCCACGGTAGCTACTTTTTACACCCGAGCTTCCTGGGTTAAACCGTTCGCCCACCTAGCGCGGAAACACAACTCTCCTCGAGAGCGGAGAATCGAACGGGCACGGACGCTGGAGAACATGGTAATCCAAACGTGTCGACCACGCCGTCCCGAACGATGAAGAAAGTTCTTGCGCCGCTCTGAAGAAGAACGGCTAGAGCCAAGTCACGGCTGGTTCGCTATCCGGAGCGGAAAAAAACACCTGTTCGCGGGAAACGTCGTCGCGAGCGTGGGAAGAGGCGACAGGCGGAGCCACGTAGCTCTTTGCACCTGGGCGCGGCGCTGAACTCGTCTCAGCTCCAAAAATTTTCCCTCAGGACCACCGTGACTTGAAACCTGTACAACTGCAGAGCAGTTTATCCAGGAACGAGGCTGTTTGGTTAATACTTGTACTCTCTCTCTATTTTTGTACAAAGTGCTTTGCACCCCAGGGGGCCAACCTGGCCCTCGCGAGCCCCCCTTAACAAATCATGTAAACTCCTGTGTTAATCGTGGTAACGTACATGCAAATAAACCTGACTTCGAAGGCTTAACTGCTCTTGTAGTTAAGTTATTCTCTACCGTAACTACTCTTTATGCTAATTGTATATTATTTCCATAATAATTTATTAGAAACGCCCCTTGATCACGTAACTATCCATTAGCCCCTGACCCCCGACTTTGTCTTCCACAGTGCTCCCACGTGTGAGCCCATTGAGAAGGTCAACGCCATTCGCGGTGGGGGGAGTGTGCGTTGCCTGCTCGATAACCGTCCGTTCTCCAGTAGGACCCGCCCACGGAGCCCCGGGACACGTACTTATCGAGCAACCATGGCATTCAGAGTGCAATTCTGGTCGTAGCAACCACCCAGATGACTCAGTCTTACAAATCAACGTTTGTCCGTCCTAGGACCGATTCCTTTCGCGAATCGAGTCCGAGGAGCGACGCATTAGATCTCAAAGGTTCGACAAACGCGAGATATTACGAAGAAAAAAGAGTAGACAGAGTGATAAAGAAGAAAGGAAAAGAGAGAAACTAGGATGTTTTTCAAAGGAAAATTCTCGGTACTTCACAGCAAGCGACAAAAGCGAACGGTAGTGACATCGAAAGCACCTCGAGCGCGATCCTCCAGCCAGGCAAATAATCGAGCAACGAGCGCGCAACGGCGATGGCCGCAGACACTCTAAAAGCGTCCGAGAGCCGAGGCGACGGTGTCGGTGACGGACATTTATTGACATAACATTCGCGGATCGCAGCTGACCGCGCTAGCTCGCCGGTTTATCGACTTTCCAACAGCGCGGGAAGAGTGAGCGAGAGAGTGAGCGAGCGAGAGAGAGAGAGAGAGAGAGAGAGAGAGAGCGCAGAGAGCGCAGCGGATATTCACCGTTCGAGGAAACAACGCGCGGCTCTGTTCCTTCCTTTTACCTCGGGACTCTCTCTCTCTGTTCCACCAGAAGCCATAATTCCCGCGCGATCCGACCAGGCTAGGAGTCTCTCCTCCTGAAGGCTGGCACTAGCTATCGCGTGCTTCTCGGTAGCCGACCTATCGTCCGGACTAATTACCACCAGCGTTTTCCACCGGGAAACGAACGTTCGTTCGCGATCCTCTATCGCCGAGGCTCATCGGCCCTCGTTCTTGTATGCGGTTCCTTTCGGAAAAGAGGAGGCGAAAACCCAGCCGATCTCGAAGAACCAGGAACTTTGATTGCTTCGCTGGGCTGTGTAAATCGTTGCCGAAGTTCGAGCAAGAAGCAACTTTTTTGACTTTTCCAGCAAAATTATGACCCGAGTTCACCAGTTACTCGCGTGTGACGAGTACACTCGGCATGGAATAGAATCAACCCTTTCCATATGTCTGATTTCAGCCATCACAGAATAAAGAATAATGCTGATCTTACATTACCCCCATAAACATATATAAAGAATCCGTATGAAGAAGATTAAATGATGGAGAGAGCTATAAAATATAATTTTTACATAAAATTCAAACATATTCTCGTGTTATATACAGGGTGTCCCAGTTTTTTCCGGCCAAACTTTGCCAGTGTGTTCTACACGCAAAAGTAAGAAAAAAATGTCATATGAAAACATATGGTCTTAAATGTTTTATTAAGGAGTTATAACTAATAATACAAAATGATAATGAACTGGCATTTCGTCGACACAGCGTAGGAACGTATTATGAATATCTCTGTTTGTGTTTACATAAAGTCTTATGTTTACTTGCTGAAGTAGTTGATATCGACATTGATTTCTACCGAGCTAATAATGTTTAGTACGTTGTACGACTTCATATCGAGATCCCACGAGAATTTTCCAATCGTGAATACGCTGATATGCATTTTATTTATGGTTTTTGTAATGGAAGTGCCCGAGCACTAGTAATACGATAGAGTCAATTTTTGTTAGATGCCAATCCTGTATTCGTAATAACGTACGTCATTTTGAAATGTCAACTCGTTAATAAAACGTTAATAAAAAATGTCGATATCAACTACTTCAGCAAGTAAACATAAGACTTTATGTAAACACAAACAGAGATATTCATGATACGTTCGTACGCTGTGTCGACGAAATGCCAGTTCATTATCATTTTGTATTATTAGTTATAACTCCTTAATAAAATATTTAAGAGCATATGTTCATATAACATCTTTTTCTTTTTTTTGCATGTAGAACACGCTGGCAAAGTTTGGCCGGAAAAAACTGGGACACCCTGTATATCTGAAGGTTAAAAAGGAATTAATTGTTTTTCTTTGGTATCGCTGTTCGTTCAATAAAAATTGATTCCGACCGCAAAGGATTAAATGCTGTTCATACAAAAGTGGTGAAAATCAGAATTTTTTGGATGCTTCGGAATATTTTCAGTCGGAGACGGAGTAAAGAGAACAGATAATGAAATTGATGGGAGGTCAGTGTATTTAAAAATTCATAGCAGGCGCCGCTTAGAAAATCGAGGAGCTACCAAGCTGACAGGTTAATCAACTTATCAGCCAACCGAAAAATTTTGTGTCGAGCAACAATTATTCAGCTTCCAGATCCTCGAGGTCCTGCCATAATAAGGTGCTAGGAAAGGTTAAGAGGCATAGTCGAACGAATTGCATCGCAGCTGCGATTCGTGGCAGGCGCGAGGGAATTTCTGGGGCAGATGTGCTCGATTCGTCGCGCGCGCGTTTCTTCGTTTCAGATACATATTGTGTATCCGGGCTCAAAGAACCGCCTGTGTTCTCTTTGCGCGGCGCTGACACAGGAACGTCGGGAATTGTGCGACACAGTCCAGCTTTTGTTCGTCGTACTCCTTCCTTGGCCTCGCTTCTTCATTCTCCCAGAATTGTGTTCGCGAAAAGTCGCGCGCTTTTGTTCCATTATTCGGACGAGCGACGTCCTGCGACGGTGATATCGATGCAGCGAAGGTTGATCGTACGCAGGTACATCCACGAGGATGTTCCGACGCGCTCGCGCGTGTAGGTGGAGCGTTAAATAATACACGGTACCCGTTATTAGGAGTATCGCGGCCCGAAAGGTTAGGGGTGATAGTTACGCTCGAATTATACGACCTACGCGCTCGCACACGCCGACGCGTTTTCACCGGGGTTTCCTGTTTGACCAGCACCGTTCGATAAATCGAGAAAAATCGGATCGGATCGGCTCCCGTTGAAAATTAACTGCGGAATATTTCGCTATTAATTAACACTGGAACTAATATATCGAAATAGTCAAGATTCCTTTGCCGGTAATTTCGTGCGAGACCCGTTTTGCTTTTAATTATAATTTTTCCGGATGGAATATAGAAATTAATTTCGCCCTTTGAGGCTTCATTAAAAATTGCTGTGCTGTTATTTGAAACAATTTTCTCGGTATTAAATTATTCTCTATACAATATATTCGCTAAAAATGCGTGTTGCTTTCGTCACTATTTAATTCTCGGAATAGAAATGCCTCGAACAAGCATAAGTGTTAATAGACATCGCGCAAAATCTGAATAAACCCGGCCCTTTTATTCAAGCTACTAAACCGTGACTATTTTGTACCCCCAGGGGATGCCATGATTGACAAGCCAGGGGTTGAACCTTCATCAAACTGTAAAAGACGCTGTCCTCGCGATTTTTACATAATTCGAACGGCACGAAGTACCGTGTGCTGTATTTCGAAAATGTTACTCGATTTTAAAGTCGGTCGCGAGAATCCTCCCCTAAATTCAACCCCTCGGGCGAAGCACAACGCTGCTTGTTTTTCCGTCGGCATGACGACGTGACGGCCAAAGAGGAACAGGGACGACGCGATTCGACCTAACTGCAACCGTACAGGCCCTCGTGTGTCACGCTACACCCTTGCACCCTTTCCCTGCGTTCCACCCCCTCGAGGAGCACGTTGAATCGGCGCGTCACGTTGCCAAGGAGACCAAGGAACCTCTCGATCGAAAAAAGACGCGATTCCAGGGACTCGAGGATCCTCGAGCTTCCCCTGCACCCCCCGGAAACCGCTCCGGTGACCATAGAATGATTCAGAAGACCCTCGATCGTCGATAAACCGCGAAATTGCTAACGAACTGATCCTTAAAAATTATACCTGCATTCACATTTAATACCTAGCTAGACCGACGTTGGCTCGGATTAAATCCAGCAAAGCTACCCCCCCCTCCCCCTGCATTATTATTAAATTCACGTTAGGATTTTCTTTAACTTGATAGCGGCAACGAACGTGCCCTTAACCATTATTCCTGCCTCTGCATTCACCGTCCGACCATGCCAAAGTTTACTCGGATTAGGTAAATTTAGCAAAACTACCCCTTGCAATTGCTCGGTCATTATTATGAAATTCACGTTGAGATTTTCTTTAACGCGATAGCGGCAACGATCGTGCCCTTAACAATTATTCCCGCCTTCGAATTCAGCATCTGGATAGACCGAAGTTTAGCATCTAGCAAAACCAGCCCTTGAAATTCAACTAGACAACTATCAGGAAACAACCGAGGGTGTTCAACCCTTAGACAAAATTATTAGCCCCGTCGCGAGGGGGATGAATTTTTAAACAGGCTTCTTAGTGACCCTAAGGGTTAAGGCAAATGTTCAAGCATCTAGGTCAACACCCTTCAACCGGAAATCATGCGATCCGGAGGCAAAGATTTGCAAATGATTGGTAGTTGAACTCTTGAAACGGATTAAAATTACACCCCCGAGGGTATGAATATTTAAACAGCCGTCTTAGCGATCTCGACCAAGTAAATTCTCCACCTTCCAGGTCGAGGGTCCCCTCGGAGACAATGATTAATCAGGGGACGATATTCCGCATGTATAGATGCTAACCGTTCGATTTTGCAGGCTCGGCTCGAGCGTCGTTGAACCGTAACGGGTCGCAGCGAGGGCTGCAGCCTCTCGTGGCGAATTATTAACGATAAAGTCGCTTTTTCGGGCACACAGTTGCGAAAGACGTCGCGAGGCACCGGGGTTTAAACAGCCCCCGGGGCTGCGCGCCTCCCTTGCGCGACGTCGCGCGTAAACTCTGCGGATCGACGAGGCTGGCGTTCAATTATTGCGCAATAAAAGCGACAGGCTAATAATAATGACAATTGATTCGAGCTCTGGCCGAGCGAGAGCAAGGGCTCCTCGTGGACGCCTTTCCTTTCTCTCCGTTCGTTCCGGACCGAGAGAGAGAGAGAGAGAGAGAGAAAGAGAGAGAGAAAATCGAGGGGCGACGGAGAAAGAGGGAGACAAAGGGGGAAGGACAAAGCGTCGACGCGCTCCAAGTTCGGCCGTGCCTATTCCGTAGAAACGTCCACGCGTCTCTCTCTTTCTCTCAGACCCAGTCCCCCTTTCTCTTTTCCTCTGAGAACGAGAGAGACACACTCGCAGCTACACACACACACAGACAGAGCCCGACAGACACGTTCAGTCTTTCTCTTTCTCTCCGGTACAGTGTACGCTGCCACCAATCGGCCCGGCCCGGCCCGACCCGGCCAGACACACGCGTGCACGCACATACGCACAGACGGATGCACCACGGATCGGCAGTTGCACGCGTTTTTCCCTCCGGCCGGTTTTCTACGCGAAATAAAGCATGGACAGAGAAGGACGAACACGCGCGCGTGCACGCACCGACTGCCGGAGAGACCCTGTACACCCCCGGCCAGAAGTATCGGGATATCCTTGTTGCAATCTATGCCATTTTGATAGTCGTTAACGGGACACCGTGGAGAACACCTTGGCGCTGCGCGAGAAATGCATTTTGCACAAGGAGTCTTTTAACACTAGAAAGACGGGAGCTTAGTATATACCTATATTGCCTGAAAGCAGTCAAAATGACTGCATTGTGAAAAAATAACAAATGCGCAAAGAAATTTGTTTAACAGTAATTTTTAATATATTTTATATCACTTACTGTCATATAACAAGTTATTAATAAGTATTAGCAATAAAAAAAATGAAATTCAAAAGCAGTCAAAATGACTTGCTTAGGCAATCTAGTGTTAACGACCTTTCTTGTAACTTGTATTGTTGATCATTTTTTAGGGTACCTCTTGTGGATAGGTTAATTTTCTATATTGTTTCTAACGCAGCAGCTGTTCATTTAATTCGCCAGGAACTTTGAATTTTAATACTCTAAATGAAAATAGACCTGGACTCGAAACGAGACCTTTACGAATGTTCACTTTGTTCATGCCCTTCTTGAGCAACCCTTCACAATCATCCCTCAGCCTCTTAAAATGACTGCTGAGAGGCGCGTCACTGGTTCCGCGACGGCAAAGATTATTTTTAATTTCACATTCTATACACATTCTTAGTATTTTTCATTTATTCCTTCGTTCTCAAAATTTCTCTGATACCGAAGAACCATCCCCCAAATTTCCCCCTGCCTTTCCTCACTTTTCAACAGTCCAAACGAACCTTTTAACATGTAAATTACTTCGACGAATTGCTGGTGAACCATTTCGCAGGAACGATAGTTATGGCGACTGTTCAAACAAATTTTTGTCAAACATGGGTCGCCTCAACAAATTTCTAGCGCACGAATGAAAACGGGGTGAGGTTCGAATTTCGCAGAAATGATCGCAAGTGCGATACTTATGGCGAGGGGTGTACCCGCCGTACGCGGACCTCGTTATCAAACGGTCGGTCGGTCCGAAGCGAGCATGACACACAGCCGCGCGCCATGAAAACAAACAATTCAGAATGAAAGGGTTAGCTGCGAGAGAGAAAGAGGGAGAGAGAGAGAGAGAGAGAGAGCTACGCGCTAGGCTAGTGGACACTGCGCTAGAAAGAGAACAACGAACGAAACAGAGACAGAGATAGAGAGACTCAAGCGGTACAAGATGCAGGAGAAGGAGCAAAACATTCGCTAGCAGAGAAAGCCAGACCTTCGTGCGTCGAGCAGCGACACTCGCAAGCCAGACACAGAGAGACCGCTGTCGAATCGGCAGGATACTGAACTTCCAAGTTGTATGTATCGGTGGAAAACGAACAGCCGCGGCGAACGACGAACGTCGATTCGAAGTTACCTCGCTCGGTCTTATCTGGTCGCTATGGCAACCGTTATTGTCTTCGATTGTTTTCTTACCCGGCTAGATAAAAGGCGGCCTTCGCGATACTCGATCCTTTCCGTGCATACATTGTCGCTGAACCCGCACAGGCGGTTCTTTCGCAAAATGTCAACGAAAATGTGGAAACGGATATACGCAGAGCGACAATGCGATTTATGATGCACGTAAATTTAGCTTGAATCGTAACGTATCGAATGTGAGAACGCTCGGCTATTCGTTTCCCAACGGTTTAATATTCGGGTCGGATAAAAAGTCTTCTCGTTTTATTTCCAGCGCGACGATTCGCGGATAAAATAGAGCAATTTTTCATTAATTGGATCAAACGCGCCCGGCTATCTTTGTCGGGAAGTATACTCGTTCCCAAATAGTTCGGTCAACCTTTGTTCATGCGCGGATAGAATTAAAGTTTCATACAATGTAGCACCACGATTGGTAAACAAAGTTGCTATACTGCGGCGGAAAGCAGAGACATAATTCAATAGAATGCGAACAACGGCGAAGTTATAATTGTCTACGAACCACCTGACCGTTTGCATAGACAGTCAAGGGACAGCCAGGTGTAAATACAAATCCTTTAAGACGGTAAAGTCTGTTTGAATCCCCACTTTCGGACCTAAGAGGTTCGAACAATAAAGCCGGTATTAAAAATGCGACACAGGTAGCCAGACACCGGCTGGCTACACAAGGACCAACCTCCCACTCCTCGCATCGAAACCAACCCGAACCCCAATAAAAATAAAAGGGAGCCCCGTATCGTAAAGACAATAAATCGTACAAGGACAGCACTCGTCGGGTACCCAACCCTAGTCACATTAAAAACAAAAGCAGCCCTACATAAATTCGCCGTGGATTGTATACATTTGTGACAAAACCAAGAGGGTGCCATTTGAAGGAGCACAGTAAAATCAAGACAATTTAAGAACGTCGATGCGTTATTTCCAGCTTAGCTGTTAACAATAAACCTATCGAGCCGTAAAAGCAATTGGTATCCGTTGCCTTGTAAAAACGATGAAATTGAATTTATGTGGTCGTTGCAGGATTCGTATTATAGTATGTGCTGTACTAAATATATTTAATAATTTCTTAACAAGGCATCTTTCTTCGTTTCATTGCAATTTCAATTGCAAAAAATTTTGAATCTGTCATTTTGATCGAAGGTGGTGGACAATTTTTTAAATTATAAATATGCTTCCATGAGTAATGATTCAATAAATATCTTTAGTAGCACTGCAATAAGCACCGCGCAAAGTCTAAATAAATTAAATCTTGTCATTTTTATAAGGCAACACGTGTACCTGTTACATTTATAGCTCGGTACGTTTAGCGTTAAAGGAAGAATGAAATTTCTGCTTGGTCCCCGTTCCTAGCACACGCGGTAAAAAATTGTTTATTATGCACAAATCTGCGCAGCCCAATCACACGAATCAAATATAAATACAAATCGAGAAGACTTTCGTTCCGACCGACCGCAAAGAGCAGATTGTTGCATCCCGGCTTACCCGACAGTGGAGAAGGTGGTGTATGGGAACATATTGGTCCTGGTCCGTTTCCAGGCAGATCGTTTAGCTGCTGCGCGAGCACACAGCCTCCTCCTGATCCCCGAGCCTCGTAGTCCTTGGAGGAGGCAGGGTCAGTCTCTTTGTGAGAATCGGTAAATCGGCAGCGGTCGCGAGGCTTAAATCCTCTCACAGGTTAAACGAACCACGCGCGACGACCGCTGTTCTCCTAAGCGGTGGGATGATGCAGGCGCACTGGGCAAGTTCAAGGTCGCGAGGATGTTCGCCGAGGATCGCAGCGGTAGTGGCAGTAGCAAGGAGGATGCAGGACGCGACGCGCGGCGTGCCGCGACTCGCCGCCGCCAAAACAACGAAACCTTACACACTGTTTTTATTTTGTTTTGTTTTTTTCGACGGGTTCGCGGAACTGAACCAAAACAATATAACCGTACCCGTACCGTATTCGTTTACGAATCAGCGAGTCCGCGGAACAGAACCGTGCTCGGCCGGAACAAAGGGACTACTGGCGATCCGTCGAGCCGGTCCACGGCCAGACCGGGCCTTTCCTCCGCATACGGGGAACCGTAGAAAGGGAACGCGCAGCACGCGGCAAAGCGCGAACCTTGTAGCGGGATCAAAACGAAGCCGGTTACCGACGCGTGGTCACGGTTTTCTTTTTCTTTCTCGTTCCCAGAGAGCAGATTCTCCGTCGAAGCTTATCCTCTGCCTGTATGTACGCTTATCCTCTGTAAGTGTAGAACACACTTCACCAAAAACACTGTAGCTTGTTACGCGCACGGTTTATAGGTTAAGTTCGAAAGCACCCGGGTACTGTGTGCGACGGAACGGCGTCGGTCCGCGTCTCTACGATCCTCGCGGTTCGCAGTGTGGCAGCTGTGCGCTCGCCGACTTGCTCGCGATGGTGGGGAGAGAGACCGTGAGCGGGAGAGAGTGAGAGAAAGAGAGAGAGAGAGAGAGAGCGGGCGAAGAGAGAGGGGATGGCCGAGAGGAACGTTGCTGGAACCAGAACCAAAGGTCCTCGCCGGAGAATGGTGGGGCGAGGGGGACACGGTGAGAGCAGATTGCCCGAACCGAGGGATACGAAGTAGGGGTAGGTTAGGTTGGGACACCTGGAGGGAGTTGCGAGCGCACCCCTATGCGAACGTGGCCGAGACGCGTACTATACGGACACACCGGTGCAGCCACGCTACTGCACGACCGCCTTTGTCACGGTGCAACGCCGCCGCCGGTCCGACGTGTTTTCTGCTTAAATAGTTCTGTTTGTCTGCGACATTCAATTACTGCACTCGAAAGTAGTCCGGTGCAGTTGTCACCCCGTGGGGTGACCATGTGGGGTTTGGCGTGGAGAGAATGCGATTTTCAGACGGGGACGGTTAACCTTTGAGGGGATGCAATTTTTCGAACTGGGGTTCGGGGAGGACTTTCCGTGAGAATGTTGTAATGTTCGCGTAGAATACGCAGCAATCGACATTTCAATAAAATTTTTCACATGATCTTTTACTGGGAATTGTTGTTCTTTGCAGAAGAGGAATAATATACGGTCAGCCGTTGTGTAGATTGTTCATGTAAAATGCAAACTCAACGGTCAGCCCTTTTCCCCGTGTCTTCGCAGAGTCACAACTGCGATAGAAGCTAATCCTATCGATTAGAACTAGCCGTCTCGAGTAGCCGGTACCTGCCCGCAACATCGGCTCTAATCCGAGTGTACTGACCGAATTTGAACCTAGGGTGCGGGTTCCGGATTCGACGACCCTTGGTGTCACACGTTCGCAAAAACAGTTAATGCGGTTGTACATTTTTAATCCAATACAGGAACGGAGAAGAAATCTTCGATTTTTCATACGACGGTTTCAGCACAGTTCGCAACTCCACAGGACAAGCTACGCCTACGAACAACAGGCCACGCCTCCACAGGACAGACCCACGTCTCCAAGGGAAGGACTCACCTTCGCAAAGGCAGACTTCGTCCTCACAAAATGAGTCACACCTGTACAGGTCAAGCACTGTCTAAACAAAACGGGCCACAGCTCCACAAAATAGACATTGCCTACGTAAAATGAGCTACGCCTCCACCGGACAGACCACGCCTAAACAGGACTAGCCACGCCTCCTCGGGGCACTTTAAATACAGAAAAACGACAAGCATTGTGGTTTTCGTAGGTAAATCGTGAGGGGACGCGGAGTTTAAACCAGACACGGTCTTCTATCTCTTTGCCCGACACTATTTGCCATGAACCTTCAACGCGCAACAGAGAGTGTGCTCTCGGTGCAGAGAGGGCTTACCGGCCACTCCCGGCTTACACGATACTTTGTTCCATTTTATTCTTCGTTGGCACCGAGGCAGACACGTTAGACGGCGGTCTTTCCAAGGACCGGGCGGTACGGTACGGTACGAGACCCGGGATACCGTTTGTATCCAGAGCGCGAACGTGGCCACACGAAACCGCGGGTTCTGCTACTTCACCGAAGCCCTTTCTACGAGAGGACCACTCGATTCGACGAGGGTTCTCGTGTTCGTGCAACGAATTACATAGCCGGAGGCGGAAAGGATCAAGGATCCTAATTGATAACACGTACCGCCTCACTCGACGCTTCTGTCGCGTGCGTTTCTCTGCATCTCACCGAAAAACGTGCCCGCTCGAGAGAGCCTATCTTGCACGGGAAATCGTGGGTCGCGACCAACGCGTCCCGCCGCAGAAACGATCGGGAACGCGCAGGCGATCCGCGGACACGTGTGCATAAAGCGCACAAAGGGACGCGTGGGCTCGATGAGGAAATCGGCGCGGAACCGGATAAACGCGGGTTACGCAACCGATCGATTCTCTCGCGACGCACGACCGTGTCCCGTGTCCGGAGACAGGGGCAATGCGAACCTGCAGAACCCAACTCGATCCGAACCTGCGGTACCGAGATTTTTTCGCGAGCACGGTGAGTTCTCGATATATCTGCCCATAATTATGAAAGTGGTCTAAGTCGAAATTAAAAAAAAAAAATGAATTTATCACTTATTTCACACGACATGATTTTAAACTAAATTTATTCAATGTAAAAATAAAATGAAAGAAATATATGACTTGGACCACTTTCATAATTATGGGCACATATGTCCACAACACGGGTTTTGCCAGCGTCGTGTATCGTCCAGGAGACATTCTATTTACACTCTTCGGCGTCCAAGGCCCCTCGAGCTTCGTGGTCCTCCGAGACATTTATCAGCCAAGTCTTGGCCACGTATATAGAGAAATCACTATATTTTCAACGTGTTAGGATCATTCGAGGAAGTATATCTGGCCCTCATCTCTTGCGATCGATGCACACAATTTGCTATCAGAATCGAACAGGTGCAAAAATGCCCGAAAGTTGCACTTGTCTCTTTGCGTTTCTTCCCACGGGACTCGCGATCTCGCGAATTTATGTATAGAGAAATCACAGTATCTTGGAAACTAAGCCGAAACGTTCAGATTTGTAACATATTCGTAAAATCATCGAAACAGAAGGTAGCCGCAGTTTCATCCCCGGCCGGAACGGATCCCGGGGGTTCAGCTCTTTAACGGCTCGGGAAACTTTCGGAACGGCCTGGCACAAACTTTTCGAATTAGCCCGCTCGAGTATCTTTGTTCGATACGATCGCTGACCAGAAATTCCACGGCGATCGAAACCCTCGGCAGAAGAACCTAACTTATGCAGGGAACCGCGGGTTTTAGGGACTGCCTGCAGCGGCGACCAATCGGCTGGAACGGTGTCTCGCGAGAGCTCCGCGCTAGTACTAAATCGTGAACGTAATCGCGGTTGCATTTTTTCCCCGGTAGCCTGTCCGCCTAATTCCTCGCCTCGCGACATAGTCGTCTCTCTCTCTCTCTCTTTTTGCTCGGGAATTACGCGGTGGAACGCGAGCGGGGCAGGTCAGGATCGAGACCGAGCTGGCCGGCCTCCAAGTTGTTGCCAGATTCTGGACGCGCGCGTTTCACTCGACCCAAGGTAAATGTGTCGGGCGTCGTTCGACGGGGAACGTGCGTGCACACGCCGTGCGTATACATACATACATACACCTCGCCGCGTCGCGTCGTGTCGTGTCGTGTCGTGCGTGGCTGCGTGCGTCGCGTCGGCACCGCGACAACCAACCAACGAAAACACCAGAGGGGGAAAAACACGTTATCGCGCACGATGATTCACTCGCGCGTGCCTCGACGTCTGTCCCGACATTTGATCGATGCTCGATCCAAAGATACAAACCAGACCCCACTCGGCGGACGCACTTTTACCCCGCGATTGATAGACGGTCAGGTTCCCCACCGATTCCTCGAAGCCGAGCCTTTCACCTCCGTACGGGCGCTGCTCTGTGTCCCTAAGACTGCTTTTAGACTCCCACCGGTGCACACTGGTCTGAGAACGCGATCTCACTGGGCAAAAATCAATTTTCGAAACTCGAGATTTTGAAAAACCTTTTTGCTACACGGTAACGAAACACTTGAGACCTTCGAAATCCAAAATATTATTCATTTCAGATAATTGTGGAGTCGAGGGTAACGTTCTGAATACAAAATTCTGACATTCAAAGTGAATTATTCTAAGAAATCGTTATAGAACATAATATAACATGTTTGTTTGCTTTGTGTCCGTTAAGACTGCTTTTAGACTCCCACCGGTGCACACTGGTCTGAGAACGCGATCTCACTGGGCAAAAATCAATTTTCGAAACTCTAGATTTCGAAAAACCTTTTTGCTACACGGTAACGAAACACTTGAGACCTTCGAAATCCAAAATATAATTCATTTCAGATAATTGTGGAGTCGAGGGTAACGTTCTGAATAAAAAATTCTGAAATTCAAAGTGAATTATTCTAAGAACTCGTTATAGAACATGATATAACATGTTTGTTTGCTTTGTGTCTCTAAGACTCCCATCAAGTGCAAAGTGGTCTGAGAACGCGATCTCACTGGGCAAAAATCAATTTTCGAAACTCGAGATTTTGAAAAACCTTTTTGCTACACGGTAACGAAACAATTGAGACCTTCGGAATCCAAAATATTATTCATTTCAGATAATTGTGGAGTCGAGGGTAACGTTCTGAATACAAAATTCTGAAATTCAAAGTGAATTATTCTAAGAACTCGTTATAGAACATAATATAACATGTTTGTTTGCTTTGTGTCCGTTAAGACTGCTTTTAGACTCCCACCGGTACACACTGGTCTGAGAACGCGATCTCACTGGGCAAAAATCAATTTTCGAAACTCGAGATTTTGAAAAACCTTTTTGCTACACGCTAACGAAACAATTGAAACCTTCGAAATCCAAAATATTATTCATTTCAGATAATTGTGGAGTCGAGGGTAACGTTCTGAATACAAAATTCTGACATTCAAAGTGAATTATTCTAAAAACTTGTTATAGAACATGATATAACATGTTTGTTTGCTTTGTGTCCGTTAAGACTGCTTTTAGACTCCCACCGGTGCACACTGGTCTGAGAACGCGATCTCACTGGGCAAAAATCAATTTTCGAAACTCGAGACTTTGAAAAACCTTTTTGCTACACGGTAACAAAACAATTGAAACCTTCGAAATCCAAAATATTATTCATTTCAGATAATTGTAGAATCGAGGGTAACGTTCTGAATAAAAAATTCTGAAATTCAAAGTGAATTATTCTAAGAACTCGTTATAGAACATGATATAACATGTTTGTTTGCTTTGTGTCTCTAAGACTCCCACCAGTGCAAAGTGGTCTGAGAACGCGATTTTAAGGTAAAGGTACCAGTAGTTGACCAGTTAAGACAAGTCTTCCACGCGAACAATAGTAAGCATTTGTTCTGTCATCAAACAGCGAGAGTCGATGCCTGAAGACACTCTTCGAGTCATCTAGATTATGTAGACAGACCACTTTTTTAAAAAAAAGTTTACTTGTACAAATTTAAGAAACATATTTAAAAATTCAGTAATTGCTTCAGAAGTTAACCACTCGTAAAAATGAAGAAACTAGTAATTGACAAAAACGATGCATTCATCGCTCTCATAAAACGCTGTGAAGATTTAAAAAGTAGATAATTCAGTCGCGAAAAGATCGCCAACGTATGGATTTTTTTACCTGAACTAAGGTACTAAAAGGTTCGCCTAGGCTCACAGAATCTCCTGTTGTTTATCAAAACGAGCTTCCGCGTGCGATCGAGAAAATTCGAGCACGCGCTTGGACGCAATATCCAAACTGAAGGGCCATTTTAAAGTGTTGCTCGAGGGTTTCTTTGTGTCTTCAGCCCCGCGCATTGTAGCCAGGAGATAGCGTCGTTCCAACGGCGACACTCTATTTCCTCAGACAGCTGTGTTATAGCGTCGCTACCTGTCGCGCGGCCCAGATGAAATTCATCCTCAAGGTACACGCGCACGCCGTCCGGATTATTCCGTATTTTCGTGCATCGTATCCGCGAGCGAAAAACGAGCTAGCCACGCTTTGTAGGCAGTTCCGTGCGAATCGCGGATTGCGAATATTGGCTTTGCCGAATATTGCGAATATCGATGTAGATTGGCGGCGCGCTGGTACCCGGAAATATCGAAACGATATTCAGCACGGCGACAACACCTTGTGCACGGACTGCGTGAAATATTTAGCAACCGATTTCGCAGTCTAAAATCAACAGGCTTTCTCGTTTCTAGAAACTCCGAGGCTCTGTTAAGGTCGGATTTTACTAGACCGGTTCACCGTGGCCGGGATGGGCACGGGTTTTGGCTAGGCCATACTGAGTTCACCGTGTTCTAGAGGCGCTCAAGATGCTCGCAACAAAGGCTAATGCCACGCACCACGGGGGGTTAGCTTGTAAAGACACCTTGCCGAATGGTAGTTTTGGAAATGGAAGTTTCAATAGAATTTAATGAAAAAAGGGTGACACGTATTGTTACGCGTCTGTAAAATCAACAATTTTTAAAACATCGAAAAATCCATTGAGATTCGATTGACAGCTCATCATCATCGGCAAAGACAAATGAATCATTTAAGAACAGCAGTCTTTTTGTGATAATGATAAAAATAAGAAAATGTTTCCAACTTTAATAACAACTGTGTTATAAATGGTGTTGTGAAGGCAGTTTTCATAAAACTCGTCCGAAACGGCAAACTTTGAGGATCTGTATCAACTCGGCTCAACCCCCGGCCTCCCACTTTCTCTTGTACTACAACATAGTCCCCAAAAAATGGTCGAATTCACATGGAATGACCCTCTTCCTAATGTGGATATTTCCTTAAAAAAAAAAAAAAAATAACACTTATTCCCGTTTTTGCAATATATAACTAACTATATAACTAAGTTGTATGTATAATTTACATACAATACAAGGATGCATGATGCTGTTTCGTCAAGAGGCAGGAACGTTTCCTATTTTCATGTTGTAGAGGAGAGGTACCGACAGTTTACCTAACGAACCGTGAAGGCCCTAAAACATTTTTTTTTGTGCCATTCACAGCAGGGAACTGTCAACGAGCTCCCGAAAGGCCGTCTGGAAATGGTCAGACGCTCGAGGTAATGACCCAACCGGGGCGAGCAAAAATATAGTCGAGAACACTGATGCCTCATCGGTTTTAAACCCTAGACCCTGTTTTCGAATCTAGCGACCTTACTAGACGACCGGTTCACCGTGGCCGGGATGGGCACGGGTTTTGGCTAGGCCATACTGAGTTCACCGTGTTCTAGAGGCGCTCAAGTGCTCGCAACAAAGGCTAATGCCACGCACCACGGGGGTTAGCTAGCAGAACCCCAAAACCGTATACTTTCCTCTTACCTCTCGGGGTCCTAGGTTAGAGTCCACCGGGCCATCTGGAAATGGTCAGACGCTCGAGGTGATGACCCAACCGGGGCGAGCAAAAATATAGTCGAGAACACTGATGCCCCATCGGTTTTAAACCCTAGACCCTGTTTTCGAATCTAGCGACCTTACTTGACGGCCGTTTTCCCGGTCTAGTAAAATCCGACCTTTATTCGGCGAACTATCGCGTAAACGCTCGATGGAATCAACGCGATAGGGGATTGGCTGAAACGGTTCGACACCGCGCTCGGCCGGTTCCGGTACGCCTTTCAGCAGGATCGGGTGAAGACAAAAAGCAGGAAGTGCTCTCTCGGACTTCCTCTCGTCCGAGTAACCCGAACCGTCGAGGAGGGAAGACTCTGTATCAGGGGAGAGAGCACGAGAGACACTTGCGGTGCTTCCATCGTCGCCGCCGCCGGTTGAAACCTATCCCTCTCGCCTCGCTCCTTTCCGTGACTTCCACCGGCCGAACAACCGCCACGAGACGTGCGATTTTATTACGCAAATTGAATTTGCACGACGCGACTCGCTCACCAGACCTCGGCCTCCTCCACCCTTCTTCTTCTCATCCTCCTCCTCCTCCTCCGACTACTCTCTTTCTCCTTGGGGAGCAAACGTCGCGGATCGAGCTAACGAACTATGCTGTAATTGATTCCGTCGAACAGACATCCGAGGGCCCGTTAAACGCCTCGAATCGGTAGCTGTCGCGAGGAATTCTCCGCGAGAGAGACCTCTGTGCATCGACCAGCAGGGAATTTCATCGAATTAGACGCCGTGGGACCACCACCTCCGGCAATCGATTCGCGGCTGCTTTCAACGCCGCTGAATCTTTTCGCCTAACCGGGGAAGCCCCGCAATCGGACTACTCCGATTTCAATGAGCCTTCGCGGCGAACGCGAAACGATCCGGCAGGGATCGAAAATCCAATTTCGTGATACCGTAAATTAGGGGAAAAAATTGACACTCGAGAGAGAGAATTAATTCAGGAGGAATTCACAACTGTCGCCAAGAGGCCTTACGACTCAATGACTTTGGTTCACGGTTCTGAGAAATCCTATTTTAGTGGACGTATAGCACTCGAAATTGCTGTATCGTTATTCAAAATATATGTTACATTATTGAATTTGTATCCGGAATTCTGAAAAGTACCGTGGCAGTCAACCTGTTAAATTAATTAAGTATATACAGGGTCATCCGTTTTTAAACGGCTAAACGTCAACCAGCTATAGAGGACCCCAAATGAAACAACTTTCACCCCTAACACTTTTTTTGATTCGGCCTTGATTTCTTGAAAATATTTTAAACAATGCGTACCCGAAAGATGTATTTAAAATCATTCTTAAAACTTGAGTCCCGTTACATTCCTTGAATATTTAGGTATTGCTGCCAAAATTTTGAATGGGATTATCTAAAAATCAAGACCGAATCAAAAAAAGTGTTAGGGGTGAAAGTTGTTTCATTTGGGGTCCTCTATAGCTGGTTGACGTTTGGCCGTTTAAAAACGGATGACCCTGTATACAGTTTGTTAGAAGTATATCTAAGAAAATATTAGGTGTTTCTGCCGGACAACTTTGAGGACATAAACCTTCGGGCACGTGATCGCACAGATATTAATTTTAAATCGAAGTCGCTCCAGGTCGTTCCTCGGTGAAAAAACCGGTCGGTGTCTTCCAGGTTCGAGGAAACGCGCGAAGAATACCGATTACGTCAAAACTGAAATGGTTACGGCCGCGGAAAAAGAATGGGCGGCCATGCAGCTAGAAACGTTGCAGCAGTTTCCGTACGGTCGGGGGTCGCGATTAAGCAGCAGGCTTCGCTACGAATTCTAAGCGGCTTCGCGCGGCCGTTTAAATATCACGGAAATTGAATCTATAAATTTCTCGTTGCCATAAATCCCGCGATTTACCGCGCGTAAACTCGCTCTCGCTCGCGGGACCAAAACTGCGAGCCGAACGAGTCGGACGAAAGCGATTGAATGGAATACAATGTTCGCCTACTATCACCGAGGCCACGCCTACTGAGGGCACAGGAGACCCAAAATTGTGATCCGTCAAAAAGCTATGATTTTTATATTATATCAAGTTTAGGATAACTATGAGGATATGCTGTGTTTCATAGAGCACTCTTTAAGTTCCACTAAAATCGAGAGCAACAAGGCCACGCCTCCTCGGGCCACTCCCACCGAGGCCCCGCCTACTTGGAATACTTTACACAGAGGAATCGCGTCGGATAGTCATCTGTGCCCGTCAATACTGAATTTACAGTGTCACAAGTTTGCATGTTTAACGTAATCTGTCCCCAAAACTTGACCCTTCAGGGCACCGTAAAGCAGTCCCAGGACAAGTCGTTGCGGTTACCCAATAGTGGCATCTGCTCGAAAGTGAATTACGATTTACCAAGCGATCATAGGGCAAGATATTTCCACGGTGAAAGGCAATTTCAAGTTTTATTTAAGAAAAAATATCATCTCTCTCTCCAGCGGTACTCGCGAGGCTCGTTATTTACCCGAGAAACGGGACGCGAGATTACGTCGTATGACGTAAACCACGGATCTACAGAGTCTCATAAAAGGAGAATACATCGGGGCTTCATCTCGTACAAGTTTCAGGCAACGTTTCCTCGTGACGAACTCCCGGGAACCGCATGTATCTTCCATGGACGTCGAATCACGGCGCGGGAGTCGTTCCGATAAGATTCCACCGAATCGAAAGACTCGGTGGTGGCGAGAACACTATTCCTGCTACCCGTAACGCTATCACAGGAGCAGCAGCACAGCTCCCGGCAGCCTCGTCCTTGGGTCAACCAATATCTCGAGGAAAACGACGTCGGATCGATCGGTGATTTAGAACAGGAATTTCACACGTTGGGGGATTACGTGTTAGATCAATTGATACTTGAAAAAATAGGTTTCACCGGCTGTGTTAACCAACACGGCGATTACCAAGTGGTCTCCAATTAGGAAACCACAGCGCGCAGTATGAAGCGCGGAGAGGGAACTCGATTCCGCGGGGCATTCCGCGCCTAAATGGGTTAAGTATGTGTTCCGCGGTGGCTGCCGGAGGAAAGTAAGAAGGGAACGGAGGAAGAAGAGACGAAAGGAAGCGAACGCGAAGCCGTGGGGGTTGGGCCGTAAGTAGTAAAGTACGGTTTGTGTCTGGCGCGGCGGCGGCGGCAGCAGTCCGCCGTGCCAGCCGGTGCACGTCGTCGTGACGAGAATGCGTGCGCGAGAACGATTCCTATCCCCGCCGCCATTCCGCGATTTACTGCTTACCGTTCGCCGTTTGCATCCACCACGCCCTCTTCCCTTTTCTATCCGGCTGAAATTATACGGCGAACAGAAACTCCCGGCGAATGAAATCTTGGCCGACTTTCGGGCTGGCGCTCGAAACAGTATCTCAGACGCGCGCGATGCTCGTCGGTGACAAGGTCGCCGATTCGACGTATTGCCCCTCTACGGGCACACTGAACCGCTTAGGCGAAAATTTCTCCGTTCGAATTCCCTTCTATTCAATATTGATTTTTTAATGCTTCAAACGTTTCACGTTCCAGCGATTAGAGACGTATTCCAAAATTTGTTTGTTTATCGTTATTGACCCAGATAGCACTCGACGTCTTAAAGACGTCTGTTTTACGTCCATTTTTGGTCTGAACGTCTTACGTCCTGAAAAGACGTCTTTAAGACGTTTCATTTCTTGACGTTTCAGTCATTCTAAACTGCTAGAGAAAAGCTTTACAAACTGTACACACGCAACACAATATAACGCAGTTTTCCATCCTTCGAATAGACGTTTATTTATTTAGGAAAGTTAAATAACTAAATTGTTAATTTAGTACTATTATAATATATTACATATATATTCGCAATAGAATTTAGCAATAAATATTGTTTAATAATAAAACTATACATTATATATCACAAATCCAAAATCCAAAATAATATATCAAAATAAATAGATAAATAAATAAATAAGTTAAATAAATAAATAAAGCATAAAATGTTAATGTTCGCGGATATGCTGAAAAACATTCTTTTAATTTATTTTTTTTTATTTATTTAATTTTTTTGTTATATCAAACATTCAATTTATATTTCTTGTACATGTATACAATATTCAAATTCAATATTTTTCTCACAAGAAAAAATGTGGCTTAAAGAATATTTTTCCAATATTTGACAAACATATCTATCTACTATTTTTGTGGTACTAGGGGTCTGTTTCGGGACGTCTTGAATACGTCTGTTTCGAGACGTACAGTTTTTCCACAAAGACGTTCCAGAGACGTTCAGAAGCCGTTCGGAAGCCGTTCGTAGGACATTCAGACGTCTAATAGACGTCTGAACGTCTTCGACAGACGTCTTAAAGACGTCTTTGAGACGTCTCTGTGCTATCTGGGGATTCCCTTCCGCACCGTACAACGAAGGTATCAGACGCCCTAGCTATTGATCAAATAAATCAAGAACAAATTGCCCGGGTACACCTCAACCCAGTATTTCAAAGCGTCGATAAAAATTAGGTTGCAGATTTTGGCGGGTTAAAGTAAAGACTCGAATAAATTTTTCAAAGCCGAAAACGGTAAAAAAAAAAAATAGTCCAGTGTAAGGAAGGTGTGAAATTTAGTTGATCAAAATTTTCAACTATGGTTTTAAAGTATATTATATAGATCCATTGGTCTGCTTATTTCGATCAACTGCACAACTTTTAATGGAAATTCATCAACCGGAAATGATTGGCTAGTCTTTGAAATACTGGGTCGAGTTGTACCCGGGCTCCGTCCTACGAGCGTTAACCAATTTGTTCTTGATTTATTTGATCAATATAGCTAGGGAGTCTGATACCTTCGTTGTACGGTGCGGAAGGGAATCAATAACGATAAACAAGCTGTGCATTTCCATGCAAATGCGCGTCGTTTAGAATCGAGTAAAAATTTGCTCTTTTATGAGCCGGATTCAGTTTTTCATCGTACCGAGGTTCGGGCTATCAAGATCGTAATAAATGCGACAATAAATCACGTTTTTCATGCAGAGTACACATTTTTATCGATTGCTCCGCGAGATCAAACGCGAGGGAGTAGTTCGTGCCGGTGACTAGAATGTTCGTTACGACAAAACAGACGTTTACGTCAAATGAAAATGGTTTAAGTTGTTTCTTTCGCTTATCTTAAAATGTCAAAAATGATGTGACAACGTTTGAAAAGTTTTCTAACGACTTTCCGCATGAAGTCGGCGGTCTATTTAACACTGAACGTACCACAATCGGTCAAATGACCGGTTCTAGATTTTTTAGAAATTATAAAGATGCTTTCACGAGCAATGATTCAATATCTTTAGTCGAGCACGCATTGCAATTAGAACCGGCGCAAAGTTTAAATAAATTACTGTTACATTTGTAGCTGGGTACGTTTAGTGTTAAGAAATAAATATTCCAAAATAGCAACAATGTTTACAAACTTGCCCACACTAGGGATGTATGAAAATTGCTAAATTTGAAATGGGGTAATGTACCGTTTGTTTTTGCATTTAGGTTTCATTTGGTGGCTTTCGGAGCCGGGGGAAGGTGGATCGTCGATGATGAAGAAGACAACGTCCATCGGACGCGAGGTTGGTCTGGCGCGGGAGGACGCAGAATCGCGTGAACAGAGTCGGTGTCGGTCCGGGATATCCTGGCAGGTATATCGCGCGACGAGATCGTTACCAAAACCCTGTCGTACCATCGACTCTCCGGCCCCGTTTCGAGCTTGATACGGTATCGATTCGAGGAGGCCTAGAGACTCGCGGAGACGACGGAACAGAGAGAGAGAGAGAGAGAGAGAGAGAGAGAGAGAGACCGAGACCGAGAGATAGAGAGGTGGGGGCAGAGGAAAAGGAAAAGGAAATAGGCAGAGAAGAAAGAATAGGCCGACCGAATGGAGTTCGAGAACGAGACCGAGAAGGGAACCGGCGGAGGCGAAGAAAGAGAGAGAGAGAGAGAGAGAGAGAGAGAGAGGAGGTACGCGAGACGGTGAGAGCGAGCGAGAGAGTAGTATTCTCCTCGCACGACAAAAGTACGGGTCTTCGTTACCCTTATCGGACACCGGAACCAGTATCGACAGCCCCGGGGTCATTCCGATCGAAGAATCGTCGTCTCGAAGCCTAGGCTGCGAGAAAAATCGGAATTAGAAAGGTGACTGAAAATCTGGCCTGGGACGTCATGCTCGCAGAATGATCGCTGCCTCCCCGCAATAGGCGAGACAGCGCGACTATGCGAAGCAATAATCGTCGTTCGACAAAGTCCGTTAGAAAGCGAAAACTGGTCGCATCGATTGTTTCGGAGCTCGAAACGCGACCGATCGATGCGAGTGGTTACTCGCGCGATTCGATTCTCGTTCGCGGTCGACTCGCGTTTCTTCTTTCCTGTCCTCCCCGCCGTTCCCATCCCTATTTTCTCGACGATTTATTCGCAAACGACGAACGTATTACGGTCTCACGGACGACAGAGACATATCCAGGAGGGGAAGCGAGCGTTATCGGTGAAATGTCTGCCGGCCGCCTATTTATAGTCGACTTGATGGCACGAATGCACTCTTTAAACTCGCATTTCCGCGGTAAACGGAGAGGAACGGGGATCACGCAGAGAAAGCAAGCCATCCGTGCAGACGTTAATTCGAGCGTGTCGCCAGGTCTCAGGATATAGTATATTCCAGCGGTTGAATTTCGCTGGCTTTCAGGCTTCTCCTAGCTCGAATCCACCCTCTCCCTTCTCCTACCCTCCTCCTCCTCTTCCTCCCCCCGTCACGAACCTTTTGCGGGCTTTTCAATTTTTCCATTTGAAAAATCAACCGGAATCCCATGACATTGGCGACGGACGATCTTTCGACGGTCTCGGTGCGCGAGAACCACCGTCGACGAATGGCATGCCCGGCAATTAATTAACACCGTAAACAGTCTTCATAATTTACCGTGTGTACGCGACTTAACGTGGCCCTCGTCAAGTTGCCGCGCAGAAAGTCAATTTGGTCTCCGAACTCGCCAAAGTGAATTTGCCGAGTGCTTCCACCAAGGGGTATACACAGCTCAGAGGAAATAGTTTAACAAAAATTTCAGAATTTCTCGAATAAACTGATTCCTACGATAATTAGTGTTCGAATCGTTTTACATCGAGATATTTACCTACCTTCGGTTACGGTCAAGCATTCGATGCAACAGAAGTGAATATTCAGAGAAGTGAATTGTATCTATTTTCTATTTTGTAAATACAGTGAGTTTCACTGCTTCGTAAAAATTTTCCCGTAGTTTCTAAGTGATTTGATGGGTTAAAGTATTCCTGCAGATCACGGTGAAGAATAGAACTCCGACTTTCCGAAAGTACAGTGAGTTCTTGGAAACTAAGCCAAGCTCTCTATATAGCTCTATATCTAAATACAAAATAAAATGGTCATAAAGTACCGTACGCTTAAATATTACAGTGAAAAAAAAGTATGAGTGAGTGAACTCGAGGTTTGAGAGTGCTAGGGTTAGTAGGATGAAACACACCTTGATTAATTATAATAAAAACATAACAAGCGAGGAAAACTTGTTCAACAAAAATTGCCTCGAAGGGAATAATCTGTTGAATTCGTGAAAATTAACAAGTCCCGCGAAACTACAGTAAACTGCAGACCGTTCGATGCGTACGGAATCGTTTGTGCGAAATCGCGAAAGTTCGTCGATGAAAGAAAAGGAAGGAGGAAGCGAGCGCGACGCAATTTCGGCTGTTTAATTCCGCGGGCGAGTTATCGTTATCGCTCGCGGGATAAAGGAGCGTCGAAGAGTAGGAGTAGGAGAGCAGCGCCGACATCAGCATCAGCCACCGGGCGGCCTTTATAATTCAGTATCGTCTATTTGCTCGGGCGAAATCGCGGCAGCGTGGCAGGGCAACGCGTTTCAACGAGAAGAGCTGCTCTTACGAGGCTGCGAACCGCCTTTACAACTCCCCCGGGACCGGAAGAATCATGGTTTCGTAAACACAGTGGCCCGTTTCGCCACGATGAATCCTTGCTCTCGCGTCTTTCCCGTATCTCGTCGAGCCTTATCGGGCCTCTCTTCCTCCAACCAATTTTCCATCGGTGGGAAAAACTGAATTTCCCAGATCCGCTGGATACCTTTCGCGTGATTCTAATCGGACCGCGACACTACATGCCCTATTGAAACCTACCTCCGACGAACTCGGGGCAAAGATAAATCCAGGAAACGAACACAATTCGAAGGGACATTCGATTTACCAGCGTACTCTGTTGTCATAACGTCTAAGCAAAATTTACAACTTACTGGGACTACACCTCAGTGTAATACAGTGAATACAGTGGATCCAAAAAGTACTTAGCTTTCCGACAAAAATGTAAGATAAGCTGTAACATATCCGCCACTGTATATATTGTTCGTGTTGTTAACAGATATGTTCATGTTATTGATAAGACAAACGATTCATCGGACAAACGAATGTGTTGAAGAAAGAAACAAACAGAATGAAACAAGGACGAGCAGTCTCGTCAGGTCCGACACCAGAGAAGGACGTGTAATTAACACTAGATTGCCTAAGCAAGTCATTTTCGAACTGAAATACATTTTTTTTATTGCTAATACTTATTAATAACTTGTTATATGACTGTAAGTGATATAGAATATATTAAAAATTACTGTTAACCCTTTGCGGTCGGAAGGCGACTCTCAGTCGCCACGGCGTTTCGCGCGACAGGTCGGATGGCGAGTGAGAGGCGCCAATCGGTGTTTATGTTAGATTACGTTAGCTCCAAGCTATAGGAACGCAGCATTGGTACTTGGAAAGGTTCCTTAGCTGTTTATATTCTTTCGTATGAAGTATTAAATGACACATCTTAACGGAGATAAGATAAAATTGGTAAAAGGTAGTAGTGGATCAGGTAGTAGCAGACACAAACCGCTATGCTGCAAGAAAGTTAGAGGAAACAGCGTTATCCTCGCGATCAATTTGGCACACGTGGTATAATGTCACGAATGCAGAATTTTTTGCGTTTATCGCAGTTATAGTAAATATGGGGACAATAACAGCGGCCAATCTGAAGGAATATTGGTCAAAAGACCCTACAAGTAATATTCCATTTTACCCGAATACATTTTCGAGAGAGCGGTTTAGCCAAATTTTTTGGATGCTACATGCAGAGATAGTTTCAGTATTTAGTGTTTGTATTCGGTGTTTAGGTAGCAACACCAGAACACGTTTGCAACTGATAACTGGCTACCTTGATTACATAAACTCCAGACTTTTGAACCATTTCACACCGGACAAAGAAATTTGTGTTGATGAATCTGTCGTCCAATTCAAGGGACGGGTTTCATTTATTACATACAACCCAAAAAAACCGACTAAATGGGGCATCCGAATATATACACTGGCAGATTCTGGTACGGGATATATTTGCGGAATTCTACCGTATTATAGCAGCCTTACAACACAAAAATTGATAAGACCGGACCTTCCAGTATCAACAAGAATTCCGTTGCATTTATACACAATGATCATTTAATTTGTAAGATCATTTTATTTGTACCTGTAAGGCGCCCGTCACCTTCGCGAAAATCGCTCCGACCTGCCACCTCGCTCGGCCGAAAAAGCCGCCGACCGCAAAGGGTTAAACAAATTTCTTTGCGCATTAGTTATTTTTTCACAATGCAGTCATTTTGACTGCTTTCAGGCAATATAGGTATATACTAAGCTCCCGTCTTTCTAGTGTTAAATAATAAACTGTTTGCTTTTATCCCGGCCATTCCTTACAAAAAGGAAAAAAATTTCTCCTTGGCACCAAGTCCTTGCAATTGATAGAAACAATTTTTACTCGATGGTCGTGAAGTGGGGAAGATACTCTGTCGTCGGGAAGTGTTCAAGAACTTCCATCAAGAATCCAAGTAACGAAACACTTCTGGCACGAGTGCTCGATATTTTTGCCAAACCGAACGGTCCTTATCAATCATGTAAAACCGTAGTGGCTTTTTTCTTTTTAGCAGGATATTAATTGATCGCGATTCACGGGGGGGGGGGAGTGACAGACTGTCGCGGATCTTGGTTCCCGATAAATTTCGATTGGTTTAATTGCCGGCGCGGGTGGTGTTCTTTCGAATCGCGGTCCGATTGATCGTCGCCGATGCGTCGCGTCACCGGTTCCACTCGACACGGAATCGCGGCACGTACAAGACCGGCTCCTCTGTGTTGTTCGAAGTTATTAAACTTTATCGGTCGGAAGAACAGATCGCCGGCACACGTCGAGTGCCCGGCGAAACTGGAACAGTTCCGGGCGATCGATCATCGATTGCGCCGAGAGCACGCTCGGCGCTTATTATCGCCGCTACCTACTACCCCTTGTAATTATAATGTAATTAATTTCGTTATTCTGCAATTCATCCGGCACGAGCGTGCGCGTCGCCCGCCTTGTTACTCTCGGAACATAATTGAGACTGGCGATACGCTTCTCTTCCGCTCCGAGGATCGAGCACCCTCTCGCGGACTCGGAAACGCTGCACCGTAATTATCGCATAGCGCGCCAGTCATATTCCAGATCGGTGAGCTACTTCTCCAGCTTGGAGAGAAGCGTCTCTGAACCGAAAATCACTTTCGTCCGCACACACAGCTCCGCCGAGCCTCCCGTCGAATCGATTTTCGCACGTGCGCGTTTCCAAATCGGATGACGCGCGTCTGCTGCGCGGCTTATCGTTTCTGCGCGCATGAAATCATAATTTTCGAATGCGACACGGGATAATCCTTGCTACGCCGGTATTTAAGATTTCGGAGATGCGTCAAATTTCCTGCGTTCTCCTCTCGAACAAAAGTGTCAAGCGTTGCGGTGCTAAAAGATAAAGTTCGCGTACGATAGAACGCGTGCAGGAACCGAGCTGAACAATAAGAAAGTTGATCGATCGCGGACATTGACGGGTGGCGCCGTAGCTCGGCGCATTCGTGTCGCAGGGTTCATCGAGGAGCGTTCACCGGGTGCATCGCGTCGTATTTTAGGTCAGCGAGTCTCTCCTTTCTTTCTCTCTCTCTCTCTCTCCCTCTCCCTCGCCGCTCCGCCTTACGCGGGAAAAATTGCGAGTCAGCTTCTCGGGTATTTCGTCGAAATCGCGACGCGCTCGCGAGCGGGCTGTAATTAAAACGCGGGGCTCCGCTACGGCAGCTGCGGCTGTTGGCAGCGCGGGTCCAACTATCGGGAATTTTTTTCATTCCTTCGACACAAACCACCGACACTATGGATGCAGGGCGGCGTGACTCGCGGATTATCGCATTCTTCCAAATTTCTTCGATATTACTCTTCGGATCGAATACCTCTCGGAACGATATTGCGCTTGTTACGATTAGAAAAAAAAAAAGAGAGAAGAAAAGGTATAGTATACGCACGAAGGTAGGAGGAAACCGAGAAGCTTCGAAGGATGAAATCGCGCGTCTGGTGTTTGCCGAGGTCGACGCGAGAGAAGCAGTCGCGATGCGATCCGTATCTCGAAAGCATCGACGAAGCCTATCGTTGTACGCTGCCGGTCGATCTGCGAACGCTGAGCCGCTTCCGAAGGATTATGGCCGCGCGCATCCCCGCCGTGCAATATTCACGATAACGCCACCACGACACAGAAACGATGTCGCCATATCCCGCAGCAGACCTTCGCGGAAATATCCGGCAGAGACAGGCATTCTTAACGATCCCAGCGTTTTGTCATTTCTGCCAATCATTTCATCAAATTCGGCTTAACCCGTCGGGTACGATCTGGGTATATATCTACAGAGTGACTCTCCGAGGAACATTTCAAAACTAATTACGTCGGAGGTCAGATTATTGTCGTTCGCTTTCTAGAATTTGTGGATAGCCAGGAAAAATTAGTGCAACCAGAAGCAAACATTGTCGACGTTGAGGATCTGTTTTAACACGTTGACTGCCGGACGGATTTTCCATGATTTGTCCCAGGCGCCAACATGAACTTTTCATTATGCGATGCATATTATGATGAAATATAGTTCCCAGCAAATAATATGAGTTATAAAATCATGTTTGAAGCATTTTTTTTGGTGGGGGTCACCGGTGCCCCCCACGGCGCTGTAGGCAAGTATTACTTTTTTTTTTAAACAATCGTGCTTCGGTTGCTAAGTGATTACTCTCAGTGTTTCGAAAAAAAAAAAAAAAATTATTTTGTATGTTCTATATTGCATTAATTTCTTCAAACCATTATAGTAACAATGGTATTATTGAAAAATTGATCAGTATCCATATTTACTATAATTATGTACTTTTAGTATTGACCACGCCGCCGGTCACCGGTGGCCCCCACGGCGCTGTAGCAAAGTCGAGTGCCGGTCACCGGTGACCCCCACGGCAGTTAACGTGTTAATCTGTGCACAGTGGTTGACTATATGCTTTATGAAACCGGACGCGATAGCGGTCTCGTGGCAACTATAGACAATTTCTGGCGAGTTGCAATACATTTCGTGTCGCGTGTCGCGAGGAAAACAGGTCTGCAACGTAAACAACCGGGACGGGTTGACATTAGAAGATTTTAGCCGCCACCCACGTTATTCCAGGCGCCGAATTCTCGTGTCGCGTGGGCCGCCTGCACCTGCCGTGTACTCGTAAAACGATTTAGCACCAGCCACCGCCGCGCGTTCGCGTACCCACCGTTGACAGGGATCGAGACAGTGTCCCCTCCTTCCTGAATGAATCCACGAAAATAGTCGGGCCGGCGACAGCTGCCTCGAGAACACAACAAAGTGGCGACCACCGCCGACCGAGAGTCCACCCGACAGAGAACAGTTAATAACGGGTAATTGAGCTTATTATCGTGTCCGTTTAGCAGTGAATTATGACCGCAACGGCCAGAGAATTCGATCAGTATTATCGGCCGCGGATATACCCGTCCACAAACGAATCTCCGTTAATCTCTCTCTCTCTCTCCGCGAATGATTGATACGCTCGATTAACGAGGATCTAATACGAATTTTTGAATAGCACTTCACTGGGACCGCTTCGCTCTCGCGGCCTCACAAAAGGAATCGTTAAGTGAAACTGCGAGAGAGAGAGAGAGAGAGAGAGAGAGAGAGAGAGAGAGAGAGAGCCGCGAATGAAAAATGCAACGACGACCGTCCAGAAATAATTTCCCCGGTAAAACGGCAGAATGTTGCGCGGCCGGGCCCAACGCTCTTTCCAAGTAAATGATAAAGTGTAGGCGTTGACGTAAGTATCTGTCGCTTTGTTAGATCGAGGTACACGCCTGCCGAGTACACGGAGACACAAGGACGTCGTTCTATTCTTCTCTATCTCCACTTTTGATGCCATTCGAGGAGATCCTCGGTGAAGTACGGAATCTAATTATACTAGCGAAAAGGAAACAATTTACAATGAAGAGTCACTGTGATCTCTTCAAAGCTAGATTTTCCGACGAAGTAGAATGGAAGATATCGAGGAGCGACGAGACTACGTTAGGTACAACCAACGTCCGACACATTATTGTAGTGAAAAATTCGTGCGGAAGTTGATACTGTTATCTACAAATCTTAGTACCAGATCCACAAAAATGTAAAAGAACATTTTAATTTGTTTAACACTAGAAAGACGGGAGCTTAGTATATACCTATATTGCCTGAAAGCAGTCATAATGACTGCATTGTGAAAAAATAACTAATGCGCAAAGAAATTTGTTTAACAGTAATTTTTAATATATTTTATATCACTTACAGTCATATAACAAGTTATTAATAAGTATTAGCAATAAAAAAAATGTATTTCAGTTCGAAAAAAAATAATTTAAAGCAGTCAAAATGACTTGCTTAGGCAATCTAGTGTTAACAAGTACTGTTAAGTTAAAAAACGCACAAAGTAAAAAAAAAAAGTAGATTACCAATGAGAAGAAAGAAACAGAACAAAGTATAAATTTTACTTAAACAAATTACTGTTCTGCAAATTTGCTAAGCAACCAAATTCTGTATTCAAGAACACCAAATCCAAAAAATTCTATTGTTTCATGTTTTCAACTTGGGGGGGAGTTTCTAAAATGTAGACCATTGTTGAACAAAATATTCTTTTCAGCACTATCCTCCCAGATAAGGTTTCATATAAAAATCTGTTGTTTGTGTAACTAGAGTTTACTACTCCCTTTTTCTTCCAATGAAACAGATACACAAAGCAGAAAGAAAGAGGGAGAAAGAAGAACAACGAATAAAAGAGGTAACCACACAAAACGAGAAGGAACGTGGAAATAAAAAGATAGCCCATAAAGAACGGGAATATTTCATCCCGTTGTTGGCACGTGGACGTCCAGTACATGTGGGGGATCAACGATGATGTTTAGCAGCGAGAAAAAGTTACGTGCGTAGCCCTCTGGCGGTGGAAGCTGAAAGTTATAGCGCACTGGCTGAGCACAGTGGTCCACAGAACATCGTTTTATCATTTCTGGATTTTAATTTGAACGGGGAAAACGAACTGAACGAAATTATGATTAATTGAGAGTTGGCTTTCAAGCCAACGGTTTAACGCTTGACAGTAATTTCAATAAATAAACTGCATCGGAAACGTTTTTACATCATTTTATACGAGCTAGCTGCTTCCTTTAGAAATTCTTCTTTTCGGTAACAAAATGGAGAAGATTTCTACACTACTTCCCAACGTATAAATTAAATAGAAGAACACGTCAAAATTATTTTTCATTATCATTTGTAACAAAAATACGGCGATAATAACGGTTTAGGACGATAATTAGAAGGACCTTTACCGGACTTTTACTGTCAAGTACTTTGTCACTTTCACAATCATTGAAATTATAAAAACATTTTCATAGGAAATTACTGATTTAACTTCTTAAGCACATGTTATAATGAGAATTTCTCCCTTCTATAAGACGTTTCGCTTTCATATGTTTTGTGCTCGGTAGGTTTAGTGTTAACAAAGATTCGGACGTAGCTAGTGACACTTTTCCTGAATTTTTGAAGGACTTGCGTCGATCCTGCGCCACTAAATCCCGTAGCCAAGTCACGCGAGCCTCCCTCCCATCGTCTCTCTGTTTCTCGACGCACAAGAGAGACGCATAAATTACTATAATCCGGGCCCGGGTAGAAAAGGGCTGGTATAGTCACGGTTCGGGAATCACGATCGAGAGCTCGTCCCACGCGCGGCCACTCGCAAGAGCGAGAGCATGATTACCGTTTTCCTCGTTCGATTCACCGAATCCCGGCGAGCGCGCGCGCGCGCGGCATAGGTCAGGAACAAAGGAAGTCTGCGAAGAAAGAGTTAATCGCGGCTTCCTGCCTGTCCTGTCGAGGAGGAGCGCGAAAAAAAAGGGAGCGGCTCCGTTTGTAAAATTGCGACGCGTTTCCCTTGAAAAGGGGGCTTTAATCAAAAAGTTCGCGAGCGCTACATTCGGTGGAAAGAGGGAGTGGGGGGTGTGGGGGCCAGAGAGAGAGAGAGAGAGAGAGAGAAAAAGAGAAAGAGAGCCCTAGTTTTTTATCCGACCGAACTCGCGTCCGACCTTTCTCGTGGGGGGCGGGTTCACAGGGCTGGCAACGATCACGCATTGTCCGTCTTCACTTTGTTCCTCGTATCGACTGCAAACCCCTTTGCCGAGGGGGTGAGGGGGTGGGAGACTCGACGTCCAAGCTCGAGACGTCTCTCGATTGTCCGAGATTGGAACCAGGACTTTGAAAAATCGAACGCCGGACTCATGATGGAACGATTTCCGTAGGTGGCGGACCCTGTCGTCGACTGGAAATCACTATGCTCTGCCTTCCATAGCAATAACAGACTGCGGATCTTTATTAGAAAATAAAAAAGGTGTTGGAAGAAAGTCGCTCGGTAATGTTTCTCTTCCTTCAGCAATCGTAGCGGATCGAAAATAATAAATTCTTTTAATCAGCCGTCAGTTTTGAATTGCAGCTCTGCTCGTGTTTGCCGTGAAATTGAATTTTTACAGAGGAATTAATCCCGGGTGCTTATAGGGGAAGCTATTTGACAAACTCGTTCCAGAAAGGCTACTTTAAATGCACAAATAGCATCCATAGGATTTGATGCGTTTATAATGGAAATGGGTGGATTAAATGGAAAAACAGTGAGAATATTCGAGGAATTTCACCGCGCGCCGTTGTATTATTTCGAACCCATTAAAATGATTAAGAAAAGAAACAAATATTCATGTAGCTCGTACATCTTGCAGTTAATACGGACAATTTTTATTTTGCATTTTATTTTACGACGTGATACAACGGATTAAAAGAAGCGAAGCCTGCGCATAATTACTAAAATTCTAAAAATCTTTTCACGGGAAATAGTTTAATAAACTTTCTCGATTATATGTTGATCTCAGCAAGAGATTTCAATCTTGGTATTATTATAAAGTAGTATACGGCGCGACGTTTTAATGCTCGTTTCCGGTGTTAGCTCGGACAGCGATGGTGTTGAAGGGTTTGAATAAGTAGGCGTCAGAAGAGATTCGGCTTCACGTCCGCAAGAAAACCCGAAGCTGCCTTTTTATCGCGGAATTACACCGCTGCGGTTCATCCGTGCGGAGAAAAGCCGCGGAAAGATCCCGGCGACCTGGCCGAAATTCGGTCCGCGCCAATTACCGTGCGCGGGGAACGTGTTTCGCCCTCTTTGAACCGTATTTCGGGCTTTTCGTTACGCGCAACAATGGCCCGTGCCCGCTTTCTTTGGCCCATTATGCCTCTCTCCACCGACGCTTCCGCTATTTTCTGGCCGCGCGAGGCCATCTCCAAGGTGGATTCGGATGGTGTGCCCAGATTCCCGTCGACAATGCCCGAAACTGCCAACCCACGGGAACCGTCTTCGAACCAATTTCCATTGCTCGTCCAAAGAGACCGCTAACTTTCAGAGAGAGAGAGCCAGACACTCGTTTGTCTTAGTAAAATATACCACGGATATTCAGTTTGAAAGACACCCTTAAAATAATAAATCTCACGACCGAGGAACACGTAGAGACGTAGAGTACTCAGGTTTTTTGCATGAATTTTTTCTGGGAAACTTTGCATAAGGATTTTCCATACACATTTATTGTGTATAAAAATAATTACACGAGTTATTTCAGCGAAAAGGGGGTGATTCTACATGAAAGAATAAGTCGAAAATATAGAATAAACATTCTTTGTTTGAGGCTTTGTTTTCGAGAAAATCGACTCTGAAGATCTGTCAGGTTTGAGTGCTTTAGTATATGCAGGAAGTAGATTCGGTTGGTCATGATCAGACGCGTCAGACAATTCCTATCGAATAGCATGCTGCATTTCAAACTCGATTTTCTCGATAACGAAACTTCGGATAAAAAAATGTTATTCTATATTTTCGACTTATTCTTTCATGTAGAATCACCCCCCTTTTCGCTTGTACCACCAGTTACCAAACACCCTGTATATATGTCGCCTGGGTGATAAACGTCGCGGAATTACCCCCTCTATCGCGGGGTATACACCGTGAGGGGCCACGGAGCTCGGGAGTGTAAACAAAGCACGCTCCTGGGCGATACAAGACCCGTAATGTTGACATATATCGAGAATTCACTGCACTTCCTCAAATTTTTCAACCCCTCACCGTGTTACTTGACGTTCAAATGGATCTGTTAGTTATTCAGTCGCTAAATTGTCAGATCACCTGCTGCTGCGACAGTCGAGTTCTCGTGTCGAGCCCTTCCTCGAGTCGATCAAAGAAGGTAACAAAGTTTAAGGGTCGGCGATAATTATCGTCAGTGTTTCCTCGACCTGGGTATCAAAACTTCGCTGGTCTCCTGGCGCGGATCGATCAAAGACAACTTTTGGCTTCGGATCAAGAATTTCGTCCGATGGAGGATAATTGCATCGCGACGGGGGTGCACACAAAAATTAGGGAGCCAAGTAGAAATCGATGTCCGAGGAGTAGTATAGTCCGACCGGTGACGAATGTCGCGGCAGGAGAATCGATTAGCCATCTAGTAAATCTTGTCAGCGACTCGGATGTCTTCCTGTCTGTTTCCTCGACGGATTCTCGAGGCGCGGATGTTTCTCTACGTCGAGAGGGATGGTGTCTCCCCCGAAAACCGTAGAAAATCGCGGATGTAAAGGGGGAGATCCATGGGATTCCTCCTCTTCTTACACACAACATCGCATGCACTACTCGGGACAGATCTACGTCCAACGAAGCTTCCAACGGGACACTACGGGAGGCTTTGACACACGGCACCGGGCGCCTTCGGCCAGGCTGACACGTTGGATCCCGTGGATCTGTTCCGTTAAAAAAACCGGAGATCCCCGAAATCATCAAAAATTGCTAGAATAGTTTGGGCCCTTAAATGTCAGTCCAGGATCTACAGAGATCGACAGTGTCTTTCAATATGAAGATGACGCATGCTAAATTTCAGTCTTCGGTAAGGCTGGAGAACAGGTTCTTCGAGATCATCTTCTATATTGGTTTCATAGCGTTTCCACCCCTTCGAAAACTGATATTCTCAAAATTATCAAAAAGTGTCTACTTCGAGAATGCTAGACGAGATCAGATACCTAAATATCTGGCGTCAAGTCGAATTTAATAATCTTATTATTACTCACAATGTCATGACTATGGCCGGGGATTTTTATGCAAAATAAAAATTGTACGACACAGAAGCCCGATAGAAATGTCATTCTTTCGTTTTCATTGATATTTTTCAATTGTCTTCCACTGACCCATTTTCGTCGTAAATGCGCAAAATCCGCAGTCTACACCTTTAAACGACCTTGACCGAAAAACCACCCAACAAATCAAGGTAAACCAGCATTATCGAAAATCATATCATTTCGGTGAAACGGCGGGTTCGCATGCGATTCACCAGGATCCAACGTGTCGCAGAGGGTTCTCGACGCTACAAGGCACGGGGTGGATCAACGCGAGGATCCAACGTACGGATCTCGAGCAGATCGGCTTGGATCGTTTCTCCGCGAGATGATCAAGCGGTCTGCACACGGTTCGCCTGATAGGTCGCTACGAATGCCGTGGCAACTTCGCGAAGCTTTTCAGAAAAGAGAGAGAGAGAGAGAGAGAGAGAGAGAGAGAGAGAGAGAGAAAGAGTACGCGACTTTTAAAGAGGCTTCGACTACCGGCGAATGATCGAAGGACGCGAGACAGCCCGTTATCGTAAAATGACTTACCAGTTCTCCAGGATGCCGACGTTCGAGAAGTTCGGTGGAAAGCTCGCGGCCGCCATCGGTGGTCGCGGCTGCGCCCTGTCCGTCCTGTCACTTCCGGTGCTCCTTAGTGCTGCGACGCGTCCCTGGAATCGCAAAAGACCCAGCCATTAAATCCTGCTGCTCCCTTCGGGGCTTCGCGAGCCACCCAACGGGTGTCCCCGAAATCGTCAATTCCAGAAACAGAATGATTCGCGGAACGCATAATTTTGTCCAGCTAGGTTGCAAGAACAGATTATGTTCTTCAGCACATTCTCGTACACTTCTATGGGTCAAATGTTTCCCTGTTGCTACGTTAGATGAAGAGACAGTGCTCATATGTTGTTAACCCTTTGCGCTCGACTGGTGACTCTGAAGCGCCACTAAAAGTTATTGTGGCATTATTTCGAGGTGAATTACAAAAATTACAAAATATTTGTCACATTGCAAAATTTGTATTTAGTAGATTACTAAACATTGTATAAATATCGTATGTGGAAATAGGGTCAGTTTCGTATGAATAAAATGAAAATACTCTGAGACGGAAGAAAAATTTAGTTTTAGAATTAGAATAGCGCAAAGGGCTCTCATGCGAGGCTTGCAAAAACAATACAATTTCATCAGCTCATTTGGCCCAATTGTACGACCTCTGTTAACACTAGAACTACCGAGTAACAAATACACGAAGATTTATTCAAACCAATTTTATCCTAACAAGTGGTTCCATAAAGATTTTCCATGAAAACATTCTGATAATTTCAGTAATTGTGAAAGAAAAAATCGGGGACCAGTCATTCCGACTGATTCGATGGTTCTAGGGTCAATTGAGCCTTAACTGCAACCCCGAGCAAAAGCAACACGAGACAACGCGCGGAGCAAATGAAAAGATTTGCCGGAGTCAAGAAGCCAGTCTTCGAGAAGCTTCTTGAGAGGAGGCAGGAGTTTCCAGGTGTGTGCCGGGCTAATTGTAAAAGTTGCGAGTTAGGGGCGTGTCTTTCCGGACTTCTAGGCCACCTCGTATGCAACCGGGCGGTTCGTTAGAGAAGAAGCGAGAAGAACGGGTGGGCCGCGGAATCCGCTTCGCGATACATTCTCTCCATTTAACGCGTCGAACCGTGGTCTCGTGGAAATACTCGCGAAGAGAGAGAGAGAGAGAGCAGTTCCCTTTCTCTCTCTCTCTCTCTTGCGCGCGCGGGCGCCTTCGACGCTCTTCCTTTCTCGCATTATTATCTTTCTACTTTCGGTCGGGTCTGCGTCGCACCGGCACCCGGTATCGGTAATGAACGATCTATTGTGCTGGTAGGTGCTCTTTCAAACAGCAAGAGAGACGAGATAAGAGGGTGAGGAGCGGCTGTGCCGAGAGCGAGACCAAGAGACCGACACCGAACCAGAAAGAGAAAGAGAGAGAGAGGGTGGTTAAGGGGTGGCATAGAAGAGGTATGAAAACGGCACTCGTTAATGGACTCCCACCAGACTCCCTGAGCCCGGTCCCCCACCCCCTTCCACCCTATCAGTCGCTTCCTCCATCCCTTTTCCCGAACCGTTCCTCTCGCCTACTTTCATTCTATCCTCCCCCCACCCCTGGTTCTTTAGCCATCCGCGATTCGCTCGGTCTCCTTCGTCCCTTGGCTCGTCTCGTCGCGTTCCTTCATCCACCGTACCACCTCGGTGGTTGGTTCGCTATCCTCCTTCATCCCCTGTCATCCCTTTATACGACCGAAACAGCCCCGCCAGTGGATTCGTTACACGCGTAAGTTCCAGCCGAGCGCGTGTATCATTATCAGCGGCGCCTAAAAAAGAACCGCGAGCTTGAATCATTGATTCGAGCGGATCTAGCGACGACGAGGACCTCGACTAGCAAGTCGAGCCTGCCAGAGGGGTGGTTAGCGTCGATTTCAACCCCCAAGAACAATGAGCATCTACTGCCTAACCCTCTTATACACCCTGGAACATACAAGTGCGCTCGACTAATCGAGCAGTCTAACTATCAACTTATTAGATGTTTTATTTGACAATTATTGAAATTATAAAGATGCTTTCGTGAGCAATGATTCAATAAATACACTACCGGCCATGAGTGTTTACCCACCCTCAACATTGTAGTCCACGGTTCTACGGTTCAGTTTCAATAACTTTGCTATTTCTCTGTTACTTTTTCCGATGCTATGATGGCACACTATTAGAGCGCGCGTTTCAGTCGATAATTTTTTTCTCCCTGACATTATTTGAAATTTTCGCAAAATTCTTTAGGCACGTGAAAATCAACTGTTTACTGTATGAAAGCTTAATGCAGTATGAAATTTGAGAAGACTAAGATACCTGTATTACCTGCGTTCATATTCCCTACTGACCGTTATAAAAATTTCAGAAAAATGGGTTTCTTTACCTGAACTCCAAAATTGTCGTTTTTCATAAAAAGCTGTAAACTCATTTAGAGTACCTGATTGTGCATGTACAGAATATTTTGAATGTTTTTCATTAGCTTTATAATTAATATTTAATGCTACGGACATTTTCATAACAATAAAATACCTATTATTTGAATAGTAACGAAATTTGAAGGTGGGTAAACACTTATGGCCGGTAGTGTATCTTTAGTAGAGCACGCATTGCAATAAGAACTGCGAAAAGTCTAAATAAATTAAATCTTGTAATTTTTAGAAGGCAACATGTACAATCTGTTACGTTTATAGCTCGGTACGTTTATTCGGTGCCAGTGTCCTGTAATCGAAGCAGAACTTTTTTATTTCGCATAAAATCTCATAGTTGCACAAACTGGAGCCTGAGAAGATTCGCAGAAAAGCTCGCCGTCGATTCTAACGATCATGCAGAATCGATTCCGAGCGAAAACATGGAACAGAATCATCGGTGGAGGCACATAGCAACCGTAGAAACGGTTGACGAGGCGAGAGGCCAAGACTCGCGCGTTGGAAAAATGTTGCAGATGGAAGAAGGAAACGCGGTGGCAGAGCGGAAGAGAAAAAGAGAGGGAGAAGAGGATTGTTACCGAGGGAAACTGCTTTCTCGGCGATGCTCCGGGCAGGTCTCGTGTACGGTCCATTGTTCCTGGTTCGGAGCCGGTCGATATCGCGTTAAAATCGTAACGAGATTTCGTCCCGACGCGAAAATCGACCGATACCGATTCCCCGAGACTCGTTCGCGTCTCGGCGAGTCTCGAGTCCAACGGTGTTAATATTCAGCGTTCCCGTAATTGCCGTTTCCTTAAAAAGAGGAGAGGCGGTGATATACACCTAGGCGAGCGACGGCACCACCGCCATAAATAATGGCTGAGACGACGGTTTTGCATAAACATTTCCGCGAGGCCTCGTAACTCGGGAGCGAGAGAGTTCCCTAAGAGAGAGAGAGAGAGATAGGAGCTCAAAGCTCGCTCGCGAGGGCTGTATGCAAATTCCATAGGAGCTGGAATGTTTCTCGACGCGATCCAAATTAACCGGCTAATGGGAAAATTATTTGGCCGATTGCTACTCCGTTCCGCGTGATAATGAACGGATCATCTCCGAGTTACGCGGAATTTCATAGCGGTCGGTGGGACCGTCTTCTCCTCGGGAACAGGATGAATCCTTGATTAGCTCTCCCGTGTAAATTATCGCCCGTTGACCTAGTTGCGATCATTTCGAGCGCACCCCGTGCCGGGCCGCCATCATCGATCCGGTGAAAAATTTCCGAATCGCTAGGAAACCGACCCCGGCTCTTTTTCGCTGCCAAGCACAAAGAACCCTTTGCTCTACAACGCCTGAATTATTACAGGACATTAACTTGGGAAACGGCACGCTGCAGATAGAACCGGGGGCCCCGAGCGTAAAAGTATATCGGCTCGGGATAATTACGTGTATCGAATTCGCGCGATTACATGTTTGCTGAACCGGCCGTTGCTTGCGAACACGACCGACGGAACATTTGTTAATAACACTTTATTAATCTCTTTGATACGGAAAGGAAACAATTATCGGAAAATAGCTGAGTATACGGCCGCGTTTACAGTGGGAATTGCGAGCGGGTTTGTTACCCGTACGATTCTGTTTGGTCGTTCCGAGCTCCTCCTGTTCCTTATTACTATACTGCCGAGTTTATGCATTCATCGCGAGTATAATGCAATTTAAAACGTAGGAAAGGCTAAGATAATTTCAGAATGCTAATCTATTATTCTCCTTGAAATTACTAGAGTAGGAACGAACTCTCTGGCTCCAGTCCCTTGCAATTGCCGCAATTTTTATTTTCCATAAAGATACGCCGTCTACTTGTTACTAAATTGCCGATCTTGTTTATCGCGATGCGAAATAGAAACGTTTATGGATTGCATTATTCTCAATACATTAAAATTTTTCAGAAAAGGAATAAATGTCTGCTCCCACTTTTTACAATTAGATTCATTTTGCGTAAAAATCCGCGGTCTACGTCCATATTTTATTTGCCCTGTATCTTTACAGGAACTTCTAGAAATCCAAACATGAATATCGCGAGTCTGACTCGCGACCAGATACTTGCACCAAACGTAAACATAACAAGCCGAGCTCGCGGACTAATTTTTTTTTTTTCTATACCACAGGTATCGCTGTTTTTTTTTTTCTATACCACAGGTATCGCTGATTTTTTTTTCTATACCACAGGTATCGCGGGCTTCTACATTTCGGTTCGTATTGTGACTGTTTACAAGCATCGGTCTGGTCTGTTTAGCGCGCGTCGATGCATACCGCTTGGGCCCAAGTTTCGTCGAGCTAAATGGCACGGGAAGGGGTTAATCCAAAACTTGCACTCGAAGCATTTAAAAGAATTTTCCGCACTTAAAAATAGTCGAAGAATTAGTGAAACGGGTAAAGAAATTAATTTTGGGCAGTACATGAATTTCGAAAGAATGCAGCATACAGAAACGATTTGTGTGAGAGGAAGCGACAAACGGAAGTAAAATTTTCTAAATGTATAAACCGAGAGAGTCCATCGAACGAAAATACGTAAAAAATATTTTTATCTGGTTCGAAACCGAGTTTCCAATGAACTGAAATCATCGGATCGCGGCAGTTCGATATTAACAGCTATGTTCGAGGGAGAGATTTTTCAAAACATCAAGCTGAAAACGCCGGGTAACACATCAATGATTAAAAGTGAACGCAACTAAAATTTACAGCGTGAAAAAGCGCCACGATTTACGGAGACGATCCAATAGATTTCGTTGAAAGCTGTCGCTCGTGTGTCGATCCTGGATCGAGGCTGTTCATAAAGCTCGGATCTCGAGGAGTCGTCGGCTTTTCGTGAAAAACGAGAGGCTCGAAGTCTCGAACGCCGCTAATTAGCGGGAACATCGGGAAACGCCGGGGAAAATGCTGGAAACGCGAGAAACGACGGGACACACACGCCGCGGCTCGACTCGACTCGACTCGACTAGAACACCGGCACCACCACCGGCCCGGAGAAAGCGACAGCCACGAAATCCGTTGTCATCGATCGCCGGCATTGTCTGCCGCCATTGTTTGGCGGCTCGCGCATCGCTGATAACGACGACGAGCGATTCGCGTTTCGCATTTCGCGTCCCCCCGCCGCTATCTTCCCGCGGACGGCGAGACGGGGATTTCTTTGTTTCCGCGACGGCTCGTCGATCGGCCGCTCGATCTTCCAGAAAAAAATCGGGCAAAAACTCTACCATAAATCGCTCGGTCCCAAAATTGAATCGTCTCGCCGCTTGCGGTGAACATTTTTTTCGATGATCCGCTATTTCAATCCTCTGCGGACGGAAATTATTTTCGGCATACTTTCGTCGATACGAAATTGAGCACAAGTGCAGGATATAAACAAGCACAGTCAAAAACCTGTTTTTGTGTGGTCCTTTTGTATACGGTCCCTATTTACCGCACAAAAACAGGCTTGACTGTATTTGGTAAAAATTTGTTTGCTACTTTTGAGAGTATTTCTTTAACCCTTTACTTACTGACGGGACTTACAAGTATGTAAAAAACTTCAGTAAATAAAGGGTTAAAAATTATTCGCAGTAGCAGAAACTGTTTGTGCAACTGGGAGCGGAAGTCCGTAAGGAGTTTAAAATATTATATGTACAAAATCAATTAATAGTAATGTTATTGCAAATACAAATCGTTTACTGAATTCATGCATTTGCCTGTAGGGTGGTACTTTAGTTGTTTGTAAATGAACCAGAAAACGAAGACAGAGCCATGAATTAATTTGCACGGGTAACAGTTGAACTATGAAGCAGAGCAACGAAAAATTGCTGGCTGGCGACGGTGTTAATTCGTACCCGAGGATTTTATTGTTATTAATATGTGAGCAAGCTCAGGGGCGAAAGAAAACAGGGGATCGAGTGCCCACGCGAAAAGTTTGGTCCCGTGCGCGCGGGACTCGCGATAATTCAAATTCCACGTTAACTCGGTTTGTAACTCGCCCGCGTGAATTCTCGTCGGGGAACTTCCGGGAGCAACTTCGAATAGAACGACACACACACACACACATACAAACTTGTGCACGGAGCGAAAGAAAAAGAGAAAGAGAGAGAGAGAAAGACAGAGAGGGAGTCGCTCTCGGGTTAATTAACATCCTCGCAGACGAGTAAAATCGATGGGCAAATTCACCAATGAAAAAGCGATTCTCCTCCTCCCGTCGTCGTCGTCGTCGACGTCGCGTGCGCGCTCGTCGGTGTCGTTAAAAAATGAATCAGCCGGCGAGCGAGCGCTGAGCGTATTCGGGCTAATTGGGGATAATCCAGCAGCCTCTATTTTTCTTTTTTTTTTTTTTTTTTTTACCCGGCGACGACGTCCGTTTCGATGTTTTCGTTCATGCGACACGCGCGCGCGTGCAGACGACGACCGGTTTTCCTTTTCGACCGGGACACACGGTTTTCCCGAGACACCTGCGCGCGATTACGTTACCGGCGAGAAACGCGCGATCAAGGAATTCCAAGAGAACCGGCTTTTGATGAAATTTTCACAATGTGCATAATTGATACAGATCTGCGGAACGTATCTTTCAAATTTTGCAACACATGCAGCCCACACACAAACGTAAAACACAACTTTCAGTATTCTGTCTGCAATTCAGTGAAATAATTGTTCTAACTTCCCGAAAAAATTTAAGTTCCACGGTCCAATGTTAAAAATGTTATCGTCCTTCTAGGAGCGTCCGAATATTAATAAGCAGACAGCGGACTTCATGCATTTGTATGGATTTGTGTGCGCATTATTATGCGTAATTTGAAACAGTAAGAACATTAGAAAAAATTGAATAGAAGGAAAGAAAATAAATTTCTGTTTCGTTCCAGTTTGTTGCAATTCAGGTAGTAAATATTTGTTTTACATAAAGCTCCGCTGTTTATTAATAAGTCACTGTAAACACATGTTTACATGAAATTACGGTAATTATTTACATTAGGGGCTTCCTCACCGATTTTGATGACCTTGAAATATGACCCGACGTATATGATGTATCCATGGGGAATTATTCAAGAAAATTATTTTTTTGGGTATATATTATTTAAAAAATTGATACAAATGTGGATAGACACGTTCTTGTTTTTTTTTTTTTTGTAAAATAATGTTAAGCAGTCAGCTTTAGTGCTTTGTAAATCTAGTGTTAAAGGGACATTGAAGTTGCAAAATATGAAAGAAAACCTTGCATCCAATATTCTACATACAAATAATAATCCTACATTACAAAATACTAATGTAAAGTGTACAGTGTGTGAGATTGAACATAATCGTGTGCGTGCCTCGAGACAAACGAAATTTGACACTAGGTTCACGGGGCCTGTCAAAATGACGGGATCTAATATTTATAATTTACAATTATTGACTTTTGTGAAGACGTATCCATGGGGAATTATTCAAGAAAATTATTTTTTTGGGTATATATTATTTAAAAAATTGATACAAATGTGGATAGACACGTACTTGTTATTTTTGTAAAATAATGTTAAGTAGTCAGTTTTAGTGCTTTGTAAATCTAGTGTTAAAGGGACATTGAAGTTGCAAAATATGAAAGAAAACCTTGCATTCAATTTTCTACATACGAATAATAAAATATGATACTAATGTACTACAAACTACATTATAAAATACTAATGTAAAGTGTACTTACTTCTGAATCTTCTGTACCTCCGTCGGATCCACAGCACACAATTGTTGACTCACGAGGATAGGTCCGAACAACAATTGAACAACAATCACTAAATAACACACACAGCACACTTAACGAAATCGTGACAGCAGACGAGAAGATGTTACTCCGACCACGAATAAAATAATACTGCGATTTTAACCGTCCCCCTCCCAAGGACGTGTGATACGAAAACAGGGAATTCCGGGAAATAGGGTCGGTGCGCCGCCATAATTTTTTTTGTTGGTTTTGTATCTAGTGTTTATAGACCCTCAGCGGCCTAATTATTTGAGTTAACCTTCCTAGGATAACCTGACCGTACCACCTCTGTGGAAGGGATCATTGTTTTTTTTTCATTGTTAAAATCGCAGTATTATTTTGATCGTGGTCGGAGTGACATCTTCTCGTCTGCTGTCACGATTTTATAAAATGTGTTGTGTGTGTTGTTTAGTGATTGTTGTGCAATTATTCGGACCTATTCTCGTGAGTGAATAATTGTGTGCTGTGGATCCGACGGAGGTACAGAAGATTCAGAAGTAAGTACACTTTACATTAGTATTTTATAATGTAGGATTAGTACTCGTATGTGGAACATTGGTTTTCTATCATATTTTGCAACGTATATTAACGATCATTAATGATTTGGTATATAGTATAATTTAATGTGGTTCAAATAAGATACTACTTTAAATCAAATATTTTTGTTTTGATAACCAGATAGATAAAATGAAATATTTTACTTTATTTTATTTTGTTACGTAATGTGCATGGTATCAGTGGACACCAGTTCTAGGTAAAACTGTAATTTTCTAAGATCAAGATCATGTTATTATACATTCCGTTACAAGATGAAATAAAAAAAAAAATGTACTTATGTATAAAAAAGAACACCGACGACCTTGATAACTCCGAAAAAAATATTTGGTCCACTGGCACGATGCATATTACGTAACAAATATTTTTTGCATCACTTCAGCTATTTCAGAGTTTCGATGATTTGTCTAACAAATCAGAACGGGTACGTGTTCCTCTCGGTTTATCTGGATCGGGTATTATCTTGCGAAAGATCTATTATAGTTTTAACCTATTTCTCGACACGAAGATTGTTGAATGAATTCCACCTATTTTCTGGAAACGGCCCACCGTGCGTCGTCGGTTGCATAAAAGCGACACGCGCGGACGATTCGAAGGTAGCCCCGGGGCGCGGCGGCTCGCCGTAGGCATGAGAAATTAATGTATCGCAACATCTTGATAATTCCATTCTTATTATAGACATAGGCGAGGGTAGGAACACTGGCACCTGGCCAGATGAAACATCTGATCGGCTGCCGTTCGAAATAGAAGATCCCCAAGAGGTGGAAATAGCCGAAAGTCTTCGAACTTGCCTGATCCACTGATTCTCCGTTGATTCAGAAGTTCCCCAAGTTTCTGGTAAGGGCATCGTCTAACGACCGTCTCCCTGGGAATCCCTCTGATTCAACAAATTTCGACGTTCGACCTGCACGCGGGAATCGCTCTGTTGCGTTTCGGACGAGCTCGTCGAATTTCCAGCTCGATCGAAGTCGAATAAGATTCGGAACGCGCAAAGGGAATAGCGCCAAGTAGTCTGGCCATGTTGTCTGGTATCGACTTGCCGCGAAGGGTCACCCACTACCCCTTCGAACTACCCCCGGCTAGAGCCAAGCTGTTGAGTCGATCGAGGGATGCTCGAATTTCGCCGGACTCTCGACGGTGGCAGAACTTCCCCATTATTCGACGGACCGCCCAACTGGTTAACATGCTACATGTCTGAAAATACACCCGCGAAAGAATTTGTTCAAATTCATGAGAGCAACGAAGTTATTACATGAGAATTACATGAGAAAATAAAAAAAAAAATGGCACTTTTCACAACTTTTTTATTTGAACCTGTAGTGAAAATTTAAAATATGCGTTTTGTAGATATATGTTAGTTATATACATACTGAAAATTTCATTGAAATCGGTTAACGTTGTCATGAGATACAAACGTTTAAAGATGATTACATAAGGGCGAAATTCCCTGGCAAGATCAAAAATCTGCGACTTTCACCCTTAAACTGTCATTTTGAAACGTTTGTAGTTCATTGCAACGTTGACCGATTTCGATGAGATTTTCAGTACGTGTATAACTAACAGAGATCTACAAAACGCATATTTTAAATTTTCATTACAGGCTCAAATAAAAAAGTTGTGAAAAGTGCCATTTTTATTTTCTCATGTAATTCTTACCAATTGTAATTTTTTCAAAATCTTTTTAACACATCATTTGGAAAACCAATTCTTCTAACTCCTAAAAAAAGTCAGGTCGTTTGATTCACTTAAAAAAAAAAAGTTATACTGATTTAAAGGGCGTTCGAATACTTTCGTTACTCACTGTACATGCCAGAAGATCGTAGCTTTCGCTGTACGTAACTGAAAACAATTTCTCACACATGCCTCTCTTCGAGGATACACAACTCCTACAATTTTAACTATTTTGTCTTCAAAAAATTGTACCGAATAGTTGAAATAGTAGAAAATATCTATGCAAAACCTCGATGCAAAAGAGTCGTCTGATCTGTGTAAAAAAAATTTGTTTAAACACCTAGAAAATGACGCTCAAAGACGCCAATTTGATCTGAGATTATTGTCTATAAGATTTTGCGATTCGAACGATGCTGGTCGAAAACGGCACGAAGCGACGGCCACCCTAATTTTCGCTGTACAGCGAGCACCGAGGGGTGTTCTGACGTCACGTACAGTGCCATCCCCGGTGGCAAACACCGGTGAAGGCTGTCGGGAGTCGAGAGTCCCGTGTCAGGAGTCGCTCCGGCGATCTCCCGTTGCGGCAGTCGAGCAACGATCGAGTGTTTGCCATTTTGCTTGGTCCCGAGGACGTCAGGCGGCGGGGGTCGAGGTTCGCGGGGGGTTGGATTCTTTTGCCAATGCAGTGGCCAACACCGGCCGTCGAGCGAAACAGTCGCGGAACGCCCGGAGAACTTTGCAAACAGCGAATTTGCCGTTAGTCGTCTCTGGTCGAATCTGCGACGTCTAGCAAAGATGTAAATTCGACCGACCAAATTCACCGTTTCACGTTTCACCGGTTGAAAAAACGCGTTCGGAGTTTCGAGTCGGATTCTCCTTTTCTCTATGGAATTTTCGGGGCGAGAGCGTTCGTTTTCGAACGCGTCGATTTTCCTTTTCCGTTTGGAACTTTTGGAAAGGGGAGCCGCCGTTCGAATGGATAAACACGGTCGAATTTCGTTCTCCGGGTTGGTACAAATACACGGCTATATTTTCTCCGTGTCAGACTGTACACCGCCTATTCTTCCACGTTTCACGTTAAACGGTGCGCTCGAAGGGAAACTGCGTTAGCCTGTCGGATGGTCCGATATTGCGGCAATTTGATGGCGTTGCGCGCGTTCCGGCTCCGCCGACAGTCCCAGTTTGTAGCGGCTTCCCCATGGAAATTTAATACAATTAATTACCGCCGATCGATGGCTCAATTTCCAAAGGCCGTCCCATTGACTAACGCGATTATTAATGCGTCATAATGCCATAGTTTGTACGCCGCGGTGTATTTACATAATCATGTTCAGCCTGGCTCCGATAAACATTCATCGGGAGGCTCGCACCGCTGTCCACGGTGTTTGTCAACGATTCCGGAGAACGATATATTTACAATTTTTTACCTTTAATTTCTCTTTTCCTCCCAATTATTGGGCCGTGCGAAATTGCCACGAAATCTCACGGTGGGTATAATGACGGAACGTTCTGAGAACTGAAACCAGGAACACTCGGGAGCATATTCCAGAATATTCTGGATAATTGATGAAGCAAATTCATGAATTTTGTAACTTTAAGATAAGTTCAGAGTTCGGAGTCGCTCCGCATAAAATCCAAATCCCATGAATTTTTAGGGTACAGTGAGCCCAAGACCTGGGGCTTGCAGTAACAAGTTTAAATAAAAAGATTACGTAAGTTATCGTATGAATTTTCTAACATTCACATGGATAAGAATAGAATGTTCATAGAATCCGAAGGTAGATTTTGGGGTACGGCGAGCTCAAGACCTGGGGGTTGCAATAACAATTTTGGATAAAAAGATTACATAAGTTATCCTGTGAATTTTCTAACTTTAACGTTAGAATATTCATAGAATCTGGTGCCCACAATAACAATTTCAAACAAAAAGACAGGATTCTCGGTAAAAGTACGAAGGGAGTAATAAAGTTGTGAGAAGCAAGAAAAGAAAATCATGAGACAAAGGGAGGAAATACAGAGTTCATTACTGTCTAACTTGATCTCTAATGAAGACTAAGGCACAACTCGATTCCACCGAAGAGAGAAACAATTCTTGGCAATTAAGAGGTCAAGGGAATACGAGCGTAACAGAGAGAAAGAATACCAACCGAAGATAAACAAAAAGGGAAGCAAATGAGGCGGAACGTTAACGAGAGGAAAGACGACGGGGAAAATAGACCAATACGAACAAGGACAGGGAATATTTCGTTCCAACTGTAAGACTTGTGTGTGACGCAGATGGCGACCGCGTTAAATTCGACGTGACTCTTCGTCGTCGTCACAAAGGAGACCGTCGAGTATCGGTTTGTCGAACCGGATAGATCCACTGGAATATCGTTAACGCGGGACGTGAGAAATCGTTGAGAGAGGAGAGCAGGAGGATCGAGCAGCTTGCGGGAAACCCTCGAGGCTGTCGTGGTAGGGAACGTGGAACGGTAAGCTGCGACCTAACCGTTTGCCATGCAAATTCGTAGTGGCCGTCAAGGCAAGCCAGGCTCTGGCTCCCCTTTGTTTTTATTTTCCGCTTTCCCGTGATCCCCGAATGGGGTTGCGCGGGCGCCAGAATGACTCTCTATCTCTATCTCTATCTCTCTCTCTCTCTCTCTCTCTCTCTCTCTCTCTCTGTCCCTCTCTCTGCCCCAAACTCCTTTTGGTAACCTTCCAACCGAACTTCCGGACCCTTGGCCGAAGTTCAACGCGGCGAGTCGCGTTCGCAACGCTCGAGAACCCGACGTGCACGCATCCACCACCACCCTCGGAAGCTGAAAATAATCTTCCCCGGCGAGACAATCGACGTTTCCCTGTCGATAAACGGTGATAACGCGAGGAACGAACGCCGGAGAAGTCTTCCTGGCGCCGAACGCGATCGTTCGGGACCATTTCACACAAATCCTGCCATAATACGGCAGAACCTCAACCGTCCGAACACAGTTGCTAAAATTATGCGGATATCTGTAAGTCATATATTTATTGTTAATTCTAGCCTCAAGGCCAGGGAACGGGCTTGGTTTACAATTTTCAAATACTTCATCCACACCGATCCTTTTGTTGTTCGCACACGTGCAATTTATTCTACCTCTCCTCTTCTATCTTCCCCTACTTTCTTTCGCTTGTACACCTCCCCCAACCTCTCCACTGTTTTCTTTTCTCTGCTTCCACGTATTACAGTGTTTTCTCGATTTATGTCAACAACACGGTCCTTGCCGGCGACATATGTCGTCCAGGAGATGCTATTTGATCCACGTTGTACCTCTCGAGCATTGTGGCCCCTCACAGGGTATACTCCGCGGTAGTGGGGATAGTTCTGAGAGACTTCTCAGTATAATATCGAGAAAACACTGTACTTCGTATTAACACTATGACGTCCGGCGACACCACAGTGGTGACCTTCGCAAAGAATCGCTTGGCGGCCGGCGACACCACAGTGGTGACCTTCGCAAAGTATCGCTCGACGGCCGGCGACAGCAAAAAAAAAATCACAATGGTGTAGTGCGCATGGTACCGCTCAGTGACCGGCGACACCACATTGTTGTAGTGCGTATGGTACCGCTCAGTGGCCGGCGGCAGCAAAAAAAAGTCAGAAAAAAGTAAGTAAGTAAGTTTATTAATCTGAATTAATGCTGCCGGCGCCAAGCGAAGAAATGTTTACGAAACGTGCGGACGCCAAAGTGTTAAAGGTGCCTAATATGGGGAACTTTATTTTTGATTGATCATAGATTCCCCACGGATAGAAGAAATTTGAAATTCTGCATTTATTGCTTCGAAATTATGTATTTGACGGCATTGTAATGTATTTCCATCAATGTTTGCATTAGTTTTCGATGCATTGTTAGATAATGTTACAACGATAAATTCATCATCACTCGTTTCTTCAACGGCGAGAGTCGCCGTTCCACCGGCTAGCTGTACCAAAAGAACGGCGCGACGCTTGCATTTCGTTTTTCCGTGCGGGGAATGCGAGTTATTTTGTAGCGGATTGCAGCCGGTTCAGATATCGCGACGCTCGGCTTTTAAGCTCGATAGATCGCGAAAATCTCGTCGAAGCGAGAGGAATCGAGGATCGAAGAGCGGTGCCAGGTTCGTTCCAAGCGTAATTCGAATTCTCGCGGAGGGCTCGGCCTCGTAAAAAGCTGCAGTAAAGTGGCTTCCATGGCTGCGAGTACGGCCGCCACACCGAAACGGATCGTAAAGCGTCCGATCGTCTTCCGGGGACCGCATAACCCAGAGAAGAGAAGGAAGTTAGCTGCTCGTCGTCGAACGGGGGGGAAGAAAGGCGCTTTCGGTCGAAGGAGCTGGTCGATAATTGCCTCATCGATGTGTAAAGACGTTCCCTCGTTCTCTCTCTCTCTCTCTCTCTGTCGAGTGATGAGAAATCGAGAAAGAACGGCGGTCATAAAAATTCATCCCGATGGCAGGAACGAGTTAGCATCGGCGAGGCGCTAAAACTTAAGCGATAACGAAGAATGAAATGGACGAAACGGATGAAAAAGGGGGGGGGGCGAGATCGTCGAAACTATTGGAGGGGACACGGAATGGAAATCAGCCGCGTGGACACCGTGCTTTACGGACTTTATTAATTCTTAGCTTCCTAATTGGATTACCCTCGAATTAATTGGCGCGATTAAACGGTCGCACTCGACTAGCGCCGTCGTCCGGACGAAACTCGCCTCTGCGAGACAAACTCGACGGAAATTTTGTTCGACGCGGTTCGAATCTCTTTGAGAAACGCCCCCCCTCCCCACCCCCGTACCCGACGAAACCCTTTTACCTTTTCCGAGACGTTTGCTTTTCCAAAGCTGTAGTTCTGTACACTGGAACGTGGCCGAAACTTTTCTATCGACGAGCGACTTTTAATTGCGCCGCGCGTTTACGCGTTTGATTGACCATTCAACTCCCCCGGGCCACGTCAAATCGCGACAAATTAACAGTTATCATCTCCTCGTTGTTCTGCTAGCTGGAAGATGAGAATAACGAGAATTAGTGTTGTTATCGTTATTCGCTTTGGGTAGGCTAGTTCTGTCGACGAGAAGACACGTTTGTTGTTAGAGAAGGTGCGCACGTGGCTATGCAGACGTAAAAAAAAGAAAAGAAAAAACATTTGCAAAACTGGGACAGACATCATTGACGAGCTCTCTTTGCTCCGGGAACGCTTCCGATTGCCTTCGGGTGCTTCGCTCCGAGCCAAATGGCGGCAGGGTCGTAGATGAGCGGAGCATGCTCGACCTTGCAAATAAAAGAATAGTTTTACTGCGATGCGTTCGTGCCCGACGTGATTCCGGGTTAGTATTTTTAATTAAATAATAAATTAACTTTCGCCGTTTCGTATGGGTCTTTTAAATTCACTGGCTCCCTGATACATACAAGAGAGAGAGAGAGAGAGAGAGAGAGAGAGAGAGTGCGAGAGGGAGGTAAATAAATTAATGTGTCAAAAGCACGGATGTCCAAAGATGTCACTCCCAAAAAACCTTGTCGTACGCCCAGGGATTAAATGAATCGGTGGTATCCTAAACACAAGTGTTCAGAGAACCACAAGAACAATTTTTTGAGTGTCAACGGAAAATCGTGATGCGACGGGTTTTTGACCAGTGTGTCAAAAGCAGAAATTTAAAAAAAAAAAAAGAAACACAAAGACAATTTTTTTAGCGTCCCAAAGTACGTTCTCGAAGCTCCTGTTTGAGAAGGTTTGTGTGGATGTCGGCCGGTCTGTTTGTGCCGCCGGAAAACAAGGCGGACAGAAGAGTCCTGTAAAGATCGCTCGGTTCGCGGGTTTTTCTTTTTCGAGGTTGCACGGGCACTGGGGGAACACGGAAGAAGGTCAAAAGGGGGCCGGAAACTACCGGCGAGCGAAAAGAAACTCGCGATCGCGTCCGCGCGACAGAATCTCGCGAGTGCTCGTCTTCCGGTTCGCGTGGCGCACTTCGAAATCTGGGTTACCCACGTCGGATGGCTTGTTTCGCCTTCGTCTTCGAGGGAAATCGATTCCGTCGCGCTGCCAGCCCGCGTTTCCGCCCGGCGACGAACGCGTTTGTTCGAAATCGCGATCGCTATCGATCCTCCGGAACGAGATCGAACGTTCCCTGGCACGGAGACATTGCTATTCTTGTAGTAATCAACGTCGGTGGACTCGAACGGATGACCAGCGTCTCCTCTCTTCGTCGTTCTCAGATTCATCAGGTTGTTAGCTCGTTACATTTAGGTTAATCGTTCACTAAAAATATGAATTTCCCTGGCAACTTTGTTGGATTACCTTGCAAACACGAAGCAGCGTAGGGAATTAACGAGTCGGTAGTATCGTTGGTAGCGAAGAGCTACATTTTTTCAAAATATCACTGTTATTCGAATTCGCTGTTCTTATATTTCTATTAATTTTTATATAGATTTTTAACTGACTGATAAATTCATTTTCAGACATTCTATTGGGTTGGCAACTAAGTAATTGCCGATTTTTGTTCAATGAAATAAAAGAGTTTTTTTTTTACTTGGAATGAACTTTAATCTATGATGTATTTTCCATTTTGTTCGATGACCTTTTGCCATCTTTCTGACAACTTGAAAATTCCACGCTCGTAGAAAGTCTGATCCTTTTCGGCCAAAAACTGAGTCAAGTTATAGTTTCATCTATAACTGAAATCGGCAATTACTTAGTTGCCAACCCAATATATGCGAAATCAAAATTCTCTGCATTTGTTACATATGACATAGGAGCCACTTAACAATTTCTCTACCGGAAGTTTATTAACAGACAATAATTGTACCGTGCCAAAAGGAAGTTTAAAAATCTCCTTTTACATATTAATATCGAACGAAATTATTAGATTACGTTACTGAGAGCAACTCGTTGGTTTATAATTAGAGAAAATAATTGACCTGGGTTCGTGAACTTCAAAAAATTATTGACACGCTGACTGTCACGGTACTTTTCAGGATTCCGGTGTAAAAATCTCTAAATAATTTATCATTTTATACGCGTACTTCGTTTCTTAATGCAAAAATATTATTAATCATACTATGGCAAGTAAACGAACTACGAGATAACTCCTAGTTGACAGTCAACGTGTCAAGTACGCGTTCAGAACGTTTTCCTTTGCTTAATAAATTCATTATGTCGAAAGTAATGTACCAACGCTATTGAATTATTTACACCGTTTGAAATTGCAGGTACTCATTTCTGTGATAAATCCGCAGTCTAGCGATTACTTTATCATCGTGTCAATTTGACCCCCACACGTTCGTCAGAAATAATCAACAAAATATGTTTCATTTGTAGTTTCACATTTTCGAGAAATACGTCTCGCAATGAACTTTAATCTATGATGTATTTTCCATTTTGTTCGATGACCTTTTGCCATCTTTCTGACAACTTGAAAATTCCACGCTCGTAGAAAGTCTGATCCTTTTCGGCCAAAAACTGAGTCAAGTTATAGTTTCATCTATAACTGAAATCGGCAATTACTTCGTTGCCAACCCAATATATTTTCAGTATAAAATGTATCGTATTCATTTTTCGGTGCTAAATTCTTAAGTCACTCGTTTCAATTTCTATGGACACTATTCCGCAGCCAACAGGTCAATCATATTTCACGAATGAATAAATGAATACTCTCATCGATCACTGGATGTCCAAGCCCGAGATAATTTGAAGTTTATAAGGAAGATTGTGCGGCGAGGTTTCGAGGAACGATCGTGGCACGAGAGTGATCGATGCCGGAAAGCGGCGATCTGTCGTCGACGTTATGGTCGTTAAGATGAATCGGGAACACGGTGGGTCGACGGTGACTATAAACGGCCAGGGCTGTCGCGTCCAGTCTAGTCCAGTCGGCTCGCGAAACGCGTCCACTTTCTCTAGCCACTTCGACTAGGAAGTCGTAAATCCCCTTTACTATTTACATCGCCGTATCTGGCCTGGCGCGCGATGCAACCGCGTGCCTAATCTTTTATGCAACGCGCGGGCAAGAACACGCTCGCTCGCCGCCGAAACCCGTTCCGAAGCCGAATAGTTGACAACCTTTTGCAGGGAATGACCCCGCGTGGAATCAAACCTGCGGCCGATTAACACTGTTCCCGGGTATTCGAATCAACCCCCATCTATACGGGGTGTCCCTGAACTGGTGACATTCAATCAACAAGTTCGGTTGGTACAACTGGGAGTGCTTCGAAGTCATAAAACTCTTCAATTTTTAGCACTAATTGCACCGTGCAGAGAAACTAGCTAAACGAGATTTTAACTGGCCACATTTAATGGTAAGGTAACGGCACCAGTAGTTGACCATTTTTTAGAAAAACAAAAAATAAGGTTTGAAATGTTCTTATTGTTTTGAAATTTAACCCTTTGAGCGCTGAGTTGTGCGAAGTTAAGCGTTTGCTGTGGACCGCCTACTTTTTACGACGAATCACTCGCGGCAATTTGTAAACCAATGCGCAATAAATGCACACACACGTCTAATGAACAACACATATCTGCGTTCATGGCCCAAATTGAATGGCTGTGTGGGAACCCATATATGCGTTCATGGCGCTCAAAGGGTTAAACAACAGACGGCATGGCATCCGATGTTCACTTTCATCGAAAGTGCGCTTACAAGTGCGCTTATAAAAACCTTATTTTTTATGTTTTTTTATCAAATGGTCAACTACTGGTGCCTGTTACCTTAAACGTGTTAATTGAAAATTTAGAACGACTACAATATAAATAGATCATTTAATATCGCGAGCTCCAGGTGTCTCCATCACCATTTTTGCCAAGACTGGTTATCTAGGCTTAATAATAATAAAGTTGTTGGAGTCCAGTGTTCGCGACGGTATCAGCGACAGCCGGCTATTATAGTCGGGGGGAAAAAAAGCGGAGAGTCGGGCACGTGGGCGAACCAGACTGGGCTCGGTTTCTTGTTAAGCATGATTTGCGTGCAGCGGACCGTTTACGTGTCTTCATAAACACTCTTGCCCGGCGCCTTTCTCTTTATCGCATAGATTAGGCCCGGCAACTAGCGTTGTCTGCGCTGGGGGCACGTTAGCTGGCCCCTGGGAGCTCGAGTAGGCGTGGCTTGGCCGCTCTCGATTTCGACGGGGCACAAGTGGGGGCGTGGCTTCGTCGCTCTCGATTTCGACGAAACCGGTAACACACGCGTTTCCCTTTTCACGGGAGCATAATTAGCAAACGGCGAGCGCACTCAAGGGGTACAAGTGTTCACCGATTGGCCGCTTCAATGAAAAGAGCGACGCGTGATTCGCGTAACGATCATCCCTGTGCCGCGTTCCATCAGCAACGAGACGCGGTAATGTTAATTAGCCGACGGACAATAACGCGCGCTAAACAAACGTTCTCGCGTCCGTACAAATAATCGTGGATAATAGCCGGTTTTGCTGGACGCTCGGCCCGCGGTAATGACGTTATTAATTATTATCGAATATTCCCACGCGCGCACACACACGCCCGTTGAAAATCTCGCTCGCGCTCCGGGCTTTCGTGACGGCTCCTCTTTCTGCGTGGCTCGCGATTATCTGGCTATCGAAGTGCGCAAGGTTCATTTGCACGAGTACATACTGACGCGCGTCGCCGTTCGATCGTTTCGATCGCGTGCACGGGTTTTTAACCGATCGAGTGGCCCGCGACGCAATCGCGCTGTTCAAGTGTCGCCACGAGAGCTAACGCCTCGGGTCGCGATGCTCCGTTCACGGCGCTGTCGAACTCTGCAATAACATTTCCGTGTTTATTATTAAACCGCGTTTACGGCAAAAATGAATAGGTGAAATACAGAAGAATGAAAACTAATGAAATACAATACCACCCGTACATTATTGCGGGAAAATTAAAATTAATACGAGAAAATTTCTATGTACCCTTTATTTTCAGTAATCGACACAGAAAAAAAGTGTATTTATTATTGCAGCTCGTTGTCCCGTGCTGATTAAACTGAATACGTGGAATTTTTCCACCCGGTCCAAATTTTGCCAGTTTCGTCTATTAGGTCGACTAATACCTGTGCATTTCCGCCGTGACGTTTCCAGTATCGAAATAGAACATCGTGTAACGAGCAGCGATGTGTGGTAACGTGTCACCGTGCAGATTTGTTATTGTGCTGGCAACACGTTACGGTAACGGAACGAGATGCGGTAACAAATGCGGGCACAGCTTTATATGGGATGTAACCAGCGCGATCACGGCACTCGACGCTATTTTAGCCGATTTTCCAAGCATTCGCGGCATTTCGAACGGTTAAACGCGTCTCGGCAACGTTTCATCGCCACGCTCGATTAAATCGAAGCGGCAAACGACTGCGAACCTTTTCCGGATGGCTCGGGACGACCGTGTCCTTGCCAATTATCCCGCTCGAGGGAACGACGCCGAGCGTCGCGAAGGGAATCTGCAGAAGGACCCGTGCGGCGAAATATCGAACGGAGCACGTGGCGGATAGAAAGAGAGTGAGAGAGAGAGAGAAAAAGCGAGAGTAGCTACTCGTCCGTCCATAAAAGTCGGAGGCGACGGTGTTCGATCTCGCCGGAACCGCCGATAACGTTCTTAGCCTCGACATAAACGCCATGTCAATTACCGGCGAGCCTAGCCGGATAATATAACCGACAAAAGTCGGCCGAGACGTTATACCGTTACCCAACATTTATGCGACGTGCCATAACGATCGCGAACGCTTTGGCCGCTCACCTTTAATAGACATCGACTCCGCTGAAACTGCGGGTTGAGGATCCCGCTCCTTTCCATCTCTATCTCTCGTCATTTTTCGGGAGATAATTGTGCTTTCTGCAGCTCAGAGAATGTAGGCTGCAGAAAAATTATAGTTGCTATCTCTATATTTCCCGAGAGCTATAAAACCACGCCCACTGGGTGCTGATCACGCCTCCTTGGAGAACGTCGCGCCTACGTAGGACTGTACACCTGCTTAGGGAAGTTTCCACCCAAGACAAGTCACGTTTACCTACGACAATTACTACTTAAAACTGGCCACATATATTTGGAGCACACTTACGTAGAGCACTTTACGCCTACTCAGGGTAATCCACGCCTCCACAGGCCAGTCTCCGCCTACTCAGGGCAATCCACGCCTACTCAGCCTAATCCACGCCCACTTCATAACATGTCATTATACCTAATTAGCACAGCCTACACGTTCCAGAGTAGATTCCTATGATTTTCTCGAAAATAATTTGCCCACTCGTAAACTGAAAAACAGCTCGTCGCCCACGGTGAATCGACGGCGCCTACGTCCCTAAAAGCATCAAAATCAAGGTAACTCTTGCCATCTCCGGTGCACGTCGCAGAGCTCCTGCGGGACAAGCCTATAATTACATATTCGAGTTTAATCGCGCGAGATCACGAGAGGACCGATAGTACGTCGATCCCGGATCGATCGCGCCTATCCCCAGGGTTCTCGAACGTCGTCGGGACACGTCCTGGGAATAATTAGACGGGCGACATTAATGGTCCCCGGCTTTGTCGCGACGTAACGAGAAAAAATAAAGAAAAGTGGCGTCTAGCGGCGCGTCGAATAAAAATTTTCAAGCGTATCGTGCCCGGAGAATAATGGAGAACGCGGAAGAGAGGAGCTGTTGATGGCGGTTCGACGCAACGCGGCTGACGTAGAGGCAGCCGCGATGCGCGAGCTTTAACCTCTTGACCCCGACATCCAAGCGGCGCGGCAGCGGAATGCTTTCGCGTGCCACTTAATTTCGTACACGTCGAGACTGCGAATCATGTCAACGAGCTCTTCCTCTTTTCAGTGGACCGACCGAGCGGGAGAAGTGTTAGAGTACATAAATTTTGTTACAGAGAAAGGGACAGATGATTCGTTCAACGTCTAGTTGACACGTTGAACCGGCGCCATTGTACTGGTCTCACTTTTAACCCTAGGTTCACGGTCAAAACGACGGGTTTTAATATTTTTACATTTACCGAGACGAGAAATTATTCAACAAATTTCTTTCTTTCGGTATATACTATAAAAAGGAATAGCTAAAAAATTTTGATAGATAGATTCTTGTTACTTTCATAGAATAATGTGGAACAGTAACTTTTAGTGGTCCGTAAACCTAGGCTTAATGGCCGGTGGGTTTGGTTTCAACAACGCTGACAGCTTCTATGTACAGTCGAGTCGGAAAGTAAGTTAACATTTGGTGATATGTAGGCAATGAATATGATGAATAAAATCAAGTTATTGTATTGTTTTTATTTAGGAGGTGTAAGGAAATAAACAAATATGTTAGTAAAACATATATTATCATTATTAAAGATTAAAGACATGTCATATTCATTTGCCTGCATACACCAGTCGTTAACTTACTTTCCGGCTCGACTGTATGAAACGAGTGAAACTTGTGCGAAACGCATTAAATTCGCTCGGCACTGAACGTGTTAATTTCAAGCCTGATTCTGTTCAGGGTTGCGAGGGCATTTGAACAGCGAGCTCTTCGATCGACTTCTCGCGCAATAAACGAGCAGCTCCGCGTGTCCGAGGAAAAAGATCCGAACGAATTTCCCCCGGAGATCTAATTCCCCGGAGGGAACGAGGCTAGCCCGACGCTAGTTCCGAATTCCGTGTCTAGCCGGTTTGAAGAATGGCGCGGGGAGCACCATTCGCAACAAGTTTTTCCCGAATTGATTTATGTTTCTGTTCCGAGCGCAGCTTCGCGCAGGATTCTCTCTTTCCAGGATATCTGGGGGCATGTCCACCGCAGTGCGTACCCGACTTGCCAATACCAGTCCTGAAAGCCAAGTTTTCTTTCGGAGAAACGAGCGAAGTTCGGTCCAAGGATCGCGAAGAACGGCCGGTGCGCGCTCTCTCTCTCTCTCTCTCTCTCTCTCTCTCTCTCTCTCTCTCGACGTCCCCCGGAGCTGTAATTTATCGGGTACGTCGTTCCGCGAAGAATAACGCGCGAAAGAGAATGTCGCAAGGTCTTAGGCTTCGGACGCTCTCGGATCTTGGCCAATTAGATCCAGAAATTTGAACCTCGGCCAAATATTTAATGTCACGGCTGCTCCGCTCGGACGGTCTTCTTCTCTGGCCGACTACGATCTCGACTATCGAAACCGAGACTGGTATTCGACGATCTGCGAGAAACATACCGCGAGGAGATCTTCCACGCGAGAACCCGAATGTAATTACTTTGGCTGTGGCAGAGAGTTTCGAGACAGTGTCTCCGTGCCTCGATCTCTTTTTCTCTCGTCTTTCCGTTTCGACGACGAGGAACGAGGAGCGACGACGAGGAACGAGAGCGTGCACGGCACCGGAGAAATCCCCGATGAAAATCTTTTAATGTAGCCTCTGTGTGGCCGCGGACCGCTCAGCGGAGCAATACGCCGCAGACTTTTTCATTCTTCGCCGACAAAGAGGTCGCGCGCTCTGCACGCGCCGTCTGCCATTCCCTGCAACTTCGCATAGATGTGTCTGCGAGCCGTAAGAGACCGGTGGAGCGCACCAACCTCGGGAAAATCATCTCGCCGTTGTCTCGCAGACGCCCACAAGAGACCCGTCGACTCGCATCCAGGCGATCACTGGTTGTCCGACTTCGATTTAGACGGGACTTCGCGAGACAATGGCTTCCGGTCTCTTGACGGTACACGGCCTGCCCAGAACTCCCGACGAAATTAGCAAATTCTGAGAAAAATGGGTCTGACTAGTATGTAACATCTGAGCTAACGTTCTGCATTAACTTCCATCGATTTTACGGAAGGACCTTTCGGCATTCGATTGAGCCTCAAAAGATAACTCTATCGGGCAAGTTTCGAGTCGGTACCCCTACCAAAAGGGTAGTTACAGGACGAAAAAATTCATGAACATTCTACCCTAAAAGCATCCACGACTGTGAATTTTCTCCGAATTTTTTACTGCAAAATCGATTTTTAAAAAATTGCAGAAACCTAAAACTTTTGTAACGAAGTTGCCAGCAATATGGGTCTGAGTACTATGTAAAATCTGAGTTACAAAAGGGTATAGTCTCTCAACATTCGATTAGATCTCCACAGGTAACTCTACGTAGCAAGTTTCAAGTCGGTACCCCCACCACGAGAGTAGCGTGAACACAGATTTTAACGAATTATGCCACAGTTCTTCTGTCCAGCTCAACAAAAAGTTACGAAAACATTTATGAACATTCTACCTAAAAGCATCCACGACTGTGAATTTTCTCCGAATTTTTTACTGCAAAATCGATTTTTAAAAAATTGCAGAAACCTAAAACTTTTGTAACGAAGTTGCGAGCAAAATGGGTCCGAGTACTATGTAAAATCTGAGTTACAAAAGGGTATAGTCTCTCAACATTCGATTAGACCTCCACAGGTAACTCTACGTAGCAAGTTTCAAGTCGGTACCCCCACCACGAGAGTAGCGTGAACACAGATTTTAACGAATTATGCCCCAGTTCTTCTGTCCAGCTGAACAAAAAGTTCCGAAAACGTTCATGAACATTCTACCTAAAAGCACCCACGACTGTGAATTTTCCCCGAATTTGTTACTGCAAAATCGATTTTTAAAAAATTGCAGAAACCGAAAAATTTTGTAATGTAGAAAGTATTAACCTCTATCGATTTTATGAGATAAAAATTTTAGAGCTCCTCAGCGGATTTTCGAACCTCTTCAAAATGACGAGTTGCCGCACTCTTTTTGAACGCGGTTTTCGCGATCGGATCCTTCACCGTGCGATTACTTTTCAATTGAATCCTTTCGCAAGGTTCGATCGCATTCGTCGAATAATTCCACGAAATAGTTTGATTCGATTTGGCGCGCAGGGAATGCTCTAATCACGATCTCGTTACATCGAGTTCCAATGTTATCGTATTCCTGGAAAACTATGGCGATGGGCTGGCTCGATACCGTTCTATACTACTGGCAGCCGAGCGGCGCGGCGCACGGCAAATCGTGTGTCCGCGTTTTACGTCGTCCGTAGCATCCGGCAAACGAAAATTCGATTTTCTACACGGCGTTTCCGGAACTTTTCGCGCGGTATTTTTTACCATTTTTCCCCGGTGGCTCGCCGTGTTACATGTAGCACCGAGGGGGTTCCAGTAGTCCGTATTTTACAACCCAGTTACCAATATTTTAAAATCGTATAAAGCATCGGACTCTTTACAAAGTCTTTGCGCTGGACTAACAGGAAACACAGCCCAAGTGTCAATCACGAAACTTTCATAAAACTTTACAGATTCACAGTTTAGCCAAAAATCTTTCGGACGTATTTGCGTTTATCAGCGGAAAAACAGGTTTATCACTAAACCTACCGACACTTCCCGCATACCGGTTCCTACTGAAATAATCAAAATTAATTTAGGGAAATAATGGAATACACACCGGTGCTTAATAAATTTAGTGTTTCCATTTGTATGGGGCAACCAGAAGCTTTTAATACCTGGCGAGTTTAGTGTTAAGTTTGAGGTGAGGTAAGGTAGTATAAAATAGTCGAGATTGTCCTCACTTCGTTTATTAATAATATCGGTACGCGAATGCCAGTGCAGTGCTGGTGTCGTAGTCTCGAAGGCTTACCATCAACTGACGACTCTCGTTGCATTCCCAAACACGTCGGAGTTAGAAAAGGCAAAAATATAGGGGAGAAAAAGAAAAGAGAATAGAAAAGGAAAACTTGAGCAGACAGTGACAGCGATAGGGACCGAGACTGACGAAAACCAGAACACTGGCGACGTTGTCAAGGGTGCATTGGAAACTCGTGAAGGGCTGGTCACCAAATGTGCGACCAGCAAACAGGAAATAGCGAATACTAGCGTAACAGAGTTGGAAAGAAAAGAAAAATTCTTAGAAGAAATATATGCATTGGCGTACGTGGTGATATCGCCGCCACAAGTTCAACAATTCAAAAACCAGTGAGCATAGAGGGAAACGATGCAAATTACTTGGACTTTTGCAAGGAACAATATGGTGACGGCGAAATTTGTCGTGAGTTGTAAGTTGGAATATTGAAGACTAAAACGGTTTCAAGCGCGTCTGGTTCTCGTTAAATATTATACATCGGCGGACAGGAAAGGAACGGGGGAAAAAGGAAGAAGCGAGCACGAGACTTCCGTTGCGAAGGAAGTTTTTGGTCGAACGAGTTACGCCGGTGATTGCGTCACGAGACCGTTTCATCCCTTTCATCTTGTCTCCTCGTCCGCCGGCGTCGTTGTGTCTCGGCGAGTCCTCTCCAGCTCTCTTTCCCGACGAGACTGTTTTTCAGGTTCACCGACGGGAACAGAGACCAAGGGAGACGGAGAGGGAGAGCGGGGGGAGAGAAAGAGAGAGGGAGAGAGAGAGAGACGATGAGAGGCCACGAGATTCTCGACATTTCCGCGACATAATTTTCCTCGCGTGCACCTTGCATCCACCGGGCTCTTTTTCTTCGCGGAGCTCCTCTTTTTTTCCTCTTCTATGGTTTTAATCTGCGGCCGCGTATTCTGGCCGCCTTTTCGGCCCGTTGTCCTCGTGTTAATCGATAGTTGCGTTCCCCTTGCCCCTTGTCTACTCGCTTTTCTTTTCATCGAACGGTTTCTTTTGCGTGTCTTCATTACGATCACGGTCGGGGAGGACCTTACAGAATTTGTGTAGCGTGTCGACTGAGTGGATCGTAGTTGAGAATGTTTGGCAAAGTATTTGCGGGCACGGTGTTGGGTTATAATGTAGTCTGGCGGTTCTGATTATGGTACTACATACAGACTGATTATATGAGCGCAACATACAGGATCATTAATGACGACAGTCCTTAAACTCTGACGAACACCTATCAAACCTTCTTCAATTTCTAAAGCAACACTGTTCAGCAGCGAGAAAGTTGGTAGCCATCTTACGGCGGGTCTAGGAAGCGCTGTAGAGCACAGTAGAATGGGACCGCACAGATCAGACGCAGCGGTACACGTAGTTTTAGCAGTTCCAGGCTTCAATTTCTACACAAATTTTAACACTTTAGCTACCGGAAGCCTGGTAATAGGATTTTCAATAATTGCACTTTACCACAAAGAAACTTAAAAATAATTTTTTTCATAAATTAAAGGAAATTAGCAGATTATTGGAGCTGACTTTTGTTGGTTCACAAAATCCTCAGCCATGGATTATAGATAATTATAATATATACTATTGTTGGATAGCGGATTTGAAGAATTTGCAACAAAAAACCGGCTAGACGCAATTTAAAGGAACCGTGCTCACCGTCTGACTCCCTCCCCTACTTTCGCGACGACAGCATGTTCACGGCCCCTTTCCCCGCGTTGGATTAACTTTTATATCAGAGTAGGAGAATTCTCGTCCGGATTCCAGCACGGCTGCCCGATTCGCGTGCACACACGCGCCTCCAGGACACAGGGAAGAAACATAATTTAGTCCCCGAGAATAAAAGTACGAGGCGTGCGCGCGCGTTTGCACCGGTGCTCAAAGCGGTTCCGACCCGCTCGTTCTCATTTCGTCGGGCGAAGCCGCGCGGAGTTGAACGGGCGACAAGTCACAGCACAGTTGTAATTGCGAATCGGCCGTGCCCGGGAACTGGTCCGTCAGGGGGATGCAAATATTCCGGGCGGTTGTTGCTGCCGCTGTTGCGAACGATCGACCGAGTTTACACGGCAGATCGAGACGGACGTCCGCGCCACGCTTCCTGAAAATCTGATTACGCAGACTTGCCGGCAAATTCGATGCTTCGGTGTTTCTTGGCTCGCCGAGCAAATTCGAAAGCCTGGGCTATTAATCTCCCCGCTTTGAAACACCACTGTCGAACAATTACCGGCACAAATCTCACGCGTCGCAAAAGCTTCCACAAAATCGATAGAATTTAAACAACGAAACCAAAACTGTTTGGATTAATTCTTCAACTCTTCCAGAATACCAACGAAGTTCGGTTCGACTGTGTTACGAGCAGAATTGATTTTCAAAGATAGACAAAGAGAGTTTTCTTATGCATAAACTGGCAGGATCAGAGCGCAGAAAAGCACGGTGTAGGTTGATAGAAGATTTTTTGTTAAAATTGAACGAATTGAAATTTTATATATTTTTCGATATATTGCTGATTGTCCTGTGCGAGAATAGGATTTACGGAATTTGCAATTCCCCCAGTTTGTTCTCGGGTCTCCAACTGCTGGTTCTCGGCGTTCCTCCGTTGCGTCGCGGTTTCGTTTCGATCGGTGCCCGCGGCTATTTTCCAGCCGAAATTCAAAGACAGAGAACGACCAACCGGCGAGAGGAGAGTAACCAGAGGTGAAAGAGAAAGAGAGGGAGGGGAGGAGTAGGAGGAGGAGACGCGAGGAGGAAGTAAATAAGCGCGTGTACCGAGCAGCCGATGACCTACTATTGACGCTTTTGTGGCGCTGCTTTAGCTACGTTCCGGCACAATGGAAAATGTAGCAACTCGAAACGGGTCTGAAAAGAGGGAACGGCGAGAGAGAGAGAGAGAGAGAGAGAGAGAGAGAGAGAGAGAGAGAGAGAAGAGTGGAGGGGGAACAGGGGGCGGGGAACATGAACAGAAGAGAGAGAGAGAGAGAGAGCGCGAGAGACGCGGTGCGCGCGTTCTTTCTTCGACGACGAAAAACTGTGTCGCTCATTGTCGACCGGTATCCATCGCGGAACAATCGCGATAATGAGAAAGCTACGCAGCCGAAGAGTTTCGCTCTTTCCCGCTCTTTCTCTATAGCCCCACCCCCTCACCCCCCAACTGAACCGTCGCAGTCGGGGGGAGAAGTTTCTTGCGCACGGGTTTCGGTCCCGAGGCTTCTCGCGGCGCTCTGCCGCCGCCCCCTTCGACCGCAGCCCGCGACACAGCCAGCTCCTGTTCCTTTTGTCCGCTCCCTACATCAGGGTTCGCGATCTCCATCGACCGGCTGCTCCCTGCCGCGCTCTGTCCTAGACTCCGCTCGGCCAACAAACGAGCAACCGCGCAAATAACATTTTAGTGACCTTGGTTCGCCCCCGGGGCCACGCCGATGACGCCAGAGAACGTAACGACACTATCTTGCGCCTGAAGGTGGTGTCATGTCGCTCCCTTGGACGGAGTAGGCGTGGCTTCGCTGCTCTCGATTTTAATGGAACTGGTGCAGTGCCCCATGAAGCTATGTATGCTCATGTCCGACTCAGGGCTTCTGGATCCCTCAAAAGTTTAATTTTGTAGCCATAAATTTTCCTCATTCCGTCTACATTGCATTGCGTGGGCGTGGCTTCGCTGTTCTCGATTTTAATGGAGCCAGAGCAGTCCTTCATACATCAATCTATGTCTGACCTAGGCGTCATATATTCTCTTAAAAATCTGGGTCTAAGAGATTCCAAATTTGCTTGGTGTGTCTACCTAGCCTCTTATAGGCGTGGCCACGTTGCTCTCGATTTTAATGTAACTGGTGCAGTGCCCCATGAAGATACGTATGCTCATGTCCGACTTAGGGCTCCTGGATCCCTCAAAAGTTTAATTTTGTAGCCCTAAATTTTCCTCATTCCGTCTACATTGCATTGCGTGGGCGTGGCTTCGCTGTTCTCGATTTTAATGGAGCCAGAGCAGTCCTTCATACATCAATCTATGTCTGACCTAGGCGTCATATATTCTCTTAAAAATCTGAGTATAGAGATTCCAAATTTGCTTGGTGTGTCTACCTAGCCTCTTATAGGCGTGGCCACGTTGCTCTCGATTTTAATGTAACTGGTGCAGTGCCCCATGAAGCTACGTATGCTCATGTCCGACCTAGAACTCCTGGGTCCCTCAAAAATTTAATTTCGTAGCCCTCGATTTTCCCCATTCCTTCTACCTTGCATTGCGTGGGCGTGGCTTCGTTGCTCTCGATTAATGGAGCCAGGCCGGTGCTCCACACATTAATCTACGTCGTGTCTGACTTAGGGCGTCATATATTCCCTTAAAAATCTGGCTCTGAAGATTCCAAACTCGCTTGGTGTGTCCAGCTAGCCTCTTGTAGGCGTGGCCACGTTGCTCCCGATTTTGATAGAATCACAGGTACAGCCCCATAGAACGATCTATGGTCCACCTGGTCTGGAATTCCTCTGCTCTGTTGGAAAACTTAACTCCGAAGACCTCGATCTCAATTTCAGCGTCCACGTTGCCCCGGGTAGGCGTGGCCTCGTTGCTCTCGATTTCGTCGGAGCCAGGCCGGTGCTCTACAGGACAGTCCACGTTTGCCACCGTCCGATTTTCCGGCTACTTTGAAATTCAAATGCGTCCTCCGCCGACGTCTTAATTTACCGTCAGGATTAAACGAACTAGCGACGGGTTCGAGCGGGGAATCGAACAAGAACTACTCGGCGCTATTCCCGTCCGTCGGATCGGTCAACGTCAAACGGATTCCGTGACCTAGGTCCCGAGGAGCCTCTCTTTCGTTGCAGGACAAACCGCGACAAGGCTCGATCGAGCTCGAGCGAAATGAACTCGCTCTCTTTCTCTCCAGCCGCGCGGCGTTTCCCGTCTAGGCAGCCACGGGAATTTAGTCGAGCGGTTGCTCGTCCTCGTCGTTTATTTCCGGCGTCATCCTAAACAGCCAGATGCCCCGCAATGATTCAATCAACCGCGAACGAGCTTACCGCGCCAATCCGACGGGTTTTATTGTCCTGCCGTGAAGGTGGCGGAACATGAAACTTAACGGTCGCGTTGTTCTTGGCGGGATTCTCTTGCCAGGATTCTCCGGTTGATTAATGGCCGAGTGCTGCCATAAACGCCGACAGATTTCTCGTGCGTGCGAAAACCGTTCTCGTTACGCTCGCTTATAGTGTTGCGCGTAGGGATCCCCACGGAAAATCACCGACACGCTCCATCAGCCGATTTCGGGAGATCGTCCTCTCGCTCCCTTTGCTGAACATTTCCCTAATCGATACTCGAGGTCGATCATACCGGAAGTAAAACTCTCTGTTGTTCTTTCGCTACTGCGTCGAGGTTGCTCATAGTTTCGAAAAGAATTCGCCTCTCGTCGCGTCAACTGGAACTTTTCTTGTTAAAATTCTTCAATTTTCATAATCTCCTCCGACTTGGAGATTATCCGTGCCGATCAAGGTTATACTAATCTAAAGAGTCTCGACGAGACTCGCGTACCAACTAGACGCTTCGATTTTTATGAAATTCACACGACAGGTCTCTGGAAAAAATATTTGACGCGCGTCTCCCTCGACCAGGTGAGAACCCTCGATATGCCGGAGGGTTGAAGCACACTTTCCCCCCGCAACTTCGAGGGTAGTTTTCTCGCCCCGTTAACACGCATGATCGCCGGACGGAATAATAAATAATCACGGGGGCCGGTGCGAACGCGGTTGCTCGGTGTTTTTCATTCGCGATTTCAAACGGAATACAGAAGCATGCGGGTTTCGCAGCGGGCCGAGAATGCCGGCATCGAACTGCGTGTCCCGTGGTTTTCCTAAAACGAGCATCGCCCGCCACGCTATGTTTAGTATTATAGAAACGGACATAGCAGGCTGAAACGGACCCGCGTCATCTGGCTAAACTTGGAACTTAGACTTCACGTCTGGCCCGCGTTGAACGTCGCCACTTTAGAACGAGAGAGAGAGAGAGAGAGAGAGAGAGAGAGAGAGATCGTTATTCCATCTTTCCTTGGCTCGGTTTATATAACCCTTAAACGCGCTGTCGATATTTTTGAGACGTCACTATTCTTTCGATAACGCCTACAGCAAGCAGCCCGATTCGATGAGACTTCGGTTACCTGTTGCGACCGCCTCGTCGAAAATACCGTCGACGGGTCCGCGTCGTACACGTCGCGAGGAGAAGATCGATCGTATTTATTTATTCATTCGCGAGCGAGCGTACTTTTAAAGAACACCGATCTGTCAACAAATCGTTGCTCTGGAGCCGATTCACAACTGTCAGGAATTAATCGCGAACAAAGCTGGGAATGGTTTCAATTAAAAACTCCATTAGCAGACATTTTTTTCGTTTCACGTGTGTACAGGATCTCGGTAAGGTAAAACAGTTTCGTTGCCGGATAAAAACGATTCAATTAGATCCGCGTTTTTATCGGGCGTCGTCATTTCGAGGTGCGGACAGCTCTGTTTATCGTTAGACCGCGGATTTTGCGTTCGCGAGACAAAGTGGGACACTGTGGACCGGTGTCACTGGAATTTAACACTAAATCTACCAAGCACAAAACCTATAATTTCGATAATTGTGAAATAGAAAACCGGTCATTCTGACCGTGGTAGGTTAGTGTGATGTGTATCTCGATACATCCAACTCGATAATGGACTGCGGATCTTTATGCAAAATCGAAATTTCTTGCGTCCGTTGCGAAAAACAGCGCCTGCCCATAAATATCGTGTAACAGTGTCTGCTGGTCGGAAATAACATATCAATTAAACTCTTTTAATCTTCCTACCGTTTCGAATTACAGTTTCTCTACTCGTTGAAATTATTCAAGGAAGAAGGAAATTTTGAATCAGTGTCTTGCAATCGACGAGAACAATTTTTCTAAAGACTGCATACCCTTGCAAAAAGACTGTCGTATAAGTATTCGTATAAAATGGTGTTGTATTAAAATACAGGGTGGTCCAAAAATGGGGGACGATTGGGAACACGGGGATACGAGCTCGCAGGGATCGAATATGTGCAGAAAAATTCCCGTTCCTAATAACGCGGATTCGCGACCGGGGTAGGAATCGAGGTTTCAGAAAGCTCGAGACCGGACTGCGTCCGAAAATTCCGCTCACCGGCCTTAAGCAAAGCCCACGAAGGAAGAGAGCGGCGGCCAAAGTCGCCGAATGGTACGGATTTAGCCGCCATCTGGTCCAGTCCGTTCTCTTGGTTCTGCTAGCGGATCACCACCGATAGGATTCGAAATAGGCGCGCGGAAGGAGGAGAGAGAGAGAGAGAGAGAGAAATTAGAGTGGAAGAAAAAAGTTCGTCGTTGTGAAAAAAACGTGCGTCCGGCGAATTAGCATCGGCCGCGAAGAACAACGACGATTACATAGAGATTCGCCGGTGATCGCGGCACGCGATCGCGAGGGATCAAAGCGAGCCAGCCTTGTTCACGGTAGAAGAAAAAAGATGAACGAGCGTGCCGCGCGAGAGATCGACTTCAGGGTACACACGAAAGCGGATCTCGCGGCACGCAACGACGAGCCTCGAATGCCGCGAAACCCGGCAGAAATGTTTCGCGAAGGTCACGCGACAGGAAAAACGTAATTGAAGGTGTCGCGATGCCGGTTGACATAGGTGGCAATGGCCAGTGGGCGGTCAGGGTCCCACAAACGTGCTCAAACGGCGGAAAACCCGCGTTTTTTTGGATCTGTGAATCGAGTGGAATAGGATTCTCGGTTGTTATAGAGTTAGAGGCTTGATCGATCGTCAGGGAATTTCTACGAACCTCACAAGCATACATAAACGCGCCCAAATCCGCGTTTTTAAATATTTGAGCCGTTTATTTCGAAAGTGGCCTAAGTCCATTTATCTTAAAATCGAGATATTTAAGGGTTTGCGTTTCAATGAATTTAAAAATATACGTATAGGACATTAATGAGTCGCACTGCTTAAGTGTATCTAAGGCTGTTAAATTTATAGTTCCTATTAAAATAGTGGCAATTATTAAGTGAATAATATGCGTTTTCTTATCAAGAATGGAGTTAGGCCACTTTCAAAATTAACAACCAGATTCATTATAAAATTTGAAGGTGCCCAAGTCCATTCAACATAATTTAAGATGCTTCAAATTGAAAAAAAAAAAACAATACTGAATTTATTTTACATATCCTTAAAACACTTCAGGAAAATAATTTATGCGATTCAATTAACTACATAACGTGCAAAATTACAAACATAAATTTATTACAAAACAATTTACTACTCATCTACATTTTGTGCATGTAAAAGGGATTTGAAGTAATCATGATGTTCCGGTGGTATATAAATATCGTAATAGGTCCATCATGTCCTTGAATTTTGTTGTTGTAATTTGTCTGATATTTTCATTCTTATATTTAAAATTTTCATTCTTATTCATTGGTCTTATAGAAAATTTTATACGGTTCATTTCTGACAAAGCGCATCCAACATATTTTTAGCCAGTTTATTGATTCTCCATTAGAATTTTTTACTCTTTTAAAAATTGCATCTTCTAATAATTTTGTTGATACAAAATCTTCTTGTCTCATTTCATTTACAATAAAATTATTACCTTGATATATTATCTTGATTATTTAAGTATAAATGGAGTTAGGCCACTTTCAAACTACACGGTTCGATTATTAAACTAACTCTGAAAACTTATGTGTCAAGAATTATCGTATTTGCTCGGATTATAAGCAACCTGAAATGCTTTACTGATAAATAACATAAAGTTGTACACGTAACCATGATAACCGGAAAAAACTGAAAAACGGAGTTAGGCCACTTTCAAAATAAACGGCTCATTTGTGAATCGAATGCCAAAGGATTCTCGATTGTTATGCAGTTGGAGGCTTGGTAGGATGTCAAACAATGTCTACAATCGTCACAAACAGATGCAAACGCGGCCAAGGTCGCTGAAACCTGCTCAAACGTCGGCAAATGCTCGTTCTTGAATATCTGTGCATATCGAGTAAGTATTTTCAGCAGTTATCGAGCTGTCGGCTGAACTGATCGTTTAGGGGACTTGTACAACCACTGCAAACATCCGCCAACCGACAGGAGTGCGATCATTCTTAGAGATTTATTAACTCGATAGGTAACAACCGAATTTCAAACAGTGCAAATGACCAATGTACACCACTGTCAACAAACGCCGATTAATAGAGCAACAGTCTTGAAGGCGGTTAGGAATCGACATAATCAAACTTGCAAACGGTTACAATCTCCGTTAAAGCTAGGAGCATTCAACGTCAATCAGCTGTCACATTCAAGCGCCGTCAAACATCGCCGATTTCCAAACGAGCGACCAACGTCCTCCAAGTAATTTGCAACGATCGTGCCTATTTCCACGTTAATTTATACACATTTATGATTCGCGAGAGAGCGAAGGACAGCGGGCCGCAGCGGAGCAGACCACGATTTTGACAATTACCTCGGAAATGTGGGGAAAAATGTTTGAGGTCGCCGCGGTTAGGTCGTGAAAGCGGACGAGCGACGTGGCCCGGAGTGGCGGCATACTATTCGCGAGGCCAAGTTCCACAAACTTGAGAGAGAAACGACTTCGCGCAGAGGGTGGACGATAAGATTGCGCGGAGAACAACCCGTGGCACGACCACGCCGCACAACTCCGACATACTGCGCATAGCGTGGAATATTAAACGATCGCGATGAAATTCTAAGAAGAGAATCGCTGTTTCGCGGGCGTTCCTCGACGATCCTGCCGCAGGAACGGTTCCGGCAAGAAGTTCAAAAAAATCGAGACCTGCTCAAACAGTCTCAAACTATCAGAGGTTTGCACAATCTCGAAAGAATTTCGTGCTGTCACAGTCTCGATACTCTTCCGAAACCATTTGCAAGCGCGCTCCGATCGATAAGGGTACATTCTTAGATTCGCGTGTGTACACGTTCTCACAGCACACTCTCGGAGCAAACGACTTTCAGCGGGCACAACAAAGATTTTGGCAGCGTCATCTGTCACGATCGCAGGCGACATTCTCGAGTTCAAACACAGCGCTCGCAGACGGCGAGACTGACAGGTCCCAGCCGAGTTTTAAACGGACATCAAAGACGTCCGGTGACCACCAATTAATGGAGACACGCATATTTTTACGTCAAGCGTCACGCGTGTTTTGTAAAGCGTGCGCCGTTACTGGACGAGAGACTTCTCACTGTTTCCGTCAGCGAAAATTGTAAACGAATGATAGACCTTATTGTTATGTTGCAAGAAACCAAGGCAAACGATCCACTTTACAGACGTCCAACTACCAGCAACATCCACCAAACGATTTCGGGGTATAAGAAACGCTGTTAGGATGGAGAGAGAGAGAGGTTCCGATAAAATGGTGCGCGACGAAAATGATTTCCGGCGTGGGTTGTCGCGAGACCAGCGGCGTGCACGGTGAGGGCCGAGCCCTTGCTCGAGCCTCGTGCGGGGCGATCGATCCTCGGATTCGCGATTTCTACCCTCGAGTGGGCAATTCGCTGGGATTTGGGTCGCGACGAGGGATGCAGACGCGTGCTAATCGATTCGCGGTTTCTGATCGGCGGAAACAACGCGGCGGCCGGCGTCGACGCGCGTCGCCCGTCGCGAATATTTCGCGCCGAATGTTCCGCCGCCTCCGGCTCCGACTGCCGTCGAAATTATTGATTCTGGCAGCAAACCGGTGCACCGACGATGCTCCTCGATATCCTTTCCCCATCGCGAAGGACACCGGAGAAAACCCGGCCCGAATCCAATCCGGGCAGCGCACAAACTGGCCGCGGCAGGCTGACCGTCTCGTCGTCAAAAAGCTTTACGGGAATTGAATTTCGCGCATCGACTTACCGCATCGTTGAAGAGTCTTTTAAAGCGTTGAAACGATTCGAATCCGTAGGAAAAGTGTATCACAGAGTTCCCAGAGGTCCAGGCGTGTTTCGTTCGCCAGCGACACGGACGTGTTCACCTCATCGTCGCGGTATCGTCGCGTTCAACAAGTCACTGGCCACGAGAGAGAGAGAGAGGGAGATCGATCCGCCTGGGTTCGCGAACAACGGAGAGCGTTGATTCGCCGAGGAGAATCAGCGATACTCGCGGCTCAAGGTGCACACGAGAACCGGAGGATCGCACGAGAGTAGGTTCGCGAGGTGGTTAGGGGAATCGTGCGCGAGTATCACGCGACCAACGAGGACTGGTGGTGCGCGACGATCGGGGACAAGCGCGAAGAACGGACACGCGCGACGAGCTACGCTTCGCGACTGAGTTTGATATCCTCCTCGAGGGTAGCCCGCGGAGGAGAGCTCTACCCCCACTCGGCTCTGCCGACGAGAGCGGCGGGGGCTGCAGGGGGCGAGGGAGCTCCGATCTTCTCTCGTAGCCTAGGACGTAGGGATGGGATCAAGTTCGATACGCGTGGTGCGAGAGTCCGAGGCAAGTTTGGCAACTGTGTGTTTCATTTTGTTAGGCTCGAGACCCGAAGCAATGTTAACTCTGACGGAGTCGATTTTTTGGCCCATAGAAAATTGTCACACAATTGCCGAAATTTTTAGAAATTAAGGCAAGCGAAGAGCTACGTTAAAGACAACACAGAGACTTAACAGGGTTAAAGAGTATACTTGTGATGTTATCATTTTATGCAAGGTGGTGTCATAGCCTAGAACAAAGACCTGCAGGGGGTTGATTATTTTCTATTTCTAGCTTCTGAAAGTGTTATTATACCTAACATCCTAATGGAGTAATAATTTGGGAAAGGGATGCTTCAGTAGGGTACTCATGAAAGTTTTGAAAGTGTTAGATCAATGTTCGAATATGCTCGGGAAATACTCGAACCCATCACTACTCAGAGGCTTTCTAGACCATGACACTCGTCTAGAAGTCGTTCTTGGCTCTTTAGGCGACCAGATGATTCGAAAGACAATGCTAATGATGGCACCTGTAACAGAGAGTCGTAGTTTTCTGTTTCTTTGGAAGTAGGCCATTTTATTTCTCCACGAATGAGCTACTGTCCCCCATGAGAAAGCAATTGATGTAAGATGGCTGTTTATTGGTACCTGCTTGAATACCATTAGTAGACTGCGGACCTTTATGCAGAATAACAATATTCGCAGTAGTATATTGAAGAATATTGAAGCAGGAGTTGAATAGAAATTCATTTCATCCCTTGATAGATCTTTCACATTGAAAACAACCGAATAATCTTAAATGTTTTAAATCTGTTACTGTTTCACATTTCACCTAGCCAATTTCTTCATAAGTGCATAAAAATCTGCAGTCTAACCATTAGATTTCTCCACGAAAGAGCAACTACTCCGTGAGAAAGCAAATTTTATTCTTCCACAAGAGACCTAAATTTTCAATAAAAGAGAACCGAATCGTCGGGTAAGAGAACGTTTGAATATTATAGTGTTCACATAATACGGGGGGCACTATTGTGCTCACAAAAGGATTCAATCTACTTGGTTTGGACTGACTGTACCATTTCTGTTTTCATAGATGCTCATAGAAGGTCCGAACGCAATCAAGGAGTGAATCTACTTGCAAGGTGCTCCATCCCATCACTACCATAACGCAACTCTGGCTACAACAACGACTTCACTCAACGCGACCACGACTCGAGTCAACTGCAACTCAACTGCGACTCGACTCGACTCGACTCGACTCGAATCAACTCGACTCGATTGTGACTCGACCATGACTCGACTCAATACGTCACGAGCCTCCGGCGAGAATCGAACGCGAGCACGAAGGCGCACGCGTGCGAGGACCGGGAGCATAGCGTGTGCCCGCAAAGTGGCAACCGGTGGCAGCAGCCGCCTGCTCCGCGTCGCGACGCCTCGACGTCGTCTATTTACGCAGACGGTGCACCCTGTCGCACACCGATCGCTCCAGCCGGACACGACAGGAGCCGCGAGAACCACTTGTGCACGCGAGGGTGCATCCTCGAGAACGATGCACCGGACTACCAGCGCGTTTCGACCTCCGTCGACAGCTTCACTGGAAATTAACATTTAATTTCGCCTGTTCCTGTGAAATTCGGGCTTGTTTCAACAACGGCCAGCGGCAGGTGGTTAACACTAAATTAACAAAGGTGTTTCCGTAGGACATAAACTATACCGTTGGAACACGTGTTGCAATAATAACCGGACGAGATTTACAGTCTGTCTCGTAATTGATGCTACACGCAAGTTACGGTTTTATTCGACAATGCAGTTTATGCATACAGTGAATTCTCGATATACAGTCGAGTCGGAAAGTAAGTTAACATTTGGTGATATGTAGGCAACGAATATGATGAATAAAATCAAGTTATTGTATTGTTTTTATTTAGGAGGTGTAAGGAAATAAACAAATATGTTAGTAAAACATATATTATCATTATTAAAGATTAAAGACATGTCATATTCATTTGCCTGCATACACCAGTCGTTAACTTACTTTCCGACTCGACTGTATATACACGCCGTGTTATATTTACACTACTCGGCGTTCGAGGCCACTCAGATAATTCCGCGACGTTCATCGTTCAGGTCCTGGCGACATATATAGAGAGATCACTGTATTTCCAATCCTGTTCGAACGACTAATTCCATTTTCCATCGGAAAAATGACCTTCGGGGACAAACTTTAAAAAACGAATAAAAATTCGGGGAAAGGTAGCGATTCTCGGGAAATTCGAGTAAAAGCGACGTACCTCGGTGGACAGCTCCAATTAACCGTGCAAACGGACGATTTGCTGATTTCGTTTAGCCTCCGATGGCGACTCTCCCGCTCGATACCAAATATTATCGTAGAGCCGCGCGCGAAACGCGCCCGTTTATCGACATCCGATGACGGATCGATAAGTCGCCGTGTGCTCTCTAATAGAAACCTGGCACGAAATAAACGTCGCGATTAAACGATACACCGTGGACGGGATCGGGCGCCGATACCGGGAGCGAATACGACGCCGTTGTTACCGGAGAGTTTTATAAAGTCGTCGTCGTCGTCGTCGTCGATCGATCGATTCCACGAAACGCAGAAAACGATTGCTTCGGAACGGTCGCGGGGGCCTTCTTCGAGATCTTCGAAACGGAACCGATCGTCGACGGATCGGCAATGGAGATCGCCGTTGGCCGGGTGACACCGAATGGCTTTCGACGGGGCCGTTTATCGGGCCGCGGGTGTCGGATTAATAAATCATCGTGCAACGGCGAGATACGCGCATTAGTTAATCGATAACGTGGTTAACGGTCGACCGCGTTTCCGTCGGACGCCGCGCAAAATTCTACGACCGCACCGAACTCGTTTGTCACGATTACCGATCGCGGTCGATGCATTTTTCAACGGCCGAGCCTATTTATTTATTCATCCGGCACGAGCCCCGCGCCCGTTATGCAGGAAAGAAACCGCCGAAAACTGATAAGATGCTATACAATTTTGGGAAGATTGGTGCCTTGAGGTTAGAGAGACTTGGTGCATTAATTAACACGTTAACTGCCACGTCAGTCACATATGACTGACAGTGATTTTTGACTAGGTTTAGAAATTTATTTTTATTGTCACATATCCGGATAAACCGAATTTTATTAGGATCTTTAGAATTCAGAAGGGTTAAGACATCATCCCCTATAATACATTTGAAATTTCTAGTGTCGGTTTCATGAATTGAATTACACTGATTTTATGAGATTCTCTGGGATTGATTTTTGGCACTTGACGCGTTAATGCTCTTCGTTTACTATGTGTTTGACCATCCTGGACGTTGCACACGATAAAGTGTCTTTTAATGCGGACTCGAAAAATTTCAAAAAGTCGATCTCTTCGATTGAGCTGATTAAAGTCGTTGAACGGAGAATAACACTACAATTTTACAATTTGTATATATACATGTGTTGTATATAAGTTATATATACAGGGTGGTCCACCTAAGTAAGGCCACCGAAATATCTCCTCTAATTGTGGGGGTACAAAAAATATTTAAAGACAGAATAATAACAGCTTGTGCTCCAATTAAGCCCACAACATTTGAAAGGGCCAGAGAGTCTCTTATTCCACGTTTCAAAAAACGTATCGATGTGGAGGGGTACCATTTCGAGCATCTCTATTACAATGACAGTTTGAAAAATAGGTTCGTGAAAAAGTATTATAAATTTCGTAATGCGGTTTCGTAATAGTGAACATGTTTATTTACTCTTACAGATTCCCGAACGACGTATTCGTCTCTAAAGTCTCGATAGACAATTTTTCGTTTCCATTTAATTTTTGAACTCAAAGGTCATTTCAAGGTCATGTAATGTACATAACTGAACGTATTTTAACATCAGCTACACGATGCAATAAAAATAATTATACAATTATACACAAAAAAACATCGATAACATTGTAAACTCCGAACAAAAATTATCCTAGAAAAGAAACATTTTTTGTAATAGAATGGTTTTTTCAAGCCGTCCAAATAGCATACAAAATATTTTTTGTACCCCCACAATTAGGGAAGATATTTAGGTGGCCTTACTTAGGTGGACCACCCTGTATACAATATACATATATGCAAGTATACAATTTGTACAATTTATACAATGTTTATTTTGCTCAAAGATCCGCAGTCTTTTATAATTTTCAGTGTACAGTGAGTGGAGAAGAGGTGGATGATTGAGCTGTGTAGAGACTGTTAGCCCGAAAGTCAGAGGCGGATCGCAGCTGGCGCGTTGCTATCGCGTCGCTCGGTGTATCGGCTCACGGTACGGTCCGATTTACGCGACGTCGCATCCTCTCCATAAATACCCACCGACACGAGGATGGTTAACGAGAGACGCGAACGCGGTCGTCTTAAATTTTCCAAGCCGGGTTGGCGGCGTTACCTTAAATTTCCACGCCCTCCGCCGCCTACGGGAGCTTAGAGTGCTGTTCTACATCGCGCTTCTCTTGTTTATCGAGTGCGCCGACCGCCGATTAATCCGCTGGCTCGCGACGGGGTTTTGTCTGTTACCACGGCACACCCTGTCGATTCGCGAAACGACACCGACTTGGCCCCTGGGAGCCAAACCGGAGTGCTCAGGGAGCAAACAGCAATCTTTGTTCAAAGTAAAAGGGAGTTGATAATGTTAAAATCATTTTGTAGCATTTACGGCTAGATTTCCTGGAGGGTACAGAGTCTGAATCAAATGCGGGAACGCCTACTTTCAGCAGACCACACCTACTCCAGGGGAGCCACGCCTCCTCTAATCAGAGGGAGCTAGGTAAAGGGCTCCCTTTTGCAGAATTGAAAATTTTGCCTTCAAAATAGAGTCCTGGGGAGGCAAGAGAACGAGAAGTGAAAAATTTGCCCTAGACCCAGCAAGTAGGCAACGCCTACTTCCAGCAGACCACGCCTACTCCAGGGGAGCCACGCCTCTTCTAATCAGAAGGAGCTAGATAAAGGGCTTTCTTTTGCAGAATTTAGATTTTTGCCTTCAAAATGGGGTCTTAGGAGAGGCACGAGAACGAAAAGTGAAAAATTTTTACCTAGTCCCAGCAAGTAGGCAACGCCTACTTCCAGCAGACCACGCCTACTCCAGGGGAGCTAGGTAAAGGGCTTCCTTTTGCAGAATTGAGATTTTTGCCTTCAAAATGGAGTCCTGGGGAGGCAAGAGAACGAGAAGTGAAAAATTTGCCCCAGACCCAGCAAGTAGGCAACGCCGACTTCCAGCAGACCACGCCTACTCCAGGGGAGCCACGCCTCCTCTAATCAGAGGGAGCTAGGTAAAGGGCTTCCTTTTGCAGAATTGAAAATTTTGCCTTCAAAATGGAGTCCTGGGGAGGCAAGAGAACGAGAAGTGAAAAATTTGCCCTAGACCCAGCAAGTAGGCAACGCCTACTTCCAGCAGACCACGCCTACTCTAATCAGAGGGAGCTAGGTAAAGGGCTTCCTTTTGCAGAATTGAGATTTTTGCCTTCAAAATGGAGTCCTGGGGAGGCAAGAGAACGAGAAGTGAAAAATTCGCCCTAGACCCAGCAACTTTGGTTTCCTTTGTTGATGTCCAGTCTGCTCCAAGAGCAAAAAGCTGCCAGACCCTGATAGAAAGCATCCTAATTGCCGGCATGTCCACGTTGCTTCTGAAATGGAAAAAGCGCATGTCCCGGCTAGACAAGCGTAGGCCCGCGCCGTTTCGAGCACGACCACCTAGACGATGCCGACGAGAGAGAGAGATCCCGTTTCTCGCGTCGCATTGTCAACACGTGGACGCTAATAATAGGGTTCGCTGCCGTTGGCAGAGCGTGGTTCTGCGAGTCCCGCGATCCCCCGCGATAAAGCTGTGAACAGGCTTTTAATAAAGGAAGAAGCCCGGCGCACAGTCGTCTCGACGACGCGCCGAGGAATTTCCGTGCTTTATCGCTTTGGCCCTCGTGTAACGCGCGCCCTCACCGTTTCCGGTGGAGGCTCGTCCCGAGGAAAACCCGCTCCGCTTCCTCCAGGATCTGGTAGACACTTCATGACCCGAACCTTTCGCCGCGACGCAATCCCTCCTTCTTTTCTGGAATTTCTGGACCGCCGGTGACGACGCGAGAATGCTACAGTCACGTCGCGGGCTTTGAAACGAAAGCGTGTGGCAAGAGCGTGACGAAACCGTACGCTCTGCAACAACACCGTGTCGCGGACCGCAAATTTCTCTCGGCTCTGGCTAAATTATTACTGAACGCATGGACGACCGAGCGTTGCCTACCAATTGATTTAGTGCTATGATACCGTGCCTTACTATTTATTACTATTGATTTATTTCGGTGCCAGGCAGCTCGCCCAACTCGGACACCAGCAGAGAGCGCGCGTCTCGGACTCCCACCGAACTCATTTGTCTGTCTATCAACATCAACACTTCGGTCCACCCGTCAATCGACCGAGAAACAACAAGTCTCGTTTGTTAACCGTTCGCTCGAGACTTTCCGTTTGCTACACGAGAAAAATTTCGTTAATTGGTAGACAAAATTTCATCTAGGTCTGGGTGTTTACGATTTAGTGGTGCATTGCCTGTTTTGTCCATTTTAGCATACTTGTCTCTGAGGTTTATTAACCCCTCGACAAGATAAGAGAAATTAGGAAAGTTACGTCACGGGTTTGGGAGGCGTTGTATAAATTGAGGCCACGCCTCCGATCACTGATTGGCCCTCCTCCCACCAGAGAAATAATCGTTAACACTTTGCGTGCCAACGACTACAGCAATTCTCTAAAATTTCCTCGATAAGATAAATATGTAAGTGTTATGACATTGAGAGTACTCTACCACTTTTCAGACAGATTTCACGTCTTTAAAAAATTGACTAAACCCATTTGTACTCCCATTTCTGTGAGATGCGGCCCCCGAAGTGTTAACAAGCTCTTGGCACAGAATTACGCAACAGAGGATTAAGATTTTAGTTCACCAGTTCATAATAACGAACACAGTGCCGAAAACTTGGCAACGAACTTCGCATTTTGCACTTTCGAATAGTTCTGTTAACCCTTTGTGCTCGAAGCTGGCACGTATAACTCCAAAATTAGAACGTTTCGTCCGATCAAGAGTGTTTCCGTCACATGCGACCAGTCTCATCTTCATCGTATGAAACCGAGCGCGTGTTTACCTGCGCAACACTCGAACGCTTAGCATATTTATTAAACGCAGTGACATCTAGGAATGCGGGAACTGTTTTGATTTATAGTCCAGTCGGTTTTAGTGGCGCCTTCGCGGAGACAGTCGAGCGGAACGTGTTAAATCATTTCGGGCCGGGAACGGTTGATGTGTTTCTGAACGCAGCACACAGCAATACGAGTGAACAACGCCCGAAACACTCGGCGGCGGTTTCACCTCGATCGTTTGCGGGCATCGTGCTCCCGGTCTCTGGAGGTTGAGTAGAAAAGGGATTTGGAGGCGATCGATTCCGAATAGATCGAGGACGGTTTCCGCCGCAAGAGCGGTTAGAAATCGTTACCGCGGGACGGCGCACGAAATGTCGGCAGAAACGAGCAAGAACCCCGATGAGCTTTCGTGCAGCAGGCTGTGTCTGCGCAAAAAACGGCCGGCAGAGGCGACAAAAAGGAGAAAAACGGAGAAAAAGCCGGGCAGCCCGCTAATGGCCAGACAACGACCGCGGCCCGCTCCTAGACGAAGCCGAGCGGAGGCGGCTTCCGGTTGCCGAGGATTTCGCTGCGAGGCAGAACCGGCCGAGGAAAAAACTCCTCGATCAAATTCACCTTGAAATCGTGCGACAATCTCTAGCCGCGAACCAACCCGAATCAAAGGGAGATCGTTCGTTAGAGCACTTTCACAGTCTCCGTGCGAAACGGCTCTTAGATCTGTAAGATAAGTTGTAACGTATCCGCCACTGTATATATTGTTAACAAATATGTTCATGTTATTGATTCATCGGACAAACGAATGAGAATGAAACAAGGACGAGCAGTCTCGTCAGGTCCGGCACCGGAAAAGGACGTGTTAAACAATAAACTGTTTTGCTTTTATCCCGGCCATCACTTACAATTTCAGAAGTGGATTCAAAAAAATCAGGAGTTGCAAAAACGCATTTACGATAAAAAACATAAGACTCCGAATAAATATAGGGTTAGAGATAAGGTTCTTATCAGAAATTACGACTGCACCCCAGGAGTGTCAACAGAAATGATTCCGCGGTTCAAAGGACCGTATGAGATCGATCGTGTATTGCGAAACGATCGATATGTAATCAAGGATGTAGACGGGTTCCAATTGTCGCAAACGCCTTATCGCGGCACATGGGAAGCCGCCAACATGCGACCGTGGCGACCGTGAACATATTAGATTTAGATGTTTAACATTTTATTGTTATTTATGCGTGTTATGTTCATGTTTGAATTTGTTCTGAACGTAGATTTAGATGTTTAACGTTTTATTGTTATTTATACGTGTTATGTTTGTTCATGATTGTTCTACTTTGTTCTACTGCATTATCGTTAAATCGGGACGATTTGTCGTCAGGACGGCCGAGTTAGTTGTAAGCTAAGAGATTTCTGATGGAAGTCCGAAATAATAGCGGAGCAGCGAGAAGTATGTGAAAAGAACTCTTTAATAAATGCGTAGAGTAACTTGGGAATAACACGTGTATACACCTCAACGGTCGAATAGAGAAGAAGGACAATCGTTTCCGTTACAGAATACGCAATACATACAGGTCACGTGAATATACACGATTTATAATATAAGCTAACAGATGTCGCGATTAGTACTGTTCCAACAATTTCGGTAAGATTTCAGTAAATTGGGACGATTTGTCGTCAGGATGGCCGAATTGTAAGATAAGTTGTAACGTATCCGCCACTGTATATATTGTTAACAAATATGTTCATGTTATTGATTCATCGGACAAACGAATGAGAATGAAACAAGGACGAGCAGTCTCGTCAGGTCCGGCACCGGAAAAGGACGTGTTAAACAATAAACTGTTTTGCTTTTATCCCGGCCATCACTTACAGATCGTTCGAAATTTTCTGCGAGAACCTTCTCGATGTCAGGATCGATACAACAACCCTGTTACCGGACAGACTCGGTGCAGCAATTAGCCCCCGAAACGATATTTGTCTTCCGCTCTCGTCGGGCCGGTGGACGCGTCCCGTTAGATTTACGATTTACCGCGACCGCGATTAAGTTTTTATCGGCGGCGCGTTCTCGCGATGGCGGAGAGCGCGCGTAGGGTGCGCCGCTTATCGCGCTTCCACCCAATAACGCCGGGCTGGATCGCGACAAAACGCTCCTCCCCGACGAGATCCGGGCCTGGCCCTTCCGCCCGCGCCGTGCTAAAAGCTTTATCTGCTCGTTCGATGACTAGACGCGCTTGTAAACCGAACACCGAGCGTCCAGACGCGGTATCGAACCGTTGCGAACTTACACAGATCGACGCGAACTTACTCACAATTTTCGAACACTCATTTAGTGGGACGTTTGTGCGAGCATAGTTACTCACAGTTGTAGGAGGTTGCTGCTGTCGGTGTGTCTTTGCGTTTGCCGATCAAGGCACATCGCCGCAACGACTGTTCGAGCCGTTGAGCTCTTTTCGGCGTTTTAGGGTCGGATTTTACTAGACCGGTTCACCGTAGCCGGGACGGGCACGGGTTTTGGCTATGCCATACTGAGTTCACCGTGTTCTAGAGGCGCTCAAGATGCTCGCTACAAAGGCTAATGCCACGCACCACGGGGGTTAGCTAGCAGAAGCCCAAAACCGTATACTTTCCTCTTACCCCTCGGGGTCCTAGGTTAGAGTCCACCGGGCCATCTGGAAATGGTCAGACGCTCGAGGTAATGACCCAACCGGGGCGAGCAAAAATATAGTCGAGAACCCTGATGCCCCATCGGTTTTAAACCTTAGACCCTGTTTTCGAATCTAGCGACCTTACTAGACGACCGGTTTCCCGGTCTAGTAAAATCCGACCCTTACCGATGCCGCGGCGTTCTTTGCGGCGCGGTACCGATGCCGCCGCGTTCCTTGAGGCATGGTACCCGGGCGGCGAACAACATTGTCGCGATGATCGGCGCCTTTTAGATGTTTTGGATATAAAAGCGGGTCTCGAGGACCACGTGTTTAGCAATATTCCTTCCAGTTTCTTCATCCTGTGTGTCGATACTGACAATAAGTATACCAGGTGTGCGATCCCTTAGGAATCTTTCGACAAAAGTACCTAATTTTTAGGAATTTATTGTGGGCAACGTGGATGAGATAGAGGTTGAAAACTTGTTGCAGTGTGTTTGGATATGGTTCATTATTTTCGGTGAATTTTTGTTGCGCGATGGATTTAGTGGTGCTTGTTACGGAGAAGGTTTAACACTTTGACTGCCAAATTAGAAACCTCAAAAATTCCATAAAATCAAAGTTAGTTATTTAATGAAATAAAAATTGAAAAGAATTAAATGTATGATACTGAGTAGTCCTCCAAATTTTTTGCATATTACAGATCCTAATAAAATTTGGTACAATGAATATATTTTAACGTAAAAATTCATTTTAAAACCTGTACAAATAATTCCATCACCCACATATGGGTGACATGGCAGTTAACATGTTAATGGACTCTTGATTGCACATTTGGTAATTTAAGAATGGATTAGTGCTTTTTGTTGAGGTATCAGTTAACTGCTTATAGTAAGCACCATTCAATGTAGAACGAAATAATGATTTGTGTGTGATGGTGAATTGTGTTTGAATATGTTGCAATAGGTTTTTCGGCTTCACGTCGTTCGGTTCTTTAGGGATAAATTCTTAAAGATGAATGTATACAGATTCTGTGTGACTCGATAGGAGTGTACTCTTGAGTAATTTCCATATTTTTGAACATAAGAGAAAATGTCACTGGAAGATGTGATTTGGTATCAGACAACAAATGATTGAACTGTAAGGGATTTATTGCGTAAATATATATAATAACTCAGTCTAAAGTGTAAGAGATTTATTGCGTAAATATATATATATGTAATAACTCAGTCTGAAGTGTAAGAGTTGCTAAAAACTAACTAACGCGTAACGGAACGACTTATATCACGTACATCGAACGAACGAACGTCGTCAGCGCCTCAAGCGGCACGATTGTAACATATATCTAAAGGCTGCTTACAATGCGTAAAGGCTGCTTACAGCTCGGCCATCCTGACCTCATGGTCGGCTCGACCATGCACACTATCTGAAATTATAGAGTCTGTCTCGGAATCTGGATCAACGCTTTTAATCCATGGCTTCATTCTATCGGGACTAAAGGTTCCAGTAAAAGGCTTATTACGTAATTGGAATCCTGCAATGTCGCCAATAATGTATCTATCCCTATCGAGTACTTTCTTCACTTCGTACGGGCCCTTAAACTTAGGTAACAACTTGTGATTTACGCCTGGAGCAGTTACAACATTTCTTATCATTACGTAATCACCTACAGCATAGATTCGTGGTTTCTTACGCCTTTTGTCGTACATATATTTATTGTAGTCTTGTAAGCGTCGGTTTTGCAAAATAGCATTATTTCTAATTTCATCACGATTTATCTCTGTGTCAGTGACAGTCTGCAAATAATCGCGTAAGTCGCTATCAGTAAAACCATACTGCTCACAACCAAACAGTAATGAGCTGGGTGTGGCGTCAATAGCTCTGTGGTGAGTATTGTTTATGGAAAACTGAGCCTTAATCAAAGCCTTATCCCAGGTCTCGTCCGCATTCATTTTGGACAACATTGACCGTAAAAATCGGTTCACTCGCTCAACCTGGCCATTGGCCCTGGGGGTCGCGCTAGCTACCTTGACATGTTCAATTTTTAATTCCGACAACAAATCCGAAAGTTCACTGGATGTGAACGAGCTGCCTCTGTCAGAGATAATTCGTTTACAACAGCCAAAATGATGAAAATATTGTTTCAAAGAAGAGATCAGTTCTTTAACCGCAGTTGACCTAACTGGATACATTATTACAAATTTAGTGAAGGCGTCTATGATGATGAAAATGTACTTAAAGCCTCGATTTGTTTTTTCTAGTGGACCATAATGATCCACATGAATAGTATCGAAAGGTCGAATACCTTTATCGTAGATATGCAATTGGCCTTCAGGCTTTCCAGTAGGAACAGAGTACGTTAGACATTTAAAACAATTATCGATGTGTTCCTTTACTTGCACACGCATGCCTGGAAACCAATAGCTTTTAATAATCAGGCTGACGGCCTTTTCTAAACCTACATGACCAACGTCATCATGACATCTTTGTATGACATCGCGAGTCATCGACTCGGGGACATAAAATAAAAGATTTTTATCGTACTTCCTATATACAACGCCGTTTCTTAATTCAAACCTATCGTTTTCCCGAATTTCTAACTCTCTATGAATAGTTTTAATCACAGGGTCTTGTAGTTGCTTATAGACTAAAATTTGATCGAACGATAACGGTTCGATGAATAATATGTTTCTACTTAGTGCATCCACATGACGCATACGATCTGATGTTCGATGTATGATCTCAAAAGAATAGTTCTGCAAAATCATCGCCCAACGACTAATACGTGGATTAATATCCTTTTTGCTAAGAGCTAATTTGACAGCACTACAATCGGTCACAATAGTAAAATTCATTCCCTGCAAATAAACTCGGAATCTCTCTAACGCATAGATAATTGCCATCATCTCAAGCTCATAGCTATGATATCGGCTTTCTATCTCCGTTGTTCGTCGGCTAAAATACATAACAGGGTGCATCTGCAAATCTTTCTGTTGTTGAAACAGAATGGCACCGTAACCATAAGAACTTGCATCAGTATGCAACTCAGTTTTTGCCGTCGGGTTGTAGAAAGCTAATACTGGTGTGCTCACCAAACGGTCGCGAAGTGCTTCAAACGCACTCAATTCCGCTGCGCCAAATTTAAAAGGTACATCTGATCTAACAAGGTTATATAAGGGTTTAGCAATCAAAGCAAAGTCTGGCACGAACTTACGGAAATAGCTGGTTAAGCCAAGGAAACGCTGTACCTGTCTAGCAGTAGTGGGTTGCTGGAAAGACTGAATGGCTTCAACGTTAGACTTATTCGGTGTTACCCCGTTTTTTGAAATATTGTAGCCCAAATACTCGATGTTTTGTTTCAGGAAGTGACATTTCCGAAAATTGAGTTTCAGGTCGTGTTCTGATAGTAAACGTAAAACGTCACGGAGAATACCTAAGTTCTCCTCGACAGTGCCGGTGGCAATAAAAATATCGTCCAAATATAAGAGAATTTTCCCTGCATCGAGTAGAGGTTTGAAGACTAAATTAATAAACCTTTGAAAAGCGGCTGGTGCGTTAGCCAGTCCAAATGGCATCCTAACGTATTCAAACTGTCCATCTGGGGTGACAAATGAAGTAAATTTGACGGAACTCTCAGCTACTTTGACCTGATGAAATCCATCTTTAAGGTCAAGACTAGTATAATAGGAACTATTGGCCAAACGAGCAATTTGATCTTCAATCAACGGAAGGGGAAACCTATCTTTGATTGTTATCTTGTTCAGTGCGCGATAGTCGACACACAATCGGTGACTATTATCTCTCTTCTTAACTAATACTATCGGGCTACTAAAGTTAGAGTTACTTGGTCTAATAATTCCCTTGTTTAATAACCCGTCAATAATTCTTTTAACTTCACCTCTCTCATACCATGACAAACGCCTAGGAGTAAAGTAGAACGGCTTACTTGTATTCACCAGACTAATACTAAATTCATAATCGACATTGCCAGTGCCATTTTTGGTATGTATATACGCATCTAGTAACGTTAGCAACTCGTCTTTGGTTTCGTAGGATAACGTAGAATCTAAACTATCTGCAACTAAATCTATTTCATTATTGCACTCGGTAACCTCTATATTTAAAATATTATCAACAGGTTCATCATATTCTAATCTTAAAGAATCGGTCTCATTAAAAGTAAGGGTCAGTCCTGGCTGGAATATAAACTCTCGGCCCAACAAGAGGGCATACGTCATAGTTGAGTCAGGCACAACAGCAAGCTTCACCGTAAAAATATGGTCGGATATTGAATTGATACGGATTCTTGGGACAACGTAACCATGTACTACCAGGGGCGACTTATTTAACCCTCCATAATTAGTTCTGCATTTTTCTTGCAACAACGTATAACTACTAAAATATTCTAAATAGGTACTTTCTGTAACAATATTGATTGCACTACCCGTATCTACTAATGCCTCAATAAAATAGTCACGCTCTAATGCTTCGGTCACCAGCACACAGCATCCATGGGTTGTCTTCGTCAGCGGGGTCCTGGTCGGTGGTCCTTCACTCTGTTCAGCAGTGTTGGGCGACTTCCCCGATGATGGTCCATTGGGCAGGTCGACAAGAGCGGTTGTTCCACTGCTAGACGGCTTCTTCTGACCTCCAGCTGAGGCCTTAGGACAATTTTGGAATGTATGCCCCAACATCCCACACGTAAAGCAGGAGCCCCTTTCTCGTCTTGGCTTAGGGCAAGACGACGACCAATGTCCTTCCTGGTTGCAATTAAAGCATTTTGTTGCTTTTGCACGGGTGTTCTCCACGGTGTTGGAAACATTTCTATCCCTCGATTGCCAATTCATAGCAACATTCTTCTTCGTGTCAGGCCTTATGCTAATTTTATCGAACGCAGTCAACAGTTCTGGGAGGGACCTGAAACACTGCATTCTTGCCTGATTTCGCAACAACGGATCAGAAATTCCATCTATTAAATAGTCCATCAACTCGTCCTCCGCTACTGGTACACGGTTGGCCAAGATAATCTTCTCGTGATGATATTCACTGTAACTTTCATTCGTTCTCCACATTCGATCTTCGAATTTTTTCCTCAATAACAACTTGTTGGGTTGGTGGTCGAACATCTTCTTTAATTCTGCCAACAGCGCTTCAAAGTCCATCTGAATGTGTTCCGCTTTCGAATGGAACCATCGCAACGCTTTGCCTCGCAACTTATTTCCAATCAGCACCTTGGTGGTGTTGTCATCCAGATCATACGTAGTGCGCAACAACCTCACCTGCTTCTCCCAAGTAGGGAACGTGTATTCTGAGCCATCGAAGTCGTTCAACAGGTCACTCATCGACTTGATGCTCACGTTTGGTCTATCCGAAACGCGTGATGTAGACCGAGGGGAACTCCTCAGCATCTCGGTTTCCTGGCGAGCAAGGGCTAGTTCCCTCCTCATCAGATCCGCTTCTCGTCGCATGAAGTCCATCTCCCGGGCCATCTCACTCAGTGCATTACTCGTACCTGGCAGGTTCACCTCCGGATCCTGGTTCTGCACCTCGGGGTTATCCTCAGGCGTCATGTCCATCCATGCGTTGTTAGGAAAAGCAGTTTCCAACCTTGCAAGCAATTCAGCCTTGCTGCCTGAGGTATGAACGTTCAACTGCTTCGCCACGTTCCTTAACTGCGCGACCGTAAAATCGTTTGGGTTCATCTTCCCTCAAAACAAATGTCTAAAGTTCCAGCAAAGTAAAATTCACTCAACAGGCGGGCGGGAAAAAAAATTCAACGTAACCGGCTTCAACACGCGGTTTTTCTAACCTCTAAAATACACACGCGGTCTCTTTATCCCACTTCTGATAAAACTGTAAGGGATTTATTGCGTAAATATATATAATAACTCAGTCTAAAGTGTAAGAGATTTATTGCGTAAATATATATATATGTAATAACTCAGTCTGAAGTGTAAGAGTTGCTAAAAACTAACTAACGCGTAACGGAACGACTTATATCACGTACATCGAACGAACGAACGTCGTCAGCGCCTCAAGCGGCACGATTGTAACATATATCTAAAGGCTGCTTACAATGCGTAAAGGCTGCTTACAGAACTATTAAACAATTTTTTTTTTCACATATGATATCGTACCTGGGAAAAATTTATTTTTATCACAATCACAATGAAACGATTCTTTTAAAGAGAGATATTTGAAGTGTCGAAATTAGATGAGACACTCAGTATAATCGCAGGATGAAGAAACTGGAAGGAATATTGCTAAACACGTGGTCCTCGAGACCCGCTTTTATATCCAAAACATCTAAAAGGCGCCGATCATCGCGACAATGTTGTTCGCCGCCCGGGTACCGCGCCGCAAAGAACGCCGCGGCATCGGTAAAACGCCGAAAAGAGCTCAACGGCTCGAACAGTCGTTGCGGCGATGTGCCTTGATCGGCAAACGCAAAGACACACCGAAGCAGCAACCTTCTACACAGTCCTCAGAACGAATCGATGAGGGGAATATGTTATTTTCAAGTTCGAGCGTGGAGTCGCGTTGGCTGCGAAGCGTGTTCACGGTTCTCGCGTCCGCTTTTGGAGTATCGATCGACCGGTTCATCGAGTTGAATTTCGGTCGGCGGAATTTTCGGGGACAGCTCGGTGTGCATGTACTGCAAGAAGCTTATTCTTCGGGATAAGGTTTCGGAGAACAGTGTGTCCCGCATTGTTGCCTGGAAGATGTGTACGACGGCCGCAACGCGTCGCAACAGGTGCACTCGATTCGCGACCCTTTACGACCTGGCTGTTGCCGATGTTCCTGCCGCTGTTGCTACCTAGAGAGAGAGAGAGAGAGAGAATAGTTGCAAGTTACAGAGAGCTGCGCGTACACACACGAGAGCCGGGAAGGACCGAAAACTGCGAGGGACGGAAGATGTCTCGCTATGAAAAGCGACCGTTTTTCTCCGGTGGCGGTTGACGTGTCTACAGCATCCTCTTTCCCTGTGTTCTTTCCGTGACGTTTATTTCCGTTGTTGCGCGGCCTGCACGCGCTCTGCAAATTGCTCCGCTTCGCCTCTCCTCGGTTCATTTACGTTCCCGCTTCTCGTTCCGTTTCGCTTTTCATTTAATTTTCGACGGAACCAGTCGCGACGAAGGATTCCCACACACTCACTCTCTCTCTCTATCTCTATCTCTAGTCACCAGGGATTTTTCGCGGATTTCCCCCCTCCCCTGGTTTCGGCCCCGAAAATCGGCGAAGCACGTAGCCGATCGCGCGAATTTTCCACGTCTGAACGGAGAGCTCGCGGAAACGCTCCGGAAAAGGACTCACCGGCGCAGTTTACATCGACGGCGAGGAATCCAGCCAAGGTAATCGTGTGGAACGCTCCCGGCTTATCTGGAACAAAAAGTTAATCGGTGAATGCTGGAAACGCGGATCATCGGCGATGTACTGGGTGTGCCGATATCCACGAAAATAATCTCTGCGCGGACGAAAATTTGCTCGGATGTTTTTCTAGAAAAACAACTCGGGTCCCCGGATATATAAGCAAGAATTAACGTTTTTCAAATGAAATGCTGGATTTTATTTACCGCGGTGCCGCGCATGCATTGCAGTGCGTGCAATTTATTAAAATGTTTAGCATGTTTCAGGAAGAAAGGCGTACGTTACGAATTTTCTGAAATTCACCTTTCCGAGCAATAAATGTCGGTGTGATGTATAAATTACTCCGGCGTAGCTTTTAGTACTCAATAACGGCACTACACGGCATTATGGAATGCTACACGCGCATTCGTTGCATATAATTGCTTCTTGTTTCAGAAAATGCAGCACACGCCCTTTTACTAGACTCCCACTCAGTTGTTAGGCGCAGTGTATAATGGGCGTACCATTATAAATTTTGTAATGAATAGTCGTCGTACAATATTCGTAAATGTTGGCATAAAATCACTGTTGCACAAGTAGTATCGCCTGAACAGGACGATTGTTGTACGGACGGATCGATGTTCATTTGGTTTTGGCTACGAGCTGCGGTGTTCAAATATTCAACTGCGGACTTTACGAATTTATACGAAAAATGGACGAATGAAATTTCAAACAGCGGGAAGATTAAAAGAATTTACATGAGCGTGTTACTTTCAACTGAAAAGCATTATCGACGGAAGAAAATAATTTCTATATGGTTCCGCAAATAATGAAAATCCGTCTGATTATTTGTGACATACAGGGTGTCCCACGTAACTCGAATTTTTCATACTCATCAAAGTCTTTGATTCGTCGTGATCTGGGATATTATACAGCGATGATAAAAATATATCATTCCATTTAAAAAACCTTCGATGACCTTGAAATCTTAAAAAATATAACCCTTAACAAATATTTTTGCTTATCGCAATATTTGCCCCTCTGAACCCGCTAATGTTTTCCTCTGAAATTTCCTTCTATAATAAAAAAAAAAACAACCGAGATATTTCAGATGGTCGAGTTAGGTGAGACACCCTGTATAATCGCAAAGACATTAGGTATGATTTATAGCGTTCGTGACGCTAATAACACGCGGAAGAACAATAGAAGCGACCTCCAGAGTTGAAGATCGAGAAGAACGTACTAGTCGAGCATAATTGAGCCACGAGTTTCGCGATTCTCGAAGAAGAGAGACGAAGAATAACGAATGCCCGTGGAAAGTCGAAGGGGATGGGGAGCCATAGTTGGCGGGGGGGGTGACACAATCGAGGGTAGAGCAGACACCGGACGAGGGTAGTCGAAATACCGCATAGATCACGCGTATTCTTACGTGCGATCGCGAGCGCGCGCCAGCAATTCCGTGATTCGCTGGTTACAGCGATGCTCCCGCATTGTTGTCCGCTAATTTACGGACCAATTAATTAGCGCCGGGAAACTCGGATATTCCTGGCTCTCCGAAACGCGTCGCCCTCCATCCACGAGTCGTTCGTTCCCTTCCCCTAGCGAAAAGGTCCTCGGAGGCTTCGAATCGGTAACGCGTGACGATCGAGAGGATTCGGTTTTAAACAGGTTTCCTTAACCTTGTCGCTGCATGTCCCACACGAGTAAAAATAATTTTTAAAAAGTAAGTGCAGTGAATACTCGATGTACAGGGTGTCCCAGTTTTTTCCGGCCAAACTTTGCCAGTGTGTTCTACACGCAAAAGTAAGAAAAAAATGTTATATGAACATATGCTCTTAAATGTTTTATTAAGGAGTTATAACTAATAATACAAAATGATAATGAACTGGCATTTCGTCGACACAGCGTACGAACGTATTATGAATATCTCTGTTTGTGTTTACATAAAGTCTTATGTTTACTTGCTGAAGTAGTTGATATCGACGGATAGATCGAGGAGGACCAGTCTCATGGCCTGCAAGATCACCAGATCTCACGCCAATGGATTTTTACGTTTGGGGAGTTGTGAAAGCAAAAGTTTATGAAGCACGAATTAACACTCGTGAGCAGTTAGTACAGAGGATTACACACGCATTTGCCGCGATTAGAGAAAATGAAGAAGAAATTAGTAATACGATAGGGTCAATTTTTGTTAGATGCCAATCCTGTATTCGTAATAACGGACGTCATTTTGAAATTTTAACTCGTTAATAAAACGTTAATAAAAAATGTCGATATTAACTACTTCAGCAAGTAAACATAAGACTTTATGTAAACACAAACAGAGATATTCATGATACGTTCGTACGCTGTGTCGACGAAATGCCAGTTCATTATCATTTTGTATTATTAGTTATAACTCCTTAATAAAACATTTAAGAGCATATGTTCATATAACATCTTTTTCTTTCTTTTGCATGTAGAACACGCTGGCAAAGTTTGGCCGGAAAAAACTGGGACACCCTGTATATCAACAACTCGTATCGTCCAGGAGACCTAACCCAAGCGGTGTTACGTTTACACTCCTCGGCGTCGGAGGTCTCACGCGGTAGTGGGGATAGTTCCGCGACGTTTATCATCGAGGCCTTGGCGCCATATACAGAGAAATCACTGTAACGTGTTCAGATGAAAGTCAGTCGTCATTCGTGAGTGCAGCTCTTCTTGAGATTAGGGGAGTGAACAGGGGAAGAGGGGATGGAAGTATTCACGGACAAAGCGACGCACACTTCTCTAGTCGATCGTCGAAACACGAGGCCATTTAATCCACCCCTTTGTAAACTAGCTGTGCAAAGGACGAACACGAGTAGGCAGAACCGTCGGAGCTTTTTAACGCTTGCACAGAACAGCCGACAAAAGGGCCGGCAGTATTTTCACGAAGGGCAAGAACGCCCGGAGATCTTGCTAGACAAAAAACGAGCGAAAGGAGCAACGAGGGGAGAGAGGACGCGGAACGAAGAGGAGGAGGAGGAGGAGGAGGAGGGGAACGCGTTGGCGGACGTTCGCGAACGTTATGGATGACAGTGTCAGCGACAGAGGGTCGACACGGCGCGGCGGACAGGACAACGCGGTGTCACCGTCCGGGGGCGCAGAGTGCAGGAGACAACGAATAATTCATCCCTTTCTGGCGTCCCTCGGCAGAGATGCGGCGCACATGTCGTCGCTGCACAGCGCGAATATCGCGGCCCCGTTGCACACACCCATCCCTCCCTCATCCCCGTGCACCTCCCCCTCGGGGATGCAACATAATCTTTCAGCCGCGTGGTCACTCGTTCACGCGCCGTGAACACGTTCCTCGTTCAAGTTGCACTCGGCCCGAGCACGGTGCAACGCGGTACAACGCGGTGCAGAGCGATGCAGAGCGATGCAGAGCGTCGGCAGCGTCACCTGTTCACCGCAGGTGCTTCCTCCCGTGGCATCGGCCGATCGCATTTCCTTTCGGATCTCCCGTAGCAAATTTTCGGAATAGATACATCTCCGGGCCCGGGAAATATTAGGACATCTATTTTCGGTGGTTTCGTTAAGTAGATTAGCTCGAAATATTGCGGTTGGATAGTTAACGCGCTGAAATATCGCTGTTCCTTCCGCCTGCACGTGGTTGGAAAAAGATATACCCGTATCTACGAAATTGCCAGCGCTCGAATTTCGGTGATTTCCGGCCAGTTTACTGAAATAGTGGAACCGAGGGAAACGCGAAGAAGATCTTGGAATATCTTGGCAGAGCGTGGCCGCCGCATGCGTGTCGGGGCGCCCGTTCGGATACACAGTGCCGAAGACACCGAGCAAAACTGTTTCCGGTCGAAATCTCTGCTCGGAGGCGGGTCGCGGTCGTTGCAAAACAACCAGCAAGTACGGCCGGTACGGTACGGTACGTGTAAACCGTAGAAACGCGCGCGAGAGCAAAACGAGAGAACCTCCTCGGCCGCCTCTCTCGCCTCTCGCCCCGCCGCGCAACCGTAACGGCTAGGTATATTAATCCGTAATGGCGAAACGATTAGTCAGGCCTCCTCCCCACGCACCGGCTCTGACACTCGCACGCGCAACCTGCGCATGATTAATAATCATAGCCGTGCGTCGTTATCGGCGCGCGCGGACGGTTATCGTTATCTTCCGGCTATTTGCTCCCGCAGTTTTACGCGACAACGGGACGTCACGGGACTGTCGGAAATTAATCTGTCACGGGCATGGGTGTCCACTCATGGGTTCCCGTAACCGTACACCGGAGGGAACGGGCTCGAGAGTTGCTCCGCAGGGCCACTGGCCCCGGAGGAGTGGAACGGTGAGGTAAGCTTCGAAATTAGGGGACTTTAACGAGGAGGATGGAGATGGATTGACTTGAACCTTTTTGGGATCTACAGCGTTGCCCTCAGGGGCACATCCGAGCGCTCCCAGGTGTCATAGGTGGAGATGGGCCGTGAGCATGTTCAAGAGGTATCGATTCCTTATGACTAGACAGCGGATCTTTATGCATTTATGGCTTCTGGAAATGTTCAAAAAATGCTATAATATAAAATTCGAGAGAATTTAACACGATTTTTATTTGCTTCGGATCTACAAAGACTGTCCCCATTAAAAATAGGATTTTATTTCATTCCACTTTCTTAAAATGTTTCTATAAAAATTGGAAATTGCATAAACATCCGATGTCTACTTATGACAAAGTATCATGGTGTCATATATGTCGTAGATTTAAGCGCGTTTTCTTAGGTTAAGCATTTGCCGTTGGAAGTTGCCGGAGTCGGTTGCCGAGTGCTCAATATTTACATTGTAGCGCGGCCGAGACGTTCGATCGGCCGCGACTGTTGAGATCGGTTTCCATTACGCACGGCCGAAACGTTTGAGCGGCCGCGACAAACAAAATCGGCTCCTTTGGAATGCGTGCACGTGGACGGAGTGACTCTGCGGAGTGGGGGAAAACGCGAGGCAAAAGCCCTCGATGGCCCGAGATCGGCCGGCACATTTGGTTGAGGACTCGAACGATTCAGATCCGCGTCTCCGCAGAGTCAAACTGTCAGAGCACTCGACAATTCGACAACAGGACACGCGACGATGAGACGCGTGAACTCCGGGTCGCGCCAAAATGTTCGCGATACGACACATATATGATTCTTCGGGTATCGAAAAGTATCGATCCCTAATGATAGTTTCTCAGTCGCCTCGTTCATTTATAAGTACATCTTGGATGGGTTTGTTATCGATAGCATCACAATCCTGTGGTCTCGAGCGACAACTGGATATCGATTATAGATATGAGCGTGATATCTGTCTTTCTCGTTTACATTGTTATTAACCGAAAATTTTAATAAAACAAGATTGCCATGTTGTGCTTATTTGAATAAACTAACAATTCCATTTTGATTCTTTTGTTTCAGATCATTTTTGTGCACTGTACGCTGCATGGGGGCGCATTTCCAGAATACCACTTTCGAGCCGTCATTGCACGCATTGCATTAAAAAAAAAAAAAAATTCTTGAACAACAGGACTACAAGATTTAATTTATTTATGCTTTGCGCGGTTCCTATTGCAATGCGTGCTCTACTAAAGATATTTATTGAATCATTGCTGATGAAAGCACCTTTATAATTGCAAAAATTGTCAAATAAAACATCTAGAACCGGTCGTTCGACCGGTGGTGATACGTTTAGTGTTAAGCATCGAATTGTTTGAAGATCACGAGCAAGACTTGTGTCACGCCCATCACTGGTCACTTGTTGGACCCCCTGGCTGGATTAAAAGTTACTGGTAACTCCCGATCGTACCGAGTCGCTCTCAATTTATTCGAAGAGCAAATAACCACGCGGGACAAGATTGTATTGGCGGTTCGGATAGCCTGGGTAAATCTGTGACCAGAGTGTTCCGGGCTGAAAGAATCCAATAGAGGGGTAAGTGGCCGCCATTAGGCGGGCTCCGACAGCCACGCTAGCTCATCTCGGGGGGTCGGGCTGCCAGGGCTGTTTCCGGTAATGCGAAAACAGAAACGGAGCAGATCCTTCCGGGTAGGATATTTTGCGGCCGGGAAACGAAATCCTCCAGTAAACCAACGGAATCCTAGCAGCTGGGTGGCTTTATCCCGGGTGGCGGTGCCGCGCGCGCTAATGCAGCAATAAACATGCATCTATCCGAAGCGAGCGCGCGAGGCCTCGCCAGCCCGAAGAGAACGACGAACGCGTCGCGACGCCTAAGAAAGAGGGAAATGGAAAAGGCTGTTCCGTAGCCTGCCGCAACATCCCGTGTATAGTTTCCACGTTGAAAACAGGCGAATGGATTTCCCGCTATTTATGGATCGTTAAGTTGCGCGCACGGCTCGCGAGACCGGTGGAACTGAAACTTTTCAAAAAGTACCGGTGCGTCTGGCGCCAGTCCTCGTGGCTACTGTGAAAAAAAAAACAACATTGAAAATTTGCCGAATTTTGACCTCCACGGGAGACCAAAAGGGAGACCGAAAAATATAAAAAGAACTGAAAAAGAAATATATTTGATTACGAGAAGACGACCTTCGATAAAACGAAGGGGAATCAGGTATTTCCCAATAATCCTAGGATGTGTGGTTTTCCACGGAGCAGAGTAAAAGGCCTAACGTTTTACTTTGACAAAAATGTTCTCTCCCTAGTAGCACAAAATATTGTATACACATTCATATAGTATTAAAAAGAGATTCAATCTTTTTTTAATATTCAAATATACATACAATATTTATTTTATATTAAGTAACAAATATTTCTTTTTAAATATTCAGAAAATATCTATTTCATGTTACGAGAAAAATATTTTTCTCTAAATATTAAATGAATCTTTATTTCATATTAGAAGTAGAATATTTTTTCCTAATATACATATAATATTTATTCAATATCATGAAAAAAATATTTTTCCCGTAATATATTCCCTCAGGAAGCAGTGCGCAGAAAGTAATACATATTCATAGTTTCTAATTTTTGTTATAACTTTTTCTTAAGTTTGAAAATTTGATTGAATGTTATTTAACACTAGAACTACCGGATGGGTCAAATTGACTTCCTCCTAATTTTTTCTTTTAGAGATAGTGAAATTATAAATATGTTTCCATGAGAAAATTGTTTAATAAACTTCTCTATCGAAGTAGATATTTAAACAAAACTAATACGAAATCTAAACAAATCTTATTTTGTTGTTATTACAAGGCAATGTATGCCAGTTGCATTTAGTGCTTGGTCATGCTAGTGTTAAATATTGAATTTATATTTTTCCAAATATTGAATTCACATTTTTTAAATATCTAGTTTATATCTTCTGAATATTTAGCTTATACTTTTTAAACATTCAATTTATATTTCTTGTACATGTACACAATATTCAGATCCAATATTTTTCTCGTATGAAAAAATGTGGCTTAACAAATATTTTTCCAATATTTGAAAAAAAAATATCTATCTAATATTATTGTGCTACTAGGGCTGTTACTTCGGCGATTACGGGGACAACGCGGCGACGCGTCAACGGAGGCAACGACGAGGCGTCAATGGCGGAAACGTTTACTCTTTTATTTAGCGGAACGCCGCGAGGAACGTCGCGATGACGACGACAAGAATAGTTTACTGCGGGTCGAAGTAGCGTTCCCGTGCTCGTGAACAGAGTTTACGGGCCGGGCAACGATTGTCGGCGATCCTCGAGATATAGCCGGCGGTTTACCGCGGCGACAGCTTCCGCTGTCCTCCGGAGGAAAGCCGGTGAACCCTCAAAATTGACACGGCGCGGAATCTGGACGTGCAACAATTCGAAATAAATTCGGAACACGTGGGAAACTTGAAATTGTTCAGCACGGAAAGTAAAACACGCTAGGGAAGTTAGAACAATCTGCAGTCGGGTCGATAGTCGTCTTTCAATCCTCCTGTTGCTAGATTGCGTTGCCCAGTCTCGCTCGCTTGCTCGCACGTGCGATCCTGAACAATCATAAAGCCACCATTGTTTCTTTCACCGTCGTCGTTAAAATGTTTCAAATGCGACCCACCTAAAATATTACAACACTTTCACAAAGGAAATCGACTCTCTGAACGTTGTGCCACGTTCTATAATTTCAACACACTACCGGCGATTATTACAGAATTTTTAAAAACCTAAAAAAGACTTTGTTATTGTCAAGAATTTTAATTTGTGAACAAACCCCCAGTAACGTTATCTAATAGAAGAAGGTTTCCGAGCTTCCTTTTGGTACGTAACAATTATTGAAAATCCTGTTGAAGGGATTCCGGTAGATAAAGTGTTAAGTAACAGCGTGTTCAAAAGTAATCTGATTAGTATCGTGTAGACTGCGATGGCGGTAGCGAACGCGTTAGACAACCCTAGACAGCTCCAAGAATAAAAATAGTAGTAATATTACGGTGAAATGTTCGTCGCTCGAAATCAACCAGAATAAAAAGCGAAACACGCTCGAGCTAGAAGGTAGAACAATCTGCAGTGGAATCGATAGTCGTCTTTCAATCGCGTCGCGGCGCGAGCAGATTGCATTTCTGAGTCTCGCTCGCACGCGTGACGCCGATCTTCTGCGAACAATACTCGCCGTCGCATTTGGGTCACCGAATAATGGCCTCCCCCCGTTCGTTAGGGGCCGGTTCTATTTCTATATTAATAAAGAAAATTAGTTTGCCCGGCAGTGTTTCTGTTCCGCGTGGCAACGCGCGCACGCGGCTCACACAATACGGGAAGGAAGTTAATTACACCTCGCTCCCGTTTCGATTTTTTCAATGCAACCGAGTCACGCCCGAGCGGGAGAAAGAAACGTCGACGACGTCCTCGCAGTCGTCCTCGCGACCTACCGTCGTCGTCGTCGTCGTCGCGGAAACTAGGCTGTGTGGTCCGCGGAGGGGGAAAAAAAAGGCTGTTTTGAAATTTTCCACAGCCAACGGCACTGGGATTGTAAAACGCGCGCGCGCGACACCGGGGAACATTTTCGCGGAAATCCGTTGCGCCTACCCTGCAAGCCGCGAATTCCATCCTCCTATTAAAAATGTTGAAAATCTTGGAACATTTTTGGAAATTACAAAAGCGCCGCGACCCCGATACCGCGGAATCGCTTCAGCTTTTTTTTCCATTCGGTTAAACTGTCTGTGAGATTTTTATATTGCGCGCTGTTCGCGAATTTTCGGAACCACGAAAATAAGGCAGCTTCGGGAGACTATCATTTAGCAGTGGAACAGTGTTTGTATTAAATAAATTACTAAACGCTTCAGTATTTTACGAGTAAATTGCACCATTTTCGCATGTATAACATGAAATATATGTATATATATAGAAGGGAAATATTCTAGGTCGGAAGAAACGTTTCGTTTTGGAGATAAAATAGCTTCGAGCGCAAAAGTTTAAATCGGGGATTGTGTTGGACAACGTTGAAAATCTTGGAGCATTTTTCAACTCACAAAAAACCGTGTCCCCAATGCCGTGAGATCGCTTCAGCTTTTTTCTTCCATTCACCTACACTGTCCCCGTCACCGAAATTTTTAGATTACGCTCGTGGAAAATGTTTGGAAAATTCAACAAATGAGGCAGCTTCGGGAGACTACGGTTCACATCGAGGACTGTTGGACTAGGTGGAAAGAGTCTTGTAGCATGTTAGCAACTCGCAGAAGAGCGTTCCCAATACCGTGAAACAGTTCGATGTTGCTTCCATTCACCTAAACTGTCCCAGCCACGGAAATGCTCGCATTCCGCTTGTGTTTCTCGAATTTTTGAACGCTCGAAAATACGGCAGCTTCGGGAGACTGTCTGGAGACCGAATCGACGACTATCGGCGTATCGGGGAAAAACGAAACGGTTCATGATCGAATGGATAATGTGTTCGCCGATACCGTCCGAGGATTTTTCGTCGAGTTCGAAAGTATCGTCCGAGCGGGGGATAGGGTTTTCGACGTGTCCCGAACAAAGGAAGTCAAGCGAGGAGCGGTTGATTACGAGGGGCGATTAAAATTTTCATTATCGAGGAAATCCCTGCAACGTCAGAAATAAGTAATAATCGTGGCGGGGGAACACGGTGTGCGCACGCGCGAGAAAGAGCCCATCCCATCTCCCATTTTTTGTTTGTTGCGCAGCGATCCGACATCGATCTCGATCGGCGCGTGCATTATCGAAAAATCCCGAAACTGCACGCACGATACGGAGACGGGACGAACTCTGGTAACTCGTCCTGGTGCCTCGAGCGAACTCGGAATTACAACCTATTTTTGGTTCGGTTTTTCATTTTTTGGTTTTTAATCGTGCCACCAAAAACTCCAAAGGGAACACACAGAGAGAGAGAGAGAGAGCGAGAAAGAGAGGCTGGCAACGGAAAAACTGTTTTGTTCGGGGAACGTTGAAAAAGTTGCGACCGAGTCTCGGTTTCCGCGAAGACAAAACACGGTTGCATCTCATTGATGGCGATGGACAGAGCTGGGAAAACTTGTCGTCGTCGTCGTCTGGCTTCTTTTCTCCGCTCGGAAAGACGTCGTCTCGCGTCGCAAAAGCGCCGTGGCATTCTCCCGGTCGGTAACGCGATGCGCAAACAACAAGAAGAACAAGAACAAGGACAGGACGAGGCCTACCGCTCCTTCTTCTTCCGCTTTGCCCGCGAATTATATGCGGACCACGCGGTTATTTTAAAAGATTGTCTTCTCCAGACGTCTTTAATCTCGCGATGCGCAACTCTACCTCCTCCCCCACCCCCCACCCCCAGCCTCAATATTTTCCCCTGAAGGAAGGGAAACAGACCTCCTCGTCCCTCCGACTACAAATTGAATGTTCTCGTGCGTCTACAACGGCTGCAGACCGGTCGACGCCGTGCCGGGGAAGAGAACAAGTTCGAGGCAGAATGATCGACACACTTCCGAAGAATTAGGGACCGGGGGCTTCCACCATAATTCACTGGGATCAGTATTATTGGTTCCGAATGGCTACTTCCCCCCATGGTCCGACGACGCAACTATACTGGGATCAGTTATTTCTGAGGAATTTCGCTCTCGATTTTCCTCTACGGTGATCACTAGACTGCGGATATTCATGCAAAAGGAAATGTTTATGAGACGTTCGCTAAAAGTGTAACCGCGTGGAACTTGGTTTCTTCTAGTGAAAATTTTGATTGTTTAAAAAGAACGTGCCTATATTCTTTTACTTCTATTTTGTGCTCTTCCTACTCGTCTTTGTCACAAATGCATAAAAATGTTCGAAATTAGTTGGCAATAACTGTAACCAAAGCTTTCTTTCTTTAACCTCTTAAGTACTGCACACCACTATAGTGGTTTCCGTGGAAAGCACCAGTCTGAACGGTACGAACCACTATAGTGGCTTTTTACCCATCCATCGTCAGGCGCGCCGTCCCTGGGAGACAGAGTTGCGGACAAACGTGCCGTTAAGAGGTTAATAATTTCAGTAAGCTGAAAATATTTAGTTTATTAATACTCTTAAATTCCTTGCATCTTCATGCTGTCTGAATTTCCATCAACCCAATTTTATCATAAATGCATAAAACCGCTCATAAAGATAGTGTCTCTGCATAGTGATCACTCAATCTCGAAACTAGACTACAGCTAGAATTTTTGGAATACTTGAGACCTGCGAGTAGTCTTTGGGTCTTTGGGTTTACTCTGACCCGGCATTTGAATTGCCCACAGGATTCCAGTTCTGAGCAGAGCACGACACGTCTGTCCGTGCAGGTTCAATTATCACGGGACGATAGAAGCGGATTATCACGCTCGATTTCGCCGTTTCTGTATCGAGCGACAAGTCGCGGCAGCGTTGCGTTGCGTCCGACAACCGTGTAATTCGGCCGGCACGGGGAATCATCGCCGTGGAAAAAATCCCGGGTCTCCCGCCACGCGGAAAACCGAAGAAACGTGGCAGCAAGGTTGCTGTCGCTTCGTCGAACATCGTCGAAATAAGTTTGCGACCCCTTTTCCCCCCTCCCAAGTTTCTCAACTTCGTGGCGCACCGATATCCGGAGTCATGAGCAATTCAAACATCTCCATCCTCGAATAACAACGTCTTGATTACAAAATGCGATCATGTCCACCATTTTCCTAGTTTTATGTTCTCTACGAGGAAAGCTTCTTTATTGGCTCAGAAGACCGGGGACGAGCATCGATTGCCTGAGAAGCACTGTTGTGGCTCTGCCGAGGCCCAGAGCACTGGAGCCACGCCCACTTTGGAGCCACGCCCACTCGGAGCTAGGAAATAAAATGTAGAGGAAGGCGTTTAATTCTTTGCGGATCTGGGTGCAGATTACTTTCTAGAGCACTGTTGTGAACCTGTCAACGTTGAGAGCATCGATACCACGCCCACTTGAGGCCCCACCCACTCGACTCCAACGCAAAATATAAAAGATACGTATGTCAATAGAGACGAACTTTTTGCAAACGTATATCTTCTGTCTGCCATAATTAACTAATGAACGAAAGATGCTTTTCCCTCGTCCTACCAGTTAAAAAGCAGTCCGCGACACAGGTGCACTTTAAAGATATAAATACTTGGAGCTACTCGGAGCGATTTCCCGCAGAAGCAAATTGAGATCGAAGTGGACCAATTGAGAGGTTTTCCCGGCGAGTCCGGAGGAGGAGGACTTTACATGCTCTATCGGCCTCGACAAATGTGGATAGGCGGAGGCCCGGCCAGTGGCACACCACCACGACGACGACGACGACGACAACTACGACCGACCACGACGACGACGGGGAGAAACATTTATTTCGGCTCGCGTCTGAAATTAATCTAGCGAAAAGGTCCGGCCCCGTCGGTGGCCAGGTCCGGTTCCGAAAGTTAATATAAGTCGGTGAAGTACGGTCCATTTCGTGGGGAAGCGGGAGCACCTGCGGCTCCCGCGAAATCGTAAGTAAACCCGGCCCCGAAGTAAAAAGAGCACTCGAATCGCCAGGTATTTCCGATGCGGCGACGCCGTATGGATCGGCTCCAGAAGCTCTCGACCGTTCGTTAGGCAATCTGAAAATAAGTTTGATCCGTATCCAGAACACGGGGCCGAGGGGGACACGAGATCACACGCGCGCGTCGACGCGACAGGTGGATCCGTGAATTCGTCGCGTCGCGTCGCGTCGTGTCGAGCCTCGTATACATTTCGAACGTTTCCGCTGTTCGACACAGTTTTCGCGGCGCCGGAAGCGTTTTCCGCAATTTGCGCGTTTCTCTCCCCCTCTCTTTCTCTTTCTCGTTTTTAGAGAAGAGAAGCGGCATCGTCGAGCATCGTCCAAGCGCGAGCGAGCTTTTATTCGCGAGCCCCCCCAGAGACGATACGCTTCTTTTCTGTTTTTCAGCCAGACCAGCCCGCAGAGAAAGAGAAAGAGAGAGAGAGAGAGAGAGAGAGAGAGAGAGAGCCCGCGACGCAACAACAGTTTCGAGAAGAATCGGACGAACGCTGGAAACGGCCGGACCATTATTCCCGCAGTTCGGAATATCCGGTGACCCGTATCCTCGGCTCGAAGTCAACGGCAGACCGACCACTCCTTTCGTCGATACCGGACTCTTGGCAGCGGTTTTCTTCGGGCTGGACCAACGGCACCGTTCGATAATGCCGAAAAAAGCAACGCGAGATGCTGCACGGGACGTGGTCTCTCGTTCCTCGCATGGCTGATTAACCCCTCGAGCCCCGGGACCGTGTTATCGCTGCTCTTTAACCGCGATTTTTACCCCAGATACTCGGACCCGCTGTCCAAACAACGCGTATTTTAACCCTAGGACGGCGGACCATCCACACTGCTTCATTTACCAATTTTTTAAAACATATCTTTGAAGGTAACAGCTGTAAACGCGTTAATATCCTCTCAAGGTACCTCACGCAACGATAATTCAACGAATTCGGCAGAAACTGAAAAATTCCATAACGATTTTAATACCCCGGGTCGAAACAGACTAAGCCGTCGGAGGGTTAACCCCGGTTGGACTGAACAGCACAGTTCGTTCCAACAATTTTCTTTATGTCTTCATATCTCGGTGCTAGTGTACTCGACTAAAAATTTTCCCCGGTACTGTAATCGCATATATTTTAATTTACACACATACCAAAGTCGAGCAAATAGAAATTACAGCGCGCAGACAAATTGCGAAAACGCCGTGGACCGCGAAGGAGCGAGAATGTTTTTCGGAACGACTTGTTCGTGCGAAGATCAACAGAGAATATAGAAAATCTTTTGGTACGAGTGTCGGGCGGTAATTGTTCCCGAACAAATTCCGTTCCAGCCAGACGATTTTTACGACTGATTTCACTCGGAGCTTATCGATGGCGACCAAGCTCCTTTTTTCAGCCCCGTTCCTACGGTTCCGTTCGTCGTCTACGGAGGAATACTTACGGTGCAACGAGGCTTGTTTGCACTTCGTGAGCTTCGACGGGGGTGGTTCCTTGGCTCGCGCACTTTCGCCGAAGATTAGGCACGATCGGTGCTCCCGCGGCTCGGCTTTCGAGTAACGAGCCTCGGGTTTACAACCCCTTTAACCGCGGAACTCTTCTTCCCGGGGCGCTCGTTCGCTGTTCCGTTCCAATTAACGAGTCTGTTTCCCCTGAGCCTTCAACCCCGCGGTTTTAAAAGCGAGGAACCAATTGCAAGGTAGGCTAGGATATTCTTTCTTCGAACCGCAAAAACCGTTCGCGTTTAAGGAAACACAATTGCGGACTAATTCGGAGCCAGGAGGCCACGCCTACCGAGGCTGGACTTACGATCAACTGTCCAGTAGATCTTTACTGGAGAATCGTTCAGATTTTTTTTTATAGAAAACCAGATACAAATATTGCGACACGGAGTACTGATCTATTTCTGAGAGCACAGAGAGCTACGAGGCCACGCCTATTCGAGATAAGTCACGCCTCCTCAGGGCAGGCCACGCCTATTCTACGCAGAAGAAGCAAAGTAGACAGTCCTCTGGGACAGTCAAAATGCTCCCTAGCAGGAAAACTGATCTTCCCGAGCGCTCGTTCGCTGTTTCGTTCTAATTAACGAATCAACTGTACAGTAGATGTTCACTACAGAATCATTCAGTTCTAAACTAGATTTTTATAGTAAACCAGATGCAAATATTGCGATACGGAGTACTGATCTAGTTCTGAGAGCACCGAGAGCTACGAGACCACGCTTATTCGAGATAAGCCACGCCTTCTCAGAATAAACCACGCCTTCTCAGGACAGGCCACGCCTATTCCACGCAGAAGAAGCAAAGTAGACAGTGCTCTGGGACAGTGAAAATGCTCCCTAGCAGGAAAACTGATCTTCCCGAGCGCTCGTTCGCTGTTTCGTTCTAATTAACGAATCAACAGTACAGTAGATCTTCACTAGAGAATCATTCAGTTCTAAACTAGATTTTTATAGTAAACCAGATGCAAATATTGCGATACGGAGTACTGATCTAGTTCTGAGAGCACCGAGAGCTACGAGACCACGCCTTCTCAGAATAAACCACGCCTTCTCAGGACAGGCCACGCCTATTCTACGCAGAAGAAGCAAAGTAGACAGTGCTCTGGGACAGTGAAAATGCTCCCTAGCAGGAAAACTGATCCTGCGAAGGATCCTGCGGCTCCCGAGGCACGTCGAAGATTATTTCCATCGAAGATTATTTCCATGGCGGCGAGTTCGACTAGATTCGGTCCTGATAGTCGAATCCGATTCAGCCGGTTCTCAGCCGAGGAAACACCGGCGGCTGACATGCTCGCGTCTCTGCATACTCATTCTGGCCGGTAATTCACGGGCTATCTACTTGGCGCGGGATCTATTAGGTATTAGCTAGCCAAGTGGATATAGGCATTGCCTGATTATGGATTACCTTCCCGTCGGATGACATTCACTGGCAGAGATAACTGCGAGTAGATACCCGCGCGTGTTAATATCAATGGGGAAGTGGAGTGTAGTCGGCGGGTGTGAGCCGCGATAGCTCGCGAGTAACAGCTTCGAACCGCTCTCGCGTAATTTCTCGACGGGAATTTACGTTCCCGGGGACCCGATCCTCGCGCCCATAACATCCTGACACCTTTTAGCCGCGCGAAACGCTTTAGCCAACGACGTAACTTGTCCTCCCCGGATGAGACGGCAGACTCTTGTTTTTCCTCGGTCGCGTCGACAGCTATTGTTCCCGTTCAATTATTCGATTATCGCGCGCCTCGCAGCGTGCTCTGCCCTCAGACTTCGCAATGTTGCTTTACTTCTCATTCAAGGTACGTCTCTTGGCCACCGGGAGACTCGAGCTGTTACGTGAGAGCCTCGGGCAAGGGACACCCTAAACCCGTCGGATGGAAAATGTCGAATAATCATTGCTTTTCTTGTCTCAAGAATTTCGTAAAATTATTATTAGTTAGCAAAATAGTAACAATATTTTAAATGATTTAAAACCACCGTTGCATCAATCTTTGCCCAATAAAATAATCGAAAAAGGAAATAAATGTATCGATAAATCTTGCCACTTACGTCGACAATTTTTGTCTCGCATGTAAATTCGCAGTCTAATTATAATAATAGTGTTTTGCATTTCAAATTTCATTTTCAAACACATAAACGGACATAAACTCGGTAGCCCACGTTCGTTACAAACTTCGAAACTCGAGCGCCAGTACATTCAAGTAGAAACAGCGCGCCATGGTCAGACACGTTGATCAAGCGCTCGACTTTTCAAACTCGTTTCTCTGAAAAACAAATGGTTCTGGGAAAAACTTTCATAGAACCATTTCGACGTGGTTTTTCGCGTCGAAGATCGACCGGTGTGTTCCATAGTCGCAGGCGACTTCCGCGAGACAAAATGAGCAGTGCAATTAATCATAAGTAATATGATATCGCGTCGCTAATTGCTCGGCGCGCGTTAATAAATTCACGATAATGCGATTGCGGGCTCGGGTTGGCTGGAACGGAAGATTTTTCGTTTTTCGTTCGGTATCGGATCGCAAAGCCGCACAGATATTTCGCTGATCGGCATTATGCTCGACAGATTGGCTTTGATTCTGCACGTGACGCGTCGCCGATCGTTCCGCGCGATAATGATATTGATGCGTCGGACCTAGTTCGTGTATCGACTACTTTGAAACATTGCCACGTTACGGATGCTCTGCCGTTGCTGTCGCGCGCGCGCCGAACGGGAAAGAGAGATAGTTGGCTCTCGTTCGGGCAAACACCGTTTCGCCGGCAAAGCGTTCGATGGAAACGTCCGCGCGCCGCATATTTACCATCCCGGCTCGGCGAAAAAAGCCCGCGATTCTAACAACGCGACGTATTTGTCGTTCAAATGATTTTCCCCGAGCCGGCCAGCTTTCCGAAACGCGACCGAAAAACAACGCATCAATCGGTTCCGGACGGATTTTCGGTGTGCGCGCGTGTATCGCCGGGCTCGTGTTCTTAATTAAACTCTCCGCCGGGGAAAATCGATACGCGCGGGGTTAAAAAGACTTTCCCCATATTTCTTTTTCCCGGCCGCGCGCTCCGGCCCGGTGAATAATCGGCGGCATTCTTTTTTAATTCGATTACATCGGTCGTGCTCGCGGTAACGAGCCGTATTAAAAAAAAGGTCTGAATTATTCAGAATCGACGCTGCCAGCCTCGCCTCTCTTTCTCTCTTTCGTGGAGCTTTAAGCCGCAGTTGATAAAAGAATTTCATCGATCGGATCCCCTTTCTCTCGGTATCGGGAACTGCCGAAAAAATTTTATTTAAGAGGCCGCTTCCTCGGGAAATATTACACCGAAAATAGAGAACGAAATTTTTTCCGTGCTCGGCTCCGATTTCCGAGAAAATCGAGACGAAAAATTTGACGGAAGAGCCATCGGTATTTTTCCCGCGAAAATAGAGAGAGAGAGAGAGAGATACGAATTTATTCTACAGTTCTGAAATTTTGTTTCCCGCGTAGAATCAGCTTGGAGACTGTGTGTTTCAGTCGAGTTTGGTTCGAGCTGATTCTACCTCGTTAATCGATCTCTGCTTTTTGGGTCACGGACCCGGCGTTCGACGTTTCGTTTACGTTCTTCTTTGGAGAGAGACGGTCGTTTCTTTCGGCAACGGCGGCGAAATTCCCGTGGTCGTTTCATTAAGGGTCGCGGTCGATTGTTCGGCCGGGGGTGGATGTAAATGGCGGCAAAAAGTCGTGCTTTTAACTGCACGCCGGCGCGGGGGCGGTCTCTGAATTATAGCAGTTTCGTTGGAAAGTTTCTCAAACAACACGGGAGCCTGTTCAGAGCTCCGCGATGTGTGTGTGTGTGTGTGTGTTTCACGTGTGCACGTGTGTTCCCAGGGTTCCATATATGAGGGGAAATCGGCGGCGGCTACGGATTTCAGCGGTTCGCGATTCAACCGACACGAGGCGAGGGAGAGGACTATTGCCAAAGTTTTGAGATATAGGAATACTTGTTTTCCGAAAAGCGAGCCGAATACCTCGGCCTACGATCGCGCACGCCACACGCAATTTGTTCGACGATCTTACTGGGAGACAGCCAGCCTGCGAACGACGCTGCAACTTGCAGGCAGCGAGACCCTCGAGGCTCTCCGAAATGAACCGCCCACGTTCCAGAAATTCATGTTCATTAGACAAGACCAACGTACTTTCGTTTATTTCTCTTTTTATTCCGGCGCTTCGTCATCATTACTATCACTGGGAATTTTATGCGTTTACGACGAATTTACGGGAAGAGAGATGCACGAAACGGGAGCATTTAAAAACATTCGTATTATTTTCAATTTGTTGAATATCTTGAAACAAGAAATACATTCCTCGTTCGTTCTCAACGCTGTACCTACACCCCCGGGTTTTATTCAACAATTCTGCAGATTATAACAATCTTTCTACTAGAAATGAGTTAATACAGTAAAGATTCTACTGAAGTCAGTACCGACGTTCCCTACTTATGACAGTGGAACACCTCACACCACTCGAGAACCGTCGTGTCGCGGCCACCACATTGTCGGCTATATCGGTGTGAGACTAGAAGACCACTACTAATCCAATTACAAAACTTCTTTACTTTTCATTATTTTTTTATGAAACTTTTACCAACATATTCGTGGCATTTTTCTGATTAAAATTATACCAAATATTATATAATTCCGATGTTATTTACTTGTGTAACGAGCGATGAAAGTTTCGAACGCAGAGGAGGACAGCGTATGGGAAAGAAAGAGACGCAGAGAGTCGCGGCCGGCGAGTAAATACCTCCGACGTTCCCTACACAAGTCAGTAAAAAAGAACCAAAAGACTGACTTCAGTAGAATCTCTACTGTATATCATTCCATTCCATAATAAAAATCGTGAACAACCTAATCAATTCAGTATCGTCATGTTTACAAGGCAAAGCTTGGATGACCAACTCCGATGAAAATTCCTGAAGAACAAAGAATTCTTTGGACGTCTTATTTCAAAGGAAAAAACTCTCTAATAAACAAAGGATAATTTGCAAATGTCTTATATCCGTTATGGAAGCGGATGTGATAGAATCAAAGGATAGCTTAAATACTTACAGCTATGATTATACGACCTGTACAACTTCCATACCAATAGATACTTCACTGGGTCTTCTTGTTAAGGATACCAGCAACCCGATAGCTATTCTCAATGAGGTATGCGAAAACACAAACTGCTATAAAATATATACTGATGGGAGTAAAATCAAGGGATCTAACTGTGTTGGTTCTGCCTGCATATGTCCAGACTTGAAATTAACAAAAACACGTTCCATAAACCCTCTTGCCTCTATCTACACTGCCGAATGTTTGGCTTTAAGTGATGCTTTTGAAATTATATTAGAACACCAAAACCGCAACTTCCATATTTTTTCTGATTCTCTTAGTTGTCTAATGGCTTTACAATCCCCCACTGTTAGCATAAAGACCAATTCACACATCTTTGAAATTAAAAGGAAATATAACCTATTTATTAGCAATGAACAAAACAGCTATGTCAAATTGTTCTGGATCCCACCTCACTCTGGTATTCAGGGCAATGAAGATGCGGATAAGGCAGCCAAATTGGCTACCTCCTCGACATCCTTTGACTTTCCGAAGGTTCCTTTCACTGATGTTTACGAAAAATATAAGAAACAGGCCAAAGAGAATTCTGTGGAAATTATCAGGAGGCAAGGGTTATTTAAGGGCAAAAATTACTTCCAGCACTTTTATCAATAGGATGCGGGCGGATCACTATCATTTAGCCGCTTCATTGGCACGAGTAGGTATAATTTCTGACGGCAAGTGTAGCTGTGATCAAAGTGATGAAACTCTAAACCATGTGATCTGGCAGTGTGAAAAGTATGACATTCAAAGACACAAACTTTTAGATTCTCTGCATAAAATGGATTATCAATTACCCTTAAGTATTGAAATGTTTATAGTTGAACCTAATATTAAGGCGTGTATTTGTATTCATCAATACTTCACAGATTGTAAACTATTTATTTAATTATTATGTATCATTGTAATACCAAACTGCAAAATAAATTGTAAAGCGAAATGGGCCCTTTAAGGGCCTAAACAGCTTAAATAAAAAAAAAAAAAAAAAAAAAAAAATTCTTTGGACCTCTTCGAGTGGTAGGCGTGCGTGCCACAATGTGCACCGAGTGTGCCTAAAAAAATGCCACTGTTTAATCAACGGAGATTGAGCCGCGAGAATCGACTAACGAGACGATGCTCGAGTCTCTGAGTCCGAAGGACTCGCAGCAAGTTCTCGAGGAGTCCTCCCGAAATTCCGGAGGGGGGCCGTAAAAAAGTCTTCTCAGACTCTGGTAATAAAAGGTTCGTCTGTCTCTGCAGACGCGTAAATGGTTCTCTGCGACGAGGAGAGAGAGAGACAGAGACAGAGAGAGAGAGAGAGAGAGAGAGAGAGAGAGAGAGAGAGGGCTGCTGCTGTTGCCCGGCCAGATGACACGAGGGTTCGACTCGCAGCCGCGGCTCCACGCCCGGAGATAAAGAGGACGGTTTTATCTTCGCGCGTGATTAAGCCACGCGGCACTATATCATCGATTATATTCTCGTTAGGCTAAGTGGCGATTCCTCCTTCGCCTCGGGTCCGCTTTTCCTCGAGCGTAGCCGCGCGGAAAGATAACCGGGCCGAGGCGGCGTCGTTTTCTTTGGCCCCGAAACACCCCCAGTCCACCGGCTCCGCATTATATTCCGATTTACGGGGCGCACGCGACGGCATCATTGATAAATCATCGGGGCTGACAACGGCTGCGACCGTGGATTCGTTCACGGATTTTCGGGCCGGTTCCGGGCTCCGGAAACGGGCAATAAACGGGGGTGGAATAAAGAGACGAGGCTGTTAGATAAGCGGGGAATTTTTTTCGTTCTCCTTGCTGACAATTCAATTCAATGACTCCCGGGTCCTATCTCTTGTCTCGTCTTAAGCCAGCTGAAAATGATGTTCCCCAATTAATAGCGATTTTATCCTACTGTTCGAAAACGTCAGTTTGGTCGTCCACAATCTCTCAGTTTGCTTAACGATAATCAAATCGATTTTACACACTTTGTTGCTCAAAGTCTTAGCGCACGGTATAATTCATAGAATCCTTGCTTCCTGTCTTCTGCTAAATTTTTTTAACCCCTTGCGCTACGATGTATTTTACGGTTTCAGTGACTAGAACTTTTTTGTAATTCGTAATTTCCTTGAAAATTTATATGTACATTAACAACGACAAAATAGAATTTTATTTCGGTTTAAAGGAAATTAACAATCTGTGCGGAACCTTCATCGCGAACATGACTCGATATTGTGGGGCAGGGGGTTAATAATTCGTCAGGGAGGTACGTTGCGTCGAATAAAACATTTTAACAGAAACAGTAAGCGGCAAAACGAACGCTGATAGCGAACGTGTTTCGCTATAAAGAATTGGGAACAAATGTAGCCTTTTTTTTTTATAAAGAAGGGGTTGAAAACGTAGAAGGAGTTGCTCTGTGGTTGGAAGGGCCACGCTGCTTGTCGGAAGAGCGTTCCCAATTTCTGTTGGTGGAAAAATCTGTGAACGTCCCGAGACCTTAATTATGCTCGTGCTTAAGCTCGCGAGCGTTGCGCGGGATTTCGGAGTGCCGTAAATTCGTTGTCGGCAACGAGAAAATTCCTTGGCTCGATTCTGGCGGCCAATGGGAAAATACACTATGATGGACGAGTTTTCGATATAGCTGTAACCAGTTTTTAGAACGCTTTATAAAGCATGATCAACACCGGCGCGCGGAAATCTATTTGAAAAAGAAAATTAGGCTGAATGAACCAAAGTGATCTCAAAGGTGTCTCTCTTCGTCGTGAATTTTTCCCAAACACTGAAACAATCAAGAACTCGAGTGAGTTTGACGAGGAACTGAACCACGTTTCATACGAATCACACGAGAATTCAGGATGATTGATGTTCAAGAGAGGTTTCTCACAAATAATCAAATAATTAAAGATGGCCGATCACGGCGGATGAAGTGCCCTCTTCGGGACAATGATCGCGGCGCTTTGACTCGGCTTCGGAATTTGGAAAAAGCGCGGAGAGAGAGCCGGTCGTCTAATTCCGTTATCGGTCGGGTTTCGCCGATTTCTCGTTTCGGTGCTCGGCGCGCGCCGTTCGATATTCATTACAGGGAATAAAATTGTACTCGACCCTGTTATAACGGGGATCAGAAAGTCTGCAGTCAGCTGTAGGAACGGCTGACAGAGTCGGCAAACAGGGGTGACTGCCAAAGGAATTGTGGACGAGCCAGATACCTGGGACACAAGTGTCTGCGCGCGTCCATTGTGCAGAATCGTTTGATCGAATGGTAGTTTGCACATACTGGCGCATTTAGCTCCCGACCCTTCGGCTCCCTTTACCTTCCCCTCTGCTGCTCCCTTTGTCCGAGGCTCTCTCCGTTCATCGTTCCCGTGTTCCTCCTCCGTTCCTCCCGATCCCACGTTTCTTCCGTGACCAAGGCTCTCCTCTATGCAAAGGTTTGCCTAGCAGCATCTCGCCTAGGCCCGCGTTGCTCCCGTTCACCGAGCACCGGAGCGAGCCGGACCCCGCCGAAGTGCTCGATGATTAGGAACATTCGATCGTTACGTTCGCGTCGCTGCAAGCAGAAGCCAACAATGCGAGACGAGACGAGGAGAGACGAGACGAGGGGAGGCGAGGCGAGGCGGGGCGGGGCGGAGCGAGGAGAAGAGGGGAGAAGCGGGGCGGGATGTGGGTGGCGGAGGGGCCGGTGCGCGTGTTCGATAATAACGAAGCCGTAAAATTCAGTTCGAGGTTTGTTGCCGCGAGGAAGAAACTGACGAGAGCCGACAACCGTAATAAAAATCGGTTCCCTGTGTTTTCGAGCACCTCTTCGCGTCCGGGACAATCGATGCGATTCTTCCTTCGCCCCTGTCCCCGTCCACCGATCTCCATTAAACGATCCCCCGCCGATGGTAACGAACGAGCACGGTCGAACACAAAAGAGTCGACCGTTCTTCCGATCATCCGACGCTATTCCGGATACGGCGGAGCTCTGCTGTCTCGGGCATTACTCTTTTAATAACGTCGCAGCGTCTTAAACGGTTTGCATTTCCCTCCATTTTTTTCTCGAGAGATCGTTCTCCTATTTCTTTCCTCACCGTAGTCTTCGGTTGGCGTGCAAAGCCGATTGGCTGGTTCCTCTGAGTAAAATAGGCGTGGATACCCCTGTGTAGACCTGCCCTAAGCGGGTGTGGACAGTCTCAGGTAGGCGTGGATAGTCCCAAGTAGGCGTGGATAACATTAAGTAGGCGGGGACAGTTCCGAGTAGGTGGGGACAGTCGTAAACACGCATGTTCTGCCCACGCAGGCGTGTCCAGTAGTAAGTAGGCGTGTTAAGACCCGAGTGGGCGTGTCTTAACCCAAGCGAGCGTACTCAAGTTCATCATAGGCGTGCCCTAAGGTAAGCAGGAGTACTCTAGCCCAACATAGACGTGCCCAGACCCAAGTATAAATGACTAGTGAACCCCGAATAGGCGTGGCAACATTTCCCCTACCCTCCAAGAGACCAGAACAGTGTCCCACCGATTTCGAGAGCACATACCAGCCAAGATAATCCTTCTCCCGACCTCATCCACTACATTTTATACGGTTTGCCTGATCCTATAACGCAGCAATCATCCGCAGAACATCGCTCCGTGATCCGACCACGCCGCGGCGACTCTATTCTCCATAGCCGAAGAGTAGGGAACGCGTGGCAGGGTAGGTGTACGCGCGAGGGTGCGGAAGAACCCTCCGGGATCCTCTCGAGCGCCTTTAGACCCCCTAAAACGCGCCTGACACTCAAAGGAACTGCGGCTCAGCGTTTCTTCCACTATCGCGTTATTTTCGCGGGAACCCGAAGAGCTCTTGAACGCCCGCCGAGAATTCGAAGGATGTGTGCGTCAGCTTACGGCCGAAACTCCACGTTAAGATTTTACACCATCCGGAGCGTATTTGTCGCGATTAAAATCCGTCTATTCCACCCGCTGCTACCCCGTCTTGACTCTTCGAACCTCGAGTCCCCTTAACCGGAGGAGGAGAATGGATTTTCGGAGACGCTGTTCCCAGGCGAGTGGAAACGTTTCACGGAGACAAAAATGCCAGAAATCTCCCCTCTCCTCCCGCCGTCCCGTCGACTTCGGCCGTTGAACGTTTCCTTGGGACACAATTACCGGAAGTAGCAATTACCTAATTGCTCGAATTACCGGTGTACTCGGGCCGGATGAAAAAATTCCGCCGGAGAACGTTCGTCGAGACCGGCCGCGATTGAACGCAACGCGCGCGGCTCTCTTTATACATACCGGGTTTGGATCAAACGAGCGAATGCTTGTTCGAAATTCCGAAATTAATTCGCCGTTGCCGAATTTCAATTGCGCGAAATTCGTTCGTTAGTTGTCTGCGGATCTGTGTGCAGTTATCACATGCGAACACTTCTAAAATGCAGGGGAATGTACGAACTATAAAGAACCACGGTTTTTATGCCACAATGGGCAACCGTTTGTACGAGGAAAGAAATTTTTCTGTAATCCTGATTCTTGTCAAATACGGCATGTTTAGTCATTGGTCTCGAAAAAAAAATTAAAAAGCGGCGATGATCGCTTCGATCGGAGAGAGTTCAACATTTTCGCGCAAGTCGCGAAAATCGCTCGGCAACAATAAAAGCGTCTCGAACGCACTCGCCCGCGGGGATGCAAGCAGTGAATTCAAGTTTAAACGCGGCGGCCAGCTTTCGTCCGCTCCCGGTCTCGTCGAGAGCGAGGAGAAGATGAAGTTTCCGCGGAGGCAAGTTTCTCGGCTGGATTAGTCATGAGCCGGATTAAACTGCGCGGCCTATTGTATCTTGGATTTACTAAACTCCAGCCGGCGAGCCTCGGAAGAAGAGGAAAGAATAAAATCGTGCGCAAGCGACTCGCCTCTCGGCCCGCCGCGATTAAACATCGTAAGCAGAAAACCGTCCGATACCGGTGGGGACTTGATTAAACCGCGAGTTACTCGGACCTGTCGCGATTTTCTACTGGTCGATCCCGTTATATTTTAATTAGCTCTTTGCGGAAAGTTGTTCTTAGTCCTATCCCGGACCGACCTGTGATCTTCGGTCGGAATTTTCGACGTTGCAAAATTAATTTTTCGGGAAAAGAAAAATACACAAGACGAGCTAGAACTTTTCTCGAGTGCAGCGAAAAAAATCGAGAAAAAATCGCGAGTGCAGCCTTTTGCCACGTCTGGTGGTTCGACTGCCAATGAATAATCGATCAGATAAGATTATTCAGGGAAGAAAACATAGAAATAATTCCTAAGTAATAATAATAATAATTCCTTATCTGATTGATTATTCATTGGCAATCGAACCATCGGTCGTGACACGAGATAGAGGTACCCAAGAAAATGGGTTTTGCAAGATTTCGTGGTTTGTAATCGGATCGTCAACCAACGAGATGATGACTTAAACACTTCCTGAAATTTGATGTACTATCTCCTACATAATTTTCGAAGCAAAATCTAGCGTAGAAGGGTCTCGGAACGAAGGTTAACGGAACGAAGTTGAGGGAAGAAGAAGTTTAGCGGAAAGAGTTTCGTGTATCGATTCGATGATCCCCCGATCCTCGTCAAGATAAATTACGAGCCAGGACGAGGAGGACGGCTCGGTGACAAGAGCAGCTCGGATCCTTGAGAGCGTGGAGGGTCGGCGGGCTCGTATAAATTCTCTTTCTGCCCAGTTTTTCTGTCATCGGGCGACATCCGACACGGAAGGGGCGGCGATAAACTTCACGAGCAGTTCGCACGCAGAAATCGCTCGTCATATATCTCGAATAGACGCATTATGCCCGAAATATTAACGGCGCCGGGATTCAAGCACCGGCCATTCTCTGCAGAACCCGGCCGCGAAACTCGGTCCAACTTTTCCCTCGAACGGCTCGTCATGAATTTTTCGGTCTCGCCCTGCGCCGAACCCCGTTCAACTCCTTCGAAAGTCGAGCGTTTCTTCGTATTTGTTCTATCGACTATAATTAAAGATTTCGAGGTTCCTGGCAGGGGCTTCGGCAAGCGGTGTCGTTCGAAGCTTCCCGTGTCCGGGAGGAATATTTCCGCGAGCTTTCCCGACTGGAGCACACACTTACCCCGATTTTCATCGATCAATTAAACTGATTGGCCTCTTGATTGGTTAAATACAAGCCCCCGTAAGGAGCGTACTTTCCTGACGCACACGGTAGACGCAACGTACTCGGACTTTCGACGAGTGGACCGTGGATCTTCATGATCACGGGGATTTTTCATTACGTTGGCGCTTCATTCTTTGCCTGAAGAACGCCTCAGCGGTAAGTGTATTCTTTCAGCTTTAATTTCAGCCCTCGAACGTAGAAAAATTCCTGCGGGAACACGTTCCAAAATGAACTCGAAGTAACCCCTTTTTAAAATGCAACCATTCTTCTTACTAACTGGAATTTATGAATTTTTCGACATGATTTTGAACTTTCTCTGTTGAATCTGCACGCGTCTATGATAAATTGTGATCTGTCAGCTATCATTTCCTTCCAGTTTCTCCAAGTTAATCTATCAAAATTTGTACGTAGTTCCACAGACTGCCGGCGAATAACACCAGTGTGTAAATTACACGGACGGCCGAAAAACAATCGGGCATTATCGCGCGGAAGGGGCGAGGTTCGTTGAAAAGACGGGACCGCGGATAAGCAGCTGCATTTCGGGCCAAACACGGGCTGTTTTGTAAAAGTTAACTGGCTACGTATTGTCCCTGTTGGTCTCGAAAGGGATCGGGATTAGCCGAGACAATGGTAAATTTCATGCGACGCTTCAGGCGTGGCGTGGTATCATCAGAAGAATTCGAAAGCGGGATCCCTATTGTCGGACGCAGAACTACCCCCCCCCCTCCCCTGCCGCGAACCTCGTAAATTTCGCCGGGCGGTTGCACACGCTATCACTGTCGCCGACACTGTCGATGCCGAAGTGGGGAGACGGCGACCGACATTACATAAACAAACGCCACCATCTTGGGCCAATGAGTCGCGAGCGTCAAACAAGTTCAGCCCCCCCCCTCCCCCCACCCGATCAATATTGTTTTTCACTTACCGGTCTGACCTCTTTCGCCGGCTCCCCTTGATCAGGTATCGGGATTAAAAATTAGCGGGGTTTCGAGGTTGCGACACGGTCAACAGCTTCAGCCTGTTTACCTGTGCGTTCTGGGAAATTTTCAGTCGCCAACTTTCCGTGCGGCTCGATGGGTGGAGCAAACACGATGACAAATCGATTGGGATTCGTTTTATCCTGGATTTCTCCGTTTTTTGGATAGAAAGGAGGAGCAAATAGCTCCGAGGAGCACTCCGGGGGCAGTGGGGCCACGCCTACTCAAGACAGACCACGCCTACTCCGGGCAAGTACAGCAAAATCAACAATTTTCTTTTGTGAAATCAAGCGTTACACACTGTGTAGATAATGCATTGACTTCTAATTAACAGTTTAATATCCAAGAGTAATCGAGAGCCATTGTTTCTATAGCATGATGATCACAGCATCCATTAAGGATCCATCAAAACTTGCCTACTTGATACATGGACAGCTCGGGTCCGCCTAGGGAGCATTATAGGGGACATTTTTCTTCCCTGGTCGATCCGTATCGCTTCCCTCAGCAACCAGTGAGAAAAATGATCCCATCCTCCGGTTGCGCGCTCGTCTTTCAGAGAGAGAGAGAATTTTCTATTCGAAAATAGACTACTCTGTTCGAGGAGAAGTGGAGGGGAGAGGGTGGCGATAATCTAATGGGCGAAAATTTTCCATGGCGGGTAATTCGAGGCCATTTTCGTCCCCCGGCCGAGCGTAATTTTGAAGCAGCGCGGCACACTCGAATCCGCTCGCACTCGAATCAGGAAAGGACCGAGCGAAAACACGCGCACACGCCGCTAGTTTTAATAACGTCACTTTTTCCACGGTTCCTCCCTACCATACCCCGCGTGCTCCCCCTCGGCTGGCTGCTTGGCCGCCGCCGCGCGTTTCTCTCCCGGTTTTATTTATTTTTCCATCGGCTCCGGAATTTTTATGAAAGTAAGTCGCCTAAAGGCCCTTGTGACCGGCAGCGGCTCGATAAATTATTACGTTAATTATAAAATATTCGCCCTCCGGTTTACGCCGAAGACTGCAAGCCCGCTCTCTCCAGAGGCGTTCCGGCGAACAAAGTTTGATCCCGCGAATGGATTCGACGGGAAATACTGTGTGTCCCGCACACTTCAACGCTCCACGTGTTCCACATAGGACACCCTGTATATGGGCAATTCTCCTAATGGCGCGTTATATCTCTCTCTCTATTTCGTCTTGCTCCACCGCATTCAACCTGTTAACTACTCATTATATTTTATACTCTTATTTTTTATTCTTTCTTCCTCCATTTTTTGGAATTTTTTTATTCCAAATTTATTCCATTTTTATCCTTTCCCTAGCCTGCGAAGCTCTCTAAATCGTCTCCCGTTTTGTCTCTGTTTCTCTGCTTGGACAACGAACCACGTCACGATTCTACTAATAAGATTACAAAGGGATAATAATTTAAGCCTCCAACATAATCCAACTCGATCCGAGAGAAAATCGATCCGGAAATTCGATAACAAAGTCTTTTTAACCTCTTGCTTAACTCGAGGACTTTTCACTACGAAAACCTGCTGTTTTTATCGTGGAAAAAATTTTTAATCCCCTCTCTCTCTCTCTCACTCTCTCTGTCTCTCTGAGTTTTTCTCGTAACTCCTCTGTTCTCCATGCTCCGACGTCACTCGTTAGCAACGAACGGTAATACAACAGGCTCGTGCCGCGCCGTATTAAAATAATCGAGTTACGCGACTGTATAGAAAATAATCTGATTACCTGCGGCGCGTGCCCGGCCTCGTTAACCATGACACAACTATAATTCCTCCGTCGTCAAACGCGCATCTTTTGCGTGTACACGCGTAAGCGACACTCGCGCGGAAATGAGCCGTCGGTTAATCGGTTTACTGACAGGACTCTTTTCGTTTAACCCAGATTCGCTCGTCCTTACAGGATCACCAGGATTAACTCGAGAAACAACAAGCCGCCTATCCGTTGTCTCAGTGCTTTAATCTTGAGACCGTGGAAATTTATTTTTCATCGCTGCCTGCACGGAAATTCTAACGACACTGCGTTCAAACTGTACTCGCGCAAACGGTTTTATTTATATTTAATTCTATGTAAGTATTCAGAGGCTAACGTTAATGAAAAGGACTTTAATCCTCTGGAGCTGGACATTTTTAAATATATTATAGAAAGTCGGAACCTACTCTGTATCTTATTTATAAATATTTCTGGACATATTTTTCATCATACTTTTCATCAATTGCAAGAAACGGTAACCATATAGACCTTCCATTCCTTCTTTAATAATTTTAATAGGTTACAAGTGGTATATTCACTTTCTGAGATACTTTTAATTTCCAAGAGTTGAATGCTTAAACAGCTGGGTCAAAACGGACCAGGCCACCGCCCTACGAGGCTGAAATCAAAGGAGAACGACATCATCTCCCGTGGAATCGTGAACTAGGCTACGTCCGAGTGAAACCGATGCAGATTTTACGCCGTCGTGACTCCAGCCTCGGGACTGGAAAAACATCGAGCTCGAGAATCGAGGCGGCTGTCGGTAATTCGAGAAATATCCTAATGCGATTAGGCCGCGTTCAAGGGAATCGAAAGCGCGAAATCGATTTCCACGGTGAACGTTCCGCCGCGTTACGAGCAGCGAAAGAAACGAACCGGCGAGCAGTGATCTATATACGAACCAAGCAAAACTTGGCAATTTGTAATTTACGATGCACGAAGAGACTCCGCGAAAGTAGCTCGCCGGGACACCTGGGTACCCGTAAACGCCACGAACTTCCGGAACAACCCGGGTCTCCGGAAAAAAAACAATCGAGCTGCATAATTTCCGGCGAATAAGCTAGCGCAGCAAGCATCCGCGAGGAGGACACAAAGTGCTAAAGTTTCGAGTATCCTCGTCGATCCGGCCCGAAAAAAAAAAATGTAAAGGAACGTCATTCGCTAGAGGAACGATACATTTCCCTCCATAGCGTCGCGGTGCGGGCCACGCCCCCAGGGTGGCGCCACCGTGACGCACCGCGCGACGCTAAGGAGGAATGACTTGACTTTGGGTGCACCGAATGTTTATGAATTTATCGTGAACAGTAGACTGAAGCAAAAAATTTGGAAATTTTGGGGACGGTTCACTGAACTATTGAGACAACTGAAAATATGTATTTTTTTTTGTTAAAAAGGACTGTGATTGAAATAACTGTAATAGCTTGAACTCGAACGAAATTACAAGTCACAAAATTGAAGACATTGAAAACTGAAATTTTATGTGTACACCGGGTATAAAAGTAGACTCGTTCAGCGCACAGTACATATACCGGCGACTGCATGTGCAACAAAACGGAATACATTCGCAGGGTTATGCGATCGATTTATGCAAAGGAAAATCGATGTTTTCACCAGGCCAGATCTCGAAGATGGAGAACCGAGGCTCCCCAGCGAAGATTAGAATCGCAGTGACACGATTCATACTGTTTTGGCGAGTCCCGCGAGCTTATCGATCGCGAAAACGTCAAGGAACTCGCGGTGCAAATCCATTAAAATTTCATTCCCCGACCCGGTCTTGACTTCTCGAGTGGTGGAAAGATCGTCTCTACGGTGGATCCGCGGTTCCGGCCTCGCAATTATCGCTCGGTACCGATTCGAGAGAGAGGGGTCTCGAACGAATTAACATCTCCCACGGACGATCTCTATCGGCGTGAGAGAACGGCCGCGTTCTATTCTCGGGCGGAAGAGAATACACGTCCGCGAATGTTTCCATCTCGAGGGCCGAAATAACCAAGAAATACAGCCGGGCTTGGTGGCTCGCGGCGCTGATCGTAACTCACGATTCCAAAGGAGATATCCCGGGTATCGATCCTCGTGGATCCTGCCAGGATCCGATGCAAACACGAAAATACCAGCGCGCCAGGAATTCGGCTCTGCGCTCGTCGAGCCCGGAGATTTTTACATTCCTGCTCGCGAGCCGTGTTACTTTCCCGGGCAAACTCCTTCATTTCCGGTCCGATCTTCAGCTTCGCCGTCGAATCGTCGAGCCTATTTACTTATTTACATCATTCGAGGGATTGGCAAATAGTGCCCCCACTTTCTTTATCAGTTGGCGCACTTTAAATCGATAGACACATTAAAGATAAGACTCTATTACATTGTAATTGTGATTTCCGGGATTACATACGTGAAATGGGCGTGGTTTGCGATGGGCGTGGCTTAAGGAGGGCGTGTCGTAGCGGCTCCAGGCTCCGCCAAGGCCGAACCAGTGCTCCACAGAGCACACTGCGCTAATTTCTGAGCAATTCGAAGCCTCTGAGAGAACTCCGACGAATAAATCGAAGGATGAAGCGAGGACAGGACTAAAAAATGAGAGAAAGTATAGTACAGTCGGTCCGGCTATTGTGTTAAGGACTAGACCCAGTTTCCTCGTCGGCATCGAACGGCAATCGGATCCGGAACGATCAGCCGGCAATTTCCGCGCGAGTTTAGGAAGGTTTTCCGCGCGAATCGGAGCGGAGCGGGGCGTAGAGGAGAGGAGAGTCGGCGGCATCAGGGGCGACGAAGAAAGAGATTCAATCGGGAGGAAACAATTTGCAGGCGGGTCCGATCCAGTGACATTCACCGTTCGATCATCCCTTGTGGGGCTGGCCAGAGGCTCGACCCTCGTAATTGACCAAAGTTTCTAGCCCCGCTCGGTCCGCGTTGCGGCGATCGTGCGCGAGATTAATTTCACCGGGGTTCAAGGTCTCTCTCCAACACCTAACAGGCATTCTTAATCAGCCTCCGATGCGCTCCCCAAGTTCAATTCGACCGAATCCCGCCATCGAAAAAAAAGGCCGCAATCAGAGAAACAGAGAGAGGGGGGGGGGGGGAATCTTTGTCGTCGAACGAATCGAATTCGGCGAATAGCATAATCACTGGCACCGGTCCACTAACTTATTAATCGACGCGAAAAATCTTCCTTGGCAAGAGCCAGTCTTCCACTACCGCCCTGTCTCTCTGGGTCTCTGGTAGGATTCCAAATCACGATGAAAGAAGGAAAATAATTTTCGCGAGAGCATGTCGCGAGCTGCACACCGAGGCTGAGGCGCGCGTCTCGTCGCGGAAATTTAAACACCATCAGTTTAATTAAACCGGAGCCCCTCTAATTGCGCGCGCGCGCGCGTCGCGAACGTCGTTAATGCACGGATCGAGAAACCGGCGACGAAAAACGCCGAAGAAAATCACCGATCCGACCACGGACATCGGTGTCCTTAATTTTTATCGATCTCCGGGAAAGTTTACCGAGTCGATCCGAACCGCCGCTGAATCGTGAAACACTTTCTTCTCCTCGATGATGATGACGACGATGTCGGGGATCTGGATAGAGATCATCGAAACCGGCTGCTGCCTCAAGCGGAAGAACGAACGGGCATGATTGGACTGTGAATCTTTGTGCGAAATAAAAATTTCCTTCGTTGATTGTGCAATGCAACTGGAGAACAATCCAAACTGCACTTGGAAAATGCAAACGTCTCACGTTCCTTTATAATTTTATTCAACTGGTGGTAGCTAGACCTCTCTATTATTCGAACTATGTTCCAACATACAGATACACGAAAAAATGAATAAACTGAAGGTTTCGGTCGAAAATCGATCTCAAATATTTGAACGTGATTTAGTCGGTGAGTGTCTACCCTAGTAGCACAAAAATATTAGGTAGATATTTTTTTCAAATATTGGAAAAATATTTTTTAAGCCACATTTTTTCATATAAGAAAAATATTGGATCTGAATATTGTATACATGTACAAGAAATATAAATTGAATGTTTAAAAAATATAAGCTAAATATTCAGAGGATATAAACTAGATATTTAAAAATTATAAAGTAAATATTAAAAAAATGTGAATTCAATATTTGAAAAATATAAATTCAATATTTAAAAAACATTCAATAAAATTTTCAAATTTAAGAAGTTTCAAATTATAACAAAAATTAGAAACTATGAATATGTATTACTTTCTGCGCACTGCTTGTTGAGGGAATATTATCTGTATTTGGAAAAAATATTGGTAATTATTTACATTAGGGGCTTCCTCACCGATTTTGATGACCTTGAAATATGTTGTCAAGGTCATCATTCTGAACAACTTTTTCCTATACATGTGTTGTGCGCGTGTGTTGTTTAGTGATTGTTGTTCAATTATTCGGATCTCTTCTCGTGAGTGAATAATTGTGTGCTGTGGATCCGACGGAGGTACAGAAGATTCAGAAGTAAGTACACTTTACATTAGTATTTTATAATGTAGTTTGTAGTACATTAGTATTATATTTTATTATTCGTATGTAGAATATTGGATGCAAGGTTTTCTTTCTTATTTTGCAATTTCAATTCTAACCCATACCTACTCCGATCACTTTTTGAGATGTTAAAACTTTTTTGCGAATATCTCGGAAACTAAAGTTGAGCGGCGGTAACATGTATAGGAAATAGTTGTTCATAATGATGACCTTGACAACATATTTCAAAATCGGTGAGGAAGCCGTTAATGTAAATAATTACCAAAATATTCTACTTCCAATATGAAATAGATTCATTTAATATTTAGAAAAAAATATTTTTCTCGTAACATGACATAGATATTTCCTGAATATTTAAAAAGAAATATTTGTTACGTAATATAAAATAAATATTGTATGTATATTTGAATATTAAAAAAAGATTGAATCTCTTTTTAATATTATATGAATGTGTATACAATATTTTGTGCTACTAGGGATGTTCCAACATACAGAGACACGAAAAAATAAATAAACTGAAGGTTTCGGTCGAAAATCGATCTCAACTATTTGAACGTGATTTAATCGGTGAGCGTCTACTATCTGAACGGTTCGATAAATAAAATTCTACTGCATTTTCCCTGCCGGTACAGTAATTTGACTATTCCCGGGCTCGATGCAGTCCTCGGACGCAGCCAAACGGAAAACCCAAGCATCCCCGAGACGAGATCCATCGAAAGAAGCTCTCGGGAAAATCTGGTTTCCCGAGGTATCCGGCAAAGGAACATCCCGCGGCTAAACTGTCGAACTTTCCCAGGTATTATTTCCATCGCGGCGTTTATTTCGCGGGTTTTATTCTCTCCGGGTTTCGCAGCGAGAGGATCGTAACGTTTCGGTCGGTGGAAGCATGGCGGCGCAAGAAAATCATATCCTGCAGAGAGAAGCTCCAACGGATTACTCTGATCGCGAGAGGTGTTACTTGTTGCTGGCTCTGTGTTCCGAGATCACCGGAAGCAAATAGGCGTGTACACCGATACAGGGACGCGCGCGCGCGCGCGCGCGAGCGAAACGGTGTGTATATCGAACGCAACCTAATACATAGGAAGATCTCCTGACACGCCGGGAAATCCTCGATCCGAAGAAAAATTACCAACGATCGAAGGCGGATGAATATTTCCAGCCACGTTCCGCGGAAAGCCCGGATCGTGTTACCTCGGGGGAACGAATTTTGAGAACCGGGGACGAAAGTAAAGTTTGTCGTCGGCTTCATTGAAATAAAGCAATAAGACGCTACCGGTGCACCGTGAGCTGCTTTCGGACGTTCTTGTAAATCGATGAATGCCAGAGGTAATTAATCTCGAGCCCTAGACGCCGATTAACGTGTTACACGAACACGTTTGCGCTAGCACATTTGATCCAACTTTTAGCGGAACTGTGGAGTTTGGTTCCGCTAACGATCTCCATCGAGAGCCTTCATATTTCAATCAGACTGCGGATTCGTGTGCAAAATAAACATTTTCTGCATCGATTTAAAAAGATGAAAGTAATGCGGTGACGTACTTAACGCTAAACCTACCATCGCCGGCCAAAATGACCGGTTCCAGATTTTTTATTTTACAATTACTGAAATTGCGAAGATTCTAAAGACTCGGGAATGTCTCCTGTACGATATACGACGGCAGATAGGACCCATGTTGTTGACATATATCGAGGACTCACTGTATTTTAAATTTTGTCCATCCACATTTTTGTCATAAATGCACAGTAATCGAGCCGCGAAATTCGCCTGCAAACGAGACAAGCATGGATCCCGAACTTGTCGACGGGCTCCTTAAAAGATCACTTCGATCAGTTTCCGCCTAAATCGCATTTCCCCCAAAGCTTCTTATCACAGAAAAAAAAGAGGTGGTTGTAATCGCCGAAAGGTAAACTTCGGCGAGGAGGCGTCACGATCGAACGACCGCGGTAAAGCCTCGTTGGTGGAAGTTGATCGTTTTCGGTCTCCGGGTGGTGGGGGAGGGAGAGAGAGAGAGAAGGGGGGGGGGGGAGATAAATGTTCAGAGCCGAAACAGCGACAAAAGATGAAACGAGACGCGACGGTGCCGGAGAAGAGACGTCGCGAGGAAGATGAGAAGACAGACAACCGAGAGGAGCGAGTAGTTACCTTAGATATGCGTAGCAGGCGAACGGAATTCTGGCCGAGCACCTTCTCCACGGCGTGGCATGCCGGCAGAAGCAGCCCGCATTGTCTTCGTCTCGAATCTCCATTGTTTTATTCGAGCTTGAAGCGAATCCCCCGTGACAAGAGTCTGAATTCGGATATCCGTTGTCTACGCGAAACCTACCCGGGCCGTCGCGTCGCGGCAAATGCGCGTCCCGTCGTCGCTGACAACCGAAATAGAAAAACGTTAACCTACTCGGCACACGATCGTCCGCCTTTAGTCCACGCTCCTTACGCGCCGGAGACAACAGCGGAGAACAACAGCTATTACTACGGATACGGCAATGTTTTATATCTTGTCCGAACGTTAGCACACAGTGACGGTTCGAATTCTGCAGCTTGTGGAGGTAAACGTTTTGTACGTTTGTCATACCGTGCGAGACATTTTCCAGGACCTTAATCTACCATTTTCTTCGGTGACCGTGTGCATGTATGCCGTCAATCGAATCTTCAAAATAAAAATGTTTGCCATGGAAGAAACTGGAGCAAATACGAGAGAGGCTTTCTTCGTTTATAGACACTAGATTTACGAGACCCGTTAACATGACGGACTCGAAATTCTTAAATTTACAATTACAGTGAATTCTCGATATACGTCAACGGCGCGGTTCTTGCCAGCGTTCTTAAAGCGACCCTAGTAGCACACGAATATTGGATAGATATTTTTTTCAAATATTGGAAAAATATTTTTTAAGCCACATTTTTTCATATGAGAAAAACATTGGATCTGAATATTGTATACATGTACAAGAAATATAAATTGAATGTTTAAAAAATATAAGTTAAATATTCAGAGGATATAAACTAGATATTTAAAAAATATAAAGTAAATATTTAAAAAATGTGAATTTAATATTTGAAAAATATAAATTCAATATTTAAGAAACATTCAATAAAATTTTCAAATTTAAGAAAATATTATAACAAAAATTAGAAACTAATATGAATATGTATTACTTTCTGCGCACTGTTTGTTGAGGAAATATTTTCTGTATTATCTGTATTTGGAAAAAATATTCTATTTCTAATATTAAATAAAGATTTGTTTTATAATGAGAAAAAATATTTTTTTCATGATATTAAATAAATATTATTTGTATATTAGGAAAAAATATTCTACTTCTAATATGAAATAAAGATTCATTTAATATTTAGAAAAAAATATTTTCCTTGTAACATGAAATAGATATTTCCTGAATATTTAAAAAGAAATATTTGTTACCTAATATAAAATAAATATTCTATGTATATTTGAATATTAAAAAAGGATTGTATCTCTTTTTAATATTATATGAATGTGTATACAATATTTTGTGCTACTAGGGGACGCTCTTGAAAACCAACAATTTTATTCTGGGAAGAAAAGTATTGAAATTACTGAATTCACTTTGACTGGTTTTACCGATTTGCTTCATATTCTAATTGTAGGGATACGCACGTGTACGATCGGCAAAGCGTGGCGGCAACGTGCGATATTGTAGTTGCCGGCCAAAAGAACCGCCGATCTCGGCGGCCGCCAAAGACGTTCTTTGGTGATCGGCCGACTCCGACATACAATGTACAAACGAAGGCAGCATAAGAGGGCTGGATCGACCGAGAGGTTCAAGTCCAAATCTCGCCGTCGAACACGCGCCGTCAAAAATAAAACATATTCAAAGCAATACGTTTAGAGTTTCTCGCCCCTACATAATGTAGACAAAAACAGTATTGTCATTATCAATATTAATCTTAGATTCAGAATGTCTCCACAGTGGCACCAACGGAGAAAAAGTGGCTAAATATCGTTAATAAAGAAATCCTGTTCCGACATAAAGGGGTGAGAGTAGCAGCCATATCTAGTAGATCCTTTTTAAAACCTCCATCAGCTAAGACCTCATCAACCGACTGGATGTTGCAAGGATTAGCCGAGCAAAAATTCTCGTTCGTTTCGTCGACGGGAAAAGCTGCGGATCGAAGGGAAAACTTGAAAGCAGCATCCGCCGATGTAGAAAGGTGGACGCGACCGGCAACCGGTGGTTTTAACGGCAGCTCGAGTTACCCGTGGGGTTCGTCTTACCGTGATCGACCTTTCACCCCCGCGTGCGCGATCGGTCGCCAGGCATTAAACGATAAAGTGGCAAACTAATCGGTGGTACGCGACCGTGCCGCGATACGTGCGGAAAGGAGATAATGGACCGATGCCACCGGGATGCGCGAGGCTAACCGCAATGTAGCATGTCTCGTGTACAAGCCCCGACAAACTCGCCTATCGGCGACGCTGCGCGATAAAATCAACCCCCTGGCGCGGCCAGCCGTGCTGCACTTCGTTTCCTCTCCTTCGGTTCTCACCCGAGGCAAACTTTGTCGCCGACCATCGTTCACACGGCCCGACCCACGCACACGCAGTTTTCCCAGAATTTGGTGGAAAATGTATTCCACCCTGTTCGTCGTGCGCTTACCCTATGGGGAGGTGTTTTATCCTAAATTAAACATGGCTTCGTTGCTTCTCGTTTATAGAGCGCGCTGAATAGGCGTGGTTTTGTTGGTTTTGGGCGTAGACTGCCCCGAGGGGGCGTGGCTTCTTTGCTCTTTGCCCTGCAGGTGTGATTTCATCGCTATCCTTGTATAGAGCACGACAAAAGCATGACTTTGTTGCTCTCTCTGTATAAAATGCACCGTGGGGGGCGTGGCCTCAATGTTCCTGATGTATAGAGCTGCCTGGATCTATGATTTCATTGCTCTGTATGTATAGAGTGCCCTAAATGAAGAGGCGTGGCTTCGTTGCTCCGTATGTATAGAGCACTTTAAGTGTATGATTCGATTGTTCTGTCTCTATCCTAAATGTATCATGCCATCACTCTAAGTGTATAACCGCCTGCAGGGGAGTATCTCCATTGGTCTAATGGGCGTGGTATCACCGTCCCGATTAATCCAGAGCCAGAACAATGCTCCCCAGGGCAATCCCTGCACCAGACAGGTTAAAAGCTCGAAACTATTAACAAACGAATAAAATCTGCAGATTATCTTTTTTTCGCCGGTGCAAACGTTTGTTCCGCGACGGCGAAAAGAGTGAGCCGTCGTCGCTGCGCTTTTGCAAATAACTGCCCCCCATGCTCGCGAAACTCTTATCACGAACAATCCGGCCGTTAAAAGCACGTCGCGAATAAACTTTACGCGCGGCGGAACGCGAGCTCTATTTACAGAACACCGATGAAAAGCGTCGTGTCCCGCGGGCGGTTCTTCCTCTTTTTCTGCGAATTAGCCGCGCGGCAATATTTGCGCGTCGACGTAATAACCGTCGGGGAACCGACGCGCTCGCCCGACCTTTAATCAATTTATCCGCGATCGTAATTCTTTCGATGACCGAGCTCCCCGTCGTAACTCACGGTTTTCGCAATCCGGTAACGCGATCCTCGGACGAGTACCGTATAAATCCTTGTTCGGGGGCTTAAACCCTTCCCTACCGACACGACTACGGTCCTCGAGCGTTCAACACCTTCTGCCCACCAAAATTCCACATTAATTAAACCAGTAACCATTAATAACCAGTCAATTTGCTGACGTAAAATTTCAAGCGGAATTTATTGAACCCCGATGTACTACTCTTCTCCTGCTCTTTTTGAAATTGTATAACGAAGGGTTAGTAATGAAACGAAAGGGTTGAAAGCAGAAATTTTAGTACTCCGGTACAAAAGTGTGAACCGTTCGTTACGCGTTAATTCGAGAGAATTCGGTAAAAATGGAACAATTTGTATTGCAGAAAAATTTGCAGCGAACCGGGGATTCGCATAAAATGGTCGCGCACAGTGCATTGGGGGCAAATTTGCCGTGATGAAAGTGTTAAACAGAGCAGCGGCAATCGATGGGAGGCAACGTTCGGATAATTCGGTGATCCCCCTGTTCGTCCGATTATTTTCCGAAATATGTGTCATTCACCGCGCAGGTCTGCGAGAGACAGAGAGAGAGAGAGAGAGCGTTCTCAATCGATAATTTGTTGCCCGTTATCAATCGGCCGGGGTTTCCACAGAGAGAGAGAGAGAGAGAGAGAGAGAGAGAGAGAGAGAGAGAGAGAGAGAGAGAGCAAAAGCGGAGGCGTCCCGATCCAGGACGAAGAAATTTCTGACGGCACACGCTTCGAGGGGAATTCAGTCGACAATTCACAGAGAACGAACCGCGAAATTACTTCGTTAAAACCGCACTACAAGGGATGGCGTGCCGGGAAATCTCCGGAAAAATCGAGGCGTCGCGCCGCGTCGAAATCCGTTACGAACCTTCGACAAACGGTTTAAACGTCCCGCCGAAAAGCCGAAACGCGGATCGATCCGGCAGAAATCGTCCCAGCGAGCCTGTGTTTTCACATGATTTTTAACCGTTAAAATTCGGAATCCATCCGCGAGGAGATTTTCCCTAAAAATTCCCCGGCCCGAAAAACGATAATCATAATCGGCAAGCGAAGCGATTCCGCGTTCGAACGGGCGACAATAAAACAACGGGACGATTAAATTTCAATCAACGGACACGGCAGGCTCGAAACGTCGCGCAATTCTTTCCCCGTAATTAAGGAACACTCTTCTCTTGAATAGCGGACGTTAATGCATTTTTAAATCCGCGCGGAGAAGACGCTTGGGAACGAGATCGCGACGATTAAAGCGCGGAGATCTTCGACGATTTCGGATTGCGTTATCGAGAAACTGCGACTCCAAACCGATCGCTCCCGTTTTCGTTTTAAATCGATCGACATCGATGGGACGTAAATTATTAACATAACATAATCTGTGTGTTCTAAAACAATGCTGCGGATCTTTATGCGAAATCAAAAATTTCCAAGAATATTCTAGAGAACAGAAGACGAATTAAAATTTACTCCTTCTGAACGTTATAACTAGACTGTGGATTTAATGCACTTTTGAGAAATATGACAGGCCGCAATTTGGAACAGTGAAGGCGTCAAAATGTTAGGCGTTAATAATTTAAATACGTACACGTTTAGGAACTTATTGAGACTATTAAAGAGGGAAATAAATTCCCATTTGGTTTCCATGCGTTGCAATTGTCGAGAATAATTTTTATTTTGCATACCTTGGATAATTTGCACGTTAAATTTATTTTCGTCATAAATGAAAAAGAAATTGCAGGCTACAAGAACGCGTCAAATGAATAGAGCTTGCGAACGTTTTCAACCTTTAACTGGAAGCTGATCGAGGGAACGTCGCGGCAATAAAATAAGCAAAAAGGTCAAGGCCGAAATAGTTTCAGAGACGCGTTTTCGACCGGAACGATGGGTGCTGGCGAGAAAGGACGCTGCTCGTTCGTCAAGAAATAACGTCGGAGAGCAGCGACAGTATCGATTGCGCGCGTCGTCGGTTGTAACATAGTTTCAGTGTCCGCGATTTTGCGGCGCAGACCCGTGTCGAAACCGCGAGGCAATGCCCGATGGAAAACCGTGTCCTTGCCGCGTTTAAAAAAAATATCTGCTGATATCTGATTTTTTCCCGGCGCGAACGAAATCGTTCTGGATCGTCCCGGATCGTTCTCGGTCGATATGTAGACGGATCCGCGGGGAATACAAACGAGGGTCCCGGATGGCAAAGCGGCCGCCTGAATGTTCGCTGTCCCGGTTGAATATTACACGCGAAAGGATGGAACGTAGACCGCAAAACGGCGGAAACTATTGGTTGGCAGGAAATAAATCGGTATGACGAACCGGGACGAGAACGCACGGATGGGAGAAGAGGAGCGCACGGAGGCTACCCCATAATTTGACATCAGTCCTGTTCCGTCGGTAACTCCGGCTTAATTACATTCCACGATGCCCGCCGCTCATTGTATCCTCGGACGGAGTTATGTTTCCCGGGATAAGGACGAGCACGCCTTGAAATTTAAAAGGAATTCCCGCGTACGAGGGCGAGAGCCCTCTCTGTCCTCCTCTAACTGCAACCCTAATGCAACCAAGTGTGCGAATTTTCGTTGGAAATCGACTCCCGCACAGCGACTCGCTTAGGAAACAATATGGAGGGCCAGTTCCGTTCACTCTGAACTTTGCGTTCTCGAAAAATTTAGATCACAAGACCGGAATGCTTTCTTTTTATGCTAGGAGCTCCTAGTGGGCGTGGCTTAAATGCTCTTCACCTCTATGGAGTCGGGACACAGCTCTATGGGGCAGTTCGTACTCAAAACTAGCCTCGACTAGTATATCTTTTAAGAATCCAGCTCAGGAGACCACAATGCCAACCCATTTTGTGGGAAGTGTCTCGAGTAGGCGTGGCCATGTTGCTCTCAATTTTGAAGAGTGCTCCATACAGTAACCTATGCTTATGTCTAGCCTAAATCCCGTACCTCCTAGCAACCAAAAAATTACAAAGACTACTAACCCTTTCTGTGCGAAATTCTGTGTGTAGGCGTGGCCTTGGTGCACTAAATTTTAAACAGTGCTCCTTAGAGTAACCTGTGTTGATACCTAGCCTAAACCCCTGTCCTAGCAACCCAAAGACCACAATATTCCACGCAGGGTGCTTAGAGTAGGCGTGGCTTCTCCGCTCCTAATTCGATAGTGGCCAACGGAATGCAGTCCCCGCCCAATATTAGAGTTCCCGGAGCTCTTGGAAGGGGAACGAGGTCGCGGATCGTGAATCGTCGCCAGGCAATCATGCTAGAACTAGAAAAATTGCTCGCGCGACGAGATAGATCGGTAGGGCGATCTAATATTATCCGCGCGAGGCCTGGCTCTCTCTCTCTCTCTCTCTCTCTCTCTCTCTCTCTCTCTCTCTCTCTTCCGCTGCCGCGTACGGTGTAAAAGGGAGGGAAGAGAGAAGGCAAGCTTTTGCAGGGCGGTCTGTGCAGGCCGGGATGAAAAAAGCTTGCTCATCGGAGCCTGCGACGACGGAAAACCGAAGCGATCGACGTCATCGAGGCTTGTCGGGCTTCTGGGAAGCTTTGATCGCTCGGCCGGACGCCGTTTCTCGTCAAACGGAGCCACCACGGTTACCGGTCAGGGCTCCGGCTGCGCGCTTGCAACGAAAAAGGACGCGTTCTATAACCTGTCGTATTCCACTCCCGCGCCGAGCTTTCTCGGACACGTTATCGTCCGCCGAGAATCGTTTCGCGTTGTTTCGATCTTCGTTTCCAATATTCCCATAAACTACAAGGTATTCCTGGCCGTTTCGACTGCGCTGGTCTTTCCAGGTCTCGGTGCACTTCATCTCTGTGTCGGCATGCATTTCTGATATGAATAAATTCACGCGAGCAGTCGAACGAGCGAAAGATTTATCGAGTTCGAGCAAGCACCTTATAAAGTATGTTGACAAACTCGGGAAACGTCTTCTGGGTCCCTTCGACTTTCCGGGTCTCCTCGGCGAAGGTTCTATTTCATCTTGAAGTCGCGCATGCATTTGTAAAATGGAGAAAACCATGGTTTGTTTTGCAATTGCCAATTCTAGGTTTCTCAGCGTGCATTAGCGACATGGAGGAGTGTGGAAAATCGACCGGTTCGGAATCGGACGCGTTCAAATTCGATGCGTTTAAGGCTCCCGGCGATTAATTCGTCGGCTAAGCGTTCGATTACCGGACAGGCTAGCCTGATGGGCAACAAGATTCGCCGAGTTACCGGTGAACACCTTATAAACTATGTCCACTCGGAGGACTCGGAAATTTCCTGGCCGGAAGTTCCGCGCGCTGTAGTTCGAAAGCGGCCGGCGTTAATCCACTTAAATTAAACCTCGAAGCCAACGCTCGGTCAATTCTTGGTCTGGCAACCGAGGCGTTCATCATCGCCCGTTCCCGTGTCCGCCATCCATTTTCCTCGGGATTTCTACGCGCGACGAAGAAAGCAACGGCGACATGTCCGATGACTGCGGGTAAACGAGAATGTCGGATTAAATTGCTTGTCTTACGTCGTTCCTTCCGCACCGCGCCGCGCCAGAACCTTCTCCTTCGAGGACCATCAAGGTACGACAGATGGTTTCCCGTGACTTTGCGACTTTTTTTCGCGAGTGGACGAACGATTAAGAGTCCCCGGGACAGGATGAAACCCGAGATTGAACGGATGAATTGAAAACTCGCCGTTTAACGACCCGCAAGAACGTCTCGCGAGCCGATTAAGGCCCGGAATAGACCGACCACGTTTGAACAGCTACGTTCTGCATTTTACAAGATTGAATTTCTTCTTAGGAGTCCTTCGCGAGTCCTCCGAGGATCCTGATGGACTCTCTCGGTACAGCAATGACAATTCCGCAGAGATATGTACGCTAATATAGTCGCACAGTGATCAGGAAGGTAGGATATGCATTATACAATAGGTAGAGTTTAATCTAATGCAATTTTCGCTGCGGACCATTTGCTGCCGGGGCATTTGTTAATGTTGGAATATTGAACGGTGAGCAATTTTTGCTGTGCACAGTTTTCCACGCGTACCATCTTGACGAGCCTAATTTTCGCTGTGCGCGGTTTTCAATGCAATCACCTACATTTGCATTTCTTCCTGCGCGATTATACGTCTGCGCAAAAATTTCTGTGCGAAATACTCACGCATACTCTCGCCCAGTCACCATCCAAAAAGGAGAGCGCTAGCCACAGTTAAGTGTCCGTTTTGACCCCCGGGCAAAGGTTCGTTTCTTGCGACCATCAGTTTTTTCTGTCTAAATAGACTAGTTGTGCTAATTATAGCTTGTCACAGATAATTATTGTAAAAATATCGAGGCTAGGACAATTATCCGTACCCATGTTCCAGTTCGAGAGGTTCCTCGAGCCAGGTAACGAGAGTACGAGTGGCGGGCACGTGTGCGTAACAGCCCGCCATTTGTACGTTCATTCGATATCGATGACCGGGCGTAATGCGGGCCGCGTGTCAAATAAACAACGAATACCTGATACCGGCAACTATAACCGTAACGAGAGGAGTTCAAACGATCGTTATCGAACTAACCGCAACGATCGTTTAAAGCCGGGAGCTGCCTCTCGCTGCGAACCCTAAGTATTAGGACACTTTCGGAAGATGAAGCGAACCTCGACGATCTACAGAAAATGACCGGATCTCCTCCAGCACGTTAATATCTTCGTTGATCCTGCTTCCGAAAAATATTCACTCTCGAGAAATCCTTATGTATTTTTATTAGAACTTGGAATAGTTCGAAGGAAGCTTCAGGGTTTTTTGTTCGAAATACAAGTCATAGAAAAGGTCTAGAACATTTTTAACACTTTTAAAAATAGGAGTTCTGTCAAAAATGGTAGGCGGCATATTTGTGCACATTTGAAAATGAATTTCCACGGTAATTAGTCGAGTATAACAAATTTGGGATCCGCAAAATGCTAGAGAAGCCTAAAAGAGCCTACCTTCCGATTTTGATTTAATAGATTATTCTGACTTCACGAAATTTTTGAAACTGCTGAGTGGACACTCAAAAGTGTTAAGCTCACCGCTGAGCTGGTTATATACTGGTGACGACATTCTTTGATTAGGTTTAGAAAAAAAAAACTTGTGCAATGACTAGTCTGCGGATTTTTACGCGAATTACAAGTTGCCCTCATATTAGTTTCCATCTGCTATTGTACTAGAGACAATGCGCAACGCCGAATGACTAATTCCCGAATAAAAAGGTGTCGAACGCAAGTGAGAGGGAGCTGTCTTTCGTCGAATTAGAAAACGGCATTGCCTGCATTGGGAAACCGAGGGCACACAGAGACAGAATCGAAGGTATGCCTGGCGTAGCAAAAGCGTTAACGGCCTATCAGGCGAGCGCAACTCGCGTCGCACATACCTAAAGCGCAATTTGATGGCGTGTAATTTCAGCCGCGCTTCTCGCTTCGCTTTGCCCGGCCGGTGGCTCTCTGATAAAGAGGAAACAAAAGAAAAGCCACACGGAAGGGGCAAGGAGCCGACGGTAATTAGAGTGACCCCACACAGATGCGAGACCCAGGATCTCGGATACGAAACCTCGATCTACGTGCCTGTCGCGCTTAACACGTGCAATTCTGGTCGTATCTGCTAAGAATCTAGCTACGGAGACCATGCTGGCTGTTCTCGGAATTTTTCTGCAACGAGGATTCACTGGACAGCCACTTGGCTGAATCAGAATTGGACTGGATACAGGATTCTCTGCAATATAGCTATGGAGATCAATTTTGCTTCCTCTTGATTAGCAGAACCCTAAAATAATAAAAGCTCTAAAATAAGGCGGGGCTACCGTACACTGCGTTAAATAGGCGTGGTCCGTTTGCTCCAGGCGGCCAAGACAGCTTTCCATAGGGCACCGGGTGTCTGCACTTGACCTAGACCCCATATCCTCTATGAATCCAGAATTCTAAAGACTACGAGTGCCTGAAGACTACGAGTATCTTCAGAATTGTTTGATTTTACACCCGTTTCGAACCTCAATCGTGTCCACAACAATGTCCCGAGACGCCATCGGGGCTAAATGCCTTAAAAGGACGAATTGCGAGAAGGAGGCGTCGATTGGTTCAAGGATCGGCATCCGGCTAGTTAGCCTGAAGGTGTCGCACCTCGAAGGTACTCGGTCGGGAAGCAATGGGCCGAGACAAAGCCGAGCAAACCGTGGAAAACAAGGAGGACCGGGCCGGAGGGGCGGTCGATGGCTTTATAGAATTTTTAATAAGCGACATCGGCACGCTTGCAATTCCCCGCGAAAGCGGAAATGTAAATTCAGCGCTTTCGCTGGCCGGAAAGGGGAGGACCGGTCTCTTGTAATGCCGACATTAAAATTGCAAACCGTGCAACGGGCTCGCCGAAGCCTTCGTTCTCTATCCTCTCTCTCTCTCTCTCTCTCTCTCTCTCTCTCTCTCTCTCTCTCTCTTTCCCCTAGCGTCATCCTTCCCCTTTTCTCTCCCAACCCCCGTCCCCCGGTGACTATGATTGTCCGCAGAGATCTTCAAGTACTAACGTGGAAACAGTGTTCGAGCAGCAGTAAATGAAAGCCGCCGTTAGTCATGGAAACGCGTCTGCGGATGCGTCATATTAAAATCCGGCATTGTTCGTCTTCAATGCAGAGACGTCGCCGGGAAAGCGAGTTAGATGGGCCGAGAGGGGAGGAACAGGAGGGAGGGGAACTGTGCGACGGGGTATATAGGATGTTCGCGTTGTTATTGTCCGCTTTTTTTCTTGCGAACCTTTATAACGTCGGAAGACCGATGCATTTTTTTCGCTGCTTCTTGCTGTAAAATTTTAAAAGTTAAGGGGACGACGTGATTTCTTCGTGATTTTTTTTTTTATTAGTTTTAATTACCGCTTTACCTCCGGTGCAACTGCTAAGTGATTTTACATATTTTTGAAAGTATAATCGAGCAACCACACCTTGTTATGCTTGTATCCGGTGGCTGGAAAGGACACCGTGCTCTCTATTTACCGATAGTGTACAGAACGCTCTGCACACTAACGCCATTAGCATGAACCCGCGATTTATCAACAACTATGCCCTCTACGCCGCTCGCCTTTTCCTCGGGACGCGGTTCAAAGTAAACTGTTCGGAAACCGTGGTGGAACGTTGATAAACAAAAACGTCGATTCTCGATGTGTCTCGTCGTACACCCTTTCGTTTTGATTTACAGTAGCGTCACGGAATAATGTTAAATACAAAAATGTTACGAATCCATACATCGGGAATACATACAACACCAACAGAGAACCCAATCGGTTGTATCTCGTGTCGCGAATTATTTCGGGCATAAACGACGGTCCATTCATCCGTCTTAAACCCTAACGATTGTCCTCGGAGGGTTAACTGTTCTTTGTTAAGCTGCACACGCGCAGCAATCGAGTATTTCCGCGTGCGAGAGGCTATTCGGCTTTACGAGCGGCAATAAAACTCGATCGGAACGCGGACACCATGCGAATAATTCCGCGAAGAAGGGGATACGGAGTTGTGACACTGTAAACTATCCGAGTTGCAGAGTGTCTCCTTTTTTTCAGCGGGACCCTAATTACCCCCACCCGCCCCCCCCCCGTTGAAAATTTAGCGTAGAACGCCCGAGTTTTGAATGTAAACTCGCTCGCAAAGTGGAGGACCCGGAAAATGATCAAACTTATTTTATAGACCCTCCAGTGCACGGTTTAAAAGTTCCCATTTCTCGTTTCCTCTAAAAACTCAGAGCTTTCTGTATGTTCCTAACGCTATTGCATGCTATTGTTGCTGTATTGCATAAAACTGCTAGCGAAACAAGATACTTTAGAGACAATTGAAATTCAAATCAATTCCGTGCACTGAACCCCCTGTATTTTTCTTTACATCTACAACGGTTAGACTACTTTTTTAATTTGCTAGAAGGGAAGAAAAATTTTGCAACTAAAAACGTGTATTACGTGCCCCATACTACAGGGCAAGGGGTTTTTTATGTTATAATTGAATTGTGGACGTTGTGCATTTATCAGAAAGATGAATTTGGGAATTTAAAACAGTAGAAAGAATACAAGAATTTCGCAATGTATTGGTTTCGACTAATATTACGACTAACGCAAAAGAATGTTTGCCTAGAGATTTGCAGTCCAATTCTAATGAAATAAGGTACTACAGCTCGCAACGATAGCATTTCAATTTTCTCAGTAATTTTCTCGGAAAAACGACATGTGATCTCGGCTTTCTCCAGCATCCTAACCCCACAAACCGCGAAGAAACGGTTTCCGTCGACGGCAGAACCGGAAGTGGATGACAAAAGATGTCCGCGGGGTAGCCAGCCTTGCCGAACACCAGACGACCGATCAAATACATCGGATCAGCCGGTAAAAATACTGTTCCGTGTATTTGTTCAAAGTACACAGAGGAAAAAGAGCAACTTTAACGACCTCAAACCAAACAACGAGCACAAGCCGCTCGATCAACAGACTCTCGCGTCCGAACGCGACTAATGGCCGACACATAAACAAACAATCGACGACACGCGACTCAACAGGCGACCGTTACACGAAGAACGCGTTCAATCAGAGGATGAAATGGACCGAGAACGAAATGAATAGGGTCCTGGAGGACCCGATCTGGAAAATAACGCTGTCGACACGTTCACATCGGGGAAACAATTGTGTGCACACACAACATCGATACTTCGGTGGTGAGAGCTTCAGTTTGCTGCGTGTGCACGCCGAGATCCGAGTGCATCGTGCAACGAAACAACGCGTTGTACAAATTGATTAGGCGAGGGACTTACCAGTGCACATTCGTTGATGGCAGCCTCGACACGTGCTACGATCGATCCTCGTTCAACACCGACAACAACTACCGAAAAATGACAGCACAACGTGACACGCGAAACAAACCAACCGGCCGGCCGCGCACCGACTACGAAAATTCGTTCGCGTACGCGCACAATTTACACCAGGTCGTGGCGACACCTTACTCGCGAGCGATTCCTACCAAAGGCATTCGCCTTCGTTAAGGGTTTGTTAAACAAAGAGAGCTTTGTAAATCACCGTCGAAAACTTGCTACGTCCCTCACAGTAGCATACAACCTTCTAATGGAGCTCGCTCGCCGTACTGGCAGTGCACGGGGGAAAGAACGCGGATCGAGAAAACCCTGTGGACATCTAGCGGTAATAGTTTGCATCCCTGCCCCTGAGGATTTACAACCGGACGCGGCAAATACAGTACTGCAAAAACTGTGCACAGTCGTCAGAGGGATCGAATTTAATTTGCGCGAGCCAATTTGGGCGAAACCTCCAGCAGAAATAATTCTCGGAACAGTAATCTTTCGTCTGCAATCACCTAGAGGTTGAACACAGCCCCCATAATACGTTCAACTATTTTTTCGTTAATTCCCCATGTTCAAAGTAGCGTAACTTCATGAAAAAATGTTTTGGGGAATATTCTTTCCGGTCTCATTTTAAAGTTCGATTCTTCTACTTTCGAAATCCATTATTCATTTTTCTCAACAAACTTTTTACCTCACGTAAAAGGTGAGAAAATTAACTTAAATTTTCGTTTCGAAAATTTTGCAAATTCGTACGGACGTTAAAAAATGTTATTAATGAGTTACATCAACATAAAGTTGAAAATTAAAGTCTCATCTTCAAAATAAGCCCTCGATGGTTGCTGTACGGCTTGTTTTGAACACTGAATGAAAAGTGTGCCGCCATCCCCTGTATGCATGCAACCAAACGCTACAACTACAGCAGAGCAGGAGATTTTTATAAAATGCCATTGTTTGGAACCCTAGAGCGTGTACAACATTTAAAAATTCTCCTGTAAAATTATTTTGCTCAAAGACTGAGACACGGAAAAAATGAACTGCAGGTTTACTTTTAACGGAAAATTTTATTATAAGAATCTAGAATCGTTTTGAAGTGTGCAAAGATCAATGCGTTAAAGCAATGTATATATAAAATTAGTTTACAATTAAGGGATATTGGCGAGATAGTCCTTGACGCTGGAGGGGTCCAATCTCCTGAAACCACTCGCATCACAGATACCAACTTCGATGTTATCAGCAGTCATTTGGCCCTCGAAGCTTTCCTTTAGGGTTAAGATGGCAGTGTGAACAGCATCGTCCAGCTCCAGTAAATCGCTGTACCTCTTCTCGAGGAACGTTTTGCAGTTGACAAAGTTTTTACCCATGGCAGTAGCCTTCCACGGGAAGTATGCGCCGGAAGGATCGCACTGGAACAAGTAAGGCTTGCCGTTGTCCCAGCCACAAATCAATAGAGATACTCCGAAAGGTCTGACTCCTCTGCAATTTAAAAGCATGATTAAATAAATTCGTTTTATTGTAAATAAAGTAAAAGATTGTGAAAAGATTTATGTACCCAGACTGTGTGTATTCTTGCATAAGAATAGCAACACGTTGCACCAACTGTGCAGTGGGTATAGGTTCCTGGTAGACCAGAAGATACTGCTGTGCCATTTTACGTGCTTGCTTCACTAAAAGCCTGTAGTCAGGTCCCATTCCACTGTACGTCATGCCAATATGTTTTGTTATCATCTCAACCTTGTTCACACTGTGTTCATCATAGAGTATAGACTTATGTTTGTTCTCTGTGGCAAGAACAATTCCATTGGATGCCCTGATACCCACGCTGGCTGCACCAGCTGCGACTGCTGCCAGAGCATACTCTATCTGCACCAGCTTCCCAGAGGGGCTATGAAACAAATTGAATCGATTACTATAGTCTGACATACCATGGGTACATTTGACGAGTCATTGTGAGCACGTCCCACTGAAATCGATGTATTTCTACAGAAAAGCAACAGACTTTCTAATCAGAATCAACTTCATGGTGATTTTCTGAAGAAATTCCATCTTTTGTTAATGTACATTCAACGATCATTGTATAAACTAATACTGCTGATTCGGTATTAGGTTATATCTCCTCTGAAGTAATTTCATTGATCGATAAATTAAGAAGTAAATAAATAATAGTGCAGTGAGTTAGATGCTCGATGATCGAAAGTTGTTACAAAACAAATAAATTCCAAATTACCTGAAAGTTGTTAACGAAAAACTATACCGTTCCGAAGCCATGACAATTACTTTGCAACAATACAGGTTACTAAATACCGTGAACCTCTTTCGGTTTAAGTCGTACCACCTCAAATCATATGAAATAAGAAAAACCGTTGCCGCTAGGGACTTTCTGGTGAAAATCTGCAGCCAGAGAGGAAATGAGAGTGCCCACGCCCGGGATTTTACTGTCCCCGGTATAGTGCTGCCCCCTACTCTAATTTTTAGCCTGGATCAGAACCTGCATCATCTTTTAGCCTGGATCAGATCCTACAACAAATTTTGATCGTAATTCGCGAATTCTCCGCTCTCAAATGCAGAGGACGCACAAAACCATGTCTAGTGAGATATATTCTTGCAGACGGCGTGGCACTTGTCTCTAGCTAGTAATTTAGAGCTTCCCTACCCCATTTCTCTTTCTTCCAGCCACAAATGAAAAAAGAATATCGTTCGTACGACAGACTGGAGGATAATTTCTGTCGAGTTCTGTAGCACGAATAAATTGTCCCGTGAATTCGTGCAACACCCGGCATGATATCGCGGTAAAAATATGTTGAATACGAACAACGATTAGGGTCCAATATATTCAATCGTAGAAGCCACCGATTGAGGGAAACATGACGGCCAACGAGCACGAAAAGATCCCGGAAGATCAGATGGAACAGATGCACACGTGGATCGCCACGATTCCCTTCTCGAAGCCCAGCAAAAACTTAGCGAGGGACTTTTCAGATGCCGGTACCATTTAATGCCCCCTTTTCAAATTTATTTAACGATACCTACAAACCCCATACGCGTGGCATTTTGCGTATACGTTCTCGGGTGTTTGAAGTATCCCTTAGAATTTTTATAAGCATTTTCATTGAAAAATTTATCATTTTACACCTGTCTAATGGGAATTAAGGGACCTGATTAATTGAGTAAGGTTCTTTTTAGTATTGATGGCGGAAGTCCTCAAGGTGTACTACCCCCGCTACGTTGATCTTCATAATTACGTGTCGGCTAACAGTTTCACTACCAAAAAAGAAAACTGGAACATACTGAATCGGAAAGTGCTCAGCAAAATTGACATGAAGCTGTCCAAAGAGACGATGAACCAGCTGGCGAACTCCCACCCTGGGGCGATCGAACATTTGCTGCTGGAGCTTAGGAACAAACTTTTGAAGGACCCCGAGCACCAGAACAGCTTGTACAATATCAAAGAAAAGGACCCTCTTGTTGAAAGTAGCCAAGCACTATCCAGTTTATCAAAAATCGAAATTAATCATATTATACTTTGCTCAGGCAAGATCGACGAAGCTGGCATCCGGAAAGAGAGTTCAGTCCATTATTCTCCTAATCGGTTAACTCCAAACATGATCGTGTCCGGTGCATCTATGCTGAAACGCGTCAAAACGAAGCTTTTGTACGCATTTCATTGGGTTCTTCTTTGGTTCTGCATCTGGAAATACTTCCCAACCATCAGACTTCGAAGTTCTCGTAAGTGAAAACGTTTTCGAACGTGCTCCTTTCGAACGAAACTCGGAAACACACTTCCCGCTTTCTTCCTTTCGTGGCAAAGAAGCTGCATCCGCGTTCAGGACACAGAACACGTCGCAGAATACAAATTCGGAGGACGTCGTCCCTCGTCAAGTTTGCGTGCAATTACAACAGGAGCTCCGCGAAAAGGGCGACATCATCTCCACGTTGAACTGCAAGGTCGCCTACCTCGAGAACGCGATGCGAGTGAAGGACCTGCGGATATCGAACCTGGCCTCTCAGATTTTGCAAAACGCCGTGGATTCGGAGCAGCTGGCAAGAAATCAAACCAACGTCACACTGACCAAGCTTCGTTCTCGTCCCTCGATCGTTCGCGAAAAAATTAAGGTGGAGGATTGACGTGTGTACCTGCTCCAAATAAACATGAAACTTTTTATTCGATCGCGTTCTCGATCCGTGGGGTACACAAAGGTTTCTAAATCGAAGCAACGCGGGTTTACGACAATTGGAAAGCTCCCAACACGACCTAGCTTTCTCTGAAACCACGTAGATTCGAATATTAGATATCTAGGATTAGCTAACTAGGATGAGCAAGCAGTTTCCGCTGTTTGTGCGTTCAAGTTTAGTTTAGGGAAAGTGTGATGATTGGACTGCGGATTTTATGCATTTATTTTATATATTTATTTATTACGAATTTAAGATTATCAATGAATTTCTTACAAGTTAATCAAATCACTAAAAAAGAGAAATAAATTTCTATTTGGTTCCTATGTCTTGCAGACGACTTTCTCATGAAGATCCGCAGTCCAATTATTATATACATGCAATAAATCTTTCTTGTTCTTTCTGTTCTTGCTCTTATCTTTCGGGATAATAAGTTCCTATTGGTTATTGTTTTGTTAAAGTAGCTTAAGAAAATGTGAACAGAGCTGGAGTTGCAAAAGAGTTAATTTAGAGCGGAGAAAGGTGAATATGATCTAAAAAAGTATTAATTTGAAGTGGAAAATTTGTAAAAGCTGAATATCATTGAAAAAGGCACCGAATTTCTTCGCGCACCTAATGCATAGTTGCCGGACGCACGCACTAATGCGAAACACAACGAGTTTCTTTGCAGGAGGAGGGTACACAGGGAACTTGACCTTAAAGTTTGTAAAATGCCACTCTCCCGTCGGTGTTCTTCAACAAGTGGAAAGAGGGAGGAAGAGAGAAGAGGCAGAACGGGGCAAGTGGACACAGAAAAGAGGAGAGAGGAAAGAGACGAACTGGTTACCGGCACCGCCACGTATCGTAATGTGTCAGTATAGAGGGAACGCTTCAGCAGAAAAGGCACGCAAGTACCTGAGACTCTTGAGCCAGCCTGAATGAGAATTTGGTAGCAACCGGCGTGAGTATGATTTCAGCGTCGAGCTTAAATTATATTTCTCTCTCTCTCTCTCTCTCTCTCTCTCTCTCTCTCTCTCTCTCTCTTCTCTCTGCCGTGTGCCGGTATCTCGAGCTGGCTGCTTGACACTTTTTGCGCTCTGTCCTTTTGAAATTCGTCGGGTTCGCTCTCTTGCGCGGTCACGATGACGTTAACATTGTCATTCCAATTATCGCGGCTCGCGTACCGCGCCAGGTAAAATTTTAATTACGACTCGTTCCGATAAAATTGTACACGCAGTAGACACTCTACCGTCATTCGTCGAAATTGCAACGACTACACGTAATAACTAAATACGGATGAAAAAACAAGCGAGTAAATACCTGACGCAGCAGAACAAACAACTTCGAGAAATCATTAGCGGGTTTTCTTGCGGAGTCAATGTTTGCTCGGGACGATTAGGTTTTTTCCGCTTCGACGACGGAAGGTGTTTAAAGGATATAGTTCACGAGGAAATTCGTTCGGGAAACCGGTTTGCCTTGTCGTTGACACGGGTTTTCAGTGATCAACGGCATCTCCGGGGATCTTCGTGCGCGTAATAAATGCAATTTGCCGGGCAATTAAGTTCCAGGTGTGAACCTACATAGACAGGAGGTGGTCGATGATGATATTGTATGCGGACGCAGGAATCTTAGAACTGTCGGGACTGTCTCGAGGCATACCGTCAAGTAGAACACGTCGGTGTCCGATATGTCTAACGACCCATGTTCACGGTCATCGACCTTTTGCCTGGCGTTCTCTCGAGCGCGAGACTTCGATGCCAGCGGCTCCGTGAAAAGCGGTTTCGGAACACTCTCGAAAAGTTTAGAAAGTTTCGGGCTTGTCAAACGGGGAATTGTAATTAAAATCCGCTTGTCTGGACAATTTACGGGATAACTTTGTCGCAATAATCTTCACGGTTTTTCCGTCGACGGTTCTCGGGTCGCTTTTTTTTTTTGCCACGCGTCGCTTCCACGCACTCTCGTTTTTCAGCTGATAAAAATGAATCTCACGATCTGGTTGCTGCACTATATGTCACGCATTCTCGTGCACCATTCATTTAGATGATGTTTCTGAAGATCGTGCCGTGCACGACGCTCTGTTACCTGGCCGCTGCGGCGTTGCTCGGCGTGCTGCTCTTCCTGCTCGCCGTGTACCTTTACAATCAGTATACCTTGGGCATTTGCGCCAGCAACATCAGAATGGAGGGGAAGACCGTGATCGTGACTGGATGCACTTCCGGCATCGGCAAGGAGACTGCCAAGGACATTGCCAAACGGGGCGCCAGGCTGATCATGGCCTGCCGGAACGTGGACGCGGCGAACAAACTGAAAGGTTTGTCGAAAATCAGAACCACTGTCTCGTACGCTAGACTAAGCATTTACATATGTATAACAAAAATGGCTAGATAAAATATAAAATAGTAGACTTGAAAACACTTTTGCAGTGTTTTTAACTCATTAAAATTATTAAGATAAGAACTGCATGTGCCTACTATTCATACAGACAATTTTGATTGAAAACAATTTTTATACAATCCGCAGTTTACACACGATCCGACTTCGGATCTTTATACAAAGTATGGACAAACGCTCCATTCAAATTCTAGTCTTCCAACAGTCAGTGGAAATTGTTATGTATGTTGAGTCAAATTAGATCAGTGCCGATCTCGATAAATTTTATTGAAGAATATGTAAAAAGAAAATTACTATTTAAAAATTGGACCTACTTATGGCTGGCATAAAATCGACACAAAATATTTAGAGACTCTTTGATTGTCTCTTGTTAAATTGTTTTGTTATTTCGTAAAGGCGGGGCATTGCATTTGAAAAAAACATGCTAACAGCGAAGGTAGGGCAAATAATAGTGGTAACGAGCATGTAAAACTGGATTTCGAGTTCAAATACAAAACGATTCATGTTCAACGATTCAAAACAGTTCGGGATAATAGACGTGTTTGACGCAGTTACAACAAACAAGAGGAGAAGAAAAGGAAAACATCGATATAATTAAAGGAACGTCGATATTTCTATCGGATCGAAGTAATCAGAAGGAAAGAAAAAACTTCTATTGGACTCCTGTTTAATTGACACGGAAAATGTCGTATTTTGCATAAAGATCAATAGAACGGTAATCATTGATTAACAAAGTATAGAGATGGTATTGCGCGCGCGAGCGCAGCTGTTGTGCAAGACCCTCGTGTCCCGTGATCGTTACGCATTGGTCTAAATGTTACGATTTCCATTGATAATTACTTTGATGTTTCATACCTCGTGTTAATTACATGGTAATGTCATGCGAGACTATTGTAACGGTTCGCGCACGAGGAAATTATTCACAAATCCTCCTCGATATAGTTCAACGACAACGCTCGCTGAATTTATGATAACGAGAACGGATACGTTTCTTTGCAGAGCAATTGACGAAGGAAACGAGGAATGACAATATCGTTGTCCGGAAGCTGGATTTGTCTTCGTTGGCCTCGGTCAGGGAGTTCGCGCAGCAAATAAACCGCGAGGAGAGCAGATTGGATGTGTTGGTACACAATGCGGGGACGGCGGAGGTCTTCAGGAAGAAAGTGACCGAGGACGGCCTCGAAATGACCATGGCCACCAACCATTACGGGCCGTTCCTGCTCACGCATCTCCTGATCGGTGAGATAAATGCTTTTCAGCTTTAATAACCACACGAAATACAAAATAGCAAATGCATCAAATTGAGAATACCATTAAAACTTTCAGCATCAAAAATAGAGGGCCCGAATTATTTGTCCAGATTTGGAAATTAATTTTTGCGTAAAAGCATCGGGTGTAGCGAATTTAATTATGACCTGCAAAATGCAAGAACGTTAACAGAGTACTTTCAGTGTCATAATCTTAACTTTTTAATTTTTATTTTGTCCAATAAATCACCTTGATTGCATGCAATTTTTTAGAATGCTGAATAGCCACTCAAAGTTGTTAAAGTTAATACATTACAATTACTAAAAGAAGGTATTAATTGCTACTTCAGTGCTGGTCCTTCATGTAGAAAATTTCTATTTTCCATAAAGATCTCCAGCCTGTTAATGACCCCCAACGCAATTAACCATCTTTCCTCAATTTCACTGCCGAAGCAGTGGACGCTGAACTTCTTACGTTTGCCCAGATTTGCTGAAGAGATCGAAACCCAGCCGCATAGTGGTCGTCGCCTCTTCGCTGTACGTCCTAGCAAGACTGAACCTGGAAAACGTGAACCCGACATCCACCTTGCCCGGATATCTCTACTACGTTTCCAAATACGCGAACATAGTGTTCACGTTAGAGTTGGCGCGACGTCTTCAAGGTTCTGGCGTGAGCGCGAATTGTCTGCATCCTGGATTGATGAGCACAGGGATCTGGAAGAACGTTCCACCACCAATGTCCTGGGTGCTGAACTTTTTGCTGAAGACTTTCTGTAAGAACGAGGAACAGGGATCCCAGACCACCATACACTTAGCTGTTTCGAAGGATGTAGAGGGTGTCTCCGGGAAATACTTCGCTGACTGTCAAGTACGTAGCAAGCTGTGTATATTGTTCGCAAGAATCGAGGTTTATTGATATCGGATCGAGAGAACTGACGAGCTTTTGTGTTAATTTAGGAGAAGGATCTGTGCAGCGGAATACAGGACCCAGCCAAAGGCAAGAAGTTCTGGGAGCTAAGCGAGGACCTGGTGAAACTGCAGCCGACAGATCCGAAGATTTGAGGATTCGAAGAATCTTTTGTATTTTCCAAAGTACTCGAGGAACGTTCACAGTTTGTTTATAGTACTCGTGATTAGATGTACGTTTTTATGAACAGTTAGATACACTTGTATATTAAGTTTTACACAATGGAGATGAAAATAATAAACGTGTCTTTACGTTTTGTATTAGGCTATGGTACTTAGGCTGTTCTACCTCATCCTACGACGGTGCGGCGGTCCCTGGGTCTATACTTCGACCCAAAACTGTCATTCAAATAAATGAACTGCGAATCTCCATGCAAAATAAAAATTGCAGGAAACAGGGATCAGATAGAAAATTGCTTCCTCGTCTAATAATTCCAATAAGTGAAAAAATAATGTACCTCTGCTGTTAGATCCTTCTAATCGTTCCAAGATTTTATAGTCCACCTACAGATTTTTGTCATAAACACGTCAAATCTCCGCCGTCTAGCCATAAAGAATCACAAGGAGATTAAAATGTCGCACGGTCTTAAACATCATCAATATTATTGCAAGAATGGTCCGGTGTCCGAGGATTAAGGAGTGAAGAAAATTGAGACAGTGAACTCTACTTTTCCGCTATATTTTTACTGCTTTCTGGACCGAAAATTAGTAGCGTGTATGTCAGGACGAAATCGTTTGCTATTTCTGAAAGTGTTTAGTGTTTCACGTTGTGCGACCCGTGTTTGACGTTCTGCGGCCCGTTCGGCAGAGGGAACAGTCTTTCCCATAAGCGCATTCTCTCCGGGAAGAAGACTGTCTTCATGGTGGGATGTAGGTTGATGTCCAGGTAATTGAATCGCGATGGTGCGAGCGTGTTCCATGTTACGTCTCTGAGCTTCTCGTTGTTCTTTGGTATCGGCTCGCCAGTTTCGACGAAGTTAGCCCAGATAGAAGTGGAGATCTCCACCATGGGGATTTCGGGTGCGTCGTTGTCGAAGTACGGGAAGAGCTGCTTCAACCAGAACAGGTATTGAAGATCGTCCTGATGAGCCACTCCATCTGGAATAGATGAAAACAGGCATCAATTGTCTGTCGATCGATTTACTGCGTGGGTCCTTCATCATGTATTTGCTGAACAAATAGGGGTGAGCAAATACATGATGAACGACAGTGTATACAACGCAATTTTACCGAATGGCGTGGTCTGGTTCCACTGCTGGAAACTGTAGCGCGACCTGTACGAGAATTTGTAGAAGTACACCGGCTGGCTCGAGTAGGTTGCGAACAGCTTAGCCGTTCGGAACATGGGGAATATGATCACGCCGTCGCCGTATAGCTGGAAAATGGTAAACGCTGTTCAATAATGTACCGAAAAGAACATTTCCAAATTAGTCATACTCACCAGACCAAGATCTTTGCTTGCAGCCAAGTTGATCGGCTTGTCCTTGAAGTAGAATTTCCTCAACTCCCTGCTGATGTAATGCGACCGAGACGTTTCGCGTTCGTAATAGAATATTATGGGAGCGAGGCGGAACCATTCGTCGTTGATCTCCTGGTACGCTGTGCCATTGTTCAAATAGTCGCGTAGGTACCCTGAAACGAGCAATCGGGGTTCAAGATAGGATTGAAATGCTTCGTACTTTGGGAGACCTTGATGTCTTTGAGTTAATAATGACGGGATGCTCACCGGTTTGGACTCCTCCGAATTCGTCCTCCGTGACGCCGAGTATGTACGGAACCTGTTTGAATTTCCCCTGCTTGATCAGATCGTATGGTTGAGCAGTCAGGAATCTCTCTACGCCACGCGCTTCGGGTTCTACAACTGGCTGCCAGAGCAGAATCGGATTGCCTTTCCATTCCTTTGTAAAATATATGAAAAGACAATTAGTTCTCGGATGAAAAGGTTCTCGAATAAATTGTAACTTTTTCGTAACATTTGGGGGAGTCCGGAGAACCGTTCTACGCGAGAGTCGTTTCCGTAGAACGAATCCTTGAACAGTGGTTGATTTTTTTTTTATTTCGAAATTAAACTCCTTAAATATTCAGGGCGGTAGATAAGAGTCTATAAGAATTGCAAATTATTTAAAGGGGTAAGATTGGTTTTGAACTCACGAATGATGCTTCCAAGGTGTTGGTGAAGTTCTCGAATGGCTTGGTGTTCAGGCATAGCAACATCGAACCGGTGGTGTCAGTAGGGCAATCCAGCAATTCAGCTACTTTCTTGGCCAACTGTTTCTGTCCATGGCTCGCCACACCATCGTAAACGCCCGGTGCAATCGTTGAACCGCTCATGGAAATAGCTCTGTGGAACAGGTTCTGAGACATCGGCGACACCATGTGCAACATGATGCTCAAGCTTCCGGCGCTGTCACCGACGAGAGTGACAGCGTTTGGATTTCCGCCGAAACTAGCGATGTTCCTCTGGATCCATCGAAGAGCTATCACCTGGTCCTTCAGGCCATTGTTCCCTGGCGCTAGGTTGTCTCCAGTGCTCAGGAACCCTGGAAAATGTATATTTTTATATTTATTTCATATTTATTTTATGTTTCTTTCTTTCTCTGTCTTTAGAGTTTACCTAAGGCTCCTAGACGGTAGTTGATAGTGACCAATACGATGTCCTTGTCCATAATGTACTGCGGTCCCCACCATGAGCTCTGCCCGGAGTAGCTGTAGAAGCCACCGGGGTGTATGAACACCATAACCGGCCTGGACACATTCTCGCTCTCGCAAGGTAACTGTAATTAGACCCCTGTTAATTTGAATTCTTCTAAGATTTTATGATGCAACTTGCAATTGTTGTTCGGTAACCGCTCGTTGTGGAGCTGTGAATGTACGCCCTTCCAGAGACTGGGCAGTTACCGAGCAGCCAATCACTCGAAGACATTCCCCACCGCTTGACACTCGGGGGTAGCGCTCACTATACTCACTTTCGTGGTGTAGACGTTCAAACGAAGACAATCTTCCGACGGTTTCTCGGCCTTCGGATAAGGACAGCTGGGTCCCTCCTCGCTGGCGTCGAAAGTGTCCTGCCAATCAGCTGCAGGAATCGGCGGCTGTGCAATCACAGAATCATTTGTTAACATAACAAAACAAACTGGAGATGGCAAAAGATTTTGTAAATGTTTAAGAGGGTACTTTTCCAATCTATTAGGTCAGCGCAAAAGTTCGTGGCCAATTTCGTGTTAAAATCAAACAAGGAAACAATTAATTTCTAATAAATTATTGTACACTCCAGAAAGTTTTCGGTCGCAGTATAACAAGAGAGAGAGAGAGAGAGAGAGAGCACAGGAGCAACATTCGTTAAAATTGACGTCCACTTTCCTCTTGACCCCTTCGAACACGAAGCTAACATGCACGTTAACTTTTGCGACGTGATTCACAGGTGACCGCATGATCTCTTGACCGTGGCCGTCGTATTTATACCAGCAACGGAAGGACTCGTTAAAGCGTTTCTTGAATGACAGTCGTATGACGCATCCTTCTCATAGTCTCCACCCACGACAGCTCCTCGTTCGTTGGACAGCCGCCGGTCAAGGTCACCGGCATCAAAAGTTTCGCGATCACCGTATAAACAAATAAATAGTCTCGTGCTGAGCGCTTACTTGGAAACGTTGTTGTCCAACGGGTGGTTCGGCGTATCTAATACCGCGGAAAGAAAAAATCTGTCGCTCCAGCCTCGAGAGTATAATGGACCCACGAACTGGCCCGATCGGTGCATTAACAAGCAACTGTGAGGTCTCTTCCAAGGGTGTTTGGCCGGCAACAATGGCGGCAACGCAGGTAACGATCAACAATGCGGGCCTCATCTTTATGATCTCTCTACTCAGCCCGGGAAAACTTTTATCTCGAAGACGAGTGACCTGTTCGACACAGTTCGAAACGGACTCGGCTGGTGCTCGTACGAGCACTGAACGGTCACAGAACAGATCCGAGCGATTTATACTTCTGGCAACGAGGAAAACGAGTGGGGAAATCCAATTACACTTGCGGGCGAACAATAGTGCTTCGTAAACGCTCACGTAAGATCACCCCGTACAAGGAAACACGTACGCCGGAGCTTTTTTTCGCGAATCTACCGTCCGCCGTACGAGGATCTCGCCAATTGTCTCGTACTTTGATCTACGACGATTTATCATGCGTTTTGCTTATTACACATAACAGCAGCCGCGGCACGAAAATACGTGAGGCTGAGGGAAACGCGCGAAAATAGCTCCGGTTTATTAGAACTTTTTCAAAACATTTATTCAGTGCATTCGTGCATTTAATTGTAACTTTCGATAAGCGCCGCGACGTCGCCACTTAAGTCTACTATAAATAATTTGGCGAACTTTTTTCTCAATTATGCGCTGGTGGTTGTTGAAATTAGATACGATGGATTCCACACCATTTTGTGGCACGTCTCAAAAAGTAGCCCGCCTGAGTTACTACGTCTAGCATTAATAGGTTCATTACGTTCATTGTGTAGACTTTTTCCAATGAACCACTTCGTGGAAGACGATCATAGTTCTACTTGAGAATCACTTATGTTTGACTCATCTTTGCAACTCCTGAAACTGCCCTATTACTATAATTCCACTGTAAACAATCTAAAAATAGCCCACAGAAAGACATGTTCGATCACCTTCTATTTCCAACGCTTCTATTCCCCAAGTTATTATACCATTTTTATGACTTGATTAACCAATTCGTCGACAAGGAAACCAGATGTCTTGCTTCACAAACTTTTGTGCCAGGGGCAAACCACAAACAACGGATAAGGAGTGTAAACGTTTTATTTGCAGATCCGGTATTTAGACATCGTGTTTGCGATAGGTTTACAGAATTTCAGAGAAGCGTTACGGGCTCAAGTACTGTATAATTAATTATTCAGGTTATGACAACGGAGGCAGAGGGAACAGCCTCTCCCATTCTTGCATCCTCGCCGGGTGCAGGCCAGTTCTCATCGTCGGGGTCAGATTAATTTCCAAATAGTTGTCTCGCTGCGATGTGAACTTGTCCCATCTAATGTTGCTGTACGGACCGCTCTTGGGAATTGGTTCACCGGTTTGTACGAATGTCGTCCACATTGATGTGTATAGATCCACCATGGGGATCTCGGGAGCGTTGCTGTCGAAGAAGGGGAAAATCGCCTTCATGAAGAACAGGTACTGCAGGTCGTCGTGGTGCACCACCCCTGGAACGATTTCAATTTATACGACCCAGTTTTGACCACTTTCATCTTTATAATGTAAAGGAAACACCTTGTGCTATCATGTATACACACATGTAAAAAGTGTCGTTCTTGAAACAGTATTATGACGCGCGGTCGTCGTATTTCGACACAATAACTGATCGACGACGACTCGCGCTATAAGGACAAACATATAAAAACCACAGACACTAGTCTTCGTTTTGAATAATCCGTTCGGCAAGGAACAGTTAACGTTTAGACTTTGTAGAGAGCAGTCAATAAAGCATTTTTATAGATTACATGAGTCAATCTCCTGAGAAGACCCTTCCACTCTACAATAAATTATGAAATTAGTAGAATTCAGACAGAGATACGTTGACCTGTTCTACCACTTGTTTCAACTCAGTTAATTGGAACTTCCTTGTCCGTAACAATTTCCCAAAGGAAATACATAGTTTGTATTTACCACATTAACCCCTTGCCCTACGATTTAAGTTCCAATAGCGCGTGCCAGAGACAAAAACAATAACTTTCATTTTCAATAAACGTACCGTACGTGGTGGTGGCGTTCCACCTGACGAAGCTGTAACGTCCCTGATAAGTGAACTCGTAAAAGTAAACTGGTTTCTTCGAGTTCTCCGCAAACAGTTTCGCCCCTCGATGCATCGGGAAAATAATAACGCTGTCGGCGTAAAGCTGCAAAGAGATCGCAATTTTTCGCAAGCTTCCAAACAAAAATGAATCGACTGCTAGAGAACCTAATTACCTCGGCAAGACCCTTCCTGTTGTTCGAGTCAATCGGCTTCCCGTGGAAGTAAAACTGGCGTAACTGGTCACTGTCATACTTCGACCGTTCCGTTCCACGTTCGTACATGAAGCTGATCGGTGCGATGCGATCGAAGTTGTCGTTCATGTCGCGGTAGTAGTCGTTTCCTGCTTTAGTTTGATTCTCGAACCCTGTAAAACATCGGAAGTTACGTCGAGGGTGATCGCGAACGTTGTATTCGCTGTCGGGACACATAGACGTTCTCACCGACGACTACTCCACCGAACTCGTCCTTCGTCACGCCGAATATGGTTGGTACTTGGTGGAACTGTCCTCGCCTGATCAGATTGACCGGCTGATCCGGCAGGAATCGTTCTACGCCGGGAACGCAGGGTTCTACGACCGGGTACCAGACTACTATCGGATCTCCGTGCCATTCCTGCAAGAAATCGCATTTGTATCAACCGGAAACTGGACGGTCTTGTTCGTCTTTTAATCAGAGATGGGCACGAGTGCTTCATTAATGAACGCTGATTGCATTTATATTTTTCTAGGTTCACTGGACCCGTCAAAATGACGACTTACAATATTTTTGATTCACGATTATTGCAAGAAATATTAAAACAAAATTAGTCCTTAGGGTATATACTGCTTAAAACATGGCTAAACATTTTTATAAATTTTAGTACTGTGTAAACCTAGCAAGAGGTTCAATAGACCCTTTAGGAACCCTCTGAAAAAAGTGGAAACTAATAATCTTTCATGAAATCTGGTCTCTAAAATTTGAGTTCAATCTGCAGTCCACTTCTAGGATTCAAAGTTACACGGTAGAACGAGACTGCAGGTTTCGACGTTATAGGTAGAGTGCAATCATCGATACTCGATCCCATCTCTGTTTCCTATGACACAACAAACGAACAAAGAACTGAGGAATAGTGTCCGTGAAGTTCTCCACAGGCTTCGTCCTCAGACAAGCGATCATCGCCTCGTTATTATTAGTGGGACAGTCCAAAAGCGTCGCCTGTTTCACAGCGAACCTCTTCTGCTCGGTCGGATAGGGTTCGGTGGTCAGTAATGATCCACTCATCACGATCGCTCTATGGAAGAGGTCCTTGGACATGGGGGACACCAGGTGGAGCATCACGCTGAGCCCTCCGACGCTGTAGCCGCTGATAGTCACGCAGTTAGGGTCTCCGCCAAAGGCAGCTATGTTTCTTTGGATCCATCTCAAGGCTTCGACTTGGTCCTTCAAGCCTAAGTTGCCGGGCGCTGCTGCGTCACCTGTGCTTATGAAACCTGCGAACGTTCAGAATCGAGATCTTGAAAAAATTGTTCTAATGTTGCCTGTTGGTTGATTCCTAAGGTTCCTAATGTTCCTATCTATGAATTGACCAATCTCTCTATGAATTTATAAATTGATCTATCAATCTACCAGTGTATCTATGAGTTACCTAGGGTCGCCAGACGATAATTGACGGTGACCAGCACAATGTCCTTGTCCATCAAGTATTGTGGCCCAAAGTAAAAGCTCTGTCCGGAGAACGAGTAGAATCCTCCCGGATGGAAGAACACCAGTACAGGTCGCTTAACATTGTCACGCGCGGAGGGTAGCTGAAATTCATCAGATTGAAAAGACTCCTTCGCAAAAGCATAGCTGGATCATCACCTTGGTCGTGTACACGTTTAATCGCAGACAGTCCTCGGACATAGGCTCCATTTCACCAATGTTCGGACATCCAGGACCTTCTTCAGTCGCGTCGAAAACATCGTTCCAGTCGGCAGCCGGAGTAGCAACCTGCGTGACGAGAAAATTGCAGAACCCATTCTCACCGGTGTCTCATAAATATCCGCGTAAAAGGAAATGCAAGGAAACTTCTTCGTTCCCATGGACGAAGGTCGCGCATAATAACTTTCAGCCGAATGTCAGCGGGACGATAAAACCGCGTTGCGCACGTCGACTCGTCTTACGAGCAAAAAGAATCGTCTCTTCGATTCGTTTTACATTCTAAAACAAAGAAGTCAGGTCATTCGGTACTATTTTAAAACAAGTTCTTCCGACTTAAAAGCTGCCTGATCGATCTGGTTTAATGGGTTCTGTAGCTGATTAACTGTGTTTCGTGAATCTTGTAAGATTGGTAACTGGTAAAATTAATTTTTTACCAGGTACATTACATTTTCATCGTGATCGATTGAACCTATTGAGATTCTTTAACGCGATCCAAATAAAAAAAACAAAAAAAAACGGAAGTAGCACCCTCTATGATCTACCCTAAACTTTCCTAGTTCGGTCCCATTAATTACCCTGATTTTGTAGGAATATTCAGGGTTGTTATTGGACACAGTTAAGGAATAAATGGAGCAATAATTTACCTGAAAACGTCGCGGTCCCGTGGGTGGCTCGGCGTATCTCACTCCGCGGAAGGAATAAATCTTGCGGCCAAGCCTTGACTCCAGAATAGATCCTCGGATCCTTCCGGTCGGTGCTCGCGTTTCCGGCTGCGAGGAATCGCAAAGAACGCTACCGATCCCGAGCAAACAGAATACGAGCAACAGCATCTTGACTCCTTTGGCTGCCGACACCTGTCGTTCCATGTTTATCTCGAAGCCGGAGTCTCGACCTCGTTCGCCCACCGCTCGAGTCAGTCGACGCTTTAACAAAACCGGCTGATTATTAACTAATTTATTGCGGAATGTTATCGCGATTCTCCGGTTGTTCCGTCGAGCCTTATCGGGCTATTTTTTTTCCCCTTTAACGTAAAGCAAGATTACTGTCGCCGGCAAAAGCGAAACGATGCACGCACGACGAGCGGTGCGACACTTATCCGACTTGTTGACGATCTGTTTTTTCCTCGTTCGCATACTCGAAGTCTTGTCCTTTTCCGTCAAACGTAGTACTTTGTTGTTGTTGTGTCCGATCTACCGGGAAAAACCGCGAAACATTTTCCCCTATCGCGTTGCACAGTTTTCCCGGTAAACTGTTTACCTCGTTATTCATGAGCGTTCGCTTGTTATGATAAGATTAGTATTACAGTAGAGTGGCAAAGATCGCGAGCGTAATCGCCGTTTTTATAGGGGTTATTAATCGCGTTGCCGACTGCTCGAATCGGAGCACATGTAATCAAATTACGTAAAGATTGGAACGTCCCACTTTCTCGGATTGTTTGCGAGAGCTCATCTAAATTATATCGTAGGTGAGTCATAATTGATGAGAGGCAAATGGAACTTGTGATCGAATTGGTAAACTGTAATGCGCTTTTAGTATCCTTTCAAAATGCAATGTCTGCTTAAAAATATTTCATGAGCTTCTGATCTTTTTTAGGACTCGATAGAACCCTTAATCCTAGCACTCCCAGGGGAGGGGGCTCGGCGAATTTGGAAAACTTTAAATTAGGACCTCTTTTTAAATGAGCAAATAAAGTATTCGAGAGGAGCCCCCCTCCCTTTTTTGTGAGCGCCAGGGTTAAGAGAGGGAAGATATTTATTCTCGATCCCAATTTTTCCTATTTATTTGATTTTTTTCTTATGTATTTGTATTCAATAGAAATTTCAAGTTATTCTTCTTCTGCTTCTTCTTCTGCTTCTTCCGCTTCTGCCTCTTTCTCCTCCTCTTTCTCCTCCTGTTCCTCCCCTGCCTTCTCTTCTTTTTTCTTCTGCTTCTTCTTTCCCTTCGGCTTCATCTTCCCCATTTTCTGAGCCCGTTTCCTCTCCCTCTTCTGTTTCTTCGCTAGCTCTGGATCGATACATGGATCGTAAGTCGCCTCATAGGCGATCGGATCGATCGGCCGCTTCTTTCGAACTTTCTTCTTCTTCTTCTTATCTTCTTCTTCTGGACACTCGCCCATCTTATAGGGTTTCGTTTTGGGCAAGACTTTCCCATACGGCTAGAGACATACGGATCTTGCAATGCGTTTCGTATTAGCGACAAAAATTATGTCTCTGGTGGACGAGCAAAAGGAGGTGACTCACTCAATTATTAATGGTTCAGAAAAGCACATTTGAAGTGCAGTGTAAAACCATCGATCATTAGACTTGCAAAATGTACTTCATATTCGATGTAGAAATATTTTTCTCTCAAAAATTATACTGTTGATTTTTTTTTAATTCCGCGACCGCCAACTTAGAAGCCTCGGCGACTTATATCCTGGAACCACTGTACCGTTCTGCGTTTAATCTGCCAATTTCTGTCGTAAATGCATAAAGTCCGCAGTCGAATGACGATGCGTACTACTTTGAACAAAATATGTCTTCTGCTCGACCACCGTAGACATACTTTCGATAAGAATGATGCATCCTACAGGCATCGGAATAATCGGTCTCCCATAATCGTCCTTTTCGCGCGGTGGCTGTCTTTCTACAGGGTCCCTAGGGTTACGGGGCTGCGCCAGCGATTCTACTCGTCCCGAAGCCGAGGCCGACAACGCTGCCTTTTTGACAATGAACGGATCCGATTTGCAAGCCTTGCTTTTACGGACCACTGCCTTGGCTAATTCTTCAACGCCCGGTGGCACTGCAACGAGATAGCGTTGCTTATCAAGCCACCAATTGCTTCAACAATGCAGCGTGTACACACACGTGTCCATGTGCTCGAAAACGCACAACGCATTGCAGAGTATTATCTTTGAAATTAAAATAAAGAACCCGAACAGTTTTGCTAATACACGGGTCTATATAGGCCTTCAGCTTATCTTTAAAATTGTTTTCAAAATTATACTTTTACGATTCACACCTTTTCCCTTCAAAGCAGATTTCTTGGTAAGAAAAGCGTCTTCCTTGCAAGGGTACGGTGTGTATCTCCACGCATTTTTCTCCAGTTTCCTCTTCTTAGCTTTCTCCTCTTTCTCCTGTTCATCAGCTTTGTCCTCAGCGTCGCCTTCACCCCCGCCATCTTCTTCCTCCGTCTCGTCATGCTTTCTCTTCGTACCCTCTCTCTTCTGCTGCTCGGCCAATGCTTTTTTACCCCTCTCCTCTCCCTTCTCGACGATCTGCTTTTTCCATTCCTTAGCTGTCTTGTCCGTTCTGAATTTTATTTTCGTGTACTTTGGCAGAGCCATGTACTTCATCCACGGTGTGATCTGCGAAAGACAGAAATCCCATTGCAAACAACGCATGGTAAAGCTTTAAAGTGCATCGCAGTTGAGCAAAGTGTAATCTGATTACACGTTTAGGTATTCTATACGCAGCGAGACTCGCGTTGACGCATGATTCATAGCATGCGAGACAGTCGGACGGTCTCTTTTAGCAAAACACGCAGATGGTTCGAGCGATGTGTTTGAAAACGTGCAAGGTCCAAAATTTTATTCTTGATTCGTGAAATATGTGTCGGTAAAAATTTGATTCGAGTAATTGATTCGAAAACTGCACTAATGTATATTTCTTTTTTTTATTTATTAATTAATGTGTTCTTATTAGACTGTGGGTTTGATGCATTTATGACAAAAATGGATGGATGTAACTTCAAACAATGTAAAAATTAAAAGAATTTGAGAATATCGAGACATTACTTGCAACTTGCTAGGACTATTTAAGAGAGTATCAAATTCTTCATTGGTTCCAGCGAATCGCTATTGACAGAAACAATTTTTATTTCGCATAATGATCAACAGTCTAATAATTAGAAATAATCTAGCAGAGCTGGCAGTCTAGTTCTCTCGTTTCTGTAATGTTTGAAGATCCCCGGCTACTTGCAATTTCTGTACTGTGCGAATAAGTGTGTTTGAATTGCTGAAAGATGATCTGCAAATTAGTCTCGCCATGTGTAGAGTATTAAACCTTTTGAGGCCGAGATGGTTGATTAGTGAGAAAATCAAAATTGTTGCTCCATTAGTTGTCTACAATTTCTAAGGACGCCCTTAGGGGATGGTAAAACTGACCTTGTACACCAGCGCCCTCCTGTTAACTCCCAAGGGCGTGAATATCATAGCGATTTCCTCAGGAGTTAGCACACCGGGACACTTGAGAAGCTTCTTGCACTCTGCCAGCTCATTCAGCCTATCCTCATCGATTCCTCGAGACTCTCCGCACAAGGACGTCGCTTTGGACTTACATTTCTCAGTCAGATCGGCCACCTTCTCCTCCAATTTGCGTTTATCTCTAATACAGACGCGAGGCTGGCTCAACTGAAGGATTCTCTCCGATGCCACATACTTCAACGCCGCCGGAGAAACTTTGTAATAAACGCGACCATAGTCGCACAGCTTGACATGAGGTAGAGCGAGAAGCATAAGACGTTTCGAGGCAACGATCTTCAAGGCAGTTCTGGGAACACTCCAGTCCAGTCGACAGTGGATGCTAGGGTCAGGAGTTGGCTTCGGCGTTGAGATGATCTTAATCCTCTTCCTTAGCTTGGACAACGGTTTCGATGGCCGTACCTGAAGAGTATCGAGAGTCGTTAGAACCTGAGTTGACCACCATTTTTATTCTAGGCACTTGGAAAATGCTCAGCAATGCTTGATAGGATTTTATATTCTTAATGTAAATGTAGATTTAATAATAGCTGCTTAAATTTTTGGGACTGCTCACTATTGGTTCAGGTTCCGGGTACTTCCTCGGCAAAGCGTTGACCTTGGCCCAGGCGTTGAATCGCGCCCAGTCTGCCGGTGTCTTCAGCCATCCCTTCAGCTTCAGCGTGTATTTCCCCCGCCTTGCAAGAAACATAATTGTTTGTCACGGCGAGAAGAATTCAGAAAAATTATTTATCACATTCCCAGTTACCTTATCTTCCCCTTAGCCTTCTGTCCTCGCCTCCTAGGAGGTGGTTTTCTTCGTTTAGCAGGTGGTTCCTTCGCAGGAGGAGTTTTTGACCTACCACCACCTCTTGCAGCGGGTGCATCCCTCCCAGTGGGTGAAGGTCTCTTCGTTCTCGCAGGCATATTTCAAAATCTCGCAAGCAAATTTGTTACTCAAGGTCAATAAATCAGTGACAAGAGTATGCCGATTCTTGTTGATTCTTGATCTCTCGTGTATTTCGATTCGTTTGACAGATGTGTAGGTTGGGTGGTTTCGGTGGCAGCAGATATTTCGTGGGGAACTGTTGGCGACGGCATTTTGTGGTTGAGTTTTACAGAAATGGTTCACTTTGAACGAAATCGTTCCATTTTTGCTGTTTCAGCAACGTCCTGTTTGCAGGGGTTGCTTTCTAGCGGACAACGAGAACAGACATGATCGAAGGAAAACGAACTTTCGTTTGTTTCTCCCTTCTCGCCTATGTCTATCCTATTCGATACAAGTCCAAACAGAATAACGTCAACTATAATTGTTAAGAAGCAAAACAGTCTGAAAGTTTTATAATTTATGCTTTTATATTTCCATCGCTTCGGTTACATTGTTTCTCTTATCTCGCAAGGCGAGGAGCAACTTTCACGTTGCACTTGTTTATATTCTGTATGTAGTCGTCGAACTCCTCGGCAGGTTGTGACCTAGCAGAATAACTTTTAGGCTTGGCCAGATCCTGCAAGCGTTTGGAGGTGCGTTTATTCCTGGCTGCTACGATCCTGGCGTAGGTGTCTATGAGGAACTTTTTCTTTCTGTTTTCTTGCGCCTCCTTCGACTGCTCGTCGCTGTTTATCAGTTTGTGGGATCCATATCTCACTGAAGAAGTAGAAAATCAGTTTTGGTGCTCGTATGATCAAGATTTTACAGTTGAAATCAATACCTGTGGCTGCCGGGGCAGTTTTAATCGGTGCACGTGAATCTACAGGCTCGTGCGCTTCCGGTCTTCGCTTCGGATTGGCCAGTTTATTCAGATTGTCGGAGATCTGGTAGGATAGAGCTCCCGCTTTCACCTGGAAATTTAGTATAATAAGGTGTAAATAAAGCTAGAAATTAGCCAAATTTTCCAGACATCTCAAAAAGTAAGTTTCTTCAGGATGGCAGTCAGACTTCGCCTCTATTTTTCAATAAACTGTTACCACCCATAAATTTCGTTAAAATCGACTTGTTACACTTAAGTGTCCCTTGCCAGTACGCCCTTCATTGGTAGAACCTACGAGGTACGGATTCTGGTGGACGTTCTTGTCGACCCTCTTCTTCGGCTTCGCTAGTTTCTCATACCTCGACGTTTTGTCTTGAAGGACACCCGTGTTCATATCGTTAACGAGCGGTTTAATGGATCTGGACGAGTTGAGCGAAGCTGAGATGGATGGTGTTAATATTTTAAATGGTACAGACTTAGGCTTGACGGGATTATTTGTGAAACTGGGGGGAGTATGGATTGGTGAATATAATTTAGAGGATCTTGACGGATGGTAAATGTTGTTGAATGACAACGAAGCGATGGAGGAGTGTCGTGAAGCGAGACGCTTGCCGCCTTCAATTCTTTCTCGAGAGTCGAATAAAAACGATGATCCGACCGAAGGGATGACACTGAGAAATTCCAAGTTCCAAAGGACACACTGCATCAAGGGAGAATGTGAGTAGTACGCGTTAAGCATGCACGAATCCGCAAAGAATTTGGCGAATCCTAAAAACGATACCGAGGATCAGAGCATCGCGATTTACAGATCAGAGTAAATATTCTGTTCCGCGTTACATGAATGCTTCTCGCTTATGAGATAAATTGTTTTACGCTGCAGACGTCGAGCTATACTTTTTAGAAGACGTCGCGCGGCGCCGGGAAGGAAAAATTATTGGTGCGCACCTAGGAAAGTGGATACCATGAATTCCGCGAAAAGCGTGGACGATCCCACGTTAAAAATGAATTGCAAAAAACAGAAAAAGGTGATTTGTGGTTATTTATATTGACAATAATGTACGTAATAATGGAGAATGTTTCAGGATCGTCGTAAAAAGGTGCATCGGGTGTCGAAGAAGCTGAGACGCATCGACGTGCTTGCGCAACCGAAATCGCAAAATCGTTCGAAACCACGAAAGCATTCTCCCAGTGTAATTAAACTTCTAACACTTCTTAAATGTTAATATATGGAATTGATTAATTTTTCTTAAGGTACCCCACGCCACGCAAAAAATTCTCTACCCGCAATCGTGCATGATAAATGAGAAACAGCCTCGTAAATCGTTAAAAGGTCATAAAAAGTCAAAGAGGCTTTCGAAGATTATGCTATCGAAAAAGTTACAGCGGCGATTAATTTCTTTAGGTTCGAGAACATATATTATTTTTATCGGTGTTAGTATTTTTAATGATGTCCATTAAATCTCCGTTCTTTTCTTCTTTAACAGTAGCCAAAAAGATCAAGGAACTCACGAACTCTGGGAAATTGTAGTAAGGATTGTCCAATGATGTTATTTATAGCCCCCAAAAACTGTAAATTAAAAAAAAAAACAGTGAAACGTACAGATGTACGAAGATATAAATTTATTTTAATTCGAAATGTACAAAAATGTCAGTGGACGGCATAAGGTACGCGTAAAACTATTACATCTAAAATCTTACAGTAATGGTAAATCCTCGAAATATGGACGGATCGGTTTCGACTCTGGAACGATCGAATCGATAACAATATCTTTGATAAGGATACCCTCCGAGAGGGTAATGAGATTCTATCTACTGAACACGTAGGTGAGTATAACCATAACTATCGTGGCTAATATTGATTGCTCGATAGCAGACGCACCGGCGTTGCAGTCGACGATTCTTCGTGCGCGCATGAAATCGCTACCAAGGTACGCGCTGAACTCTCTTTTCTCGCGTGGCACCACCACGAGCTGTTGCGTGGCGTCCTGGAAGATCAGATCGCTGTAAGGAGGCTCGCTGAAGAACATACTGAAGCTGAACTCGTCTTGTTCTTTCCTCCCATAGAACTGCTGGGCATAAATGAACAGGTTTATGTAAGCGTTTATCTGCGTCTCGTTGTATCCGTAATATCCTCCGCGGGTGACGATCGCGTTCGACGCGACTTTCCCAAGGTTGCAATGCACGTAATCGGTGGTCGGTCGTCGCGTGCCGTCGGGACAGAGAAGTTCGAAATCCTTCAGGAATGTGTTGCGAGCCCACGTCTCTTTCCGCTTGCCGTCGGTGTTCTCGGAAACCGTCGTGTGTTTCACGAAGGCCACGTCTCCGCCGCCTTCTACCAGACATCTGAAGGCACCAGTGTATCCAAAATAATCTTCAGATGCGTCCCTGCGACAGTAGCGAAAGCTCGCTCCGTGACACAGGTCACACATGTTGTCGTAAGGAACTCCTGCAACAAGCGCATGCGAGATAAGGCGCGGAATTTTGTTGAAAAGCCAGGGAACTAAAAAGATTTAGACACATACGTTCTCTGAGACATTTCTGATTAGCTCAAGAACTTCCGGCTTCCGCTTTTTTCTAAAGCTCCACCACTCATTATTCGCATCAAGGTATACAGAACTAGTTGACAAATAATTCAGATACAAACTAGGGCTTGTTACCTGTGTTGTATTCGGTACTGAGCGCACCAGGTACGCAAGATTTGCTGAAATATTCGGCAGCAGCGCGTACCGAGTCACATCCGTAACCCCGGATCCAAGTATTCGAGATAAGATACGCGAGAGGGTAAACCCAACCGGCTGCCATGTTGATCCCGGTGTGGCAAGTGTATTTGTTCTTCAAGTAGGTTAAATCCGTGTTATCGTCCTCCTCCTTCGCCACCGCGACCACATAGTACTCCGGCGTAGGTAAGTTATACATTTCGGCGATGAACGGAATCAGTTCGAAGCGAAGTCCAGCGGTGTACACGTCGCTGGTGTCCAACACCGTTACGTCCGCATTCCTAGAATGCGTTAAATTAAACATCAACTTGGAGAAAGTGGTCGTTGCGCCTATAGAACTCACCCGCTTTGAATAGCCTGCATGCAATGGATTTGACTGTGGCCCTTGTGGCAATTTAACTCGGGCTTAAGTAGCTGAGCCTTCAATGCTATCTGTAATGAAACAAGCAATTGCGACGATGTTAAAGTACAGATCAGGACGGCAGAAGCACGTTTCTTTTCTGGAATTTGCGTTTACCTTCATTTTCACACACTTTTCCATTTCCGGATCGGATGTAACGCACAAAGTCATTCTATTCACGGGGCAGCGACGAACATCCAGTATGGGGTCCAACGATCTGCCCAGATACCCACCATAGGTTTGATCTTTCTCCGGCAATTGAACGAAGTCTCGTGCTGAATCCTTGAATTGTGGAATTCATTGCAGTCTAATAGGGTACACGACGTTTTCTTAATACTAGGTTTACGGAGCACTAAAAGTAACTATTTTACACTACGAAAATAACGAGAATGTATCTATTCAAATTTTTAATTAATTTATAAAATATTATAAAACCAGACATAAATTTGTTGAATAATTCCTTATGGACGCCATCTCAATATTGTAAATTAAAAATATTACAACGCGTCCCCTAAACCTAATGTTGAATTGCAAATGCGATAATTACCGAAAACATTAAGTTGTGATGCATTCCGTATCTCGGCGCCGATTCGAATATGTTGAACGTCTCTATCGGTTGTATATTCGTAGACTCGGGCTTGTCCCAGCCATTGCCGTTGTAGCCTCTATCGTAGTCGTTGTGATTCTCGAAGTTGTCCGTGTTGTATTCGTTGGGGTTGGCGTATCCGCTTCTGTTATTGTAGCCGGGCCTGTTCTCGAAATGGCTGTCGTAAAAATCGCTCGTATTCGTATAGTTGCCTTTGTGCAATATACGAACGGATTTTTCCAAAAACCGTTGGTACAGCCGGCGGGTTTCGACTTTTGTGGCGGATGAAACAACTATCGCGCGCGACGGTACTATTCCCCAGTTACAGTGCTTGTATTCGTCGATGCTCCTCCGAGTACCATCTGTACAAAGCAGTTCAAACTGATCCCTCTTCACCAGATCCTTGTAGTCAGAAATCATTTCGTCCACCGTCGAATGCACTAAGAAGGCAATCTCTCCTGCTTCTATCAAACACTTGAATGCTCCATTGTATCCCGCGTAAGGATCTGCGCTTGTACACCTTTCCCCAGGTATCTTGCCAATGCATAGCTTGCATAATTGGTCTGAATTATCACCTGGAATTTTATTTAATGATTAGAGGTGTGCGAAAACCTGAAAATGGCAGATCTAGAATTTTATTCGGAATTCCCCAGCACATTCAGGTTCTCGACAATTTTCAGGATTATTTCTGGGAATCAAATACTTTTCTCTGGGAACGAAAAGAATTTTTGTTTAATAGAATATCCATGAACTTACCCAATGGATTGTATTTATCTATTAACGAATTAATTGCGCAGCTAGGTCCAAAGAATGTGATAGCTGATTTTACATGATTATTGCAGTCAATAATTTCCAGTCCACCGTGTTTCATAAGCTAAAAGAAGAAATAACCATTATTGCTAGAATTATTATTAGGATAGAATAATTGGTACATGCGGAAAACGATTATACTTACTATGTGAATGGGTATAACCCAACCAGCAAGCATTCCAAGACCCGCAAAGCAGGCTTTCTTACCCCTCAGATGCTGTAAAGTCTGTACATCCGGTAAAGATCCTTTTTTAATTACTGCAACTGCATATTGATAGTTCAGTCCAGTTTCGTATATTTCCTGCATAATAGGTATTAAACTATGGTATCTTCCAGCTATAAAAATCTCTCCAGGGTCCAGAGTAGTTATCTGAGCATTCTCATGGTCTAACATAGCCACACACTCCTCTTTGCTCGATGCTTGTTTACATTGCAGCGAAATGTAGTTACGGTCAAAGTATGAAATATCTCTGTCGACTGCTCTTGAAAATGCATTGCACTTGTCTTGCTCAGATTCTGATATTGTGCACCATTTAACAGTGTTGTTGAGATTCTGACCTGTGGATAAATGTTGTAGACGAAATTTAATGGAGTATTTCTGGTAAAGTATTTATTTAGAAACAGTTAATTATCTTACATACCGTGCACGAGCAGCCAAAACAAACTAAAAACGGTTAAGAATGTTCGACCGCCGACTCTGGACAGCATTTTTAACACTTTATTAACGCAAACATTAATTAAAACGAGAGGCAACACCCAGTACTATGACGCTACCACGGACGTGTTACGGTCAGAGAGGAAATTCTGTTACGGGAATAGACCAATCAACATGTGGAGTTTCGGGTCACACGACCTGAAATATCGACGTTGCTAACAGTCAATGGTTTCGGAACAGAATGGTAGCGTCATCTATTGGTTCAGAAAAATATCCGCTGTCGATAATCTTTGCTTACCAGCACCACCGACGATCGGTACCTATACTTCGTCTGTGCACAGACCTGTGATATCTCGTCGGTGCCTGTGATCTAATGGCGCTATTTTGAGATTTTAGCCGCGCTGACATGTGGCCCTACCTACCGATTGAGTTGAACTAAAAATTGGCTACCTGTTTGTGCATTTCGCCACTAAGTCCTTCGCGCTGTACAAACATTTATACGCAGCAGATGATTTTTGCCGGATCTTACGTTGTTTCTTATGGCGAGAGTGGCAAGGATCATCTGTGCCTGCAATAAACATTGAATATTGCTTTTATTTTCAATAAGAAATAGATTTTTTTGTACCATATGGGTACAGAAGTGTCCTCTGAACCATTTTATGTGTTCATATTTTTTAGTCGTTGAATTTCCGTGAATGCCAAGGTTTCTGTTTTCGTGTTTTCAGGAGTTACCGCTAGTCGGTGCTAATATGTTCTTTACCCATTTATATATTAAATTGCTCTTTTATTGACTTGATTTTTAAACTATTAATTGCATTTTTTATTCGCTCTCCTTCCTTGTTGTAGCCACCTCATTCTCCATTTTCCAGCATTAAATATATTTACATTAATGTAAACAAATAATACGATTTCTAGTCTCATCTTCTCATAACCAAAGCTTCCTATAACACCAAAACATTTGGAATAGATTATGGAATAGATCTGTTGTGTAGAGAGTTTAGGGGTAGAATTTGCAAGAATGTGTAGATTATTTTCCGTTTATAAACGTTAAAACGTTGACATTTTCATTGTCGAGTATTCTGTACTCGGAGAATTCCGTTTGATATGCTCAGTATCGATGTGCTATGACATGTTATAAATCTGAAAAACTTGAAAATGATTTCGAAAACTGTGTGCATCACTCAAGAAGGACCAGCAAACGCACTAGCACTGAACAAGGACAACAGTCAAGTTGTTATAGCAGGACGAAATGGTAATTATTTTATTATATTCCAAAACATTAATAACTCTTTATTTTCAGTTTATTATTTCTTATATTCCCAGTCAATTTACTTTGTTTTATAAATTGTCATTCTTCTGTTACAGTTTTTAAAATATTTACGTTATTGGAGGACAAGTTTGAGGAGGCTTGCAATCTACGCGTTGGTAAAAATCTGAACTTGAACTTCTCTTGTAACGATGTTGCATGGAATTTAATCGACGGTAAGTTAACAATACCAGCCAGTCTATTGAATGATTGTACAACTAAAAGATATCGATAATATTCACATTATCCAGATCATATACTGGCCACTGCAGCCACAAATGGCGCAGTGGTGGTGTGGAACTTAAACAAGTCCTCACGGTCGAAGCAGGAGCATGTCTTTATCGATCACAAAAGAACCGTAAACAAAGTAAGCTTTCACATGACTGACCCAATGTGGCTAATATCTGGTTCACAAGACGGCACCATGAAGTGGTTTGATCTCAGAATAAAAGAGGCTACTAGAACATTTTATAGGTAACTGGCTTTTCAACTGATAATTTTACTGGAAATTTTGCAAAACATTAGAGAATATCACAAATTTTAGTAACACGGAATCCGTGCGTGATGTACAGTTCTGCCCTCACTCGCCGCACACTTTCGCTGCCGTTTCCGAAAATGGCCATGTGCAACAGTGGGATTTGCGCAAACCAGACCGTTATTTCCAACATTTCACCGCACATAGCGGCCCAATATTCGCGTGCGATTGGCACCCTGAAACTAATTGGCTTGCGACCGCTTCCAGAGACAAAACAATCAAGGTGCTTCTCCATTTTTCGTATCGTTATCGGAGCCGAAGTTTATCGAACATGGTATATCAGGGGTGGTAGTAACATTTCTTTGAAACACCACAAAACGCCATAAAAACCACCACATATACGACAAAAATTCTTTTGCGAAAATGTTACTAGCTCATCTAACATTATCTAGTTGCAATAATTTGACCAGCTCTTGAGCAACGTTTGTGTTATTAACAACAAAAGGGGCGGGAGAAATTGTTACAATATCAGCCTCGATTGACGATGTTATCGCTCGTATCCAATTTTTCTTTCAAAACTTTGTACTTTAGGTGTGGGATCTATCGGGTAAACCCAGTTGCGATTACGTGATACACACGATAGCGTCTGTGGGTCGCATAAAATGGCGGCCCCAAAGGAAGTACCACATATCCAGTTGCGCCCTTGTCGTTGACTGTAGCATAAACGTGTGGGACATACGCAGGCCATATATTCCCTTTGCAAGCTTTAACGAGCACAAAGATGTTCCTACTGGCGTGGCTTGGCGAGGCAATCCGCAATCGTTCCTGTCCACAAGCAGGGTAAATCATTAGTGATGCTAGATCGTCCCATAGATAGGGTCGCTTCCTGATGCTAAAGACGTTATCATAGTAACCCCAATTTATGAAGATGATTAGAAGAGGAGATACTATTTGTCGCAAAAAATGACACAATTTCTGTTTAGCATAAAAATCTACACCTGTACCTGTAACGCCTTTTGCATGGGACGATCTAATAACTTCGAAAGATCATCTTCATGTAATTTACGGATTGTTATTAATACAGGACTGCACCCTGTATCACCACGTATTCAAAGACGCAACTAGACCAGCAAGTAAAGCGAATCCACAAGGTATTGCTTTGAATCCGAAAGGAGATATTGCGTATGCTTGTAAAGTAAATGTTCATGTAACAACCACAATGAAACAGTTGACTAATATAATGAGGTTAATAGATCCGTCGTATAATAAACCAGTTCGGTTTCGTCTAAGTTCGTCAAAGAGGGGTAGAAATATTAATTGACATTCTCTTGTAGGAAGACGGCTGCGACGAACGATACATTTTGCATGGCGTCCAGTGTGATGCACAGATTTTCCTTAAGCATGCCAAGAGAGCCGAAATGGTTCAAGGTTTGCGCGGAGGGTTACTTGCTATCCGGAAGATTAAACGATATTTGCGACCATAACGCTGCGGTGGCTAGAAACGCCGGTAGAAACGATGTAAGTAATCATCGGCTTCATTGCATTGTGCACCCTCGCTGACACTAGCTTTCGATCAGATCAGCACGGTGTGGAGTATCATAAAAACCTTGTACGCAAATCCTATGGGATCTATACTGAAAACGCCCCCGACCGCTTCCAAGGAGGATATTGTGAACACGCTGAACTTGGCACAGATTACTATTGGACCTAGCATAGATCAGCTCAATGCAGGTATAGCAAAGAGATTGTGAGATTGTGTCTTTAAGTTTTTGTAGGTCCTGGTCCTTTGAAATGATTGCCTCCTCTGTTCCATTTGTTTATTTTGTATTGTACAGGATGGAGCATTGAGAACAGGTTATTTGAAGGTGATACTCGCTTAGGGGCGCCATAAAAATATCACTATTGTTTTGAATCGAATGATGTGTTGATATTTCCTCGGGAGTTTGTAGAAAGGTCACCCCTATTGTTTTCAATGGAATGTTATGTTTCGCCCTGTATTTTGTGGTACATTTATGTCCATTATAACCTTGAAAAAATCTGTTAGTCCCTGTATTAGACAGAGGGGGTGTGTTAATCGAAACTTGCAGCGTCGAATCGCATACTCATGCTTCTTTCGAAGGTCACGAGAACGATGTGAAGTCGTTGCAAGGGGAAGTAACGGGAGCAACTAGCGGAGGCGATGACGAGACTGAGACTGACGAGACTCCCGAAAACCAGCACTCCATAGGGTCCTTTTTGCCTAGGTTAGCCCTCAAGGTACTCAAATAACGCTAACCAAAAATACTCATTTTAATACGTTATCGTGTAGCTACAAAAAGGCGTTCATTGACAACAAGGGATCATCAAAGGGAGATTTCCTGTTCGGTGAAAGCGAGTTTGAACCAGTGACGATGGAATACACTTCCAGCTACATACACAACATAATGAACAACGATAATGATTGGACGTTGTCGAAAGAAGCGTTTCCTCTGAGACACGAGATCAAAGACAGGTCTCCGCCTCCGGAACAGTTTCCTAATCATCCCCCGGATATTAATGAGGATTGTGCGTCTTTGATGATCGAGGATCCACCGAGCCAGTTGATCGTCTCGAATATACCCAAGCCCCAGTTCTGGGATCCGACGAATTTAATCGAGGAAGCGTTGAAGCATCATGCTGCGCTTAGGGACATACAGACCTCCGCGTCGATTTTAATTGCGTTAGGGGAGAAACGAAAGAATTTGAATATCGAGACGGCTGTGCAGGAACACTGGATACTGGACTACTTGGACATGCTAGCCAGGTTTAAACTTTGGAACGTGGCTACCCAGGTTCGTCAGACCTACTGGAAAATTTTTGTATATTTTCTGATGCTCTACGGATGAGGATTATTTAATAATTTTTTTTTTAAGATAATCCAATCCGTTTGGATACCATCGGTATCTCAACTGAACCAGCAATCGACAGTAATACACGCTTGTTGCCTGGCCTGCACGAAACCGTTACAGAGAGCTGCGTGGTTATGCGATCGGTGCCACTCGTCGCATCATGCGCTGTGTTCCGTCTGCCATCAAGTGAGAAATCTTTCTTTTTCCGAAATTATCTTAGTTAAAACTGAGAATTTTAAGTTCAAGATCATCTGAAGGTCATCTGAATGTTTCAAGATAATTCTTTAAAATGAAAAATCACGGGTTTGGTATCGTTTGCAGGTAGTACGAGGGATGTACGCATGGTGCCAAGGATGCACCCACGGCGGCCATGTTCTGCACATGAGCGAGTGGTTCCGTTGCAATCGACAGTGTCCAACCGGCTGTGGACACATGTGCGAATATACATAATCGCTGACGATGATTCCCTATTGGTGTAAGTTTTTTATGCACATGTACATACTACTAGACAGTACTTACGTTACTAAAAACATTTTAGACATATAGAGAAAGAAACATTGTGAACAGACGAGTAGAAAGAAATTAAATTATTTATTGATTCTACTTCTGTAAATTATATAACAACGTTAGAAACCTTCCTCTCATTCGTGTCGTCGCACGATATCGATGAATCGTTAACGTTCGTTGATAGTATCAAATGAAACGTACAAAAATACATTGCTGTTTCTTAAATAAGCAGCACTTCGACGATGACGTAATTCTATTGACGCACCGTCCCACACTGTTGAAAACACGACCGCAATAATAAATCACGGTCCATCGCTTCGTTTCACAAGGCTTGTGCAAACGCGAGTCGATCGCGCAATTCGCGAGATTAGTGTTCCTATCTAACTATTCTTCTGGTTGACTTTGACTACCACACTCTTCACTTCGGTGTACGCCTCGAGACCGTACGATCCCATTTCCCTTCCGTGACCGGACATCTTGAATCCACCGAATGGAACTTGAGGTGCCAAAGCGTTGTACGTGTTTACCCTGAAATCCATGCACATATTTAGTGAACAAATTAGAATTGATAAAATTAGAGAATTGAAAATGTCGGGGCGGGAATGTCGAATGTTCTCGGGAATCCCGTCCTAATCATCGGGTACCCGACAATTTCGGGTACACGTATGTACACTTCTACTTATCAATACTTACCAAACTGTGCCAGCTCGCAGACCCTGAACGACGTAATTCGCCTTGTCGATGTCCTTCGTGAAAACTGCAGCCGCTAGACCATAGTCTGTGTTGTTAGCCCTGTTGATCACCTCGTTCAAGCTGCTGAACTTCAGAATTTGTTGAACTGGTCCGAAGATCTGCAATCATATCCATAGCAATGATGTTTGTCTAGATTAATCCAGCAAGTAGGTAGCATTTGTGGCTACCTACCTCTTCCTTGGCAATGGTCATGTCATCTGTGACATTAGCGAACACTGTTGGTGCGACGTAGTATCCCTTATCACCGACACGACTGCCACCTGATACTAATTCTGCGCCTTGGTCTTTGCCTGACTGGATCATTGACATGATTTTCTCCATTTGTTCCCCGTCGATCTGTCGACGTAGAAATATAAGGATCAAACACTACTGATTGATAAGGGGATCTCGCTAAATGGGCTAACTCTACTATATTAGAGCTTATGAAATACTGGAGAATAATAAGGACATGGTCTACGGACAAAAGTCTCAACACTGCGAACAGTATGATATTGAGTCACACAAAAGCCTCGAATCTCTACCAAAAATTACCATCAATCAAGGACGACCATACAAAAATCCCATATTTTTCTGTCACTACCTGCGGTCCTTGCTCCACGTTCATGTCGAAAGGATCTCCAACTACCCTAGACTTAGCCCTCGCAGCACTCTTTTCTACAAACTCGTCGTAAATGGAGTCCTCGACGAAGGTCCTGGACCCAGCACAACAGCATTGACCCTAAAACAAAGGATCGTGCAGATAATGATAACAGAAATGAACATTGAAAGTATAAAAAGCATTTCGTTCGTGTAAGCAGTGTTATGGTCAAGATCATTTGGTACCATGTTGAAGAACAGGCCAAAGTGCGCCGTCTCAACGGCCTGATCGAGATCGGAGTCCTTTAGGATGATGTTAGGCGACTTGCCACCGAGCTCCAACGTGGTCCTCTTCAGTTTGCTCATCGCTGCCCCCTTTTTGATTAATTGTCCTACCTGCGTCGAGCCAGTGAACGCAATTTTGTCGACTTTGTCGTGATTAACCAACGCCGCTCCTGCGTTACCGAAACCAGGAAGCACGTTGATGACTCCGTTAGGGAATCCAGCTTCCTTGGTCAACTGGGCGACGTATAGAGCCGTCAACGGCGTTTGCTCCGCTGGCTTCAGGACGACAACGTTCCCTGCGAATAGAAATTCACAACATTCAGCCAAATGGCTACATACCGAGGCTACATATTCGTTTGCGATAAGATAACACCGTGCGAAATTTAACAAGTGCTGAAATTTAGCATTAGTGATAATTCACTGGCGGCAATGTTGTAAATGAACTAGATATATAGATATGTATACATATATGACTAGTATTTGTAATGAGCTACTTTGCATACGTGCCTGTGGCTAGAGCGGGTCCAAGCTTCCAAGACATCATCACAAGCGGAAAGTTCCATGGTATGATCTGTCCGCAGACACCAACTGGTTCGTGGCGAGTGTAAGCAAGGTATTGTCCATCCATGGGTATCACTTTACCATGGTTCTTGTCGGCCCATCCTGCATAGTATTTGAAACATGCCGCGCTGGCGGGCACGTCGAAGCCGTACGCTGTTGCGTAAGGTTTGCCATTGTCCAGCGTCTCCAAGGACTGGAATACATTCAAAATCAATACATATTTCAACAGAAGCATTTTATTGAAACCCATTAAAGGTACTTCGACTGGACGTAAATGTTAACGTATGTTAAACACGTTCCGTGCCACATTTTTTCTCGTGGTTTAGTGGTAATATCGGTGGTGCACGCAACACGGAACGTGTTAATGTTACTTTTTGAACTGGCAGATCGTCAGGCGGAATAAAAATGCAGTATATACGCATCAATTCTATTGAAACTACTAAAGAAATAACCGAATTCCTATTCGGTTTGCATGTCCTGCAACTGAATTAAGTCTGCGACTAAACTTGTCACATTTTTATCGATATTATGAATTCTGACGCCAGAAACGTGCTTCAAGTTTTTCGCTTTATTTCGCAGAGAATCAAGACAAAATATAGCTCAATTTGTAGCTGGAGATATTTTCTACTGCGCACTGCTCTCGATTTCATTAAAAAAACTCATCCAATAGCATAAAAATGCTTGGATTGCTTCGTTCGGTTCGGATCTAACAAGTGTTGCACTTTACCGCGAGGTATGTACGGTCTCTCTCTATCAAATAGGCCAGTCGATTCAGGAGTACACCTCGCTGCGAGGCGTCCATAGTCCTCCATGGTGAACCTAATTTGAAAGCTTTGTTCGCAGCGTTCACAGCAACATCAACGTCCGCGGCATCGGCTTCTTGAACGTCCGCGATCACCTGCCCAGTCGCGGGATTTACTGTAGGGAAAGTTTTCCCGCTCTTCGATCGGTGCCACTCGTTGTCAATGAAAATCTGCAACAAATATCCGCGATAAAACATCGAATTCAATTTCCCTCTCTGTTTGTTTGCATACGGAATGATTTGCGGATTATTACGCGCGAAAAATAAATTGTGAAACCGATATATTTACATTCGGGGTTCAGATAAATGTTCACGAGGTTACGTTGATAGCCTGTAATTCTAGCTTCAAGCGGAGACAAGTTATGTAGATATCCTCGCGAATTCTTATCGGATTCGCTCAGTTCCACGTACACAGATCGTAGATAATGACTGCCGATTACGTTTCATAATATTCTGGAGTAGCGTCGATATTATTAGATCGTTGGCGAGCTGCCAGCTGCTGGAAGTGGCAATGGAAACGCGATGATCAACAAGACAAAAAGAGATGACCTTAAATTATGGGAGGAATTCCAGCGTGTATATCTACACGCGTAAACATGCCCGGCAGCTGTACGCGCACCGTGTACGTGAGAATTAACCCTTTGCAATCCGAACCATTCTGGCAGAAATTTACAAATCCTCGTATTATTTAGTATAATTTTGGAACCAAGTAACGTATTATAATGATATTGGACCTATATGAATTGGTTGACATCGAGGAATATATATTTGCAAAAAAATCAATATTTTATTTAAAGTTGCGCTGGAATAAATTAATTCCCCGTAATCGCTAATAAACTTTAATGTCCCCTGAGAGGGGACAGCGGAGTGCAAAGGGTTAAATAATTAGGGAGCCACGTCGTTCAGCAACGATTTGTGTTCTTCAATCATAGAAAAAGTGAAAAATTCTCTGTATTCGTTTAAGGTATGAAGGTAACGAATAGCAGAATAGTGACGTAATTTGCATAAACTCACCCCGGTGTACATAATCGACGGGTTCTTCTCAGGCGCCGGCACGTTCGCCGTGGAAAAATACCGCGACATACGTGTTCTGCTCAAGGTTCGTAGCATGGTGCCGGTTGCTGTTATTTTACGATTTCAAGACTGATTATACCACGACTGACTCTGACGCCGGCCGCTTCGACACTGCTACTGTCGCATCCGAGAATACCGATATATGGTTCTCACCGACAATGAGTATAGTAGATCTATAGCAGATGCGCGACAGTTTTCGTTGAACAGCGACCATAAACTTGTTGTGCGCACAGTGCCGTAGAAACTTTTCTCGCGACACCGTTCGATCAAGCGTGCCAATTTTTGCAGAATTTTTGGTAATTTACTAGGACCTTTGACTTTGGTCGGAAATCTCTCGAGTCTGTGTACGCGGGACACAAGAATGTTGTGTTTTCATGGATTTCTGGTATAAATTTCGAGAAATTTGATGTAGAAGAGAATTGTTTTATGGGGGATTTTTGCTATTTATTTTGAAAAGTAAGAGAATAGAGGAAATGGAGTTGTCTTGGGTGAAAGAGCGAATTTTTGTTTCACTTTGATAGCGTTGATGGATACTGAGAATCGTGTTTTGTTTTATTTTATTTTATCCTAAATGTAGTTAGGTTCCGGGTAGGCCATGTTGGTAATGGCAGCCTTGGGAGCCTTGGTGAAGGTTAGGTTGGCCTAACCGTTAGGGTATTTCAGCAGTTCGTACGTCGCTGTCGCTATCCCCACCACAGTGCACAGGATTATGAATTTTGGCGGGATTAACTTCAAGATCTTCGCTACTATAGTTGTAGATATTGTAGATACTAACCGAATATAATTGAAAAATTTAACTTAATCGAAGGGCTGGTGGCAATTTGCATACGAAAGTTTTGAGAATATTCTCGACTGACTAAAATTAGTAAAGAAAGAAAGCACTTTCAATCTCGTCGGTGCTTTCACCTTGTCTGCTGTTTCCTACAGTTGATGCAGAAAAATTTGATTCTGTCGTAACGATCCGCAGCCTATTTATCATTCTTAAGTATACGTTTCTTTTCTTATCGTTACTCACCTGAAGCACTTTGATAGCCGAGCGTCAGATCACTGTTGTCGAATTCGGAGTTAGGTGAACGCAATCAGAACGCCGCGTCGCTGCAATAGGTATCGGGTTTTCGTATCAAATCGTTCGTTTATTAAACTCTATTCACTTTACATTAACAGAAGATTGCGTTGTACTATATGCTAAACGTAGACAACAAACGTTGAATCGTACAATCGAAACACGATCGATTTTTCTCTTTTCTTTTTTTTTTTTGTTTGTTTACTGGTAAATCGCTCGAGGAAACGCGCGTTCCATTTTGTACTGCGTTCGAATGCGTGTCTCATGAATTACCGAATGAATGTTTTTCGCTCATGATTCGTGAATAGGAAGAGTAATTGTCCTTTTCACACCGCTGGGAATTTCATTCCCAAACGGAGCCGAAGATACAACCAGACGGAGAAAGAAAGAAGAAAAGAGAGACAGAGAGAGAGAGAGAGAGAGAAAGAGAGAATAGAGCGTCAGCGTATGGGTCTTTGAAATGATCGCGTGTGGGTTGAAGTGTGTCCGTGAGTCGTGAGAAACCGAAAGCCTCCGTTCGGAGGAAGAAGCCGATGAAACGAGCGAATCAACTTTTATTGACAAAATTGAATATAATTGACCTGTTAGCATCCAACTCTTTCTTAGCCGCGAAATCATATAATCGTGACACTGTATCACGTTCGTTTTATAATCACCCTGGGTCACGTGTCCTCGAATTAAAAACGATCGAGCGGTTCGCAAACACGTGACACATTATCGAGTAGAACAGTCGCGAAGGGAGACAGTTTTCAGAGACAGCCGGACAAGAGAAATAGAGCGAGAGAGAGAGAGATAGAGGGGGAGAGAGAGAGAGAGAGACAGTGTTAGTATTGCTTCGTAGTTACAAAAAGAAACACACGCGCGCGATTCGAGTGCCGGCGAACAATGGATACCTTGACTGTTCGATTAATGAGAGACAAATAGAGAGAGAACGAGCGAGCGAGCGAGCGAGAGAGAGAGAGAGAGAAAGAGAAAAGAAAAATAGGAAAAAACGGGCACGATCGTTTTACGTAACAAGTGTCTAATTTTACCTGTGAACATGACATTTATTTCGACAGAGAGAGAGAGAAAGAGAGAGAGAGAAAGAAAGAGAGAGAGAGAGAGAGAGAGAGAGAGAGTAATCGTATGTACAAGACTCGCGTGATCACGCGGCGAAATGTTCCTGCGCGACCGAGCGTTTAGGCTCACGGATAGGGTGACGCTCTTCCGGAAATATCCGGATGTCTCGATCGAGTGGTCTCGATCCCGACATCGCTAACATCGTACCTAGGCTTCGCCACTTTTCTTTTCTTTTTTTTTTGTTGCCCCTTTCCCCCCTTCCCTCCCACCGGGAAACAGAAAACAAAACGAAAACGGTAGAAATCGAAACGAAATAGAAGGAACGTTACAACGTTTCGTTTTTATCGATTTCTGTTTTTTTGTTTTTCATTTTTTTTGTTTTTCGTTTACTAGGCATGCACGTCACATCCAGAATTTGTTTCGTAAACTCTTTAGACTAAAATATAGATCTCGTCAACAAGAGGCGCCGGCCGTTTTCTTTTTTTTTTCCTTTTCTTTGTTTTGTTACTCGCGGCGAAACTGTGCGCAGTTCCGCAGGAGGGAAATTGACTACCTTGACAGAGGCGGCCTTCCGCCGGAGCCGCTACCGCGAAAGTGATGGCAATACGCCTTTAGAATCATTATGCGCCCGTTCGATAAACGGTAAACAAAGGTTACGTCGATAGAAGCGTCCGACGCGACGCGACGCGAGCGCGTATTGCTCCGAACGAGAAAAAGACGTTCGGTTTTCTCGCTCATGTTCCCCACTGTTCTGTCCTATTCCATCGATGATGGATGACCACCTATTAAAACTTAATCCCGCAACGGTTACGAAGCCGGCGATTACGCTTGTCTCGCGATGGTGACGCATCTCTCGTTATGTCACGAACGTTTTCCTCCCGTTCGCTCTTATATAAAAACGTGCGGGCTTTTCTCTCGTCGGTTGATAAAGGCTACCGCGGTCTTCGATAGAAAAGAAAACACGAGAGAGAGACACTGCTCTCGACGAAAAACTGCTGAAAAGTTTCGAAGGAGACGCGCGCCGCTCCGCTCGAGACGGGGTCGATCGTGCTCGAGCGGATCGCGCGCGAGAAACGAAATCTCGTCGATTGTACAATGCGTTAGAGAAGGGTCCGCGTGCCGAGTTCTCCTAGCGACAATCTTCCGAAAGAAACGATCATCAACGCGTCTGCTGAACGATCAGTCGTTGAACGAGTTAAAGGAGACTTTGTTGCACAATGGAATTCTATAGATTGTATAATCGTTTTCAATTTTGCAGACTGTCGCGAAAAACTGGACGCGCGAACACTCGTTCGACCCGGTGCACAACGTGTGGTACGAAGGCCGGCATCCTCGTCCAGGCTTCTCCTGCAGTTCTTCTTCGTCTTCTTCGAGTACGCTTTTTAGGTTAAAAGGTCGCTGATATATAAAAAACGGTCGATTCGAGATCTAGCAGGAGTACGCCGTGATAAGCGAACTCTCGTTGCGCTCGCAGATACACGTTTATGGTGGTGATCTCGCGGAGCGATAGCCCGCGTTATCGGGGGAATCCCGGCGCGTATATCGCGTCGCATGAACAGAGAACATGCGGGAGACTACATATGCGTGTTTGTCCCGGTTCGCGTCGGTGTACTCCGTAGGATCGTGACCGAGGCGCGACGTCGGGCGTCTCGAATCGCGAGATAATTACAAACGAACCGCTTCGCGGTCCTCGAACGAACGATACAGCGGCCGATCGATAAGCAGGAGCCCTTTAAGAGAGCGCTACGCTGGGCACGCCCCGTGTGGGCGTGGCCGGAGGCTGGAAACGCCCGCCCCTCGAGCTCCGAAACCCGTCGAGCAGCCACCGCGATGATTAGAAACCGATCGCCAACGGGGAACAAGAAATGTCGACGACAAGCCTGTCCTGTTCCGTCGGCCGCGATCGGTTCGCTACAGTCCGCGCGACGATGACGCCGCGCGAGAATTTCAAACTAGTTTTGCTGGAAGATCGTTAAAGGTACTCGACGATGTCGCATTTGATCGATATATTCGGACAGCTGGCCACGCTGGCTCCGTAGCCGCCCCTCGAGCTCTTGTGCCTTTCGGTTAGCAGCTTCTGAAAGATCGGCAGGATCGTCAGATCCAACAGCTCGCCGTCCGACACGGCGCTGTACATTTTCGAGACGTTCACCGCGGAACCGCCCACAACATCCGCGCTGGTGGCCACGGATCCTCCCACACCGGCGCCGATCCCGATTCCGATCCCACCTCCCGTCCCGTTTCCGTCCACACCCCCAGATCCGCCTCCGACGCGGGGGCTGGCGCTCGCGAATTTGTTGTTGTGAATGGTGGCGACGTTCGGCGTGCTCTGCACGTATTCCAGCCGAGCCTGCTGCCGGAGCTTCGACTCGGTGTGCCTGCACTCTCGTATCCTCCGCGCAGCCCGGTGGGGACATTCGGTAACCGTGTGCCCGTCGGTTCGCAAACGGGCACACTTTTCACGCGAGCGCTCCGACACTGATCGCTGGATAATCGTGGACACGGACTCTTCGCATTTTTCTGGAAAAAAGAATCGGATTCGGGTCAGAACTGGTTTTAAATCGCATTAGAAATGGGATCACTGATATGGAGGGGGAAGTAATGTCTCCTCTGAGACACCACTAAAAATTATTATATTCTTGATAACTATTCCTGCTTAACTGTCCTCTTACCCGTGTCGGAGTAGCTCGCGCTGACAACCGCTGGAACACTGGGAGAGCTAGCGTTCTGCGAGTCGTACCGCTTCTTCTGCCGCCTAGGCACAGGGGGCGTTTCCGCAGAGCCGTTCAAGGTCGCGTGGGAGTGGCCACGCCCGCCCCCGTGTTTCTCGCAACGGTACCCAGTCCCGGCGACCAGCGCCCGCCTGTGCCCACACTCGCCAATCACGTACGACTTGTCGAACGATCCTAACGAGATCTCGGTTCGTTCAGACTTGGACACGTTCTCCGTGGAGATGTAGCTGATCGAGTTTATAGGCACGCTGGTCCGCCGGGTCTGGAACAGCTCGTGGTGGGAGTGAGCCATACCGTTGTTCTTCACGGACGATCTCCTCTTCAGGGACTGATAGGACGACGCGGCTGTCGAAGCTGGAAAAGAAAACCATCGGCCGTCTTAAGGATGATACAGTAATGATTAGACTGTGGATTATAAAGCAGCAGACAGATTAAAAGGTATTTACGAGCTCAAATGCATCGATTGAATATTATTAAGGGATGAAAAAAATTTGTATTTAGCTCTTGTATGTTGATGCAGATCAACATTTTTATTTTGCAAAAATATCCACAGTCCAGTGATGATAGAAAGGGTGCATTACTCACTGGAGTGTCGATGCTTCGGCACGAACTGCATCGGTGGAGGTAGAATCGACTGCTCCAGGTAGTCCTGCTCGTGGAGCTCGCCGAAGGAAACATTCTTGGTCGGCGGAGGCGTGGGCAGTCTAGACCTACGATCGTCCCTATACCTAATTGGTTTCCCATGCCTTGGGATCTCGGTTTCCTCAAGAATAACCGCGTCACCCTCCTCCACGATCTCTGGCACGAAATCCACGTTAGTTTTACCATCCGGACGCGATTCCGGGCTTCTCTCGATCAAGGGCTCGCTCTCCTTTCCTGTGCCAGAAATTCGACTCCTCTTGCGCGTCGTTTCCGAATCCTCCGTGTGCTTCAACGCTGACGGTACTGTGGGCGTGACACTTTCAGCAGTCTGCTTCGCCTCGCTCGGTGGCACCAGGGGGACGCGTTCTGCGTCGATGGCGATCGCTGGGAGCTTCGAGAACGAGGTCTTCTTCCTGGAACGAGAAATACAACGGCCTTTGATAAGCAGGAGTCCCGAAAGGAGCGCTGGGAACGCCCACACGCGCGCTCCGCCCACTTCTAGCCACAGTGGGAGGATAGGTAGGCTAGCGGTGGGGAGAACGTGCACGCGACTGGTCGCCCTATAACTTAGCTCCCCAAATGCCCCGCCCCTAAAGCTCTGACTTAATCGAGCGGCCACTGTAAAGTGCTTGTGCGAATGTTTTCTGTTTCGTACGCACTTTGGTGCCTGTTGCTCGAGGCCGTTGGTGTTCGCATAATCAGGCTCCGGCTGGGAAATCGTGGTCGAGTTTAGGCTGCACATCGACATCGAGATGTCCGTCGTCTCCGTATTGACGGACATGCCTGCGGCGAAAGTATCGATCAGAATAGACTGTCACCGTGCAACATAGTTGCCTATAGCCTAATGAGCTAGCTACCCTCTTTCTTGAGAGTCCCCTCTTGCCGCGGAACCGTCAGCCTGTCCATCGCTTCTTGCGTGTTCGTCGCGCATTGGTCTTCGAGCCGCCTCCGGAACATCTGGAACCCGGACAGTCGCGTTTGTACTCGGTTTGCTGACCATAAACCACTGGGCTGGTGTGATTTTAAACAAGAAGCACGACACCCGATCAATTCTTTCTATAGTTTCGATTTAGATTTAGTTTCGCTGTTGTAAATGTTTTATCAAGTGCAGCGTGTACCTCCTACTTTATGAAATCAGAAGAAAGTCACGGATTTTAAGCCTCAAAGTGCATAAAATTAATTCGCCTACTTAGAATAGAGCGGGCTATCCGCAATTTATCCTCTTTGATAGAAATGCTCTAAGTGGTTCGCTTACCTGCAGCTGGGAGTCTTTTTCCAAAAGTTGCTTACGAAATTTCTGATTGGCCAGGGTGGCCTCCTTCAGCCGTTCCTCCAACTCGCTCATGCTCGAGTCACGCCTAGTCTTCGACATCGGCCTTAGGGTGGCTCTCATGCGTTTGTCTATCGCTCCCTGCGGGTTTCTTCGCAGTTCTATCAGCTGCCATAGGAAACAGGCCCTCTTAAGCATAACAGTGTCGTCACGATACGGGAATTCGAACGTTAGTGTGTACCTTCGGCACAAAAACCAGGCACAGGGTCGCCGTGCTACAGAATATTATGAACACCGACAGCATTACGAACATCGCGTCCTGCTTGTCGGCCAGCACGAAGCTGATCGCTGCTCCGGTTACGCACATGATCACCACGTTGTACACGCTCATCCCGACGTATTTGCTGTCGTTCAACGCGGGGATGCTGACGTGTCGCGTTTCCCACGCGAGGAAGGCGCCGAATATCTGCAACACGGGAAGCTTGAAACGATTATACGACACGGGACACCACCGTCTAGCCTCCTGACGAATCGTAGCAACCACCGTGTCGATGCGATAAATTACATCGTTTCGCTACGTTTTACCCCTAAGCTCTAACCTTTTCAGGCGGTGTCGGATTAAAACCTTTACAGGCTCCGTTATAAAATTCAGAAATTCTCTACGGTGCCCTTTAATTATCGGTTAATCCAGCACTGGCCCCTAAGGTTACAAGCGAATAACCTACTTCGAGCCTACGCTACTTACAACACGCAACCAGCTTTTGGCCACCATTAAATTACACTTCTTCATGCGAATTCTCATGTTTACGGATTTTTCGAAACGAAAGTTGCAGCGTAAATACGGCGGTGGTTTGGCAACGTCAGCATCTTCTCCCGTTCAGCGGAGCAACAAGTTTCACAAGCGCATAAAAGTCGAAAGTTTAATTACTGTTATTACGCACCATCAAGAGACCCTTGTACGCGTATATGCATCCTAAGTAAACGGTCATCCGGTTACTCTGGCAGTACTCGTTTTCCGGTATTATGATTATGTCCTCGCTAGAAGGATGAGGCTGCAACGAAACGAAAACCGTGGACGGGTTAATGCCGATTTATTTTCATAGATCGTTTTCGGTTTCCGATCTCTACGTACGTAGGGCTCCATTTGCTTGGTCTCCCTGTAAAACGGGTCCGCGACCTGCCACGTCGTCATAATCCCCAGATCAATAACCAACAATACGCCGACCACCATAAATAACTGGTAATCCTTTATAACCTAAACGATCAGAATGATGCAGATTCGTGAATTGTGTTCGAGAATATGGGTTTAACGGTGCTGGATGGTTTGGGTATGTGTAGGGCGCGCTCACCTTCTTGTTGAGCTTGACGTCGGTAAAGATCGAGTGTACCCGCCATGTTTTCGAGAACATGGAACCGAAGGCCAACGAGAAACCAGCCATCAGTAGCCACGCTCTCGCGGTGCAAATATACGGGAATGCCGTTACACTGGACAGCTGCGAATCTAACCCAAGGAAAATTACACTGCTGTAGGTCAGCATGCATCCGACGATAATGAGGTTGTTTAAATGCGGCGATGACATTTTTATGTATCTGAAACGTTGAAGATGGTCGGTCGTGAGAAGAGTCGCAGAGAGGGATGCTGGGCGGAACGTGCACGCAACGGAAATGGAAAGACAACAAACGGGATCCGGAGGAATTTCTAGGCAACGTTTCTCTGCGAGATAATCGGGCACGGGTCTGCGACAAAGCGCACGCGAAAATTACGCACGGCTACGTTGTCCCCGCTGAGAGAGGAGGATAGACAATCATGTTCACGCCGAAAATTGCTCAGAACTTTGAAGGTTACAGTGAACACGTTCGCTACCGTCGAAACTAGAACCGATTTTCTACACGGTGTTATTTAAAATCATAGATTTGCAATATTCAGACGGTCCATAATGTCCGTTGATTAAATTATTTTGATATTTCGTGATGGTCATTGTGTTTAATACAACGTTTTAACAACGAGGATAGCCAAGCAAACAAAGGGTGGTCAGTGGACGTGTTAACCCAATTTTCAGAGTGAGTAATTATCTGTGCGTGCAATTTTCCCGTGCGCAATTTTCGCCTGCTATTTCGTCTGTTTACCATCGAACACGTGTCAGCTCGTGTACCGAGGACAATCCGGCGCATTGTTTCCATGAAGTCGAGAGCGAGACCTCGGTCTCGTATAATCACCTTTGATTTCTGTATCTGATATTGATGGCAAGAAAAATGGCTGCCATGACGATACCCACGCTAGCCGCCGAGGCGAGCACGGCATAGATTGTAATATTTACGGTCGAGTGCTCGATCAAGTGAAGGGTTCGATCTTTCGGCGGTGATCTCCCTCTCCAGACCAATGGCTGACCCCTGGTCAGGTTCAGAACACCATTGACAGCATCATACTCCCCGACCTTTACCTCGTTTCCGCCTGCAACAACGACGCGTGTACGAATACGAGGCACTCGAGGGACAGTGTCGATTCGCCTACTCACTTTGAAACTGCTTCAACAGAATGTACGCTTTCCTCTCGTTATCGTAGAACCGCACCGGCCCCTGGAACAGGCAACCGAAGTCATTGGAAGTCAGGTAAAATAGCCTTTCGATCGGTATAAACGCTTTAAGCGAACTCTAGGAGTCGTTAGCCCCGCCCAAGGCCGCATTGGGCGGGGAAACGAGGAAGTAGTGGGGAGAGAACGCGGGGGACTGGCCGCTCGATAACTAGACGGTTCCTGCCCACCGTTTTCACAGCCCCAAGCTCCCAGACTTATCGAGCGACCACTGCAAACGTCATACATTCCTTGTGAAATGTTCTCGTCTCTTCAATCACGTGAAAATGATAATCGAAACGTTTGAATATTGATCAGTGATTGGCCAATTAATTGCGTTCAATACAATTTCGAATAAATCCAATTTCAATGCAATATCGAGTACGAGTTTTATATATTTCATTTGTCCAGTTTCTCAATAAGACAAAACATTCCCTTCGTTAATGAAAAAGTGTTTAATTGTATTCGCGTCGGTAATTGGTCGTACAGCTGAAATTGTCAAAGGGAAAGAACACAGCGCGCAGCGTTAATCGAGGCATTAACGTGCGCGCGCCCGTGATTACGGGTAAACAAAATCATTCGGAAAAGTGTACGAATCTGAGCGCGCGAATTAATACCCAGCGTATCTGCGAAAAGCGTGATCGAAGCGCGAGAACAATTTTGCCGGACGTTTTTGAGTGGAATGCCTGGGAGCGGCGCGACGCGACGGGCGGATCGTTCGAATCGTCGGCCGAGCGTAAACTTCCATTTATTTTAATGCTCTCGAATCGGAAGGTCGCATCGATCGGTTTTTCTCATCGCATCGGTTCCCGAGGACGAATTTCAAGGGGGAACGGTTCCAGATTGTTTCGAATTAAATACCGGTGTGCCCTTTTCCCGGTTTTACAGCGACAGGAATTAAGCCGTTGCGGTCTTCGCGACTTTTGTTGCTTCGTTTCAGCTAACTCGACATTTATTTCACTGTTCTTCGATCGGTGCGGTGTAATTGTATTTGCATAATTGGGGATCCGATCGAACAAAATCAAGAACGAGTGAAAAGCAACCTTGAACAACAGTAGGCGAAGTATTCTCGCAACCATCGGCACCGATTAAAACTAACACAGAAGCACGTGCATTGATAATCAAGTTTCGAAGTTGGGCATTCGTAGTGTTTAACCCCTCGCACTCGAAGCTACTTTAACTCCAAAACGAAACATTTCTCTTTCGACCTAGAATAGACCCAGATAGCACAGAGACGTCTGTCGAAGACGTTCAGACGTCTATTAGACGTCTGAATGTCCTACGAACGTCTTCCGAACGGCTTCTGAACGTCTCTGGAACGTCTTTGTAAAAAAACTGTACGTCTTTAAGACGTCTCGAAACAGACGTATTCAAGACGTCCCGAAACAGACCCCTAGTAGCTCATAAATATTAGATAGATTGTCAAATATTGAAAAATATTTTTTAAGCCACATTTTTTCTTATGAGAAAAATATTGAATTTGAATATTGTATACATGTACAAGAAATATAAATTGAATGTTTGTTATAACAAAAAAACTAAATAAATAAAAAAAAATAAATTAAAAGAATGTTTTTCAGCATATCCGCGAACAATTAACATTTTATGCTTTATTTCTTTATTTAACTTATTTATTTATTTATCTATTTATTTTGATGTATTACTTTTCTGTGCACTTCTTTGTTGATGGAATATTCAGTTTGATAATCACAGTTTGTAAAGCTTTTCTGTAGCAGTTTAGAATGGCTGAAACGTCAAGAAATGAAACGTCTTAAAGACGACTCGTAAAAGACATCTTAAAGACGTCTGAAATGAGAGGTCTTAAAGACGTCTGAAATGAGACGTAAAAACGACGTCTTTAAGACGTCTTAAAGACGTCTTTTCAGGACGTAAGACGTTCAGACCAAAAATGGACGTAAAACAGACGTCTTTAAGACGTCGAATGCTATCTGGGGATATCCGTTCTATAGATTTGTTTCATGTTATACATAAAAATATTTTGAGTAATGATACGACAATTTTTAGTGTCGCCTTACAGTCGTCATTCGAGTGTTAAGGGTCAGTAATTTTGACCGGAGGCGCTCTAGTTTCAAATTCGTGTTCCGTCAGTTCCCATAATCCTTATCGTTATTGTCAAAGCCCGCAGGTTCGATCACGATATATAAAATAGACCCCGCTGGAAACCTAGACCCATCCCGTTTCCTTTTACAACCTCCACCATCTGGCGATACCGACATAGTCTCGACGTAGGACCGCAAAGAGTTAAGACTTTTGGGGTAAAGGGTTTAGGGTTGGTTTAAGCCGTAGTTCCGCGGTGCTCACCGTCACTCCCTCGAAGCTGGTGTTCCTGAGAGCTTCGAGGAACAGCTTCTCCCAGAGAGAGTCCCTGTATCTGAAATCCGATATGGTCTGATTGCGACGATAGTGTCTTATCCTGCGCGCCACGTGTTGTATAGCCAGCGCGACCGCCCATATACCGTCGTACGTGTATCCGTGGAACCTCGAGTACTCCGTGCCCCGTCTCGAGTCGTACTCGACCCGATATTGATCCGGCGTCTGGAAAACATTCGAACCGGAAGCGTAAAGAATTTTCCGAACGACTGGCCGGCCTACGCGTCCAGAAACAATCGCTGGGAGTTGGAGAGCCGGTCCAGGGACGACGAGAAAATATGAGAAGCAGCGTCCGAAAATGTGTCCCAATCATTGGAAAGCCTCGGTCCCGAGGCAGTCTTGTCTTTGTCGTTCGAAGATCAATGCGTGTGACCGATAAAGGAAACTAGGTCCCACAGAATCTGGGGAATCTAAGTAAGCCAACTCCTCTCTCTGTGTGTCGATGCAACGTATTTTTTTACATCTCTTTCGCTGCCAGTCAAAATTATGGTGGCACACTCTCAACCGTACTAAAATACGGTTAACACCTACGTAAACGGACGATTTTAGAATTTTTTACCGAAAGGGAGAAAGATTAATCAAAAATTCATCCAGAGGTCTTTATTGCACATGTCTCGCAGTATGTACACCATTGTTTTTTTTATGTCATTTGTGTTAAAAATGTCTACGGCACACGCTGTTGAGTGCGTGACAGCCGTTTGAAATATTTCGCAAAATCCCTACGCTCTTCCCTAGCCATTAATATGAAAACTGACCGAAAAATTTGATATTTTGCGGCTGTTATTTGTCATGCCCCGAGAACCCTCTCCAAAAAAGGTCCTGCATTCAAGGAGCGTCCAGCACCGTAATTTTTACATAAAAACATTTTTTCTTAATACTTCGAGATACGAAGACCTTTAAATGGATTTTTTTTATTCATTTTTCCCTTTTCATGCAAAAACCCTGAAATTAGGTTTCCAAAATTAGGTCTCAATTTCGTGTTGTAAACTGAATTTTGGCTTGGTAAGCGTAAGGGTTGCTTCGACTCCTCAATAGCCAAATGTCAGGCAAAACTGCCGGGTTGCGTTGGTAGCAAAAAGGTTAATCTTTGGAACCATTTGCAGACTGTGATCCGAACGGATCAGCACTCAGCGATACTTTAACAAAGAAGAGGATCGTCTTACTATGCCGGCCACGGTATAAGTGTCACGACCCCGTTCCTCCGAGGTCAACGGCAGCAGGTCTGTCAAAATGGCGCCGTGCAGGGCCTCCGAGAGCTCCGAGGGCGCGCAGTCCCCGTCAGAACGCAGCCACCATTCCTCCGCGTACGTACCCATGATCACCCATTGATACTTTCTGCCGAACATGCCGAATCTGGAAACGAGAATCGTGCAACGGTTCCGATCGGTCCCGAAGTCGTTCCGGCTCCTTATGGCATTTTTATTCTGTCGCGCTGCCACCATCTCTGTTTTCAATGTCTAACGTTACTACCAGTCGTAAGCGTTTACGACCTTCCAATCGGATTGCCTCTATTGTTTTAACATGTTGGCGGCAGCTTATTTTTAAGGGAAATCAAAGACGCGCAGCCTGACGCTTTCTCGATATTTCGTTATTTTATTTTAAGAGACTGATAGGTATTGAGTATGGTCTTTCAAGGCGTAGTTTATTTAATGGAGGTAAACTAGCAGTTCGAAGTTGCGCACACATTGCGGGTTTTATGAATTTATAGGAAAAATAAGCGAGTGTAATATCACACGGTGGAAAATTTCATGAATTTAAGGACATCGATAAATCTCTTACGAGTTAATACAACGACTGAAATGATAATTAAATTCCTACTCGATTCCAAAGTTTTGCAATTAATGCAAACAATTTTTATTTTGCATAAAGAGCCGTAGGGCCGTCAAAAGATGGTTTTACGTGCCTCAAGTTTTCGTGCTTATATAAGAATATTTTGTCGCTGGTAAACGGCTCATTCGACAGAGGAAGGTTCAATCTAGTGCGCGCTGGTCAGCAGCTGCCGAGATTATGGAGATATTTGGTAATATAAGCGGTTAGAAGTAGGCGAAAAATTGACGATGCGCATGCCGTGGAATCCAAGCCAAATCCAAATGCCATTGGTTGAGTTTTCTGGATGAAATCGAGAGCAGCGCGCACTAGAAAATATCTCCAGCTACAAATTCAGCTATATTTTGTCCCGATATCTCTGCGAAATAAAGCCGAACACTCGAAGCACGTTTCTGGCGTCAGAGTTCATAATATCGGTAATACAGAGCAAAAAATGTGACAAGTTTAGTGACAGACCCGTCGGATCAAGACCAAGACTCAAGTCTGCGTCCGAAGGCTGTGAATGGAAATTATTAATTAAAAAGTCACGTGACTATCCCGGGCCCCTAAAGAATTAAAGTTTCTTCTGTATGGGTACTTCTTCCGAAGGGTCTGAGCGGAGAAGATGAGAGTGTCTTCTGGTAAGAGAACTGTAATGGAGGACTGTGTAGATTACCCCCAGGATCATCGAGGGATAAAGATCTCATTAGCTAACATCGGCTCGCATCAAAACCCGCACGAGTTTCAAACGTGATGTTCGCTCGATTCAGTAGCTGGCATAAACCGAGGCAATGTGTCGTAATTTCTTGCGCACCTGTACGCCTCGCAGAATATCCGTCTGGCCCAGTCCTCGTTAAAATTTCCTAGAATGATCCTAACGTCCTTCTCCTTGAGCTTCTCGAGCGCGCTGCTCACCTCCGTCGCGAAGCTCTGCGTCTCCACAACCTCCATCTTGCTGTCGTCTAGATCGGCGACCAATCGATTGTGAGCCTGCAAAGCACGGGACACAGTCCTTCACTGTCTCTCGAAGTTAACGCGACTAATAACAGAGACGAAACTTCGCTGTCACGATCAATTTGAACTAATGGATGACCGCGTCCACAAAGCGTCATCGTCATGCGGTCCCCACGATACCTATCCTACGTCGCCACGATCTTCTGCTATATATGCAAAACGTCCTACATTTTGCACGCTTCGCAATAAAAGAGTACCCAACCTGACGCAGCAAATGGCGAACAGAGAAACCAAGAGGCAATATTCTCTGGGGGTATTCTGGTTTTTCATTTGCAAAAAATGGACTTGCTTTTTTTTTCATTTTCTTAAAAGAATTCGAGGAGAATTCGGGATGTTCTACAAAATATTGCAACTTTTATGAATTTTCGTTTAAAAAGAAAATCGCACGTGTACTTCAAATAACGACAAATATGCCTGCAATATTCCAATGCGGAAGGTGGAAAAAATTTTTCTGGAAAAAAAAATTCGCAGAAAAACGGCCACGAAAACCAGGATAGCCGGTTCAAGTAAAAAGTATGCATCGCGAAGCAACAGATGGCGAACACAAGAACCGAGGATAGTAATTGAACGTTTCATTGGTTAATACAGAATTCCCGGATAACAGAGAGCTTCACCGAGCGATCAGTCTTCCCTTTTGGGACGAGAGGGTGGTGAAGCTTCTTCTGTTAGTTCGAAAGCAGTTTTTGCGGGGAAGATACTTGCCAGGGCGTATCGCGGCTCGTTCTGGTAGATGGTACCGACCCTCGTCCAATTGAAGTGGATCAAGAGCGCCACGCGAGGAGCGTTGAACGCGTTCTCGGATGGCACCACCCTGAAGAAGTTTGGGAAGCTGTTGCTCGTGAACATCGGGTGCGTGTCTGCGTAGCTGAGCTGCAACAGAGGTGGCACGGGTTTTGGGGGAGTGTGAGTGGATAACTCTCCTTTGTCTAAACTCTCGAGGCAGAGTTTAGACGTCGCGACGCGACGATGCTGTTTGAAACGTTTCTGCATATACGGGTGAACTGGGGAAAGCGATTTTATTCTCGACTCTCTCTCTCTCTCTCTCTCTCTCTCTCTTTCTGCTTACCTGCGTGAGACGCCAGTGTTTGGACGCTTTTGCTATGGGGTCGGTGACGTGGGTGCAAGCTGCACCGAATAGCATCACTTTATGGGGGCCGCTGTGCATCATGTCAAAGAACGCCTTGACCCCCACCGCCGCGTTGCACTGGAATCATATAAAGTGATACTCGATTTAGATTGTTTCTTATCAGCAGACTACCTCACTATATGCAAACAATTTTTAAGCATCCATTGCAGGCTACAGAAGCTAAAACGAGAAACTTCTTTCAGTCTTTGTACCGTTTTAAATTGTACCTACACATTTTCCACATAAATGCATAAAATCCGCGGTCTACTTGTTAAAGAGACCCGATGCAAGCTATTGGACGATTACAGAAGTTCGTGTAGACTGCGGATTTTTACGCAAACAATTTTTAAGCATCCGTTGCAGGCTACAGAAGCTAAAACGAGAAACTTCTTCGAGTCTTTGTACCGTTTTAAATTGTACCTACACATTTTTCTCGTAAAATGCATAAAATCCGTCTACTTGTTACACAGTCGGACGATTACAGAAGTTCGTGTTCGATTTCGAAATAAAACTACCACCTGTTCGTCTAAACAAAATGCGAATAAACTTTCCGCCGTGGCTACGTTCGCAGAACTGAGAGTATACTAAAACATGGTTCGGATAACAGAGACTCAATTCTGAGTCCATACAACGAACGTCGAACAAAAGCTGGTTCCTATAAATGAAGTTTACAGTTCCTATAAACGCAGTTCGACTGTAAACAGGTGTTTGTAGCGGCTCGATTCGATCGAGCACAGGCTCATCGGAAGACTGCGGATGTTTATGCGATTCTCGGTTTCCAGACTTTTTTGTGGAATCTTATTTTCAGCGGTAGAAGATGCCTGCGTAGATCTGGAATAAATAATCCTACAAAATCCTGTGAAATTTTGTGTTCCAGCATTTTCCGAACATTTTTAGGGGCCAGAGTTGGGCGTTACTCGAATGAAATTTCATTCGAATAACCAGCGAATAAAAATTGCGAATAAATTTTTATTCGCTGGGTTATTCGAATAAATTTTTATTCGAATGAATTTTTATTCGAATAACCCAGCGAATAAAAATTTATTCGAATAGCCCAGCGAATAAAAATTTATTCGAATAGCCCAGCGAATAAAAATTTATTCGAATAGCCCAGCGAATAATAGTGTCGAATGACATCGCGTCATCGACATCGCACGCGGCACGCACGCCACGCACCAGCGACGTGTATGTGTATGAATAAATGTGTGAGTGCAGACTAGAGAGTGAAGCGAAGAATCGCGGTAACAAATGTGTGTGTAAAGATAACGAAGGTCCCAGTCCCGAACCTAGGATCGGTCACTGTTAGTTATCTATTGTATATGTCATCAATCGTCAACCGAGATCTCGTCTCGAAAAGCCTCGAGCCTCGGCCCTCGGCCTCGAGTCACTCGAGTGTTGGGTTCCTACCCGTAACCATAAAGGCTGCTCTTATTCGCAGCATTTATTCTCGTCATTTAGAATAACGAATAACGAATGAAAGTCCCGGGATTTATTCGAGAATAACGAATAACGATTTATTCGTTATTCGTAAGCTACGAATAATTCTCGGCGAATGATATCCTTATTCGTTATTCTCGAATAAATCCAGGGACTTTATTCGTTATTCGAAATAAAATTTGCCCAACTCTGTTAGGGGCCATGCATAAACTCCATGGTCCTCTGCTGGTTTGAAAATTTCTGCATTAAATTCAGAACGTATCCGGGCCGTGTCCTTTTGAAAATATGCGGCGTTTCCGATCGTACGTAGCCAGCGGTAATCCGTCGTGGAGGCACTCGAGTTCGCAGGTGCGCTCGTGGAAATTCGAAACGGGACCGTGGCACCGAAACGCGCCTGTTCTTGCAAGCTCAGTGCCTCGCAAGCTCGCTCGTCTGCCGCGTTGTGGAAGTTTCTATCGCATCCCGGCTCCGAGCAGGCCGGGATAGGCGCCCTCCCGGTTGTATGTATACGTTTGTTTGCCGGCGTTGGCGGGCGGCGCGCACCTGCTTGTCTTCGAGTGTCCTCGATGGAGGAGCGCAAAGCCTCGCTTTGACACGCGGGATTTGTTACCCGGGCTGCTCCTGACGTTTCTCGGGCCGCGTCGGCGTAAAATATATACGCGGGCACGTTCATGCTATGCAAATGCGGGCAGCTATGCGCACCCGCCAACGGTGAAATAAAAATAGAGAGCAACGGGCGAAACGGGAGGAGAAAATGGGACTGAATGGAAGCGGGCGTCCGCTCAAAGATTGAACGCGCAGCGTTGTCCCCGTGGACCGGCATGCAACGCCGACGCCTCGCGTCGCGTCGCGTCGCGGCGCCGTGACAAACGGATGCGATCTAGGCTGTTAGGACGCGGATATGCTGGATTCTCGATCACATGCATCGGCGGTCGTCTTACTTCGATATGTCCACCGCCGCAATAACGCGTTCGGACAGCTTCATCGGGCTCGGACAAATGAATCGCACCGAAATACGTCAGTGATCAGCGGATTTTATGCATTTCTGGCAAAAAACCAGCAATCGAACATGAAAAAGGTCATAGAAAACGATGGTTAATATTTCTGCGATTTAAAATAACCACGTTAAACTGGCCCGTTGAAAAATAGATAAAAAAATTAGATTACTTATGGGATGATCTAATACATCAATCGTAAATCCTGGTTGACGATACTGTTTCATGGCAAAGGTGAACGACACACAGTACAATTTTGCAAATCTAGGAGAGATCATCGCAGTATTTTTCGTACAATTGAAATTATATCGTGATTTTATGAAAGTTGTTCATCTACTAACTCATTCAGCAATAAATTGACTATTATCTACGTTTAATGTACCCTAGTAGCACAAAATATTGTATACACATTCATATAATATTAAAAAGAGATTCAATCTTTTTTTAATATTCAAATATACATAGAATATTTATTTTATATTACGTAACAAATATTTCTTTTTAAATATTCAGGAAATATCTATGTCATGTTACGAGAAAAATATTTTTTCTCGTCGGATCCACAGCACACAATTATTCACTCACGAGAATAGGTCCGAATAATTGAACAACAATCACTAAACAACACACACAACACACACAACAAACTTAACGAAATCGTGACAGCAGACGAAAAGATCACGAATAAAACCACGAACAAAAAAATAATACCGCGATTTTAACCGCTTCGGACCCAAGGACGTTTGAAACGAAAACAAAGAATTCCGGGAAATAGGGTCGGCGCCCCGCCATAATTTGTTTACCTTGGTTTTGTATCTAGTGTTTATAGACCCTCAGCGTCTAACCTGCCTAGGATAACCTGACCGTACCCCCTCCATGGAAGGGATCATTGTTAAAATCGCAGTATCATTTTGTTCGTGGTCGGAGTGACATCTTCTCGTTCGTTGTCACGATTTTATAAACTGTGTTGTGCGTGTGTGTCGTGTGTGTCTATTCCCCTGAGTCAATAATTGTGTGCTGTGGATCCGACGGAGGAAGAAGATTCAGAAGTAAGTACACTTTACGTTAGTATTTTATAATGTAGGATTAGTATTCGTATCTGGAACATTGGATACAAGGTTTTCTATCATATTTTGCAACATATATTAACGATCATTAATGATTTGGTATATAGTATAATTTAATGCGGTTCAAATAAGATACTACTTTAAATCGAATATTTTTATTTTGATAACCAGATAGATAAAATGAAATATTTTTATTTTGTATTTCAAATATTTCCTTACAATGAAAATAAGTTGAGCAAGTAGTTAATATTATACCCTAGTAGCACAAAAATATTAGATAGATATTTTTCTCAAATATTGGAAAAATATTTTTTAAGCCACATTTTTTCATATGAGAAAAATATTGGATCTGAATATTGTATACATGTACAAGAAATGCGCAGAAAGTAATACATATTCATAGTTTCTAATTTTTGTTATATTTTCTTAAATTTGAAAATTTTATTGAATGTTTTTTAAATATTGAATTTATATTTTTCAAATATTGAATTCACATTTTTTAAATATTTACTTTATATTTTTTAAATATCTAGTTTATATCCTCTGAATATTTAGCTTATATTTTTTAAAAATTCAATTTATATTTCTTGTACATGTATACAATATTCAGATCCAATATTTTTCTCATATGAAAAAATGTGGCTTAAAAAATATTTTTCCAATATTTGAGAAAAATATCTATCTAATATTTTTGTGCTACTAGGGTATTAACAATAACTTTTTTCCGGTCGTTTCGACCACACACGTTAGGAACAGGTATACAAGAAGTGCTGGTAGGTTTAGTATTAAAGAATCTACTGTTCGAGCATCGTTTCGAGTCGGTCGAATTAGGTTAGTAGGAAGGATGCCGAGTATTCCGAAAGAAATTGGGTGAACATCTGGCGTTAGGTATAGAGGCCATGCTGCGATCGGGAACCGCAAGCGGCATACCCGGGGTTTAGGCATCGGTGTGCGTAGCGAATTAGCGATAGGCTGGCTTTGCGGATCGACGACGGTACGCGTCGCGACGCCTGGCCCAGTGAACTCGTTCCGCGGGGCGTTTAAGCATTTAAGTCGGCTGCTATTAATTAAACGTCTACGTCATTCGCGGTTGCCCCGCAACCGACACCCCGTCTCCGCCGTCCATACCAATTTCGTTAGAGATTCCATTATCTACGGCTTACCGATATATTTAATTCATAACGTCCCGTCGCCGAGCACCGATTCTACCTCGGCTCCCCGTCGATCCTCTCCGCCCTATCGAACACGAGCATGCTCCCGGCGCATGGAAGGACCCGGGAGCGATATTCGCATGCTCCATTTCCCTCGCCCTTCATTCCCCGAACAAACTGCGAAACCCGAAGGTTGGCTAGGGACCACGTTAGGGGCGTCGTTCGCGTCTTGTGTCAATCGAATCCCGGAAACGCGTGGATCGTTGATCGATCGAGCCGGGAAGATTTAGGCGTTGGCATCTCGGCCTTTCACAGGGAAGAAAAATCATGCGGCCGTTCCAGCTTGATCGTTAGACGAAGAATTAACAAGGATTAACAAATTTAACGAGCTCTTTTGTACCAGCATGTACCGCACGGCAGTACAAACGCTCGTTAAAATTGAAATTTTGGGATTCCCCTCCGAGTTGAGTCTTGTGCACACAGAGTAGATGGCGTTGCTGCAGCTAGGGCTTTCGCAGGGACCAAGAAAAATTGCACGCCTCCAACTTCGTCGAAGACGAACGAGAATTATGTGTATGTACCGTAGATATGGCGTGCTGCAGCTTTCGCAGGGAAGAAAACTCGCGTACTTCGAACTAGATGAAAGTCGAAGGAGGATTTGGAGAGGCAGCACGAAACCGGAACAAGGAACGGGGTCTCTCACGGGCACCCACGGTTTTCCCTTATTTCTGGAAGCCGGCAATGGACTCGGCCGAAATTAATGGGCGCGATCGCGATAAAAGAAAATAATGGAATCGAGTTGGTCCTTAATCCTCTTGACTTCGGTGGCGTGCGAGCCTCGAGATAACGGTGGTTGACTAAACGAGCGCAGGTTTAGTTACAGGGCGGAGTTACGATTCCAAAGGGGGCAGCTATGTATCTCGTTCAATCGGGCGGTGGTATCTCCTCGCGGGCTCAAATTTCGTAACAGTTTCGCAACACCCCTTCCGATCCTTGGGAAACGGGAGCGCAAGCCCGAGGCTCCGTTAGCCAGCCCAGCTATTTCGACAAAAGCTGCTCCATTTTGCAGTAATAAGAGAAGAGGCGACACACGAGACCGGCAAAGCGTAGAAACAAGCTGATCTCGTTTCGACGGGGAAAAATAACGTTCAATATTTTACAGGCCACCCTGTATGCGACAGGTGTTCCCTCGGCCTGGAACCGGGAAACCGGGAACCCGGGAAGGAGGGAAATTCAGCGAGACCACGGTTGCATACCGGCGCGCCGCAGCAATCTGATAATCAGGACGCGATCGCTATTACCGTGTCCGTTCAATGAACTACGGAAATATTCACGGGACATCGACGAGCCTTGAACCATCCATGGGACACGGCGTTTCACCCTATCGGATGCTAGAAAATCGCCCGGCGCAACGTCGGAAGTGGGACGAAAGGAAAATTCGTGCGAAAATTGTTTTCGTATTTACCAGCCCCGGGGCTGACGAGGTTCCGATCGCCGGTTAATACCGCAGTGCGACGATTTTCCGTCGCGCGAACGTTGTAATTAAATGGGATTATTTTGCTTGCCGGGGCGCGGGCCCGTGTTTTATGCACCTGCACAGGATCAATTCGTAATGAACGTTCGTTACGTCCGGCTTAATTGATCTCCCGTTACATTAAATCGTAGCATTACCCCCGGAATTATTGGCCGCGGCGGTTAATTACGTCAGTCGAACGCAACAGACGCGCGCAACGATAACGCCAGCGCTCGCGCCACACCGCGAAAGGGACGGCAACCCCCGGCAAATGATCATGCAGCCCGGATAGATAGCCGAGTTTCCAAGGTAAACGAAAACGCGCTAACAACGGGTTTGCGAGAGGGTGGGGAGGGAGAGGGGAGGGAGAGGGGACCGAACGATTTCGTACGCGACAATGACGAAGTTTGCGGCAAGTTTTATTGGATCCAGCCAGAAGATAATTTCACCGCGGGTTAAGGGAGCTCTCGAACCCGGGAATAGCCTGGCACGCGACATTCCGAGATGCCCGGGATACCTTGCGACCGTATTGTCCGAGGAAGAGACACAACCCCGACCACGCTTCGGGGAAACTCGACAGCCGATTTTCAATCGCTGTCTCCGACCGGCACACAGTGTACCGAACCATGGACAAAAATCGAAAAAGTCACTGCTTCATATCGATTTAAAACTGTGTTCATACTATGTCAAAATGTCCAAATAAATCATTTTTTGAAAAAAAATTCAAAAGTTTAGTAGGAAATTAGTTACAAGCGAATTTGTAAGCGAATTTTACGAAGATCAAATAGTACCTCAGTTCATAGCGTAACTTGTTCACGTTATATTATAATCCAAAAACGATTATAAGAAATAGTCTTTTCTAAATTGTAGTTTATCGACAAAAATCGTGTAATACATATATGCAATATAATAATTAACCTGAAATGAAACCATTCAGTTTCATTGGTTTCCCTAATTTTTGGAAGAGGATAAACAAAAAGTTCCGCAAGGTTACGCGGAGATTTTGATTGCGTTGTATTGGTAAGATAGTATACTTTGAATTGTATAAGTTTGAGCTGCAACTACCTGCAAACCTCAGAGTTATTTAACAAAATATGCAGCAAGAACCGGTTAGGAAGATCAAATAGTACATCCGTGCACAACGAATTAGCACAACTCTTATATGTGTCGAAGAGACGAATGTTATAATAGTTTAAAACAAAGTTTCAGTTTCGGAAGAACTGAACTAAGAATTCATCTACTGAAAACCAGCAATAAAAACAAATTTTGTTTATAAATATCGTTTTTCAATGTTTAAATAAATGACTATATTTATAATAATATCATATTGAGATTGCTTTCAATATAAATAAAAAAGCCCACTTTGTTTCATATCTCTATCATAAACACAACAAAAGTTATTGAATTTTGTCCAAAAAACAGGCATTTCGGTACACTGTGCGGCAGGCAGAGACCCTCTTTCTCGTTCTTCTCGTAAAACCGAGCCCGTGCCATTTAACGGCGAACCCGTTGGTCTGTTCGGTCGATCTCACACCGATTTCGGCGCCCGACCAAACGACCGGTCTTCGAACGCGAAAATTCGGGTCCAACTTTTACTGGATTCCCCGATCCCCCGGATAGTTGGAATAGGGATGGAATTGAGAAGAAGTTGGAAGAATACTATGCGTGAACGGCACCCTAGGGATATTTGATGGGGATTGCCTCCTTGGGACGAGTAAAAGTCAAAATGGCGCGTCCCTGATAGGGAAAAGTGGATTAAATGAACGAGAGTCAACGGTCCGTCGGTGATAGCCCTAAAATTTTTATTCTATTTGTTTTGAATTCAACTATTGAAGTCAACTCTGTGCACTGAGAAATTGGAATGTTTTGTTAACCCTGTCTGGTTCTGTTCGATCCCACCGAGTTTTTTTTTTTGGTATTGTAAATCGTCGCGAGGCAACAGTTGCAAACGTTAAAGCTGAAAGCCATAAATAAATGCCCTTCTCCGATTTCTAGCCGTCCTTCGAAAATTAGAAGAATGCTAATTCTCTATTTATACACGAAAAAACAGTTTCATAAAATTGAAGAGATTGAATTTTTATTTAAAGTTTATACAGTATTTATTATTACGTGACTGCGGATATTAGGCATTTAAGATGAAAACGTGTGGACCAAATGCAAAATAGAGTTTAAAAATGTAGTATCATTTTCCTTTAGTCGCAATGATTAAAGGAGAAATAAATGTGTATGGAGCTCGCGTGTTATGCTGTTTATTTTGCATAAAAATCCGCAGTCTAATTATAAATGTGTGCTCGAGTAATGAAATTTATTCATTCATTAATATTAAAATCCGGTCATTTGACTGTGATCTGTTAAATCCAGAGTGGATCTGAGTTGCCCTTTAATTCAGAAAAAATCCAGCTTCCAACTGGCGTGGAATGTATACAGATTATTAATGTCGAATTAATTTGTCCGCTTCAGCAAAAAGGTTGGAATAAAAAAAAAAACAAAGTCAGCTTTTGTAACAATATTTGCTGCGAGACGAAATGCGCGAGGGTTCAACGAAACTAATTTTCAGCGTTATCTGCCCGAGAACAGGGAAAATTTACACCGCCGTCTATTTATTATTTATTCATTATTTATTTCCGCCGTATCGCGCCTGGGAGCGCGCAGAATGCATAAATACCCCCTGTACCGAGTCAGAAATTTTTTATTCGCTCCGAAAATAATACACGATTGCCGCAAATGAAACAACAAATTAAGTCCATTTCGAAATCAGAACGAACGCGAATTACATTGCGGAATCTTATTTGCGTGGGTAAATCATTTTCGGATATATTTCATTCGTCGGATATCTGGTTGTGTGTTACCGGTTTCTCGGATACGGTAAACATATGTATTATTGCAAATTGTTTGTTATCGGCACAGTCCGATATTCAAATTGCACGTATGCACGTTGTAACTGTCGTGTACACGGGTACAACGACCGGAACGAAGAGTTATGCGAATAGAAAAATATAAACATCGTGTCATAAACATTGCGATAACAGGGTAGATCGCGTGGCACGTACACGCTCAGTTCTATTAATATCCAGACAGTTTTTAAAACAGAACAACTTTCTTTAAAATTATATTGAAAGGATTACGCTTATTTCAGAAATTAAAATCATTACATTAAAAATCGTATATGTGTATTTTCCTTAAATTATTCTTTGTACATTTACTGTGACTTATACGGCTGAAAGTATACAGTCATCTAATAGACTAGTCTTTTGAATTTGTGAAGAAAAAATTATTCTTTATTAACTCTCTGGCAGCGGACCTTTTTTATAATAATTGACGATGCTTAGAACCGTGTACAGCTTTAATTATTAATTTTTTAAGATATATTTCTTGCAGATACATTGGCCTGTCTGATTCCCTTAATGGAACATTTATTAATGATTCAAGGAGATCAATATATTATTTTTAACGTGTTGAAATTATTAAAGTGAAAATACGTGGTTCCTGTCTCCCGCGATAGAGGCAAACAATTTTGATTTCGCGTAAAGATTCTCAGTTCAATAATTACATTATGTGTGTTTGCTACTTGTGACGTTCGCCCTCAAAGGGTTAATTGCCAGAAATGGAGCAGCGGAACGACGATTCCGTTACTCTGAGTGAAAATAGACCCGGGCACCGTCGTGGGAGGGTTGACTAGTGTTTGAATATTCACAGGAATCAGTTTAAGGGCACAGCGGACTGTAAAGACACGCGTGGAGAATCGAATCTACGATCTTGACCGAGCGGGTTCGGTTTCGTGTTCGCGTCCTTTTGTTTCGCCCTCGTAAAAACTTGGAATAGAACCGTAGATTATTAACGAAGTTGCGTGGGCGTTCCGGTGCGACGATAGCCCCGTTATATCCCCGGTTAGGTCAAAGGTCAAGCAGGTGTAGGAGTGCGCGCGTACCCGGTGCGCGCCATTTAGAAACTAGCTGGCTAGCTGCACACCGTCAGAAATTTACGTAACGATCCCCTGGCCCGTTTACGGTGTAGCCCCATGGAGTATCGGGTTTGGCGAACCGTGCACCGTTGCCCCGGGTTGAATTTCGGTGAGCAATGGTTTGCAGGAATAACCGGATTGCTCGATTTCGCTCGGCGATACCGGCGCATTACCGTTTCCCGCGTTCTCGCGCGCCACCGATCAGCCATAATTAATCGGCGGCTCGTTATCGCGATGGATTTGACCTATCCCCGAATTGGCATCGTGGTTTCTACGATTGATGGATCCCCAGGAAAAAAGGAACCAGACGTCGCGTCGCGTCGCGTCGCTCAGTGGACCGTTCTCTCCCCAGATAGCACAGAGACGTCTGTCGAAGACGTTCAGACGTCTATTAGACGAACGTCTTCCGAACGGCTTCTGAACGTCTCTGGAACGTCTTTGTGAAAAAACTGTACGTCTTAAAGACGTCTTTAAGACGTCCCGAAACAGACCCCTAGTACCACAAAAATATAAGATAGATATGTTTGTCAAATATTGGAAAAATATTTTTTAAGCCACATTTTTTCTTGTGAGAAAAATATTGAATTTGAATATTGTATACATGTACAAGAAATATAAATTGAATGTTTGATATAACAAAAAAATTAAATAAATAAAAAAAAATAAATTAAAACAATGTTTTCCAGCATATCCGCGAACATTATCATTTTATGCTTCATTTATTTATTTATTTATAAATAAAAAAAAAATAAATTAAAAGAATGTTTTTCAGCATATCCGCGAACATTAACATTTTATGCTTTATTTATTTATTTAATTTATTTATTTATTTATAAATTAAAAAAATTAATTAAAAGAATGTTTTTCAGCATATCCGCGAACATTAACATTTTATGCTTTATTTATTTATTTAATTAATTTATTTATTTATAAATAAAAAAAATAAATTAAAAGAATGTTTTTCAGCATATCCGCGAACATTAACATTTTATGCTTTATTTATTTATTTATCTATTTATTTTGATATATTATTTTGGATTTTGGATTTGCGATATATAATGTATATTTTTATTATTAACCGTTTGAGTCCCAGGGGGTATTGAAAAAGCACTGTCGAAGAATCCCAAACAGCGCAACCGCGCTTTCTCTGCATGAGAATTTTTATTTTGTAGTTTATTATTGCATTATTATAGTATTATTCTACCTATTGTAAAATGTACTATTCACATTAAAAGTTGCTGTGTGATGTACTTGCGTTAGTAAATCTGACCGCGCGACTTCGACAATCGGTAAACCACCGTCAGTTGTCCACAATGCTCGAAATGTGTTGGGTTTTCTCAACATAAAATCTCAACAGCGCGATCGCGCTGCTTGGGACTCAAACGGTTAAACAATATTTATTGCTAAATTCTATTGCGAATATATATGTAATATATTCTAATAGTACTAAATTAACAATTTAGTTATTTAACTTTCCTAAATAAATAAACGTCTATTCGAAGGATGGAAAACTGCGTTATATTGTGTTGCGTGTATACAGTTTGTAAAGCTTTTCTCTAGCAGTTTAGAATGACTGAAACGTCAAGAAATGAAACGTCTTAAAGACGTCTTTTCAGGACGTAAGACGTTCAGACCAAAAATGGACGTAAAACAGACGTCTTTAAGACGTCGGGTGCTATCTGGGTCGTAAGATCTTCGTCACGTAAGATGTTTGAGGAAACAGTTTTGCTCTCGGGAGGATAACAAAATCAAATCGGCCGTTCCAGATAATTAATCCTTCGCGTGCGAGACGATAAATAACTCCCGAGGCTCTCGATATATTGGCTGGTGTAATAATTCCCATCGAATATTCTACGCCGAGGGACACAGTTCGCTTTTTTCCGAATAAATTTTACTTTCAAGCGAGTCGGGTCAAAGGACAGCGAACCCGAGCCTCGATGAATTATCCTTTAAAGGATGATCATCGTTTCGATGCTTCCTAATTGCACCTCCTGCCGGGTTATTTGCGGGGCTCGCCGCGACGCAATTATCCAGCAGAAAAACTGCATCGGAACGTTTACCGTCCCCGGCCTGTTAAAAGCCGGTTCGTGTTTTGATAACGCCCGTGGCGCAAGATAACGCTGCGACGCCCGCGAGACAAGGGTTAACCGGTGTTTCAGCAGCCCGTGAAATAATAATGCGACAATCCCCGTTCCCAACTAACTCTCGCCAAAGCGCCTGAAACCTCGACAGTTCTCTCTGCTCGTGTCCGGAACGTCCGAACGGCACCCAGGTGGATAGAGATCCTAAGGATGCCTGTGCTCGGAACGCGAGATTGTTGCCGAAATGAAAAATCTGGTAAGGATTTAATCCTCTGAGAACGGACCTCGCCGCATAGACGACATTGAGCGAAGTTCATACATGTATAGAGTTGCAGACAAATTTCGCTATTTAACTCTCACCAGAAATGGTAATGTCAAACGCACGAGGATAATACCCACTTCCCTTTTACACGCTTTGAAATAACAAGAGGAAATGAATCGTTTCGCTGTACCTTAAACGAGAGAATTAGTTAAAATTTTCAATTCGTCGTTAACCCCCGTAGACATAATTGAAAGTAGGGACTTCGGTACGTATTCCAGAATTTTTTCAAATTTTTCGGAAAGTCAGAACAGTACAGAAATTACTCGTAACGAACAAGCTGAAATGAATATTATTATAAATTATATTACAGATCACAGTTCCTCGAGTAGAATAATTTTTAATACTCCGGTATGCGTTCTTGTTTTCAAAAGTTATAATGTTAAATATTTACGAGGAAGTAGACAGAATGGAAATTATTTGCAAACTGTTTTGGAAGCGTTGTAGTTACAGTTTTGTGAACTTTCAGCGCAAGTTCCAAATTGGTTGGTGGAATATTAACTTTAATGGTATTATCTCGGAAATTTGAGCTTGGCTGTTAGTTATAATGTGCTGTAACAGTGTAACTATAATTTATTATGCGCTGTGCAATCTGTTGGAACAACGTAAAAATAGATAAAGAAAGCGAACTTTCTGAACTTTGGTTCGGGAGTATGCTACGGTGGAGGCGTTTCGTACTTTTGCCGCTAGAGGACTACGAACGGAAATCCTTTCTAGCTGCTAGGATGCATTACGGGTTGCTATATAGATGTGCACACGCACATCGCGTGGATGAAATGCTCCACCTTTATATTCTGTTACGTTGTTCCTTTCTCGTTTGCGGTTGCTGCTATTGTCTGCTACTCTCCTTGTAGCTCGGTTTCTACATCGTCTAAGAATGTATTTCTGCACTTTCGCAGTGAATCAATTCTTCTCTTTTCTCTGTAGACGTTAGAATGTATTTTCCAATGGTCATCTTATTGTGTGAGATACAGGGACCCAACAATTTCCTTTTTGTTTCTATTAATTTTCCTATTTTTATTTGTTTTCCTATTTTCTAACATTTCCTTCTTGTTCTTATTAATTTCCTAATTTTCTGTTTATTTCCTAACGTGTTCTTCCCTTCTTGTTGTTCGATACAATTTTCCTTGTACATTCCTTTTCCTATTTTATATTGTGTTTGTAGTAGGATTACAGTATGCCTTTTTTTGTTGCTACTTCTGGAATCATGGTTTCTCTATTTCGTCGGAAAATCTAGAATTTTTCAACACGCCTGTGTCAATTCTCTTCGCAGCAAAAGTAGTCTAATTTGTTGATTCTCGTTCCTTTCCTGTTTCCACTAATTTCCTAATTTTTATCTTTCATTTCCTTTCGCATTTTTTTTGTTTATGAATTTCTATTCTACCGTGTGTCGCTGCTATAGAGGCACCACGCCGTCTGCAAATCAAGTTCCGAGTTCGTCTGAAAATACGCCGAACGTCTCTGAATCTATAGTTGGTTTATCCATTCAGTGGATTATTTTTGTTCGAATGGATTTTTTGTCCAGATCGAGCATTTCCGCCACGGTGGACTGCCCGTTTCTTCATCGGGTTCAAAGATATTGTTCAGGCTACGATTGTTCGTTGTTCCAAGGGAGAAGTGCCGTCGGCACTTTTGATTTACCAGTAGAAAAGGGGTCCGTTTAACGAAATGTTAATTCGCAGCCAGAGGTATCTCGAGGCTCGCTCGCTTAACGGCAGGAGGGGGTAGAAAAACAAGCGACGCGAAAAAGGAATCCGGAACGCGGAAACGAACGATGGGAAAGACGTTGTCCGGTACAAGGGTTTCGTCGGCTAAATAGCCGGCAGCTATTTTCTTTCTGTAGAGAAGAGAAGCCCCTCTCTTCCGTTGCTCGCGTAAATTTTGAACGAGCCCTCAGCTTTTATTTCACGTCGGTTTTGCGCCGCGCGTTACGAAATTTGTCGCCGTCGAATACGAACGAGTATCGACGGTACATTCGCGACTCGAGATATACGCTATTTCTGTGGTTCTAAGAAAAAACTCCGTATGTCACATAATATCACGTTCAAGATATTACCGTTTAAAATTGTGATCACTAATTCTTTGTACTAGTCATGTTTCCTCACTGCATAATTTTCTTGAGCATATCCAATTTGTTTTCACGACTTTGTTCCCGGTTAACACGTAAATCCTACATTATGTAAGATAAATTCTTTGTTCTAGTCATGTTTCCTCACTGCATAATTTTTTTGAGCCTATCGAATTTGTTTTCACGACTTTGTTTCCGACTCCACTGTAAATCCTATATTAGGTAAGATAAGCTGTAACGGATCTGTCACTGTATATATTGTTCATGTTGTTAACAAATATGTTCTATGTTCATGTTATTGATAAGCGATCGGACAAACGAATGCGTTGAAAAAAGAAACGAACAGACTGAAACAAGGACGAGCAGTCTCGTCAGGTCCGACACCAGAGAAGGACGTATAATTAAATAATAAATTGTTTGCTTTTACCCCGACCATTCCTTACAATTATAAAGCTGAATTAATGCATAAATTTAAATTTTTTGAAACTCTGACATGCGACGATTTCACCCCGACGAAATCGCCGTAAAACCGAAATGCTTCCGTTGTCGTTATTTCTGTACTCGTATTTCCCTTTTCTTTTCCCCGCCATTTCCTCACCGGGAAAAAGCATCGTCACGGCTTCCTTATTCCCCGAAGCAAACCGAGTTTGTTAAGAATGTGTAATGCTGTTTTGGGTGTAACCCAGATACCGAAGCGAAGGACCATAAAAATTGCAAAAATCCTGGGACGACAAGAGTTGTTTTCTTTGTACGATCGATCGGACTCTCTCTCTCTCTCTCTCTCTTTCTCTCCCTCAGCTTCGTGGCGCAGGAAACGCGACCGACCAATGGAAAATTATACGAGCAATCAGGAACGATAAACTCGAACCGGGCCGAATCGAGGGTACGGGATTAAAGGATGTTAGGCAAACGCTAGGGTGAGTCTGTGCTAACTTCGAGGGGTCCAGGCATCGATCGGGCACGATGCTTGGGTCCCGGTGTGCGCGAGAAAACCAAAGGGCTTACTCTCCGAGAGAACCGTGGTATTTGCCCGGTCGGTGATGATTACTCATAGGTAATTTTTTACCAGCCCGTGGGACCATCGTGCCCCACGTTGCCTGTCCGAGGGTTAGGCTAGCTTAGCTACTACGGCGCAGCAACCGCTCTCCTGTTCCGCATTCAATCCTCCGATGAATTCTAAGCGGGTCGACTGTTCGCCCGGGTTTGCGAGCCAAGCCCGCCGTTCTCGCGCACCGAAAACTTGATTATTCATTGGCGGAAGAAACAAGGGCGTCGGCAAGAATTAAGGCCACGATAGTCTCGGCTGTTCTCGGCCCAGCAACCCTGCGCCGATCTGTACTCGATAACGCCGGGGAAACGAGGCGAGGTGCGTTCGCGATAACGTGCGAGGCGCGCGACGTCACGGAAACGCGAATTTCGTTCCCTTATCTGGCAAATATTTGTTACGGGGACAGGAAAAGCGGTGGACCGAATTGTCTCAGGGAACTTACGTCTTACGGTGCAGTCGTGAATTTCGCATGACTCGTTCGCAACGGACGACCGGGAAGATTGTTTTTATCTGCACATCAAAGCCCACGATAAAAAAGATTGCTCGAAAAGTTTCTTGTTTCGCTCTCCGCCAGGGTACACGGACACGCGCACACATATCGCGTACAAACGCGGGAAAATAGGAACGCTACGTACTCGCAAAAAAACCGCTATGAAAAGCCGAACCCGAAGCGGAGAGCTGTAACCATGGATACCTGAAAAAGGGCCGTCAGCCAAATAATGGCACGACCTAAGGACGGGTCAGTTGTATCGCGAACGTTAACCGGCGTGTGTCGGGTTTTGTCGGGTCGCCGTGACGCGGATGAAACGGTTCTGTGACTCTTCTTGTGCAACGACAGTTGGAGCTATCCGAAAAATCTCGCGAATTCGGAATAAACACGGTGTAACTCGATTTATTTTCCATAATTTTGTATTGGGTTGGCAACTAAGTAATTGCCGATTTGTTCAATGAAATAAAAGAGTTTTTTGTTTTACTTGGAATGAACTTTAACCCTTTGCGGTCGTATGTCTACTCTCAGCCACCAAAACTTATTCACCGTTCCAGTGGTATATCTGCTCTCAGCCACCACAGTAAAGAATAATGCTGATCTTACATTACCCCCATAAACATATACAAAGAATCCATATAAAGAAGATTAAACGATGAAGAACTATAAAATATAATTTTCACATATTCTTGTAATTCTAACATATTCTTGTGTTACATATATCTAAAGGTTAAAAAAAAAATGGATAAATTGTGTTTTTCTTTTGTATCACTGTTCGTTCAACAAAAATGAATTCCGACCAGCACGGAACCTATGCATAAACTTAATCCGACCGCAAAGGGTTAATCTATGATGTATTTTCCATTTTGTTCGATGACCTTTTGCCATCTTTCTGACAACTTGAAAATTCCACGCTCGTAGAAAGTCTGATCCTTTTCGGCCAAAAACTGAGTCAAGTTATAGTTTCATCTATAACTGAAATCGGCAATTACTTAGTTGCCAACCCAATATATCGGTGTTTGAGAATTTTTGTACAGAAAATCCTAGAAATCTTTTTCGATACAAAATCATTGGACCCTGCAGGAGAGGTGTATGTATCCATCGAATATCAGGAATTTTGTTTCCAGGAAATAACGAGATTTGCGGCAGATACCACCGTGACTGAAACATCCGTTTCTATCGGGCTCGGTTGAGAAACGGCCAAGTTTGGAACGGTCTCGATGCAGAATCGCGTCCGTGTAACCTCGGATCCCTCGATCGCGCACGGATCAGGGGATTCACCGGAAGATTTCGCCCTTTCCTCGGTCCGGGCTCGTTCACGGATGGAGTGACACGTGCCCGGGCACCAAGAAAATTTCCGACGCACGGGGCATGCGGGGCCAATGGAATTTCAGCTTGTTGCGTCCGACTGCGCGCATCCGCGCAGAACGCGCTGCACAATGGCGCGTTCAAATCGATTTCCCGCATCGCTCGACACGCGCCGAACGAGTGACATTATCTTGTCGCGTCGGATTCATTTCGCGCGCGGCCCTATACTCGCTCGAAAACGTCGAGTCGAGCGACGTTCGATCAACGCTCGAATCGAGCCTGTGCTGCTGCACCGTCCTCTGAAAAGCGTCATTACGTGACCGAAATTAAAAGCATCTTCATATCGATCTTTTCCCAAGAAAAATACACGTCCCGCTCTACGGGGTGTCGCACGATTCATCAAACGCTGTCACCGCGTTCCGCGAGCCTGACGAATGGAAAAGTGTTACGTAATCGGAAATCCTGTAAAGTATACTTCAATCGTTATTAGACTGCGGATCTCTGTGAATAATGAGAATTGTCTACCTCGGTTGTAGGAAACGGAGACCAAATAAAATTGTCATTTTTTCATATTCACGATAAGATTCTTTTAACCATTAGAGTGATTTAAATTTTGTCAACTCACTTTTGCCGTAAATTCATGAAATTCGTAGTCTAATTATTACACTTCAATAATAGTAGGAAATGTTGATGAAATGTTGAGATATTAGGTAGATGAGTTTGTTTCTTTATGAAGAGAATTGTCTACATCGGTTGTAGGAAACGGAGACCAAATAAAATTGTCATTTTTTCATATTCACGATAAGATTCTTTTAACCATTAGAGTGATTTAAATTTTGTCAACTCACTTTTGCCGTAAATTCATGAACTTCGTAGTCTAATTATTACACTTCAATAATATTAGGAAATGTTGATGAAATGTTGAGATATTAGGTAGATGAGTTTGTTTCTTTATGCTCTAAAAGAATGTGCAAAACAGGGCGTCATTCCATTTGAAAAAGTACTGACGATCTTGAAATCTCCGGGGGGAAAAATAACCTTAGAAAGAAAAAAAATAAGCACTACATGTTCCCTCAAAAATACCACGACTTTCGTTCATAACAGAGACATTTAGGTGTTTCCTTCTAAGTGCCCCACCCTGTATAAGGTCAAAGAAGCATATAAAGCCTATTGAATGAGAATAAGTTATTCCTGCAGCATAAGACCTCCATCTTGTGCTAGATTGATGCAGGTAATAATCTCGAATAAATGTGCCTTATTTCAGCCCCTGCCTAATAGTCGCCGTTCCCGAAGACAAATGGTTAAAACATAAGAAACAGTAATTTCAATGAGCCAATACTCTACTTGCTCCCACGCTTGCAATGCGTAGCCTCGCGTCCCGAACGAAAACATTTAGAAAACACTATATCGATAACAATAACAGCTGATTGGATCCACAGAATGTTCTCCGAACTTTCGGTCGTTGAAATTTGCGGCACCCGGTATATAGGGCAGCAGGGGCGTCGTATTCAGCTCACGAAAATAGGAAAGTTCGCGTAAACATGTACCCCGCGTGACCCTATTTTCGAACTTTTCGTTTAACTTCGGCTCCCGGAATTTCATCAATGCGATCTATTCATGAAAATGAATTGTGTTTGTAGTATTACGCTTGTCCGGACACCAAAATTTCCGCGTCACGGTGTGCTGACATTTTCCGCTCCCGCAAGTTTTTCGAGCCATTTTTTCTTTGTCCGCGACTGAAAGGAGGCCCCGGGAGGTTCGAACCTCCCCATTTTTATTTTCCTTGCCGCGAGAGCAATATCTTAGATTTTTCCTGAGAATCCGAGCCAGGGATGGAAGATGTTTTTTAATTTTGCGGACGGTGGTTCTTTTTTTTTCGATCGGCCTGGACCGGCCGGGACTCTATGTCTCTCTCTTTCGTGAAATCGGGACGCGCGCGCGGGCGCTACGACGTTTCATGGAAACGCGACCCGAATGGGAAAGCATCGAGGCTCCCCGGATTTACGTCGCCATTGTAATTGAAATAAGTCGGGGGCAGAGGGGCCGCTAGGGGCGTCGGCCGGCTCAGGATTAAATTCACCGAGCGAGAAGCGAATTCACGGTTCTCGGTGCAGTGGCGGCTGGTGGTGGTGCTGCTGCTGCGCGTCAAAGTCAATGAATTACGTCAAATGCAGTCGCAGGCCGGCCATAGCTTCGCGGATACCAGCCCGGAAAATGAAAAGTCGCCGCCGGATATCATCGCAGTCATCGCAGACGGCCGAACGAGTCGCGATCAAGACGATACCCGCGGATTATCCGCGTTATCCCCAGATAGCACAGAGACGTCTTAAAGACGTCTTTAAGACGTCTGTCGAAGACGTTCAGACGTCTATTAGACGTCTTAATGTCCTACGAACGGCTTCCGAACGGCTTCTGAACGTCTCTGGAACGTCTTTGTGAAAAAACTGTACGTCTTAAAGACATCTTTAAGACGTCTCGAAACAGACGTATTCAAGACGTCCCGAAACAGACCCCTAGTACCACAAAAATATTAGATAGATATGTTTGTCAAATATTGGAAAAATATTGAATTTGAATATTGTATACATGTACAAGAAATATAAATTGAATGTTTGATATAACAAAAAAATTAAATAAATAAAAAATAATAAATTAAAAGAATGTTTTTCAGCATATCCGCGCACATTAACATTTTATGCTTTATTTATTTATTTATAAATAAAAAAAATAAATTAAAAGAATGTTTTTCAGCATATCCGCGAACATTAACATTTTATGCTTTATTTATTTATTTAACTTATTTATTTATTTATCTATTTATTTTGATATATTATTTTGGATTTTGGATTTGTGATATATAATGTATAGTTTTATTATTAAACAATATTTATTGCTAAATTCTATTGCGAATATATATGTAATATATTATAATAGTACTAAATTAACAATTTAGTTATTTAACTTTCCTAAATAAATAAACGTCTATTCGAAGGATGGAAAACTGCGTTATATTGTGTTGCGTGTGTACAGTTTGTAAAGCTTTTCTCTAGCAGTTTAGAATGACTGAAACGTCAAGAAATGAAACGCCTTAAAGACGACTCGTAAAAGACGTCTTAAAGACGTCTGAAATGAGACGTCTTTTCAGGACGTAAGACGTTCAGACCAAAAATGGACGTAAAACAGACGTCTTTAAGACGTCGAGTGCTATCTGGGATCCGACCACCCCCCACCCACCCACCTCCGGACCCGATATCGTTTATACACGAGCCACGCCGGCAACAATTTCCACCGTCAGTTTCCGGCGATCCTCTTGTTCTTGACTCGTTGCGCTCGAAAGCTAATTTCAACGGGCCGACGTTGACCGACGTTCCTATTTGTCTGGGTTCCAGCGCCTCGCAAACGCTGTCTCTACTTACAAATACAATGATGACTGATGGAATCAATTTGAGAAGAATGCGCACCGTGCACCGTTGCAAATCGTTTCGGGTTTTTGAAAAATATCCGGCTTTGTTCTCCGATCCCGGATAATTTAATTTCCGCAAAAATGTCGATTGGAATAGGCGTGAGTCCTGCGATACGAGCCGATCCACCGAACGCTTCGATTAACACGTCGGCTGCCAATCAACGCGAAATCGGGACAGCTTATTTGGTAATACAAGAACGGAGAAGACAAAGTTAATCGTAAAAATAATTTGTGTGATACTCTCACACAGTGACTATTTTACACTACCTTGTGAAAATAAGAAAGTGTTGAATTACATTTTCAGTCATTTTTATTGTAATATTTATGTGCTGAAAGAAACGAATCCACCGAACAATTTTTCACAAGTGCGTCCTTGCACTCTTAGTAATTGTAAATTAAAAAATTTCCGTCATTTTGACGGGTTTCGTAAATCTAGTGTTAATAAAATTTCGCGTTAACAGATTGTAGTAAAAATCGATTTTCAAAAGTGAATAAATTGCGTCGGTCATACGTGACACTTTTGTACTGAAAGTGTTAACGAATTCATTACCAGCGGATTTCATGCGTTCTTAAAACACGGGTAGATTAAAAGCAAAGCAGTATAAGCATTTAAAAAATTTAATTACACTGTCGCGTTACTTTTACCTTGTTATAATTATGAATAAAAGAAATAAATGTAGATCCTCTAGGTTGAAGTTGATACAGACAATTTTTATGAAGATCCGCAGTCCATTAATTCGGTTTCGTAAACGTAAAAATCGTGGACTTGATTTTGACTGATTTTTTCGAAGAATGTGAGAGCAAATTTGTAAGTGATGGCCGGGATAAAAGCAAAACAGTTTATTGTTTAACACGTCCTTTTCTGGTGCCGGACCTGACGAGACTGCTCGTCCTTGTTTTATTCTCATTCGTTTGTCCGATGAATCAATAACATGAACATATTTGTTAACAACATGAACAATATATACAGTGGCGGATACGTTACAGCTTATCTTACAAATTGTAATATTTTACCGTTGTTTAGCGAACGATAGTGAGTAGAGGAGCGTTTGCAGGCTCGGTTGACCCGATAAAAAAATATTGACGGCGGTTTCGGGGGATACGCGATCGGAAAGCGAGCCGCGTCGCAAAGAGCCAACGATCCGATTCGAACCGATCCGATTCGTCCGCGAAGTAATTGCATCTGTTGCGCGCACGTTCGGGCCGGGCGGTTGCTCATTGAAAAAGTTAATTATCTAGCGAGCAATCGTGCTCGATCCCGTTTTCCAGGATCTTTTGCACAGCAAACTGAAAGCGCGTCGGTCGCGGCAAAAGCCGCGCTTCAACTGCGATTTATAATTCGTCGTGCGAAATCTGCCTTTTTGCGATTCGTCCCCGTTTCAATTAACGTCAGAGCCACTGGGTTAAATTGACGGAATTTTTGTTGCAGAATTTTTGTAAAATTGTAGAACGGTTTGGAGAGGATGTTTCGGTTGTCGGGATTGATTTATTCGGGGAAATTTTTCTTTCGAAATCGACCGGGAACGGCGCGATAGGCACAGGAAACGCGCGGCAAAGTTTAAGCGACGCTGCTCGCCGCTCGAATAACTTTCGAGCGACGACAGTTCCCAAGGCCGTGACAACGGGCAACTTCGGAGCAAAGGATCAGTTTGTTGCGGAAGCTGGGGACATCCTTGTCCGACAAGTATTCACGCAGAGATGGCTGGAACACTATTCTAATTAGCGAATTGCTTATCTTAGACGTAGTCGTGCCCACCATGCCGCGAACACGACGTTTTGTTCGAAACGGTCTTGAAACAATATGCGCAGTTTCCTTTATCTAATTTTTCTCGCTCTTAATCTACAACGACATCGGTTCTGTGCAGACAGAACTCCACAATTTGACAATAGCATAATTGCACGGACAATACCGCTCGCCCTGGCGATTCAGTCTCTTCATGAAGATTTCAAACAGAATCTACCGAATGCATATGTTATTACACGTTTGTCAAAGGGAAAATTCTCTTTGGTGTTCTGCTTTGTACAAACAATGCGTGTTGCTTCGAGTTTGACGAAACAACATAATCTTCAACAATAAACCTACCATCACCGGTCAAAATGTCCGGTTCCAGACTTTTTATTTTACAATTATTGAAATAATAAAAATTATTTCATAAGAAATGAGTGAATAGATATGAATAGAATGAATAGATATCTTTAGTAGAGTATGTATTATATCAGGGATCCCACAAAGTCTAAATAAAATCAATCAACAAAATTCTACTTATTCTTTCACCGGTATTTGGCAACTAAATGGGTGTACATTTTTTTTAGGGTATTATTAATGACGAAGAAGCTCTCTTCACAGTAACCAGAAAATAAATTGTGGTGCAAGATCCTTTAGCTGCAAATTTTTGTTTGAAAAATAATGAACGCCAAAGGAAATTTAATCTTGATTACTTAATAATTTCTTGTTCTAAACTTAGAATAAGAAGAAAAAAATTTTCCATGAAAGATTGTGGCAAGGATAAAATAAAATAATTTTTACTCGCATTTCCTTGCACCTTGAAAATCGTATGCCATAAACGAAGATCGTCCAGAGTCTAGCAAAGTGATTGTAGAGCAAGATGATAATATGTTGGAGGCCAAGAACGGTCAATGTATTCCGTCCTCATTGCCAAGAAGTCGCAAGGCCGATTTCCGGGAGCTATGAAGCAGTTTGAAGCGGTTAAAACCGATCCGAGCGGATTTCCGAGGTGGATCCGAGGAAGATTACGCGGCTGAGACAGCGACACGCGAGGACCACGAGGATTCCTCTCGCGAGTAGATCGGCGTGAACAGCGTCGCTCGGATTTTCCCACCTCTCCTTTCCGGCGATGAAAAATCCGAGCAGTTTTTCCGAGCCGTCTGTCCGCTCGTTCCGTGGCTCCTCGACTCGGAGGGCATACACACAGGCGGCTACTGCTCGGCTTCTTGGCCGAATCAAATTTTCAAGAGCCGCAGCCATCGTATTTCCCAGAGGACGGTAACTCGATTGCGAAAGAAAACGCGAAGTTTCAAGTTTCCCGTGGAAGCGGAAACGCGGGGCCGAATAATCGCCTCTCGGCGCCGAGCCGAGTCGAGCCGAGAAAACTCGACAGGGCCGAGATATGTCTCGCAGTATTTAGTTAACACGTTTGCTGCAACCTCGATCGCACGCTGACGATGCTAATCTCCGCACAGGGTTGGAAACCCACTTTCACCGTTATTCGGATTTTATCTAGATTTCCTGAATACGATTAAATCTCGATTTTCTGCATTTACGATAAAAACCGAGGACTTGAAAAATCATAGGTTTTCAACTTCAATGTGTTTCGTGTAATCGACAATTTTTATTTTGTCCTAGAGCGAGCACTCGACGAAGGTAAATTTGATTTCTCTTGTGGCCGTCGACGTAAAAGGGTAATCAGCTTTGGTATAAACCGTGGCGCGCGGCTTAATCCTGTATCGTTAAAAATCGCGATATTTAAGCCGCGGCCGTCGCGACGAAGTTTTCCCCGCGTCCAAACACGCGGCCAGTAACTTTATTCCCCCGATGGAATTTGCTTTCGTATCGTGTACAAATTTAATAACGAGAGTGGCAAACAGCGCGAGCGTCAGCGCTCACGCCGGCGCGCAGATCCTGCCAGGCCTGCTTCCATTATAATTACATTAGGATTACGATAGCTGAATGCACTTCGCAGGTAATAGAGGGTGCTCGACCGACGCGCGCCACGATTTTCACGTTGATTATCCGGCAAGCCACCGTTGTTGTTCCCATAGGCGCGTCAGGCACCATCACCGGTCCCGTCGATCGTTACCGAACGACTTTCCCGATCGCTAGACAGCGGATCTTTATGCAGAACACAAATTTTGCACATAGGGTCCACTTTTATTTTAATTTTAGTAAGTTGCGAGAGGACGATCGGGTCGCTGGAAATTTTGCAAAATAAACACTTTTTGTGCATCCGCGAACTGCAAGACTTGTGTGTCCCGGATTGGAGATGGCGTTTTATATTAGTTGGTTTCGAAGTTTAGAGTAAAAGGCTCATAAAATGTTGGAATCTACTCGGGCAGGGTTTGAGTATAGTTGGAAGCACCACTTGCGTTCCTCAAACTACTTACGAAGCGTTCGAACCTACCTCCGGGTTCGAATCTACTTGAAAGTATTGCTCCCCTTTTTTCGAAGCACTCTCGTGAAATGCTTGGAACAATCAAGACAGATGTAACTTACAACGTGCTTGATCCCATCCGTGGTCTTGAGGGATCCAGCTGTGCAAGATTTTAGCAAACCGAGTCGAATAGTTTGCCAAATACTAATCTTCAAAATTTCCAAAATTTTCCTTTTTTTCCTTCCAGCCGTTTCGAAGCTAAAAGAGTGCTCCCGCCTCCCATGCAATGAAACTATCAATTATCATGACTAGACATCGGATGTTTATGCAATTTCCAATTTTTATAGAAACATTTTAAGAAAGTGGAATGAAATAAAATTCTATTTTTAATGGGGACAGCCTTTGTAGATCCAAAGCAAATAAAAATCGTGTTAAATTCTCTCGAATTTTATATTATAGCATTTTTTTAACATTTCCATAAGCTATAAATGCATAAAGATCCGATGTCTAATCATGACCAAATAATTTTTCCTTTCAGCCATTTTTGAAGCTATAAGAGTGCTGTTGCCTCCTGCGCAATAAAACTTTACATTATCATGACCCGAGGTGCAGTGGAATAAACGTTTAAAGGAGTGGGCGTGAAAAATAAGATCGTATCGTCAATTTCAGATCGTTCGCGATAGATTGCGGAATAAAAGCGCAATTCCCGATCGACCGGCGCCGTTCGCCGATTAGTTGCGTCTTTTTGGCCGCGCTGCCTTTCGCCCTCGACTTTTTTCAAATAACTTGAAAGATCCCTCGGCAGGATCGCCATATTTGCTGAAAACCGTAGGCCACATTCCTCCGAGGTCGGTCGACGGGACGAGGGTCTCGACCGTTAATTTTCCAGGCCTTTCATCCGGCGCTCGTTTAACGGTGGGAAAAACATTTCTCGTCGATTCGAACCCTTTCAGCCCCGCAGGGATTTTTCATCCGGCCAAAAAACGCAACCGCGATGCACAGCGGCGGCCATATACTTCGGGACAGTATTTCATCCTGATTGTAACGGGCCGAAGCACAGAAACTCTGTTCGAACACCCATCCTGGTTAATGTAATTGGATGAAAACAAACCGTTCTGCGATATTCCCTATTTACAAATTTTCTGGAAATACTGTCGCCTTTATTTCGCAAACTGTTCGAACATCCATCCTGCACGGTTTAATTGGATTAAAATAAACCGTTCGGGATATTCCCAATTCATTTTAGATACTGTTCGAACATCCTGCACAATTTAATTGGATTAACGCTAAACCCACCGAGCTTTAAAAGTAACTAATGTCATAGCTGTTTATGAAGTTTCTCAATACTTTTTTTTTGTGCAGTTCCTATCTACAAGACAGGATTGACTGTATATTGCGACGAGTGCAGGCAATGTTTATTTTCCTCGAAAATCCGCAGTACCACGACTTTTTCTTAGCACGTAATAGAGAGTTGTCGCATAGCAGAGACATTATTGGCGCGTATAAACGAAACTTGCGAAACTCTAAAGACAATCAAAGTTGCCGAGAGTACAGCAGCAGCGTGCGCGTCGCGTTCGCGAATGGCAATCGCGCGGAATTGCGCGTCCAGTAGACAGCGGGAAAAACTAAACCGTAGCGGGCAAAACGTCTCGGAATTCCCGCCGACAATGGAAAGAAAATTGTAATCCACGAGAGAGTGGGCGTCCCCCTTGGATTTATCGGCCCTGGGAAAAGAGAGAGAGGGAGGGGGTCTCTCTCTCAAGTTTTCTCCGTTGGCGCGAGCGCGCGGGTTCGTCGATTATCGCGGAATCTCGCCCGTCGGATATCGATTTTCACCTTCGTTAACATCATTAAACCCCGGGTATCAGGAAGTTGATACTGGGTAAACGGGAGAGGCTCGATAATTGCTGGATCGCGAGAGCCACTTCGTTGAAAGCGCGCGCGGCCTTTGATCGACTCCGGTGTTCGACGAACGAGAAAGCTCCCAGAGACCCCCTCCCCTCCTGCCCGCTTGCGAGCGTTTTCCCTGGCGAACAACCGAAATCATAGATCGAGAAACAATGCTTCGAGTGTCGCTCGAACCCGTCGATTAATCGGCCAGAGGATCGCGACGGCCGACGGTCTGATTCGAGTTTATCGAGAACGACGATGCTTTAAGACAACAACGCGCGTTGTCGTCGTCGTCTGGCTCTCGCGTTCCGCCTGAATAAGCGCGCGCGCGAGGAATTTCATTATTGCCGGCGAGTGTTTGTGCCCCGTGCCGCGATAAATTAAGTAGGAATGCACGTATGACCGTTAATTAATTCCTCCCACCATTCCGGGCCCGGTGCACGCCGCGAGGGGCTACGCCCACCTATTAGAGCGGAAAAACAGGTGGATCATTCAGAATTTTTTCCGGTAAAACGGGCGGATGTTTTTTTGCAGGACTCGCCGGATCTTGGAAAGCACATATTCAACAGCGTCCGTAATTTTTTCCGCGGAAAATAATTAAATTTTCAGAGAGATACAGCTTTGCTTCTGGAAAGCTGGTTTTCACGCTGTTACCGCTGTTACCCCCGTTTTTAAATAATAATCGACATCATTTTCAGAGAAATTCTTGGCCGCATTATCTGCACATTATTGTCTACGAAATGGGTCAGAAAAATTCGGTGTCGTTGCTGTCACTTTTTTAGCCAAAGAATGTTTTTTTCCGAAAATGTCAAATGTTTTTTAAATGTCATTTTTGTTTTAATGCCATTATCTACGGGATTTTCAACAGTGATGCCACATGCAATTGTAGAAATAGTCTTTTACACAATAATCCTAAAGGAAATGATTAGATTACCGAGGGTGAGTTGTTGGTTTGTTAACCAACAACTATTATTAATTATTACCGCTGTTACCCCCGTTTTTAAATAATAATCGACATCATTTTCAGAGAAATTCTTGGGCGCATTATCTGCACATTATTGTCTACGAAATGGGTCAGAAAAATTTGGTGTCGATGCTGTCACTTTTTTTAGCCAAAGAATGTTATTTTACGAAAATGTCAAATGTTTTTTAAATGTCATATTTGTTTTAATGCCATTATCTACGGGATTTTCAACAGTGATGCCACATGCAATTATAGAAATAGTCTTTTACACAATAATCCTAAAGGAAATGATTAGATTACCGAGGGTGAGTTGTTGGTTTGTTAACCAACAACTATTATTAATTATTACCGCTGTTACCCCCGTTTTTAAATAATAATCGACATCATTTTCAGAGATATTCTTGGGCGCATTATCTGCACATTATTGTCTACGAAATGGGTCAGAAAAATTCGGTGTCGATGCTGTCACTTTTTTAGCCAAAGAATGTTATTTTACGAAAATGTCAAATGTTTTTTAAATGTCATTTTTGTTTTAATGCCATTATCTACGGGATTTTCAACAGTGATGCCACATGCAATTGTAGAAATAGACTTTTACACAATAATCCCAAAGAAAATGATTAGATTACCGAGGGTGAGTTGTTGGTTTGTTAACCAACAACTATTATTAATTATTACCGCTGTTACCCCCGTTTTTAAATAATAATCGACATCATTTTCAGAGAAATTCTTGGCCGCATTATCTGCACATTATTGTCTACGAAATGGGTCAGAAAAATTCGGTGTCGATGCTGTCACTTTTTTAGCCAAAGAATGTTATTTTACGAAAATGTCAAATGTTTTTTAAATGTCATTTTTGTTTTAATGCCATTATCTACGGGATTTTCAACAGTGATGCCACATGCAATTGTAGAAATAGTCTTTTACACAATAATCCTACAGGAAATGATTAGATTACCGAGGGTGAGTTGTTGGTTTGTTAACTTGACTTGTTAACACCAGCTTATTGAAGCTTGTAGAATATATTTTCAACGTTCGGGAGAGTGCGAGGAAAATCTTGGATTTTCTGCGGAATCGGCAGAGTCAGCAGAATTAGTTTCTCGTTTCTTTTTTCCCCGCGTCGAACACCGTTCCCGGAAACAGGGGCGCTCACCGAAAACAGGTAGCGCGATCGAGGTATCGGTCGAGCGGGTTCGCAATTTGGATCGCGTCGTCGGAGATCGAACGTCGAGGGCTGTCCACGCCTGTACCAACTAACTGTCCGACGTTCGGCGAGAAAGTTTCGAATTCTCGGCTTTAATCTCGCGAAATCCCTCGGTATATTTCACGCGCGTCCAACTTTCCACCTAGCGAGAGGGGCTTTCCGAATCCGCTCGGCCGACCGCCAATCGGATCCGCTTCGATCCGCTTCGATCCGCTTCGATCCTACGGCACTAGGGTCTACGGCTTTCGGCCGTTGGCATTCGGCAAGAATTTACGGCGCCAAACGAACCGCGTTAATGTTTTCCGATTAATGCGTGGCCAGAACGCTCGGCTTTCCCGAGAATTTCCTTACGAACCGGTGCACCGGGCTGACCATCGCCGATTTAATAAAATCCCGCCGCAAGATATTTCCATGCTTTACATTTCCATGTTTTACATTTTCTCTTGACCGCTGAAATTTGTGTCGACGGATTCGGAACAACCTTTGTATGGTCCTCAAGTGAAAATTTATTTGCCAGATTCAAGCCAATTTTAGGATGTATTGTTCAATGTCTTCCTGGAGAAAATCTCGAACTAAAAAACCGAAAAATCCTGCAAGCTCCGAGCAAAATAATTGAATCCTCAAGAGATACGGTGATTTCTCTATGCATAATATGTCGCTAAGGCCTGGATGATAAACGTCGCGGAATTATTCTCACTACCGCGGGGTATACCCCGTGAGGAGCTATGAAGCTCGAGAGTACTTAGACACCAAGGAGTGTAAACATAACACGGTTCGGGTGTTGTGTTGACATACACTCCTGGGCAAAAAGATAACACAAGTGTGCTATCATGAAAAATCAAGAATTTTCTGAATTCTACAAATGGTACATAAACATCGTCTCACGGTAGTATATTATATAGCGACAAACTGGAACTACTCTGTCCGTACTTGTATTTATCAACAAAAAGACGTGTAACAGAGGTCGGCGAAATGATAGCACAGTTGACTTTCTATTCGGATTTCTCACTGTTTCTACGTTTCGAGTCATATAAACATAACGTTGTGTAGGCACTCAGTCTTGGTAGAATTTCCAATCATCATTGAACAAAATGGGACGCGGCAAAAAATTAAGGGTAATTAGGAACTTATTTTCATTGTAAGGAAATATTTGATTTTATCTATCTGGTTATTAAAATAAAAATATTTGATTTAAAGTAGTATCTTATTTGAACCACATTAAATTATACTATATACCAAATCATTAATGATCGTTAATATACGTTGCAAAATATGATAGAAATCCTTGTATCCATTGTGTTCCACATACGAATACTAATCCTACATTATAAAATTCTAATGTAAAGTGTACAGGGTGTAACAAAATTTAGTGTCATGGTTTTGACAGATGGTTGTACACCTTCGGATCGGTGGAGATTTGTTAAAAGAAATTGCCGCAAAATTGATTTTGACCTTGAAATTGAAGGTCAAATTTTTTATGCTTGTATCGCATTCTACTCACCATGGGGACTAAACTTGTCAAAGGAACCGTAGGTCGCAACTCAACCGTTCTCTTATAAAACAATGTTAAATATTTTAACGTCGTCAAATAATACTGCTCATTTTAACAATGATCCTTCCACGCAGGTGGTACGGTCAGGTTATCCTAGGCAGGTTAGACGCTGAGGGTCTATAAACAGTAGATACAAAACCAACAAAAAAAAAATTATGGCGGAGCGCCGACCCTATTTCCCGGAATTCCCTGTTTTCGTATCACACGTCAGTGGGAGGGGGACGGTTAAAATCGCAGTATTATTTTATTCGTGGTCGGAGTAACATCTTCTCGTCTGCTGTCACTATTTCATTAAGTGTGTTGTGTGTGTGTGTGTGTGTTGTGAGTGTTGTTTACCGTCGAGAGTCAATAATTGTGTGCTGTGGATCCGACGGAGGTAAAGAAGATTCAGAAGTAAGTACACTTTACATTAGTATTTTATAATGTAGTTTGTAGTACATTAGTATTATATTTTATTTTTCGTATGTAGAATATTGGATGCAAGGTTTTCTTTCATATTTTGCAACATCAATTTCCCTTTAACGCTAGATTTACAAAGCACTAAAACTGACTACTTAACATTATTTTACAAAAATAACAAGAACGTGTCTATCCACATTTGTATCAATTTTTTAAATAATATATACCCAAAAAAATAATTTTGTTGAATAATTCCCCATGTATACGTCTTCACAATGTCAATAATTGTAAATTATAAATATTAGATCCCGTCATTTTGACAGGCCCCGTGAACCTAGTGTCAAATTTCCATTGCGAGTTCATTCATCAATTGAATCATTGTGAGTTCTGGAGTGTACGTCCAGAACTCACTGTACTTCGCGTCGATTTTAGAATATAATTTATAACGGAGAAGCAGAATGTGATTTCCGTTCAACGGAGCTGAATGACGTAATAAAGTCTAATAGATTCCGACTGAAATTTTCATCGCTCGACATCACAGGTCGAGAGGTGAAATAATTCCGTTCCCGACCACTGCAAGAAGCGCAGCGGGCAAAAACGCGAAATCGACGCTCGAAAATGGGAGATTTCTTCTTGTTGTTAAATAAATGAGTGATGGAGATGTTGTAAGAACATTCCAGCGGATGCAAATCCGGGAATAAATTTTATTATTCCCATCCACGACTCACAGGAGGCCGGCAAAGTCCTAGGAAAAAATTAGGTCTTCACCGTGTAAATTCAAATTTATTTTTGTCGCAATTTGGAGGTATAAATGTTAGCTTTTTACCGGTTAAATTGCATTCAATTGTCTCTAACGGTTTAGAAGTTAGTATTTTAGAGGGCCAAAACGGCAATTTTATCCGGTGCGCGGCGCGTTCAGAGCGTTAAATAATATATACAGGGTGCGGCGCAAATTAGTCCTCACGATTTTTCTGCCCCTTCGGATGGTCGGACAGAAAAATGTTTCTTAACAAAGTTACTGAGTATTTAACCGACAAGAAATTGCAATATTTTAAATTAAAAAAAAATCGATTTCCAACAAAAAATCAAGGTCGCTGTCATATCTTTTAATGGAACTGGGTATTTTGGACTTCATAATATTGTAGTCGACGTCGAAACGAATTCAACGACCTGCTATACAATGACTTTCAGATGACCTTGAATGATAACATCGCCATGAATCAATTGTCAGAATATTTGAAATATTTCGACGGTACGTAGTAAACATTGCTTCAGAACTTAACTCACAAAAAACCAAATTTATACGGAGCCACATTGAAAACACAAATGTTAAACGTGTACACATGTAATTAATTAATAATTAAATTAAATTTTCGAACTACATCTCATCTTGTGCAACGCAAAGTTCTGTTCCTTGTAACAAAGTCTTACGTGTAGCTTCCATTAGAGAACTTCTTTGTACATTTCTGCACGCTTTGTCATTTGTTCATTTGTTTGTGCCGTCAAAATATTTCAAATATTCTGGCAATTGATTCATGGCGATATTATCTTTCAAGATCATTTGAAAGTCATTGTATAGCAGGTCGTTGAATTCGTTTCGACGTCGCCTACAATATTATGAAGTCAAAAATACCCAGTTCCATTAAAAGATATGACAGCGACCTTGATTTTTTGTTGGAAATCGATTTTTTTTTTTAATTTAAAATATTGCAATTTCTTGTCGGTTGAATACTCAGTAACTTTGGTAAGAAACATTTTTCTGTCCGACCATCCGAAGGGGCAGAAAAATCGTGGGGACTAATTTGTGCCGCACCCTGTATAGATTCGGTACATTTCTGTCGACGTTCGTGCTTGACCGTCCCGTAGCGTGCTCGACAAAGTTCGAAAAATCGCAGAAAATCGCCGGAACCGTGCTCGTTTGTTCTCCAGAGGGTGGACGATCGGAAGCGGCGCCAGCGTTCTCCGAACAATGCCCGAGGAAAGGGTATTAGCGGGTCTGTTTTCTCCGGCGGAGTGGCGTAATTTCCGCCTCCGGATCGAAGATTATTACATTAGCGGAGACACTGCTCCGTCGAGGGGACGGCCTAATGAGCCAGATAAACCGATACTTTTCCATTTAAACGGGCCGCACCGCGCTCTGTGCGCCGTCTCTCCTCGAATTCGCGTCTTTGCACGCGCGCGAGAAGAGAGATCGGTTCGAAAACTGCTCGGCAATTGCACGACCGAATCGGTGCCTCGCGTGGCTCGCCAGCGTATTCGTTAAATAAAAATCCATTTCACGGTCCCATTAGTAATTTAACGTGTTATTTCGGTAACGATCCATTAAACGCTACATAGAGCGGCAAATAAATATGACCCGTGAACTCCTCGTGCGCGAATGCCGCGTGTCAGAATCTCCGCGCTAAAATCACCGAGCGCAAACACGACCGGTCTTATGAAAATTACGGGACTGAATTTTATTCGAGAAATTTTGTTCAATAAGTTTTTCGTATTTTGAGTCCCCACTGTTGCAAGCCTCGAGTACTATAGCTTATTGTCCAACGATCGAGTGTTTTTACTCGCGCCGTTTTACGCCCGAACGGTTGAAATATGGCGGGCCTGACGGACGAGCGATTTTCGACAACCGTGCAGCGGACCGTGATCGTCGCCGCGACTTCAACGGAGTGCGAATTGATTCCCCGCGGGACCGGGTGGGTGGTGTAATTCGAAAAAATTGCAAAGTGAAACACCGGCCGGAAGCGATTTCAACGGTCCCGGGTAGTTGCAGCGCGAAATCTGCGACGGTTCCGGTGGTAATTCCTGGCCGGAGCGATTTGCGTATTTCGGCGAGCACCACCAGGCAAACGGGGGCTCTCGGGCTCGGGTCTCCGTTCGTTAGGTCCGTTTCGAGAATTTCAAGCGTTTCCACGGTTCGGCTAGAGTCTCTGCCCTGGATCCATTTGGAGGAGGCGTGTTCAACGAAGATACTCTCTCTCTCTCTCTCTTTCCCGGGCGCGCGATAAACGAGATCCTCTCTCAAGGATAAGTTACGAGCGGCATGAATAATCGCAAGACGCCGTTTCCCGGAAGACGAGAGGAATGCCGAGCCAGGGAACAGAAGTCGGAACGCGACTGATGCTCTGATCAACCGAGCCCGGATACCAAAGGAAAAACCAACCTGGGGATGTAACGAGCGCGAGAGCAAAGGGAGCGGAAGAAAAAGAATAGAAGGACCAAAGGAGAAAGGCAAGACAGGGTAAGATCAGCCTCGGGGATCCTGCGAATCCGTCCTCTCAGCGAGACCAGAGGCGAAACAACGTGGAAAGAGCTCGGCAGTTCGACCAGCAGACCGATAGAATACCTCTGCGGTTTCCAGGCGAAACAATGCGAGCCACATGTTTCCAGTTTCTCGATACCGTTGTTTATGGCTTCGGGTGTCCGTTTCGATAATTATCAGCCTCGATGTTGTTATGCTCGGATTTTATACGGAGCGTTCGCGCCGCTGGAAAACACGATATCGAAGGCCGTGCGATTGTTTTGTAAATCTACACGTCGCACAGTGCGGCGTTCTTATGGGCGGACGGGACAAAAGTCTGTTCTTGACGAATTCTTATAGGAAATTTCGCGCTGATCACGAATATACCATGTATTAAGGGTCTCTGAATAGTGGTTAACAGTTTTTCCGCAAAATACCGTTTTTTCGAAGTTTTTTTCGAGTGTTTTTGCGTGAAAAAACGGATAAACTCCATTCAGTGACCCTTAATACATGGTATATTCGTGATCAGTGTGAAATTTCCTATAACACCTCAAAGTATCTTTCTTTCGTTTGGGATCACACTGTATATTCCAAGTGATGGAAACGGTTCAGTTAAGAAAAAGTGCTCTTCAATGCATCATCTACAAAAATGAGGAAACATGACCAAAAATTAAATTGAATTTTATTCAAAATTGAATTTCAAATAATATTTTATGAACATTATAACAATATGCCTATGTACCATGTAGGTAGGCCATAGACTATACCTATGAAGTAGATATTTATAAAATCTCTAATTATATATATGAATATATACATAAAGTCACTAATTATGACTGTAATAAATAAATATAAATAATAAATTTTTTCTCTTGAAAAATAAAAAAAAACATTGCAATGCACCGCATTTATAAATTTATGGAAATAAATTCGTTTTTCTCTCTAACGAAATTAACATATAAAACAAATAATTGTTTTTAACGTATATGGAGAAAGAAAATGGTATGAGTATCATTGATCGCTATCACTGTTAGTAGTTCATCGCTATTTATAGTCACTAATGTCATGATTTTATTTAAATTTATATTAAATTTTTCTATATATTCCGACACTAATTTTATAACAGAAGAAATTTTGAACTAATTGCTTAAAATTTTGGGGAAAAATATTCATTTAACTGGATTCGGTATTTTATACGCGTGGTAAAGAAGAGCACAGAGCCGTTCAAAGCAGTTTGAAGCAAGAAATGTTTACATATTTGTGAAGTATAATAGTTGTGAAATCGAAATATATAAAAACCCCAGGATGTTTTGACCCGTAATTGAGAAAAGCTTATCTGAAGATATTAACGGCTATAAAACTTACTTCTAACTTAGTGTTTTATTATTGCTATTTTAACGGTTAATGAAACAGGAGAAATGGATATTCCTCACCTTCTTCGATACCTTCCATATTCAAAATTTAAAGAAAGGACACAAAACAACGTTCTTGATTACAGAAAGTCAGTAATAATTGATCTCGCGTGATTTCTCCGATGAGCTGTCTAACGATCTCTCTGCCACTTATGAAAACGTGATTCCTGGCGTTTGTTGTGCTAATTTTAGATTCCCGGCATTTGTTTCATATACTAGAGACATCTCTGAAGGGATTAGTAATGCCAAACAAGGTGTGGAGGATAGTTGCATTTTCTACTTTTGTCCATAAGAACGCCGCACTGTGCGTCGTAGGCGTGCGGAGATCTCTATGCATGATCAAAACTAGCTCGCTTATTTGCGGGAAGCTGCACGCTTTTCTATATTCGTGGAATAGCCTGTAGAAATTAGACGTTCCTCACGAATTTATGAATGTCTGAAAATTTAAATGGGAGATGGAAGACGGCAATTAATGATAGAGGCGCTCGCCTGTAAGAATAATCGCCAAATCATGGCGGAAAATTGAGAATTCTCCATCGGTAGCTCGGAGAAAAATGATTGGTCCTTAGGGATTGCTTGGAGAGAATTTTAGAATGTGTTCCCGTTGGAATTTTTGAGCGTTCGAGGGCTTAAATTAAAGGCAAAAGGCCGCAGTTTATGATAGGGTTACTAAGATTTGAGAAGAAATGCGGAACAATGTCGAAAAATTGAGAATTCTCGAACGGTATTTTGAAGAAAAATAACTATGTTTCAGGGGTTACATCGAGGGAATTTTAGAATGTGTTTCCGTAGTAATTTTTTAACCATCAATGGCTTAAATTAAAGGTGAAAGACCGCAGTTTATGGTAGGACTACTAACAATAAGATAATTTAAAAAGAATTGTCGATCGGAAGCTCGGAGAAAAATGATTGGTCTTTAGGGGTTGCTTCGAGAGAATTTTAGACTGTGTTCCCGTTGGAATTTTTGAGCGTTCGAGGGCTTAAATTAAAGGCAAAAGGCCGCAGTTTATGATAGGGTTACTAAGATTTCAGAAGAAATGCGGAACAATGTCGAAAAATTGAGAATCCTCGAACGGTATTTTGAAGAAAAATAACTATGTTTCAGGGGTTACATCGAGGGAATTTTAGAATGTGTTTCCGTAGTAATTTTTTAACCATCAATGGCTTAAATTAAAGGTGAAAGACCGCAGTTTATGGTACGATTACTAACAATAAGTAGCTCGGAGAAAAATGGCTGAATTTTTAAGGTTAGGTAGAACATGATCGCGGAATCGTTCTTGTGGACGGTGGTTTGTGTCCGTGTTCGGTGGAAGTATTATATCGATAAACGAACGACCGCTGTCGATACCGTTGAACATTCGTTTGGAACGGTTTCGAGTAGACAACGGCGGCAACGCGGAGACGTTTATGGGTATTTTTCGGGCGGGAACAGGGGAGGCCGGTGAATCAGCGAATAATGCTCGAAAGCGACAACGATCTGGCACTGCTTTGTGGCCGCGATTCTTTCGACGGAGGAGCAAATCGAACGGTCAACCCCGGTGAAAAGCGGTGCTTTGTTCCACTTATTTTACGTATCGATTCCTCTCGCTGGCTGTTGGCGGGACCCGCGACAAAACCGATCGACTCGTCTGCGAACGTTTTTGCGAAAACTGGCTTTCGCGAACATTGTCGAGATTACACTACTTTGTTATTTTTGCATGACTCCTTTCTGCTTCTTCAGACGACTTCGAACTCAGCTACAAACACGTCCGCAACAGAGATAACCAGGGTTTCATATCTTTTCATTTACTGAAATTACTAATAAGCTGCCTTGGGAAATAATTTGATAGATTTATTTGTTCGAGGAGCTAGTAAAATCGCACGAAATCTGAATAAATTCAGCCCCTCCATTCAAGGAAGCTTTCAGTCAATTTTAAAGCTCGGTAGGTTCGGCGTTGAAAATTGTCGCGAGCAGGGGGATTACGATGCCGCGAAAATCACGACACAATCTATTGTGTTCAACAAATAATTACGAGACAGGCTGAGCGGTTGCTGTGTTGCCAAGCTACCATGAAAGTGCAAGGAGCTTAACGAACGTATATCGGTGCTCTCCTATAGGAACGCGGAGAACCGCTTTCTGATTAGCGGCAATAATCGGCTGTTCGTTATCGCAATTACGTAGTCAGTGGAAACGCGCCGGGAGAATCGGTGCTAGATGGAGCACCGATTCCGCATCGTTTGCCCGGACAAATATCGTCTATCCTGCAAGGTTTCGACGCGTTTCCCACCTCCTTATGGATAATCCTCCACGTGTCTGCCCTCTTGCGCTCATCGAGTGTAAACGATCCTACCGCCGCGTGCAAGCGATCCCGGGAATTATAGCGAGAAGTCGCTCGAGTGGAGATTACCGCACGGCAAAGGTTTCATTAAACCGAAAAGAATCGTTTCGTGGCTGCCGGTCTGAAGAACCGCGATCGTTCTTCGCCGGCTTTGCGTCGACAAACCGAAAAATTCTTGATCGATAGCTCCGAGCATGACTGCGGGTTTCGACGGGGGGTTCCGGTTCGTTTTAAAACGTCTTCCCGGAGGAAATCATTAACTTTCGAGGTCGCGAATTCAAGATAGAAAATCGTACTTCGCGAAAGGATCGTTTCCGCTTCGAGGGAAATTCGAAATTATATCGAAAAATTGAGAAATCCCGGCCGGAAGCTCGGGGCTGAGGGATCTTGAAGGGTTGCTTCGGGACAATTTGAGAATGTGCTCCTGCCAGAATTTTTGAGCTTTCGAGAGCTTAAATTGAAGCTGAGGAAAATCGTACTTTACGATAAGGTGATTTATACATTTTTTGAAAATTACTATTTGTTGGAAAAATCGACGATTCTAGACTGTCAGCTAGGACAATATTGACTCGATTCCAAAGGGCCCGGTCGGATCAATTTTAGAATCCGTTCCCGTAGGAATTTTAACACGTTGACTGCCGGACGGATTTTCCATGATTTGTCCCAGGCGCCAACATGAACTTTTCATTATGCGATGCATATTATGATGAAATATAGTTCCCAGCAAATAATAAGAGTCAGAGTTATAAAATCATGTTTGAAGCATTTTTTTTTGGTGGGGGTCACCGGTGCCCCCCACGGCGCTGTAGGCAAGTATTACTTTCTTTTTTTTTAAACAATCGTGCTCCGGTTGCTAAGTGATTACTCTCAGTGTTTCGAAAAAAAAAAAAAAAAAAAATTATTTTGTATGTTCTATATTGCATTAATTTCTTCAAACCATTATAGTAACAATGGTATTATTGAAAAATTGATCAGTATCCATATTTACTATAATTATGTACTTTAGTATTGACCACGCCGCCGGTCACCGGTGGCCCCCACGGCGCTGTAGCAAAGTCGAGTGCCGGTCACCGGTGACCCCCACGGCAGTTAACGTGTTAACCCTTAGCACTCGAATGGCGACTGTAAGGCGCCACTAAAAATTGCTGTGCCATTATTCAAAATATCTTTTACATTATTAAATTTGTTTGTATTTAATAAATTACTAAGCACTTCTGTATTATGCTGAAGTATATAACATATTCGTATGTATAATATGAAAAAAATATATATATAAAAGGGATATATTCTAGGTTGGACGAAATGTTTCGTTTTCAAGTTAAAATAGCTTCGAGTGCAAAGGGTTAATATTTTTCAGGCTTCAAATAAAAGCTGAAAGTCCGCAGTTCACCCGATATCCGGAAAAATTCGAAATCTGTTAAGGAATTTTATGGAATTCGAAATCCCCGATGAACTTGCGTTCGAATACTGGCACTAGGCTCCAACGTGCTAACTATACCTTCGGTAGGCGTGGTGTTTTATTAACTTTGCACCCGATGGAGCCAGTTTAGAGCCCCACAGTGCAATATAGTTGCCGGTGGCCTAATACGGATCTCCTAAGCCCTGTGAATATTTCAATATTAAGGTCTTAATAAATGTTTTCACGGTCGTGCGGTGAGCCACGTTTCTCCGGCATCTTCTCTTCTTCATTCCCGTCAGCTCCGGGCTTCCTTCTGGAAGTTACGGGGACGTGGGGTATCATGGGCAGGGCTGAAAAATTCGTAACCAGTTCCGAGCCGGCTAGTCGCGCGGGAAAATTTACGAGCGACGGGATGACGGGGAGGAGCGGGATCTCGAGTTTCTGCGGGAGAACTCGAAGGAGTACCGAGAGATCGCGAAAAGCATTCTCTCTCTCTCTCTCTCTCTCTTTCTCCCCGGTTGTGGAACGATCCACGAAAACCGGGCATTCCGCGAGACACCGAGTATTGATTTTCCTCGTCGTGCAGCCCCGAACGAGATTCCTCTCTCGCGTTTTTTTGTCGCGCATCGAACCCACGCCGATCTGGCTCTCTCGCCGAGGCTGATTCGCGAATCTTTGGGCAAACATTCCCCGGCAAAAAACCATCCCCAGTCGACCTCGAACTTTCCGCCATCGATCTTTGATCTTCTCCGAACGACCCGCTCGAAACCGGAAAAACCTCTGAATTATTTTTCGCTTTGTCCGGGCACCGAGAGAAAGTGAGCACTCCCACTTTTAAAACCTAAGTTTTATTCGCCCTTTGTTCGGCAAACTTCGGCTACAACTTCGTGAAAATCTTCCGGTTCAGAATTTGCAATACCGGCTCGCTGCGGTCAATTTGTAACTTGTTACACGGATTCGGGAATGGCGACGGTTCGATTGTTGGAACTGTCTCCCCGTTCAGCGATTTTCAAGAAGCTCTCAGTTCCATGATACGAAACGTATTGATCGGCTACCACGTTCGCTTGCAGTAGATAGTCTTTTCTCGATATACGTCGCCAAGGCCTGTACGATAAATGTCGCGGAATTATCCCCACTATGGGGGCATCGAAGCTCGACTGGCCTCGGACGCTGAGGAGTGTAAACATAATACAGGTCGGGTACGACCTTCAGCGTGGATTAAAGAGTAGCATCTCCTAGACGATATATGTCGCCGGTAAGACCCGTCTTGTTGACATATATCGAGAAAACACTGTGGTTAACACTGGATTTACGGGACCCTTCAAATATCTAATATTCTAATGTCTTTAAAATCTTCTAATATTTTTCATTTCTTTGGGTAAATATTATTTTTAAAATATTGATAAAAATGTGGTGGTAGCACGTTCTTGTTATTTTTATAAAGTAACCGAGAGTGGTCACTTTTAGTGCTCCGTAAACCTAGTGTTAAATCAATTTTGCTTAGTTTGTTGTTTCAAGTCATACTACAACACAGCAATATATTCAATTGTTTTAGTATTTTATAAGGAAGGTGCGTTACATTTAATAGAAGATTTGTTTCTTTTTTTAATAGAAATTTTTAACACTATACTCACTCCCTATTCTGACGAATTCTAAATTTTTATTCCACAATTATAGTCGATTAGTGAAAACACATCCGTGAGGAATCATTCGACTATTTCCTCGCGCATATATTAAAATAAAAATTCTGAGTAAATAGATTTTTACTTTTACGAAGTAACGTAGAAATTTTAACATGGTGTTAAGTGAGTAATTTGTGTGGCCGTGTGAAAGAAAGTTTAGGAAGCAAAGAAACATTAACGAACAGATGATCGTGTTACGTAGCCATTCTCTAAGGAAACTTTCGATGGACAACGTAATACTTCCTTATGGCGCACAGTGGACAAAAACGGCCTTTTTCGATTCAAAATCAAAGAACTTTCGATAGGAATGAGGTAGAGCGATGAAATTTTTTTAAAATGAAAGCTGAAACTTTGTAGAATATGGGAAAAATAGGGAGATTACGGTAAGAACGTATTTTAACCTTGAGAAAATTCGTTAAAGTTGCACAATTTCAAGAAAGCGCCAGTAGTAATGACAGCGATACGTCAAGTGATGACGAGATGTGAAGTGCTTCATGTTTCGTAAATAACTCAAAACGTTAAAATACTTCATTATTATTATTTTTATTGTGTTTTATATATGAGAATACGATATACTTTCAAACTAGTGTGTTATCAAGACATTTTAACGAAAAAATTTCATTAATTTGTGTCACAAGAATCTATTTTTTTCAAAAACCAGAGGTCGTAGACAAATTTTGAAAACAGATTTGAAATCAGCGTGAAAAAATCTATGGGAAACGATATATAGCATGTTAAAAAAAAATTTCCGCGCGCATTAGCCACAAAAACAAAATTTTCTTGAAATTGTGCAACTTTAACGAATTTTCTCAAGGTTAAGAAACGTTCGTACCGTAATCTCCCTATTTTTCCCATATTCTACAAAGTTTCAGCTTTCATTTTAAAAAAATTTCATCGCTCTACCTCATTCCTATCGAAAGTTCTTTGATTTTGAATCGAAAAAGGCCGTTTTTGCCCACTGTGTGGCGTTCATGATTTCTCGGTGTGCCATTGGGGTGTCGTGGGAAATCCGCGGAGAGGGGAGAGTCAGGAAAAAGACGCGCGTGCCACGAGGCCGATAACGAACGTCGTGCAGAGGCATAACCCCGATATCGATTCCCTGCGACCTTCGGGAACGGCCGTCGAAATAGCCTGGTCGATTAGGTCTAGGATGAATTCGTCGCAGCACCGTTCTGGAAAGACACTGGCAATCGAATTTCGGAGGTCAGGATCCGTCGCGTCGCGTCGCGATATTAAAAGGTGAAGCGCGGATCGATCGAGCGCCTCTTGGTTCGCGAACGGACGCCCTTCGTTTCGAAATGCACACGCGCCGAGAATCAACGCGAGATTAATTCTCCGAACACTCGTCGTTTTGAGTAGCCGTCGCGTTTCACGGTCAGTTAATCGGTCTCGCGGCTTCGCCTTTTTGGTTTACGATCCCGGATCCTCAAACGAGCCGCTTCCCTTCAGAGAGCGACAGAGCCGCTTTTGTATTACCTCGTGTAATAAGTTCTTCAACACTGAACCTACCACCGGCCTGTCAAATTGACCTTTTCAAACTTCTGCGTACAATTTCGTGCACACAACATCATCACGTCGCTGTTTATCTTTACGACTTTTCTTAAAGTATGTATACTTTTCAGTATTTATTTCTCGTTTTATTTTTTCTTTTTCAAGAAATATACGTATCTTGCTCTGTAGCAGCTCAGAAATACAGTAGCACACTGACTTTCCCTGAAAGAACAATTCCAAAAAATTCTCTACATTTATATTGCTTTACCCTCGTAAAAAGGAATAGTGCGACAATAAACTTCCGCTCGTTTCAAAGCTTCCTCTGCTTTCATAACCTATCGTTCGGTTTCTTCCTTTGTGATACGAAAAATAAAAAATTGCGAAATAAAGAATGGAGATTGAAGACACATTTTTGTCTCGGAAATGGTCGAAATTGAAACGTTTATAAAATCATTGAACATTTTTGTTTCCCGTCAGTGAATCTGCCATGGATTTCAGGATTCCTCTTTGTAACCACATTTTCAAATTTGACGTGCGCTTCTTTTTTTTTTCCATCCGTTTCACCGAGCTTTGAATAAAACGTGCACCGCCCCAGTTACTTTTTTATTTTACATAAAAATTCACAGTCTATACGTTAAAATAAAAATCGTTAAAATCCTGAATAAATTCGCTCTTGTTAAATTTACACAGTCGTGTAAAATGGACATTTCTATGGGTCTGTGGATCCAGCGTTAAAAAAGGCAGGAATACAAAAAGAGTGAAAAAATATCGAAAGGAAAGGATTCGCGCGTATAAAAGAAGTCCTTCGTAAACAGGAGCGCAATGAATATCGCGTAGCCGGTTTTATCGGCCGGTCGGTTATTGGAATACAAAGCAGCAAGTCTCGTCGAGGAAAAATCGCGAACCAAAGGGGTTAACGAGATCATTGTCCTATTTCGACGGGCATCGAAATCGTCGGTGATCGGCATCGGCCAAAAAGGTCGCGACAGCCGTCGTGCACGCCGCGGAAAGTTAACAGGCGAACTTTGCCTATAAATATAAGTCGGTTACCGCCAACCCCCGTCGCGCACCCTTTGTTTTCGCTTCCGTTGTTCGTCGTCGCGAGCGACCAAACTCCGTCGACCCGCGCTATCTGCATACGGAAGTTGCACACGGGCTCAGCTCGGCTCGGCTCGCGAAGGCCGCCGCGCGATTTCCATGTGAACGGAATTTTCGAAATCGAGTCCCCGACCATCGTGGACGATCGGTTTCGGACCCGCCTACTCCCCGGGTGAATCTCCATTCTGAACGAACGTCGAATCTCCATTCGAACGGTTGAATAGTGAATTTTGAAGATTGAAGCTTCCCCCTCCCAGCCACCCCCTGGAGCTCGATCCACACAGTTCTTTTTAGCATTCTGTCCTTTTCGAACGGTGCAACATTTTTGACTGGATCACGATCCATTCAAAGATCGGAACTTTTCGTTCGCAACCACCCCCTGGAACTCAATTTATTGCGTTGGCAACTAAGTAATTGCCGATTTCAGTTATATATGTTTCTCACTCCCATTTTTATAATATCCGTAAACGTTATGATCTTCTTCTCCTTATATATGTTAGCTGGCCTCCTAACCTAGCTTTACAAGTTCATTGCGTAGATATTTTCTTAAAGTTTTTTTTTTACCTCAATATTAATATGGAGTGCAAAAACGAACATTTTCGCCATATATTGCTTTATTATTTCCGTAAAGGAAAGAACGCAGTGCAAGCTGCCAAAAAGTATTACCCCTTCGTGGTAAAACTTTCAATAATGATGACGATGTAAAATCTCACTTAACTCAGTTTTTGGCCGAAAAGCATCAGACTTTCTACGAGCGTGGAATTTTCAAGTTGGCAGAAAGATGGCAAAAGGTCATCGAACAAAATGGAAAATACATCATAGATTAAAGTTCATTCCAAGTAAAAAAAAAACTCTTTTATTTCATTGAACAAATCGGCAATTAGTTGCCAACCCAATATAATTATTTTTAGCATTTAGTCCATCTTGAACGGTGCGATATTTTTGACTGAATCATGATGATTTTGAAGATTGGAACTTTCCCTTGGTAACTACCCCTTGGAGCCCGATCTACCATTCTATTTAGCGTTCAGCTCCTTTTTTAACGGTGCAATATTTTTAGCTGAATCAAGATGGACTTGAAGATTGAAACTACCCCTTTGCAACAATTACAATTCTTTTCAGCATTCAGTTCTTCTTTGAAAGTTTCAATTGCCCACCTAGTAAACTCCTTACAATAAGAATGGAGATATTAGAAATATTTTTGTTACTACAAATGTTTTCCTCCATTTGCCAATTGTACGAATGCCGAGTGAACTGAAAAGAAAACAAATTCGACTTTTCTATTCCGTAAACTGTCATTCTGTTTTGCCAATATTTTTGCTGGAAAGACAGGCAAGCAAACAGCAGATGTGAATTCGTTTTCTGCCGGGAAATTGCAATCGATAAACGAGCGCC